>OY728135.1:2028576164-2031076164 GCA_963277665.1 Viscum album
ACATAAAGAAGATGACGAGTTACAAAAGAAGGTGAGAAATGTTCCTGAATTCAACCTTGATTATGATGGGATAATAAAGTTAAGGAATCAGGTTTGTGTTCCTTCCATCCCCGAATTAAAGAAGGAGCTGCTGGATGAGGCGCATAGTTCTTCATTCTCTATTCATCCTGGAAGCACGAAGATGTATAGGGACCTGAAAGAGTACTTCTGGTGGGAGGGCATGAAAAGAGATGTTGCTGAATATGTCTCTCGATGCTTGGTTTTTCAACAAGTTAAAGCTGGGAGACAGAAGTCTAAGGGGATGTTACAACCATTACCCATACCCGAATGGAAATGGGAAAACATCACTATGGACTTTGTCACAGGACTTCCTAAAACATCCAAAGGCAATAATGCTATTTGGGTCATAGTTGATCGTCTTACAAAGTCTGCACACTTCATTGCTATTAGATAGGATTTCTCTCTAGATCATCTTTCCAGGATATATGTAAAGGAAGTGGTAAGATTGCATGGAGTACCACTTTCTATTATATCTGATCGGGATCCGAGATTTACCTCGAAGTTCTGGCGAAGTCTTCAGCATACTCTGGATACAGAGTTGAGTTTCAGCACTGCTTATCATCCCCAGACAGACGGTCAGTCTGAGAGAACAATTCAAACCCTAGAAGATATGTTGAGAGCTTGCTCTATGGATTTAAAAGGAGGTTGGGATCAACACCTACCTTTGGGGGAATTTTCTTATAATAATAGCTTTCACTCCAGTATTCAGATGGCTCTTTATGAAGCTCTCTATGGAAAGAAATGCAGGACTCCAACTTGCTGGGATGAAGTTGAGGAAAGAAAGCTATTAGGACCTGATCTCGTTGATGAAATGGCAGAAAAGGTCAGATCTATTCAACAACACATAAGAGCAGCTCGGAGTCGACAGAAAAGTTATGCTGACAACCAAAGAAAAGACCTAGAGTTTGAAGTGGGTGATAAAGTGTTCTTACGAATATCTCCCTGGAAGAGGGTTATGAGATTTGGAAAGAAGGGGAAGTTGAGCCTTATATATATCGGTCCTTTCGAAATACTGGATCGTGTTGGGAAGGTAGCTTACCGATTGGCGCTTCCACCGAATCTCTCTCAAGTTCACGATGTGTTCCATGTATCTCTCCCGAAAAAGTACATACCTGATCCTTCACATGTACTCAGCTCAGAAGTTGTACCGCTGGAGCAAGATCTTTCTTATGAAGAACAGCCGATAGAGATTCTGGATCGTAGCAAAAAAGTCCTACAAAACAAGACCACTCAATTGGTGAAAGTTTAATGGAGGAACCACCAACTTGAAGAAGCTACATGGGAGCTTGAGGATATGATGAGGGAGAAGTATCCTCATCTGTTTGTTACAAAGTGACGAATTTCGAGGGCAAAATTATTTTTAAGGGGGGTAGAATGTAACACCCGAGACTTTTATGTTATATAAATCATCAAAGGAATCTTTTTCTACACAACACTTGCTTGGCTTGCTTTACACGCAATCGCGGCCTTCCTCGATAGCTTGCGTCGTACGCAATACCGAGTTTCACTAAACAACAATATGCTATTAAAACTAGCCGTTATGAATAGTAATAACCACTTTTTGAAATATTATAAATTTTATTTTTCAAAATGGACTTCATTTTTGGACTTAGAATATCGAAATTATCCTAGGGTGAAATTTTGGTATTTTTCTGAAAACTTTCAATTTTTGATGAATAGTGAAACCACTAAGTGGTAGGTTAAAAACTGAATTTTACATAAAACGTAATTTTACCGCTTCTGTGAATGGAATTTCAAAAATCCGACAGACACGGTTGATATCAGTAAGTAAAATGTGGTTCAATGAGATAAAAATAATTTTTTGGTGAATAGTAACTTTTTACTTTTTTTACCGCGGTTAATAGTAAATAGGGTAACTATGGGTAAATATGATATTAATATTACCCTAACACAAGTCCTAATTCTATTGGACAAGTGTAATTCGACCAAAAACAAACTTAGGAATAAAATAAGACCATTTAGGCCCACTTGAATTAGATTAGGACATTTATTATTAATTTATTTAAAGAAGGGTTAAAATAGTTAAAATCAATGTTTAATAAGTAAATCATTTTTAATATGGGGTTATACATAAGATAAATTCGACTATAAATATTAATTAGAAAGCTAAAAATATTTCCTACATAATGGTATTTTATTTGTAATTTTTAGACATAAAATAATTTAATTTATTTATGACACAATGATGATGCAGTAATTTTCTTATTAATGAAATATTGACATAATTGATGTTATAAACACCAAAATAAATGTAATTTGAGACTTTTTATGAATTACACTAATTTTCTAGGTTACTATGATATATTAATGTTGATTTAATCAACTTTTTTCGACCATATAATTCTGTTATGACTTTCACAAAAATCATATATTAAATAGTGTCAAATTTGACACAAAATAGTTTTTAAATAAAATATTATATTATTAATTGTTATTTTATTCCTAAAAATCTAAGGATAGGCCAAATGACTTAGATAAGGATATATATATTAATAATAAACAATTTGGGGTTCGTTTGGCATGTTATAGTAAGTGTATTAACAATATAGTGAATGAAAACAAAAAGACACGTTAAAAGATAAATTATTTAACATAGAGTTAAATCTAATTGATAAGGTTAAAATAATACCCTAAACTTGTCTAAATCCTATTGGTTGATAGGATTTCGAACCATCCCCACTTTATCTTCGAAATAAGACCCTTTGTAACCATTATAAACCGATTTTGACTTTAATATAAAATAATATTTTGAGATATTCCTAAGGTGCCCCTCTCCTCCCTTATAAAAGGGCACCTCCTCCCCCTCCTCCTCACACCAATTTGAGCACTCAAGCTCGGCCAACCCCTGCCATATTATCCTCTGCACTTCCCTAGAATAATCCTATAGGTCCTGGTCTTCTTCAAAGACCAATCTTAGTTCCCTAAGTGGAGGATTCGAAGAAGAATTCCAAAGAAGAGGTAATATCCATTACCGATCTTTTCAATTTCTTTCTTCTTCAACTTCTTATTCTTTAGTTGTTTCATGATAAAGTAATAACATCAGTATTACTTACATACTGATATGTTATTATAAATATTAAACAACCCTAATTCACCTTCTATCCATCCTACGGAAAAATGAAATCACCGCGCGTGCGTACGTACGGAATACCGTCTCCACGCCGTGGTGTAATCTATTTTTCCACCATCACTTTTCAAGGATGGGTATAATGGTGTAATGAGTAACTATTTATGATTATTATAAAGTAATATTGATACTGAAATAATATATATATACTCCAATACAGTTCCACGATCATAGGAACGATATCATCACTCGTGCGTACGTACGGAATACCGTCTCCACGATGTGATGCGACTCGTTCTACATGATCATCATTACATAGTAATTATATAAATGAATTGAATGAATAAATATGATATATGTTACACTAATACCATTCTGGATATAAGGTATCTATAACCTTAAAAGAAGAATAAGAATTTATTCGGCAAAACATGCATAAGAACAAAAGGCAATAAAGACCCGAGTAACAAGTAACAATGAAATATTACTAACAAGAAGCTAAGAATATGACCATATATGATATCATATCAATATGTATGATTCTGGAATAAGTCAATAACATTATTTAAACCATTATACAGGATCTTCGGACACGTACAAAGCAAATCAGACCTAAGGTAAGGGAAATATCACAATCTCATTTTTATCCGAGATTGTTTATACTTTGGTATTTACTGGGGTGTATTTTATCATCCACATCCATGTTTTCTCAATATGTAATATTATTTCCATCCACCTACAATTGTTTAAATACAATTTTACCCTTCTATGAGTTTTTAGTAAAGGATATGAAAGGAATCTTTTGTCGTTTTTCGTACGAGGTACTTTTTGACTTTTCCGACAAAAGTACGAAGAATGTTTTTTTAACTTATACGGTATTAATGGATTTTTAAAACTTTATTTCCAAAAAGCTTCCTTTACAAGTATTCAATTTTATTTTTAATCAACTTCTTTTATTTTAAAATTGTATGACATGTTAAGAAAGGAAAAGTGTTTTTGAAGTAGAAAGGATATTTTCCTCAAGAATGAAGTTCAAGTATTTTATCAAAATTATTTTCCATCTAAGATAATAAAGGGTTCTGTTTTTATCCCTATTATTACATTGATTTGATCATGTTGTGATGGAATTATTTTTATGAATTCCTTTATCTTATATGAATTGATTTATGATGTCAGGATGTTTCATGAATCCCATTTTTGTTACATGTATTATGTGATGATGTATGTTTTATGATTATGTGGCACACATAAGAAAGGATTCATTATAAGATGGGTGGGACCTATATCTCCCTCTAATGCATTGGGTAAAGATTTTATATCTCATGAGATAGACATGGCTGGAACGGTAGGTTATACCGGTTCAGTGAAACAGGACTGGAATGAGGGTGAATCGGTTCAGAAAGGGACTTTGTCCACTAAGATAGTCTTGGCAACGAGTCATGACTAACAAGAAATGATTTTCCATGATTATGTGTGCATGCCACAAAGTTTCAAGTTTTATGTTATGATTATGGGGATCTCATTTTCACTTTTATGATTTATTCCATGTTAAGATTTTATGATCTCTTTTGCAGGTTATGATTTTCAAAAAGATATGATATGATTTTTATTTCCTTTATTTGCCCTTGCTGAGCATTTGAGATCACCCTTTTATGTTTTCTTTTCCCCAGGTCAGGAAGATGGATATTAAGTAGAATATGCTAAAAGGGACCCTAGATATGATGAAATAAATGGGAGACACTGTAGAAGATTTATGAACCATTTGTTTATGTTTCCCAGTTTCTAAAGACACTATACCTATACGGTCATTTGTGGTTTTGTTATATGTTGTAATAAGTGTGCTTCAATTTTGAAGTATTAACAATGTATGTAAAGTATGGGTCGTTATAGTTATCACCTACGAGTATAACTGAGGTACGCAGTTTTATTGGTTTGGCAGGTTATTATCGACGTTTCGTCCAGAATTTTGCCCGATTGGCTAACCCATTAATGAAGCTCACACGTAAAGGGGATAAATTTGTTTGGACAAAAGAGTGTGAAGAATGTTTTGAAGAACTGAATAAAATATTATTCAATGCTCTTATATTGACTCTACCATCGGGGAATGATGGGTTCGTTATTTATAGTGATGCATCGAAGAAAGGACTTGGTTGTGTCCTTATGCAGAATGATAGAGTTATTGCCTATGCATCACGACAGTTGAAAATTCATGAACAAAACTATCCTACTCATGATCTTGAGTTAGCAGTTGTGATCTATGCTTTGAAGATATGGAGGCACTACCTCTATGGTGAAAAATGTGAGATTTATACTGATCACAAGAGTTTGAAGTATATTTTCTCACAAAAAGAACTCAACATGTGGCAAAGGAGATGGCTTGAATTACTCAAGGATTATGATTGTACGATACACTACCACCCGGGGATGGAAAACAAGGTGGCAGATGCTTTGAGTAGAAAAGACCATGGAGTTTTAAACAATATGAGAATTGAAAGGGATCCAATTTTCGTGGATCTAGTGAAGATGGACATGGGAATAACCAGGGAAGGTGAAACATCAATGCTTTTTCAAATGGTTGCCAAACCATCTTTACTAGAAAGGATTAAGAGTTCACAGACCGATGATGAAGAATCCCAAAAGAAGATTAAAGCTGTGAATGATGGGAGATTGAGAGACTTTGTGTATGAAGATGGAATTTTGAAATTCGGGAAGAGACTTTGTGTTCCCGATTTACCTGATCTAAAAAGGGAATTGCTGGATGATGCTCATAGTTCCAATTTCTCTATACACCCTGGGAGCACCAAAATGTATAGAGATTTGAAGGAACATTTTTGGTGGGACAACATGAAGAGGGAGATTGCTGATTTTGTGTCAAGATGTATGGTTTTTCAACAAGTGAAAGCTAGAAGGCAACAGCCTGGAGGATTCATGCAACCTATTCCCATACCGGAGTGGAAATGGGACAATATTACGATGGACTTTGTCATGGGGCTACCAAAGACTCCTAGAAGGAATGATGCAATATGGGTGATTGTTGATCGTCTTACCAAGTCAGCACATTTTCTTGCTATAAGAGAAGATCTACCCCTGGAACGTCTAGCAAGACTATATATTAATGAAGTTGTGAGACTTCATGGAGTACCCTTATCAATTGTCTCTGATCGTGATCCCCGTTTTACTTCAAGATTCTGGAAAAGTCTTCAGAAATCCCTGGATACAGAACTTCATTTGAGCACTGCATACCACCCTCAGACAGACGGACAATCAGAACGGACTATTCAAACCTTAGAAGACACGTTGAGATCTTTTTCACTTGAATTTTAGGGTATGTGGGATCAATATTTACATCTGGTAGAATATTCCTATAACAATAGCTTCCATTCGAGTATTCAGATGTCACCATATGAAGCGTTATATGGAAAGAGATGTCGTACACCAACTTGTTGGGATGACGTTGGTGAAAGAAAACTTGTAGGCCCAGAACTGGTGGAGGAAACGGTGGAAAAGGTGAAAGTAATCCAAAATCACATCAAAGCAGCTCAAAGTAGGCAGAAGAGTTATGCCGATAATCGAAGGAAGGATTTGGAATTTCAAGTCGGTGATCATGTTTTTCTGAAGGTATCTCCGTGGAAGGGATTCATACGTTTTGGTAAGAAAGGTAAATTGAGTCCCAGGTACATCGGACCTTTCGAAATTCTAGAACGAATTGAGGTTGTAGCTTACAGATTGGCAATGCCGCCAAGTCTCTCCAAAGTTCACGATGTGTTCCACGTATCTCTGTTGAGGAAATACATGCCTGACCCAACGCATGTACTCACCTATGAGGAATTAGAACTGGAACCCGATCTATCTTATTGCGAAGAGCCCGTCAAGATTCTTGATACGAGAGAACAAGTGCTGAGAAACCGGACGACGCGTCTGGTAAAAGTTCTGTGGAGAAACCATAAGATGGAAGAGGCAACGTGGGAACCCGAGGAACTTATGATGAAGAACCACCCGAGTCTTTTTATGCAGTAATACCCTAGAAATTGTGAGGATGCAATTATTTGAAGGAGGGGAGAATGTAACACCCCAAGCTTCCACGGTACGTTTCCCTTCGAATAATGCGATAGCGTGTGTTGTACGCAACCTCGAGTTCTAACACACACCACAACTAATTAAACTAGCCGTTGTGAATATTAATACCTACTTTTTGAAATCATATATATTTTATATTTAAAAATGGACTTTATTTTTGGATTCGGAATATTGAAATTAGCCTAGGGTGAAATTTTGATACTTTTCGGATAACTTTTATATTTTAATGAATAGTGAAAATTACTAAATTTTAATTAAAAACAACTTTTTTAATCAAAATAATTAATATTGATAAAATATGAATTTGAGTGGTTTTAAAGTATATTTAGAATATATTTTTACCATTTAATATAATTTTTGTCATTGGACATAATTTTACAATTAAACCGAACATAAACAAGTGTCAATCTTTTGATAGTTATTATCTCCTAAAAACACGCTTTTTGTTTTGACAGCGGGAATTAATTTTAAATTAATTTCTGCCACTTCTGTGTTTTGAATTTAGGAAAATGGATTCCATATTTGGAATCAGGATATTCAAATTGTGTAAATAGGTAACTTTTATTTTTAGACATTTTGAATAATTACTGCGGTAAATATTTTATTTACCATGGTTAAGGGTAAATCCGGTAAATAAGGGTTAAAAAATAATATTATAATAATACTAAATTACCCTAAAACGTGTCTTAACACTATTTGTTGATACATGGTCGACCATGGGCATCTTTGGGTCTATTTTGGGACCCCATGGATCCACTTGTAAGTGATAATGACACTTAATTTTAATTAAGTTAAAATAAATACAAAAATGACACAAGCATATATCTTTTAGAAAAACAATTGTTACATAGGGTTATATATGTTGGATTTTATATTATAAATATTCATTAGAAACATAAAAATATTTCCTACATAATTATTTTTTATTTATAATTTTTAGACATTAAATAATTTATTTTATTTATGACACAATGATGATGCAGTAATTACTATAATAGTGAAAAATTAAAATAAATGATATTATAAATACCCAAATAAATATAATATGAAACTTTTAATGAATTAAACTAATTTTCTAGGATAATATGATATATTAGAATTGATTTAATTGACTTTATTCGAAGTAATCAATCTTTTATGAGTTTAAAAAAAATCAACTATTGAATAGTGTCAAAATTGACATAAAAGAGTTCTTAAAACAAATATTATATTATTAATTGATATTAAATTCCTAAAAATCTAAGGTTCGGCCAAGAGACATATATCATGATAGTTACATCATTAATGGACCACTTGGGGGTCGTTTGGATGTATATAGTATGTTTATTAACCATATTATATAAAAATACAAAGAGACATTGTAAAAGTGAAACTAATTAACTTAGAGTTAATATTTAAAGATAAGGTTAATATAAGTACCCAAACCTGTATAAATTCTATTGGTTGAGTTGTTTTCGACCCATCCCCACCTTAACCTTTGAATAGTCAACTTTGGAGCCATTATAAACCGAATATGAATTTATTATAAATTAATATTTCTAGCTTTTCCAAAGGTGCCCATCACCCCTCTTATAAAAGGGCACTCCTCCTTCTCATTTCTTCACACCTTCAAATCCCTTTGGTTCGGTCAAACCCTGCCCAAATACTCTCCCAACTTCCTTCAATACAACCTAGGGGCCTTAGTTTGATCAGAAAGCCAACCTAAAGAGCCCTTTTGATCAAATCAAAAGGAAGAACCCGAAGAAGAGGTAATGATTTCACCACCCTTCTCCAAGTTCATTTCTTCTTCCACTTCTTCTTCCTTTGTTCTTACCATTCTAAAATAATAACTCCAGTATTTCACATATACTATGATGTTATTATAAATATGGTACAACCATATTCATTATTCTATCCACCCTTTGAATAACATGTCACCATACGTGCGTACGTACGGCTTACCGTCTCCACGTCGTGGTGTAATTGTTATTCAATATATTATTATTTGGATGGGTATAATAATGATGTGTAACTCATGTAAATAATAAATATAACATGTTAATGATTCTGTATATATGATATACCATCCATTTATATATTATTTTAATATCAAAAGAATGATATTGTCGCTCGTGCGTACGTACGGACTACCGTCTCCACGAACGTGATGAGATTCATTCTCCATCGTATCCATTCAAGTATAATTATCATTTGATGATTTAAAAATGATGTTTAGGGACTTGATATCATTCTGGATATGAATAAGACACAACAAACATGGCTTATGTAACAAAACATATAAAAGAAAATGAGTAAGTTAACACCCGAAACGACGATAATTCTAAGATATTATTAACAAATCAATGTTAAAAGATCATATATGATATCATATTAATATATATGATTCTTGTATAATTTAATAAAAATTATTTCACCATTATACAAGAGGTTAACCTACCCCAACCAAGGAAAAGAACAAGGTAAGGGTTATTTCACAATCTCTTCATTATCCGAGGTTGTTTATAGGTAATAATCTACTGGGATTTCTTTATCATCCACATCCATGTTTCTTCGAAATGTATTTCAAAACATATTTATTATTTACAAGAATATGGGTTAAAGTCATTTATACCCTTGTTTGACTTTTTATAAGAGGTTTATAAAGGAATCTTTCCGTCGTTTTCAAAACAAGGTCCTTTTTAACCTTTTTGACAGAATTAAGGTAAGAATGTTTTTTAACATATACGGCGGGTGCGGCTATTTTCCACCGTTATAAAATCTTCAAAGCTTACCTTACAAGCTTATAAGATTATTTTCAAAGAAAATTTTTTATTTTATATGGATCTTAAATGATTTCAGAATAAAAGGAGATATTTCTTTAAAAAGAATTTTGATTTCATCTATGTCAACATCCTTTGATGGATTTTAAGATTATTTGAAGTTGATTTATTATGATACAAAACTTCCATATTGTATTGAAGGTTTTGTGATATGTATGACTGTGGATGTGTTATTTTTATACCATTCATAGTTTATGGTGAAAGTATTGACATTTCGTATGCTAGTTTTAATACGAATGTTTATGTTATGTTTAAACCTTTTCATATGGGAATGCATTGGACTTAATATGTGACGGGTGGAGCCCGCTATAGCTCCTCGATGCATCGGTAGGTCTCATAAGACAAACTAGTGTCTTGGCACAAGGCCTTGGCAAAATATTATTTGTAGTCTTGGCACGAGGCCTTGGGTATGTGGTTATGATAGTCTGGCATTATGCATTCCAACATTATGAAAGTGGTTATTGATTTTTGCATGTGATTATTCGATTAGTAGAATATCCATGTGAATAAGTAAATGGCATTATTTCATTTTACTTTTGCAATACTATGTTGAAGTTCAAGATTAAAAGGCTTTTGTTTTAGTAATTCATTGCCTTAAATGTTTATGCTTATTTTTGAATGTTCCGCTATATTGTTATCCTTACTGGGCATTTGAGCTCACCCCTTTTCTATGTTTTATTTTTCCCAGGATGTGAAGATGTAAGTTATGAATGACCTTCAGGGATATTATGAGGGGATTATAGTGTGGACTGTGGAAACATTATGTTGTTGTAGTAGTTTTTCATTTTATGATGTAATGTAAAACTTATGAATATATCTAGTGTTTCCAAGGCTACTAAACCAATCGGTCTTTCGAGATTTGATCATTCTTGTGATCATGCCAATGTTATGTAATAATGCACCGACTCTGGGTAACTGGGGTCGGGGCGTTACAAATTCAATGTTCAGAAATTCCTATGTCTTGAAACCATCCTGACTCATTGAATATGCCATTAATGAATTTCAACACCAAGACCAATGATCAACACAAATTCTTGAACAACATATCTCACTTGAATGTTATAGACCAAACAATATGATAACACTTGTTAGATCCCACCACACATCATTGGCTTGAATGGAAGGAGGAATGCTACTTATCCTTAGGGGATAATCTTAAGGTTCCAAATGATGGAAATAAATGCTGATGGATTCATGAAAAAATTGGGTAATGATTTTCTCTTCAGATAAAATCTACCAACCAAACAATCCACTGTCAACAAAATAAAGGATACATGTCAAAAACACAACCAAATCATACATT
The DNA here is from genome assembly GCA_963277665.1 of Viscum album. Taxonomy (NCBI): domain Eukaryota; kingdom Viridiplantae; phylum Streptophyta; class Magnoliopsida; order Santalales; family Viscaceae; genus Viscum; species Viscum album. The sequence goes on from OY728135.1 coordinate 2,028,587,512, forward strand.
ACCAAAATAAAACCATGTTATTCTATAATATTACCCACAATAAAAATTAAACAAACACAATAATCGATTACTATGAGGAAGACTAAACAAGAGACCCAAAATAACCTAAGACAAACTCCACGACTCCACAATAATCTCAATGTCCATGTTCCACCAAATCTAACAAGAATCTATACAAACCACTAGCAATGAGATTCCTTACCTTTACCTGTATCCCAGAATACAACATTTTCAAAATCAACAATGTGCCAAAGCAGGGGGTGTGATCTTATCTTTGTAGTTTTCCCCCAAATGGATTCCCTACTCATTCCACTAGGATAAAACTTTTAGCTTGTTTATAATATGTAGTTCATATAAAACATTAAATAATGAAACCACTTTCAATAAGCTGGATAATCTTTCACCAATACATTGACATCCAAATGCTGAAACACATATGAAAGCCAAAAAACCATTCCATAATCCATTAAACATTTCCAAAATAAGAAAAAAACATCCATCTATAAAATAAACACATAACAAGGCAAACAAAATGGTGGATCTTCTCTCCAACCTGTTCACGAATTCCCAACTAGTGTTTTTTCCCAACCACTACCCATAATGATGTTTCTTCTGACCATTGTCCATCAAATTTTATTTTTTGACTCTATGACCACATTCACATCACTTTTAAACAATACTCAAATAAACCTATAAACCATAAAGTCCAAAAAAAACATTAAAATAACAACTTCCACAACATGCCAACCCGCTTCAATAAATCACCCATTTATTGAAACTACCCTTAAAACATTTTTAAGAAAAATACACCAATAATATAGATAAACTCATTATTGAAAAATATTTTCATAAACTATTTTTTTGACCAAATCTAAGAAACCAATTTTGAAACCTATATTTTAATATTTAATAACACAAACATTCAACTATAGAAGACCTTTTTCACCAAAAATCTCCTAAACATGACCAAAAGGATTTCAAACCAATTTTACACATCAATATCACAATTAATAGAAATACACACTAATTAATTGCCACAAACCACTATTTCTAACCAAATAGAGTTGAGATAAAAGAATAAAACTTTAGGGTTCTGATGAATTCGACCCACAAGCAACCACACACCAATCCGTAGAATGCACTACTGAAACTGTTCTAGATTAAATTTCCTAAAAACCACAATACATAAATATTTACACCAAAGGAAACCACAAAACTAGATCAAAATGAAATGTATGTAGATATAGAAAACCATGAAATATGGATGAGTTTATCAAGATGTAATCCAAAAGAATACGATAGGAAAGACTTACCCCGGATAAACCCCCTTAAATCCACCTAGAATATTCCCCAAAAGGCTATCAATACGTGTGGGAGAGAAAATACAACATTTGAAATCAAAAAATATCTAGTGAGGATAAAGTGGTATATTATTGGGGGAAAATAGTTCAATCACGAGGGAGACCAAATTTAAAAACCCTTAATTTAAGTGGCCACATGGATAGTCCGCATGGATTGGCAAACCATCCGCTAAATGTGTGCATACCACAGTCTTGGGGGGAGAGGTCCACACAGATGCATCACATGGTTTGGAAATCCAAGAGCATGCCATGAGAATCCTATTATCTCCCCCTGTAGGGTTTCCTGTATAACCATCATTGTTTCCCCTAACTGGACTAAAACTATTCTCCCTTAGAAAAGCCTCCAAACTTATTAAAAATCCTTGAAAACTCTTCCAACCTCTTCTCAACTAATTTCAAGAACATTAAACACAAAAATGGAATAAATATAGGCTGCATACCTAAAACTAGGGGTTCTATAGGATATGTGTGCCTCTATGTATATATAATAAAATTCATACGCACGTGAGTGAAGAATGGTATATACAAATAATAAAACCTATAATAATCCCCTTTCTCATTCCCATGGTGAATGGATATGTTTTCATGGGGGCTATGTTTCATTACTTGTATTTGAAAACTCTTAATCATAGTGGGGGGGATTATATATTAGTTAGAAATTACCATGAGATGTATTGGACAACATTTTCCTACCCCGAGGTTTGATACCTATTCCCAGACCTTTTATTATAATTTCAATTACAACTTGCTAATTGTTTAAAAATGTGTCTTCATCTTTTTTATGAAATTCATATTCAATACATACATATATATATATATGAATAAATTGTTATGGTTCTTTAAATGTGTTATCTTAGAAGTTTTGAATGAAAAATGAGTATTTTTAAAGATATGAGGTCTTTGAGATGATTTTTTAAGGAATTTTAGTGGCGTGTATGTTTTTAAATGATTTTCTAATGTGATTTCCAAATTGGGTTTTAGTTCAAAATCAAGGGAAAAGGGTGGTTTGAATTTCCTAAAAGGGTTTCTTTACATTATGTGCAGTTTTAGGATTGATTAAAACATGTATTTCCTTAGTTGTTTAGTTAAGATTTCAAACTATTTTGGTGTCTTTAATATTTTGGGTGATTATGTTTCTGAAATTAAATATGTTCCTTCTGAGTGATTAATTCCATTTAGAACTATAAGAATGATTTATGAAAAAGGGAAACCCCTCTTAAATCATGCACCCGTTCTTTAGAAAAATGATCTGTATGGTAAATGTTTGAATAGAAATATTTTCCTAGTGAATATTCTTTTTTAATGATGTTTTATTTTGAATAAAATGGATGCGCTTAAGGTGGGAGTTTGTTGGCGAAAACTGTAATATTTTTAGGTAAATAATGTGATGTCTTTTAATCATTTTTTGTTCATAAAACACACCAACATTTCAAATAGAGCACATGAGAATCATGAGTATCTTGGTTTGTGGACTATGACTATTACTCTAGATGATACAAAAGTTTTTCATCTTGGTTTATTCTAGTAGGATTTACATTACAAAACTAACAAAAAATTATGATGATTAGAGAGAACATGGTTATGAGTTGGATTCCAACTAGTGGATTTTGAATGAGAACATTAATAATTTGTGTTTCTGATCTCATGTTTTCAATGAGATATAGGCAATCTAGGGTCGCATGTGTTCTAGTTACCAAAATGGATTTCCCATGGTTTTCATTCGTGACAAGATGCTTGTGACATGATTTTAATTTTAGTTGTTTCAATTTTGTCCCATCTATCAGGTAAACAATATTTTATTTTAAATTACTTCCCCTATCATTTTTAAATGTTAGTGCATTCATGGATTCAATTTTTAAAATATATTGGAAGATTAATGTTTTCCAAAAAAAATTAATCATGTTACATTATTTTGAAAAGAACGAAAAATAATTTTTTAATAGGACTTATTTCTTAACTACAAGGTTATTGATTGTTTATAAATGTAAGGTGAGAGAAAATGGTTATTCCTTATATTTCCTATTAATAATGTCGATGTTTGTTCATACATTACTTTTTAGTTTTAGGTTCCAGTATCTAATCACTATTGATGGGAGTGCGGTTCTATGTATGGAGGTGACACATGAGGTCAGTTTGAGGTATTCATAGTTAGTTATCTTTTTTTAATTTCATATGTATGTGTTTTACGTTATTTTATATTTTTTTGTTTATATGTCTTTCATTTTCAATGCTAAATAATTCCCAATAACATTTTTCGTAGCTCGACAGCAATTTCCACCCTATGGTGATCGAGAACTTCTTTTGTGCCATACCAAAAAATGGTATGGGTGACCAGTTCTGGGTTGCCCAAGTTATTTCATGAGAAAAATGTTATTATAGGGGGTTTGTCCCATGTCCTTTGGAGAATTTCAATTTTTTAGAGTTAGGAGTGTTAGAATCCATGTGATGAATTTATGGTAGGTTGTTGATCACCACCTATTCAGAGTGACACATGAATTTCCATAGTGGTTCGGGATGGACTATCCTCAGAGTCCATGCTTAGATCTCTAATTTTTTCAAAGTAGTTAATCCTAGATGCATGTTTCTGGTTGTTCTTCGATTTTGGTGGTCATTTTATAGGGGCTCATGGTTGTGGTGCGTGGTCTATAAATCCAAGTGCAGACCACGAAATTTCCATTGATGACTTCCTATGTTCTCACCCATTTGGGGCGTGGTATGCCAATCCTTGTGACCAAGATATGTGTAGAATTTGTTCATTTTAGAATTTGTATCTTGATTCATTGGGTGAATGGGTTTATTTGGTATTTTCATAGTGTGATTTTCAAAGGATTTCCTGTAGGTTTTCTCGAGTTGCAAAATTGTTGATTAGTCTAGTAAAAATTGGATTTCCATAACGAATGTATTGGATTGATATAAATAGAAATTAGTTTTTTTTAAATGGATTTTCATTATGGAACTCTTATGGGTTCTCTTAAATATTTTGTAATGTTTAAATTATAAGATGATTGGGTAATTTTTTGGGGGTTGTTGATATTTTCAAGAAATGTGTATTTGATGTTTCTTGGAAAATTGAATTTCGAATGGATTTATTTGTCTTATGGTATTCCCATATACACAATCAAGTATGGATAAAGGTTATCTAATGTGTATGTTATCTGGTATGCATGGATGGGTTCCTGAGATGGAAGAAGAATTTATATATGTGAGATTTCATGGAATACCAATGGTGGTTACTTGGTCTTTGAGGCTTGTTTTGATGTCCAAAAGCATGTTATGATAACTATTATGAAGTGACGTTTTTTGTTTATGAAATTTTTAAATAAAAATGGGTTTTAAAAATGGGGTATTATAATTCATATTGTTTTTTAATTTGATGGTTTTGATAATGTTCATTTGTTTAAGAGGGGTTCAGACTGGGTTGGTGATGAATCATTGGTATTATTTCGGCTGATATTTGATTTGGATATGGATTATTTTTGTGATGTATTAGTCTATTGGATTCATGATAATTTTTTTTGAAGATTTTACAATGTTGAAATTATGTATAGAGATTGATTAAATGATTTATTGTTAAATGCAGAGACTAGTATTATGATGATCTTCTTGTGGGTTTTGTAAATTTTTTTAATGTATGCAACCCATAAATATACAATTTTCCCGAGGGGTAATTTTTAGTAATTGGTTTTACCAAGACACCCAATGGAGTGGTGAGGTTATTTTCTTTTCCTTGTTGCTCATTTTCTCTGTGAGTACCGTGTTTCGATTGGGGTAGTAGTGTAACTTGAGGAATTCAAGTGATTTTTTAGGTCGTTTGGAACTCCAGATGTTGTTAAGGGAATGTTTTCCTTCATTTGATTGAATAGTCATGTTTATTACAGATAAGGTTTATTTATACCCTCTCCATGCAAGTTGGGGTCACAGTATGTGAATGGTGAAAAATGTCAATCATTTTTTTAGTTCTCATGAAGGGAACCCCATCTGGTGAAGAGGGTGAACAAGAGGCATGTGTTCTTAGATTTATCCTTTCGTTAGTTGTAATTTCTCATTCCAAATACCACACACTCGTTTGTTTCCAATGTGGTTGATTTGGGAACCCAAAAAAATTCATTGTAATGTTTTGAAGGATTTTCAATTGTGTGTCTGTTTGGGTCACTTTGGGAAGACTATATGCAGTCTTTTTAGAAGTTGAAGACTCAGTTGGAGGTTTTCAGTTCCTGAATGCGGTGCACTAGAAGCTTCAATGTATCATTTCTCACTCCATATATCTCAGAGTGATACATTAGACATATTCGGGTTGTTTCCATGTGTGAGGGATGAACATCAAACGTTTTATCTCTAATGTTGGGGACAAGGCTGGTAAATTTTTCGAATAATGTGGCTGTCTTTGGGGGGGAGATGGAGGTCTTAGTGAACCATTCTCTATGATTTAAATTGGTTTTAGTTGTAAGTGTAAATTTTATATGGTTGGTATTTCTTTAAAAAAAATTAATATTTTGGGTTATTCTTTTTTGGAAATGTATGTGGTTCACTGATATTATGAATTACTATTTATCTTTATGTTCATTTGAAGTCTCTTTTGATTGGATTCCCATTGGACTGTGGTTTTTTGGCTATTCTATGTAGATTTTTATCCCTATGATTTGGGTGGTCCTGGGTTGGTGGGTACATGATGGGAAATTCAATCTTCAATTTGAATCTAAATTGAGAGATCTCATTGGGGTTCCATTGTAGTAATAAATTTCTAATATGGTGGGTAGAACCACTATGAGTCTCTCTAATGTTTTCCCTCAAGCTGTCTTGATGTGACTCAGGATGATAATGGTTCATACCAACATCAAGGTTATTGATTGGTTTTAGATATTATTGATTTGGGAAACTAATTATTTAGATATTATAATAATATGGTGGGTAGTCGAACATAAGACAAATTCATGGAGAAATTAGAATTCAAGAAATTCATACTGGGGAAAAACTTTTCCATGTATCCTCTAGATTCCAATCAATGTAGATGGGTAGACTAGAAGATTGGCTGTATTAATAATTTTCATTGTAGATATCAAGCGGACTATAGTGATTTCTTAGTGTGGGGTCAGGGTGTTCTAGTTTTTTGTGGTGTTTAGAAATGTGAGTCCCATGTCATTAATTCATTTTCTTGGATGTCTGGGACTTGAGGTTTTAGCTATTCAGTGGATAGTGAGTGTTCGGTCCTCAACTGGTTTTGGTTTCATTTTGATAAAAGTTATATCCATGTTTCAAGAAATGAACAACAAGGTTTCTGGGATTTATTGGGGTAGAAATTGTAATGGTGGGGATAATTGTCACACCTTGACACAACATTGTACTTGTATTTTTACTTTTTTATTATTCATTAGTCTCATTTTATTTTTCTGTTTTAGTGGGTTGAGACCTAGTTTGATCTTTTGGTTTGTTATTTGGATGTGGTCATTTAGGGCATGGAAGCATGTTGCATGCATGCAGGGAACTATTTGGAAACCCTGTGGTTTTAGGTAACGAATTTTACAACCATCCAATGTTTTAACATAAATAAAATGGAAAGAATATTAAAATTAAAAAGCTATAAATAATAATATTATTATTATAAATATTATATTTATAATTATTATCATAAAGGTTAATAGAATTATCATTGACTATTATAGTAAATATTATTATTAAGAAGATTAGAATTATAAATATTATTAATAAAATTATTATTATTATTAGTATTAATTTTTTTCTGTTTTATATATTTATTTTTTATTTTTTTATTTTTTTATTTTTTCCTCTTCTATTATTTCTCTTTTTTATTTCTTTCCTATACTGTTCTTCCACTATATCTCGTGCTATGCTACTCATCCCCACTCAATGTAAGTGGCTCCTACTCCAAAGGTCGGTCCCATAGATGGTGGACGACCTCCACTGGCTATCCTCCCACTATGAGAATTCCCTGCCACACACTCCCCTCCCTTGGTCAGAAATCCTTGTAGTGTGCTAACACCTAGATGAACTCCCATAGGCACACGACGCCTCCCCCTACAGCCTCCTATTCAAATAGTGATCCACATGTTTTCTCTTTTGATTTATTATTGTTTCATAATTGATATAGTGAGGTAAGCCTTCTCCTTCCCTCTTCTATCTATTTATGGATGATTTTTATTTCCCCTTCAACCATTTGTATTCATCCAAACCCCCAAGTATTTTGTTTGATCTCTTTATGTTGATTTCTATATTTTTACGGTGTGTTGTTCCTATCCCGATACGACATCATGCAAGGTTGTATATTCACTACTAAGGGAGAAACATATTCTCTTCAATTTGGTCTGATGTTGTCGAATCGATGTAAGGGTATATACCACTATTTTGTTTCTCACCCTTTAAATTACAGTCTATGATGTAATTATGGTTCATATCATGTTTTCCGTAGTTCGATGGAATGTTTGGTGTAGTTTTGAGTAGTTGGTCCATTATAGACAATCCTATGAGTGCATAGGTATGTAGTTATATATATGTAGGTTCTCATGTTATATGTGTATTCATCCATGGCACTAACTGTACATTTATAGGGCAAGGTATTCCTCTTTTTTAAGATATAAATAATGCATAATAATGTGACTGGAAAATGGTATAATCATATAAGAACACCTATAAGGATCCTCTTACCGATGCTCATTGGCCATGCGGATGAGTTCATAGGTTATAGTTGTATGGATAATCATGTGAATGTGATTATTCTTAGTTGGGGAGAAACACCTTTTACTTATAATGTTCTAATTGCTGATGTGGATGGCTTATTTCTAACCTGAGGTAGGTTAACTATGCCTTAACATTTAATTAGAATTTTATTTCCGTCACATTATTCTTTTAAATATTTGTCTTCCTCCTATTCAATAAATGTATATGAAATATATATATATATGTTTTTAAATAAATGGTTTTGGATCAGGAAATGTGGTTTCAGAGATGTTTTTAATTTATAGTGGGTGTTTCAATGGGTGTGTGGTCTTTCGGGAAGATTTTTTATAAATTTATACTGGCATGATTGTTTTTCCAATGATGTTACAATATTGTTTTCAAAATGGTTTTGGGATTTATTTTAAGGAAAAAGGGTGGTATGATTTTCTTAAAGGTTTATCTTTATTTTATCTGTTGTTTTATGCTTTCATTAAACATATAGTACCTTGGGTTTTTAGTTAATATTTCAAACTATTTTGGAGGCTGAAATTTTTGTGATGATTATGTTTCTAAAATAAAATGAGTTCCTCATAAGTGATTAGTCTTATTTTGTATATTAATAATGAATAATGAAAAAGGAAAACCCCTATTAATTATTAACTCATTATTTAGAAAAATAATGTTTATGTTAATTGTATGAATTGTTATATGTCCCTAGTGAACAGGCATGTGCCATTGAGTTTTCTTTTGAGAAAAAAGTATGCTCTTAAGGTGGGAGGTTGGTGGTTAAAAAAAGAATGTTTATACATAAATAATATAATGTGTGTGTGTCTTTTATCAGTGTTTGAAAACACCACCATTTGAATACAACACATGGAAAACCTGGGTATCTCAGTGGGAAGACTAGAACTAGTATTCTAGTTTATATAGAAGTTGTTCATCCCAGTTTATTCTAGAAAGATGGAAACTACAATACTAACTAAACATTATTATGATTAGTGACCAAATTATTGTGGGAGTGTTCCCTACAAGTGGCTTGGGCACAAGAACATGGAATTTTTAGTTACATGTGACATTTTTACAATTAGGTATGAGGTATCTATGTACACCCATGTTCTTGTTACCTATACGTATTTCCAATAGTTTTCATCTGTGGCATGATTTTCATTTATGTTGTATCATGCATGTTCACCCTACCATGAAAACCATATTTTTATATAAATATCGTCAACATTTATTTTGAAATTTCAATTCATTATAGGATTCTATTTTTAAAATATAGTGGGAGAAAAAATTTTCTATAAAATTGGATAAAATATTATTAATGTTCCAATGAATAAAAAATGTATTTTAATATGTATTATTTCCAAACTATAATGTATTGTGATTATTTTTAAATATAATATATTGGGTGATGTTATTACTTTGATTTCTCATAGAGATTCTCAGTGCTCATGCCTCCATTGATTTTTAGTTTTTGGTTCTAGTTTTGAATCGATCATGTAACGAGTTTGGTTATATGTTTGGTGGTGACCCATGGTGTCACTTGGAGGATTTTCTAGATAATTATCATTAATTTATTTTCCACTATTATTTTTTTCTACCTTTTTTGGTTTATTTCTGTTTATCTATCTTTTATTTCCTAGTCTAAAATATTCCCAACCTCTTTTTTGGACACTTGACTAGTTTCATGCCCATGGGGACTGGGAATTCTCTTCTGACCATGTTGTGGTCTATATTTTATGTATGATCATTTCATTAATTTCATATATACATGTTTGATTCTTTTTATTATGAAATATTTATATGATTAACTTAATTTTTGGAAAAATTATTGTTTAATGTAACGATCAGTTATTACTATTTTCGATTCAAAATTAAATATTTGAGATTAACATTAATAATAAAACATTATATTGTTATATTTGTTGATTTTATAATATTTATTTTATTTTTATAATAATTATATCAATTATGAAAAATGATATCCCATTGTATGGGTGAAATCCCATCATGTCTGCCAAGGCCAAAGGAATATATCCCTCAATCAAATGCTTAAAAGGGTACATCTAATACCACTAACCTATATAATGTATTATTTAGTATGAAATTTTATTTTAGTTAAAAAAAATCTGATTGAGAAATACAAATCATTTTATGACATATATTTTTCAAATATATTTAAATGGATTTTAAAAAGGATTTGATGATTAATTTGTTAATGTTGTCTCAGAAAATGAAATCTATTTTGGGTGTCCTATAATATTAAAGTATATATGATCCAATGGTATGTTATTATATAGGTAAAGGTTTAATTATTTATTTTATGAATCAATTATTTTATTTTGGATTTATTGTGATTAAAGTTATATATAGAAATGATTTAACTATCTTGTAAAATATGTTATTACTGAAACTGGTTTTTAGAATGAGACTTCATGCGTAATTTATGTTATTTGGAGATTTATTTTAGAATATATTTTTGAGATTCATTTATTAAATCCTTATAATTTTTTTAATCGTACTTGTAATTATTTTTATAAAATTTATGAATAGTAAATTGTTGAATTGTATATGTTGATATTTTGATAATCCTATTGTATTTTATAGATACATGTATTATTTAATCATATAATGGTTTATTACTTTTATGTAATTATGACATATTTTACTAACCATTTGTGTATTGTTTTATGTCATCATATATGTGAAATGGATATTTAATATTTTTTTAGATTATGTGAATCACTAGAATTTTTTTCGAGTGCTTCAGGCATGAAATATTCATCTTCAGTACTCATTTTTTGTATAAAATGATAATTTAGATGGAAATTGATTAAAGGAAGAAAAAATATATTCATGTAATTATGATTCATTATTTTACCATTATGTGGAATTAAATAATTCGTCAACTCTATTAATATAATATTCAAAACAGATCTCTTATTCGATTACAATTCATACTAATAAATAATATACCTTTTTAACCGATCACATACTTATAGTTTAGTAATTTAAAATTTTTTTATGACCATTTTATATATCATTCTAAATCAATCAATGATTATTTTTTTTGGTTCAATGTCCATGTATTCTAATATTGATACCTAGTATGTGTTTTATTTGCTGACCACCATACATCCCATTATTATATTGTGGAATTCTCATTAATCACTTTTTACATGCTAGATTTCAATAAAAATGTTTTCATATGTAAAAATTTAGATTCCAAGAATGAAATAAAATCTGCTAGGATACAATTTTAGGTGGTGGAATATAACATCCTATGTTTTTTAATGTAAATAATATGTTTGATACCGTACATGATGCACCACATCGAGCTTAAACCAACAAGTAAATATTGTTATTTAACGATAACACTACAGACCAAATTTTATTATGAAGGGTATGGAAATAATTAAGTCATTTAATAAAATATTGTTTACAAATGAATATATAATTCTTTTACCAATTAAATATAAATTAATGTAGAATGTTTTTTTAAGAAAACTTTTATATTGGACCAATTGTGTTTTAAACCACTAAATAAAATAATCACTCATGACAGATTATACTAATTATATATATATGTATATTATTCAATATAATGTTAACAAAATCTTATTCTATGTTTTTTAAGATTGATATAAGAACAAATCCAATTTTACTTATTATATAACTATTTTTTCTAAAAATGTATTTTCCCTCTTTTGATTGGACTTTTATTTAAATTTATTTTTTTATTCTTGAATAATATATATTTTAAAAATTAATTTTTTATATTAATTTATAATATCAATATTCAATTTGGTTTATTTTATGGTATTTTTCTGATATTTTCTTTTTTTGATGAATAGTAAAATATAAAAAATTGTATTTCAAAATTATTTTTTGAGAACATTAACTATAGTGTTAAATTATATTTTTGAATGAATAAAAGATTATAATTAAGTAACTTTATTATCATTTATTCTAATTCATATCCCTATAGAAAATTTCACAATTCATTTTGATTTATAAACAATTTAATATTTTTAATGTTTATTTTACAAATTTTATTTCTCATTATTTTTATGTTTTTAATTCAAAATTAGTTTGTGAAATTAATGTGATTAATGTTTTGAAAAATTTATTTAATATTTGTAATCATAATTTAGAAATTTAGTATACATATCTCTATTATTTTTGGATATTTTTATTAGTTACTTTACACCTCTTTATTACCACGATTAAAAGTAAATGGGGTAATTACGGATCAAAAAATATTATAAATATTATAAAGGTAAACTAATAAATGTAATAATTTTATTATATTTGGAATTATAGATAAAATGAGTCATTGGGTATATTTTACGATCACTTTGATCCACATGGATGACATTATGTCAGTTATAGTATTTTATATAATGAGTAGTCTACCTTATCATACACCTATTTTTAAAAATTAAAATAATTTTTTCATGGGGATACAAAGGGTAAATCATTATCCTTATGTTGTATTTTTATATATAAATTTATTATAATTATTATGAAATTTAATTTTTAACGTATATGGAATGAATAATTAAATTATGTTTTTCATAATGATGATACATTAATTCAATAAATTAATATTTAAAAAATAATTGATTTTAAAAATGTTAAAATAAATATAATTTGATATAATTATCTTCATAAAGTAATTGGATAGATGGATATGAAAATTTAATGATTTTTTAACCTCGGTTTTTACAATATATCTTGTTATTATGTTATTTTTAAAATGTCATATAATGAATTGTATCAAAATCGACATTAATGAAATTTTAAAATAAGTTTGTTTATTATTTAATGATATAAAATTCATAAAAAACGAAAATCCATCCCAATGATTCGGATAATTATCAAAATTTACTTAATGATCCAATATTGTTTATTTTATAATTGTATTTTTATTTTACAGACCATTAAATTTTAAATTACATGAAATCGGGTTAAAAATTATAATTTTAAAATAACGGTTAAATTTTAATGATAAGGTTTAAAAAATATAAAATAAAAAAAATTTAATTTTCATTGGTTGATAGTATTTAAACCCATAATAATCTAATATTCTAAACAAATTTGTTTGGAGTCATTTGGAATATTAAATTAATATATAATAATATAATAATTTGAATAATTTGAAGAGTTCCCTAGTAATATTTTATAAAAGAGATGTCATTCTTATCTTTTCATCAATATTTAAACAATATTTGATTCCCCCAAATAAAATCCAAATATATTATTATAATACCTACACATATTCTTTAGGTACTATTTATGTCATAACAATGACCTTTTTTGTCATAAGTTTTTATGAAATGGGGATTGATTAAAGAAAGTATATCATTTTTAATTATCTATTTTTATTTAATTTTTCCTAAATATATATATATAATCATCATAAAACATGATTATATAATAACTAAATTATCCTAAAATTTCTTATTTTTAAATATGTTAATATCATAACCTAATTACATTTTCACTTCCATCAAATAAAAAACGAATTAATCAATCATGTGAATGCCTTTCCACTGCATCATGAATATATATATATATATATTCCATCATCATGCCTCGGTTATAGTTATAGCATTATAATTAATTTATATATATATTATATTCATGAAATATATATCATTATGAAAATATAATATATCATTCATTTTCATATCTTTTTATACAATAACAAATGATAATGTTGTTTGTGTATACGTGTCAAAAATCACCACCATAAAGTGATGTGAAGAATTTTTCATTCCCAAATCAGATGGATTACATATATAAGTATATTTATGTTTTAAATAAGATATTTTTTCTATTATTATAAATTTTTAAAGTTAATATTAATCTTACTTTCTTAACCTAATGGTCATTGATAATTGAAAATATTACTCTTTCTTATATACAACCGGCCATCTCAATGATTATAATGTACCTAATTTTTGAAAGCCATACTTTATTATTTTTAATAATTATTATTACTGATTTATAAAAATAGTAATAATTTCATGATTAATATTTTGGAAGTGATGTACTTATTACCACTTTTACTACTGACAACATAAAAAATTCATTTTAGAGTCGTGTATAGATTAACATCCATTCTTGTGAGATGTGCTTAAATAATATAGTATTTTTATAACATTATAATGGGATATATATATATAACAAATAATAATATTTAATAAGATTATTATGAATGAAAATAATAAACCTATTTTTTTATTCAGGGATATAAGTTTGGTATATGACATGTCAAACTCAAAGACAATGACATCTTCCCAATCTCCTTTGATTGAGGCATATTTTTATGTTATACATCAACCTTCTTCTATGAAGTGTATTAAAATATCCATTGAAATATCATATCATGATTTAATTTATTATAATGTTATATAGTGTTCCAATAAATGTTATTAATTCATGTGGTTTATGATTCATATGTTTTAATGTTGTATGGTACACTGTTATTTCGAAAAACAAATTCTTTTATTATTGAATTAATAAAAAAATATTTTCATCCATGATAGTAATAATGATATTATATTAATTATTTGATTTATAAATTTAATAAAAATTAAATTATATTTTTTTGAACATCATTCAATGTATTAAAATTAATTTATATTTTAACCGTATATAAATTTTGTATATATTTTCATCGTAAAAAATGTTCTTTTTATCATATATAGTGATAAATACATTTTTTATACTGTGAACTACATTTGAATTTATGCTTCTAGAACGTTTTTAAAAGAAAAATAATCACATTTTCTTTATATTTAAGCTATTTTTTTAAAAGGGTTTTGAAATATAATTTATTATTTCAACAACATGAAATGTTTCTTTTTGAGTTTTAATTAAATTTAATATTGTCATGTTAGATGTTTTCTGATTTTATTATTTATTCTAATGATATAGTTAATGAGAATTTTTTATGTGTATATGTGGTTTCATGATAAAATGAGTGTGGGTTATTCTATTAGAGCTCTCAAATCAGTTTGGTAATGAGACAGATATAACATGTTGGGGTTCTCCAAAGAGAATAACTGAATATAATAGAATTAGTATTAAAAATTAACCCATTTAGGATACTTTATATTTTTCTGGTGAGCTATATTAAATAAAATTGTGATTGGGTAATTGTTCCACCAGTTACCTATATGTTTTCTTTCTATGGATATTTATATGAAACATATAATTTCAGGAGTTAAGAAAAATATATTATGTTTCATGGTTAAAAATTTTAACATTTTGATAAATTTTCCATGGGGTTTTGAGTATTCTTGGTTTAATTGAATCATACACTCTTTTTACGAAAATGATTATGTTTTTTACATTGTCGATGATGGGTATTATATAATATCTATTACACAAACATAATATATATTTCATTGTATTATTATAAAAAAATTTAGTTTATTGTTATGGACAAATGCAGTTTTTGATTTAAGGAATTATTTTAAAATATTCCAAATTTCAAGATACTTACCACTAGGTCTAGATAATAACATCGTTGTCTCTATCGAAGTGAATGCATTATAAAAACATATATATAACTAATGATTAAATATGATTATATAAAATATTTTAGTGTAATTAGAGAATATTTTCAATGTAAATAGAAATAATGTGTATAATTTTAATGGGGGATGTGTTCACCGATTATAGGAGAATAAAAAACACATAATAGAATATCATTTAACATAAAATAATGTCTTTATAGTATTCCTTGGTCAATGGAATCATATGTTCATAATACTAGAGAATGTGGTTTAATTTTTTATATAAATCATTAAAAATACATTATGTCAATTTTTATAACATTTTTCATTTAATTTTACATAACATTTTTGATTTTATCATTTTTTTATTTTTCATTGGTTCATTTTTGTAACTATTTATTTCAATTTTTTGTTAAAAATACAATTTAAACCTTATTTTATTTTTTTATTCTTTTTTTTAATGATCATGTTAACTAATCAATTTTTGTTAAATGAAAATTTATATGTTCTGTTAATAAGATGATTATATTAGAAAAAATACATAATGAAAATGAATTTCATTACAATTGAATCTTCCTAGTTATATTTATTAAAGATTACTAAATGAATGGTTGTTAATATATTAATATTATGATTTTTACAATATATTACAATAATTATTGAAAATTTATTAATTAGTTTTTTTTAAATAAACCATTTAAAAAAACATAACTTTTGTGATAACCATTTTACAAATATCTAAGTCATCAATAATATTTTCATTTATCAATATTTTATATGTAAAAAGTTAAATTGATCATATAATATTATAAGATCTTGTATATATATAATATAAATTCCAATTTCATATTTATCATAAACAATTGATAAAAAATAATTTCTTATACTGGTGAATGAAATCTTTTTTAGAGTAAAATATTACTTATGTTTCTAAAATAAAGAACCCGAGTTTCATAACTATGATACAACATTTTTAAATTTTTTATTTCCAATAATATTTATATTTATTACCATATTAAAATTATTTCAAATAAATTTAAAATATTATTGTAATATAATAATTTCATCAAAATTGACTGTTTTGGAAAAATACATATTTTTCAAAATTCACCAAATAATACTATATTACACATGATACATAAAACATAATAATTAGATAATATTAAATTAATAATAAAAACAATTCAGTTAATTTAATGAAATTATTATTATATAATTATATAATTTACAATTTAAAAAATATTATATAATGATATTAAAATAGTTTTTTATTAATTATATATTTCATTTTATTAACCTTTATAAATCACAAATTCATAAAATAAATAAATCATTTTAGAGACAATATTTGACATAAAATTATTTTTATAATTAATATAACAAAGAAAAATTTAATATAATATAATTAATTTAAAAAAATCTGCATTAGATGATAAATTTTGAAAAAAATACATTTTTTATGACAATATTATCATCATAGATTTTTATATAGATTAATAATATATTGATAATCAATTATAGATAAATTTCATTATTTTTTAATGGTTATTTGTAATTTCAAATAAAAAATTATATTATTTTGGATATATAATTTGTCTTTTTCTGTTAATTGTAGTGTTCTTAAAAAATTATTTACAATATTCATTTTATAATTAATATACTTGATGGAATATAACTTTATTATAAGATAAGTATTTCTAGGATCTAATTAACAATTATTTCCTTACGAGATAATGAATCAACTATTTATTTTGAAATCATGCAATATGCCTCTACATACTGATATAACATCGACATTTTGTTTGGATGCACTGTGAATTATATAAATCATAATCAATATAAGTCCATATCCATCAGTAAGACAATATTTACTAGAAGAGTATTCAATATAATATTCCATAAGATTTCAATATTGGTGTTTTTGTGTTTTTTATCATATTAACGGGGATTCAAATGAAGGATAACAGCATGAGGAAGAATAACAAACATATTTCTTCATAGGACATATAGTTGAAAGTAATGGTTTTCGTAATTATGTTTATAATAAGTATAATGATTTTAGAATCCATGATGTTCCCTTAAATTATATTATATTTTGGAATGATATAAATTATATATATTATATGAGGATGAGTTTATTGACTCATATTTAGTTCTTATTGTTCTGAGTAGGGGATTAATGATTTCATTTGTTATAATAAATACATAGAGTGTTGAAAATTGTTTCAAATTCATGAGAGAATAAGATATATTTAAATAATCGAGATCTACTAAACCACCATATAATTATCATGAAATTGATGGTCTTTATGTAAATGTTCTGAATGATTCTTAGTCCGTTGTTAATTTGAGACCATTAATAATTAGATGACCGACGTAATGGTATATTAGGGAAAATTATTTCGGAATTTTATTATATGTGGGATAACTAAATATTCAACAATATGGGGACCGACTAGGTGATATTTTAATGTGTGGGATCTAACTACTACTAGATTAAAATTCAGTATATGTTAATAACATAGAGGGTATATGAAAATTACCAAAAGGTAATAAATTACATTAAAATTACATTGTTTTATGAATAAGTTATAAAGTGAGGCTATTTTAGAAGGTAATTAAATAGATGTATGATATTTAATTATAAAATATAATATATACAGTCATTAAACATTATATCATATTATATGTTTTAATCGTGATTTCATCCATAAACCTTAAGTTGAATGACTTTTTCTTTAATATGACAATTTTCCTAATGAATATATTTTGGTAGAAATTATTATGATGTTACATGTTGGATTCATTGAAAAATAGAATCTTGGATTTATATTACTGTTAATATAATGAATTATTGGTTTTATGTATGAACTAAGGGGTTGACATTTATTTTTTATTCCTTCACAAAAAATAATTGAATAAATATTATAAAATGATACATATTTTTTTATATGAATGTGTTTATCATAAATAAATCTATTATCACCCTCATAAAAATGTATAATTACTCATCCCCAATTACCCATATTTGGTGAATTATTATATAACATTAGAATGATCATATGATATCATGTACCAAATGACCAATGATTTTAGTATCCATGGAAGTACTAAATATATACATAAGTTTTACATAACATTATGAAATGAAAAAGTAAAATTGTGTGTCCTTTATAAAATGTCATATCCTTTAGCATATACATGCAGGTAATTCATAATATACATCTTCACATCCTTGGAAAAATAAAAACTAAGAAAGGTGTGCACTCAGTTGCTCATTTAGGATTCCAATATAGTGAAAATAATAATAATTTTGTATAAAAAGTTAAGCAAATATATATGACTAAAATGAAATTATTTTAAACATAAACTTCAGAATAATATGGAATAGATAAATCCAATAATTCCAATTACTTATTCATGTGTGTATTCTACTGGTGTAATAATCACATGTGATATCAATAGCTAATATCAAAACGATGGAATGCATAATGCGGAACATCATAACCAAAAAGTCAAGGCCCCGTGCCAAGACCCTAAATTTTCAATTTTTCAAGGCCTAGTGGCAAGATAGTAGATTGCCTAATGAGAAAAAACGATTAATCGAGGGTCTATAGCATTCCCCAATCCTCACTAACTATATCAAAATCATTATTCATATTAAAAGGGTGAAACATAACATAAACATTCGTATTAAAGAAACATATGAAATATTAATACATTAACAATAAAACCAGAATGAAATAAATATAGAACATACACTATCAAAAATATTATTAAACTATCAATACAATATGGAATATTTTATCATAATATATCAACATCAATTTAATAGAAAATCCAAAATAGATGTTTTCATAGATGAAATCAATCCAAACACTTTATTTGAGAGAAATATATCTATCTACATAAAAATCATTTAAAATTTTCATAATTATATAACAAAACCATTATTTTGAAAATATTCATATAATCTTGTAAGGTATGCTTTGAAGGTGTTATAACAGTGTAAAATATCCACACCTGACATATAAGTTAAAAAAAATTACTTAATTTCTTGAAATGTTCAAAAAGTACCTTTTTTGGAAAATGATTGGAATATTACTTTAAAAAAATTATAAAGTTTCAAATACTGAAATAAATGTCTTTTAACCATAGTCACGAAAATATTAATGTTTCTGGAAATACATTTTTAAGAAACACATATGTGGATGACAATGAATTTCCAATAGATACTTACATATCAACAACCTCAAATAATAATTCGATTTTAAAATTAAACCTTAACTTCTAAAATTCATTAGTCAAGGGTATGTTAATCTCATTTATAGTGGTTAAATAATTTTTATTAAATTATTCAATAACCACATACAAAAATATGATATCATATATGATCCTCTAATATTTCTTTGTTAATTGAATTTTTGAATTATCATGGTTTCTGGTGTTAAATGATTTGTTTTCCATTATATATTTTATTTGATAAGTCATGTTTGATATGGATATGATTTATTTAATTCACATCCTGAATGATATTATGTTCATAAATAATATCTTTAATAAAAAAAATAAAAAAATTCTTGAATGGTTATTATGGGGAATGAAATATCGTCGCTTCATGGAGACGGTTAGTCGTATGTACGCATGAGCGACAATATAATTCTATTGATTAGAAAATAATCTCTAATTGGATGTTATAATATGTATTCAGATTTATTAAAATTTTATACTTAATATTTAAACATATTATACTCATTTTTATTCCATTCCAAATAATGAATTGTTGAATATCCAACAACACCATAAAGTGGAGACAGTAATCCGTACGTACACACGCATGGTGAAACTGTTATTCAAATGATCGATTAAATAATGAACATTTTTGTAAAATATTTATAAAAAAATATAATTATGAATAAGGTAATGAACTTATAATTTTAGTATGTAAACACCAGAAAAAAAGAGGAAGTAGAAGAAGAACATAACATTGAATGTGGTGATAATATAATTACCCCTTCTTAGAGTCCTTCCTTTTGATTTGAATCATAGTGCTACATAGATAGGCTTTATGATATAATTAAGGCCTCTATGTTAAATCTAGGGTATTTGGGAAGTTATTTTAGCAGGGTTTGGTGGAGCCAAATGGCATTCGAGTGGTGAATTTATCGGAAGTGTATGCACACTTTTATAAGAGAGGTGGTGGCACTTTCGGAGAACCACAAAATATTAATTTATTATAAAATAATTTTCAGTTTCTAATTGCCAGAAATGGATTTATTTCTGGGATTATGTTGGGATGGATCAAAATCATCTCAACCAATATGTTTTAGATATGGTTAGTTCACCATATTAACATTATCTTTTATTTTTAACTATTAGAAAAAAAATTAACCTTTACCATGTCTTCTATTATTTTTATAATAAATGATTAATATAGTAACAATAAATAGACAAATGAACCTAAAGATGTTAATTACTTACATATATACAATTATCTATGTCATTTGGCATAATAATATATTTATGGAAATATGAATTCATTTAATAAAATAGTATTTGTTTGAAAAATTAATTTATGTCATTTTTGACACTATTTAGTATGTGGTTTTGGTGACATTCATAAAAACATGATTACATAAAAAAAATTAAATCCACCCTAACATGTCATATTGACCTACAAAATTTTTGGATGGAATAAAATGTATTAATTTATGTTTATTTTAATATTTATAACAAGAAATGTTTTAATCATTCATTAATAAGGTAATTATTGCATCATTATTCTGTCATAATCAAATTTATCTATTTAATGTCTCCAAATTATAAATAAAATAATATAATTTAGTAAATATTTTTATTTCTCTAATGAATATTTATAGTATAATTTATCCCAAGTATAACCCTATATAAAATTATGATTATTTATTTAAATTTGAATTTATCTCTTCTAAGTCATTTTTAACAAAATATAACAAATGACCTAATATAACCCAATCAGATCCAATATGATATTATTTTTACCATATGGTTGATTTTGGTAAAATAACACTTATCATGAAGAATTATGAAATGTTTTGGAGTACTTTTATATTATTATAGTAAAATTTCTAACTTTTATTACCATATTAATTTTCAACCGTGGTTAATAATATTAAAAAGTTACTATTCACAAATAATTATTTTCATCCTATTAAGACACATATTACATACTGAAGACATCTGTTTCTATTATATTTTTGAAATTAAATTAATTGAAGTAATAACATTATGTTTTATGTAGATTTTCAATTCTACATAGAAGGTGGATAAAAGACTTTAAAATTTTCAATAAATGTTTATATTTCTAATCTTATTATAAAATGAATCCAATGAATTAAAATGGTCTAACATCAGAATTATGTGTCTATTTTGACTTTAAAATAAATACTAATTAAACCTATTAATTTATATAATATGTATTTAATATAATAGTTCGAATTGTTTCACTATTTATCAATAATTTAATGTTTTCAGAAAAATAAAATACATTCACTCTAATAATAGTTGGATATTTAGAATCCAAAAATAATGTCCATTCAGAAAAATAAAAATTATAACATTTCAAAAAATTGGTATTATTATTCATAACTACTTTTTTAAATGGTTAGTTTGATTAGTTGTGGTGTGATAGAACTCAGAGCCGCATACCATGCAAGCTATTGTATTTTTACAAGACAAGAGTACTATAGAATATTGGGGAGTTATGTTCATCCCTCTAATATATTATTTAATCCTCTAAATTTATATAATAACACAACATAGAAATATTTTGGTGGTTCTTTATCATAATTTCATATGATTTCCATGTTTCCTCTTCCATTTTATGGTTTCACAAATAAACTTTTACCAGACGAGTCATCTGGTTTCTCAAAAACTTATTCTCTAGTATCACGAATCCGCATAAGAACTTCACAATAAGACATATCTTCATCTAGTGTATTTCTTCAAAGATGAGAATATGCATTGGGAAAGGAATGTGTATTCTCAACTGTGATAGGTAGAACGCATCCTGATCTTTGGAGAGACTTGGAGGCATTACCAAATGGTAAGCTATAACTCTAATTCGTTCTAGAATGGCAAAAGGTTCGATGTATCGGGGGATTAATTTACCCATTTCACAAAATTGTATAACACCCTTCCATGGAGATACCATCAAGAAAACACGATCTCCTACTTGAAATTCATGTCCTTCCATAGGATATCGACATAGCTCTTTTGCATACTTTGAGAATAATTTATTTGGGTTTAGATAATTTCATCTTTTCCATTGTTTCCTTTTTTTGGTCCTTCGAGTTTTCATTCCACAAAATAATCCCAACATTTTGGTTTGCGATATCTTTTTCTATAATACATTTCATATGGTGCCCTAAAAATATTTGAATGGAAGCTATTGTTTTAGGAAAATTTAACCATAGGTAAATACTAATCCCACATATCTTGAAATTAAATTGAGAAGGATCACAATATCTCACCTATAGTTTGAATAGTCTATACCGATTGCCTATCATTTTGAGGGTTGTAGGAAGTGCTCAAAAATTGTTCACTATGTTGTGATTATTGAATACATTTCAAGAATATGAATGTAAAACGGGTATCATGATCCGAAACAATTGATAGGGGTACGCCATTATGTATAACATCATCATTAATATATAGTCATTCTAAAAGGTAAAGTTGTAAATCATCACTTATTGCATGAAAATGTGATGACTTGGTATGATGATCGACAATGTCCCATATTGCATCAATCCTTAAAGTATTCATTCTGAGCCCCCTTAAAAATTTCATCGTAATATCACCACATTTCCACTCAGGTATGGGAAGAAGTTACATGAATCCTATAGGATGTTGTCTTCTAGACATCACATGTGGACAAACCATAAATCATGGAACATAATCAGTAATATCCATCTTCATGTCATACCATCAGAAATGTGTCTTCCAATCTCTATAAATCATAGTTATACTAGAATGTATAAATAAATTGTAGCTATGATAATCATCCAAAAATTACCTTTTATATCAGGTTTGTTTGTAACACAAAGACTCTTCCCAAATTTCAAACTTACACCTTCATGTATGTTGTTTTTCAATCTCTAATAATTAAAATAATTATGTTTTATTGAAGCACCTAATAATTAGTTAGATAATATTTTATCATTTCCACTAAAGATGGTTTGTAAACCATTTGAAAATGTTTTAATGTTTCACCTTACATGATTATTTCCAAATACATGATTACTGTATCAATGAACATCAGATCCATTTCAACTATAATTTTGTTCAGAATATCATGATACTTTATTCCCAAAGCATCTGCAAACTTATTTTCCTTCCCTTGGTGGTTGTGTATTGTGCAATCATAATCCTTGAGTAGTTCAAGCCATCTATTTTTCCTCATGTTGTGTTTTATCTATGTGAAAATATACATCAAAATATTGTGATCAGTATATATATCACATTTTTCCCATAGAAATAGTGTCTCCATATATTCCGAGAAATGATTATAGCATCTTACTCATGATCATGAACAATATTGTATTTTCATGAATTTTTATCTACCATGATGCATAAGGAATAACTCAATGATTCTACATAATGACATAACCTTGTCCATTATTCGATGATTCAGTATAAAAAAAACCCTCATTCCCCAATGATAGAGTTAGGAAAGGATCATTGACTAATATTCTCTAAAATTTTTTAAAAAATTCTTCACAATAATTTTTGTAAGAAAATTTATCCCCTATACATGTGATCATTGATATTGGGTTATCTAATCAGCCAAAATTTTGGATGAAACACTGATAATAACCTACTAATCCAATAAAACTATGTACCATAGTTATACTCAGTGGTTCTAGACATTTAGGTATTTCCCTTATAATTAATGGGTCAACATAGATTCGATCCTTAGAGACAATATGACAAAGAAATTAAATCACCTGAAGCCAGAATTCACACTTTCTAAACATTACATATAATATATTTCATCTAAGAGTTTTTAGAATTGTGAGAAAGTGATTTTCATGATCTTTGTTTCATTTGGAGTATACCAAGATATCATCAATAAATTCTACTAAAAATCATCATGATATTCCTATTAATCTCTATTTATTAGATCCATTAAAACATTGGGTGCATTAGTCAATCCAAAAGGTATTTCAGTAAACTCATAATACCCATACCTGATTCAAAATAATGTCTTCAGAATGTCTTCCTTCATCATGAACAATTATTGAAATCCAAATAGAAAGAAAAAACATTGAAAAATATTGTGCTATAGGTTGTTGATCAAATAAATCAACAATTAGAGTTTGGGGATACTTGTTCTTTATTGTTATAATGTTGATATCTCAGTAGTCAATGCACTACCTCACAGATCCTTCATTCTTCTTAAAGAAAATAAAGGGGGTAGGTAATGGTAAAATATTAGGCCAAATAAATCCATTTTTAATCAATTCTTATAGTTTTTTATTTAGTTCTACAAATTCCATAGTTGAAATTCTATATGGGGTCTACAATATGGTCCTTGAACTATGATTTATGTCAATGAAAAACCCAATTTTATATTTTGGAGGATGTATAAGTAAATACTCTAAAAACACATACTTATATTATTATACAATATGTATATCCTCTATTTTTACATTCTTTTCCTCACCCATAGTTATTTTCCTCCATTTGACCCAAATAATTGAATTTAGTAGAGACACTAGGGTGGATATAGATGAGAGGCAAATGGTGACGTATCTTTTCTAAGGATAAGGGATTCATTATCATACTAAACAATTGTATCATCATTATTCATACAATAAATTTTTGCATTGTGGTATGAACACCAATCCATTCTGAGGATTATGTCTAATTATATCATGGGTATGACAATATGATTAGAATATAAAGAACATTTATATTCCTGAATGGTAACTGACTGATAATCTGTGTTTCAATGATACACCCCTTTGGAGTTTTGACTGAAAATTCTATTTTTACATCAAATTGAAAATATATAATTTTCATGCAATACTGGGAAGATATGAAAAAGTTTGTTTGTCCAAAATAAAATAAAGTATTGGAAAATTTTGAGGACATAATTAAAGAAACTTCCCCCACGTTATTAGAAACTTCATCCTCAGCAGCTGTGGTTTCAAAAACCTGTCCTTTCTCCCTCAGAAGTTTCTTGAGGTATGTTTCTTTGATTCATAGGAAATTAATTTCAACAATGGCCTATTTCTTTATAAATTTATAATAGACACATGATAGCCGCTTTATTCCCCCTGAAATCATGAGATTTGTGGCGTTTTTCTCCACACTTGTAACAAACACCCATCTCCTTTATTCATGTACCCGGGGGTATCATCACACAATTACAGCAGGATAAAAATTCAACATTTCTTTTATTTAGTGTATTTCATATATCAGACTGTTCAGTAGATCATCTCTTCAATTTCTTCACATTAATTTCATAAAACATATAGAATGAATTTTCTATCTTGATAGCTCATGAGGATATATCTTTTTATGACGAGGTGGATTGTTAGAATAACTCAATATGGAGTATTGGTTTTACCCCATCAATGAATTGACCATTCCTAAGTTTTGGGTAATGTATATAATCAGAATTATGCCTTTTCAACCATGTAAAGTTTTCCTCGGACTTAGAGACATTTTTATCCTCCTTTTTATTCAGACATAAGAAAATTCCGTTCCATGTATGCTTGATGTTTACGAGGAAAGTAGGTTTCAATTAAAATATATTTATACTCCCTACAATCAATATTTGATACATCATAATTATACATTCAATTTTAATTAATAACCACCATTGATCACCATCACATTAGAGGAGATAAAGTATAATAAAAACCTTTTCCCTTTCACTACTCCCAAAAGTATTTATATTTTTCTATAGAACTTATCCATTTCTCAGCTAAAAATATATATGTAGTCCCATTGAAAATTGGTGGTTTTTTCCTAATGAAGTGGCCTTTCATTGATCTTTAATGTTGTAGACTAGAGTGTTTCATCTGGGTGAGGTTATTATTCATCACCTAAATGAATTGTCCCATTATGGTTAGAAGTTTTTCCGAAGCAGTTGCATCCCCAGCTCCACTTAATAATCTTTAATTAGAGGGAAACCACTATATGTATTAATTTCATTGATAATGTTCCCATTCCATTAACTAGGTTCAATTTCTATAAAATTAAATACACTTGATTAGTTTATGAATAATAATTTTTAATTCCAAATAATAAAATATTTTTCATAAATTCAGCAGTTTATGCATTTAATCCAAAATCAAAAAAATGTTTTTCTTTGAGAATGTAATTACTCAAAAATCCTTCACTTTAGTTTGTATTGAAAATGTGTATTCTCCTGCATATATCCCCCAGGAGTATCAAATGAAGTTCGTAGTATGTATTGTTGTCGTGTTCCAGGATATCCCGGGTCAAGCCCAAAACACTATGTCAGAGTTTTCACTCCTTGGTACATACATGCCCTTACCAAATCCACATAAAGTATCTATGAATGGATGATTTTTTTATAAAATTCACATAATAAATACATTAATTTTTTTTGATTTTATTCTATACTAATCTACAAAGTCTATCTTAGGGTAATGATTTCTATTCCGTGTTTTCTCTGAATATATTTTCCTAGGATTGTTTAAACCATTCTTTTATTCTAACTATAGTGCCCAAAATTCATTTACCTAGAGTTTGTGCATTATTAAATAACATTGGATGGATCACAAGAGATCAGGTCCGGATAGACCGATCAATTTAGTATCCTTGGACGTACTTGATACATACATATGTTTTTAATTAAAATATAAAATTAAAAGGTAACACTATGTCTCCTTTGAACACACTCATATCAGTTACGTTATCCTTGTAGGTCAGTTTGAACATAATTATTCAAATCCTAGGAAAAACAAAACATAAAAAAGGGGTGAGCATAGTTTCTAAGTGTGATTAACAATACCGAATAATGTAGAATAAAAAAGAACAAACATTTAATCTAATGTATAAGACTAAAACACATGCCTTTTAAACATAATATTCAGCACAATAAGGTAATAATAAATGAAATTATTCTATTTACATATTCACAAGTATATTCTTCTAGTCTAATAGCCACATTTAATATCAATATCTAATCCCATAATGATGGAATGTATATTTACGGATATCTTAACCAAAAAGTCAAGGCCGCATGCGAAGACCCTAAATATATGTTTTAACATGGACTTCTTCCAAACACTAGTTTGTCTCATGAGACCTACTGATCCATCGAGGGGATATAGAGATCCCCTCTATTCACTTATAGGTCTATTTCATTCCTCATATGAAAAGGGTGAAACATAATATAAACATTCGTATTAATATATCATATGAAATGTTAATACCTTTACCATAAACCAGGAATGAAATAATGATAGCACGTCCACAATAAATCATTTAATAAAACTATCAACACATCAAGGAATATTGTATCATAATAAATCATCTTCAATTATAGATAATATTCAACATAAATTTTGAAAAAGATGGAATCAATAAAACATAAACGTTTTGATTGAAATATCACTTTCAACATTGAAATCATTTAATTGTCGTATAATTATAAATGAAATACTTTCTTTAGGAAATATTCAAATAATCTTGTATGCGAAGAATTAAAGGTTTAATTTTGGTAGAAAATAGCTACAGCCACTATATATGTTAAAAAAATTCTTTTCATAATTTTTTGAATTGGTCCAAACCTACCTTGGTCAGAAAATGACTGTACGATTCCTTTAAAAACATTATATAGAATAGAATTTTTTTAAATAAAAAAAATAAACGGAAAAATACAAACAAGAAATACCATACAACCATAATGTATGGTTATGGTGAAATAGATCAAAAACCAATGCAACAATAAACATTCATTGAAATAATGAGGGCTATGGATGTCATGTAGAAGATTCTACTTAAGGAAGCCTGCAATACAAGGCTTCAGGAACATAGAAACACCCTCTGTAAAAGTATGAGCTCTATGGGCGGTGCCAAAGTAATAATTAATAAAGACATTTCCCCGTGAATCCAACTTCATGGAAAATATCTCTTCAACACGGGATGATCCAACAAGCAACCCTTGAGCTTCGCATCATGCACTGCTCCCACGAGATAATCATGCTCCAAAAAATCAGCAACAATGTAGTCCACTCTAGGCCTACATTCCATGATTTATGCCTCGAAAAAATCTACAAGGAGGTCCCATACAATCAAATGAATTCATTAAAGAAGAATCTTCTTGAAATACTCCTTTAAAAGAATTATATAAAAGTGAATCAATGGGATAAATAAATTTATCCCATATTTTAGAAAATTTTAAAAATGTCTTGAAATAGATATTTACGTAAAAGGAATGTGGATGATAATGAATTCCCAGTAGATACTTCTGTATAAAGAACCTTAAATATCAATGAAATTTTAATATTAACCCTTAGATTATCTTTTCCATAGTCTAGGGTATGTTATACTACTATATAGTGGTTAATTAATTATTATTAAAATACAATGGAACCCCATAAATAAATATGATATCATATATGATCTTGTAATATTTCATTTTTAATAATATTTTAGTATTATCATCATTTCGGATGTTAACTGATTCTGTTTCCTTTATATGTTTTAATACAATAGTCATGTTTGTTATGGATATGATTTATTTGATTCATATCCAGAATGATATTAAGTT
This sequence comes from Viscum album, assembly GCA_963277665.1. Classification (NCBI taxonomy): domain Eukaryota; kingdom Viridiplantae; phylum Streptophyta; class Magnoliopsida; order Santalales; family Viscaceae; genus Viscum; species Viscum album. Next base: position 2,028,616,869 of record OY728135.1, read on the forward strand.
ATTAACAATTATTTTTATTTATAAAATGAAAATTATTATAGAATGATTACGATGTAAAATGAAATCTCATCGCTTAATACATACGGTAAGCCATACGTATGTATGAGCAACAATATCATTCTATTGAAGGTGAAATCATATGTAATTGGATGTTATATTATATATAAATAATAATTAACATGTTTTATTTATTTGTTAAATCAATTATACTCATTATTAAACACATTCAAATAATTATGTGTTGAAAAAAAAATTACACAATGATGTGGAGAAAGTAAGATATAAGTACGCACGCATAGTGAATTTTTCATTAATAGGATTGATTGAATAATGAATACTGTTATAACATATATATAATAAAATCCAATTATGTATTAGGATTTGGTGTAATTATTTTATTATTGAACAAACAAAAAATGTATAAGTTGAAGAAGAAAGGAATATTGAAAGAGTTTATAAAATAATTACATATTCTTTGGGTGATTCCATTTGATTTGAACAAATGGGATCCAAAGATTTGGTTTATGACCAAATTAAGGACTATATGTTGAATTTATGGATGTTGGTAGGAGATTTGGGTAGGGATTGGCTGAGATAAATGGATTTGGATGTGTGAATTTTTGCTAAGGGATGTACCCTTTTACAATAGAGGTGATGGTCTCTTTATGAAAAGATTGAAATATTAATTTATTTTAAAATCATTTTCTGTTTCTAATAGGTCCAAATTGATTTATTTCGAGAATAAAATGGAGATGGGTGTAAATAATCTCAACCAATAGGTTTTAAACATGTTTTTGTCACAATATATACCTTTTAATTTAAATTTATCACTTAGTTAAATAGTTTATCCTTTAACATGTCTTATTGTATTTTAATTCTACATGGATTATATAGTTACCATAAAATTAAAATTGAAATATACGTGGTTCATTAATGGTATATATAACATTATATATGTCCTTTGACAGAATATTATGTTTTTGTAATATTATTCCATTTAATAAAATAGAATTTGTTTTAAAAACTCAATTATGTCAATTTTGACACTAATTGGTATTTTTTTTCTAAAGTTATAACAACATTATTACTTAGACTAAAATACATGTAATCAACCATAACATCTCATATTATACTAAAAATTAGTTGATGACCTCAAAAGTTTCAATTTACATTTATTTTAATATTTATGAAATCAATTACTTTAATCACTAATAAATATGGTAGTTACTACATCAATATTATATCAAAAATAAATTTAATTATTTAATTTCTAAAAATTATAAATAAAATTCTATGATGTAGGGAAACATTTTATATTTATAACTAATATTTAGAGTCTATTTTATCATATGTATGACACTATATAAAAAATAATTTTGTTATAAAAAACTGAATTTTAAACTTTTAAATCTTCATTAAATAAAATATAATTAATCTTATAAACTTACCCAAGTGGATCAAAAAACATTTTTTCTAGATAAGGATTAATTTGGAGGAATAACCCTTATACAATAGAATTATGACTTGGATGGGGTAATTTTATATTATTATTGTGTTATTTCTACCTTTAATTACCCTATTTACTTTTAACGATGGTAAATAAAATTCAAAAGTTACTATTCAACAATAATTATTTTCATCCTATTAAACTAAATTTTACATACTGATGAAAACAATTTCTATCAGATTTTATATGTTCAAATCATAGAAGTAGTAAAATTATGTTTAATGCAGATTTGTAAATTTTCATAGATGATATGTAACAGATGTTTTAATGTTCAACAAAATATTTAATATCTAACCATATTATAAAATAAATCAAATGAATTACATTGGAATTATATAGGTATTATGTATCTATTTTTAAATTAAATTAAATTTCAAATTAAAAATATCAATTTTAAAAAAAAAATTCATTTTTAAACAGTAATGCAGTTTATTTCACAATTCATAATAAAAATTAATGTTTTCAGAAAAATGGCTATATTTCATCCTAAGATAATTTTGAGTTTCTAAATACAAAAATGTAGTCCATAATGAAAATTTAAATTTATAAAATTTCAAAAAGTTTATTTTACGATTCATAACAACTATTTGAAGCAGTTAGTTTGATTTTTCGGCCTGTGCTAGTACACTGAGCTGCGTACACCATTAGAAATTGTATAATTTAAAGAGAAATGTATTGGGGATGATTGTGTTGTTACACAATGGTTGATATTTTACTGGTTTTATTTCAATTTATTATATTTTATATGCTGATGGAGTATTTTTATAGAGTTTTATAGGTTAATGGTGTTCTTGAATAAGTTCAGCTTATGTGCCATAGGATTCAGTCATATCATAGGATAATGAGCTTGGTTTTATCAAAAAAATATTAACTATTAATAGTCACTAAAATAATTTAGTTTGGGGGATCATATAATTTTTCAAATAATCATACAATACCTTTAAATATTAGATAATAACAATCACTGTTAATAAATTAAGAAGTGATTTATGTAATGAATGATTTGTATGCTATAGCAGACATAAGATTGATATAATTTATTGTTTTTAATTACCCAGATATTAGTAAAACAATGGGATTGTTCAGATATATCATTGAAAAAAGGAAATATCATTGGGAGTCAATAAAGAGGATTATTTGGTATCTTAAATAAAATGTTGGTACAACTCATTATTTTAGATATTATGTTTCATGATACAAGATTCTAGATAAAATATCATGCAGTGATATTTATTTTTATAACTATAAAGCTATATATATTATTAATTTTACTAAAATATCTATTAGATATTTGTCAATAATATTACTTGTTATTTCACATTAGAATAGAGTCATAGTATGTTGAAATAATGGAATATGGAAAAGAGATTGGGATTTTTGAAAAAAAATTGTGAATAATTAAATATATATATATATATTAAACGGTCTTTCCAATATTATAAATATATACAATCCATTTTAATATGAATCCTTTGTTTTATTCACAAACTAAACACATTGTTCTAAATTAAAATTGTATCCAGATGATACTGGAATAGTGGGTATTAGTATGATTACTGATTTATCCAAAATGTGATCCAGATGAAAATTTCAAAAATATTTAGGCAATAAAAATATTAATGAAATATAACTGATCTATTCGTATTAGGAGAATATAATATGTTGTAGAAGAATTGAATACATTAAAATATGGAGTGTTTTTATCATATAAAGGTAGTGTTTTTTTAAATGAATAAAAATTTATGTAGGTGTTAATTAAGATTATTTGATTCCAAATTTTTTTTTCAGTATATTTAGAGTGGTTTGAAATTATATATTATTCGTTTATTTTATAGAAACATTATTTGGTCAATTTATTTCCATCAAGAGTTTTTTTTTTGATTGATTGTGGTTCAAAATGATCTTCATCAAATGTTTTAGAAAGATGTCTTCCAAAAAAATTGTATTTAATTTTGAATGATTATGGAATTTAATTTTATATTTTAGGTTTTCTAATCTACCATTTTTTTAGGATACATATATTATTAGGAAATTAAATTTACAATACGAAAAAATATATTGGTTGAACTCCAATATTTCTTTGATATTAGTGAAATGGGATTACTAGTTGGCCCTCTCTTTAAATAATAGGTTGTGTCCATGTTTTCATGAGTAAATCAAAATTATTTATTGTATTAATCGTTATTGTTTGTAATTACTAATGTATTATTTCATACTATCATATGATTTGAGATTTTTACTATTTCTCCCATGGATGCATGAATTTCAGTCAACATAATGTAAAACCAATGTTTTTTAATTCATTGAATTACCATTAATTGATTGAATAAAAAATGAATGTAAGAGTGAACATCCATGAAGGATTTATAAAATACTAAACTGATTTATATAGTTAATTTATTCATTTTTCAGTAGGACTATTGATTTGAGATTTTTTTTGTATATGGTGATACTAATATGATCATGGATTAAGTAGTTTGGGTATTGGGAATTATTGTTATAGAATTATAATTAATTTTTAGGGGAACCTATATATTTTTATGGTGTGATATATATGAAAGAATATTTTACATTTATTGTTATTATTATATTGGCGATATTAATGAGATAAAAAATGAATACGAAATATAAAATAAGATTTCTATAATTCATTAATTAATTATATCTACATTTAGAATAAAATTATGGTTAAATTTGTGATAGTTCACACATTCATATTTGATTATGTTTGTTTTATTTTTATTTCTAATGGTTAGTATGTTAATAAGTATTATAATTTATCATCTTATTTTAATATTATATGGAATTGAATTTTATTTTATCCCTAGTGGATTAACTATTGAGTGTGTGAAAATAATCCCTACTTAATTTATAATTAATATTAGTGTTTTTCATTCATATTTTTTGGTGGGTTATTCTTATTGTTTATGTTATATTAATGTAACATAATTTTAGGGGTTTTCTAGAAACAAATGTGGCATAATAGTTGGTTCGATTTTTTTTGGAATTAGTTGTATCATACTTCTGGTTATAGTTGATTTTTTTTTAATTATACCATACAATACACTTGGATTACATTTCTATAATATAATATATTATTTAATTTTTTTAGGTTTGGTGGTGTGTGAGTGAGTTTATTATTTACTGTTAGATTATTAAAATTGAAATTCCACTAGTTTGTAAAATTTATTCCGTTAGTAGTAAACACTAACTTCTATCTTACTATTGGTGTGATTGTAAAGTGAATATGGGTTCTATTACCAAAGAAATAATGAAATAATAGATTTATATAATGATTACAAGGTATTCATCATGATTAATATGAATATTGAAGAAATTATATTGTGTAATATGAATATCTATATGACACTTGAAATTTATTTTGATCCTAATTTGTTCTCAAATTGTTGTTTTGATGAAATCCATAAAAAAAAATTTTAATGTTATGATGTAGGGATATATATAATTTTGGCTGCTGATAAATATATTTTTAAAGTGTATGTTTTCATTATGATAATTTTATATAATAAAATTGTCTTAGTATAAAATCATTTTTAGGGTCACTAAATTTTTAACATTCATATAGTGTTATGAGTTAAATAATTATCATTATTATTATTTGAGTTGAATTATATAATTTCGCATTGAGAGTGTGTCACTCTATAATATGATAACTCATCTTCTATTATTAATGTTTTTTTCAACTATATAATTATTTATTTTTTATATATTTATATGCAGTATAGAAAAATTTATGTTATATTATCTGATTATATTATACATACTTCGATATTAAAAGTTAACATTAAAGGAAATCGATAGACCTGTATTTATATTAAAAAATATGAATCACTATAAGTTATTAAATTATAACTATGATATATTATGATTATGGTGGTGGTGGTGGTGATATGATAATTAACATATAATATCTAAATTATAAATCATGAAATCAATTAAAAAATTTATTAGTGATGATGATATGGTGTTTTGGTTAATTATTATTTTGTATTGCAAAGTACGGTGAATGATGTTGTATGTATGTTTCTTTATGTAATTTAATAAATAATTTATTTGTTAGTTACTCCAATATACTTATTTTATATCATTTATAACACCCCCATGAACCATTTATTAAATATTATTTTTCATAGTGACCATTTCACCATGATGGCATCTCGGATACCATGTTTTAGTATTTTGAGTGACATACTGGATTGCATATCCTCCCATTTCAAATTACCCATAAATAATCATAGATTATATTGAAATGTAACAGGAAGTAATTTTCCAATTAATAATCCTCATCAATTTTTAATGGTTCACAACCATGGTGGAGATGGTTTATATTATCTCTATAATTGATAAAATCCACTAAAATGGAATGAGTGTGAAATTATTATGTTATGGTTTGTGGTTATATATATATATAATAATACAATGATAAATAATTTAATTAAGCTAATAAATTATATATATAATTCTAAAAATGGATCGATTTTTTAATTAGATTTTTAAATTTAATACAATCATTTCATTTTATTATTTCAAGGGCTTAACGAATAAAATATGAGTACACCAGTAGTTTATGATTTAATGTATTTGTGTTAAAAGATTAATAAATCAAATATCAAAATGTATTTTTCAATATATTTATATTTAATATGTGTCATTTCCCTTTGGCATCCCCTCTAAAATATCCCTTCTCTTCTAAAAAAATCCAATCACCCATTGTTCCATGCATATCCATGTCCTCATTTAATTTTAATAACTTAAAATCCCCTTTATCACCTAATCCAAATCATTATGATTCTATTATAAATATTATTTATTATCTATTTTGTAATAGTATCAGCTAGATACCCATGTAATAAAAATTCATGGGTAAACCTAACACGTCTCATAAATTGGCCTACCACATAATATATTCGAACATAACAACAAATTAATTGAAATGAATAACCGAGTGGAGAATAAAAATTCAATAAATTGTTATAAGATAATGGAATAAGATGACATGATAAAACAAAATATTCTACAAATAAGAATTACATGTAATTATATTGTTACCTTATATAATAATTAATATCATCTCATATAAGGTAATATGAACCCAAAGATGACAATGAACTAAATTACATCCTTCCAATTTGTTGATTAAAAAACCCCCATACAGAATTTTATTGTTTAAGAAGAAATCCCACTATGATTTAACCAATGAATATATAAAATGTATAATACCATGAGATACAGTAATTATAGATTAATGAAAATACACAATTTATAATGAAAATAAAACATAGAAACAATTTATTAAATAAATTTTTGTTAATATAGATGATTGTAATTCAAAAAAACTACAAATTTGAGTTGTATATATGAGTTGAAATGAATGAATAAAAAAATTTATACATGTGGAAATCATAGAATAAAAATATAATTAATTATAATATATTCATCATATATAAAACCAATCGAATGTCAGCCTCCATCTTAAGAGTGCATGTATATGGAATTACGATGTATCATTAATTTAGAAGACATTCTTAATCCTAATCCTAAAGATATCAGATCGATCTGAATACATTATATATCAACATAATGGGTCATATAGCTATCACACAAAATATGGATGAATATTTATATTTAATTTTATATAAAAAGTTAAAAAGGATATATATATTATTAATAACAAATTGAAATCATGATCACATTATAGAAAACATTTTCCCAATGAATAAAAATAACCCTCAAGCTTGGAAATCCATTTAAGAGTCAAACTCACATTTGATGAACTTTTATAATCACATAGTCTGCATTAATATTTTTTTAATAAAGGAATAATTTAAAAACACGCATATCATTAATCAGACCAACATTTAGATATATCCAAACAATTTATATTGACAAGACCAAATGAATTTAAATGAACATTATGTATTTCATTAATTTAACCCTTTTACATAGACATCTACTTCAACAATAGAGTGGAACTTATAATCCTTGATAATAGAGATGAAAAAATTGTTGATCAGGTCTTTATAATCCCAGATACATATTAAAAATAAAAAAAACTATCATACAAATGGGATCTAGCAACCACAGTCCAGTTTGGTTCAAATGATATAATGGAGTATGTGATTTGACATGGATTTTATATTAGGAAGGAATATAATATCGAAATTTATAAAATAAAATTTATAAAAATATAAAAATATAACGAATTCCATAAAATATATAATTTAAGTAACATATAGACCACGGGGGAAGGTTTTTATTTTTCGAAATAGTCACTGGGAAGTGATAAGATATAAAAATGTAAAACTATGAAGATGTTAATTAAAACATATTAAAGTTTTATATAATGACATTTATTTATTAAAAACATGTCATATTCATTTTTGGGATTGATGTATAGAAAAATGAGGCACAATTTTACATTGGATGGGTCACTTGGGTGTAGGAAACTGTGGTCAATCACTGTCACTTGTCTGTGTAACCACCCAAACTCATTCAATGATTATATAATACAATAAGATTTGGTGATATTTTTAATTTTAATTTAATCATTTGGATTTGTTTCATTACATAAAAATATTATTCTATACTTCATTACCAAAAACATATTTCTTTACACACAATACTAGTTTATATGTTTTTATGCAACATCATATTTAAACAAAACATATCATAAAATTAGAAATATAATTTTTTAATTTTATAGTAATCAAGAACACTTTATAATTGTGGTTATGAATTGCACAAAAATAATTAAGAACATATGTTTCACCAATATATAATGATGTATTTAGTAATTAATTCATTATAATTAAAAATAAAAACTATTTTTAAATAAAAAACACTTTTTTATAGAATCGTTTTTATGAAGAAAACATGATGAACCTCATTAAAATAAAAAACCAATTTTGTTGAATTATTTTAGTGAATATATATATTTCCTATTATATCAATTATTAAAAATTCATATTATGTGTTTTCTATAAAATAATTTATAATAAATACAATTTTATATTTATTTTTTTTTCAAAAAATTAAATTTGTCTCTTTTATATAGGACACATAATTTAAAATTTATTTTTTACAAAATAATAAAAAATTAAAAAAACATCCTTATATATTTTATCATGTTATAAATATTATTTTATGGTGAAATTGTTTTTGGTTTTTTTAAAATATCCAAGGAATAAAAAATAGTGAAAAATTCTTAAATATTAATTGCAAACTGATTTTCTACATTAATTTACTAATAATAAATATGTATTTTATTTTAAATTTGGTATAAATTAAAATTACTTATATTATAAATATATTAATTAAATTTAGTCCATTCGAATAATTCTCAGATTGAAATTGAATATAAATACATTATAAGCATTTCATTATTTTGTATTCAGAAACTAACATTCTCATTACTTCTACATGATTACCACTATATTAAGCTATGCCATTTCATTGAATGGAATTCGAAAAAATATATTAAATATTTGAATTAAAATAATTTATATTATCTATATATGATAACAATGTTTCTTATTATAAATATATTGATAGTAATAGACATTAATTAACACGATAACAGAATGAATGGGTTTTTATAATTCCATGTATCTTAATTAAAAATGATTTTACACACACATATGAATTTCATTTAATTAAATGTATTATATATATATTCATAAGATATAAATTATTTATTTATGATACAATTTATTTTATTTTTAATGTATATATTAACAAGGTAAATTAAAGAATTCAATATATCATTGTAAGAACTAAATTCTAAAATTCATTAAACATAATGACTAAGGGTCAATTTGACTAATTAGGTATTTATTTTGAATCGGGGAGGTGTTTTTATAAAATAATCATCCCTCCACAAAATTATTTATATAATTTACTTGAATATTACTTAAGTGTTACTCCACAATTGTGTACCTATTTTGGTAAGTACAGAAATGTCACCCCTTATTAATTTTAAATGGTCACTCACACCTCCCACTCACTTACATAGAATTTGAAAGACCTTATTCCAAAAAAAGCATGAAAACGTCACATTAAAAATTCCCTAATCTCATGCTAGAATCCATTTATGGACATAAATCAAGTCATAGAATAATTTTTGTGCGAACCTAATGATAATACCCAAAGTAAATGTAACATTTATCCCCTTGTATTTTTTATATATTCCTCCACCCCCTTAAATTAAAAATATATATTTATTGAAAAATATACTTAATATATCTGATAAACTGATCAGTTGATATGTTATTTCAATGAACTATAAAAAATCTGGATTGCAATCATATAGGTTATGAAAACATTTTTAATGTGTATGGTAGTCTACCACCACTCGAACCAATGTTGTTAATTTTTATTCCACCTACAGACAAATTTTTTTGGGATTTTTTACATATGAAATATAATATAAAAATCTTGTAATTAATATTATGTATTTATTATATCATAATGAAAATAATATTTTTAATTTTTGGATAGAATATAGTGTCTTTCTGTGGTATGATGAACTACTTCCCTGTGAAGTAATGTGATTCATTTATGGTTTAAATAGAATTTATTATGGATAAGGATAAAGACACATGTGTTATATATATTAAATAAAATAGACTAAGTAATGATGATATATAAATATTTTTCTTTTATTTTATTCATTACAACATGAAAAGAAAAATATTGTACATTCATACGTATAAACTACCATCTCCATGAATAGTGTATTTGATTTTCTATCTCTAAATTTGATTTATTCATATAAATAAATATATATTAATATATACTATATTTATAAAAAAATTATTATGAATATTATTTCTCCACGACAAAATTTAATAAGACTAAATATATATAAAAATAATACATATTGAAAAACAATATTGTTATTACCCAAAACATGACATTATCATTAAATTGCTAAAACAAATGTAATAAAACATCCTTATAAAATAAAAAATATAGTGATATATAATAACTTTTTTAAATAATATATATATTATAATCTAATAATTATTATATAGGATTTTTGAATTTGTAGAACAAATGTAATGACTTGAGATATAGGATTTTCATCTCATATTATCTTTTATGAGACGCATGCCATTTCAAAATATATTTCATTTATGTGATGTATATAATTTCCATGAATGAATATTAATAATATTATATGTAATATTTTAGGTATTTAAATATATATTTGATGATGTCTTTTTTTATTATGGTGATGGTTCAAATATCAACAAATCAATAATGGGTTTTTGTCTCAATTTTATTTAATTGGGACATTAGTTATGTTACGCACTTATCATATTTGATGAAGTTTATATATAATCTATTTGACTTGGATTTTCATTAATATTATTACATTAATGAAATTTTATTATATATTTATTTTAATTATTTCATGTGGATTAGGATACAATGTTACCCGAGTGTGATGTTTTTTACAATACAATATCCTATTTTATAAGGTCTGTTTATGACTATGATTAAAATGATTAAATATTTTGTTCTACCTTTCAATTGTTATCAATATATTTTATTAATTTTTTTAAATAATTATTACATCAACTAATGGTACCATATTAGACTCTTTGATACATAAAATTATTTATGAAATTATTTTTAAAAAAATGATATTATTTCATTCATTTGTAATAAATACATTTTCATAAAAACCCATGGTTTTTAAAAAATTGTTTTAATTATTTTAATATCATTTTTATTATAAATTTAAATTTTAAACATTTTCTAAATTTTAAATAATTTCAATTCAATTACTATTTTTTTCTCAAAAAAATTTATTTTTATCTTTTCATGATAGTTTTAAATGAATATTGGTTCCTATCATGAACAAAAAGACAAATATTTTCTACTTTCATGGATTCTAAAGGATTTAAAGATTCCTTTGATGGTTTCTGAGTTCATTTTAATGAAATTTATTTCCTTACTATTTCGTATATTTTAAAAAAATTTGTAAAATATGTCAAAATAATATTTTTTTTGAAAATTCATTATGTTTTAAAAAGATTTTTTCAAGGTGGAAAATATATTTTTCTAAATAAATTTGTTGTATGATTTTTGATATTTTTCCTGTATTATATGAAATATGTTGATGTTAACTATTGTAATGGCTCGGACCTCTCTGACCCATTCCTTTGATAAAAAGAAGGTCAAGAAGTGTTCTAGAGGGTAAAATGGACTTTTTCCACACTTTCCAGAATTTTGAAACAACACGCCGTGTAGTTTGAGTATACATCATGTACCCCCTTTCCAGGTATACCCCATGTTGCAGGCTGTGTCCTCACTATGTGAAATAATGGGTGCATGCCGTGTGTCCAGTTCTACACCCCGTGTAGTCCTTCCCCACGTACGCGTTACCAGTCAACGACCGTGTACCGTGTTGGTGCCATGTCCTTGGAATGTGCAATAAATTAGTACACGATGTGTGTCTCAACTACATGTCGTGTAGTCTTTCCCCACGTTGCATTACCCTCAAACCGTGTGTTGTATAGTCAACGACCGCAGAGCCATGTTGGAAGCCGCATGGAGACCATGTAAAATAACCGAGTACATGCCGTGTACCATGAAGTACACGCCGTGTACTTTTCCTTTTCTTTACTATAAAAGGAGGGGTCCCCTCCTCCTTTCAATTCACTCCTCTCCTCCCCTTTCCTCTGAGAAAAGCTCTCCCAAGATACTCGAAGGCACCTTTTCTTCCATAACTTCTTCATCCGAGCTCCGATTTACGATCCGTCAGCGGCCATGGGATCGTAACGATGAGGAAGAACATCCGAGCCTAGGTCCATTGCCTTTGCTTTGGCTTATCCTTTCCGACATCCACCCGAGGAGGTTTTTTCGGGACCCGACAGAAGTGACAGACACGGATAGACATCTTCTAATGTTGATCCGGCGGAGCGCTGTGATTGGAACATGTTGAGGTAGGGATCTTACCGTTGTCTCTCTAATTTGTGCATCATGCGGGGAGAGTATCCTCTTATTTTCATAAGAAACAGTTGAACCATTAAATGAATATAATAACTGGTTAAATAACGGGGTTGGGAAGTTTGGGATTGTTGTTACTTTATATCCTGTGATATTATGTTGTGAATTGAATGAGCTTCTGCCTACTGAAAATCACGGTCATTGGGGGCCTTTTCATGAGAAATTAAATGATGCCCTTTCTTTCTAGACCGTTTTTGTGGATGGAACTTTTTGGAATGTAGAAATTGGTTAATCAAGTAATGTTGGCTGTTTAAAATCTGGAACCCTTGTGTGATCACCCCGGTTAAAAAACGGAATAATGAACATGTGGGTGTTTTCTTGGATACATGGCATGTGATGGGGGTGTTTTGTGGGTTGTTGTGGATAGGGTGAGCAGCAGGGATGTGGTTGGCTTGGTTGTGGGTTGGTGTGAATGTTATGTTGGTGAAGGGCAGAAGGGCTGCAATAAGTGGTATTAAAGGGTTAATGATGTATAGGTTTCGGTGTGGTTGTGGTTATGGTGGTTGGAAGCGGGGCTGCTAGGATGGGTTGAATGTGAATGGACATTGGGTTGTGAATAATAAAAGAAGAAGAGTTAATGAATGGTTTGGTGTGGTAATAAAACAGAGTTAATAATCAATGGGGTTGTTTTGTTAATAAGAAGGACTTTGTTGTGTTTCTTGTGTTTTCCTAACTTGATTTGTGGAAGGCAGGGAAATGTTTTACGAACGATCGATGTGTTTGGTTGTGGATAGTTTCCTAGTAGTTAAGAAACTAAATAAACTAATTCTTTTGAAATGTGAAAACCTAAATGGGTGTGGGTTTAATTGTTGTATGCATGCTTCATAGTTGAAGTGCCGAGGCATGTGCTTAGTTTCTCTATTTAGAAGCCATAGGTTGGGCTGTGTGGTTGGTATATATATATATATATCTGTATCTTTGTGTTTTATCGCGCCCCACCCATGTTGAGAACTTAGTGACGAACACTCCCATTTCATGCGAGAGGGTGTATTCCGTTTGTTACTACCTCCTTCCTGCTCCTTCTCCCCTAGGCTCTGATGGCTTGAGGCGACCATACACCTATGACTCTTCGGGTAGGTTTCGATTGGGGTGGCTTTATCCCAAGACTCTTCGGGCAGATTCTACTATTTCCCAAGAATCTTCGGGATGAGGCCCATGTGTGCGAGGGTGGGATACGTGGTTGGGAGGCCCAGGTGTGTGCGGGTGGGATACGTGGTTGTGAGGCCCAGGTGTGTGTGGGCAGGATACGTGGTTGTGAGGCCCAAGTGTGTGCGGGCGGGATACGTGCTTGTGAGGCCCAGGTGTGTGTGGGCGGGAGAGTGTAGCAGTTTCAGGATGTTCGCCGTTAGGAAGAGCAGCTAACGAAAGGGAAATGGTGCGGGGTACCCAATACTCTTGTTTCTTATATACTACTACCTGTTGTGCTTTGGTTTTCGTGAGTGTGGCTGGTGAGGTTGGGTGGATAGAATTCCTTTCTAGGTTTCTTCTTTTGTTCTCACGGGACAATAGAATGTCTCCCCACTTGTGCACAAGAGCTTTAGGTTTCCCTACAATGTATACTTGTATGCTCACCCTACGTTTACTTTCAGGTTTCCAAGAGGACTACTGGGGCCGTGTGGGACCCTACTAGTCGGACAGTTGGAGTTATTGCAGTTTTTATCCTCTTGTTTTCTTTTGGTATTGTACTTTGATCTTTCTTATACATGTACCTTGTTATAAAATTATTTAAACATGCATGTGGTCTTGGTTTGGGTTTATTTATATACACTTGTTATTTTCCTTTTGGTGGTTGACTTTTCCTATTTCCCGATCCTAAATAAATAAAAAAGGGTAATGCCACCCATATTTGTGAAAATTAATATCCTTGGTGCTATTCGCCACCCTGGGGCCTAGTAGAGGCGGGACTCGGGGGGTCATTATCTCCCTTTCACCATTGCCATCTCAGGAGGGGAATATTTGGTGGGAGGGGGTCGTGAAAGAATGGTATCAGAGGTGATGGTTGAGAGATATGATGGAGTTTGGAGTTAGGCACCGTGAGGATTGCATTGGGATGGTAGGGAGACAATGTTAGTCAATCTTAGTGAATGACATAGTCCAAAGAAGACCGGCTAGGACACAGGATTTTAGCCCCCCCCCCCCCCCCCCCCCGTGATCTGATGAAAGGACTCTGAGCCTACCAAACGACTAAGTGAGACTACATTGATTGTAGGGTAGAGACCCTAGGGAAGGTACATGCATCATCATGATTGTGTTTTACATGAATTGGGTGTTCTGGGAAAGGAATTGAAATAAAATGATAAAATAAAACCTTGAGTTTTCTTTACTACTTGGGCTTAGGCGATATTTGTTTACCGTACAGCTATGGAACCTGGACGTCATACCAGGTGGCTCAGACGGCCAAGGCCCAGCAAATTAAGGCGGTCAATCAGCAGAGGATTGACCGAGAGGAGGAAGATAGCAAGTGGAAGAAGACACTCCATTCTTTCCAGCGGTATACCCTCAAGAAGTAAAAGTGTAGTACATTGGATACAGAGACGGAGGGGTTGCTTGAGGAGCTAGGGATTGATTTTTCCTTGATCTGTGCTCTGAGGGAGTACTGGGTTCCCCTAGATGTCAGTCAGCTGAGAGGCGCGGCGTGACAGTGGTGGACACTCTACCTCAGAGAGAGGATAGAGGCAGAGGTTCCTTGGGCTGACTTTGAGATGGAATTCCGATAATAATTCCTTTATTTCATGATCAAGGTGGAGAAGCGGTAGGAGTTACCTCTCCCTTCAGCAGGGGAGTATGCCAGTACGAGAGCTGGGGATCAAGTTCAAGGATCTCCAGCACATTTCTCTGGATCTCTTTCGGGATGAGGAATCTAGGGCCTGATGTTTGGAGGAGGCGCTTCTTCCTTCACTCCAGTATATTGGTCACCCCTTCACCCTTCTGACATACTTGGCGGTACAAAAGAAGGAAGTGGTTGTAGAGTGGATGCACTCGCTGGGGGTGCACCACGAGAGGGGATCCAGCCAGGCTCGTCGAAGGGGGAAGGCAGTCAGTAGCAGGTCTCCTGTAATGGGACCTTGTAGGTTCAGGACAGTGGGGAGCAGGCCAAGTAGTTCCAGTGCAGATCTTCGGGTCCTCGTCCCTTTTACACGAGGCCAAGACTGATGTGTTTTTCTTCTGGAGGTTTGGGCACGTTTAGAGTCGGTTCCCGACCCGAGATCAGTATAGTGGAGGTGGGCACGTTCAGCGCCCACCTCAGCAACAACCGTTTCCAGCGAGGCCCTTCCAGTAGAAGTAGAACCATACTCCTCCGAGGGATGACTTTGATGGAGGAGGCCGACCTCAGGGTGCCGCTCAGGGACCTCGACCAGGGCATGGTCAGGGAGGTGTATGACATGAAAGAGGCAGAGGAGCTGGGCATGGACAGTTGCACGCAACATAGTTGACAGCTCTAGCATGACCAGAGGTGGTGCGAGGTATGATTTGTTTGTTCCGCACTCTTGTTTCTGCTCTGTTTGATTCAGGAGCATAAAAATCCTTTTTTGAACCTAGTATAGCCCATTGTTTTGGATTAGACGTAGCGAGACTTTCAGTACCACTGGTACTGAGTACTCCAGTTGGATGCCAGACCATCATATCTTGTGTTTTCCGGGGATGTGGGCTGACATTGGGACCACATCGATCTTGTGGGGACATTCTTCTATTACAGATGCATCCATACGATGTCATCCTAGGAATCGACTGGTTGTTTTCTAGTAGTGCCGTTATAGACTGCATCAAAAGAAGAGTCGTGTTCTCCGATGAGGACGGGCAGCGTGTAGCTTTTGTTGGCGAGAGGAGCTATCAGGTGGGAAGCCCGCATGTGGAGCCTATCCTTTCCTTGTTAGGTGGGCTATCAGTGGTTCCAGCTGATACAGAGATGATGGATGTACCAGTGGGTTTTGGGGAGTTCCCAGATGTTTTTCCTAAAGAGGTTGTGACTCTACCCGCCTGACGTGACATTGAGTTTGGGATAAAATTACAGCCCCGGTGCCCGTCCGATTTTGATGGCCCCTTATCGGATGGAACCTTCGGAGTTGCGGGAATTGCAGATTCAGATTGACGATCTTATGGAGAAGGCTTTTGTTCGATCCAGCATAACACCATGGGGTGCTCCAGTTTTTTTCGTGAAGAAGGTAGATGGTGGCCTCAGGCTATGCATAGACTACCGAAGGTTGAACCAGGTAACGGTCAAGAACCGTTATCCCCTCCCAAGGATAGATGATCTCTTCAACCAACTATGGGGAGCAGGTTGGTTTTCCAAGATTGATCTACGATATGGATATCATCAGCTAAGGTTAAAGGAAAACAACATCTCGAAGATGGCTTTCAGGTGCATGTATGGGCACTTTGAGTTTGTGGTGATGATTTTTGGAGTTATGAATGCATCGGCAATGTTCATGGGACTTATGAACTTTGTCTTTCGAGAGTTTCTGGACCGGTTCGTCGTTGTGTTTATCAATGACATCCTGATCTACTCAAGATCAGAGGAGGATCACGTTGAGCATCTCATGGTAGTCTTGTAAGTCCTTCGACACCTCCATCTTTACGAGAAATTGTCTAAGTGTAAGTTCTTGGCACAATAAGTACACATCCTTGGGCACGTAGTGTCTCAACATGGAGTGTCAGTGGAACTGTCAAAGGTGGAGGCAGTTGTTTCTTAGGCAGCACTCAAGATTGTGGCAGAAGTTCGTAGTTTCCTAGGGTTAGAAGGTTACTATCAGAGGTTCGTTTCGGACATCTCTCGAGTTGCTTCTCCATTGACAGTTCTGACGAGGAAGAACCATGTCTTCCTATGGAGCGAGCGGTGCCATAATGCTTTTGAGTACCTGAAGGAGAAGTTGTCCAGTGCTCCCGTACTCAGGTTGCCAGAGGAAGGGTTGTTGTATGAGGCGTTTTGTGATGATTCTGGCCTTGGTCTGGGCTGTGTGATGATGTAGAAGAATGGAGTGTTCTGTTATGGGTCTAGGTAGTTACGACCTCACTAGCGTAACTGTTCCACCCATGACCTTGAGCATATAGTAGTAGTGTTTGCACTGAAGTTGTGGTGACATTACCTCTTTGTGGAGTGCTTTTTGGTCTTCTCACATCACAAGATCAGGTGTTATATCTTCTCCCAACCTAACCTGAATTTACAATAGTGGAGATGGGTCGAGTTTCTCCAAGACTATGACATTGAGATCTCTTACACTGAAGGAAAGGAAAGCATTGTGACTGATGCCCTGAGCAGGAATTCACATCATAAAGTAATCCGAGAATCCACTGATGCTTGGAAGGAGGTGGGAGAGTTGGCTGCCTTGCACTTGGATGCTAGGGTAGAAGGTGTTAGAGGCTGTATATTTCAGATGACGGTGTAGTCCTCCTTGTTGTAGCAGGTGGAAGAGTCTCAGTGGGGGTACTCCAAGGCGGATGTGATGCGGGATCATGTCGATCAGGGGAATGCTCTAGAGGGATGGTCAGAGGACAACCAACATCAGATGATTTTCCATGTAAGGTTGTTTGTTCTGGAGGCAATGCCTGAGGGAGTTCTCCGTGAGTTCCATATCTCAGCCTTGGCAGTACATCCAGGAGTTTAGAAGATGTATCGAGGCCTGAGGAAACAGTTTTGGTGGCCCGGGGTGAAACGTGAAGTGGCAAGGTTTGTGGCTAAATGCCTAGTGTGTCAGTAAGTGAAGGTTAAACACCGTGTTCCCAGTGGGTTGTTGCATCCTTTAGATGTCCCCGAGTGGAAGTGGTATGACATCTCAATGGACTTCGTCACAGGACTACCCAGAGCTCAGGGTGGTTATGATGCTATCTGGGTAGTGGTGGATCGACTAACGAAATCGGATTACTTCTTAGCAATTAAGGAGTCAGGCCCGGTGAGTACCTTGGCACATAGGTACATAGATGAGGTGGTGCATTTTCATGGAGTTACAAAAACTGTCATCTCAGATCGGGATACTCGGTTGACCTCATGAGTATGGAGGGGGTTACAACATGCTTTTGGCACCCAACTACACCTTAGCACTACTTTCTACCCCCAGACCGATGGGAAGATGGTACAGACTATCCAGATGTTGGAGGACATGCTGCGAGCATGCGTTCTGGATTTCAGATGATCATGGGTATGACACTTACCTTTAGTAGAGTTTTCCTACAACAATATCATCCACTATACTATTAGCATGGCACCATTTGTGGCTTTGTATGGAAGTCCATTCCGTTAACCCATTTTCTGTGCAGAGGTTGGTGAGACAGGTGCTCTTGGGCCAGAGGTAGTGCATAGCACCACAGAGAAAGTCCAGCTTGTACGTGAGAGGATGAAAGTGGCTCAGGATCGACAGAAGTCTGATACTGATCGACAGAGGTGGCCCTTGGAGTTCGAGGTGTGAGATCATGTGTTCTTGAAGGTTTCCCCTCGACGGGGGTATTAGAGGATTGGTAAAGAGAGAAAGCTCTCACCTATCTTCATCAGACCTTTTGAGGTGCTGAGTTGAGTCGGCGTGGTGGCATATCAGCTGGCCCTACTTCCTCAGTTGGAGAAGTTTCATGACATCTTCCACGTCTCCCATCTTCTTCGGTACATACACGACGACTCCCACATTATCGACTGGGGAGAGTTAGATATGGGATTTGATGCGACCTTCGAGGAACGACCAGTCAGGATCGAGGATCGTAAAGAGAAGGTGCTACGTGGAAGAACCTTTACATTGGTTCAAGTGTTGTGGAGGCATGGTGGCCTCAGGGAGAGCACTTGGGAGCGGGAGACCCAGATGCACGCTCAGTACCCGGAGTTGTTTTTGTAGGACCCCAGGACACCCTGAGAGGGGAGGGGTGAATCAGGGTGTCAACTTTTTCTTATTAAAGTTGTGGATCTTGTTCCTACATTGGTATGTACTCGTTAAATCTGTATGATGGAAAAGATCAGTAATGAAATATTCACGTGCAGAAAGTTGACACAGCTATTTTTACTTGGTTCACCACTAAGGGCTACGTCCAAGGAGCATACGCCGACAAGTTATCGGTCGTACCTAAATTCACTATGCTTCACTAGCCGTAGATTACAATTGTTCGGGCACAGTCTCTTTGTCCCAGGCTCACTTCCTTTACAAAGGTTCAGGGATAACTCACTGCTTCCCCCGGGTCACTCCTGTTGACTCTCCCTGGAACACTACCATTGGTGAAGTCTCACTCAGTTTATAGACGAGAAGGTCTCTTCAATAGATTTTCATTGAAGTCTTTTCCTCTGCTCAGCACGAGACTTTTCTTGCATTGAAGTCCGGAATAGATGCACTAGAATGCACAGTGCCACTGAATTGGATGACCAGAACGTGCAGAAAAACATCACTGACAATTGTGCGCAACACCAACCCCTTTTCTTGAAAATCCTTCTATTGCGCACAAAATTTACTTTTTGTGCGGAAAAAATTTTCGTGCACAAATCTTCTTTTTCGCGCAACTTCGAATATTTCGCGCAAGCCAATTTACGCGATCCTTTTTCGCGCATCAGACCTCGGATCTTCTCTAAGTTTTCATCAACCTGAAATGAAGGGGGTCACCTCATATTTATAGGCGTCTGAGACCCACGCGCACAAAAACCCCTTCAGCGCGGAAAACCTCTCATCTGGCACACAATATTTCACGCAACTATCATTTTCCACGCACCTCTCCAGATATTTCGTGCAACCCATGCCTTTGCCATTTTTCGACGGTGTGAATCCAAAACACTATTTGCATGAAAAACTTTTCTCCGCTATTTCGCGCACCACACTGTTTTTCGCGCCCAGCTCAAGTATTTCGCGCACAACCCATATTTTCCGCGCAGCCCATGCCTTTTCCATTTTTCAACAATCTGATTTTGAAACAATATTTGCGCGAAAAACCTTGATCCCCTATTTCATGCATCCCGCTATTTTCCATGCCCAACTTAATTATTTTTTGCAAGCCTCTTATATTTCGCGCAACCCTTCCTTTTTTTGAGCACTTCCTTTTGCAGACGAACCATGTCTTCATTTCCCGATTTTGAGGCCCAAAAAATTGGAAACCACTGGGAAATAGCGCCACCTTCAATACAGTTGTTTTCATGAACTGTATGATCACTTTTCTGGCACAAATTCGGAACTTCCACTGAGGATTGACAACAAACACAAACCAAACTCCAATTCCTGCATAGAACATCCATGGTTCCAATAATCTCCCCCTTTGGGTTTGTTTTCAATCACCAAATAAATTCAATATATCACCATCCACATGCATACCAAAAGTGCAAGGATCAACTCAGCCAACACTCTAAGTCTACGTGAGAAATTCTTAGTGTAGAAAACAAGAGAGGAATCTTGAATTGGGTTCCCTTGTTTTGGAATGCTCAAAGACGCTCAAGAAATTTTATTACACTGAATTCTCATCGTGTCATAGAAGCATTAATTTTCCACAGACAATCCTGAATTCTTGAATTTATTCCTTTCCTTTCTCCCCCATTGACAATGAACCCAAAGGCCGGTAAAGTAATAAATGTTTATCTCAAACCATTCTCCGCCTGGATAGTATCTCCCCCATAAAACTGCATCACAGCCATACCCAGATAGAAAGCATTACCATAAATAGAGAGAGGGGAATTTCGGAACCTCTTTATGCAGTAGGAGGTGGTTGAACACTGAGGTTCAACCGATGCCTTTCAAATAATGCTGCTGACACTAGTTTCATCAGGATATCAACTACTTGATCATTTGTTCCCACGTGATCCATTCTAATCATCCCTTGCTCAACTTTTTCTTTAATAAAGTGATACCTGATTTCAATATGTTTTTTACGAGAATGCTGAACAGGATTCTTCGTAAGATCAATTGCACTCTTGTTATCACAGTAAATTATCATTGGATGCTTTACCTCGTCACCAATATCTGTTAATTGTTTCTTCATCCATAGCAGTTGAGTGCATGCCTTTGTGGCGGATATATACTCAGCTTCATCAGTACTAAGTGAAGAAATTTCTTGTTTTTTTCTCAACCAGCTGACACTGTTAGTACCAATAAAGAATGCTCCACCAATGGTGGAATTTTTTTCCACAACATCGCCAGCCCAGTTAGCATCTGAAAATGCTGATAATTCATAGTCCCTTCCTGCAGCAAAGTGTAAGCCATAATTGTGAGTACCTTGAATATACCTCATGATTCTTTTTACTTCTGCTAAATATTCCTCCTTTGGATTACTTTGAAAGCAGGAAGCAAGACATGTGGCAAAGACAATATCTGTCGATGTCGCCGTCAGGTACAGTAGGCTCCCAATGATCCTCCTGTACATGGTGGGATCTATAGATTTCTCAGTATCATGTTTTCCATGTTTGGTTCCAAGTGCAATCAGAGTTGACTTTGGTTTGGTGTCTTGCATATTAAACTTCTTCAGCAGCTCTCCTGCATACTTTTCCTGAGAGATAAAAGTGTAGTCTTTCCTTTGTGTCACCTGTAGTCCCAAGAAATATGTAAGCTCACCAATCATTGATATTTCAAATTCTGATTTCATATGATTGGAAAATTCATCCACGGATTTCTGCCTACTGCCTCCAAATATAATTTTATCAACGTAAACGAGAACCATGAACTGATCTCTCGGAGAATTATTTACATAGAGATTGTGATCTACTCCTCCTCTTTTGAATTCCAGCTTCTTGAGATAAGAATCTAGTCTGGAGTACCATGCCTGTGGTGCCTGTTTCAAGCCATAATGTACTTTCTTTAGCTTGCAGACCATTGATTCATCAGCACCAAGAAGAAAACCCACTGGTTGTTCAATGTAGACTTCTTCTTCGAGTACACCATTTAAAAATTCTGTCTTTACATCCATTTGATATACTTTATATCCTCTCTGGAGAGCCACGGAACGGAACAGCCTGATTGACTCCAGAATAGCCACTGGAGCAATGGTTTCTTCAACATCAACACCTTCAATCTGAGAAAACCCTATATATACCAGTCAATCCTTGTTTCTGATAACACTTACAGGCTCATCAGACTTGTTCTTGAATATCCATTTTGTTCCAATCACATTGTGACCTTCGGGTCTCTGGACAAGATCCCATGTCTGATTCTTATCAATCTGATCTAACTCTTCATTCATGGCTTTCACCCAGGATTCATCCTTTGAAGTTTCTTCAAATGAGGATGGCTCCACAACTGACAGAAATGCAGAAGGTGTGTTAATCCTCATCCTCCTTATCTGTGTGGGTGCATTCCTGTCTCCAATTATGTTAGATGAATCAATCTCTGCTCTTCGATTTCTCCTATGAGGTTCAGTCGCATTCTCACCATCCAAGATTCCCTCTTCAGATTCTTCGTCTGAGTCAACATCATGATGTAACCCCTGAGTGTTTTGTACATCTTCCTCTATTTTTGTATTTGTATTTATTCCATGTTCACATTCATTATCATATTCTATCTCATTAGCATAGGTACTATTTGAAGCATTTGGAGTTTTTCCTTTAATGATTTTAACATTGTTGCTTTCCACAATCCTCCCCAAGTGTTTATTGAAACACAAGTAAGCTTTTCATTTCATTGGATACCAAAGAAAAATTCCTTCATCAGCATTGTCACAAAACTTTCCTTGGTTTCCTTCTTTATTCCGAATGAAACATTTGCTTCCGAAAAAATGAAAGTATTTCAAAGAAGGCTTCCTTCCATGCCACAATTCATATGGAGTATTTTTTTCCCCCATATAGAGCTCTGTTCAATTTTGAATGTGCAATTCAGCTTCAACAGCCTCCTTCCAGTAATGGAGAGAGATACCACTCTCAATCAACATAGTCATGGCCATATTGTTGACCTGTCGATTCTGATGCTCAACAAATCCATTTTGTTGTGGAGTTCTCACAGAAGCTACCTCTGGTTGTATTACATGTTTTTCTAGGTAATTTTCAAACTCGATGGACGTGTATTCTCCTCCATTATCAGATTGCAGGACTTTTATTGACCATCCAGTATCATTCTCGGCAATCCGGTGATAAGTTTTCATGCAATCATGTACTTGTCGCTTCCTGTGAATCACCATTACACAAGCCATTCAGCTATAATCATAAATGAAAAGGACAAAGTACCTTTCTTCATGGGTTCCAGCAACATTTATTGAGCCACATATGTTAGTATGAATGAGATGAAGAAGATGTGATGCCCTTTTCTTATATGGTTGATATGAATTACATACCAGCTTCCCATGAATACAAGCATCACAATACTTTTCCTGTTCACGTTTTAGAATAGGAATATCCATGACTATCTTCAGCTTAGATATCTTTTCCATGTCTTGTTGGTTAATGTTCCCCAGCCTTCAATGCCACATATTGTTTTATTCATCAACAGACAAAAGCAACAGTTCACTTTGATGTCAACCTGATATAAGTTTCCATATGTTCTACAGCCTTTCATAAGAGAATTTCCTATTTTCCCTTTTATAGTACATCCTTTCTGATTGAAAGTTACTATGAGCCCCGATTGATAGAGTTGACTTACACTAAGGAGATTGTGGCGTAGACCGTCCACATAAAGAACTTCATCCTTCTTTAGCTCCCCATTGGCGAGAGCAGTATTCCCACTGCCTTTAATCTTCGAAGCATCATCATTACCAAACTGTACTGTTCCATCAACCTTCTTTTCAATGTTCTTCAAAAGGTCAGCATTTCCAGTCATATGGGAAGAGCATCCACTATCAAGGATCCAGGTGTTGCTGCTCTTTGTATCTTTAAGGGCTACTTCTTTAAGATTGGCTTTCTCAATATTCTTCCTCTCTTTCCATGAGACATTGGATTGACCATAGGATATTGATGGCCTTTTTATACTTTCTTCCACATAATCTGATTCTTCATACCCATAATCATCTTCCAGAGGGGAAAAACTATTTTTGAGAACAACATCATTAGGAGGATGAATACTGGCTCATCTTTGATTTTTGTATGAATTTATCATGTCATACTGCTGCCTGCAAAACATAGCTTTATGGCCAAAGAGAGAACAATTAAAACAGTAACCATAGAAGCTATTTCTTCTATAAGATGGAGGATATGAAATCGATGTCCTTTGTTGACTTCACAGATCTTCTCCATTCAAGTAGTTCCTTGCCTCATCGCAATATGCCATGGTATGGCCCAAATAGCCACATAACTGTCACTTCATGAGAGGAAATGTCTTCTCACGTGAATTTCTCTCATACCTTCATCCTTAAGAAAAAATTTGAAATGCCTATCATTTCTGAATATTGGAGGATAATTTTCAGTTCTCCTTCTAGTTTGGATTGAGGGTTTCTTTTTCAGCACTTTAGGCAATGTTTCAACATGTTCAACCTTCATTTTTTCTTTCTTTTGGCTCTCTTTATTTCCAACTGTTGATGTCCCAGCTTCACAGCCAATTCCACTCTTTCCCATGCAAGCGGGTCTTTGAACACTCATGATTTTTTCAACCACATCTGAACAACACTTGGCTCTTGCCAGTAATTCTGCATCTGATAATCTTCTAAACGGTATTTTCTTACTTGATTCTTTTGAAAGTGATTCAGTCTCAAGTTTACACCTAAGAGTAACAACTTCCTCTTCAAGACCCTCAGTAGTCTTGGACTTTTCTTCTAGTCTTGATGTCAGGTCATTGAAGACCTTTCCCTGCTCTTCAATTCTCAGCTTTAGATCCACTACATCATCATTGCTTTCAAGGATTTTAGACTGAACTTTCAAAAATTCTTCCAGACGTTCAATATCAGCTTCAATTTCATCAACATATTCTGATGATTCATCCACCATTTCCATCCACATAATACATCTATTACATTTACTCTCATTCTTGGAGAAAGCATCCTTAATTTGAATCTTTGGATTACCAATAGCAGTAGTCTGATTATCTCTGCCTTTATTGATTAAGGATTCTGATATTTCAGTGGTAGCTGTCCTGGAAGCATGGCTCCACGTTTTAAATTATGGTTCTTCTTCCTCACAAAATTCAATATCATCATCTTATTCTTCATAGAATAAACTATTCCTCAGCATTTTATTTCCATATTTGAAGTAACCCCTTTTTAAAAACCTTTTCTGAGGCTTCTCAATGTCTTTCGCTTTGCTTTCATCATCATCTAACAATCTTTGGCACTGAGAGGCAATGTGCCCAACTCTTCCACAATAAAAACATGCAAGAGGTAGCTTACCTCTAAATTTACCTTTTACCTTTTTCAACTTCTTGGAGATGAGAGAAAGAATTTCCTTTTCTTCGTCATCTTCCCCACCACTATCTTCTGAAATTTTCAGTTTATCCATGGCTTTGAATTCCATTTCCTTACTCACACTAGTCGTGGCAACTTCGGGTTTGACTCTCATCTCATATGCCACTAAACTACTTAACAAATCATCCAGAGATAGTTTAGATATATCTCTTTCTTCAAGGGCTGACACCTTTGCATTGTACATGGGAGTAAGTCTTCTCAATATTTTCATTACAATATCGATGTCTTTGATCTCTTCACCAAGACCTCGAATTGCTAACACAACTTTAGTAATTCGATTAATAAATTAATCTGCATTCTCATTAGGATGCATCTTTAGATCATCAAACTTATTGTGTAAAACTTGAAGTTTTTCCTCCATTACCTTGATATCTTCTTCATAAATGTTTTCAAGGTTATCCCACATAGACTTTGCTGAAGTGAAACTCATCACTTTTAGATAGATTTGATTAGAAAGAGCTTCGGTGAGTGCATTTTGTGCTTTAGCATATGCATCAACAATTTTCTTGTCTGTGTCAGTCATAGCCTGGCCTATTGGATCAGTGACATCTATTCCCTGAACAGTAGAAAACAAAACTTCCATTCCAAGAGATCTTAGATGTGATCTCATCCTATTCTTCCAGATCTGAAAATTACTTCCATCGAAGAGAGGGACTCCCCTAGCATTGACTGTATTCTCCATGGTGAAAAAGGACAGATTAAACGCCAACAAACTCCCTCTGATACCACTTTTAGGACCCTGGGACACCCTGATAGGGGAGGGGTGAATCAGGGTGTCAAATTTTTCTTATTAATGTTGTGGATCATGTTCCCACGTTGGTAGAAACTTGTTAAATCTGTATGATGGAAAAGATCAGTAAAGAAACATTCACGTGCAGAGAGATGATGCAACTATTTTTACTTGGTTCACCACTAAGGGCTACATCCAAGGTGAATATGACGACAAGTTGTCGATCGTACCTAAATTCACTATTATTAACTAGATGTAGATTACAATTGTTCGGGCACAATCTCTTTGTCCCAAGCTCATTGCCTTTACAAAGGTTCAGGGATAGCTCACTGCTTCCCTCGGGTGACTCCCGTTGACTCCCCCTGGCTCACTACCGTTGGTGAAGTCTCACTTAGTTTATAGACGTGAAGGTCTCTTTAATAGATTTGCATTGAAGTCTTTGCCTCTGCTCAGCACGAGACTCTGCTTGCATCGACGTCTGGAATAGATGCACTAGAACACACTGGGCCACTGAATCGGATGACCAGAACATGCAGAAAAACTTCATTGACAATTGCGCGCAACAAAAACCCCTTTGCGCGCAAAGCCTTCTATTGCGCGCAAAATTTACTTTTTGCGCGGAAAACATTTCGCCCAAAAATCCACTTTTTCATGCAACTTCGAATATTTCGTGCAAGCCCCTTTACGCGATCCTTTTTCGTACATCAGACCTCAGATCTTCTCTAAGTCTTCAACAACCTGAAATGAAGGGGTTCACCTCATATTTATAGGCGTTTGAGACCCCCGTGCGCAAAAACCCCTTCGGCATGGAAAACCTCTCATCTGGCGCATAATATTTCGCGCACCTATCATTTTCCGCGCACCTCTCCAGATATTTTGCGCAACCCATGCCTTTGCCATTTTTTGACGATGTGAATCCAAAACACTATTTGCGCGAAAAACATTTCTCCGCTATTTCACGCACCATGCTGTTTTTCGCGCCCAACTCAAGTATTTTGCGCACAACCCATATTTTCCGCGCATCCCATGCCTTTTCCATTTTTCACCAATCTGATTTCGAAACACTATTTGCACGAAAAACCTCGATCCCCTATTTCGTGCATCCCACTGTTTTCCATGCCCAACATAAGTATTTCGTGAAAGCCTCTTATATTTCATGCAACACTTCCTTTTTGTGAGCACTTCCTTTTGCAGACGATCCATGTCTTCATTTCATGATTTTGTGGCCCAAAAAATTAGCAAACACTGGGAAACAGCGCCACCTTCAATACTGTTGTCTACGTGAACTGTATGATCACTTTGATGGCACAAATTCAGAACTTCCACTAAGGATTGACAACAAACACAAACCAAACTCCAATTCCTGCATAGAACATCCATGGTTCCAACAGTTTTGACTTGTTTTTTCCCTTATTCTTCTGAGCTTTGTGTTGATGTTATTCTCTGTACCTTTGATATTTATTTAATGCTTGGCTTATCGGTTGTGAGACCTTTTGTTTCCTTGTTCACTGGTAATGTGTAACATGTCCAGATGTGTGGGGAAAGGGAAAAACCTGACCCTTAATCAAGATTCATTAATGAGGATATGATTGAACACATGCGAGCGATTCAGTGCAACCTATATCGGATAATATCTTGACATAGGAGAAGAAATTTCCCAAAAACCACATGTTCGGTTAGTGTGTTGGTTGTGTGGTGTTGGGGTAGTACGAGTTGAAAAATCCTAATGTATGAAAGTGGGAAGAAAAAATTATTAATCGAGACGCATTTATGAGGATGCGATTAAACCCGTGTAGGTGGGTCAATGCCACCTAAAGTGGATAATATCTCATCATAGGAGAAGGAATTCCTAACACATATGATTAGGGTTATTGGATGGGTTCCTGTTATAATAAGAACCCTAAGAGGTGTCTTGTTGGGTTTCCTCTTGGTTGGTTTTTCTATTCTCGGGGACAAGAATTTTATAAGAGGTGTCTGATGTAATGGCCCGGACCTCTCTGGCCCATTCCTTTGTCAAAAAGAAGGTTAAGAAGTGTTCTAGAGGGTAAAATGGACTTTTCCCACACTTTCCAGAATTTTGAAACTACACGCCGTGTAGTTTGAGTACACGTTGTGTACCTCCTTTTCGGGTATACCCCGTGTTGCAGGCCATGTCCTCACTATGTGAAATAATCGGTGCACGCCGTGTGTCAAGTTCTACACTCCGTGTAGTCCTTCCCAATGTACGCGTTACCGTTCAACGGCCGTGTACCATTATTGGGTTGTTTCCTTGCCGTGTGCAAAAAATGAGTACACACCATGTGTCTAAAGTACACGCCGTGTAGTCTTTCCCCGTGTATGCGTTACCCTAAAACCGTGTGTTGACCAGTCAACGGCTGTGAAGCCGTTTTGGAAACGGTGTCGAGACCATGTAAAATAACCGAGTACACGCCGTGTACTTTTCCATTTCTTGCCTATAAAAGGAGGGGTCCCCTCTTCCTTTCAATTCACTCCTCTCCTCCCCTTTCTCAGAGCAGAGCTCTTCCAAGAGACTTGAAGGATCCTTTTCTTCCATAACTTCTTTTTCCGAGCTCTGATTTACGATCCGTCAGCGGCCACAGGATCGTAACAACGAGGCAAAAATTCCGAGCCCGGGTCCGTTGTCTTTCCTTCAGCCTTTCCTTTCTGACTTCCACCTGATGAGGTTTTTCCGGGACCCGACAGAAGTGAGAGACACAGACATACTTCTTCTAAAGTTAATCCGGGGGAGCGTTGTGATCAGAACATATTGAGGTAGGGATCTTACCTTTTTCTCTCTAATTTGTGCATCATGCGAGCTGGGTATCCTCTCATTTTTTGAGAAACAGTTGAACAATTAAATGAATATAATAACAGGTTAAAGAACGGGGTTGGGAAGTTTGGGATTGCTATAACTTTATATCCTATGATATTATGTTATGAAATGAATGAGCTTCTGCCTACTGAAAATCATGGTCGTTGGGGGCCTTTGCTTGCGAAATTAAATATTTCCATATCTTTCTAGAACATTTTTGTGGATGGAACTTTGTGAAATGTGGAAGTTGGTTAATCACGTAAAGTTGGATATTTAAAATACGGAACCCTTTTTTGATCACCACGATTAACCAAAAATTGAATAATGAACTTGTGGGTGTTGTCTTGGATACGTGGAATGTGATGGGGGTGTTTTGTGGGTTAATGTGGATAGGGTGAGAAGAAGGGATGCGGTTGGATTGGTTGTGGGTTGGTGTGAATGTTATCTTGGTGACGGGCAGCGAGGCTGCGATAAGTGGTATTAAAGGGATAATGATGTACGGGTTTCAGTGCGGTTGTGGTTATGGTGGTTGGTAGCGGGCCTACGGGGTTGGGTTGAATGTGAACGGACTTTGTTTTGTGAATAATAAAAGCGGAAGAGTTAATGAATGGTGGGGCGTGGTAATGAAACAGATTTAATAATCAATGGGGTTGTTTGGTTAAAAATAAGGACTTGGTTGTGTTTCTTGTGTTTTCCTAACGTGATTTGTGGATGGTAGGGATATGTTTTATGAACGATCGATGTGGTTGGTTGTGGATAGTTGCCCAGTAGTTAAGGAACTAAATAAACTAATTCTGCTGAAACCTGAAAACCTAAATAGTGGTGGGGTTGTTTGTTGTATGCATGCATCAAAGTATCAGTACCGAGGCACGTGCTCAGTTTCTCTATTTAGAAGCCATAGGTTGGGCTGTGTGGTTGGTATATATATATATATATCTGTATCTTTGTGTTTTATCGCACCCCACCCATGTTGAGCACGTAGTGTTGAACACTCCCATTTCATGGGAGAGGCTGTTTTCCCCTTAGTTACTATCTCTTTCCTGCTCCTTCTCCCCTAGGATGTGATGGCTTGAGGCGACCTTACACCAAAGACTCTTCGGGTAGGTTTTGATTGGGGTGGCTATAGCCCAAGACTCTTCGGGCAGGTTCTACTGTTTCCCAAGAATCTACGGGATGAGGCCCAATTGTGTGAGAGTGGGATACGTGGTTGTGAGGCCCAGGTGTGTGCGGGTGGGATAGGTGGTTGTGAGGCCTAGGTGTGTGCGGGCGAGATATGTGGTTGTGAGTCCCAGGTGTGTGCGGGTGGGATTCGTGGTTGTGAGGCCCAGGTGCTTGCGGGTGGGGAGAGTGCGGCAGCGTCAGGACGTTCGTCGTTTGGAAGAGCAGCTAACCAAAGGGAAATGGTGCGGGGTACCCAATACTCTTGTTTCTTATATAATACTACCTATTTTTCTTGTGTTTTGGTGAGTGTGGCTGGTGAGGTTGGGTGGATAGAATTCCTTGCTAGTTTTCTTCTGTTGTTCTCACGGGACATTAGGATGTCTCCCCACTTTTGAACTAGAGCTTTAGGTTTCCCTACTGAGTATACTTGTATGCTCACCCTACGTTTACTTTCAGTTTTCCAGGAGGACTACCAGGGCCGTGCGGGACCCTACAAGTCAGACAGTTTGAGTTGTTGCAGTTGTTGTTCTCTTGTTTCCATTTGGTATTGTACTTTGATCTTTCTTGTACTTATACCTTGTTATAAAATTATTTAAACATACATGTGGGCTTGTTTTGGGTTTATTTATATACACTTTTTCTTTTCCTTTTTGGAGGTTGGCTTTTCCTATTTCCCGATCCTAAATAAATAAATAAAGGTAATGCCTCCAATATTTGTGAAAATTCATACACTTGGTTCTAGTCACCACCCCGGGGCCTACTAGAGGTGGGACTCGGGGGTCATTATCTCCCTTTCACCAATTCCAGCTCAGGAGGGGCATCTTTAGTGGGAGGGGGTCATGACAACTATGAATTACTATCAATTTTAATAAAATATGTCTATTTAATTCTTTACCTAAATATTTTATGATGAAAATATGTTAATAATACCCATTTCTCTTACAGAGGCTAAACCATGTGAGAAATCTTATGAAAGGAATTTATTTTTTCACATGTTATTATTTTATGAAATGATTTTAAAACCCATATACTCTTTATTGGTTATTGTATATTTTTGTGTTTTATTAAATCCATTTATTTATATTGGTTATGATATGATAAATTTTTTATTATATTGTGGAAGATAGATATGAATGATTTTCATTATGTTATGTTGGTTACATTATAAAAAAGGATGGAGGCCATATTATATTGATTTATGGGTAGGTAATATATCTCACTCTAATGAATTGTATCAAGATTTATATCTCATGGGATTGAATGCACTAAAATGTTGTGTATACCAAATCTACTAACACATGACTTTAAAATGGAGTAAATACTGTTTAATAAGACATGACATGACCAAGTCGTAAACCTAGTCCAATAAGTCATGACTTGAACTAGGATAAAAATTAGTTCGATATGATAAGGACATAATAATGAGTTATAACAGATATGTAACATATAGAGGGAAAATGGATTTAACCCAATTTATCAAGGGACTTTGTCAGCTAGGATGGACTTTGGAATGAATCATTAACACTATGTTGATATTGGGATTAAACATATTCCAATATAATGAATGTTCAGATGGTGTTGTATCAAATAGATGTTGTGTATCTTCCAATATAATATTCTTATATGGTTTTTCAATTATCCTATGCTAACTAATAAATTTGTTTCTACAATTATGTGTGTAGAACTATTATTTATCTAATTCAAAGGTTATGATCTAAGGTACAATGTAAACATATTATCTTAAGAATAATTTCTTATAAACTAAAAATATTTTTTTTATGGATTTAGATTATGATCCTTGATATTTGGGATTTGGTTTTCAAATTAAATTATACTTTTATTATTCCCTTATTTTAATTTGTGCTTATGTATCTCTTATTTTAACACTTAATTAACATTTGAGAACAAAAAATATTATGTTTCCATTCCCTAGGATAGGAAGACTAATTTGATATAGTGAATATCTATAAAGAGTGAAAAATTTGAATATTTTGGTTAAAGATAAGTATATTCATTCATCAAATAAATAATATATTGTTCCATGTATCCAAAGGAATAAAACTATTATGGTCCTCAAAATTTTATAGTTTAATGAATGGAATATTCTACTAAATGATTTAATATACATTTATGAAAACAATAAATTTATATAGTTATAATAAAATTAAATGTATATTTAACCACTATAATGTAGTGTGAGAATTCCTCAGTGACATCCATAGAGAGTTTTCTAATGATATGTCAACTGATATATCTATAGATAAGTCTAAGGATTAGTCAAAATATAGGAAAATGAAATAGAATGTTGGAAAAGGACATAGAAAGTGGATTACAAGAAATCTTATCTCTATATAGATATGAAATGTGTTTATGGATTTGATAAAATGGTTCTTTAGGGTAACAACAATAAATTGTGTGCATAGAGATAGATATGTTCGTTACCTGGTGAAAGACATTGTGACATTCCAAACACATAATTTGAAACTCCATGATAAAAAGATTTGTAAATTAAAAAACACATAATGAAATGCTTGTAATGAGTTAAATTGATAAATTATTTGAACGATATATTATAAAACTATGTTTTCATAGAATAAATATAATTATTCATTATTTAGACATAATATAAATTATTTTTCATTATTATTTTGTTTTACAATATTATTTTTATTTATCATCCTTTTTATGTTTTACAAATTTTATGGAACATGAATGAACTAGTTTTTAAATGAATACAATTAATAAATTTATTATCATAAAAAAATTAAATGATGAATTGTGATAATGATATTGTCATTATTTTTATTCATTAATCATATATCATGATTTACAATATGATCCTTCTCAAACTATCCAACTCAAAAATTATGATAATGATCATGTTTTCAATGGGACAGTGTAATGCCAACCATACATGATAGAAGACTCAGTCACCTATATGAAAATTTTTTGAGATAAATATGAAATGTAGTGTCTAAAAAGGAAAAGAATATGTTTATATTGATGTAATGAATGAAAAAGAGATTTTAATTGATGACGAAAATTGAAATTTTTCAGGAAGATAATATTGGTATATCTAATATATTCTAGAATTTTCAATGTTTAAAATGGTAAAATTATAGACATTATAAAAATCCAATTCATAATGGGAAGTATCATGAATAGAATTTGTAAGGTAATATGATTAATCATTGATAATGAAATTGATGAAGGAGATACAAATGACATATTAATGGTAAGATGTATTAAAGAATGAATTATAGAATCCTAGTTAATTTTGTAATTATTTGGTAGAAAAATTGAACTATTTATTTGTTGAAATTAATTAATTATGAAATATATAAAAACATGTCAGTATAAATTAATCAATATGAATTTTAAAATTTGAGTTTAATGACATTGAAGAACTGTAAATGTGATTTAATATAAATTTGATATTCAAGGAAAATAAATGATTAACAGAAATATAACCCTTAATATGTATCATATAATGAATTAATGATATTCAAATAAAAATATAATTAATATATATATTGTAAATTAGAAAATACATTTGACCTCAAAATTCAAAATAATTTATGGGATGTCTTGTTTGTTCTATCATTATTGGTGTTGACAACATTATTAGATTTTTTTGAATACATCCAATAATCGATGTAATGAATACGGAAGAATGTATGTGTTAAATATGGTTTTGTAGAAATTAATCTTGTTATCATCATTCAAGATAAGGCATGGTGGTTGTATTCACATGATTGGTATGTTAAAATAAATGTAAAATTAATGTTATGTGAGAATAAAGGAAAATATATTTTTTCATATTCAACGAAATTCATTATAATGTTACAAATTTTAATCATTTGGGATAGTCATAAGAAAACTAATTTACTGAATGGATTAGGTTTCACATTTTATTGATAATTAAATATCAATAGTTCACTATATAAAGATATATTTTTTTGATAACCTTTCCCATAATTGTGTTAACGTGATAACTAAAGATTGAAAAAAGAGAGTGATGTTATTAAAATTTATTAGAACATATTATTTCTATTCATTTCTAGGAACATAATATTATTAAATAAATAAAATATCTGAACAATAATATATTACATATACTTGAAAAAAGAGAGTGATGTTATGTTTTTATTTTTTACATAAAAATCATATCATGTTAATTATCAAAGTAAAGTGCAAATAATATAAAATTGCTGAAAACATTGATGGTTATGGTTGAAACATGATTATATAATAATATAAATACACGCACTAAATTTTTTTCAAGGCCATATCACATAGTTTTAACATTATTTTACACCTATAGAGGTGAAAAAAATCTATAACAGTTACTAATAATAATGTTAAAAAATAAAACATAATTACATAATAATACAAAAACTACAAATTCATAATTTGGAATCTATGTTTCATGATTCATTTTATAAATTTGGAAGAAATTATTTTAATATAAAAATCAGAAACACAACAAAAACTATTTTTGGAAAATATATTGATAAAAATAATGATTAACTAAAAATAATAATGTATAATATTTATTCTTATGTAATTAATTAAATTAATATTATATTATGGAGAATTATATTACTAGTATTTCATAAAAAAATTTATTTTTTTCAATGAAATGATATTATAGTTTTATTAAAAAATATTATCTGCATAATTTATTGTGAAATCATTATTTTTAGAAAAAAATCAATAAAATTAAGCCAAAATAAATTTGGACATAATATTTTTAAAAAATTAATTTATTTTTAATATTAAAAATTTAAAATTTATATGTAATTTATTTGAATAAATTTGAATAATATACCTAATAAAATTAAATGTGAATAAAAATATTCATTTTTTGGTTGGAACAAATTACAAATATAAATATAAACAATATAAATATATAAAAAATAATTCATGAATAATAAAAACCAATGAAATTAATTTACATTTATCTAGGTGGTAACATTTAATGACAATTTTTTTGAACACTCTCAAAAATTACATTAAATGGTATTTCATGATAAAATATATTTTTAAATAATATGAAAATATAGAATTTATTATCTTATCCAAAATTTATCAAAAGGATACCTTTCTATAAATAATGATATAGGTATGTTACAGACGACATTTTCACAATTAAATTCATGAAGCTTCAAAAATCAAATTTCATTATAAAACAATATTGTTTGAAAGGGATAAGAAGGTGGTTAATCTAAAATATAAGGTATATAATTCCAGATAAATGTTTTTTAAATATTATTGGTATTATTTAAATAAATCATTTACTTAATATCAACCAAAATATTTAATTTTGGAGATATATTATAATTTTGAGACACATATTTTATATATTATATCATTTTTACATGATTGCAACCCACCTCACATATGAAGGGGTATCTATGCTATTATATTACACATAAATATTAATTCATTTAATAATACCATTACCTACAAAAATCCCCTTCAATCTATACATCCCAGTCTTTAGAGTTATTGTTATCTCTTAAATATTAACCTAGAAGGATTATCGTGTAATGAAATGGATGTGTCTTAATGAAGAGGTATAACTCTTAATTGAATTTTTTCATGTTTTAGTTCCATTAAAAACATCAATAAATATATTAAAAGTATTCTCATATAAATATATAATTATCTACCATATATAAAAATGTTATTATATAGTTTAAAAAATCGTCTATTTTCCTATCCACTGGGAAATGGAATATTTTCACATTCGTACATGGAAAATACGAACTATAATTAGTGGTATGTTTTTTCACATCATTGGGTCACAAGGCTAGTTACTATCATTCATTAATTTAATATATATAATATTTATGACCTAATTATAAATATATAAAAATAATATATTACTAATATTTATACTCTTTTGTTCTTTGGAAGATGATTGTGTATTTCATACCAATGAGGTGACTACAACATCTATGAATCAATGTGATATGTTTTTTTTGGAATTTTCATTCATATATTAGTCAAAAATTGTATAGGATTTAAAATAAGGAAATTTTTTAGATTATTTTTAATCATTATATTTTCAAACCATGATATTTTTGACAATAGTCAATGATATTATGTATTATTGTAAATATTAAATTATCATCCTCAAAATAACATACCTAAAATGAACATATTTCTAAAATAATCATAGTAATAAATGAAATAAGATAGATTATATTATTCTGATTAATATTTGGGAGGTAATTATAAAATATTAAATGTTATTAAATTTTATTATTTAGGAGTAATGAAACATTTTATCATATTCATAACATGAGGTATACAGATGTTAGGTCTCAATAATGTGTAATTGAGTTTTATGCCATCATCAATAAATGTTTTTATTTTGGTTTTGTATAGAAATTCATATAGTTTTATTTGATTTTAATTTATTTTAAAATCTTTTCTCTATACATATGTTCTGTGTTCTCCCCGTGAATTATATTTGGATTCAATGTTTACCAAATTTCTAATAGACATTCATTCCAAATTCTATTTAAATGATTCCCTTTAAAAAAAATTGTTTCAAGTTGATGTTATTTTATACTATTTAAAAAATCATTTATTCTTGATTAAATGTTTTATAAAGATCTATTTTTAAAATATTTCTCTTTCTTAAATTTTTTTTAAATATTTATCATTTAAACATTTTTTAAATGGTAAAGTTTTCTTGATTTTTAAAATTTAAACAGAATGTTATTTAATATATATATATATACACAATATTTTTTCACTTTTATCGAATTGTTTTTTAAAAAATTTACTCTAAAAATATTTGTATTATTATTTTATATAATATTTATTCACTTCTAGGACATTTTATTTTTTATTTTTTTGATGAAAAGGTAAATTTCACCAAATGATTATGTAAAAATATAATGTTTTATAATTTTGTTATCAAATGTGTATTCAAGGGTTTATGATACAAAATATTATGATTAAAATATTTTAATTCATGATATAATAATTTATTATCGTAGATGATAAATGGTGAGCTAGATAAATATTTTTACAATTGGTGAGATCGAATTAACCCTCAAATTTTATGGGTAATGATTAGTCTTTGAAGGTATGTTTTTTTCAATATAACCATGTAGGTAAATACTGTGGTGTTAACAATGAATCAATAATTTATTAAATTCGTTAAACATTAGTGAAAATATATAATCAATATGATTATCCAAGATAAATATACTATGCATGAAAATGGTGTTTTATTAAACTATGTTTATTAATTATAAGAATCAATGATGAAATTTTAAAGGTAAATGGTTAGTTTTTTTATAGAATTTTTTTCCTGACTTTTCATTTTACAATAAAAATATTAATGTATTTCTCATTCTTTATAATTGGTTTATAAGATTATATTTCATAAAAATGTCATTTTATAGTCGGAATTGTTGTTTTATGTACTCGCTACATCATTTTCAAAAGCAAATCATTATCCTAGTATTTTAATTTTTCATAAGAATAATTGATTAATATTATTTATATATCACTTTCTGAGATTTTTTACTCTATATATATGTTTAAATTTTTTTACATGGGATATGTATTTATAAAAACTATTATCATGTATGTATTTGTAAATTTTAAAATTTCCAAACATAAAAAAACTATGTAATTAATAAAGTCGGATTCTGAACATAAGAATAATATTTAAACTAAATTTATGTTAAATAATCCCTTTGTAAGTGAATGATATTAATAATTCTACCAAATTAAAATATTAATTATCATAGGAGTATAATAATTTTTTATACATTAACTAAATCAAAAAAAATATTTGTTAACAGAAGGAGTCTTTATAATTATTTCATTCTTACACTTGAGATCATAAAATTCTATAATTTTTTTATGATAACTGAATTAAATCAACAAACATCTTAAAAAGAAAATAAAACCAATAGAATAATTGGGTTTAATAACTATATTATAAATAATATATCAAATAATTGTCATATTTTTTTATTTTTATTTTAAATCCTTTTATTATATAATAAAAGGATATATATATGAAAAAAATCCAACAAGTGAAGAATATTTTTAATATAAATAACCAATGAATGGATTCATAAATAAACTCAATATGAAATATTTAGATATATATTTATATTCACCATATCATAATATGGAAATGAATATCTCCATGAAAGGAAAGTAAATTGTTAAATTTATAGAATTATTTAATGGTCATGATGAATTTTGGTGAAAATGAAAATAAATTCATTCCAAACCCAATCTGAATTTGATGGGTTGAATATTCCCCTTACCTTAAGTATTAATTATTTCATCACATGTAGCCCCCATATATAATAATATTATTTTTCATAATACTCCAGTATATAATTGAATTTAGATGTCCAATGATATTTATCATCTATTATAATAATTATAATTTGTTTACTGATATTTTTAAAAAGAATCTTTTTTACATATCATAATTTCATTGAACTATCCAATTTTTTTGATTCATTATTTTTATTATTTATAATTTTCTATTTAAAATATTTTTTAATAGATTCATAAAACATAATATAATAAAACTAAAAGTATAAAATGTAATCTATACGAATAATTCGAATTTATAGGTTTATGTAACATACTCACAACGTCCTCATATGTTGATAAAATTGTAAATTAATGAGAATTTCATAATGAGGAGGATTGTGAGTATATATATAAAAAATGGATATGCATATAAAAACAATAAAATTATTATAATTCGATATACATATGAAATAATATTTTTTGGATAGTTGAAAAATATTTAAGACATATAGTGTTGAAATAATTTATGAGATATGATTGTGTGGAGAGAATATTGTCTATTCTTACTCTATTGTTATGGAACTAATGGATTGAGGGGTTGAATCGAATGAACATGAAAACCATTAGGATTATTTTAATACTATGAAGAATTAACTAATAAAATATTGGTTGGATACAAGTATTTATTATGGGTTATGATATGTTATTAAATGTTCAGTGGAGGGAATTATTGATTAAAAGATTGATTTAACAAAAATTTCAAATAATTTTTTTTGTTTTGGTTATATTTTATAAAAATCATAATAATAAAATTAATATATAAATTATAGAAAAGTATTTTATAATTATCATTACATTATTTGATGATAATGTTACATCACATTTTCATTGCACAAAAATAGAAAATTCTATGCACAATAACGTCAAAAATAGTTTGGTAAAACACATTTCAGTATATGGTACCACAATAATATTAAACATTGGAGTTTATTTCTATAAAAATAATATGAAACATATTATAAAATATATTTTATTTATATAAAAAAATAAAAAAAATCAAGTTGATATGGTATAATATCCAATAAAATGATACAAATGATATTAGGATGTTTAATGAATTTTTAAAGAAAAGGGCTATTATTACCATGTTTTGTTAATAGGTATTATCTTTCCATTGAAAGATAAACATGGGTAATCTAACTATTGTAATGTTATTATAATATTTCTCGTAAAAGTGCTTAAAAATGATGAAAATAATTTGATAATGAGAAAATTTTAATATATATAAAAATTGTATATTAATATTACTATAGTAATATAATTACATGAATATAACATGGAAGTCATATAAGATTTTATAAAATAAATGTTTATAAATTTCTAGTAAAAAATATATATTGAAAAATAATAAGTGAATTATATGAAAATATTTATTATTGAAATATAAAATTATTTTCAAAAAAAATTATTATTTAATATAATTATATCTAAATTATTAAAATTTATTAGAACATATTGATAAAAAATACATTTTATATTGTGGTATATGTCATGATGAGGAAATTGGTTAAGGAAAAACCAGTGGATGAGATAGTTCTTATCAAATAGATTGAAATCAAGTGAGTATAACTTGTCACAAAACGTCATCTTCTTTAAGAAATGGATTATGAAATTAAATTTCGACATATTATAATCATTTTTTTATAACAATGACCATATTAATTCATTTTTGAATGAATTTTTATGATAGTTAATATTATATGGTTTGTCCACATTCCTACAATCAATTTATATCAGACATAATAATTATACATTCCTTTCATTAATTTCAAAATCACCACTTCCCGCGTTTTTTTCAAAATGTATTAATGAGTTACTTTATAAGACTATTATATTTTTGGTATTATGATTTTAAAGGATGTATTTTATTCAATTGAACGATATTGGAATATATTAATTAATTTTAAAATATTTAACCATTTAAAATACAAATAAATTTCAAGGTTAACTTTCTCATTTTGGAGGTAAGAATGTATCACCTTAATAATTATTGAAATATTATTTTTACAATTAAATTTAATTTTGATTATTTTTAACTACATTCAACACTGATTTTTTATTTGGTTAAATGATACAAAATCTGGTTCTTCTGTTATAAAAAATCATGACATTATATTATATTACACAAAATATTAATTTCAAACTAAACATAACATACTATTTAAATTATTATTATTTAATGTGATATATATCACCTTGAAAATCTAATTAGATGAATGAATGTGATTAACTAACATAAAAATAATATTTTTACATGTATATTAAGTTTCCCATCTCAGCTTTTAGGTATGGATCATATTTTTATTTATCTAATTGAATAGTATTTAATATGGATACCTAATAAGTATTGGAAGTATACATGGGTTTTCTGTTCTTTTTTAGTTCTCAGAACACCGGCCTATAGATGAATGATGTGGACTATAAGGTTTTGAGAAACAGTTCAAAATTGATATTATTTTTTCTCCAAACCATGATTTAATTTTTACAGAGTATAATATTATTCTTTTATTTCCCTAACAATTATCCCAACGAGGTATTCCAATGAAAAAATTCAGATACTTTTATGCAAGGGGAAATCACTATATTTTAATGGTTTCACAAACAACGCTCATGAACATTTTTACACCACTTCATGGATAGTGGTCACATTAAGTTAGAAGATGGTTTGTCCATCTGTGAATACAAATATTTCAACCAAGTTAAAAATGGTTTATTTAATATTTTTCATATGTGGACATATGTTTTAAATGATCCATCATCTATACTAGTTGACCATGGATAAAAACATCATATTTCTCCTAAATTACCTCCTAATCCTTTCATTTAGTATTTGACCATTCTTTTCCCCTAACTTCTGATTCGATATTTGATCATAATGTTGGAATCCTATCAGAATATGATTCATTCCATTATCTTCAATAATCATTTTTTATTCTATTGTGATGTTGTTTTTTTGTATATTCATATGCCCTATTTCATGGAATTATTAAATTTATATTATTTCATATGATCATAAAAAAACTATGCGATGATACTGGATGAGTATAGTACTCTAGGATTATCGAATATTGTATATAAAATTTCCCTAAATGTCTCAATGTTAATTAATTTCTTCCATTATGTAGATTCCATATTCACCATGATTTTATCCTTAAAACCATATGCCTATATTATTATTGATTATTTATCATTCTAAATCCCTAATCAATTATATTATTTCCGTCACTATAGGTTGGAACCTAAATGTGTTCGGACCATTTAAAATTTACATTATTTTATGTCCTACTGAGCCATGTTGAGTATATTAATGACACCATTCTGGTGCATTGAAGTATGAAATGAAAATATAATTGTTCCAAGATAATTAATGAATACCTTTAATTGTTTAATGAAAAATATTTTTAAATATAACACGTTGAATTTTTTATTAAAAAGTAATTTCAATTCCTTTACCCCTTTTCAATTTAATGAAATGTGATGAATATTAAATGATTGTAAATGAAAATGATAAAGTATGGTATATTTGTGATCAAACATAAGATGTAAATAAATGAAAAATTAATTAAAATATTTAATGATTACGTGGATTTATTTTTAAACGGGGAAAAATTATTTATTATATATATATCTATATGGGTCTGGATGCAATTGAAATTCTTATCATTATAGGGATGGTCAACTTGTGTTGTAAGATCCCCATCATCTTTTTATATTTCTCAAGAATCACTATTTGAATTCTATATCGTATTTTATGATAATATTTCAGTTGTGATTTATCTTGGGTGTGTAGGGGTGATAATTTCGAAAAATTAAAATGAATAAGGGATGATGGTTGGTGCCCGATTTTCCTAAACCGAGTGTCCCATATAAGAATACCATGTGAACAAAAGAATTGGAGTTTCAAATGGTTGTAACATTTGTTTTCAAACTGTAATTCCCCATAGGAGAAACCATGTACCTCTCTATAAGATGTTAATAGTTAAGTGGTGTGGTTTGAAAAACTCTACACCACTACCTAGAAAATCAGGCATTGTTTTTTAATTAACCCCAAAAAATATTTAAAATACATTGAACACAAATATTACCCAAACTCATCCGTACTCAAATTCAATCAATTTTTGGAGGCCCCCAAACAGATTCCTAGAGATATTTACCTCCATTCATGGAATTTCAAATGGTCAATAAAAGATCTACACCTCACAGTTATTGGTTTTCTTCCTTATTAGATCTATCTATTTCTATGTAATCTTACTAGTTAATAAGGAGATATCTATTAACTATTGGTTTAGGAGAGGGATAATTTTTTAGATTCTAATTCTATTGATATTCGATCTTTTTTTGGTTCAATATTATGTTCTTTATAATGATTTTGGTTGTTCCTCTTCAAATGGATTTTATTTATTGGTTTTTGTTCATCCTCAAACATAAGTTAGGTGGTCTATTATTCAAATTCCAAGATAATTATTTCAACATAATTTATGTAATTGTATAATTTAAATTGTATGTATATAATGTGAGTTTCATTATTTGAATTAATTAATTTATCCAATTAAATATCTCAAGAATTATGAAATTATATTCATTATTTTCCAAATAAATTATTTAGATATTTATATTATGAAATTGATTTACTAAATTAAATATTGAAAAATTTAATTTGAAATTGAGATTATGTAATTTTCTGAAATAATTTATTTTATATTAATTACTAAGTTATAGAGATTTACTAATTATTTTAATTAATTGGTACGTAAATAAATTTTATTTTTTAAATGGATTGGAAATGATTAATTAAATGTTGAATTCATTAATAGTTTTTTTAATTATTAATTTTGATAATATGGTTAATGATAAATAAACATGATTTATTTGACATACCTAATAAATTGATTGATAAATGTTTTTGGGACTTGGAATGCTTCTTCCAAATCATATATGGACAAGTATTTTAATTAAAATGGTTGAGATAAGGAATTATACATCCAATTAAAATAGTCATTATTTTATTGATAATTGTTTGTGAGACCTGGATTGGTATATAGAAATCCTATAGTGAAACATTTTTTGATAATTTATGTGAGACACAGACTCCTTTGTAAAAAAACCTTGCGGTCCATGACATGGTTATATATACCCAAATTGATGGCATTGGATTACAGTTATAATTGGTAATATTATAAATTTTAATTATATTGATAATGGAATGAAATTTATTATAAATTATTTTTAATTGACTGTGTAACATTGTTTGTAAATTGGATCTAGCCGAATCTCATAATGATTGTTCTAGTGTCCCC
The DNA here is from genome assembly GCA_963277665.1 of Viscum album. Taxonomy (NCBI): domain Eukaryota; kingdom Viridiplantae; phylum Streptophyta; class Magnoliopsida; order Santalales; family Viscaceae; genus Viscum; species Viscum album. The sequence continues at coordinate 2,028,661,040 of OY728135.1, forward strand.
AGGAACATACATGTTATGTGGTTAAATTAATAATAATTGAGTAAAAGTAAACTGTTAAATTTATTAATTGTATTTATTTTTATTATAATAACATACACTCTTTGAAATTGGTTTCTATAGTAGACGTCATTTTTTGTGTCCTACTATGTTGTAATCACACCATACTGAAGAAACAAGATCATTTTCTAAATTGAGTTAATTGTTATAGTAAAGGTTATGAGAAAATTCCTATGTTAGATAGCCTATATGGGGCTGAAAATGAATGAGGGAACACGAAATAGTGTCCGGAATTTACTAGGTGTTTTAAGTGACATTATATTTTTTGGCTTTTTTATACTAACACTTAACACACATTGGAATGGAAAATCAATGGAGTGGTTCATATAATGTATTTCCTAGTTTTTTCATCATGGGATAGTAGTTTGGTATGGTTATTAGTAATACAATTTACTTAATTTTTCTTTATTTATGATGGTGTTTTACTATGATAAATATGATATATTCAACATAAGTTCAATAATAATTCTCACTTCTAGTTAGTAGGCTCTCGTATATTGGGTGGCACACCTGAGGTCATGTAGTGAATCTATTGAGGGCAGTGCACTTTGGCACATGTCTTTATACATATCAATGTTTTCTGTAATTTCAATTTTATTCAATTATATTTTGACAAAACTTTTTGGATTGGTGGAATTTAGACAATGATGATTCGGGCCTCAGTTATAACCTCATTATTTGAATTAGATAACCCTTGTATGGGTGATATTCCAACTACCTAATGTGGGATTTATGTTCATAGAATTTGCTATCACAATCAGATGTTATTAACCATGGGTGATACATATATTTTTGTGATTATTGTTGTTGTGATTTTCTATGATTTAACTTGTGGTAATTAATTTAATGGGATTTGTCTATGTATGCTTCATTCTTGGTTTAAGAGATTATATTTTGACATGGATCATTTTAGTAATGTAAAAGAAAAACGATTTTGTATGGGTTTTAGAAATTGAAATTTTTTCCTTTCATGTGTGACATAAATAGAAAGAGAGTGTCTAATAAAAACATTGAATTTGAGTAAGATTGTACATGTAGTTTACCATGACCTATATATAGTATATTTAACGGTAGAGATACCCCGCAGCTTTGAAAATAAGGTGGGGAAAAAGGTGAATGGCTTGTTAGGTCCATGTTTGAATAGCTCTTGTTAACTATGTTAATGATGTGTTATGTTTCCTACAAAATCTTTATGTCATTGTGGTGATACTCATCCATGACGACTCTTATTGAGAAGATGAAGGCAGAACATTGTTAGAGATGTTCCTATTGTTGTGGAACCTAAGGCACCAATAGTTATGGGTAAGGAAGTCAGTGTGTATATAGTATATAACATTTCATTGTTTGTTCAATTACTTGAATGTTACCATGAGATTTTTGTGAATGTAATGCCCGATTTGATTAAGATTTTTTAGTGATAGAACCTTCCCACATTCACCTCATCCAGTTCACCTGAAGTTGTTAAAATACAGATCAAGTCTATCCATACTATACATGACTACATCGAGAATCTTGTAGAGAATAGATTCAAGTTTCTTTCATACAATTTACATGGTCAGGAGAAGTGATTTTGGGACTTAAGTACTAGGGATGGGAAGGTGGATATTATAGAGTGGACAAAAAATCATGATATGTTCTTAGATAACTTTTATCTACAAACACAGTGGATGTAGTGATCATTTAATATAATAAGGTTGACTTAGTTTAGTATATTAGTGATTGAAATTGAAGGATGCTTTATATATTGGAAAAAAGTTATTTGATTTTTTGAAAAATATGATTAAATGTCATCAAAACCATTTTATGATGGACATAATTGTAAAATTAAATCCATGGTGAATATATTTAGGATGGATTTTTTTAGAAGTGATGAATTAGTTTCACAAGACCGTGGGGAACCAAAATTTGGAATCCATTAGAGAGGATGTGGTTTATATTGAACGGTCAGATGGTAAAACTTCCGAGAGTTGGAAGTGTCACTACATGAATGTGGGCTACAATTCTAACTAGATGTGTTTCCAAGTGTATGGTCTATTTGTATAGACATTGCTCATGTGATCTATCACAAATGTCTTAGGTTGCTACACATTATTAGATAGTTCCCGTAACCTATAGTAGAGTTCCAAGATGCGGTAGGGTGTAGAATCTATATAGATTCTACTAGAACCAAGAAAAAATGTATATAAATTGATTAGCTATACATATCCATAGTGTGGGAAGGATATCTTCTAAAACTTACAATTCTAGTAGATAGATTTATAATGGGTATTTTGGTAAAGGCATTGGATGTGGAGATTCTATGAATGAGAACCTGTATATGCAGTTTTGTGTAGCTGATGAGACTCAAACTATGTCAAAAGGAAGAGTGTTATGATATTTTCATGGAGTACAACCTACAGTAGTGGATAGTGAGGATGTTCTGTCAATAACGAGTCTTACTATTCTTGTAGTTTTCATAATTGAAAATACCTTATTTAATATTGGAACCTTTCATTAATTTATATTTTAAAAACATTTGAATGGTTTGATGTAGATGGGGTTTTTAAGGGGGTTAAGGATGAATGAAACACCCTTGGGAGAAAATTCAAGAAAGGTATATTGGTGTAAAGGGTGTTATCTTGTGTATAGGGAGTATCTTTTCCTCTCAAATATCTACATTATATACATTTATTGTTTTCATATAATTTTTATTTAGGACTATTTAGTATAATAATTAATACACATAAATTATTACCATAGGATACTAAATTTTAAGATTCTTCTGGGGGATAATTACACACATTGTGGAGAGTGAGATATCAAGGTGGGTCGTACATGGAAAATTTATCAGCTATTGTGTTATATTACATCAGAGGTTACTCGATTTTTTCTAGATTATGGAGGTATATAGAAGTTCATATTTCAATAGGTATTATTTATGTTTTAGTATTAATTTTCTAAGGTTATATTAGGGATTCCACTTGAGGGTGACATGGAATTTAGAAATGAGCCTATGTCAATGAATGATCTAGTATTATTTGACCATATATGATATCACCTATACAACATCAAGATGTCACCATTTAACATAAATAATTGGTGTATAACAGACTTATTCATCTGAGTACATCTACGTGGGGTTCCCACTTCAGAATAGAAGGTTGTATAGACTCCGCTCAATGGTACTGATTACCTAAATCTTGTTAGAATGACTATGAAGAATTGTTTTCCCATTCCACTTATTGGTGTTTTATTTGACTAGTTCATATTATCATGCATCATCTCAAATATATAATTATGATCAAGGTATAATGAGTTTACTATAGGACCATTTAATATACCTAATACCTACTTTAAAAATATGTATGTCCTCTATGAGTTCTTTGTAATTCTGTTTGGGATAATGAACACACCATCAATGTTTATGGATTTTCTTAAAAATAATCCATCCTTACGTAGATCATTTTGGGGTATCATGTTTGGATGACATATTAGTTTACTCCAAGACACTGGAGGATCATTCCAATCATCTTGACATAATATTGAGTATGGCGAGAGAGATTTTCTTGTCCATCAAGCTATCTATGTGTTATTTTTGGATTGATCATCTACACATCATGTGTCACATCATATCAGTGGAAGGGGTGTTAGTGGATCTAGAGAGCATCTCGTAATTTTTATCTTATGAGTTTCCCATGAACATTTATTTATTCATACCTCTCTATGGTTAGTAGGATATTACCAATGGTCCATCTAGGACTTTTCACATTTGGAAGCTCCACATTCTTGACTAACCATGAAGGATGTAAATTTTAAATGGCCAAGATCATGTGATAATTAATTGTAGTCAATGATTATTTGGTTGAATAAGGCAACAATCATGATCATAACCAAAACAAGGTAAGATTATACCATATTTATTAACTTCTGGGACCATTCTTGGAAAAATGATGATGCATGGAGGTCATATTGTTACATTTGGGTCTCAGAATTTAAGAATACATGAATGAAATTGACCTACATAGGACATTGAGTATTAAGTAGTTTTATGTTCATGGATGTGTTTAAGATATTATTTTTGGAGAAAAATATTATCATTTATAAAAATCACAATAGATAAAATTATATCTTTTAACTATGATTTTTAAAACTCTGATAGTTAAGGTGGGTTGTGTATATGAATTCATTTTATTTTCATCTGGAATATATTATATTAAGATAAATGATGTTCTTGATCATTTAATCTAGAAAAAAACACTCAATATGTATAATAGTATAATGATGAGTGGATGATGATGACATTTATAGCTGAAATTCTTGCTATGATTCAAGACAAATATGAAAAGTTAACTCTCATATTAGTTTTAGGGGAGTATATATTTTTTAATCTGATTAGGGATAGAATGTATAGGGATTAAAAATGTTAACCAATTTTAGAAAAACATGATGGTGGGGAAACACGTTAAGAATACTCTATATATGATTACAAGATCTTCAATGTATGGTATCAGGTTGGAATACCTATGATCATCTGGTAAAATAAAATGTTTGAATTTCATTCCCTGAAGTGGGCAGTGCATTTGGGTGAATCCACATTTCACCCTAACATACGACAACATTTTTGTTTATCAAACATGAAAATGGAGATCACATGGTTCATGACACAATTATACACATTTCAAAATTTTAAGGATGAGAATCATTGTCCCGTTGGATTGACACTATTATTTTTTATTTTGGAATATATATGGGATGATGTTGCTATTAATTTTTCGATGAGTCTACAAATACACCTCTGATGAATGATGTTATTAAGGTGAGTTTAAACATTCTTGAAGAATGTATACAATTTCATTCCAATATGGGACAATCTTTTAGTGAAGAATATTTGTGACATGTATGTTCTAATTATAGTCTTTCTCTATGGTGTTCCATAGAGTATTGTTTCATAATGATACTCACACATTACTTCACCCTTCTATAAATGGTTTCATAAGAATATTGGATTATTGGTTTGAATGATTACCATATTCAACCAATAGATTGATGGGTTGTCATAGTATAATTTTCATATTCAAGGGGGTAAGATATGAGAAGGTTTCCATGACATTGGTGGATTCTATGAGGAGCAACTATATTTTTAGAGTGAGTGTATAAGAATATTTACCAGGATACAAAACATATATAATCAAATGAGTGTCTTTATGGAATACAATGATGAGAAACTATATGATAGATAGTGGTGGGTGAGTTAGAGTTGTGGGGACATAGTCTTGTTCAGGATACACTATTGTAGGTTCATCTAATTTGGAAACATATTTCTATTTATTAGATTTGATTGAAGTCATATGCTTATATGAGTTGATGAGCCATTGATTCTACATAGGGAGATCTTGTATTCCTTTTGGTTTCGTCGAGGTTGGGCCAATACAAGATATGATGATAGTTAAATAATTTTACCAATTTCATTTGATGGGTTGAGGTTATGGAGGGAATCAGCCTTATGGAATACCAATTGGATCTACCACATTAGAATATTATGATTCATGATTTTTTCAATGTTTCACAACATTTACTATTTTACATTGTCTCTACATATATGCCATATTTGGATGATGTTGAGCTTGACAAAGATGCATCCATTAAGTAGAATCTGATACATGTGTCAGATCAATGAGGTAAGGTGATGTGGGGAATGTCCATGCCAAATGGTTGTGTATTGTAGAAGCATGGCCTATGAATGATGAAACATGGGATATATAAGAAGATATGTGATCTCAGTAGTTTGATCTTTTCACCTCTATGTCTTAGAGAATCATAGGAGTATAACTCAATTATGATCTATTATAAGGCGGGGTGATTTTAATATGTTGATTGTTAGGGATATTTCTCGTTAATTGTTTATAAGTATTACAGTTCTTTATTTTGAGTATATTTCTCTTAGTTTTCTTCTTATGTGTTTTTGAGTAAATAAAAGTTAAAATTAAATTTAAAAGAGGATCTTCATTGTTTGTGCATGGTTTTCTATAGAGTGAGCCTCATACCATGAATCTCTATGAAAAAAATAGAGGGGATATTCATAGCTAGAATATGGTTTGAAAACCCATGGTTTGTCTTAGGAGAAACCATGCACCCCAACCCATAGGAGATGCACATTGTTTGGAAAATGGTGGAACCATCCCTACAAAATCATGAACAAGATTTTAATGAACATGAAATTAATATTTAAACATTCCAAAACCCCCATTTAAATAGAAAATTTAACAAACATTTCCATAATCAAATTATCAAGTTTTATTGGCTCTCAGACACATTCTTTCTGATCCGGAACTCCATTCATGGAAAATTAAATGGTGGATGAAAGATTTAAAGCTCCAAATTTATATTTTTACTTTAATTTTAGATATATATGTATATATATATATATCTATCACCACTTAACCATTAAAATTTGAAAATTTATCTCTTTTTTGGTTACAGATATTGATATTCATTTTTTATATCAATAATTGTTTTGTATTTGATCAATAATTTAGATATAGAACTTCTTAATCATATTGATTGTATTTAATCTTCATCATATTTGGTATATCTGCTAGGGATCATTCATAAATAAACCTATTGCAGGTGGTCAATTATTTTATCTAGAAGTAGGGATTTGAATTATGCAAAGGCAATTGTGGAATTGATATTGGACACTTATAAGATGTGTTTCTTAAATTAAATTATTTATTTTAGATAAATATTATATTAAAGGATTATTAAATTGTATTAATTAATCGCAGAATTGAATAATGAGATGTTGAGATTGGAAATTAATTTTATTAATTTATTTTAGAAATAATTAATGAGATATATAGATTGTGGATATTATGTGATTATTTAATTTTTTTAATTAATTAAATTTTTTGTGATATTTTTGAATTAGATTAATTAGATGTATAATAAATTAATTCTTATTTTTGTGATTTTACAATGGATATAAATGTAATAATTAACCGTTGAATAAATTATTGGATGTTTTTCATAAAAAATATGAAAATAAGGATAATGTTTTTTACCATTAATGATGTGATATATATTATAAATTGACTGATAAAAAAGATTGTTAAGTGGTCTGATCCATCCAATTAGCATAGTGATAAATTGATTATAAATAATTTTTGTTAAATTACATAATTCATCCAAATCTATAAGTACAAAATAAAATGTCCAACATGTGTGTGAAATGGTACTCTTATTCCAAATATGATAGAAATAATTTTATTGATAATTTATTGTGGGACACATACTGCTACATTAAAATCCATCATCATCTATGGAATAGTGACCTAGACCTAAACTATTTTAATTGACTATGGTTCTAATTATATAATTTATAAATTGGAATGAAATGGATAATTAATGACAATTTTTTACAATTAATTTTGAATATATTATGTGACATGTTTCAAACACTATCATAGATCACATTAGATGTTGAATAATTTGGTGTCCATATAAACATGAGGTCATGTGGTTAAATAAATATTAATTGAATAAATGTAAACAATTTATATTATTAAAACTACTATTTATTATTAAAAAAACATATGTTGATATTTTGTGGATATTGTTTTAGACAATATTCATCATGGACTATGAAGTTATACTCAATTGAAATACTATCTGCCTACTCAGTACCAAAATACATTTCATAGTTTTCATATAGGATAAAGGGTCCCATGTTAAATGGAAACATTGGATGGTTCATGGATGTGAGAACAAGAATTGGGTTTAGGACTCCCCTTAGAGTTTTCAATGTTATAATTTATTTTGTGTATTTAATTTTTTCACTAAACACATATTTCCATGACAGATCTACTATTTAGTTTAGATGATGTATTTCCTGAGTTGGTCATCATGATATATGGGTTCGGATTGGTTTTTGGTAATATAATTTATTTATTTTTTATTTATCTCCATTGTTTTATTACACTTTTAATGAGGGTATAGTGTCATCATTATCAAAATTATATTCTTACATACAATCAGTAGTTAGTGGAATATAGGGACATGTTTTTGAGGTAACATATAGAATTGGATTGGGGAACCCGATTGGGGAACCTGGGTCTGGACATTACATGATCCATCCATAGATTCCCGAGGGAATGCATTGACAACTTAGAGGATGTAAATTCTATAATAGTAGAAAGATGCGAAGGGATATAAAAACCATTGATCATGGGGATCCTATATTATCAGATCCTATGAATGATGTCATTAGATCCCATCACAATCTATATGGATATTTTTATCTCCTTGCATAAACACAATTGATATAACATGATTCCATTGGTCATGTGGTTTCAGGGATCCGCATAACTGGCCGAATTCTTCATTAACCCATGAATACTATGGAATTTCTCTACATACATGATTATAATTATTTAATTTGGAATAAAATTATAGTGCCCCATGGATTAAACTAACCCCTTTTATAGAATGAGTATATGTGATACTATTATTAGTTTGCTAGACCCATTCGGTCATGGATTCCGTAATTATACTGTGGATACTCAATTATTATGAAATATTGTTAGATCATTTTTAATCCAGTTATAAATTATCATTCTTATTATAAATTTAATTATATTATTTAATTAAATCGATTCATGTTTATACATAAGAGGTTTTTGAAGCTAGTTTGAGTTATTTATTTAGAATTGTTTGATTTATTATATACTGACACACCATAGATTTTATACTCTCAGTTTAGATTGTATAAATTTAGTTGGTTTAGGCCTACCGAGATTCATCTCAAACCCTATCAGGATATCCATTTTCACTTAATATAGAAATATTATTGTAGGTACAGATAAGGAGAAGTATCATGCTTTATGCCTCCATCATTCTATAATTAAGATATTTTCCTGGACGAACATGACTTATCATGATATTGTGATTCACGGCTAGTTTTTCACTTATCCAATTTGGGAATCATGTAATAAACTATCTATAAGCTTCAAGTAATACATATTTACCCATTTTTAAGAGGTATGACACTACTTCGGTACCATATAAATTTGATATTTTTCATCCATTATTTTTATTATTTAATAAACAAATTTTTATTCTTATATATTTTTTCATGAATATTATATGATCCCAATTTTATTCACAACCACTATATCAGATGTGATACACTCTATCATGAGATAATTTTTCCCCCAAAACACACCAAGGATTTTAGTTCAAGTCTAATACCTTTTTCATACTATGAGGCACTCCTTATGATTAATGGCGAACCGGGTTGGATGAACCATTGAGTGTAACATGATTCATGACTCCAAAAGTGGTAACATAGTATGGGTATTTTCATTTATATTATATTTTTTGTATTTTATATATTATACTATGAACATGTTAGATCATGGTTATATGTCATTCATTAGAGTAGACAACCCAATTTAAAGGCAAATACATTGTTTTGGGGGAAAGTGAAATTTCTGTTCTATATCTGGATTTTAAAAAATGACATTCCTTCACTATTTGGTGATTCAGATGGATTATTTTATTATTTATGATTATGTATAATTTTTCATTTCCTAGCATGTCAAGGGGAATTGTTAAATGAATCATTTAAGGCATATATAATTTTTTCCATGATTATATCAATTAATAATCTTTATATTAATACATGATATTCTTGTATTTCCTATAACTTTTGAGAGATCTATGGTTGTAATAATTATTATTGTGCTACTATAATATACTATAGTGATAAAAATTTGTCGTATAAAATGATAGAAGTAAACAAAATAGTTTTTTCTCATATAGTATGATGGTTTAATATTAAATAGAAATTTTCAGGCCATATAAGTTCTGAACCCTTGTTTCTTGAGTTGGGTGTGTTATTGATTACATGTTTGAAAATTTTAATTTATAATTATTATGGGACCTTATATGATTGAAAGTGTAAATTAATTGTATCTATAAAATTATTTTTCATGTTACATTTTGAGAGTTAATATAAGGGTAGTTGGTATCAATGAAATGTTTTTTATTTCTACTATAGTTTTTATGAAATATTATTACATATGAATGAAAATAAATTTAACAGAAACTGATATAATTTTTATTTTCTTGTACAAACTAAAATTGTGAATTCTGACTAATTATAGAATTTTTTTACATAAATATTTATTCCATATATATTTTTAGGATTTTTTTCCTCCTTAAATTTTAATTGACCCATAAATTTATAAAATTTAATATAAAAAAACATGAACACATAACGAAAAATATCCTTATATGTTAGTAGAATGGGAAAATACATTGTATTTTGACCATTTTTCTATAATACTATTTTTCCATTAGTGATTATATTTGATTGAAAATATTTTTTTGATGTGTTTTTATGAATTTTAAGAGATATTCCATACAGACATCCTTCAGTCATGCACCAAGAGGGTGGTGGTGACCATGATACATAATAGTTGGTGATGAACATCCAATATTTATTCTAAGAGTACCACTTGAGAAATCTTTTTTCCACATCATATAAACTCTCTAACGGCCCACAAAATAAGAGTTTCCTACATTTGATTTTTTATATAAAGGGTATTCCATGAACTGTAACTATGATCAGTGTTTTGATTCATGACTTCTAGTAGCATCATCCACAAATATTTAATGGAAAGGGTACCTCAGGATGATGAGTATTTGACGGATTCCATCTTAAATATAGTCATGAATATAGAAATTCCATTAGATAAAAGTATAAATATCACTGTCATTCTGCATTTCCATTTTACTATGCACTAGTAAAATTTGAGTAATAATGCTGGTTGTAATCAGTGCATAATTAGAATAATTATATAGACTAACTTCTATAGATAATTTATTCCTTATAATCATTGATCTAAATTAGATAGGTTTTCATGATCATGGAGGAGGTGAAAACTCTTTAATTGAAAATTAATTTTGTTTCTCTTTTTTTAGCATTTCATTAAATCTAGCTAGGGATTAGCTAACAAGAGCTAGATGCACTTAGAATGAACCCAGGTATTCCATCAATATGTAGGTGAATTTATTTCACATACATAAAATTTCAATCATAATTAATTAGGTTGGTGTGACTATGTGAATCTTGATTGAAAATATTTGTAATTGGAATTCAATGTCGAGACATGACATTAGCTCTTCTATTAACAAGATGTAGAACATTTAGGTTCCATGCTAGAGTAATTGAGGCCATAGTATCCTCACTATAAGATCTATTATATTCCTTCATCTTGGATGACGTGTGAATCTAAAGCATTAGTGTAATATAGTCTTATTGGATTTTAGTTCCTTGATATTTATGGGTCATATTAATTGATACTTCATGAAAATTATTTTCATCTCTAGATGTTGATTAAATTAATCAACATCATCAATAGTTGTGAGAATAATTTTACCACATCCTAATTGAATATTGAGTTTCAATAATCAAGAAATCCAATAATGATGTCATAGAAATGAAAACCTGACTTCTAATTTTTAGTTCTCGCATAGATGATCTTCATAGGTTTGTCTAGAAGTAACATAGGAATACAGATCAAGATAGTTTTATTCTTTATTGAAAATTTCTAAAGTTCGATTTTCCAGGTAGTATTTGGGAAAAACTACTGTTATTGTAAAATCCTATACCAAAATTATAGTTAATTGGTTACCGAGTTCCGGATGGACACATGGCCTCAAGCGCACAATCCCTAATTCAAGAGACATTCAATTTGTAGTGAGGGAATATGGTGTGTTAGTGGGAGACTATTACCTCAACACTATAGTGTATCATAACATATACATATAAATAGAGTTCTGTAGCAGAAGAAACATAAATTAATAGATGGAACAATAGAAAGAGACATGTACAAAAATAGCCAAAAACACTAGGATATAATATGATAACTAATTATTATTTATTTCATCATACTATAAATCATGAAAATAACGATACACCATAACATGCATAATTGCAAAACCAAATCTATCTAAATGTAAATATATAAATTATCTCTCTAATACAGGGAAAGATATCAGACATCTGAACCTTTCTCTATCCTTCAACAGTAAGCTATAAAGTGTCCATGGAATTACACTTCCGTTTAACCACAACATCATACCTGTAATCTTCTTCAGGTACCAAAAAGTTTTTAGAGAGTTTGTGACATAAATCTCAATTGGCCAACCCCTATGGTGTATATAAAATCAATACATCTTAACTGAAATATAACATTTTTAATTCTTGTATATAAAAAATATGGAAGTAATTGTAACTAAATTCCATTTAACTACTTCTTCAAAAAAAACCGGTTCCTTAATAGGTAACTGATTTATTATCTATTTAATTACGAATTTATATTAATATTCTATGTAGCTCCTATCCAGCGCTAACATAAACTCATTATACTATAAATAGTGAAAGTTTTAAGGTGTAATAAGAGAAAAATTATTGGTAACTAAATAAAACATTGGTCCAATGTAATCACAACGGAATCCTAGACCTCAACTTCCACTAACTCAGTAGTAACTGAGTATAGTTTATGGGGGAATAATATAATCCAAGGAACATAATCCATTAAATCCCCATAAAAATATTTCTAACAATGTTTAAGGATTACTTCCAAGGTAATATGTGAGATATACAGTTCACCAACAAAAGGATACAACCAAGGATCCGAAATTCACAACGGTTCCAAGGGTTCTATCCACAGATTAGAATAATAATAATGATGGGATCTTGTAGTGTAATACAATGAATCCATGGGTAATAAAGGATCAAGTTCTTGGGTAAGTCTCAACCAGGGAAACAGAATTCCTAGAATCCAAATGATGTCCATTATATAAGAAGGAAATCCCATAGAAATCTAGGATCTATCATGAGTCAATATTTCATATTAATATTTCAATGTCCTTGTTCTAGAAGAGGCCCCTTAAATTTAATTCACAATATATAAATTATTCATATGATAACTATTCCATTGCAGAATTCTGTTTCTGATCTATCTTGTATTCCCTTCAACTTATCTTATAATTAATTTTTTATTTTATTTTTAAGAATGACATGGAATTGGGAGGATACATATTACAGTAATTCTATAGATTTGTGGGAATATAAACTTTAATTAGTGGTTTCCCCAGGTAGTAGAATAATATCATGTAGTGTAATTTGGATACATCAATTGTAATGGTTGTTGGGTGTAATCCAACAAAGTGATTAATTTATTTAATGGTTACACAATAGGATGAATGGTTACACAATTTTATTTATTTAAAGGATATATTTTAATCATAGGTGACTGAATTTTCATCAACAAAACATTTTTTATTTCATTATGTGTATTAGAATTACACGACATGTAATTCCCATAGGTGGGAAGTTTTAAGGAACATTTTAGTTTTTGGGTTCCCATTTGACCACCCATTCACAAATTCTCTCTAACCAAAGATCATATTTGTAATTTTTTGGAGACACTATTTTATTGGGATCAATGATTTTGTAAATAAAAAGTTATAATAGTTGTGGTGCCTCTCTCCAGGAGAGTGGTCATTCTAATTCCTATAATTAATGTCTCGCAATTACACCCTAGAGTTTTTTATCATATTTTTTATGAGGAATTGGTGTTTCTTCAAGTCTTCTTCTAGATATAGTGAGTGATCTCATTCTGGAGACCATTCCTTTTGTTAATGTGTAAAAAAAGTTTTAATGCTTGATGTAAGTGGTTTTAATACTTTTTTCTAAACTTAATATTTCTATATTGGATCAATCATGATATTTTTATTGGTTCTTGGGGCTATTGTTGATGACATTCGGTTTTCATTGTTGGTGGATCCCATTGATGCTACATGCGACCCATGTACTATGGTAGGTGGTTCTGTATATATAACATGTTTGGTTATCCATATATTAATGTGTTATTAAATAGTTTTATAAAGAAATTGGCATGAAATTTTAATGATTTATTAGTGTGTTGTTATAATATGTTGATTAAAAGTTGGATTCAATTGGTCCCTGATAAAGGAATATAAAATAGGAATTTTCAATGTATATAATGATTAGTGATAAAACAAGAATGTATGGTTCCCATATTAAATTTTTTTTAGCATAAATGGTTTTTAATGGTTTTAAAAAATGTGCTTATTGTGAATATTTGAACATGGATTACCTTGGGTTCTTTGTGGTAGGTTTTTCTTGAGTACAACAACCTTTGTGGATGTTCACATTCTTCTGGTTCCTCTTGTACAAGAGTGTAAATTATTAGCTCTAGGAACATATGTGTTATTGGTGTTTTCTATATTGGTTGTATCTGTGAACCGGAATTTTATATGTTTCTCTCCTTGTACCATAGAATTTTGATCCTATATTTTTGGTACTTGTAGTCATTTTTTCTGAACAATTGTATTCTGTTGCATTGTGATGCATGCGTTACTACTACTTATTTGTATATATTGTCTTTGTACTATTATATCATAGATATTCATGATTATTATCGTGAAAGTTGATTTGAAATGTGTGTGTTGTAATTGATATAACTACTTCTATCATATAATAGTGATAAAGTGGAAATTATTATCATGTTTTCCAAAAAAAACTACATTACTACATATAATTCCTTTTTTAATTAAAATGAGAATACTTGAATAGATATAAAGTGACATATTTTGGAATACCTAGTAGGATCCTATTGTTCTTTTTGTCTCACAATATACATACCTCTGTGGTGGTTTGAAAATATATGGATGTAATCTAATAAAGGTAATGTCAAGGTGTAGTTATGAGGTGATGCGGTTTCATGATAGGTGAGTTGGGAAGCATGTGGACGGATTGTGGGAGTTTGTCTACGCCATCATATCTATTACCTATTTGGTTTTGATCATTGTTATTTTGAATTCCCTATTTGTGTGTTTGGATACTTTTGTAGTTATTTATACACACAATATTTTATAATTTTATATAATAGTTTTATTTTATTTCTGTTATTCCTTATTTCTTCATTTATATATATATATCATGCATTTCATCATGTTGGTAGAAATCATTCAATCTATTTTTTGGATACCCAAGAGATTATCTCTACTCCATGTGAATTTAGAATTACCTTTAATTATTTGATGGATCAGTTTGTGTTCTTTTTTTGATGGAGAGATGGGTCAGTTCATTACAATTTGGTATCAAAGGAATTCCTTATATAATAGTAATTATCTTTAAACACCTATTAAATTTTAAATATATTTTTAGGTACTTAATAGGTATGTTTAGATAAGTGTGTATCCAAATATTATGATGGAGATACTCATATTTTTATGGGATGTTGGGAGATGGGTCTCTTAGTTTTGGGGGTTTTTTATATATCAGTTTTAGAGTTGGGTTATTTTGGTTTAAAATGGGATTTTTTTTTCATATCACTCTTATGCATTATTATGTAGTAGTATGACTCTGATATGTCTTCCAAGAATTCCACAGGAGTGTGCAGCTATTAATTCTCAAGGAAATACTCACATATATTAGAATCTCATCATGACTATCATGTTGTATGTTTGTTCTATTGATTAGGATGTACCATAAGTGCAGAATGAAGTTATTGAGGTAAATCCATGATCTAGAGGGGAGAGAGATCTATCATGATAATTATTGAGATAGAAGCCAAAATTCTTTAATGTAATGAATGAGCCTCAAGAGTTGGAGGAATGGCCAGATATAACCCAACAAATATTTTCATTCTTATAGATACATGATAATATCATTTGAAGGGCCATATGATTAGGATCGAGGGCTCTGCAAAGAGATGATGGGATCCAATAGATTAGGTAGACTGATTTGAGGACATGGATCGAAAGGGTTTCAAAACATTGTTCGTCCAAATGTATTGATGATATTCCATGATTTTGGAAATATATATGGTGATATATTCCATTCCATAGGGAGAACATTCGGTTTTGGAATACAAAACTATGTTTTCTGAGGTTGTCGATTTTTCTCTTAAGAAGGTGACGAATGTCAAACTGATCGCTTGAATGTAACTATAGGGATTTTGAATATATATCAGACCATCAATATTTTTGTTGAATACTTATACCATTGAAGAGAGGATAAATGGATCTATGATTTAAGATATTGATATGGTGGTCAATGTTATTTTTCCCACCCCTTACCTTCTATATAATAACTTTTTCTGTGGTGTGCATGATTCGAAAAGAAAGAGACAGGATCATAAAATATGCCCAAGAGGTCGGTATTAGTAGTGAGCCTCCTAACACAGTCTGTTATAGCTTGTATCTTTCTTCAGAATTTCTATCAGTGTATAAATATTGGACACACCATTGAATTTTCCCCTATGCATGTGGAGACATGCCATAGCTATTTTTGTTTTGGTCATTTGCAATGTTTATTTCTGTCTATGAATACACCTAATTATTCTCAATGTTTTTTCTTTCGAATTTGTTCTGTGATGTAGTTAGAATCATCCTAGACAATAGGGCTACATTCATATGCCTTAGGAGTGAAGAGGAGTCTCATTGTAGATGACTGTCTAGGAGAAGCTGAGGTAAGACTGATAAATGTGAGCGGTACTATCATTATTCAATTTTATTTTGAAACTAAATTATTTGAAAATGGTTCCACCAACTCATTTATATATTATATTTTTTAATATTCATAAACATCTGATGTTACATAGTTCCTTTATCAAGTATTTTGAGACACCAATTGTTAAGAGAATAGAATAGGGTTTCAGTGTACTTTTTTGGTAATGATAGCTAATATGGATTTGGTGTGGGGTTTTCACATTCATAATCTTGATTTATTTCACATCATCATTAGTATAAATTTTCATGGAGATCATTGAGTTGATTTTGATTATTATAATTGGAATGATTCATTTCTGGTTCATCTATGATAGCTATTAGGTGTTCTGTGGGGTTTGAGATGAGTTGTTTATAAATGCATGAGTTTCTCGACTAGATATCAGGATTTTTTGACTATCAACATAAGTGATATTATTGAATTATATTCTGTTTTTGATCATTTCGTTGATGTTCATGACATTTTTAATGTTTTCCCAAATTGGTTCTGTGGTCTTCCGACTGAGAGAGAGGTAGAGTTTACAGTTGAACTATTTTCACGTACATATATTATATAATTATTATATTTTCTTAAGGACACAATAGAGCTGAAAATCTCCAGATTCTGTTGGATGACATGTTATAATATGGTTTTGTTTTCCACAGGGTATCACATTAAGAATCCCATATTATATTTTACAATAATGTAGATGGTTCTGTTCGACAATGTGTGGACTATCAAAAGTTGAACCTTGTAACAGTTAAGTAAGAATATTATTTTGATCATGTAGATGATATTTTTATTAGTCAAAGGGGGTAATGTGGTTTTAAAATTTTTATCTTCGGTCATGTTAGCACCATCATAGTATTCTGGAGTCTCGTATACCGAAGAAGACATTCCGGAGAAGTTATTTCAATTACAAAAATAGTGTGATGCATTTTGGTGTAACTAATTCTCATATAGTATTTATTGATTTTATGAAACATATATTCAGTCAATATCATCCCACATTTTAGGTAGTTTTTTGAAGGATATTCTTGTATATTTGGAATTTGAGTGTGATCGTAGACCTTTTCTGCGTTTGTTCCACAACATTTGAAGAATTCACTATTCGTAATGAGTACTTTTGAAATTTAGATTCTAAATTTATGAAGTGATGTTCATAGGAAAAAATATTTTTCAACATTTATTATCAGTTGATCCTTAGATGGTGATGTTTGTATGTTCCTGGAAGCAACCACATAATGTCTTTGAGATGGGGAGATTCCTTGATCTAACAGAATAATACCGAGTGTTTGTTAAGGATATATATAAATTGGCTTCACCATTGTATTCTATGAAAAAAATTGGTAAAATTCACATAGTATATTTATTGTGAGTCTTATTTTAATAAAATAAATTTATTTCTGAAAACAGATCATATTATGATCATAACAAATTTTGTTAAGGGGTATGTGGTGTTTTGTGGTCCTTCTAGTGATGGTTTGGGATGGGTTCATAAATATTATCACCATTTTGTAGCATATAGACATCTTTAGCATTGACAAATTCATAATTACAACCCCCAATCATAATTTAGGGGATGATGTGCTCATGAATGTGATTAGATGATAAAAAAACTCTCTTTCTAGGGAGAGGTTCACAAACATCACTATCATCAGGGTTTTTGTTATAACATTTCATATAATGAACTTATTCTCAAAAAAATAATGTTGTTTGAATAGATCCATTCATTTGAAATTCTTATCTCCTACCACCCCCCCTATGGAAGGGAAATTTCATTGCAGATACTCTTTGAAGAAATTTACAATATCTTGGAGTTCTAGAATACAAGGTGGACTGGAACATTATCTTAATTTTAACTCAGTTTTACATAGATTATGGGGAGGATATTTCATATATTGTTATAACAATTTTCTAGTTGTCAAAATCTCCCACCGATTCTACTTTTTATATTTATTAGTATGATTATGTGTTTAGTAATTTTTTAAAAAGTCATTATGATTAAAATACCTTTTCTAGTTGGTCTCTTTCTTCATATGGTAGGTTGTACTTTTGGAATCTATTTGTCTTCCCAACATCAATGATAAGAATTATCTTGTTTTATTATCTCATATCATCATGGACCATTCATCTAGGAACTAATATTTTTTAGAAATGCGACTATGATTATGGTTGCCGAGTATGAATCATGACATTTCAGATGAGGTGTCCCACTGTTATACAAACCGATGTACAATGATAAATCACATGAAACCATATGGTTTTGGTTATATTCATTCGGCACCTTTCTAGATGTGGGATGAGGTATCCATGAATTTTAGATTAGATTACCATGTACTCTCTGATTGATGAATTGAATATGGGTCGTTGTTGATATGTGGATGATGTATTCTCATTTATTTCTCATCAAGTATTCAAATAAGGATGAAGATATTGGCATGGAACATGTAAAAAATATTCTGAAGATAAATTGAAGTATTACTACCATTATTTTAGTAAGGGAGAATAATTTTAAATTGAGGTTCTAGGGGAATCTTTAAGTGGTAATGTGAACTCAAGTCATGTTGAATTCATCTTACCATCCATAGACATGTAGTCAAACTGAGGGAGAAATTAATATTCTAGAGGATATTCTTGGTGCTTGTGTCATGGATATTAGTCGATAATGGTATATCCATATGTAACTTGTTGAGTTTTTATATAATAATTTATATTATAATTTGATAACTGTGTCTCCGTTTGATGTTTTGAATGGTCACTAATGCATATATCATCTAATCTTTTGTGAGGAGAAGAGGGTGTAGCTTTGGATGGACCATGTTTGGTTCAAGATTAAATTGGGAATATTCAAGATGTCATCCACATCTAGATATATCATACATTGAACAAAATTCTTATATTGATTAGTAATATGTACATATGACGTACTTTTTTGGTTGTTTGGTTTCATGACAGTATATCCTTCATTAGGTCACTATCGACCTAGAAACAAATGAGATTTAGATCTGATATTTGATTGACCTTTTTAGATCACTGAGTGACTCGATCATGGTTCCTATATATGAGATTTGAGGGATTAGTTAATTGGTATTCATGATATTTTCTACATGTATAAGCTCATGATGTATCATCTCAATCCAAATCACATTCTATGTTTGTATGAAATTGATTTTGATCTAGATATTTCTATTTTGGAGAATCTAGTTGACATATTTGACTCGTAAGTAAATGTCTTGTGTGAGAATTAGATTCTATTGGTCAGAGTTCTATGGAATCAAAGAACAAATTCTCATGATACTTGGGATCTTCATCCATTGATGAGGGAGTGGTGGGATCATCGTTTTTCGGGATTACATATTTATCGTGACTTACTGGTGAGAGAAATTTGTTATGTGGGGTGGCGGTAACTTCAAATTTTTAGTTGATCATGTATGTTTTAAACAACATTCTAATTTTAATTTTTCTTTGTCTGTATGGGGACATAGATAAATAGGGAGGATAACTATAATTGTGAAGTAAAATATTTTACTGACTGTCAACATTATCTAGTGGTTTCTATGGTATGAAGATTAATTTTACACCGTGTAAATAAGATACACAACGTGTAATATCTTCTTGGTGAAATCCATGAAATATATTTTTTCTATTAAATGTTTCATGATGTGATGAATGGTTACACATCGTGATTAATTTTTATTTGTGTATTTTAATATGAGGTTATTGATTTCATGGTGTAATTAAACACCAAGTATTTGATGACAAAACAAGAAATTACAACTACTGTAACTCCATGCGAAGTGACATATTAGGGATTATATAGGGTTTTGGCTGCCCATTAGAATACTCGTTATCCTTTTTACTCAAACTACAGTTATTCTTATATGTTTTTTGGAGACATTGATATGTCCAAATACATCTATTTAAAATTCTATATTTGTTATGACTGTGGTGCATCACTATCAGTGAGTGATATTTACAATTCATCATTTACATTAATTGATTTAACTCTATATAGATTCATTATTAAATAAATTATTGTAAATAGGTGTTTCTTAATGTTTTCATCCAGATCTATTGTCAGATATAATACCAGAGCATGTTCTATTATTAGTTGTGGGAGAATGATTGTTTGTTCTTGATGTACACGGGTTTCGTCCATTTCTCCAACCCCTTATTTTATTAATTAGAACAATCATGAGATTTGTATTGGATTATAGGTATATATTTAATGATTTTGGGTTTTCATTTTAGTTGGTTCCTATTGTAGTAGTGTGGGACCTGAGTTTCGAGGTAGGTGGTTCTATCTATGGAATTGTTTTGATGAATTATTCTATTTTATTTTTATTAATTGATTTAAAAATAATTGGAATGATATTGGAATGATTTATTATGTGTTGTGGAATGTTGGTATTATATAAGTGGTTCTTCCAATTTATTTTCAAATGGAACTAAAAGGGGTATTCTCAAATAATTGACTTCTTTGTGAGAAAAAGTATATATGGTTACCATTTTAAATGTTGATTTTCATAGTGGGGTTTTGATATTTTTTTCAAATCCTTGAGATGATTGTGAATATCATCACCTAAGTTACCTTGGGTAATAGGTTGAATGTTTAACGTGAGGTTATAATCAATTATTGGGGTTCACTATTTGATGGTTCCAGTGGTCCTATAGTGTGTATCATCTGGTATTAGTACATATAGGATTGTGTGGATTCACACTATAGGGTGTATCCTTTGTCAGAGAGTGTAGATAATTGGATATAGTTACCAAATTTCACTAACAATATTATATGTATGAGTCGTTTGTTTCATGAATTGTCATATTTGTTGGTGTTGTGATGTTTTTATGACTACTGATTTTTTTATTGCAGGAAATTGTAATATTTTATCCCTAACAGGAATGCCTATTCTTGTGAAATATGATATGGAATGTGTGAGTTGAATTTTATAAACAAGGTTTTGTCTTAAAACTGTGATAATGAGTAAAATTTTACCGTGATTTCCATTGAACTACCTCACTTCATATCAGTCCTTTTTTATGCTAAATGACTATATATGAATTCGTAAAAAGAGGCATGTTATACAAAACCAAGGCGGGATACTATTGATCATGTTATACAACAACCTACAAACTTATTATGTGATGTGGAGTCAGGTGTATGTTTTACAATGTTGACAAAGGAAGGGCCCCACTGTTAGGTGACAAGGTTTCATGTCAAATGACATTGGTAGCTAGTGGTGGGATGGTTGGAGGTCATCCATGCCATCACATGGATTAGCTATTTTTTTGGGTAATTTTTAGTCGTACATGTCTCTTGCTATTTTTGAAACATTTATAGTCATATATTAAGCTATCATTATTATAGTTATGGATTATATATACTGCATTTCTAATACTCATTATTTCCATAGATTTATATATACCATGTTTTGTTCATGTAATGTCAAAATCACTTTCCATTGTTTTTTTCAATTATTGTATTCTTCTCTCTAGAATGTGTGGATCATGAACACCCTTCATGTATGTGAAAAACCGAGTTTTGTGCTGGGTTTGAAGGAATCCATGATCTATTCTTTATATCCATTCTAAAATTCAATTTGTCTAAGTAATTATATAAATATGTTTGTCCATCCGATGTCGCATTCCACCATTTAATTTAAACTATGTAATTCATTTTTATTAATAATTTCTACTATGATTCCGTCCATAAACATGATGAGATGTGATATGGATATGAAACCAAAAAATTATTTACATTTAATAATACCAAGTCATATGCCTAAATATTCATTCAAAAATATCATTTTAATCATTCAATTAAATTTAATCACATGGATTAGGTGTGTCAGGTTTGTAATAACCCGGAAATTTCAAGGAATGTTTTTTCTTAATATATTTGGAATTTTACGAGTATGTGGTTTCTGACGGAACCTGATTCCGAGGCCTGGTGTTCCCGGAATCAATTTTCGAAGTATAGCTCGGTTACGTTCAGTGAACGAAAAAGCGGGGTTTTCTAACTTTTGAACCGGTGCTTGGAATCGAAATATGAGGGCACCAATAAAACCGCAGCGCTGGTAATTTTTTAAGAAGACCCTTTCTAGAGTTGCGTTTTCTCGGGAGGACTTTTTTAAAAAAAGAGTGAGGAATAAAAATATAATAGTTTTACAATTTTATTTTTATTTCTTGCTAAGTGGTTTAAGTGTTGTGTCACAACACTTTTTTACCTCCCCTATGTGGTTTAACTCCTAGGTGTGGGAGTTGGAGTGGGACCCGTTGGGTTGCCAACATCCCTTGGGAGAATAAAGCAGAGGTAAGTCCCACACGAGCCCCACCCCTTCACTTTTTCCATAACTCCTCATCTCCCTCTTTTATTTTGTAAACTCATCTTTTATTGAGTAACACACCAGCACCCCTACTTAATGCCAAGTCAACTCTCAAATTTGTTGGGTTTATTAAAATCATCATTAATTGGTCAACACACGTTAATTAATTAGTGTATTCTTTTTTAATTTTGAAAGGGTTGACATGAGGAATAAAATAAGAGAAACATTATTTTATTATTGTTGTTTTGTTGTGTGGAACAAAGAAGAGACCTCTAGTATTTAAGAACGTTCTTCCTTGTTGAAGAAGGTGAAGAACGACGAAGAATGCCGGCCTCCGACGAAGAACGCGGATTACTCGGAGATCGACGACGCGATGTCGTGTACCACGAAACCGACGATCCTCTTCTATGGGACACCGTGTACCACGACACCGACGATCCTCTTCACCGCGAAGATGTGTACCGTGAAACCAACAGCGCTTACGGAGCATCGTTCTGCGACTCCATCTTCTACGATGACCTTTTTCCACAACGAACCGCGTTCGACGACTTCATCGTGGTAGGGGTTTGTTTTGTTCATAAATGTTCTGTGTCTTCCAACGTAAATTTCCTAGCCTCTTGATATCAGATTAATGAAAGGGTACTAGACCGCACGAACACGGCCGACTCTTCTCCACCTTTATGTTGTGTTTGTCGCGGCATGAACAAAGGTAGCATGGTGCAACGACACCGCACAGAAACAAGGAGTAACACAGTGAAGAAGCGCGGCGCCGTCGCGCCGCGCCGTTGAGGCCGAACGAAACTGTTGTCGGAGTTAGGGATGAAAAGGTGAATCGAAGACTCCACAGTTTTTTTCTTTGACTTGCGGATCGATGGGATATGATGAAACGGGCCACAGAGGCGATTTAATGATCCCGAAGTGAATTTCATGTCCCATAAGGATTTCCGGTGCAGACGGAATTGAAAACGGACCGCTGGAGAGACTCCGGTGGCCCGCGTACATCCCTGGAGGCTGGAGGCGGCGGCAGGCACCGGCCAGCAGCCCGGAGGTGGTGGCACCCCAGCGCGCCGCCAAAAGGAACCGCTGCAGCTTCTGCTGCGGCGGCTGGTGGCCGGATTCCGCAGTCGCGCGGGATCCGGTGGAGCAGGACGCAGTGCTCACTGCGTCCGCGGAGCGCAAAGGCCGATCGGCACGCTGGCCGAGCCAGCAGGCCACCCGGTCGGGCCAGGCCGAGTGTCACGGACCGAGCCGGCCCGCACCCTACCAGGTCGGAACCGGACCCGGTTCGGGACGACCCAGGGGGGTTGGGCCGGGCCGGACCGGGCCCCGACCCCCCATTTTCGGATTACTTCCGGTCTATTGCCCATATCTTGGGCTACAAAACTCCGATCGACGCACCGTCAGTTGCATAGAAATCCTTTGATCGAGACAGTCGTTTAGGTATATTACACTAATTGTTTTGGAGAACTTTGAGTATGGCCGGGTTGGTTCGAGCACGAAACCAGCCGGGCCCTCGGAACAGAAATGCTTATAACTTGAGCTCCGGACGGCCGATTGATGTGGCGTCGACATTGTTAGATTTCTTTTGATGAGACGAAACCTTTGGCATACTTTAACAATGGTTTGGACACATTTGTATTATGGACAGGTTGGATTGTACCTGAAATCCAACTGGGCCCCTCGAACGGAAAAGCTGATAACTTTCAGACCGACCGTCCGTTTGACGAACCGTCAGCGGCGTTGGTGATCATGTCAAAAAAAGGTCACTATGAGTATACCCTATGTGAGTTCATGGTACAATTGAGAAACGGTCGGGTTGGTTCGTAAATGAAACCAACCATGCCCCTGGGACGAAAATGCTAATAACTCACAGACCGGTCGTCCGATTGACGCGTCATCTGTTGCGTTGAGACCCATATGACGAGGCAGTCCTTTGAGATACTTTATCATGGGACTTTGATATACTTGGTGTATCGACCTGTAGCTCGTGGAGCGGACCCTCCTATATATGAGCGTACAGAGTATGGAGACCGTGTTGCCGACTAATACTTGACGATTGCTTGACCGACTCTACTAGGAGTGAGTCGGCAAGCCAAGTGGACGGAGCACTACTATGTTTGGGTGTATACCCATGGAGGATGGAGCCCAGTTGTGTTTGGGTGCAGACCCATGGTACTCAATAGATGGAGTACCTATGCAGGCTATTAGGGGGGGTGCACTACTGTGTTTTGGTGGCAGACCCCAGTGGGAAGCACTACTGTGTTTGGGAGGCTGACCCGCGGTACTTGACAGGAGGAGTACCTCAGCAGTATTAGGATAGTGAGTAGTAACTCAGATTCATGATAGGATCACTGTACTTATCAGAGACAGAGCTCTTTAGCAGTTATAGTTTCGATAATGAAAATCCCGGTTTGAGATGATTCTATGACCTTTCTGTTTACCACATGATTGAGATGGGTCACTTGATAACTTATGTATATGTATGGGCATATACCTAGGTAGTGGTTATCCATTGATTTCATAACCTTTGTGTTTCCTCATGATTGAGATGGGTCACTTGATAACATAGGTATATGTATGGGCATATACCTAGGTAGTGTTTATCTGTTGATTTCATAACCTTTTTGTTTCCTCATGATTGAGATGGGTTACATGATAACATATGTATAAGTATGGGCTTATACCTAAGTAAGGGTAATCTGTTGAGATACTTATTTGTGGTTATCCTTGTTGGATTTAGTGAGACCTTGAGGGTCTCGGGGTCCCTACTATGTATCGTATACTCACCCCTGCACAGTATATGCCCGCACCACGTTGTGTTGGTTGCAGACGATGGGCAGCGCTGACAGAGGCCGAGTGTTCGAGGACAGGACGGTACCCGGAGGTGGACCTCACGGCGAGTCAGTATCTGGAGGTGGACATCACAACGAGATGATACTCAAAGGAGGTAGAATGGTGAGAGCGTTGTGTAGGCTATCTGTACCTACCATTCAGGTAGGATCCATGGTGGACGATCCAAGAGTTGTGCTATCTGTACATAACCTTCAGGTAGGATCCGAGATGGATGACCTAGGAGCTTCTTCTATTCTTCCAGCTTTTTTTATTTTCTGTTGTACTTTCGTTTAGTTGTAGCTGTACTTTCAGTTGGGTTTATATTCTGGCCCACTTACTTTTCAGCACCTTCTTTTGTACTTAGTGTATTACTTCCGCTTGTACTCTATGGTGTGTTGTTTACTTTTATAAAGGAAATGCCTTCCCAGTTATTGGGATTTACGCCTTTGGTGCTAGTCGCAAGCCCCTGGCCTATGGAATGCGGGATTGGGGTTGTCACGACACGGGCCCCAAGGACGGTTCGTGACCAATTGATATCAGAGGATTCTGTTCTACTGCAGAACTTATAACTCTGATATTTTTCTTTCTGTGAAGCAATAATATTAAGGGTACCGAGTGTGGTCTTCAGTTCTGGGAGTCCAGTGTTGGTGCGGGCGGCCGATGTATCCATACACCAGGACCCTGACTTCTAATTTCTGACTCAGTGCATGAAAACACTAATTGTGTGTGTGTTTCCAAAGGTTTTCCCTTAAAACAGGTCAAACCAGGTCAGCTCACCAGGTATAAATCGTTTGACCGTGTCACGTTTGTTTCTTATAGGATGCCTTATCATGGATGATCAGCTAGATCCCTGAGAGATATATGTACAAAAAGCCTGCCGAGTGACGAGGAATTGGTACATGGACCTCTTAGAGTTGAGGCACCTGCGGAGGCACCAGTGGTACTACCATACGTTGGGCCACCGATGCCCCCAACCCCAGCCGCAGGTGATGCACGCCGCTTGAGCGCTCTGCATGAGTTCCAGGGCCAGAGGCCATCAGGTTCCAGGGAGAGACGGATCCACAGATGGTTGACGATTTGCTGGAGTCTGTGGTGAGAGTCTTTATGATAGTGGTTACATCAGCGGACTTCATGGTGATCTTTGTTGTCATCCTCCTTCAGGAAGCAGCAGGAAGATGGTGTAGCCTGATGCTTCAGTATTACGATGAGATGACATTCACACGGGTAGACTTCATGACCTTTTTCAGGGTGGAGTTTGTACTAGTGGCTCTACACCCCGAGCGTGTTCAGGAGTTGAGGCCTTTACTGCATGATTTTCCATCTATAGCCGAGTCATGTGTAGGAAGTTGACAGATGATCCAGAAGTCCAAGAGGACTATACGAGTAGATGGGTGATCTCGGGTTATAAGATTGGTAGTGCGGGGAACCCGGGGTGGGGTCAGAGCCAGGCATGCCCGAAACGGATAGAGTTTCTCCTATGGAAGGAAGGGTCACATGGCACGTGACTGTCCGACACCCCGAACAATTGATACACAGGCATTGGAGGAGCCACTGAGATAGAAGCAGTGGTGGGTGCTTGAGCAACAGCTGAGCAGTGTACAAGGTAGTTGAGCTCCGAAAGCAGGTGGACAAGAGTGGAACTAGTTGATTCATTTTTGTTCTTGGTACTTCGAGTTCCATGTTGCTTTTTTATTTGTGTCTTTGTACTATGAGGTGCTATAATAAAATACACTTATCATTGTCATGTTTTCTTTCATGTCCTTTTGTTTTGTTGATACTGAGAGGTCCCGGTTAAAACTGTGGACTTTACCATCACATTCTAGATTTCTACTAAAGGAGACCCAGTGACCTCACACTGATTCCGACAGTGTGACTCGACCCTTGGAGGTGAGAGTGAAGGTTGGATCTCTTGCTAGTAACACTGAGGCCTTACGACGTCATCCATGGCATGAAAGCATCATTCATGTCAGGATTGACTGTATTAGGAAATGGGAATGGTTCATTCAGGTGATGAGACCAATTTTCTCTTTTCATAATAGGAGAAATCATAGAAGATATTACAGATCATAGGTAAAGAAGGTACAGATAATCTAGGAGTGGATGAAGACTGCGTAGTGCAGTAAGAAACAGGAAACTGGCGCCCGTCTTAGAGACTCGGGCATGATAAATGTTTCAAGAAGTGGAATCATTAAGGATAGATGAGTCAGTGAAGCAGCAGACGTGGAGGCAGAGCTATGAGAGCAGAATGAGGTTGTGTGTTTCAGTTATAATCAGGAAATGGAGGCCTCTAGAGTTCGAGGATGGATATCACGTCCTTATACAGGTCTCACCTTGATGAGGTTTACAGAGATGTGGTCGATGCGACAAGTTATCTCCGAGGTTCAACGGATCGTTATAGGTCCTCATCAGGGTAGGCAATGTGGTTTACGGTTTGAACATTCCACCTCAGTTGCACCCAGTGCATGATGTCATCCACATATCTCAGCTGAGGAGATACGTGCATGATCCTTCGCACATCATCGAACTGAGGAAGAAGGATGTCGATGGCAGGGAGATTGTAACAACACCATATTTTATGATAAGTATTCTTTTTAATTTATTTGATGTCATGTATTTTATGCTACAACAAGATTATATTGTGCTTTACACCACATTGTTTTTTCTTGAAGTACACACAACACTATTCTTAGATTGTGTTACATACAATTTCAAGTTCATTTTATAATAGTCATTATACGCATCAATGAGTGTGTATATATATAAATATATATATTCAATGTATAAATGAAATATGGTTGGATTCTGTTAAACGAAACAACGAAAGATTCTTTCACAACACGCAACCCTGACTTGGCTTGCATTACACGCAATCGCGACTTTCCTCGATAGCGTGTGATGTACGCAATATCATGTTTCACTAAACAATGATATATGGTTATAATATTATTATGAACTAGCCTTTATAAATAGTATTAACTAAATTTTGAATGTTATAACGTTATTATTTCATCTTACATATTTTCTAGAACATGGCTTGTGGAAAAAATAAATTTTTCGGGTAAAATAAATATTTTTCAAAAAAATGCATTTTTGCCGCCTTTTGATGGCGCACCCACATTAAATCTTGTTTTTGACATGTTTATAAGTTACATTTTACAAAATAAACTTCTTCTTTTTAATCAAGATATAAAAATTTACATTGGATAATGTTTTGATATTTTTCTGATAACTTTTATATTTTAATGAATAGTAAAAACACGCTATATTTTAATTAAAAACAACTTTTTCATCATAATAATTTATAAGGATAAATTATAATATTGAGTGGTTTTAAAGTATAAATAGAATATATTGTTACAATTTAATATAATTTATGTCATTAGCATTGATTTTACCTTGGATTCGTAGGTTAAATCAATTCAATCTTTTTTGCAATGTCTTAAACAAAAACCTGTTTTATTTCGACAATAGGAATAATTTTAATTTAATTTC
Source organism: Viscum album (assembly GCA_963277665.1). Taxonomy (NCBI): domain Eukaryota; kingdom Viridiplantae; phylum Streptophyta; class Magnoliopsida; order Santalales; family Viscaceae; genus Viscum; species Viscum album. Next base: position 2,028,690,314 of record OY728135.1, read on the forward strand.
TGCATCTTTTGTGTATTGAATTTAAAAAAATTTATTCCATATTAGGAATCAGTGGGTCCAAATTATGTTAATAGGAAACTTATTTTTTTTTTGGAAATTATTAATAGTAACTAAGGTAATTTTATTTACTATAGTTAAAGGTAAATCGGGTAATTAAGGGTAAATATAATATTATAAAATTACCCTAACACATGCCAATATTTTATTTTATAACTAAAAGTCGACCCATATCACCTAAGGGTCGTATTAGATTCATTTAATGGACTTATGTCAATGGAAATAATTTAATTATTATTAAAACCAAAGAAAGTGACAACATGTCACTCTCTTAAATCTTATAAGTATAATAATTTTAATTTAGTGATAAACATCATGAATCTTTGAACATGAGTAGTCTACAGAAATCTAATAAAATTATCTACATTATATTAATTTATTTATAATTTTTAGGGATTAAATAGTTATCATTAATTATGACACAATAGTGATGCAGAAATTGATTATCTAGTGAAAAATCAAGAATATAGTTTTTATTAAACTAATAGTGACCATAAAATTCACAAAACCCTGACCAAAACTTCTTGGTCATGTAAATGTAAAACATACTCATCCAATGGTAGAATCTGTGACCATTTGGAGACTTATAAAATATATTATGACACTTATATTATTTTATTTTAAATGATGCCAAAGTTGTCACATTCATAATTTAATAAATATAACAATTTAAATATTGTGATTTTAAGATGATAAATTCGATTACAATTATTACTGGGAAAGGTAATAGATTTATCTTCATCATAGTATTTTATTTTTAATTTTATGCAACATATAAGTATATTAAATAATTATAAAAAAATGTTGTAGTATTTATTTTATTAAGAGATAATCCAAATAAATGGTTTTAAAAACAATAAAATAAATATTATATGAACTATTTAATGTTCTAAACTCCTTTTATAGATACATATTACATTTTATTAATCTACTAAATCTTTTAGTTTGAACATATATTCTGTATATATTTTATTTAAATTCAAATAAATAAATAGTGTCAAAATTGACACTAATGTTATTTTATAAAAATAACATATTACAAAATTGTTTAAAAATCACAAAAATATTTAAAAATTATTATTTTAAATTTATATGGTATAAAATGTTTTTAAGTATCTAATTATGGAAAATTCACAACAAATAAGTATTTATTTTTTAAAATTTAAAATTTAGAATATTATTACCACAAATAAAATTAAATTGATTAAATAAGCATAAATCAAGTTGATAATGTATAAAATAAATTTCTAACATGTATAAATTTTATTTTTTGATTACATTACAATCCTATATCATCTAATATTTGGATATGAGTAATTTTGGAAGTTTTTATGTGGGGTTGGTTTTTAATATAAACTAATATTTCTTATATTTCCAAAGGTGCCCCTCTCCTCCCTTATAAAAGGGCACCTCCTCCCTCTCCTCCTCACACCAATTTTAGCCTTCAATATCGGCCAACCCCTTCCCATTTCACTTCCCCACTTCCATAGAAACATCCTAGAGGTCCTGCTCATCTTCGAAGACAAATTTTAGTTCCCTAAGAAGAGGTCTCAAAGAGGCGCTTCAGAGAAGAGGTAATGTCTGTTACTAATTCTTTCAACTTGATTTCTTTTTCCAATTCTTCTTATTAGGTTGTTTCATTATGAAGTAATAACATAAGTATAACTAATAATCTTATATGTTATTATAAGTATGAAACAAACCTATTTCACCATCTCTTCATCCTACGGAAAACAAAATCACCGCGCGTGTGTACGTACGGAATACCGTCTCTACGCCGTGGTATAATATATTTCCCACCACCACCTTACTTGGATGGGTATAATGGTGTAAATAATAACTATATATGATTATTGTAAAGTGATAATTATTCTATAATAGTATACATACACACCAATAATATTACCTGATCATGGAAACGATATCATCGCTCGTGCGTACGTACGGAATACCATCTCCACGACGCGATGAGATTCATTCTCAATAATTAACCATTCATAAATCATTTTAAAGTATATATAATAAGTAATCATGAAATATATGACATAATAATTATAATGGATTTCTATATATATATATATATGTATGTCATCCAATTAATTCCATTCAATTCAATGAGGAAACGAAAACAATGTTCATGCGTACGTACGACCTACCGTCTCCATGAACGGTATATTTCATTCCATTTATCGATATATTATATATATGTATACACTAAATATATATTATAAATAAATCATGTTTTACATTTTGGATGTAAGTAATCATGATCTATGTAATCATATGAATAATTACAAGTTTAAACACGAACGACAAAGGAAACGATTTTACCCAAAACGCTACTTTAACTTGAATTTACAAAAGAACGGGCAATATAAAGTCATAAGTAAACCAAATATGATATAATAATAGTGAATATTATTATTTAATAAGTAAATAACATTATTTAAATCATTATCCAGGAATTTCGATCACTTACAAAGCAAGTCGGACCTAAGGTAAGGGAAAATATCACAATCTCATTTTTATCGGAGATTGTTTATACTTTGGTGTTTACTGGGGTGTATTTTATCATCCACATCCATGTTCCCTCAATATGTAATATTTTTTCCATCCACCTACAATTTTTTAAATCTAATTTTACCCTTTGGTGAGTTTTTAGTAAAGGATTTCAAAGGAATCTTTTGTCGTTTTTCGTACGAGGTACTTTTTGACTTTTCTGGCAAAAGTACGAGACGAATGTTTTTTAACTTATAAGGCACGAACGGATTTTTACGGTTATATAAAGTTTGATTTTCATGATGCTTCCTTAAAAATATTTCATGACTAATTTCAAGAAAATCCTTTTATATTAAAAATTCATGACATTTTGTGAAAATAAAATGATTTCAAAGAAGAAAGGATATTTTCTTCAAGAATTCATATCAAGTGTTTTATCAAAACCATTATCTATCTAAAATGATATTATTTCATTTATTTATATTTTAAGTATAATATCTCTATGATTTACATGGTTTCACATTTCTTATTATGAAATGATATCCATTTCTTTTATATGGATTATGTTACGATGGGATGATGTTTATGAAACCCATTTTATTCGTTGGGTTATTATGAATGATGTATGTCTATTTTGTAGAACAAGTAATAATGATTTCATTATGAGATGGGTGTGACCTATATCTCCCTCCAATTCATTGGGTAAAGATTTATATCTCATGAGATCGACATGGCTGGAATGGTAAGTTAATCTGGTTCAGTATTATAGGACTGGAACGAGGAGTGAACTCGATTCAGAAAGGAACATTGTCCACTAAGATGGTCTTGAATGTAATGCCTTGGCTACTATGGAAATAATTACATGTTCTTAATGGATACCATAATTACATGTTTTATTCCCATTTTATTTTATCATGATTTTGTTCCATTTTGATCTATGCCTTATTTACTTCAATGTTTTATATCGTTGCTCAATATTTTTAATGTTCTTGTTTTTTTAAGTTGAAATGTATATGGTATGTTTTATTTTATCCATGATTACCCTTACTGAGCATTTGAGCTCACCCTTTTTATGTTTTATTTTCCCCTAGGTTTAAAAGAAAGATTTTAGGGAAGGAAACAAAAATGGTAAGATCTTTATGGGAGATGTTGAAGATCTTTCACCACGATTAGAAGATTACGTTCCATGGTTCCAAAGACACTAAACTATTACGGTCCTTGTGTATCTGTTTTTGTTATGTACTATGTATTCCGTAAAAGTAATGTAATTTCTATGTACGTCATGCTTCGAGTCTTTACAGTCGGTATCAGAGGAAAGGTTTAGTTAACCTTTGGAAACTAGGATGGAAAAAAGTTAGTGAGATCCCTAGAGATATTTCTAAGGTATGTCTAGAGATGTCCCTAAGTATAAGTATACGTATAGGATATAGTCCTAAAACTACAGTAAAAATCTTAGAATTTAACTTAAGATGTTATATGTTGAGGGTACTCCCCCTTTACTATGTTGTTTTCCCTAGAATGATTTTTGCCTCTCACACTATTCTTTTTAGGTTTTAGAAAATGGCTGAAAATAGGAAGATTTACGATAATGGAGGATATGATGGACAATGGAATGATATTATTCTTTAGAAACCAAATGAAACGGGATTTGGAAGTCCAAAAAACATTATTATGCCAAATCAGAAATCTCATAATATGATCAATAAACTCAAATTTGGTATGTTTCCTGACTCGGCTAATAAGAGAAAGATGGAGTTTCATGATGATCATAGAGGAAAGAATGTTATATTTCCCCTATGTAAATCATGTGGGAATAGGCATCAAGGAAAATCTTTCAAATGAATTGGAAGATGCTTTGGGTGTGGAAAAGAAGGACACAAAGCCAGTAAGTGCAAAGGAAAAGGTTCAGTTAACACCATGGACAATGATAATGGTATTCCTATGACAATAACAATGGTTAAATGTTTTAAATGTTGATCGTAGGGGTATTATGCAAACCAATTCCATAAGGGAAAGTCTCATGAACAGAATCAGTTTGGTCGTATGGGTAGTATTTATGTTGATGATGATGAAGAGACTATAAATGATATGTGAGATAAAAGAATTTTTGAAGCTCAGTCAATGGTTTAAGAAGGTAGTGGAATGATTACATGTTTATCAAGTGTAATGTTGTATATGTAATCTCATGGTTCTATGGAATAACGAGTAATCTAAGGATTGATACACTGTTTACATTCTTATGTTTTGAAAGTATATGATGAATGGTACCAGTGACCATGAAAGGTAATTCAGATATTTTTGGAAAGTAGATGACATGCGCATAATTAAGGGATAAAGAGAAAATTAAATGTTTAATAGTATTCATGAGCTCGTGACTGATATAAGGAGAAGGTCATATCATGGTTTGAATATATATAATATTTGTGATTTTTGAATGTGGAAAGAGTTAAATATTGACCGAATTCATGATTTCACTAAGGTTCAATGGGTATTCATTTTCCAAGAGAATACATGATTTAGGTATTCACATGATTGGAATGTGACCAACAATATATATGGGGAATAAATAACGGTATTCACATTCTTGGTTGATGACATTTCAAGTAATCATTTTCTTTATACTATGAGATTGGACATATGTATTTTGGATAAGCCGAATGATTGGAATTAATTATGTTGAACATAAGTTATTATTGTTTAAGGCTATATTTTTTTCTTCCGATATTATTTATAAAGAAGTTTTAGAAAAAGGACAATCTGTAGGACGGGCAACAGCCCATCGCGTCGGACAAGGCTGTGGGAATCGAACCCACAACCGAAGGGAGACTGGCCTTTATCGCCTTCCAATGGCCTACAGGAAGTCCATGTTTAGTAGAAACTAGTTTTATTATATTAAGCAGTATGATATATGAAGTATAAGTCTATTTTAGGAACCATATATGATTAATCTCACCATAGGTGGACTTATGTTTACTTGATAACTTTTTCTAACCTTTTGCTTGAAATAGATGGAATGAACCATCATTCTATAACATGATCTGTTAACACTTCATGAATAAGAAATTCAACTTCATTTCATTAAGATATGAAGTGGAAATTGTTCAAATCACGAACAACAGTGAGATTGCACCAAAATAAAGCAAGTATTTCTTCTAATTCAAAATTTTCAAATTTAGGGAAATGATATTGAAAACCAAAAATGTTGTCCTAGTGATCTTATATCCGATGAATCAGATGGTAGCTTAGATCATCACAAATTTATGGCTCTGTGACTGTTGGCTTTTTCATAGCGATGTCCTCTACCACTCTCCATCAGATCTTGGTGGTTAGATTTTTCTTCAATCTCCATATTTTGACCTATGTTCTCCTATGTGGAATCCAGTGATGAGTAAATTTGGGTAACCTTTACGTTTCATACTTTATTTTTTAAATCCATGTTTTGGTATTCCTTTTTACGATGTGGGTTTCTTTTAATGAAACTTTCGTGTAGTAAACCATTTATAACCCCGACGAATTTCGATGGCGAAATTTAAATTAAGGGGTGTAGAATGTAACAACCCGATATTTTATGATAAGTATTCTTTTTAATTTATTTGATGCCATGTGTTTTATGCTACAATAGGATTATCTTGTGTTATACGCCACACTATATTAGCATGAAGTATACACAACACTATTCTTTGATTGTGTTACACACAATTTCAAGTTCGTTTTATAATAGTCATTCTATGCAACATTGAGTATATATATATATATTATATATATTCAATGTTTAAATGAAATATGGATGGATTATGTTATACGAAACAATGAAGGATTCTTTCACAACACGAGCCTTGACTTGGCTTGCATTACACGCAATCGCGGCGTTCCTCGATAGCGTGTGTTGTACGCAATATCAGGTTTCACTAAAAAATGATATATTGTTATAATATTTTTACGAATTAGCCTTTATGAATAGTATAAACTAAATTTTGAATGTTATAACATTATTATTTCATCTTACACATTTTCTAGAACATGGTTTGTGAACTAAATAAATTTTTCAGGTAAAATAAATATTTTTCAAAAAATGCATTTTTGCTGCCTTTTGATGGTGCACCCACTTTAAATCTATTTTTTTACATTTTTAAAATATCAATTTTAAAAAATAAACTTATTTTTTGAATCAGGATATAAAAATTTACATTGGATAATGTTTTGATATTTTTCTGATAACTTTCATATTTTAATGAATAGTAAAAACATGCTATATTTTAATTAAAAACATCTTTTTTCATCGTAATAATTTATATGGTTAAATTATAATATTGAGTGGTTTTAAAGTATAAATAGAATTTATTTTTACCATTTAATATAATTTATGTCATTAACATTGATTTCACATTGAATTCTTAGGTTAAATCAATTCAATCATTTGCAATGTTTTAAACAAAAACACGTTTTCTTTCGACAACGAGATTTATTTTAATTTAATTTATGAAACTTTTGTGTATTGAATTTAAAAAAATGGATTCCATATTTGGAATAAGTGGGTCCAAATTATGTTAATAGACTACTTTTTATTTTTGAAAATTATGAATAGCAACTACTGTAAATTTTATTTACCATAGTTAAAGGTAGATCGAGTAATTAAGGGTAAATATAAGATTATAAAATTACCTTAACACATGCCAAAATTCTATTGGATGAATAAAAGTAGACCCATATCACCTAAGGGTCGGATTAGATTCATTTAATGGACTTTTGTCCATGAAAATAATTTAATTATTATTAAAACCAAAGAAAGTGACAACATGTCACTCTCTTAAATCTTATAAGTATAATAATTTTAATTTAGTGATAAACATCATGAAACATCGAACATAAGTAGTCTCCAAAAAAATAATAAACTTATCTACATCATATGAATTTATTTATAATTTTTAGGGATTAAATAATTATCATTAATTATGACACAATAGTGATGATGAAATTGATTATCTAGTGAAAAATCAAGAATATAGTTTTTATTAAACTAATAGTCACCATAAAATGCACAAAACCCTGACCAAAACTTATTGGTAATGTAAATGTAAACCATAATCATCCAATGGTCGAATATGTGACCATTTGGAGCCTTATAAAAGCGATTATGAGACTTATATTATTTTATTTTAAATGATTCCAAAGTTGTCACCTTCATAATATAATAAATATAATAATATAAATATTGTTATTTTAAGATGACAAATTCTAGTAAAATTATTAATGTAAAATTCAAAATATTTATCTTTATAATAGGATTTTATTTTTAATTTTAATGAAACAAATAAGTATATTAAATAATTAATCAAAAATGTTGTATTATTTATTTGTTTAAGAGATAAACCAAATAAATTGTTTTAAAAATAATAAAATAAATACTATATGAACTATTTAATGTGCTACACTAATTTTATAGATACATATGACATTTTATGAATCTATTAATTCTTTTAGTTCGAACATATCTTCTGTATATATTTTTTTTAAATTCAAATAAATGAATAATGTCAAAATTGACACTATTGTTATTTTATAAAAATAACATATTATAAAATTGTTTAAAAATCACAAATTTTTTTAAAATTTTTTAATTTTTAATTTAATATGGTCTAAAATTTTATTAAGTATCCAATTATGGAAAATTCAAAACAAATAAGTAATTATTTGTTATAAGTTAAAAATTAGAATGTTATTACCACAAATAAAATTAAATTGATTAAATAAGGATAAACCAAGTTGATAATGTTTAAAATAAATTCCTCACACGTATAAATTTTATTGGTTGATGCGACTAAAACCCTATATCTTCTAAGTTTCGGATATGAGTCATTTTGGAAGTTTTTATATGGGGTTGGTTTTTAATATAAACTAATATTTCTTATATTTCCAAAGGTGCCCCTCTCATCGCTTATAAAAAGGAACCTCCTCCCTCTCCTCCTCACACCAATTTGAGCCTCCAAGCTCGGCCAAACCCTGCCCATTTCACTTCCCCACTTCCATAGAAATATCCTAGAGGTCCTGGTCTTCTTCAAAAACCAATTTTAGTGCCCTAAGAGGAGGTCTCAAAGAGGCGCTTCAAAAAAGAGGTAATGTCCGTTATAAATTCTTTCAACATTATTTCTTCTTCCACTTATTCTTCTTATGTTGTTTCGTTATGAAGTAATAACATCAGTATCACTCATATACTTATATGTTATTATAATTATAAAACAACCATATTTCACCTTCTATCCATCCTACGGAAAACGAATGCACCGCGCGTGCGTACGTACTGAATACCGTCTCCACGTCGTGGTGTAATCTATTTTTCACCACCACCTTACATGGATGGGTATAATGGTTTATATAATAACTATATATGATTATTGTATAGTTATATTGATTCTATAATAGTATGAATACACGCCAGTAAAATTCCATGATCATGTGAATGATATCATCGCTCGTGCGTACATACGGAATACCATCTCCACGACGCGATGAGATTCATTCTCAATAATTAACCATTCATAATTGATTATAAAGTATATATAATAATTAATAATGAAATATATGAAATAATAATGATACTGGATTTATTTATATATATATATATATATATATGTATGTCATCCAATTAATTCCATTCAATTCAATGAGGAAACGAAAACAACGTTCATGCGTCCGTACGGCCTACCGTCTCCATTAACGGTGTATTTCTTTCCATTTATCGATCTATTATATATATTTATTTTCAGAATATATATTATATATAAATCATTTTTTACATTCCGGATGCAAGTAATCATGATCTATGTAATCAATTGAATAATTATAAGTTAAAACACGAATGATAAATGAAACGATTTTACCCAAAACTCTACTTTAACATGAATTTACAAAAGAACGAGTAACATAAAGTCATATGTGAACCATATATGATATAATAACAATTAATATGATTCTGTAATAAATCAATAACAATATTTAAATCATTATACAGGAGGTTGGGACACTTATGAAGGAAATCAGACCTAAGGTAAGGGAAAATATCACAATCTCATTTTTTTCCGAGATTGTTTATACTTTGGTATTTACTGGGGTGTATTTTATCATCCACATCCATGTTACCTCAATATGTAATATTTTTTCCATCCACCTACAATTGTTTAAATCCAATTTTACCCTTCGGTGAGTTTTTATAAAAGGATATGAAAGGAATCTTTTTTTGTTTTTCATACGAGGTACTTTCTGACTTTTCCAGAAAAAGTACGAGAAGAATGTTTTTTTTAATTATACGGCACAAACAGATTTTTACAGTTTTATAAAGCTTGATTTTCATGAAGATTCCTCAAAAATATTTCATTACTAATTTCAAGAAAATCCTTTTCTTTTAAAAATGCATGACAATTTGTTAAAAGAAAATGATTTCAAAGAAGAAAGGATATATTCCTCAAGAATTCATTTCAAGTGTTTTATCAAAACCATTTTCCATCTAAAATGAAATTATTTCATATGTGTATGTTTTAAGTATAATGTATCTATGACTTACATGGTTTCACTTTTCTTATTATGATATGATATACATTTCTTTTTTATGGATTATGTTATTATGGGATGATGTTTTTGAAACCCATTTTATTCGTTGGGTTATTATGAATGATGTATGTTTATTTTGTGGAACAAGTAAGAATGATTTCCTTATAGGATCTGTGGGACCTATATATCCCTATAATGAATTGGGTAAAGATTTATATCTCATGAGATAGACATGGCTGGAACGGTAAGTTAATCCAGTTCAGTATTATAGGACTGGACCGAGGAGTGAACTCGATTCAGAAAGGGACTTTGTTCATTATGATGGCCTTGGCAGCAATGCCTTGGCTAATATTAAAATCATTACTTTTGATTAATGGATACCACAATTACATGTTTTATTCCCATGCTATTTTATCATGATTTATGTTCCATTGTGATCTATGCCTTATGTACTTCCATGTTTTATGTCGTTGCTCAAGATTTTTAATGTTCATGTTTTTTTAAAATTCAAATGTATATGGTATGTTTTATTTTTTCCATGCTTACCCTTAATGAACATTTGAGCTCAACCTTTTTATGTTTTCTTTCCCCTCAGGATTAAATGAATGATTTTAGGTAAGGAAACAAAAATTAGAAGATCTTTATGGAAGATGTTGAAGATCTTTCACCACGATTAGAAGATTACGTTCCAAGTTTCCAAAGATAGTAAACTATTACGGTCCTTGTGCGTCTGTTTTTGTTATGTACTAAAAATTATGCAAAACTATTGTAATGACTATCTACGTCATGATTTGGGTCTCTACAGAGACATTCACAGAGGTTCCAGTGGGGATCGAGGATCGACCAGAGTGGATCCTACGTAGACGGTCGATTCCTCGGTTGCGCTTTCACTGGCAGTACGGGAACCTCCAGGTGAGAACATTGGAGTGGAAGGCTCAGATGCATGTTCATTATCACTTTTGTTTCCCTAGTCTGTGTTATACCTTTGCGGGATGTAAAGCCCTGCGGTGGTTGTAATGTAAATACTCGGAAATTTCAAGGAAAATTCTTTTTTAATTTTTTTGGAATTTTAAGAGAATGTGGTTTCTGACGGAACCTGATTCAGATGCCCGGTGTGCCCAGAATCAATTTCCTAAGATTTGCTTTGGTACGTTCAGTGAAAAAATGAGTGGGTTTTATTAACTTTTGAACCGGTTCTCGTAATCGAAATCTGAGGGCACCGATGAAACCGCAACGCTGGTAATTTCTTAAGAAGACCCTGTCTGGTGTTGCATTTGCTCGGGAGGAGTTGTTAAAAAAAGTGCGAGGAATAAAAATATAATTGTTTTAAAATTTTAATTTTATTTCTTGCTAAGTGGTTTAAGTGTTGTGTCACAATACTTTTCCCCTATCCTATGTGGTTTAACTCCTAGGTGTGGGAGTTTGAGTGGTCCCCATTGGGTTGCTAAATTCCCTTCAGAGAAAAAAGGAGAGGCAGGGCCCACACAAGACCCACCCCTTCACTTTTTCCATAACTCCTCACCTCCCTCTTTAATTTTTTTAACTCATCTTTAATTGAGTAACACACTCGGACCCCCACTTAATCCCAGTCAACTCACGAATTTTTGGGGTTTATTAAATGCAAAATTAATTGGTCAACACATGTTAATTAATTCGTGGAATCTTTTTGAATTTTGAAAGGGTTGACATGAGGAATAAAATAAGAGAAACCATATTGTATTATTGTTGTTTCGTTGCCTGGAAAAAATAAGTGACCTCTAGTCTTTAAGAACGTTCTCCCTTGTTAAAGAAGGTGAATAATGACGAAGAACGCCGACCTCCGATGAAGGACGACGAAGAATGCTGATTCCTCGGAGATCGACGACGTGATGCTGTGTACCGTGACGCCAATGATCCTATTCTCCGCGACGCCATGTACCGCGACGTCGATGGAGGTTACGGAGCATCGTTCCACGGCGACATCTTCCACGATGACCTTTTTCCACAACGAACCTCGTTCGATGACTTCATTGAGGTTGGGGTTTGTTTTGTTCATAAATGTTCTTTGCCGTCGAACGTAAATTTTGTAGCCACAACATATCGGATTAATGAGAGGTGGCCGGACAGCACGAACATGCCCGAATCTCCTCCCCCTTAATTATGTGTTTTTCGCTGCATGAAAAAAGGTTTCACGGTGCAATGACACCTCGCGGAAAGAAGGAGGAACACGGTGAAGAAGCACGGCACCGTAGCGCCGCGCCATTGAGGCCGAACGAAACTGTGGTTAGATTCGGGGCTGTAGAGGAAAATCGAAGACTCCACAGTTTGAATATTTTACATGCGGATCGACGGGCGATGACAGAACGGGCTGCATAGGCGATTTGATGATCCCATAGTGAAGTTAGGGTCCCGTAAGGATTTCCGGTGTAGACGAAATTGAAAACGGACCACCGGAGCAACTCTGGTGGCCCACGGACATCCCTGGCGGCACCAGCGGCCGGAGGTGGTAGATGGCACCGGCCGGCCGCCCGGAGGCGGTGGCACCCCAGTGCGCCTCCAGGAGGAACCGCCGCGGCTAAAGCCGCATCGGCAGGCGGCCTAATCCCGCAGCGGCGCGGGATCCGAGGGAGAAGGACGCGGCGCTCACCGCGTCCGCGGAGCCCAAAGGCCGCTCGGCTCGCTGGCCGAGCCAGCGTGCCACCCAGCCAGGCCGGGCCGGCCCACACCCTACCAGGTCAGACCCGGACCTGGGTCGGGTCTACCCGATTCCTGCCAACCATGGCGGGGTGGGGCCAGGCCAGACCGGTCCCAGACCCCCCATTTTTGTATCACTTTCGGTATTTTGCACATATCATGGGCTACGGACCTCCGATTGACGCATTGTCAGTCACATAGAGATCCTTGGATTGAGACGGCCGTTTATTTATATTACACTCTAGGTTTCAAAAAACTTTGTGTACGTCCGTGTTGGGTTGAACACGAAACCAACTGGGCCCTCGGAGCGGAAACGCTTATAACTTGAGCTCCGAACGTCCGATTGACATGCCATCGACTTTGTTGGATTCCTATTGATGAGACAGAACTTTTGGCATACTTCACATGAGGTTTGGACGCATTTGGATTATATCCAGGCTGGATTGTACCCAAAATCCAACCAGGCCCCTCGAACGGAAAAGCTGATAACTTTCAGACCGGACGTCCGTTTGACGTACCATCAGCAGCGTTAGTGATCACATCGAGAAACGGTCCCTATGAGTATACCCTATGTGAGTTCAGGGTATAGTTGAGATATGTTCGGGTTGGTTCGTACACAAAACCAACCGGGCCCCTAGGATAAAAATGCTAATAACTCACAGACCGGGCGTCCGATTGACGCGCCGTCTGTTGCGTTGAGACCCCTATGAAGAGGCGGTCCTTTGAGATACATCATCGTGGGACATTGAGATACATGGAATATCGACCTGTAGCTCGTGGAGCGGACCCTCCTAGAGATGAGCGAACGGAGTACGGAGACCGTGTAGCCGGCTGAGACCTGACGACTGCTTGACTGACTCGACATGGAGTTAGTCAACTAGCCCAGTGGATGGAGCACTAACATGTTTGGGTACAGACCCATGGAGGATGGAGCACTACTGTGTTTGGGTGTAGACCCGTGGTTCTCAGTATAAGGAATATCCTTGCAGGCTATTAGGTGGGGTGCACTATTGTATTTGGGTGGAAGACCCCAGCGGGAAGCACTACTGTGTTTGGGTGGCTGACCCATAGTAATTGACAGGAAGAGTACCTCAGTAGTCTTAGGTTTTTGGGCAGTACCTCAGAGACGTGACAGGATCACAATACTCATCTTAGACGGAGCTCTTCAGCAGTTACCGTTTCGATAATGAAAAGCATGGTTTAAGCTGAGTCTATGACCTTTGTGTTTACCTCATTATTGAGATGGGTCACGTGATAACTTAGGTATATGTATGGGCATATACTTAGGTAGTGGTTATCCGTTTATTTAATAACCTTTGTATTTCCTCTTGATTGAGATGGGTCACATGATAAAATAGGTATATGTATGGGCATATACCTAGGTTGTGGTTATGTGTTGATTTCATAACCTTTGTGTTTCCTCATGATTGAGATGGGTTACTTGATAACTTAGGTAAACGTATGGACTTATACCTAAGTAAGGGTTATCTATTGTGATCCTTATTTGTGTTTATCCTTGTTGGATTTAGTGAGACCTTGAGTGTCTTGGGGTCCCTACTGAGTATCTTATACTCACCCCTGCAGGGGCTATGCCCGCACCTCATTGTGTTGGTTGCAGACGACGAGCAGCACAGACAGAGGCTGAGTGTTCGAGACCTGTACGGTGCCTGGAGGTGGACCTCACGACGTGCCAGAATCTGGAGGTGGACTTCACGACGAGACGATACTCATAGGAGGTAGATGAGAGAGATCGTTGTGGAGGCTATCTGTACCTACCCTTCAGGTAGGATCCCTGGTGGATGATCTGGGAGCTGTGCTATCTGTACCTACCCTTCAGGTTGGATTCGAGGTGGACGACCTAGGAGCTACTTCTATTCTTCCACCTGTTTACCTTTTCTATTGTACTTTCATTCAGTTGTAGCAATAAATTTAGTTGGGTGTGTATTCTGGCCCACTTACTTTTCATCACATTCTTTTTTACTTAGTTTATTACTTCTTCTTGTACTCTATAGTGGTTTGTTTACTTTTATAATGGCAATGCCTTCCCAGTTACCGGTATTTATGCCTTTGGTGCTATTCGCCAGCCCCTGGCCAATGGAAGGTGGGCTTGGCGTAGTCACAGAACGGGCACCGAGGACAGGTTGTGACAAGGATTAAGTGGAATGGTAATGGAAATTTAAAATTTCATGATTCATTAGGAAATTAATATAAGGATTATTCCCATTATTTTGTTTAAGATCGAGCACACCTGAACGTTGGATCTAAAGAGTTAAAAACTAAAAATAATATTATGAAATATCACCATGTATGTAGTGATAGGATTGGTGGATTCATCCAACAACTAATAATCAGATTTATAGAATAATAATTACCATGATGTTTTAATGACTATATTAAAGTCATCTAAATTCAATAACCGGAACCTGATGAAATCAATGAGACCCCCACAACAATTCCAAAATCAATGAACATAAGTAATGAGATATAGTGCTCCCACCTCATACTCATATGACTATCCTCGTCTGTTATATCAATCTAATATATCATAGAATCTTGTATATATGAAAAACAGACATAAGATCCTAAACCCTAATTATTAGTTCGATAGAATGAGAAACGATGAATGGAGAAAAGACCCAATTACATATCATTGCACATACATTATGAAAAATAAACTCTCAACTTATAATTTGATATAAATGATATCTAAATCCCAATATTGGCCTTCAAAATCTCTTAAATTAGAGAAATGGTGGTTCATCCAACATGAATTTGAAATATAGAAGAAAGGGGACGGTAATTAGATCATGAAGGGTAAGATATTAAAATCACTATATAAATATGATTGTTCATGGGTTTTCCACATTGTTTGGAAAAATGTGTTCCGAAGATGCATGGGTACCCATAAAAAGGGGGAACTCACACAATTAGGCTGCATTGTTTGAGAAACTATGTGCCAATCGAGCAATTTGGATCTCTTGGAAATTCTATCCGTCCGCATAATATAGACTAAATGTGTATCCTCTTCGATCAATTCACATATTGAACCCCATGTATGACATATATGGATATAACATCACTGTAGTTGATTATTTATTACATTAAAAAAATACATTTTCTTATGACTACAATAGTTCAGTGTCTTTGGAAACATGGAAACAATATCATTTATCCTTGGGATTATCTTCATCATTTTCCATAAAGATTTCCATCATTATTACATCTACCTATAACTATTCTTCTAATACTAGGGAATGAAATCATATAAAATGGGTGATATCAAATGGTCAGTAATGTAAAATAAATGAGGTTTGTAAAAATAATTATCCGTGTAAGGATATGAGAACACAACCATGAAAATAAAAGGTCATAACCAACATATAAATGATCATATACATTAATTATGACATAAATACTGGATGTTAATAAGACATGAATTATAAATAAATAAATAACATTATCTGTGAATTCATAACATAAAACTAATATAATGAATTGTGGAAGACACCTAAAAATAAATAATTTTGTATCATTCAATCCAACGCATCACTTCGAAAACCTTTTGGGTAGTATTGGATTTCTCTCAACACCATCTTGTAGTCATGGTTCACAAATGATCCCATATTTGTATACTAAAATAACTACTCATTCCCTATTGGTTGTCATGTTTCACTACCATGGTCATCTTAGATAAATTTTTTCACTCCGCATATCATCTTGGCAGTCATTGTTCACATTGATGAACATATTTTTTTTCAGGGATCATTCCCAGTACTATTTTAGTCTATCTAACAATTTATAAATATTTACTTAATACATTATAGGGAGATATAGTTCCCACACATATCTTAATGAAATCATACATACATGTTTTATTGTATTATAGATAATCAAATCATACCCCGTCAAATGAAATGGGAAATATAAATACGTAACCAAATCTTAACCTATGTAATAATGAATGTTTTCATAATAATTCATCAAAATCATAACTCGTAATAGAGAAAAGTATTACATAGATATATAACTCATAAAATAGAGACATATTTCATAATCATATAACAATGTAGTAGAAAATAGTTCCGTAAACATATAACCCATGAATGAGAAATGAGTTTTATAAAGTCTATACATTAAAAATAACATGTTCATTAGAAGAATATGAAATGACCCCTAATAAAATTTCCTATAATAGAATGAGTATCATAAAAGGATGTCATGTGTGATAGAGAATGATTTTGAAATATATTTCTAAAATGATTCCTGAAGAAAAAATCATTTCTTTAATGAAAATAACTTTATTTATAAATTAAACCTATTGAAAATCAGTTTATTATAATATACAATGAAATCATAAAAAGATTAATTTTAAATAATATGGAAAAATATATTCAATGAAAACATATGAAATAACCTTCAGAAAATTTTAAAATCCCCTTTCTATAAATACACAATTAAATTTTATAAAACAATATTCGGAATTTTGTATATCTATTTCATTGAAAAATAATTTGAAACCATATAAATAAGGCCTAAATACCATTTTGAACCCATTTTACATGAAATAGTATAAATAGAGTTGAAAACATTTTCAAAACTATTAATCCTTGAAAACATGTAAAATGAACATAAATATTCATTGAAAACACATTCCCATGAAAAAGTATAATATAATATTGAAAATATTTTGTAATTAATTACCCTTGAAAACATATAAAAAAATATTCAAAAGAATTTTGAAAACCATTTTCCTATAAAAATAATAAATAGTTCTTGAAAACGTTTTTAAATCCACATTAACATAAAATCTTATAATAATTTGCTTAAAATCATATTGAAAACAATTTTCATAGAAATCATATTAAAGTATATTTATACTATATAAATTTTTTTCATTAAAATATCTTATTACAAATTTATTTTAAAAAATAATGGTTAAACATTAAAATAATGACTTGAAGCATTGAAGATAGATAAATCTGTACTTGTTGTATGAGGTAAATCGAACATTCCATCTGCATGGTATTGTTTATAGAAAAAATGAATTGTTAAGAAGGAGAAAATACTATTCCTTTTATGTTATTGGTCCAATAAAAAAATGATAAAACTTATTTTTAATTATCATAATATATTATTAGAATATAATTAGGGACCCTTTTAGAGAGCATGAGTTTATAACCGAAGAGAGGGAAATATCGGGCTTACAAAAAAAACACAATTGTTACTATCTTATTTACAAAAATTGAAAATACAAGAGTTTATCATGAATAACCATTGGATAATTATATGAATTTATTTAATGATAGATGACTTTTTCTATTTCATCAGTAGAATCATAATAAAAAAAATCCTAGTAAGTGATCAGATTTCCACAATAATGACTTATAACATGGTAACATGGGATCATAATCTCTATATTAGAAAAAAAAATTACACGAATTGTAAAATATCCTTAAAATAATTAAATTCATTATGTATCTTGTATAATGGATTTACATACACCTTAAAAGTTTTTTAGGTTCCTAAAAACATGAGTCTGAAAGATGGAAAATTGAGGCAAACTATTTCACGGATTTGGAAACATCTGAAAATTAAAACCACGAAAGAATGATAAAAAAGATAGTATGTTAGTACCCCTAAATTTTTGTATAATATAAATAGATAACTCTCTAGTGTAGTAAATACACCCCATTAATGGATACCATTTTCAATGTAGAATTTATATCATGAAAATAAAAAGTAACATGAAATGCCCTTACCTTAAGTCTTGTCTCTCATCACACATAGTCAAACCACCTGTATAATAAATATAAATATATTTTAATTTTTTTTACAAAACCATATTATTATATATAATACCATATATGGTTTTATTATGACCTTATATTTCCCATCATGTTGACCATATAATGTTAAGGTCTAACATTAGGTAATATTATCTTTATTTATCAAATGTCTCTTAATTTGTTACATCATTGGATCTTGTAATTATATGATGATTTAAAGAATTTAAATCAAGATATAAATTATATTTATATAAATTATATTTGAATTATATTTATATATATTTATTAAGAGGAATACACAATTCAATGAGATGGTAGGTCCTACGTACCCATGAAATCAATTCTTGTTTAATTGTCATATTGAATGAAGGGAAAAAAGAAAATAAAATCATGTATATATATATATATTATCATATCATTATGATATCATATATATCATATATATTCACTAAAACATTCCTTAATATAGTCCATCAAATTTATGGAGGAATCATATCACTTTGAGGTGGCGGTAGTTCACACTTCTTGAGGCAAAATTATAATATTTACATAAGATGGAATATATAATGGTATGTTCTAAATAAATGTTAATGAAGAATAATAAAATTATACATATAAAATATATCATATATATATATATTTCCCCCTATAATGGCCACCATGATTGGTTGTAATGGAAAAATTAGCAATCATTGTTTCATGAAGAAATCATTTTCTATACTAGGAAATATTATGTTGGTTACTCATTACAAGGAGGTGTCTCTATGTGTGTATCGAACCATATACAAATATAATCATAGTATATATAGAAATTTTTTTATTATATATACACATATAATAAATTTATTTTACATGGGTGGAAAATGGAAAAAAAATATAGGACTTGATACACATTACATATTAATCAGGTAACTCCAATTGGTTTGTGCCAAATGGCCACCTTGGATAGAATTATAGCATTCAGAAACTTATATAATTATTTTAGAGATGTTTTTATGTTTAATTGGAAGATATTAGATGAACATTAGTGGTTTTATAGGAGTGAGAATGGTGTAGAGGTGGTTTTTTTCTTATAGTGATGCATAATAACTCACTTGGAACTTATGAAAACATGTTAGTTATACACATGTGTTTTCCTAAAAATTAAATAAACAACAAACTCAGTCAATAATGAATGGTTCAAGGAAGAAATGTGGCCATAAAATATGTTTTTAAATGTATATATGAAATTTGTAATCTTATGGTCAAGGGTTAGTGAATAATTATGCCTAATTTGACCTAAATCAATATAATTAATTTTATTCATTTTTATTAAAAATAGTTTAAAAAAATTGTGCTGATAATTTTATTATCCAAATAATATAATATTTAAAATTTTATTTAACTGTTTTTTTAAAATCACTTTACTGAATTATAAAAAATAATATCAATTAACCAACATCAAACTCGTATATGTTATAAAATATTTAATACTAAAAAATCATTAATATAAACCCACTGTATAAAAAATTATAAGAACACCTCTAAAAAGAATAGGATGTAACCATAAAAATACCCAAATTAACATATAACTATGTTTCCACAGAAGGGAACATTAGTTGGGAGTAAATATTTGACATGGAGGAAATGTGTAACTATTTATAGGGATTGAATGAGGTCATCAATGAAAAACAAATGAATGATCCATGAAAATGGAAGGGAATTAAATTCATAAATTATTATGAATTAAAATTGAATTTTTTCAAAACAAATTACATATTATGACTAAATTTTTTTATTATTATCATACCATTGAGTAGATATTTTTTTATCAAAATATATTAGGAAATATACTAACTAGAAGTGTTTCAATAAATAAATTCCATTATTTATTTGTGATTTTAAAACATTATAATTCACACATAACTTCATAAAATGGAGGGCTTGAAATTAAGTTTGATTCTAGAAGAACAAAAATAAATTTGTGATATTATGGCTTATAAAATAGTGAAACGTATAACTATTTATCAATCAAAATTTGTAAAAATCAATATGGATAATAAATTAATCTCAAAACATAATTTTTTTCATTGTTTTCTTTGTATATAATTTCTTATCATAATTTAATTATACAATGTCTTGTGAATCGTGTAGGTTAGTGGAAAGCATGAATCACTTATTTTTCTCCCATAATATCTTCGGAACGTGCAACTTTTTTTAATTGATTTTTTATCACCAAACATTCACAACATCCTTTTCTAAAACTAATATAATTTCCAAAAAAATAATAATTTAGATATCCTTGAAATAAGGTTAATATCTAAATATCCTTTCAACCAAGGTTTTTAATACAAAATAAGTGTAATAAAATATATCCTCTAATGTTTAACATACTCACTTTATGAATGGATGACCTTATAAAAATTTTATATATGAAATTCCCAAACCATATAATTAATGTCCTAAAATCATATTATCATTGTTTCGGTGCGGATGTGCGTCGGGTTTCTGTTCCGACGCTGTTTCTCCAGGACGCGTTCGCGCGTGCGCCCGTCGACCCGAGGAGATGGGCGCGCGGCTTGTGGCCCCGCAGTCCCGCTTTCCAAAGGCGGGCGGCATCCGTCCCTTATTCAGGGGCGTCTGCTCCTTGATCGAAACCGGGATGATGGGATGTCGGCTCCTCCTTCCGTGGACGTCTCCTCGGAACTCGTTGCCTAATCCGGGTCTCCCTCATAGATTTAAGATGTACTCATGAATCTCGTTCCCGGCGCCATGTCTCCATGGACACCGGTTAATTACGCTGCTTCCGCCCGGACGCTCCAAGGAGTCTGGTCGGGGCAGCAACCTGCGGTGAGGAGACCGGGTAGCTCTGGGTGCTGGGGGCGTGTCTTAACACTACGGCTCTGCATGTCTGCCTACCGTCCCTAATAGGGCTTCTCGAAGGTGTGATGGCCTGAGGCATCCCGCGCTGGGTGCGGGGAATTGTGTTACCTGAGGTTTCCCTCCGCTTCCCATGTTTAACACGGGGTATGCCGCGAGTTTAACATTCAGCGGGGACGGCATCGGACTGATCAACACGAGAAGTGGATCAGATGACAGAACCCCTTGCGGGGAACCTCCGACGCTGGGGCCAGCACATGGGCGGTTTCCCGAGTGAAATGGAGTGAAATGAAGTGGCATGACCCCACCGGGATGTGGCGTCCCGGGTAAGGATCAGGATGGATGATGGAGTGAAGAGCTTGAACCCCATAGGGGCTTCCTACGTACCGCACGTTAGCGAGGATCAAAGTCAGCGTAGTTCGGATATACAGTTTAACGTCATGCTGGACGTCGGAAAGCTGACTCACGAAGAGGTCGAGGCTGCCGGGCGGAGGATTGAACCGAACCACCTCGCACAGAGGGGGATGGAACGGCCGGGTGGATCACAGTTTCACGTCATGCTCGATGCTGAAAGGAGAAAAAGGAAGTGGGGAAGCAAAATGGAGATACACATGTGCAGTCTCCCACAAGGGCGGATTCATAGGTGAATCGACGCAAGTGTGAACCCGGGAGGGGTCCACTAATTGGACGAACCGACGTGAATACGACCGGGACGACCAGGTGGTGGGCTTGAACCTCGGAGAGGCTTCCTACGTACCCTGTTTAGGATACAGGGATGAAAGTCCACGTAGTTCGTTCTGTCTGTAATACTCTACCCCGTGGGTGAAGGCCACTCCAATCCCGACATCCCTGCAGAGACGAGCGGGTGGGGGCCACATCCAAACCGGGAGGGGGATTCTGCGTGCGAGGCACGAGATCGGGCGACGCGGACGGTTTAACGTCTTGCCGGACGAAGTACAGTTTAACGTCGTGCGTTGAGGACGAAGCGGACGGTTTAACGTCTTGCTGGACGAAGTACAGTTTAACGTCGTGTGTCAAGGACGAAGCGGACGGTTTAACGTCTTGCCGGACGAAGTACAGTTTAACGTCGTGTGTCGAGGACGAAGGTGCTTGGCAGTTTAACGTCTTGCAGCGCGGACGTTATGCTAGGCAGTTTAACATCGTGCAGCTCAGACGAGTTACAGTTTAACGTCATGTTGGACGAAACACTTGGCAGTTTAACGTCTTGCAGTGCAGACGAGTGTGGTGCCGCCGATGGGTTCGTGTCACTTCGCGCGAGCCTGGAGGGCCGCACGGGAAGACAACGCACGGCGTGGGCACCCGGGATGAAGATTATCGGGCGCCACGCAGGCGGGTACCCTCAGGGGGTCAAAGGGGGAGACCCCGGTGGATTGCGCGCAAAAGAGAAGCTTGGCGCGCAATACCGCGGGTCGGTGCGCAAATGGGCAGGCTGGCGCGCAATTGGGCCAGCGCTTTGCACGCAGATGATTGAGATTGCGCGCACCGGGCTTCGGATAGCGCGCGAGGGAAAAGGCTCATTCTTTAACGAATGGCCACTTTGAAAATGGGGGGTGCGCGCAATCGGGCTGGATTGCGCGCATCCAGGGGGAAATTGCACGCAAGAGACTTCTTTTGCGCGCGACTCCCTTTGGGTGAAGGGTTGTTTCAAAGGAAAAGAGCCAAATGGATTGCGCGCGAAGGCGAACCCCAAGGCATTATTGCGCGAAAGAAAGGAGGTTACCTGAAGATCGGCATTGCACGCGGAGGGGGTTGGATTGCGCGAATGAGCGACTCTTCGAATTCCGGCAACCTTCAAAACGTCGGGGGTCGCCTTATATTTATAGGCAACCCCGGGCGCGGAATCTGGTTCGCGGGCGCGAAATTTCCTTCGCGGGCGTGGAATCGGGCCCGGCGCGCAAGGGAGTCGCGCGAGCCCCGTGCGTGCAAAATTGCGCGCCGGCCCAGCACATTGCGCGCATCCCGGGAGGTTTGCGCGCGGCACTACAACTTTGCGCGCGGGTCTCCAAAATTCCGCGCAAGGCCTCAGGGCCCTCCGAAACGTGCTTCTGACTCCAAATATGACCTCGCATTCCGCATCCGGAGCTTTGTTTGGGAACAACGGACTTTTCCGGCGTCTACAAAAGCCCCCCCTCGGAATCGGATCGGCGAGAGGTCGCAACGATCGGGTTCCGAGGGAGATGCCGGAATGCCGAATTCCTGGGTGGCGGGGGACTGTGGCGCGCAAAAAAGGGTGTCGGGCGCGAAATTTGCTGTCGCGGTCACGCAAAGCGCTTTTCGCGCAGCGCGGACACCCGGTCTCGCCTATAAATAGGGGCCATGGGTCCCTCGTACCGTACACCGGCCTTCCGCGCGACAAGCTTTCAAGCTCTCGTGCGCGAAATTGCCATTTCCGGCGCGGAATTCACCCGCTCGTCGCGCAAACCTTTCCGGATTTCGGACTGCTTTTGCGAGAACACCCGGGGTTTTACGTGACAGACTTCCCAATTGCGCGCCGTCCACTAGGATTGCGCGCCAACTCTCAAACTTCTCTACCAGCCTCATCCGATTCCGCACGCCTCATCCCTTAACCCACACGACTCCAGGAGCTTCTGAGATGGCCGCGAATCAAGGGAATGAGGGGGATGCCGCCATTCGCAGAGTTGAGATGGCGGCGAACGAGGAGGTCTACGGAGCCAAGGAGATTGTTTCCAACAATCAATCCTTGTTCGACTTGCTGACGCCAGCCCAGAAGACATATCCGCTGTCGGAAAACCTGCCGCTCTGGAACTTTGGCATCCTAGATGAGGTTCTGGTGCCGGGGTTCGAGGTTGATGCGCCACAGACCTGGGTGACTCGGGAGGACGAGCTTCCCCGCTATAACATCACCAACAATGGGCATCCTGCCAGGGATACCAGGCACTTAGATGTCTATGTCCTGAACCCGAGGACGCGAACCATCGTCAGAAGTGAGCCTACTGCGGAGAACTCTCCAGCCCTCTACTCGAGCACATATCGCCAGAGTGTCACCGACGACACCAAGGGTTGGCTGAAGGACTGGGACTTGCGGTCTGGGGGCAATTTCACCAGTGAGTGGGCCTGGGCGTTCTGGGTACGCCACACTTGCGATCACTTCGCGGAGGAGCTGCGGTACATCGGCCTGTTTGAGGTGGTGTGGACGTCGCAGTTCCACTTCTACCAGCAGTCCGAGCTCGGGCCGGAGCTGTTCACCCGCTGGTCCCCGGATACCAATACCTTCCTTCTTCACCATGGGGAGGTTAGCATCGGTCTCTGGGACATCCACAACATCGGATGTATCCCGCTGAAGGGTTACCAATACGATGAGTTCCTGCCCCCGAAGAACACCTGGGAAGACAGGTCACAGACTCCCATTCTGACATGGCATCTACTTGACCTGGCTATGCAGCGGCTCGGGATCAAGGACTTCCACAAGGACATAGCCTACAAGGAGTGGTTCGGCCAGTTCTTGGAGCATGACCCAGCGGTCAAGATTCCAGGCAGGGGGAAGCGGTGCCCGACCGCGGCTCAGAGGAGCCGGAACGGGTCGTACTGGCGGGTCCTGGAGACGGGTGACTACCGCTCATGGGGGTACCGCGTCATCAAGTCCCGGGACCCTAATGTCCGGTATGCGGCGTTCCTATCCGCCTTTCTGAGTGGGTGGCTCCTGCCAGTGCGGGACGCGAGAATGGGCGTCCGCCCGGCGACACTAGCGATGGCGGGCTCCATGGCCGCCAACAAAAGATACAACCTCGGGGTCCCAGTGCTGGCGAAGATGTATGCCATCCTGGGACACATCTCGCGAGTGGGTCGCCACGAAGGATCTGTGGGCCCTTTCAATTCTTCCACGGCTGGGTGGCTGCTCACCTCGGTGGGTACACGTTTCCAAATGCCGTCATTCCTCCGGGAAACGGCCTGCGACCCTCCCTGCTGAACATCGCGGGGGTCGCTCCGATGACCCTAAATGAGGAGGGCGTGAGGATTCGGATTGGCAATCACGCCAATTTCAACTTCATCCCGTTCCCCACTCCCATTGGCCAGATGATCGACAATGGGCAGGGTCTGCTGGAGCAGCACGAATACTTCCTGAACATGCGGGGCGGGGTGCTCGTGGCTCGGATCGACGGGAAGGTGATCTGCGAGCCCTACGTGCCAACCCGGTTCGCCAGGCAGTTCGGGTGCCTTCAACGGATGCCGAAGAGGGTATTCACTGCTGTCCGGGAGGAGACGAGCCCTGGCGTCCTTCGCCAGATGTGGCTAATGTTCGCCGCTTTCGGCTCTGGCGAGGTCATCACTCTCCCACCTACCGGGGTCGACGCAGGCTTCGCAACCGAGTACGCTGAACACTGGGCCATCACGTACCCCGAGGGGCTTCTACGAAAACCAGTTCGGCGGCTCGAGGTCACCCGTGCGGAGACCGGGCTTCAAGGAAGGAGGCGTGGTGCCGTTACGCGGGGAAGAATGGAGGCATGCCAAGCAGTGGAGTCGGCGCGAGCAGGGACTTCGGCGGCGGGCACATCGCAGGCTGCCGCTACGACCTCGGCGCCCAGAGAGGGGGCACGTGCGGTGGTCGAAGAGCGGCCCGGGAAGCAGGTAAGGAGTCTGCTCGAACCCTCCCACGATGAAGTCTTCCCAGCGCTGTGGTCGGCCTGGATGACCCTGCGGCAGTCGCTGGGGACCGAAATCATCTGGCAGAAGATAACCAGCGAAGGAATCCATCTTCCAGAGGTCGGGCTCCTTCAGGTCGCCGACAGGGTGAACTTCCACCGGCGGTATGCATATCTGACGGCCATGGACGAGTACGCGCGCCAATGTGGTCAGTGTGCGGAGCCGTCCCTTCTGGTGAAGGTGATGCTCGGTCTAGAGCCTGCTCCAGAACAGATGCCGCCGGAGGAAGATGACAATAACGACGACTCCGAGGAAGAGGAGGAGACGGGGGAGGATGAAGGCTCCGAGGGAAGGTCCCATCAGGGGAGCCCACGGGAGAGCGGCGAGGTGGACGGCTCTGGCAACATTGATATCACTGAGCTCCTCGAGGTCCGCTTCTATCCCTACTCAACCTGCTTCATCCATTCTCTTATGCAGCTTCTAACCCATTTCTTCACCTTCCTCAGGAGTGCACGGATGTTGGTCACGCATCCTCAGTTGGAGTAGGAGAGGCGCCAGTAGGACAAGGCGGGGGCCAGACGCCCATCATTGAATTGACAAGCGCTGAAGGGTCCCCTGTTGCGACTGCTCCTACGGCGGCCGGGACAGCGGAAGATGACGCTTTGGATTCCCGTAAGTCTCCTTACTTTACTGTTGGTGCTTGCCGTTGACGCTCCGTGACTAACCATGGCATGCCCCACGCAGTGATCTCAATACTGGAGGCTCGTCGGGCTGCCGAACCCAGGCCATCCACGAGTGGACCAGTGGCAGACATGCCGCCTGCTCCGGAACAGACTTCTCACACCGAGACGGCCCCACCAACTGCTGATCAGGGGGCAGCGGACGTCGGCGGTGCTGCCATCGGAGAGAGGTCGGGGGCTGACGAGGGTGTCAACGCCGCTGGGGCGGGAGAAGAAGGTCGCCCAGATGTTGGGGAACCTATCCCCCGTGAGGACATCCCAGGGGCAGACCCCACAGCAGACCTGCTGGCTGCCTTCCCTACCTACCGGCCTGCCGACCCCGAGGAGATGGATGACTCGGATGCAGAGGCGGTCGAGGAGAGCCGGATAACGCGCCGCAGGGGGTGGAAGTGCATCCAGCGCTTCCTCAAGCGAGACCCATTGGAGTGGCTGGGGCGCGTGGGATCCCTTCAAACCTGGCTGCGCTTCCTGTGTGCCGGGGGAGCTGATGCTCAACGCCTCCATCTGACGGTCTGTGATTTCATGGCCGAAAAGATGCGCGAGAGCCGCCGGTGTGCCGACGTCGCACAATGCCGGGACATGTCGGAGAGCACGTGGGCGCTCCTCGTGGCGGAGCAGGAAGTCCGGCGTCTCGAAGGGCAGGCGGCAGAGAAGGAGGCCTTCGTCGCAACGTGCACTGAGCTTGTGGAGCAACTAACGGCCCAGCTGGTTGACGCCCAGGTACAGCTGACGGAGGCGGGCCAACAGATGGTCACACTTCAAGTCGAGCGGGAGCGTGCACAGGCCAGGATCGGCGAGCTGCGTGTTGCGACCGCCGACGAGGAGAGGGCACGAAGAGAGCGAGAAGCAGCTCTGGAGGCCACCAGCCAAAGGGTAGCGGCGTTAGAAAGACTTATTCAGCACGTTAATCCCTAGGGGCTTTGTTTTTGCCACTCCCAGAACATTTGCTTCCGCTACTCAATATTTCGATCCATTTGTACGAACCAATATATTTATCTGCATCTTTTGGCTTAACATGCTCAACCACAATTCATTGTCTCGCGGGAGCGTTAACCAAGCTTCAGGCATCCGTAATTGGGCCTGGATTTCTAAAGAAAAGAGGGAGATCATTCCTATGAAAGGAGACCTCAGACCTAATCAATGTATCACCCCCCCCCCAACTCGTTCCGACACACGAGCGGGACAATTCTAGGGGCGTTAAGATTTTATCCGAACATAGGGAAATGAGAAAGGGTGAATCGCGTGTCCCGAATTCCGAAATCCACGACGGTCGGCCTTCCAGGAAATGCCCAAGACGGCAAGCGGAGAATGGATCAATCGACCATACTACTACAATAGACGGACCGAAGGTCATATTCGCAGGAGGCAGATCACATGTCATCATCAATGCCGCTTTGGGGGTTCCTTCAGGCACAAGGGTGGAAATCCGGATCAACAGGGCATGCGAAGCGTGGGGCGAAGTGACGATTTGTTCGGACAGAATCTAACGCTCCCAAAATTGCACCACCGTGGGGAAAGCGTATTAGGCGGATGCACTAATTTGGCCGTGAATCACCCCAATTCTTAGACAGATCCTCTTTGACGAGGAAACTGTCGCTTCCCATCATTGCAATGGGGCATCCCGAGCTGGATCGGGGAGAATATCACAACTGCACCACTCTACCAGAAGCCTGGCCAGACGGCCAGCGACGAGGAGGGGCGGGACTTAGCGATCCCTGAGGCTGGGCCCGAGTCGAGATGCCCGGGCGTTCCTACGTACTCCATCAGGCTGGAGATCAAGCCACACGTAGTTCTGAAAGTGCAGTTTTAACGTCATGCGGGACGTAGAACCCCGTTTGGGGAGATCTTAGTTTAAGGTCGTAGAGCTTGGACCATAGGGGTAGATCTTAGTGTATGGTCTTAGAGATCGGACCATAAGAACCTCAAAGCACGCCACATCGTGGTCCCATCCCCTGGATATGCAAAGATTCACTGAGGGATAGTGTCAAGAGTGTCGAGGTTTCGCCTGGCCAGAATTGGAGGTGGAAAATTTAATGTGAATCATGCGGCCATTCACTCAAGGACTGGGGGCACCAGCGTAACAATATAGGAGTACTGCCGACCGTGGCGGAAAAGCAGCATCAATATCGCAATGACCGTTGATGGAATGAGGCAGCAAACGAGCATCAACCGCTCAAGCGCAGGATTCATATCGATTTGCTGCCTGAGGCCCTTGGGGGCACCAGCCCGAGTCGGTGGGAGAGCACTGAGGCATTTTGTCCAGACCGCTCACGGGGGCTCCACCCAGGGTGTAGGCGATGGGTCCGAATGAAAGGGAGCACGAAGCTTGAAAAGTGGAAGGAACCTGACCAAGATGAACCTGACCCTCCTGGCAATAAACCAGAGTACTCTTGACACCGGTGGACCACTGCAAGGGGTCGAGGGACACGCCTTGAGGGTGACCCGAAGGCGGAGGATTCCCCAGAGAAGGGGGAATCGCTAAGAGGTGGGGGGCTGGACCCGAAGTTTCAAACATCCGGGCGTTCCTACGTATCCCATAAGGATGGGAATCAAGCCATACGTAGTTCTGGAAGCGCGGAGCAACACAATCGGGCACCAGCGCGGGGAAGGGTGTGGGTCTGACCCTCGCACACAGAAGAAGCGGTATTTGATATTTCTTGTTTGTCCTTAAAGGTGGATGGTTTTTCATTGTGCAGCGACATGCCCGTGATTAAGAAATCCCTGGTGTCACCACAATAATCAAGCCATGAAAGGCATTAATGAATGGTGTGGTTATTAACCAGCGCCCAACATGAGTGTCCCCTGAGGAGAACATCATGATGCAGTGCCGTTTCTCGTCGGGCGGCCAAGACGATCACAGTTTACGGTCGTGTGGTAGGACCAGACAACACAGTTTAAGGTCGTGTGGCTCGGACCATGGAGGAATCCGCTTATCGCGATACGGCGGACCCAGCGGAGGTGGGAACATACCCGCTCCCTGCGGTCACGCACAATTCCAGGAGAAGGATCCCGGGATAGCGGCCTGCACATGTCCATCACCCGAGGGGCAGAGATGCTAGCCTCCAGCTATACTGGGCCCAGAACGCGATTGTTCGGGCGACTCCTTCCTCCGTATGGGGACGAGGGTCCAGCTACACATGGCCCTTAGAGAGGACATCAGCATATATCCTTGGTGCTCAGATCGTGGGAGCCTCGAAAGACACCATTACCCTGGTCGGCCTGCCTAACGTGTAAAGGTGTACTGAAGGTCAGTATGAAGAGAGTGTCGAGATTCCACTACAACGCACAAAGGTGAAGTGTGATGAGGACTGCGCAACCAATGTTCAAAGCCTGAAAGAGCCGACATGGCGATCAAGGATGTTGCTGACCATATTCGCAACACAACATCCGATTGCGTCAGCCTAGGACGGGGCAAGCAAACGAGCATCAACCGCTCAAGCGCAAGATTCATATCGATTTGCGGCCCAGGACCCGCCGGTAAATCGACCAGGAGTGGTAGGAGAACACTGAGGCATCGTACCCAAACCGCTAACGAGGATCCCTTTGAGTGAAGGCTCGAACAAGAGGAAGCGCGAGGTTCGACAAGCAACACAGGACTTGTCGGGATCAAATCCGACACTATGGGTCATAGACCTGAGTACCCAAAACATGTTAACAGATCACCGGAAAGGGTCGGAGGACTCACCCTGAGAGCAACCAAAAGACGGCAGATCATCGTGATCCACCAAGAGATGGGGCTGGACCTGAAACACAAGCGTCCAGGCGGTCCTACGTATCCCATAAGGATGGGAATCAAGCCGCACGTAGTTCTTGAAGTGCGGTTTAACGTCATGCAGGACGAAAATAGAAAAAAGGGGGGGGGGAGCGGAAGGCATCCCCAAAAGTGGGGGGCGTACAGCGTGGCGAGAAAACCGACGTGAATGAGGGCATAAGCCCCGCGTTCACACCATACGCCGCATACCCAGAGGTAACTAGGCCAAGGGCCCGAGATGGGATGGAAATTCCCGAAGGATGGGGCTGTGCCTGAAACATGAATGTTCAGGCGGTCCTACGTATCCCATAAGGATGGGAATCAAGCCGCACGTAGTTCTTGAGGGGCAGTTTAACGTCATGCAGGACGAAGACGCTTGGCAGTTTAACGTCTTGCAGCACGGACGTGGTACAATTTAACGTCATGTTGGACGAATGCTGAACAGTTTTAACGTCTTGTAGCTTGGACGATATGCTAGGCAGTTTAACGTCGTGTAGCTTGGACGTGGTACAGTTTAACGTCATGTTGGACGAAACACTTGGCAGTTTAACGTCTTGCAGTGCGGACGAAGTGCACTCAGGCAAAGTATTGCTTGAGGAAGCTAGCGTTGGTGGGAGGAGTGACACGCTCACCATCCATAGTTGCTAGGGAGTACGCGCCATTGGGATAGACCTTGTGGACAACAAAAGGTCCCTCCCACTTGGGCTCCAACTTGGGTGGCTTCCTGCCGGGGATCATTGGCGCTCTTAGGGCCAGTACTAGGTCACCCTGCAGGAAGGAGCGGAGGCGAACCTTCTTATTGAAAGCTCGAGCCATTCTGCTTTGATGCCTCTCCAATTTGTGCAAAGCGCGAAGCCTATTCTCATCCAGTGCTTCCAACTCGACTAGACGGGCTTCAGCAGCTCTCTCCGGCGCTTGCTGGTCGTAGACCGCAGTGCGCAAGGACGGTAACTGGATCTCGATGGGCAGGACGGCCTCAGCTCCATACACCAGGGAATAAGGGGTCATCTGGGTGGAATTGCGAGTCGTCGTCCGATAAGCCCAGAGGGCGTTGGGGAGCTTGTCCGGCCAACTCTTCTTGTTCTGACCAACCATATTTTGCAGAATGTTAGAGAAGGTTTTGTTAAACACCTCAATCTGTCCATTCGCCTGCGCATGATAGAGAGATGTATGGTTCGAGTGAATGTTGTACTTGGCGTACAACTTCTTCAACTCGGCTGCTCAGAAATTGGCTCCGTTATCCGTGAGGATAGCGTGAGGCACTCCAAATCGATAAATGATGTTGGAAGTCACGAAGTCAGCGATCGAACAGGATTTGACCTCTCTGAGCGGAATCGCCTCTGCCCATTTGGAGAAGAAGTCCGTGGCGGTCAGAATGAACCGGTACTGGCGAGCCGTCTCCGGCGGGTAAGGTCCCACAACGTCCAGACCCCAGACTGCAAAGGGCCAAGAATACCTAGTGGTATGGAGAGGCTCCGGTGGCCGGTGCACAAAGTTCGCATGAACCTGGCATGCATGGCACTTCCTAGCATACTCGATGCAGTCATGGATCATGGAGGGCCAGAAGTATCCCAACCTCCGAATCTGGTGGGACAACTTCGGCCCAGTCTGGTGGGCACCACATGAACCAGCATGAACCTCCTGCATGAATCGTGGGATCTCAACTCCTTGAAGGCAACGGAGGAGAACACCATCAAATCCGCGCCTATAGAGGATTTTCTCTAGGCCGGGACTTCTCTGGAGGACAAACTACGATGCGCGGCGTCGAACTCGCTCGCGCTCAGCCCGATCCGACGGGAGAATTCCATGTTGGAGGTACTCAACCAAAGGTTCCCTCCAATCAAAGGCTGATTCGACTGCCATATCTGGGGTACTCGGGGCTCCGGGCACAGGGGCAACCGTGGTGAGATTACTTACCGACGGGCCGCGATCTCCTTCCGGGATAACGGGAGCGATGAGCCTGCGGTGCGTCACACGGATGATCAGGTTGTCCTGTTCAGGCTCCGCGAGTGACGCAGCAAGGCTGGCCAAAGCATCTGCTCGACCATTCTGCGACCGGGGGAATATGGACAATTTCTGTCCAAGAAGGAAACTGGGCCATCAGGAGGAGGGTGCACTCCAGCAATGGCACAAGTTCCGGATTCCTGACAACATAGTCTCCATTGATCTGCTTAACGACCAGCTCGGAGTCCCCTTTCACACACAGATGGGGTACGTCGATCTCGAGAGCTAACTCGAGGCCGGTGATGAGGGCATGGTATTCCGCCTCATTGTTGGTACAGCTCTCTGATAATAGGAAAGAGTATGGCAGCACGACTTGCTCCGGGGTAATGAAGATGATACCCAAACCCACTTTGTTGAGCTTAGTATTATCGAGTCTTCTACCGGTGGGGCTCTGGGAGGCACCGTCAAAGTGCATCTGCCAGCATGGATCGGCACGATCAACCGAGAGAATGGCCTCATCAGGAATGCCTAGATCTAGCGGCTGATCCGCGGAGGTCGGGTGAGCAGCCAGAAAGTCTGCCAATGCTTGCCCTTTGATGGCCTTCTGAGACACATACCTGATGTCGAACTGCTGGAGAATCACAGCCCACCGCGCTAGACGACCAGTCAACATAGGCCGGCTCAGGATATATTTCAACGGGTCTACCCGAGAAACCAACTGTACCTCGTGGTGCTGCATGTAGTGCCGTAATTTCTGTACGGAAAATACGAGCGCCAGGCAGCTCTTCTCGATGGGGGAATACCTAACTTCTGCATCGAGGAGCATGCGACTGAGGTAATAGAGGCTATTCTATGTTCCCTCGTTGTTCTTTTGGGTGAGAAGGGCACCAAGGGACCGTTCCAGGGCGGTCACATAAAGGACCAGTGGCTTCCTGGATACAGGCGGCATCAGAACCGGAGGTTGAAGCATGTACTGCTTGATTTCCTCGAAAGCGGTCTGACACTCGTTATCCCATACATAGGTGGCACCTTTCTTCATGAGCCGAGAAAAGGGCTTACACTTGCCGGCCAGATTCGCGATGAATCGGCGTATATAGGCTAAGTGGCCTTGGAACCCTTGCAGTTCCCAGATGTTACCTGGGGGAGGCATCT
Organism: Viscum album; assembly: GCA_963277665.1. Lineage (NCBI taxonomy): Eukaryota > Viridiplantae > Streptophyta > Magnoliopsida > Santalales > Viscaceae > Viscum > Viscum album. The sequence continues at coordinate 2,028,723,943 of OY728135.1, forward strand.
GGCTAATCGCCCTGATCTTCTCTGGGTCGATCTCAATACCCCGGTACCTTACCACAAAGCCAATAAACTTCCCGGAGGTGACCCCGAAGGCACACTTCAACGAGTTCATCTTCAGGCAGCGAGACCGGAGGAAGATGAACACTTTCTCAAGATCTTTGAGATGGTCCTAACACTGGCGCGATTTGACCACCAAGTCGTCGACGTAGCATTCCACTAGTGTGCCGAGGATTGGCTTGAATATGCGGTGCATCGCCCGTTGATTGGTGGCACCTGCATTCTTCAGGCCGAAGGGCATGACCTGGTAACAAAAGATACCTTGGGGGGCCCTGAAGGCAGTGAACTCCTCATCCTCAGGGGCCATCTGGATTTGGTTGTATCCGGAGTATCCATCCATGAAGGAGAGGGCTTGGAACCCTGCCGTGGCGTCAATCAACATCTCTTTCACCGGAAGGGGAAAATCATCCTTCGGACAGTGGCGGTTGAGATCGCGGAAGTCGATGCAGACTCTGAACTGCCCGTTCTTCTTCCTGACCGGCACAATGTTGGCCAGCCATTTGGGGTACTGAACTTCCCTCACGAAGTTGGCTTTGATAATCTTGTCAACTTCGGCCTCAACCATGGCACCGTGGAATGGGTGCATCTTCCTGGGAGGCTGCTTGAACCCGCGATGGTTCGCCGGGAGACCAAGGCGGTGGACGGCTACCTGAGGATCTAGCCCCGACATCTCGTCATAGCCCCAAGCGAACACATCACGGTGCTGCCTGAGGAAGTCTGCGTACTGCTGCCGCTCCTCAGAGGGCATGGCGGCACTGACCAATGTGGGTCTTGGATCTGCCTCGGTTCCAAGGTTCACCTGTACTAACTCATCGACCGTGGCGGAGACGCTCTCCTCAAAGGCTGGGGGTGCATCTTCCACATCCTCTCCACTCGGGGAGGGATCGTCTACGGGAGAGACTGCGTTGGAAACTGCATTGGGGCTACCAGATCCTACTGGGCCGCTGGTGCTGGCACGGGCGGTCGCGGTCATCTCATCAGGAGAATCACAGGCCGTCGAGACCATGGCTACGTCCAACCGATGGATCGGGAGGACGTAAGCGTCATCCAAGCTTGCCCAGGGATCACTTGCAACAGCGAAAGGCTCAACCTCACCTTCCAGGATCTGCTTATCCTTGCTCTTGTAATAGTCCGCATCCAGATAGCGGGCTTCACATGATGCAAAAGGAGAGGCATCTCCCTGAAGCATGCCTACCCGACCGTTAAGGGAGTATTTGAGGCATTGGTGGTATGACGAGGGAACCGCCGCATGAAGGTGGAGCCATGGCCTGCCCATCAATGCGTTATACGCAGTGTCTTGAGAGACTACCATGAATTCGGTGTTGGCAACCAGGTCACCGAACTGGGTCTTCAAACGTATCTTGCCGACCGGTGTTTTCTCGGTGCGGTCATACCCCTGGATCCTGAGGTCGGAGGGAATCAAGTCATCCTCAGACAACCCCAATCTCCGGAGCGTCCGAGTGGGAATCAGGTTAATCCGGGACCCCGTGTCGACAAGACAGCGCCGGACTTCAAGGCCATTGAACTGGCCAGTAACATACAGCGGATGAATGTGTCCCTGTATAGGAGGGTCTTCATCCTTACCAGAGAACGAGATAACTGCCTGACACTCGGCGTCCTCAATCGTTTCGGCGTGAAAGGCCTCTGCAGCCGCAACCTCTGTCTCAAACTGGAGGGGGCTCTTCAAGGCTTCAGCGAGCGCCTCGCGCATCTCAGGCGACATGCGCAGAGCCTCAAGGATGGAGAGCCTTGCTGGGATGTCGACCAAGTGCTTCAGGACATCATACTTTTTTGCCAAGCGCGAGCCCCTGGTTGCAGGAGGTTGCTCTGCGGTTGAAGGCATGACGGGCCTTGCCGGTTGGACCGGAGGCCGACTGGTGCTTGGCGCATCTCACTGTTCATCGGTTGAAGCCCGGGAAGTAGTCACCGTACTGGGGTCAGGAGGCCGGGATGGACTCGTGGCAGGGCGGAGCTGATCGCGACGCGGCTGAGGCGGTTCTGCCTGGTCCCACACCACAAACAGTGGCAGAGGCGAATCCGTCATCCCCGGATGGGGGGGCTGCGCACGCTGAGCTCAGTTTTGAGCCTGCTGCCTAGTCTCAGTGGCGTGCACGGCCTGGCTGGAGGTACCAACTGATGTGCCCCGGCGACTCCTGTTGTTGCGGTTCCTCTGACAGTGGCGACGACCGGGGAAACTGGGGAGGTCCACCTAGTGTTCTTCAACGTCGGGAACCGAAAAGGGATTTACCATCTCGACGGTATTAACCGAAGCATACCCAACACTGTCATTGGACGAATCATCCCCCACTGGGCGGATCCGGGGAGGGATCCCCATCTCCGTGGGAATGAAATCGCCGAGAGTGCGAGATAGCGGCGGAACTGGCGGGGCGCGGTCTTCCTTCTTGCGCCGCCGCCGTTTTCTCTTCTCAGAAGAGGCAGGCTGGGACGACGATGCCAAAGCAGCACCCGCAGATTCTGGGGGCTCAGCCTGATTCAAGCGCGCACGAATGATTCCATGGGCGCGAATGATCATCTTGCTGGCCATCCAGTTTTTATATTTCTGGGATCCGTGTTCAGAGACCAGCTGCCATTCTTCCTCATTACCGCTATCGTCATCTGATCCCACGAACACGCCCGCCACTTGTGCTGGAGCTGGGCCCAACCTGATTACATTGTTGTTAATCTGGTCTTGGAGCCAATCCTTAAACACGTAGCACCGCTGGATGGTGTGCCCCAGGACCCGATGGTAAGGGCAGTAGCGGTGGTTATCCGTGAGATGTGCCTCCTCTGGCCTCCAACACTCAGGCAGTCGCACAATCCTCTGCTCCAGGGCGCTCCAGAAATAACCGGGGACCTGATCCTCGTGAAATGAGTAAGTCAGGTATCGCGGGGCCCTGGGAGCGTGGTCTTGACGAGGGGCTGGAGGGGCCTTCCGAGGAGGGGGACCCTGATTATCTCGCCTGGGTTGTGGCGGTACATTACGCAGAGGGGCCGGCCGGTTCTGGGGCTGCCGCTGCTGGGCCGGGAACTGAGCCCGTGGAGGCGGATTCCTGTGAGGTTGTGGAGCTGGCCTCACCGGCAGCAACTCCAACTGCCTGGGGGCCTCTATCTGGGCAACAGCAGCGGGCTCAGCCCTGCTGACTCTCCGTGCAAGAATCATAGGAGGCAGCGGGTGTGCCTGACTGGCCTGTTGCAGGGCTTCCTCAAGATGTTGAGCTTTGTCTGAGTAGTCCCTAAACCCTCCGGGGTAATTCTGAGTGATCAAGGAAGGGACCAGCTCGGTCTTGACGTTCCCGACGCACATTTTCAGCAACTGCTCCTGATTCAACGGCATGTCAAGGGAATACGTGAGACCCTTCCATCGGGCGACGAAATCCGCGAATCGCTCATCAGGCCTCTGATTTCACTTGAAGAGGTCTGCGATACTCGTCTTCCGGGTCGTGGAACTGAACTGGTAGAGGAACTGCCGACGAAGGTCCTCCCAGCTAGTTATCGACCCGACGGGGAGCTGGCTGTACCAGACAAATGATGGCCCTTCCGGTGTCTGGACAAAGCAGCGAAGCTTAGCGGCTTCCTACTGCGCCGGAGTTCCCAACATAGGCCCGCACCTCGAGTTTAAATGGTCCAAATGATGTGGCGGATCTCCAGTCCCGTTGAAGGGGGCGAAAGTGGGGTTCCCGAATCCTGGAGGTGCCGGCATGTCATCCACCCATGCGGGGTATGGCTTGCCGTCCGGTGGGATTGCCACTTGCCGAGTCTCCAAGGCTTCCAAGCGGGCAATGAGTGCTGCCATCTGATCGTCCGGACATGGGTTCCAGTCCTGGTGAGGATCTCTAACCACGAGTGCATTGCATGGCCCTTCAATAGGGTCGTCGACCGGGTCGTCGAACTCGGGAGCTCGTGGGATGGCAGGCGGAGCGGCCCTTGGGGCAGCGGGAGGAACCCGAGCGGGGTCTCTCAGGTAGTCACGCCATTCGGGAGGGTGCGGTGAAACATACCGCGCCCTCTTGCCATATGAAATGGCCTCTCCCCTGTCGGCAAACATGACATAATCACGGTTGCCCGGGAGAGCCTCATCGAGGGGTGGTTGTTCCTGTCCCTGCTGTCCTGGCCTAGGATCACCGTAGTCAGGCCGCCGCTATGCAGCGCACTCGGCGAGGAGCTGGTCAACTAGCTTCTTCTGCTCGGCGAGCTGTTGACATAGCGTGGCCTTTTCGGGATCCTCCTCTGCCCTCTGCATGGAGGCAGATTGGTCGGCGGGCTTTATAGCCCCGCCGTGCTCTTTACCTTTGCTGACATTCCGGCTCAACATCAGTGCTTCAGTGGGTGCGGGGAGACCCAGGAGGTTCCTCTGGTGACGAGTAACTCTCACCGATGGACCCAACGACGGCTTTTCTTCGGGGGGAGAGCCCCCGTCGAGAATTTCCAAGTCGTTCCCCTCTCCCGACAGGTCAGCCATATTGAACGTTTCTGTCCCCGGGGATGTACCCTCAGGGCCACCCAGCGAATCGGGCTGTCGGCGAATCGTACTGAAGCATAGGGCAGCGTACTGCCCCCATCCACAGATACACACGTGGGGAGTGGCTTCCTCGATAACCTTTTGGAGTACTTGAAAACACTCAATGCATCATTGTTGGAGGGCCTCGTGGTGCCCAAATGACCCGGGGTGCCGAACCGCGGGGAGCGTGGCCAGATCAATTTGACGGCACTGCTCACCAATATCCTCCAGGTGTGATTGACTCCCGGGATATGGAATTTGTAGGCGGTGAAGACGGGAGTGAGTCTCCTGGAGAGTTCGGCGAAAGCATTCGAACTCATCCGGGGTGAGCGATTCGGCTGCATCAAAGTCCGGTCCTGCGACTGGCCAAAACTTCTCAGGGAAGTGGCCCTCTGCAAGGACGGTCCAGAAGCTCCACGACTCAAACTCGGGACCCAGGTTTCCTTGGTCCTCTTCAATGACTGGGAATGGACGGGGAACCGGTAGTGGTGCCGAGGCGGGCCGCCGGGTCGACGGGCTGGCCGGCGGTGAATACGGCGAGCAGGCCGATTGGCCTCCATATCCCGGGCTGCCCTCTGAGGGTGGCGGTTCCCCAGATACCACATCACGATAGGACGGGCCGGCGAGCGAACATCCTGCCGTAGCGTCGGTGCTCGCCGAGGGTGCACTAGATCGTGGTTCGACCGTCGGTCCCTAGAAAAAGTCTCCGGCTTCTCCGATCGAGGCAGAAGGCGCTTCCAGAGGGGCCGGTACCAACCGCAAGCTTGATCCTTGGGGGTCTTCCAGGCCCTCACTAATCCGGATATACCTTCGGAGAGAAGCAGGGATCGTATCGATCTCGCTCTCGGGAAGTACGAGGCTGACATGCCGCATTCCTACCCCTGCCCCTAACTGGCGGGATCGGGGGGAGGGCTCCGTCGCCGAATCATACTCCGCCTCTGTATCAGAGAAACGAACCGGTCGGATCTCTGTCCGGAATTCCGTAACATTCTTCCCTCGACGTCGACGCCTCGCCTTCCTGCCCCTGGGTGGTTCTTTGGGGCATGGATGATCTCTGTCCTGGCGTCCTCCGGCCGCACCAGTGTTGGGGCCAAGAGGACTAGAAACCAAGGTGCGAGGAGCACCGGGACAGATATCAAAGGGGACGCGGGGAGAGATGATTACGGGCAGGCCTCCGGGCCGGGATCGAAAGGTGGGGTGACCCATGCCTCTTGGATCGGCCACACGGAGTAGACCCTGTTGGTGAATAGCGCTACTGCGAGGTGGTCCGCAGTGGCTATTGCCTGTACCAGCAACTGGGAGAGTCAACCCAACCTGCCTTTGGGGCGGTCGGGGCCTCGATCCAGGTCGGGCATAGAAGTGCCCCTGCTCAGGATGCGCAGGGGCCTGGTGACTGGAGCCAGCAGTGGCTTGAGCCAACGCGGCCGCTGTTGCTAGGGCCCCAAGGTGGGAATCCTCTTCCGCTCGTGCCCGACGTTGGCGTCGGGATAAACGAGTCGGGATGAGCGGCGCGGGCAGGTGGAGAGCCCGTTCTTCGACTTGAGAAGCTTTGCGGCGGTGTCGTCGTGGCCTGACAGGAGCCCTTATCGCGGATCCCTGGAGCAAATCTCAGATAGGGTGGTCCCGGACATCTTCCACCTCATCCTCATAGGGGAAGGATCTGTCGGAGTGCTCCGGGGATAAACTCCCTAAGCGGTTGGACGTCGAGGTAGGCAGCGGTGCCTCCCTGCGCGGCCCTCGGGGGCGGCGTTGGTGGCGAGGTGCAGCTTCCTCGAGGTCTAGGCGAGCCATGTCCCTGGTGGGGATGACTCCCTCTTCCTCATATCTCCGCACCAAGTTATTGATCACCTTTCTCTGGATGACCTCCGAGGGGAAGAGTGGGCGTGGTTGCCCCGCAGTTGCGGCTACTGGGACGACTGTGGAACGGGCGGGACCTCGCGGAGTAGCCGCATCGGTGTTTCCCCTACCACTACGCCAGTGGGCGGGTGGCGATCGGGCACTGGATTGGGCGACTTGATTCCTGAAAGCAGGGAGAAAAACCCATTAACACTGATAGGAAATGGAATCGACAACCAACCATTAGTGCCACGACGCCTTCCGTGGGGGGAACCCAGGCCATCGACGTCGTGAGACGGAGGGCCCGATTTCCATTCCCCAGCCCCTGGCGAGTTCCGTGCCCCAGTGCTGAATGCTTGGCCGGGAAACATGCTGGTCTCCCAACACCTCTGAAAGCAATCGGTCTTCGTATTTAGGAGAAGAGATTCACGTCGGGTTCACCGTTTTTCTGTTTCGGTGTGGATGTGCGTCAGGTTTCTGTTCCGACGTTGTTCCGCCAGGACGCGTTCGCGCGTGCGCCCGTCGACCCGAGGGGATGGGCGCGCGGCTTGTGGCCCCGCAGTCCCGCTTTCCAAAGGCGGGCGGCATCCGTCCCTTATTTATTGGCGCCGGCACCTTGATCGAAACCGGGATGATGGGATGTCGGCTCCTCCTTCCGTGGACGTCTCCTCGGAACTCGTTGCCTAATCCGGGTCTCCCTCATAGATTTAAGACGTACTCGTGAATCTCGTTCCCGACGCCATGTCTCCATGGACACCGGTTAATTACGCTGCTTCCGCCCGGACTCTCCAAGGAGTCTGGTCGGGGCAGCAACCTGCGGTGAGGAGACCGGGTAGCTCTGGGTGCTGGGGGCGTGTCTTAACACTGCGGCTCTGCATGTCTGCCTTCCGTCCCTAATAGGGCTTCTCGAAGGCGTGATGGCCTGAGGCATCCCGCGCTGGGTGCGGGGAATTGTGTTACCTGAGGTTTTTCTCAGCTTCCCATGTTTAACACGGGGTATGCCGCGAGTTTAACGTCCAGCGGGGACGGCATCAGACTAATCAACACGAGAAGTTGATCAGATGACAGAACCCCTTGCAGGGAACCTCCGACGCTGGGGCCAACACATGGGCGGCTTCCCGAGTGAAATGGAGTGAAATGAAGTGGCATGACCCCATCGGGATGTAGCGGCCCGGGTAAGGATCAGGATGGATGATGGAGTGAAGAGCTTGGACCCCATAGGGGATTCCTACGTATCGCACGTTAGCGCAGATCAAAGTCTGCGTAGTTCGGATATACAGTTTAACATCATGCTGGACGTCGGCAAGCCGACTCACGACGAGGTCGAGGATGCCGGGCAGAGGATTGAACCGAACCACCTCGCACAGAGGGGGATGGAACGGCCGGGTGGATCACAGTTTCACGTCATGCTGGACGCTGAAAGGAGAAAAAGGCAGTGGGGAAGCACAATGGAGATACACATGTGCAGTCTCCCACAAGGGCGGATTCATAGGTGAATCGATGCATGTGTGGACCCGGGAGGGGTCCACTGATTGGACGAACCGACGTGAATACGACCGGGACGACCAGGTGGTGGGCTTGAACCTCGGAGAGGCTTCCTACGTACCCTGTTTAGGAGACATGGATCAAAGTCCACGTAGTTCGTTCTGTCTGTAATACTCTACCCCGTGGGTGAAGGCCACTCCAATCCCGACATCCCTGCAGAGATAAGCGGGTGGGGGCCACATCCAAACTGGGAGGGGGACCCTGCGTGCGAGGCACGGGATCGGGTGACGCGGACGGTTTAACGTCTTCCCGGACGAAGTACAGTTTAACGTCGTGTGTTGAGGACGAAGCGGATGGTTTAACGTCTTGCCGAACGAAGTACAGTTTAACGTCGTGTGTCGAGGACGAAGCGGACGGTTTAACGTCTTGCCGGACGAATTACAGTTTAACGTCGTGTGTTGAGGACGAAGGTGCTTGGCAGTTTAACGTCTTGCAGCGCGGACGTTATGCTAGGCAGTTTAACGTCGTGCAGCTCGGACGAGTTACAGTTTAACGTCATGTTGGACGAAACACTTGGCAGTTTAACGTCTTGCAGCGCGGACGAGTGTGGTGCCGCCGATGGGTTCGTGTCACTTCGCGCGAGCCTGGAGGGCCGCACGGGAAGACAACGCACGGCGCGGGAACCCGGGATGAAGATTATCGGGCGCCACGTAGGCGGGTACCCTTAGGGGGTCAAAGGGGGTGACCCCGGCGGATTGCGCGCAAAAGAGAAGCTTGGCGCGCAATACCGCGGGTCGGCGCGCAAATGGGCAGGCTGGCGCGCAATTGGGCCAGCGCTTTGCGCACAGATGATTGAGATTGCGCGCACCGGGCTTCGGATAGCGCGTGGGGGCAACGGCTCATTCTTTAACGAATAGACACTTTGAAAATGGGGGGTGTGCGCAATCGGGCTGGATTGCGCGCACCCGGGGGGCAATTGCGCGCAAGAGACTTCTTTTGCGCGCGAATGCCTTTGGGTGAAGGGTTGTTTCAAAGGAAAGGAGCCAAAGGGATTGTGCGCGAAGGCGAACCCCAAGGCTTTATTGTGAGAAATAAAGGAGGATACCTGATGATCGGCATTGCGCGCGGAGGGGGTTGGATTGCGCGAACGAGCGACTCTTCGAATTCCGGCAACCTTCAAAACGTCGGGGGTCGACTTATATTTATAGGCAACCCCGGGCGTGGAATCTGGTTCGCGGGCGCGGAATTTCCTTCGCGGGCGCGGAATCGGGCCCGACGCGCAAGGGAGTCGCGCGGGCCCCGAGCGCGCAAAATTGCGCGCCGGCCCAGCGCATTGCGCGCATCCCGGGAGGTTTGCGCGCGGCACTACAACTTTGCGTGCGGGTCTCCAAAATTCCGTGCAAGGCCTCCGGGCCCTCTGAAACGTGCTTCTGACTCCAAATACGACCTCGCTTTCCGCATCCGGAGCTTTGTTTGGGAACAACAGACTTTTTCGACGTCTACAATCATTTTCCCCCATATATCAAAATGTGGCCTATTGGTTTTCATATTCCAAAGATGTTAATTCCCTTTTTGTAAATTAACATAGAATATTTTAACAACCTGAATTCCCATAAATCATTATAGAAAATTATAATTATTTATTATTCTATATATTACTATATAGATTGTATAAATACATGATTTTGTTAAACATCATCCATGAAATAATTAACAACATTTCAACAAGTCCATAATTAGTTAAAGTTAATCAATAGATTCCAATTTTGTTATTCATATCCCACATATCATTATTCAAACAACATTATCATAACATTGATAACATATTAATAGATATCTTTACCTTAATAATTTTTCTCCCTAGACATCACATTTCCATTATATATCTGTTCAATTCAGTCGAGACCATTCAACGTGCTCTTGTAAATCTGTACCGAAGTACATAAACTAAACAATCCACATATGTTTTAAATTTCATATATCATATTTAATGAATCCCAATAAATAATAACATAGATTAATTAATCCTTAATCCATTGAAATGTATAAATCATCATAATTCATCTTTTTATTCCATTTCATCTGTATTTTCATCATCATCATCAATGTAACCATTAACTACTAGAAATTGATAATTCTATTTTGGATAATTCATTACGGGACATTGAGTTCCATAATAACCATTTACTTAACACTTAATACACATATCCATTAATTATTTTGTTGTATTTCCTGCATTATGATCCATTTTTTATCCAAACTCTTTATTTTTCCCATTGAGACACTTTCTTTGGGTCCATTACCATTTTCAAAAGATATTAAAATTCCTATAATAAATTAATTTAGGTTATTCTTCACAGATTATTGACATAAAAAAATATTATTTTTTCCATGGTATCATTTCCCCGAACTCTTAGTGAACTCCTTAATTAACTTCCACGGGGATTACAAGATATGGTTAAGGTACACTTTGTCAATTAATTACTATTAAAATTGATTAGGCATGATCATAACATCATTCAGTCTAGTGATCTTCCCACTTGAATGATCATCAGAAAATCATCCATCGCATTAAACCATAATCTATTTCCTTCAAATTCCATCCATTAACTAAAACATGCAACATAGTGTTATAATTACATATCATACAAGGAAACCACATAGTCTAAAAAATATTTACTTATAACATGTCTAAATCATGAAACCTTCCTTAATATTTGACACCCTTGTCTAATCCAAGGTTACTAATAGACAAATTATACAGAAATCACATATTATGTTTAGTAAATATTTTTTGAATTTTCAATTCATATTCCCTAGAGTGCCATACAGGTTGTGAAACATGACCTGTTTTTGAGTAACATATTACACAGAGTAAGACACAAAACATCTTTTTGAAGTCGATACATCTTGGTGCATATGTTCTAGAGCCGCACCAACTTGTTGTATCCTGAAATTGATGTTGTAACAGCCCATGATTTCATAGTATGTTATTTCATCAAACAAATTCTATAACTTCCACTACACGCAACACCATGTTCAAGCGCATCATAACGTACCAAACTAGCCATTCAAAAGTGGTCATGAATAGTATTAACTGAATTTAGATCTTTATATAATCCTTATTATTTTAGAATCAATATTATGACTTTCTTAGACATAATTTAAGAACTATTTCATTTTATTTCATATCAAAGAAGTATTTAAAAAAAATGCACTTTTACCGCCTTTTAATGGTGAACCGTTGTTAAATTAAATATTTGAAACCTTTACATATTCAATTTTACAAAATAAACTTATTCATTAGAATCGATACATAATAATTTAGTTGAAATAATTTTTTTTGTGTTTTTTTGATAACGTTCATATGAGGGTGAATATTGAAAATAATATATTTTAACTGAAAAAAACATTTTTAATCAAAATAATTTATAGTGTTAAATTATAAATTTTATTGGTTTGGAAATATAAATAGATTATATTCTTACCATTTCAACCAATTCTGGTCATTCTATGTAATTTCACTTTGAATTTTGACATAAACAACTGTCAATCTTTTGATAGTTATTATTTCTTAAAAATAAACCATTTCGTTTTGAAAACGAGAATTAATTTTAAATTAATAAATCCAAATTCTATGTTTCTAATATGGTAAAATATATTTCAATATTAAATTAAGATTATCAAAATTTTCACAGGGTGAATTTTTGGTATTTTTCTGAAAACCTTCAATTTTGGAAGAATAGTGAAAAACACTAATTTATTTTTTAAAACCAACATTTAATTTAAATAATTATTAATTTTATTTAAATAAATTTTAGACCAAAATACATACATAATACCTATATAATTTCAATATATTTCATTGGAGTCATTTTATTAAATGTTTAGATATATGAAAATTTTATTGGACTTTTTACCGTCTTTTACCCACATCCTCAGTGCATTTGAAAATTTACATAAAACATAATTTTACCACATCTGTGAGTTGAATTTAAAAAATCGTAGAGACACGGTTGATATCAGTTAGTAAAATGGGGTTTTATAAGTTAAAAATAATTTTTGGTGAATGTTTCGGTGCGGATGTGCGTCGGGTTACGCTGTACCGCCAGGACGCGTTCGCGCGTGCACCCGTCAACCCGAGGGGATGGGCGTGCGGCTTGTGGTCCCGCAGTCCCGCTTTCCAAAGGCGGGCGACATCCGTACCTTATTCAGGGGCGTCTGCTCCTTGATCGAAACCGGGATGATGGGATGTCGGCTCCTCCTTCCTTGGACGTCTCCTCGGAACTCGTCGCCTAATCCGGGTCTCCCTCATAGATTTAAGACATGCTCGTGAATCTCGTTCCCGGTGCCATATCTTCATGGACACCGGTTAATTACGCTGCTTCCGCCCGGACGCTCCAAGGAGTCTGGTCGGGGCAGCAACCTGCGGTGAGGAGGCCGGGTGGCTCTGGGTGCTGGGGGCGTGTCGTAACACTGCGGCTCTGCACGTCTGTCTTCCGTCCCTAATAGGGCTTCTCGAAGGCATGATGACCTGAGGCATCCCGCACTGGGTGCGGGGAACTGTGTCCCCTGAGGTTTTCCTCAGCTTCCCATTTTTAACACGGGGTACGCCGCGAGTTTAACGTCCAGCGGGGACGGCATCGGACCGATCAACACGAAAAGTGGATCAGATGACAGAACACCTTGCGGGGAACCTCCGACGCTGGGGCCAGCGCATGGGCGGCTTCCCAAGTGATGTGGAGTGGAGTGAAGTGGCATGACCCCACCGGGATGTGGCGGCCCGGGTAAGGATCAGGATGGATGATGGAGTGAAGAGCTTGGACCCCGTAGGGGCTTCTTACGTACCGCGCGTTAGCACGGATCAAAGTCGACGTAGTTCGGGTATACAGTTTAACGTCATGATGGACGTCGGCAAGCCGACTCACGAAGGGGTCGAGGCCGCTGGGAGGAGGATTGAACCGAACCACCTCGCACAGAGGGGGATGGAACGGCCGGGTGGATCACAGTTTCATGTCATGCTGGACGATAAAAGGAGAAATGGAAAAAAGGGGCTGTGGGGAGGCACAGTGGAGATACACACGGGCAGTCTCCCACAGGGGCGGATTCATAGGTGAATCGACGCAAGTGTGAACCCTGGAGGGGTCCACTGATGGACGAACCGACGTGAATACGACCGGGACGACCAGGTGGTGGGCTTGAACCTCAGGGAGGCTTCCTACGTACCCTGTTTAGAAGACAGGGATCAAAGTCCACGTAGTTCATTCTGTCAGGACTTACGCACTAGAGGCAGCCCGGATGCGGCAAAACTCAGTTGGAAGGGACTTGGACCGAAAGTAGGAGACACCTCGATCCCAGTCACACCCTCTACTGGCTTCGGCAGTGGGGGAGCGCAATGGAGATACACATGTGCAGCCCCCCACAAGAAACTAGGGGTTTGTAATACCCTACCCCCGTAGGGAAAAGCCGCTCCCATTAAATCGTCCCTAAAGACGGGCAATCCCGACATCCCTGCAGAGACGAGCGGGTGGGGGCCACATCCAAACCGGAGGGGGACCCTGCGTGCGAGGCACAGGATCGGGTGATGCGGACGGTTTAACGTCTTGCCGGACGAAGTACAGTTTAACGTCGTGTGTTGAGGATGAAGCGGACGGTTTAACGTCTTGCCGGACGAAGTACAGTTTAACATCGTGTGTTGAGGACGAAGGTGCTTGGCGGTTTAACGTCTTGCAGCACGGACGATAGGGGCTAGGCAGTTTAGCGTCGTGCAGCTTTGATGTAGTACAGTTTAACGTCATGTTGGACAGATGCAGTTTAGCGTCATGCATGACGAATGTGCAGTTTAACGTCATGCTGGACAAATGTGCAGTTTAACGTCATGCTGGAGGTATGTGCAGTTTAACGTCATGCTGGACGTATGTGCAGTTTAACGTCATGCTGGACGTTGGTTGCCGCCGATGGGTCCGTGTCACTTCGCGCAAGCCTGGAGGGCCGCACGGGAAGACAACGAACGGTGCGGGCACCCAGGATGAAGATCATCGGGCGCCACGCAGGCGGGTACCCTCAGGGGGTCAAGGGGGGCGACCCTGGCGGATTGCGCACAAAAGAGGAGCTTTGCACGCAAAACAGCAGGTCGGGGCGCAAAATGGCGGGCTGGCGCGCAATCGGGCCAGCCCTTTGCGCGCAGATTATTGAGATTGCGCGCACCGGGCTTCGGACAGCTCGCGGGGGCAACGGCTCATTCTCTAACGAACGACCACTTTGAAGAGGGGGGTACGCGCAATCGGGCTGGATTGCGCGCACCCGGGGGCAATTGCGCGCAAGAGGGTTCTTTTGCGCGCGAAGGCCTTCGGGTTAAGGATTATTCAAATGAAAGGAGCAAAGGGGATTGCGCGCGAAGGCGAACCCCAAGGCTCTATTGCGCGAAAGAAACGAGGTTACCTGAAGATCGTCATTGCGCGCGGAAGGGGTTGGATTGCGCGAACGAGCGACGCTTCGGATTCTGGCAACCTTCAAAACGTCGGGGGTCGCCTTATATTTATAGGCAACCCCGGGCGCGGAATCCGGCCGCGGGCACGGAATTCCCTTCGCGGGCGCGGAATCAGGACCCGGCGCGCAAGGGAGCCGCGCAGGCCACGAGCGCGCAAAATAGCGCGCCGGCCCAGCGCATTGCGCGCATCCCGGGAGGATTGCGCGCCGCGACTCAACATTGCGCGCGGGCCTCTGAAATTTCGCGCAAGTCCTCTGGGCCCTCCGGAACGTGCCTCTGACTCCAAATATCACTTCTCTTTCCGCATCCGGAGCTTCGGGTGGGAACAACGGACTTTTCCGGCGTCTACAAAAGCCCCCCCTCGGAATCTGATCGGCGAGAGGTCGCAACGATCGGGTTCCGAGGGAGACGCCAGAATGCCGAAGTCCTGGGCAGCACGGGACTTTTGGCTTAACGTGCTCAACCACAATTCATTGTCTTGCGGGAGCGTTAACCAAGATCCAGGCATCCACAATTGGGCCTGGATTTCTGGAGAAAAGAGGGAGGTCATTCCTAGGAAAGGAGACCTCAGACCTAATCAATGTATCATCCCCCCAACTTGTTCCAACACACGAGCGGGACAACGCTAGGGGCGTTGAGATTTTATCCGAACATAGGGAAATGAGAAAGGGTGAATCGCGTGTCCCGAATCCAGACATCCACAACGGTCGGCCTTCCAGGAAATGCCCAAGACGGTAGGCGGACAGTGGATCGACCATAACAACTGCAATAGACGGACTGAAGGTCATCATTCATATTGCAGGAGGCAGACCACATGTCATCATGAATACCGCTTTGGGGTTCCTTCAGACACAAGGGTGGAAATCCAGATCAACAGGGCATGCGAAGCATGGGGCGAAGTGACAATTGTTCGGACAGAATCCAATGCTCTCAGAATTGCGCCACCGTGGGGAAAGCGTATTAGGCGGATGCACTAATCTGGCCGTGAATCACCCCAATCCTCAGACAGCACCTCTTTGACGAGGAAACCGTCACTTCCCATCATTGAAATGGGGAATCCCGAGCTGAATCGGGGAGAATATCACAACTGCACCACTCTACCAGAAGTCAGGCCAGACGGCCGGCGATGAGGAGGGGCGGGACTTAACGATCCCTGAGGCTGGACCCGAGTCGAGATGCCCGGGAGTTCCTACGTACTCCATCAGGCTGGAGATCAAGCCACACGTAGTTCTGAGAGTGCAGTTTAACGTCATGCAGGACGTAGAATCCCGTTTAGGGGAGATCTTAGTTTAAGGTCTTAGAGCTCGGACCATAAGGGGAGATCTTAGTTTAAGGTCTTAGAGCTCGGACCATAAGGAGAGATCTTAGTTTAAGGTCTTAGAGCTCGGACCATAAGGAGAGATCTTAGTTTAAGGTCTTAGAGCTCGGACCATAAGGAGAGATCTTAGTTTAAGGTCTTAGAGCTCGGACCATAAGGGGAGATCTTAGTTTAAGGTCTTAGAGCTCGGACCATAAGGAGAGATCTTAGTTTAAGGTCTTAGAGCTCGGACCATAAGGGGAGATCTTAGTTTACGGTCTTAGAGCTCGGACCATAAGGAGAGATCTTAGTTTAAGGTCATAGAGCTCGGACCATAAGGACCTCAAAGTACGCCACATCGTGGTCCTATCCCCTGGATATGCGAAGATGCACTGAGGGATAGTGTCAAGAGTGTCGAGGTTTCGCCTGAGCAGAATGGGAGGTGGAAAATGTGAATCATGCGACCATTCACTCAAGGACTGGGGGCACCGGAGTAACGATATGGGAGTACTGCCGACCGTGGCGGAAAAGCAGCATCAATATCGCACTAACCGTTGGTGGAATGAGGCAGCAAACGTGCATCGACCGCTCAATCGCAGGATTCATATCGATTTGCTGCCCGAGGCCATTGGGGGTACCGGCCCGAGTCGGTGGGAGAGCACTGAGGCATTGTGTCCGAACCGTTCACGGGGGCTCCACCCAGGTCGTAGACGATGGGTCCGAATGAAAGGGAGCACGAAGCCTGAAAAGTGGAGGAAACCTGACCAAGCGGATCCTGACCCTCCTGGCAATAAACCAGAGTACTCTTGACACCGGTGGACCACTGCAAGGGGTCGGGGAACACGCCTTGAGGGTGACCTGAAGGCGGCGGATTCCCCAGAGAAGGGGGAATCTCTAAGAGGTGGGGGGCTGGACCCGAAGTTTAAAACATCCGGGCGTTCCTACATATCCCATAAGGATGGGAATCAAGCCACACGTAGTTCTTGAAGCGCGGCGCAACACAATCGGGCACCAGCGCGGGAAAGAGTGAGGGTCTGACCCTCGCACACAGAAGGAGCGGCATTTGATATTTCTTGTTTGTCCTTAATGATGAATGGTTTTTCTTTGTGCAGTGACATGCCTGTGATTAGGAAATCCCTGGCGTCGCTGCGATAATCAAGCCATGGAAGGCATTGATGAATGGTGTGGTTATTAACCAGCGCCCAACGTGAGTGCCCCCTGAGGAGGACATCATGATGCAGTGCCGTTTCTCGTCGGGCGGCCAAGACGATCACAGTTTACGGTCGTGTGGTAGGACCAGACAACACAGTTTAAGGTCGTGTGGTTCGGACCATGGAGGAACCCGCTTATTGCGGTACGGCGGACACGGCGGAGGTGGGAACATACCCAGCCCTGCGGTCACGCACGATTCCAGGAGAAGAGTCTTGGGATAGGGGTCTGCGTATGTCCATCACCCGCGGGGCAGAGATGCTAGCCTCCAGATATACTGGGCCCAGAACGCGATTGTTCGGGCGACTCCTTCCTCCTTATGGGGACGAGGGTCCAGCTACGCATGGCCCTTAGGGAGGATATCCGCATATATCCTTGGTGCTCAGATCATGGGAGCCTCGAACGACATCATTACCCTGGTTGGTCTGCCTAACGTGTAGAGGTGTACTGAAGGTCAGTATGAAGAGAGTGTCGAGATTCCACTACAACGCACAAAGGCGGAATGTGATGAGGACTGCGCAACCAATGTTCAGAGCCTGAAAGAGACGACATGGCGATCAAGGACGTTGCTGACCATATTCGCAACACAACATCCGATCGCGTCAGCCTAAGACGGGGCAAGCAAACGAGAATCGACCGCTCAATCGCAGGATTCATATCGATTTGCGGCCCAAGACCCTCCGGTAAATCGACCCGGAGCGGTAAGAGATCACTGAGGCATCGTACCCAAACCGCTAACGAGGATCCCTTTGAGTGAAGGCTCGAACAAGAGGAAGCGCGAGGCCTGACAAGCAACACAGGACTTGTCGGGATTGAATCTGACACTAAGAGTCATAGACCGAAGTACCCAAAACATGTTAACAGATCACCGGAAAGGGTCGGAGGACTCACCCTGAGAGCAACCAAAAGAGGGCAGATCCCCGTGGTCAACCAAGAGACGGGGCTGGACCTGAAACACAAGCGTCCAGGCAGTCCTACGTATCCCATAAGGATGGGAATCAAGCCATACGTAGTTCTTGAGAGGCAGTTTAACGTCATGCAGGACGATGAGAGGTGTGAGGTGGTCCCACAGACGGGGGGAGGCGTACGGCGCGGCCAGTAGACCAACGCGAATGAGGACATAATCCCCCGCTCACGCGATACGCCTCGCACAAAAAGGAGGGGAACTTGGGCCAGAGGCCCGACGCGGGATAGAGATTCCCGGGAAATGGGGCTGGGCCTGAAACATGAATGTCCAGGCGGTCCTACGTATCCCATAAGGATGGGAATCAAGCCGCACGTAGTTCTTGAAGTGCAGTTTAACGTCATGCAGGACGAGAAAGGAAGGGGGAAGCAGAAGGCATCCCCAAACGTGGGGGGCGTACAGCGTGGCGACCAAACCGACGTGAATGAGGGCATAGCCCCGCATTCACACCATACGCCGCACACTCGGAGGCAACTGGGCCAAGGGCCCGAGATGGGATGGAAATTCCCAAAGGATGGTGCTGGGCCTGAAACATGAATGTCCAGGCGGTCCTACGTATCCCATAACGATGGGAATCAAGCCGCACGTAGTTCTTGAGGGGCAGTTTAACGTCATGCAGGACGAATGCTGAATAGTTTAACGTCTTGTAGCTCGGACGTAGTACAGTTTAACGTCATGCTGGACGAAACACATGGCAGTTTAACGTCTTGCAGCGCGGACGATATGCTAGGTAGTTTAACGTCGTGCAGCTTGGATGTATGCAGTTTAACGTCGTGCAGGACGTATGCTGAACAGTTTAACGTCTTGTAGCTTGGACGAATGATGCTTGGCAGTTTAACGTCTTGCCGCGCGGACGTAGTGTACTCAGGCAATGTACTGCTTGAGAAACCTATCGTTGGTGGGAGGAGTGACACGCTCACCATCCATAGTCGCTAGGGAGTACGCGCCATTGGGATAGACCTTGTGGACAACAAAAGGTCCCTCCCACTTGGGCTCCAACTTGGGCGGCTTCCGGCCGGGGATCATCGGTGCTCTTAGGGCTAGCACTAGATCACCCTGCAGGAAGGAGCGGAGGCGAACCTTCTTATTGAAAGCTCGAGCCATTATGCTTTGATGCCTCTCCAAGTTGTGCAAAGCGCGAAGTCTATTCTCATCCAGTGCTTCCAACTCGACTATACGGGTTTCAGCAACTCTGTCCGGCGCTTGCTGGTCGTAGACCGCAGTGCGCAAGGACGGAAACTGGATCTCAATGGGAAGGACGGCCTCAGCTCCATACACCAGGGAATAAGGGGTCATCTGGGTGGAATTGCGAGTCGTCGTCCGATAAGCCCAGAGGGCATTGGGGAGCTTTTCCGGCCAACTCTTCTTGTTCTGACCAACCATCTTTTGCAGAATTTTAGAGAGGGTTTTGTTAAACGCCTCGATCTGTCCATTCGCCTGCGCATGATAGCGAGATGTATGGTTCGAGCGAATGTTATACTTGGCGTACAACTTCTTCAACTCGGCTGCTCGGAAATTGGTTCCGTTATCCGTGAGGATAGCGTGAGGCACTCCAAATCGATAGATGATGTTGGAGGTCACGAAGTCAGCGATCGAACAGGATTTGACCTCTCTGAGCGGAATCGCCTCTGCCCATTTGGAGAAGAAGTCCGTGGCGGTCAGAATGAACCGGCACTGGCGAGCTGTCGCCGGCGGGTAAGGTCCCACAATGTCGAGACCCCAGACTGCAAAGGGCTAGGAATACCTAGTGGTATGGAGAGGCTCCGGCGGCCGATGCACAAAGTTCGCATGAACCTGGCACGCATGGCACCTCCTGGCATACTCGATGCAGTCATGGATCATGGAGGGCCAGAAGTATCCCAACCTCCGAATCTGGTGGGACAGCTTCGGCCCAGTCTGGTGGGCACCGCATGAACCGACATGAACCTCTTGCATGACTCGTGGGATCTCAACTCCCTGAAGGCAATGGAGGAGAACACCATCAAATCCGCGTTTGTAGAGGATCTGCTCCAGGCCGGGGCTGCTCTGGAGGACAAACTGCGATGCGCGGCGTCGAACTCACTCGCGCTCGGCCCGATCCGATGGAAGAATGCCATGTTGGAGGTACTCAACCAAAGGCGTCCTCCAAACAGGGGCTGATCTGACTGTCATATCTGGGGTACTCGGGGCTCCGGGCATAGGGGCAACCGTGGTGAGATTACTTACCAACGGGCCGCGATCTTCTTCCGGGATAACGGGAGCGATGAGCCTGCGGCGCGTCACGCGGACGATCAGGTTGTCCCGTTCAGGCTCCGCAAGTGACGCAGCAAGGCTGGCCAAAGCATCTGCTCGACCGTTCTGCGACCGGGGAATATGGACAATTTCCGGCCGAGAAGGGAACCGGGCCATCAGAAGAAGGGTGCACTCCAACAATGGCACAAGTTCCGGCTTCCTGACAACATAGTCGCCATTGATCTGCTTAATGACCAGCTCGGAGTCCCCTTTCACGCACAGACGGGGCACGTCGATCTCGAGAGCCAACTCGAGGCCGGTGATGAGGGCATGGTATTCCGCCTCATTGTTGGTACAGCCCGCTGACAACAGGAAAGAGTATGGCAGCACGGCTCGCTCCGGGGTAATGAAGACGATGCCCAAGCCCACTCTGTTGAGCTTAGGATTATCGAGTCTTCTACCGGTGGGGCTCCGGGAGGCACCGTCAAAGTGCATCTGCCAGCATGGATCGGCTCGATCAACCGAGAGAATGGTCTCATCAGGAAAGCCTAGATCCAGCGGCTGATCCGCGAAGGTCGGGTGAGCTGCCAGAAAGTCTGCCAATGCTTGCCCTTTGATGGCCTTCTGAGACACATACCTGATGTCGAACTGCTGGAGAATCACATACCACCACGCTAGACGGCCAGTCAACATAGGCCGGCTCAGGATATATTTCAACGGGTCTACCCGAGAAACCAACTGTACCTCATGGTGATGCAAGTAGTGCCGTAGTTTCTGTACGGCAAATACGAGCGCCAGGCAGCTCTTCTCGATGGGGGAATACCTAACTTCCGCATCGTGGAGCATGCGACTGAGGTAATAGAGGCTATTCTCCGTTCCCTCGTTGTTCTTCTGGGCGAGAAGGGCACCCAGGGACCGTTCTAGGGCGGTCACATAGAGGACCAGCGGCTTCCCGGATACAGGCGGCATCAGAACCGGAGGTTGAAGCAGGTATTGCTTGATTTCCTCGAAAGCGGTCTGACACTCTTTATCCCATACATAGGTGGCACCTTTCTTCATGAGCCGAGAAAAGGGCTTACACTTGCCGGCCAGATTCGCGATGAATCGGCGTATATAGGTTAAGTGGCCTTGGAACCCTTGCAGTTCCCGGATGGTACCTGGGGGAGGCATTTGGCTAATCGCCCTGATTTTCTCTGGGTCGATCTCAATACCCCGGTATCTTACCACAAATCCAAGGAACTTTCCGGAGGTGACCCCAAAGGCACACTTCAACGGGTTCATCTTCAGGCAGCGAGACCGGAGGAAGCCGAACACTTTCTCAAGATCTTTGAGATGGTCCTGACGCTGGCGCGATTTGACAACCAAGTCGTCGACGTAGCATTCCACCAGCGTGCCGAGGATTGGCTTGAATATGCGGTGCATCGCCCGTTGATAGGTGGCACCTGCATTCTTCAGGCCGAAGGGCATGACCCGGTAGAAAAAGGTACCTTGGGGGGCCCTGAAGGCAGTGAACTCCTCATCCTCAGGGGCCATCCGAATTTGGTTGTATCCGGAGTATCCATCCATGAAGGAGAGGGCTTGGAACCCTGCCGTGGCATCAATCAACAGCTCTGTCACTAGAAGGGGAAAATCATCCTTCGGACAGTGGCGGTTGAGATCGCGGAAGTCGATGCAGACTCTGATCTGCCCGTTCTTCTTCCTGACCGGCACAATGTTGGCCAGCCATTTGGGGTACTGAACTTCCCTCACGAAGTTGGCTTTGATAAGCTTGTCAACTTCGGCCTCAACCATGGCACCGTGGGACGGGTGCATCTTCCTGGGAGGCTGCTTAAACCCGCGATGGTTCGCCGGGAGACCAAGGCGGTGGACGGCTACCTGAGGATCTAGCCCCGGCATCTCGTCATAGCCCCAAGCGAACACATCACGGTGCTGCCTGAGAAAGTCCACGTACTGCTGCCGCTTCTCAGAGGGCATGGCGGCACTGACCAATGTGGGTCTTGGATCGGCCTCGGTTCCAAGGTTCACCTGTATTAACTCGTCGACCGTGGCGGGGACGCCCTCCTCAAAGGCTGGGGGTGCATCTTCCACATCCTCTCCACTCGGGGAGGGATCGTCCACGGGAGAGACTGCGTTGGAAACTGCATTGGGGCTACCAGATCCTGCTGGGCCACTGGTGCTGGCGCGGGCGGTTGCGGTCATCTCATCAGGAGACTCGCGGGCCGTCGAGACCATGGCGACGTCCAACCGGTGAATCGGGAGGACGTAAGCGTCATCCAGACTTGCCCAGGGATCACTTGCAACAGCGACAGGCTCAACCTCACCTGCCAGGATCTGCTTATCCTTGCTCTTGTAATAATCCGCGTCCAGATAGCGGGCTTCACATGAGGCAAAATGAGAGTCATCTCCTTGAAGCACGCCTACTCGACCATTAAGGGAGTATTTGAGGCATTGGTGGTATGACGAGGGAATCGCCGCGTGAAGGTGGAGCCATGGCCTGCCCATCAATGCGTTGTACGCAGTGTCCTGAGAGACTACCATGAATTCGGTGTTGGCAACCAAGTCACCGAACTGGGTCTTCAAACGTATCTTGTCGACCGGGGTTTGCTCGGTGCGGTCGTACCCCTGGATCCTGAGGTCGGAGGGAATCAAGTCATCCTCAGACAACCCCAATCTCTGGACCGTCCAAGTTGGAATCAGGTTAATCCCGGACCCCGTGTCGACAAGACAGCGCCGGACATCAAGGCCATTGAACTGGCCAGTGACATACAGCGGACGAATGTGTCCCTGTATAGGAGGGTCTTCATCCTTACCAGAGAACAAGATAACTGCCTGACATTCGGCGTCCTCGATCGTTTCGGCGTGAAAGGCCTCTACAGCCGCAACCTCTGTCTCAAACTGGAGGGGGCTTTTCAGGGCTTCAGCGAGTGCCTCGCGCATCTCAGATTACATGCGCAGAGCCTCAAGGATGGAGAGCCTTGCTGGGATGTCGGCCAAGTGCTTCAGGACATCATACTTTTTGGCCAAGCGCGAGCCCCTGGTTGCAGGAGGTTGCTCTGCGGTTGGCGGCATGACGGGCCTTTCCGGTTGGATCGGCGGCCGACTGGTACTTGGCGCATCTCGCTGTTCACTGGTTGCAGTCCGGGAAATGGTCACCGTACTGGGGTCAGGAGGCCGGGATGGACCCGTGGCAGGGCGGAGCTGGTCGTGACGCGGCTGAGGCGGTTCTGCCTGGTCCCACACCACAAACAGCGGCGGAGGCGAATCCGTCATCCCCGAATGGGGGGGCGGCGCACGTTGTGCTCGTTTTTGAGCCTGCTGCCTAGTCTCAGTGGCGTGCACGGCCTGGCTGGAGGTACCAACGGCTGTGCCCCGGCGACTCCTGCTGCTGCAGTTCTTCTGACGGTGGCGACGACCGGGGACACTAGGGAGGTCCACCTGGTGTTCTTCAACGTCGGGAACCGAAAAGGGATTTACCAGCTCGACGGTGTTAACCGAAGCGTACCCAACACCGTCATCGGACGAATCATCCATCACCGGGCGGATCCGAGGAGGGACCCCCATCCCCGGGGGCATGAAATCGCCGAGAGTGCGGGATAGTGGCGGAACTGGCGGGGCGCACTCTTCCTTCTTGCGCTGCCGCCGTTTGCTCCTCTTGGAAGAGGCAGGCTGGGACGACGATGCCGAAGCAACACCCGCAGATTCTGGGGGCTCAGGCTGATTCAAGCGCGCACGGATGATTCCATGGGCGCGAATGGTCGTCTTGCGGGCCATCCAGTTATTATACTTCTCGGATCCGCGGTCGGAGACCAGCTGCCATTCGTCCTCGTTGCCACTATCGTCATCTGATCCCACGAACACGCCCGCCACTTCTGCCGGAGCTGGGCCCAACCTGATTACATTGTTGTTAATCTGGTCTTGGAGCCAATCCTTAAACACATAGCACCGCTGGATGGTGTGCCCCAGGGCCCGATGGTAGGGGCAGTAGCGGGGGTTATTCATAAGATGTTCCTCCTCTGGCCTCCAACACTCAGGCAGTCGCACAATCCTCTGCACCAGGGCGCTCCGGAAATAACCGGGTACCTGATCCTCGTGGAATGAGTAAGTCAGGTGTCGCGGGCCCCTGGGAGCGTGGTCTTGACGAGGGGCTGGAGGGGCCGGCCGAGGAGGTGGACCCTGATTATCTCACCTGGGTTGTGGCGGTACATTACGCGGAGGGGCCGGCCGGTTCTGAGGCTGCCGCTGCTGGGCCGGGAACTGAGCCCGTGGAGGCGGATTCCTGTGAGGCTGTGGAGCTGGCCTCGCCGGCAGCAGCTCCAATGGCCTGGGGGCCTCTATCTGGGCGACAGCAGCGGGCTCAGCCCTACTGACTCTCCTTGCAGGAATCATAGGAGGCAGCGGGTGTGCCTGGCTGGCCTGTTGCAGGGCTTCCTCAAGACGTTGAGCTTTGTCTGAGAAGTCCCTGAACCCTCCGGGGTAATTCTGAGTGATCAGGTAAGGGACCAGCTCGGTCTTGACGTTCCCGACGCACATTGTCAGCAACTGCTCCTGAGTCAATGGCATGTCAAGGGAATACGTGAGACCCTTCCATCGGGCGACGAAGTCCGCGACTCGCTCATCAGGCCTCTGCTTGCACTTGAAGAGGTCTGCGATACTTGTCTTCCGGGTCGTGGAACTGAACTGGTAGAGGAACTGTCTACGGAGGTCCTCCCAGCTGGTTACCGACCCGACGGGGAGCTGGCTGTACCAGACAAATGCTGGCCCTTCCAGTGTCTGAACAAAGCAGTGAAGCTTAGCGGCCTCTTGCTGCGCCGGAGTCCCCAACATAGGCCCGCACCTCGAGTTGAAGTGGGCTAAATGCTGTGGCGGATCTCCAGTCCCGTTGAAGGGAGCGAAAGTGGGATTCCCGAATCCCGGAGGCACTGGCATGTCATCCACCCATGCTGGGTAGGGCTTGCCGTCCGGTGGGATCGCCACCTGCCGAGTCTCCAAGGCCTCCAAGCGGGCAATGAGTGCCGCCATCGGATCGTCCGGACATGGGTTCCAGTCCTGGCGAGGATCTCTAACCACGAGCGCATTGCATGGCCCTTCAATCGGGTCGTCGACCGGGTCGTCGAACTCGGCAGCTCGTGGGATGGCGGGCGGAGCGGCCCTTGGGGCAGCGGGAGGAATCCGAGCGGGGTCTCTCAGGTAGTCACGCCGCTCGGGAGGGTGTGGCGAAACATACCGCGCCCTCTTGCCGTAGGCAATGGCCTCTCTCCTGTCGGCGAACACGGCGTAATCACGGTTGCCCGGGAGAGTCTCGTCGAGGAGCGGTTGTTCCGGTCCTTGCTGTCCTGGCCTAGGATCACCGTAGTCATGCCGCCGTTCTGCAGCGCGCTCGGCGAGGAGCTGGTCAACCAGCTTCTTCTGTTCGGCGAGCTGCTGACGTAGCGTAGCCTTCTCGGGATCCTCCTCTGCCCTCTGCATGGAGGCAGATGGGTCGGCGGGCTCTATAGCCTCGCTGTGCTCTTTTCCTTTGCTGACGTTTCGGCTCAACGTCAGTGCTTCAGTGGGTGCGGGGAGCCCCAGGAGGTTCCTCTGATGACGAGTGACTCTCACCGATGGCTCTGACGACAGCTTGTCTTCGGGGGGGAAGCCCCCGTCGAGAAGTTCCAAGTCGTTCCCCTCTCCCGACAGGTCAGCCATATTGACCGTTTCTGTCCCTGGGGATATACCCTCAGGGCCACCTAGCGAATCGGGCTGTCGGCGAATCACACTGAAGCGTAGGGCAGCGTACTGCCCCCATCCACAGATATACACGTGGGGAGTGGCTTCCTCGATAACTTTGCGGAGTATTTGAAAACACTCAACGCATCGTTGTTGGAGGGCCTCGTGGTGCTCAAATGACCCGGGGTGCCGAACCGCGGGGAGCATGGCCAGGTCAATTTGACGGCACTGCTCACCAATATCCTCCAGGTGAGCTTGACTCCCCGGGTATGGCATTCGTAGGCGGTGAAGACAGGAGCGAGTCTCCCGGAGAGTTCGGCGGAAGCATTCGAACTCATCCGGGGTGAGCGATTCGGGTGCATCAAAGCCCGGTCCTGCGACTGGCCAAAACTTCTCAGGGAAGTGGCCCTTTGCAAGGACGGTCCAGATGCTCCACGACTCAAACTCGGGACCCAGATCTCCTTGGTCCTCTTCAATGGCTGGGAACGGACGGGGAACCGGCAGTGGTGCCGAGGCGGGCCGCCGGGCTGACGGGCTGGCCGGCGGTGAATACGGCGAACAGGCCGATTGGCCTCCATATCCCAGGCCGCCCTCTGAGGGTGGCGGTGCCCTGGCTACCACATCACGATAGGACGGGCCGGCGAGAGAACATCATGTCGTAGCATCGGTGCTCGCCGAGGGTGCACCAGATCGTGGTTCGACCGTCGGTCCCCAGAAAAAGTCTCCGGCTTCTCCGACCGAGACGGAAGGCACTTCCGGAGGGGCCAGTACCAACCGCAAGCTTGATCCTTGGGGGTCTACCAGGCCCTCGTTATTCCGGATATACCTTCGAAGAGAAGCGGGGATCACATCGATCTCGCTCTCGGGGAGCACGAGGCTGACGTGCCGCATTCCTACCCCTGCCCTTGACTGGCGGGATTGGGGAAAGGGCTCTGTCGCCGAATCGTACTCCGCCTCTGAATCAGAGAAGCGAACCGGCCGGATCTCTGTCCGGAATTCCGTAACATTCTTCCCTCGGCATCGACGCCTTGCCTTCCTGCCCCTGGGTGGTTCTTCGGGGCAGGGCTGATCTCTGTCCTGGCGTCCTTCGGCCGCACTGGTGCTGGGGCCAAGAGGACTGGAAACCAAGGTGCGAGGGGCACCGGGTCAGATATCAAAGGGGGCGCGGGGAGAGATGATTCCGGGCAGGCCTCCAGGCCGGGATCGGAAGGTGGGATGACCCATGCCTCCTGGATCGGCCACACGGAGTAGATCCCGCTGGTGAATAGCGCTACCGCGAGGTGGTCCGCGGTGGCTACTGCCTGCACCAGCAACCGGGAGAGTCGACCCAACCTGCCTTTGGGGCGGTCGAGGCCTCGATCCAGGTCGGGCATAGAAGTTCCCCTGCTCAGGATGCGCAGGGGCCTGGTGACTGGAGCCAACAGTGGCTTGGGCCAATGCGGCCGCTGTTGCTAGGGCCCCAAGGTGGAAATCCTCTTCCGCTCGTGCCCGACGTTGGCGTCGGGACAGACGAGTCGGGATGAGCGGCGCGGGCAGGTGGAGAGCCCGCTCTTCGACTTGAGAGGCCTGGCGGCGGTGTCGCCGTGGCCTGGCGGGAGTCCTTACCGTAGATCCCTGGAGCGAATCCCGGATAGGGTGATCACAGACATCTCCCACCTCATCCGCATAGGGAAGGGAACTGTCAGAGCGCTCCGGGGATAAGCTCCCGAAGCGGTTGGACGTTGAGGTGGGCAGCGGTGCCTCCCTGCGCGGCCCTCGGGGGCGGCGGTGGTGGCGAGGTGCAGCCTCCTCAAGGTCTAGGCGAGCCATGTCCCTAGTGGGGATGACTCCCGCTTCCTCATATCTCCGCACCAGGGTGTTGATCACCCTTCTCTGGATGACCTCCGAGGGGGAGAGAGGGCGTGGTCGTCCCGCAATTGCGGCTGCTGGGACGGCCATGGAACGGGCGGGACCGCGCGGAGTAGCCGCGTCGGTGTTTCCCCTACCTCTGCGCCAGTGGGCGGGCGGTGATCGGGCACTGGATCGGGCGACCTGATTTCTGAAAGCAGGGGGAAGGACCCATTAACACTGACAGGAAAAAGGAATCGACAACCAACCATTAGCGCCACGACACCTTCCGTGGGGGGAACCCAGGCCCTCGACGTTGCGAGACGGAGTGCCCGATGTGCCTTCCCCAGCCCCTGGCGGGTAAGACTGAATGCTTGGCCGGGCAACATGCCGGTCTTCCAACACCTCTGAAAGCCATCGGTCCTCGTATCGAGGAGAAGAGATTCACGTCGGGTTCACCATTTTTCTGTTTCGGTGCGGATGTGCGTCGGGTTACGCTGTTCCGCCAGGACGCATTCGCGCGTGCACCCGTCAACCCGAGGGGATGGGCGCGCGGCTTGTGGTCCCGCAGTCCCGCTTTCCAAAGGCGGGCGGCATCCGTCCCTTATTCAGGGGCGTCTGCTCCTTGATCGAAACAGGGATGATGGGATGTCGTCTCCTCCTTCCTTGGACGTCTCCTCGGAACTCGTCGCCTAATCCGGGTCTCCCTCATAGATTTAAGACATGCTCGTGAATCTCGTTCCCGGCTCCATATCTTCATGGACACCGGTTAATTACGCTGCTTCCGCCCGGACGCTCCAAGGAGTCTGGTCGGGGCAGCAACCTGCGGTGAGGAGGCCGGGTGGCTCTGGGTGCTGGGGGCGTGTCGTAACACTGCGGCTCTGCACGTCTGTCTTCCGTCCCTAATAGGGCTTCTCGAAGGCATGATGACCTGAGGCATCCCGCACTGGGTGCGGGGAACTGTGTCCCCTGAGGTTTTCCTCAGCTTCCCATGTTTAACACGGGGTATGCCGCGAGTTTAACGTCCAGCGGGGACGGCATCGGACCGATCAACACGAAAAGTGGATCAGATGGCAAAACCCCTTGCGGGGAACCTCCGACGCTGGGGCCAGCGCATGGGCGGCTTCCCAAGTGATGTGGAGTGGAGTGAAGTGGCATGACCCCACCGGGATGTGGCGGCTCGGGTAAGGATCAGGATGGATGATGGAGTGAAGAGCTTGGACCCCGTAAGGGCTTCCTACGTACCGCGCGTTATCACGGATCAAAGTCGACGTAGTTCGGGTATACAGTTTAACGTCATGTTGGACGTCGGCAAGCCGACTCACGAAGGGGTCGAGGCCGCCGGGCGGAGGATTGAACCGAACCACCTCGCACAGAGGGGGATGGAATGGCCGGGTGGATCACAGTTTCACGTCATGCTGGACGATAAAAGGAGAAAAGGAAAAAAGGGGCTGTGGGGAGGCACAGTGGAGAGACACACAGGCAGTCTCCCACAGGGGCGGATTCATAGGTGAATCGACGCAAGTGTGAACCCTGGAGGGGTCCACTGATGGACGAACCGACGTGAATACGACCGGGATGACCAGGTGGTGGGCTTGAACCTCAAGGAGGCTTCCTACGTACCCTGTTTAGAAGACAGGGATCAAAGTCCACGTAGTTCATTCTGTCAGGACATACGCACTTGAGGCAGCCCGGATGCGGCAAAACTCAGTTGGAAGGGACTTGGACCGAAAGTAGGAGACACCTCGATCCCAGTCACACCCTCTACTGGCTTCGGCAGTGGGGGAGCGCAATGGAGATACACATGTGCAGCCCCCCACAAGAAACTAGGGGTTTGTAATACCCTACCCCCGTAGGGAAAAGCCGCTCCCATTAAATCGTCCCTAAAGAGGGGCAATCCCGACATCCCTGCAGAGACGAGCGGGTGGGGGCCACATCCAAACCGGAGGGGGACCCTGCGTGCGAGGCACGGGATCGGGTTATGCGGACGGTTTAACGTCTTGCCGGAAGAAGTACAGTTTAACGTCGTGTGTTGAGGACGAAGCGGACGGTTTAACGTCTTGCCGGACGAAGTACAGTTTAACGGCGTGTGTTGAGGACGAAGGTGCTTGGCGGTTTAACGTCTTGCAGCACGGACGATAGGGGCTAGGCAGTTTAGCGTCGTGCAGCTTGGACGTAGTACAGTTTAACGTCATGTTGGACAGATGCAGTTTAGCGTCATGCGGGACGAATGTGCAGTTTAACGTCATGCTGGACAAATGTGCAGTTTAACGTCATGCTGGACGTATGTGCAGTTTAACGTCATGCTGGACGTATGTGCAGTTTAACGTCATGCTGGACGTTGGTTGCCGCCGATGGGTCCGTGTCACTTCGCGCAAGTCTGGAGGGCCGCACGGGAAGACAACGCACGGTGCGGGCACCCAGGATGAAGATCATCGGGCGCCACGTAGGCGGGTACCCTCAGGGGGTCAAGGGGGGCGACCCTGGCGGATTGCGCGCAAAAGAGGAGCTTTGCGCGCAAAACAGCAGGTCGGCACGCAAAATGGCGGGCTGGCGCGCAATCGGGCCAGCCCTTTGCGCGCAGATGATTGAGATTGCGCGCACCGGGCTTCGGACAGCTCGCGGGGGCAACAGCTCATTCTCTAACGAACGACCACTTTGAAGAGGGGGGTGTGCGCAATCGGGCTGGATTGCGCGCACCCGGGGGCAATTGCGCGCAAGAGGGTTCTTTTGCGCATGAAGGCCTTCGGGTTAAGGATTATTCAAATGAAAGGAGCAAAGGGGATTGCGCGCGAAGGCGAACTCCAAGGCTCTATTGCGCGAAAGAAAGGAGGTTACCTGAAGATCGGCATTGCGCGCGGAAGGGGTTGGATTGCGCGAACGAGCGACGCTTCGGATTCTGGCAACCTTCAAAACGTCGGGGGTTGCCTTATATTTATAGGCAACCCCGGGCGCGGAATCCGGCCGCGGGCGCGGAATTCCCTTCGCGGGCGCGGAATCAGGACCCGGCGCGCAAGGGAGCCGCGCAGGCCACGGGCGCGCAAAATAGCGCGCCGGCCCAGCGCATTGCGCGCATCCCGGGAGGATTGCGCGCCCGACTCAACTTTGCGCGCGGGCCTCTGAAATTTCGCGCAAGTCCTCCGGGCCCTCCGGAACGTGCCTCTGACTCCAAATATCACTTCTCTTTCCGCATCCGGAGCTTCGGGTGGGAACAACGGACTTTTCCGGCGTCTACAGTGAATAGTAACTTTTAAATTTTATTTAACCCGGTTAAAAGTTAATATGGTAATTAATGGTGAAAATGATATTATAATTACCCTATCACTTGTAATTCTTCTATTGGATAAATATAATTCGACCGAAAACAACCTTATGAATAATATATGAAACTATTTGGTCCACTTGGATTAGATTTGGACATTTATTATTATTTAAATCAAAGAAGAGTATAAAGTGTTAAATTCAATGTTTAATAACTAAAATTTTTTTAATATTGGGATAAACATTAGATAAATTCAACTATAAATATTCATTATAAATATAAAAATATTTCTTACATAATGTTATTTTATTTATATTTTTTAGACATTATATAATTAAATTTATATGTGTCATAATGAAGATGCATTAATTAATGTATTAATGAAATATTAAAATAATTGATACTATAAATATCCAAATAAATGTAATTTGAGACATTTTATTAATTACACTAATTTTCTTGGATAATATGACATATTAGGGTTTTAGATCAATTTTATTTTAATTAATAATGTTGTTAGGAATTCAAAAAAACAAAATACCAAATTGTGCCAAAATTTACATTAAAGTGTTTTTAAAACAAATAATATATTATTACTTTATATTCTATTCCAATAAATCTAAGGTTCGGAAAAAAGACTTAAATAATTATAGATGTATCAATAATTAACTACTTGAGGTTCTCTTGGAAGTATATGGTATTTTTATTAACCATATAATATAAAAATACAAAGAGACATGCTAAATGTCAAAATATTTAACTAAGAGTTAACACTAAAATATAAGGTTAATATAGTGACCCAAACCAATCTAAAACCTATTTTTTCGGTGGTTTTAGACCCATCCCCACCATATCATTTAAAAAATTAATTTTGGGCCATTAGAAACCGAAAATTATTTTATTATAATATAATATTTCTATCTTTTCCAAAGGTGCCAGTCACCCCTCCTATAAAAGAGAACTCCCCCTTATCTCAAATTCACACCTTCAAATCAAATTGTCTCGGCCAACCCCTACCAAAATATCCTCTAAAATATTATAAATTCTTTCTATAGGCCCTTCATAAGTCAGAAAGCCATTTTTTGGAGCCCTTTTTATCAAATCTAAAAGAAAACCCGAAGAAGAGGTAAATATTTTATCACCTCATTCAAGTTCCATTCTTCTTCCACTTCCTCTTATATTGTAGTTTCCATTCTAAAATGATAACTCTAGTATTTTTTATATATTTTAAAGTTATTATAAATATGGTACATCCATATTTATTATTCTATCAATCTGTTGAATGACATGTCACCATACGTGCGTACATACGACTTACCGTCTGCACGTCGTGGTGTAATTGTAATTCAATACCTTATTATTTATAAGGTTATAATAATGTTGATTAATTTATGTAAATAATAAATATAACCTGATAATGATTCGGTAAATATGATATAAAATCCAATTATATATTATTTTGATATCAAAAGAATGAAATTGTTTCTCGTGCGTATGTATAGATTACCATCTCTATGAACACGATGAGATTAATTCTCCGTCATATCCATTCAAGACTAATATTCATTTGATGATTAAAAATAATGTTTAAAGACATAAAATCATTCTTAATATGAATAAGATACATCTTATCCATAACAACCATTACTTAGGTAACAAATCATATATTGTAAAATGAATCAGTTAACACCCGAAATGATGATAATATTAAAATGTTATTAACGAAGCAATATCAAAAAATCATATATGATATCATATTAATATATATAGTTCATGAATAATTTAATAAAAATTATTTCACCATCATACATGAGTATACATACCCAAAACCAAGGAAAATTACAAGGTATGGGTTAATTCTACAATCACTTTATTATCCGAAATTGTTTTTACGTAAGTGTATACTGGGACCTCTTTATCCTCAACATCCATGTTTCTTAAAACAAAATTCAAAATATTTTTTACCATACAAAGGGGTAAAGTATTTTATACCCTTATTTGACCTTATATGTTTTGAAAGGAATCTTTATGTCATTTTCCAAACAAGGAACTTTATTACCTTTTTGAAAAAATTAAGGTAAGAATGTTTTTTTACTTATACGGCTGGTGAAACTATTTTCTACCATTATATCATCGTCAAAGATTTCCTTACAAGCTTATAAGACTATTTTAAAAATAAATTTTTTCTTTATAATAATGTTACTCTTAATTGATTTCAAAATATAAAGAGATATTTGTCTAAAAATGGTTTTGATTTCATCTATGTCAACATCGTTTGATGGATTTAAAGTTTATTTGAAGTTGATTTATTGTGATACAAAACATCTATAATGTATTAATGGTTTTGCGTTATGTTTGACTTTGGATGTACTATTTCTATACCATTCATGGTTTATGGTTAAAGTATTGTAATTTCATATGTTAGTTTTAATACGAATGTTAATGTTATATTTCAACTTTTTCAAGCGAGGAATGTATTGGACTAATTAAGTGACTTGTGTAGCCTGCTATAGCTCCTCGATTAATCATTAGATCTCATGAGACAAATAGACGTGGAATTAGCTGAGGCCTTTTCCAATTTGAAATATTGTTTTGGCCGAGGCCTTCATAATTTTATGATGTCTTTGTCGAGGCCATGACAAAATGTTTCAGAATGTCCAGCATTATACTTTCCCTCATTATGAAAATAATATTGATGGATCATGTGGTCATTTGAATAGTAGAATACCGATGATTATGTTATATTATGGCATTATTTACTTAGATCAAATTCTAGCAATAAACGTATTCATGTTTATTATTGTTAAAGGCACATGGCTTTAATTATTCACCATGATTAATATTTATGTTATCTTCCACTGTATTTCTTACCCTTACTGAGCATTTGAGCTCACCCCTTTCTTATGATTCGTTTTCCTAGGATATGAATAAGTTAGTTATAAGTGACTTGGAAGCATAATCTTAGTGACTTTCCCATTTCTAATTTATTAAATTCGTTTAGTATTTCTTTCCAAGTTGTAAAGATGAACTTCTGTATGAATCATGTTTCAAATAATAATAAACAGATCGGTCTTTAGATACATGTTTTCCTGTGATAATGGAAATGTTATGTAATAATGCACCGACTCTAGGTAAAAAGGGTCAGGGAGGTACATTTGGTATCATAGAAGGTTTAGTGCAATCCGTGGAAACTAGATTTAGATAATCTCTGAATAGAGCACATTATCCTAAGATAGACTTTGATGATTAGTATAGAATAACTTCCTATAATTTTGGTAATGTAGAGATTTTATTAGTTTTCCATGTAATACAACTCTGTCGGGATATGAGCAGGTAGAGGAGGCTCTGTCACCGATGCACCTAGGGGTAAAACCCGAAAACACCTCTTTGACCTATACTCGAACGGTAACAAGTGCACGACAACGGGCCTTGCTGAATTCTTGGTTATGACACACCTAGGTTAAATTCATAGGATAACTCTAATTCTCTTTATGAACCATTACGAAGGGTTTATGAGTAGATACATCCTCAATGAAAGCATTTTTATGATTATGGATTATATCCATAAACAGTTCAATTTATGTTGAGTGTTTTACGAGTTATGAATTATTCACTACAATTCATAAACTATCCTAGTGTATGAAATTGTATAGAAATGCACCCAGTAGAAGGAATGTGAACTCCAATAATACATATGATCCAAAGAGTAAGAAGGATCATATCTTTCATAGAATTAAGCCAAAAATTATAAGGTAAATAGTCTCACATGTATTCTAAACAAATGATGAAATAAAAACTTGTGTTAATATGTTATGTAAAGAAATCTCTGAGTCCTATGGCTTTAAAAGGATGCAAGGGAAGAAAAGGTTGGAAGAGAGAAATATGGATAAAGGGAAGAGGGAAAAGAATGATTTCCTCATATGTGATAAATGTGGAAAGAATCACCATGGTAAATGCGTGAATGTAATTGTAGTATGTTATAAGTGTGGAAAAGGACACCAATTATATGATTTCAAGGGTATGAAAAATGTTTCAAATGTACAATGCTTCATTTGCGAGGAGTTGGGACACTATGCGAATCAATGTCCAAATCATCAGAGTATACCCCAAATGCTGCTATTGGATAATAATAAAGTTATGATACTACCAAAGATGAAGAGGAATGATTCGATTTATTACATTGTTATTAATGTATTGTGTCATTTGAGTGTTATATTAATGATGTACATGTTATAATAATTATAGAGTATATACGGATTGTACTGCATAACTATTTCATTAAGGACTTGAGATTGTGTAAACCCAAATAAAAGTGACTCAATTGTAGGTTAAAATTTTGAAAAATATATGTTAGAGAGAAATATAAACCCTTATATGGTGCTGATACTAAGGTAGTGATTTTGGAATAATATATTATTGATTTAGATAAACTATATTGTATAATTTTGACTACCCTGAAACTGATTAATAATTTTTATATTCCATCATTGTTGGATATTACAACATTTTCAGAAAGAAAGTGTGTATCCAGTACTCTATAAGAATAAGGGAGCATGAATGTAATCGACAAGGTTTTATGGTAATTTATGGTGTTACCATGTTTTAAAAGAATAGGTGACGAAGGAGCTCACATATTATTACGTGGAACAAAGGATCTTCATTGGGTTTAACATCCTTATAAATTTTGAACTGTAAGCTTGGATAGAATTAATTTGGATAAATCTAAAAGCTGGAATGAATTAAGTTTATAATTGGATACTATTGGTAAGGTAATTTTTGGATTTTTAAAAAAAGGACAACATGCAGACAGTGTGACAATCTATCGTGTGGACAAAACTATGGGAATCGAACCAACAACTATAATACGATTTGGATTTATCGCCTACCATGGACTATGTGAAGTCCCAGGATTGTATAATCTAGTTTTTTAGTGGTTTTGATAGGTGAATTGTAAATTCCATATTTTTGAAACCTTATACGATTAATCTAAATAGATATATTTTTTGAAATCTTTTGAAGTTAAAGATGAGTTTTTGGAAGGAATTGGTTGAAGAATGAAACTCTACGTGCCAAGTATATATATATATATATATTCATTTTATTATATGTGTGAATTAATTATTAATCATTAGTGAAGTGATCTTAAAACCAAAAATGTGTTATCCTAACACTTTATGCTTTTTTGAACCGATAGTATTTTAAATCATCATAGATTGATGGATTTGAGGCCCTCAATTTGACACTTGTTTGTGATTGATGACCTCAATCACACCCAACAAATATTTAAATTTGTCCTGTAATTATGTGTCTTTAATTTCCACCAATGTTCTCCTAATGGTGATCATAATTTTGTGGTGACCATTTCATTTACCGTTTCCTCTTATTAAGACTAAATTTTATTAAACCAATTTCTAATGTGGGTTTTCCCACATAGATTTTTTCTATATTCAATATTTTGTTTTTTTAAAAAAAATTCAAATTGCGAGGATGAAATTTATTTAAGGAGGTAAGAATATAACACCCCAGGATTTCATTGTACGTTATTTCTTCAAATTAATTCAATAATTGGCACTACACGCAACACTGAGTTCAAGCGTCCAAACAATTATGAAAGTAGCCATTCAAAAGAAGTTATGAATTGAATTAACTGAATTTATAACTTTTATATAGTATATATAATTTTAGAATCCATAATATGAGTTTCATAGACAGAATGTAAGAACTAGTTCATTTTTTTCCGATAAAAGAAGAATTTTTCAAAAAAAAAGCACTTTAACCACCTTTTAATGGTGAACCCTTGTCAAATCCAATATTTGAATCTTTTATATATTAAATTTGACAAAATAGATGTCTACTTTAAAATAGGGACAAAATAATTTAGTTTCAATTTTTTTTTCTGTTATTTTGAGAACATTCATATGTGGGTGAATATTGAAAAAAACTATATTTTAGCTGAAAACTTCTTTTCTAATAAAATTAATTTATAATGTTAAATTATACATTTTAATGGTTTAAATGTAGAAATAGATTATATTTTTATCATTTAATCCAATTATGGTCATTGTAATAAATTTCACTTTGAGATTGGACAAAAATAAATGTCCATGTTTTGATAGTTATTATTTCTTAAAAATTCGCATTCTGGTTTTGAAAACACGAATTAATTTTAAATTAATAAATGAAACTTATATGGTTTTAATTTGATAAAATAGACTTCATTATTTATTTCAGAATATAAAAATTAAATTAGGGAGAATTTTAGGTATTTTTCAGAAAACTTTCTATTTTTGATGAATAGTAACAAACACTGAGTTATTGTTTAAAACTGGCTTTTTATTTAAATAATTATAAACATTATATAAATTTATTTTAGGTCAAAATTGTTACATAATTCATATATAAGTTAAATTTATTTCATTGGAGTCATTTTATAACATGTCTAGATATATAAAAATTTTATTAAATTTTTACTGACTTTTACCCACCTCATATGAGCATTTTCAAATTTACATAAAACGTAATTTTACCACTTCTGTGAGTTGAATATCAAAAATACGAGAGACACGATTGATATCAGAAAGTAAAATTTGGTTTAATAATATTAAAATAATTTTTGGTGAATAGTAACTTTTTACTTTTATTTACCATAGTTAAATGTAAATAAGGTAACTATGGGTAAAATTGATATTATTATTACCCTAACACAAGTCACAATTCTATTGGATTTGTATAATTCGACCGATAATAACCTTAGGAATTAAATATGATCCACTTTGGTCCACTTGGATTAGATTAAGACATTTATTATTATTTAATTCAATGAAGAGTTAAAAATGTTAAATTCAATGTTTAATAACTAAACCATTTCAAATATTTGGTTACACATACGATAAATTCGACTATACATATTCATTATAAATCTAAGAATATTTCCTAAATAATTAATTTTTATTTATATTTTTTATATATTAAATAATTATATTAATTTATGACACAATGATGATACATTAATTACTATATTAATGAATGAATAAAATAATTGATATTATAAATATCCAAATAAATTTAATTTGAGACCTTTTATAAATTACCATAATTTTATAGGTTAATATGACATAATATGGATGGTTAGAGGAATTATTTTCGATGAAATAATGTTGTTATGAATTTATAAAAAACAAAATACCAAATAGTGTCAAAAATGAAATAAAAGACTTTATAAGACAATTATTATATTATTAAATGATATTCAATTCCTAAAAATAAATGGTTCATCCAAAGGACATATATAATGATTGGTGTATCATTATTTAACCACTTGGGGTTCACATGGATGTATATATTATGTTTATTAACCTTATAATATAAAAATACAAAGAGACATGGTACATGGAAAACTATTTAACTAAGAGTTAAATGTAAAATATAAGGATAGTATAGTGACCAAAACTGTCTAAAAACTTTTAGTTGACTGGTTTTATACCCATCCCCACCATATCCTTTAAAATTATCATTTTCATCCATTGGAAACCGAAAATTATTTTATTATAAAATAATATTTCTAACTTTTCCTAAGATGCCCCTCACCCCTCTTATAAAAGGGCACTCCCCCATATATTTAATTCACTTGTTCAAATCCATTTTTCACTGCCAACCCCTATGAAAATACCATCTAAAATGTCCTAAATTCATCTTATAGGCCTTCCTATACTCATAAATCCAACTTATGGATCCCTTTTGATCAAATGAAAAGGAAGAACCTGAAGAAGAGGTAAATATTTCATCAACTCTTTCATGTTCCTTTCATCTTCCACTTGCTTTTTCATTGTTATTTCCATTAAAAAATAATAACTCTAGTATCTTCTATATACCATGATGTTATTATAAATATGGTACATCAATATTCATTATTCTATCCATCCTTTGAATTACATTTCACCATACGTGCATACGTACGGCTTACCGTCTCCACATCGTGGTGTAATTGTAATTCAATTAATTATTATTTGGATGTGAATAATAATTATGTGTAATTGATTTAAATAATAAATATAACAGGATAATTATTCATTATATATGATATACCATCCAATTTTATATTATTTTAATATCAAAATAATGAAATTGTTGCTCGTGAGTACGTACAGATTGTCGTCTCCACGAACACGATGAGATTCATTACCCATCGTATCCATTCAAAAATAATTTTCATTTGATGATTACAAATAATTTTTAATGACTTAATATCATTCTGAATATGAATAAGACACATACTATCCATAACAAACATTACATATGTAACAAAGCATATAATGATTAACGAATCCGGTAACCCCTGAAACGACAATAATAATAAAATATTATTAAAAAAGCAATATTATAAGATCATATATGATATTATATTACTTTATATTGTTCTTAAATAATTTAATAAAAATTATTTCACCATTATAAATGAGGTTAACCTACCCTCGACCATGGAAAATAACATGGCAAGGGTTAATTCTACAATCTATTTATTATCTGAGGTTGTTTTTACATAAGTGTCTAATAGGACATCATTATCATCCACATCCATGTTTCATAAAAAATGTATTTAAATTTTTTTTTAACTAGACAATGGGGTAAAGTAATTTATAACCTTATTTTACCTTATATATTTTGAAAGGAATCATTCGTTTGTTTTCCAAACAAGGTACTTTATGACCTTTTCGAAAAAATTATTCTAAGAATGTTTTTATAACTTATACAGCTGGTGCGTCTATTTTTTGTCGTTATAACATTATTGAAGCTTCCATTACAATCTTATAAGAATATTTTCAAAATAGATATTTTCTTTATAATTATGTGACTCTGAAATTATTTCAAAATAGAATGAGATATGTCTTCAAAAAATGTTTTGATTTCTTCTATTTAAACATCCTTTGGTGGACTTCATGTTTATTTGAAGTTGATTTATTATGACAAAAAATCAATAATTTATTGAAGGTTTTGTGATATGTTTGACTATGGATGTTATATTTCTATACCATTCATGGTTTATTGTTAATGGATTGAATTTTCAAAAGCTAGTTTTAACACAAATGCTTAAGTTATATTTCACCCATTTCATACGAGAAATGTATTGGACATATTGAGTGACGGTTGAAGCCCACTATAGCTCATCGATGCATCTGTAGGTCTCATGAGACAACTAGATGTGGAATTGTCCGAGGCCTTTCCAATTTGATATATGGTTTTGGCCAATTCATTAATACTTTTTAGACAACTTTGCCGAGGCCTTGAAAAAATGTTTCAGAATGTATGGCATTATACATTCACTCATTATGAAAATAATATTGATGGTTCATGTGGTTATTCGATGAGTAGAATACCCATTATTATGATTTATTATGTAATTGTTTACTCAGTTCAAATTAATTCCATAAATTTTTTTATTTTTATTATTTGTAAAGGTATGGGTTTCAATTATTCACCATGCTTAATATTTATGTTATGTTTCGCTGTATTTCTTACCCAAACTGAGCATTTGAGCTCACCCCATTCTTATTTTTCAATTTCCCAGGATATGAAAAAGTTAGTTATGAGTGACTTGCAGAAAAAATCTAGGATCCTAGGATGTTTCTAATGGAATAAATTCATGTAGAATTTCTTTCCAATTATTAAAGTTGATCTTATGTATCAATCATGCTTCCAATAATAATAAATTGATCTGTATTTCGAGATATGAATTCCACATGATCATGCCAATAATATGAAATAATGCACTGACTCTGGCTAACTAGGGTCGGGGCATTATATTTGGTATCAGAAAATGTATAGTACAACCCTTTGAAACTAGATTTAGATAAACTCTTATTAGAACACATTAACCTAAGATAGACTTTGGGTATTAGTAAAGAAGAACTTCCTAGAACTTTGGTAATGTGGTGATTTTGTGAGTTTTATAAGCAATACATCCATGTCTGGATACGAGCAGGTAAAGACATATCTGGCACAGATTACATAGGGGTAAAACACAAAAACGCCACTTTGAGCTAGGATCGAACAGGAACTCGTGCAAAACAATGGGCCTTGCTGCACTCTTGGTTACGACACTCTTAGGGGATATGCTTAGGATAATTATTATTTTCTTTACAAACCACTATTAAGGGTATATGAGTATATACTTCCTCAAAGAAAACATTTTTATGATTATGGATTATATCCATAAACTATTCAATTTATGGTAAGTGTTTTACAAGAAAGAAATTATTCACTGCAATTCATAAACTAACGTATTGTACTCCATTGTATAGAAATAGTGCCTAGTATAAGGAATGTGAACTCCAGCAATACATATGATCCACAGAGTAAGAAGGATCATATCTTTCATAGTATTAAGAAAAAATTTAGAAGTGAAATAGTCTCCCATGAATTCTCAACATATGAAGATATAATATCATGTGTTAATAAGATATATAAATAATTCTTTGAGTTAAATGGCATTGAAAGGAAGAAATAGATGAAAAGGAAAGAATAGAGAAAGATGGATAAAGGGAATATGGAAAAGAAATTATTTTCCATATGTGATAACTTTGGAAATTATCACCTTGTTAAATGCATGAAGGGAATGGGATTATGTAATAAGTGTGCAAAAACGACACCAATTATGTGATTATAAGGGTATGAAAAAAATTTCAAATTTATAAGGATTCATCTGCAAGGAGTTGGGACACTATGCGAATCAATGTCCAAATCATTAGAGTATACCCCAAATGCTTCTATTAGACAATAATAATGTAATGATACTAAAGAAGATGAAGAGGAATGATTAAATTTCTTACGTTGTTATTAAATTATTGTGTCATTTGAGTGTTGTATTAATTATGTACATGTTATAAGAATTATAGAATATATAAGGATTGGACTGTAGTACTATTTCATTATAGACATGAGCTTGTGTGGAACCACAAAAAGTGCCTCAACTGCAGGTTAAATTATTGGAAAATATATGGTGGAGAGAAATAGAAACCATAATATTGTTCTATAACCGAGGTAGTGATTTTGGAATAATACATGATTGATTTGGATATAATATATTGGATATTCGTGACTACCTTGAAACTGATTAATGATTTGTATATTCCCTCATTGTTGGATATTAATACATTTTTGGATAGAAAGATTATATACAACATTATATAATAATAAGGTATCATTGATTTAATCAATAAATTTTTTTGGTAATTCAGGGTGTCACCATCTGTTAAAAGAGTACATGAAGAAGGTGTCCACATGTTATTAAATGGAAAAAAGGAACTTCATTGTGTTTAACTTCCTTAGTAATTTAGAATTGTATTTTTTGATAGATGTATTTGGGATAAGTCTAAAGGTTGGAATGGACTATGTTTGAAATTAGAGACTATTGTTAAGGTTAGTTTTGGATTATTATAAAAAGGAGAACACGCAGACCGTGTGAAAATTTTTCACGTCAGACAATGCTAAGGGAATCGAACCCGCAACCATAGTGTGATTGGGATTTATCACATACCATTGGACTACGTGACGTCCCTGGATTGTATAATCTAGTTTTTAAAGACTCACATAGTGGAATTATAAATTCATCATTTTTGGAACCATATACTATTAGGATAAATAGAATATATTCATTGAAATATTTTGGAGTGAAATATGAGTTTTTGGTAGGAATTAGTTGAAGATGAAACTCTAATTTTCAAGTATATATATATATATTTAATCATATTATATGGGTAAATTAATTCATAAAATTTAGTGAAGGGATCTAAAAATAAAAAATGTGTTATCCTAATACATTATTTTTTCTTGAATCGATGGTATTTTAAATCATCATAGATTGATTGATTTCAGTCCCTCAATTTGACATTGGTTTCTGATTGATGACCTAAATAAATCCCAATAAATTTTTATATTTTTCCTCTAATTATTTTTCTCTAATTTCTACCAATGTTCTCTTAATCCAGATCATAATTTTGTGGAGACCCTTCAATTTTCCTTTTGTGCTTATTAAAACTAAATTTTGTTAACCCAATTTCCGATGTGTGTTTTACCACTAAGGTATTTTCTATTTTCAACCATTTATTTATGAAAAACAATTTCAAATTTCAAGGATGCAATTTATTAATGGATGAAAAAATGTAACACCCCAAGATTTCATAGTACGATATTTCATCAAAATCATTCAATAACATTCACTACATGCAACACCGAGTTCAAGCGCACCACGTCTTACCAAACTGGCCGTTCAAAAGCAGTTATGAATAGTATTAACTAAATTATGAAATTCATATAATCATTAATATTTTAGAATCCATTTTATGAGCTTCATATACATTTTGTAAGAACTAATTCATTTTTTCATATAAAAGAAGAATTTTTCAAAAAAAATGCACTTTTACCGCCTTTTAATAGGGAACCCTTGTTAAATACTATGTTTGAAACATTTATATATTATATTTTTTAAAATAAACTTCTTATTTTGGATTGAGAAAAAATAATTTAATTTCAATATTTTTTTGTTTTTTTCTGAGAACTTTCGTATGTTGGTGAATAGTGAAAATGATAAATTTTAACTAAATTTTTTTTTAATCAAAATAATGTATTATGGTAAATTATAAATTTTAATAATTAGTAAGTATAAATATATTATATTTTATCCACTTCAACTAATTTTGGTCATTGTAAGTAATTTCACTTTCAAATTGGACATAAACAATTATCAATCTTTCGATAGTTATTATTTCATAAAAATATTCCTTTTGGTTTTGACAATGAGAATTAATTTTAAATTTATAAATTAAACTTCTATGTTTTTAATTTGATAAAATATACTTAATTATTGAATTAAGAATGTCAAAATTCACCTAGGGTGAATTTTTGGTATTTTTCTGAAAACTTTCAAATTTTGATGAATTGTGAAAAACACAAGGTTGACTTAAAAACTGACATTTTATATAAATTATTTTTTATTTTATTTAAATTTATTTTAGGTTAAAATAGATAAATAATACGAATATATGCTCAATGTAATTAATTGGAGTCATTTAATAATATGTTTAGATATATAAAAATTTTATTGAACATTTTAATGTCTTTTACCCACCGCATAGGAGCATTTTCAAATTTATATAAAACATAATATTACCACTTCTGTATGTTTAATTTCAAAAATCATATATAAATGGTTTATATCAGTAAGTTAAATGTTTGTAAATAATATAAAAATAATTTTTCCTAAATAGTAACTTTTTACTATTATTT
Organism: Viscum album; assembly: GCA_963277665.1. Classification (NCBI taxonomy): domain Eukaryota; kingdom Viridiplantae; phylum Streptophyta; class Magnoliopsida; order Santalales; family Viscaceae; genus Viscum; species Viscum album. The sequence continues at coordinate 2,028,768,063 of OY728135.1, forward strand.
ACCATGGTTAAAAGTAAATATGTTAAATAAGGGTAAAAATGATATTATTATTACCATAAAAACTATCGTAATTATATTGGATAAGTATAAATCTACCAAAGTAAACCATAGGAATAAAGTATGATCAACTTTTGTCCACTTGGAATAGATTAGTACATTTATTATTATTTAATTTGAAGAGAGTTAAAAGTTTAAAATTCAAGGTTTAATAACTGAACCATTTTTACTATACTGTTACACATAAGATAAATTCATCTAAAAAATTCACTTGAAAGTTAAAATTATTTCATACATAATGATATGTTATTTTTATTTTTTATACATTAAATAATTAAATTTAATTATGAAACAATGATGATGCAGTAATTAATGCATTAATGAATGATTAAAATAATTGAGATTATAAATATCGAAATAAAGGTAATTTTAGACTTTTTATGAATTAAACTAATTTTCAAGGTCAATATTACATATTTTGGTTGGTTAGAATAATTGTTTTTGAATTAATAATGCTGTTATAAATTTTGAAAAAACAAAATACCAAATAGTGTTAAAATTGACAAAAAAGTATTTTTAAAACAAATATTATATTATTAATTGATATTATATTCCTAAAAATCTACGGTTTGGCCTAAAAACTAATATAAAGATATTTGTGTCATTAATAAACCACTTGGGGTTCGATTGGATGTATATTTTATGTTTACTAACCATATAATATTAAAATCCAAAGAGGCATGATAAATGTCAAACTATTTAACTATGAGTTAAATTAAAATGAAACGGTTAATATAGTGACCCAAACCTGTCTAAAATCGATTGGATGAGGGTTTTTAGAACCATAACCACCTTAACAATTAAAAAATTAATTTTTTATCCATTATAAACCGAAAATAATTTTATTATAAAATTATATTTCTTGCTTTTCCTATGGTGCCCCTCACCACTCTTATAAAATGCCACTCCCCCTTGTCTCTAATTAAAACCTTAGAAGCCATTTAGATCGGCCAAAAGCTACCCAAATACCCTCTCAGATATCCTAGATTAATCCTAGAGGCATTACATTAGTCATAAATCCAACTTAAAGTGACCTTTTGATCAAATCAAAAGGAAAAACACGAAGAAAATGTAAATATTTCATCACCTCTTTCATGTTCCTTTCATCTTACACTTACTTTGTCTTTGTTTTTTAGATTCTAAAATAATAAATCCAGTAACTTATATATACTGTGATGTTATTATAAATATGGTACAACATTATTCATTATTCTGTCCATCCTTTGAATGACATGTCATCATACGTGCATACGTACGGCTTACCGTCTCCACGTCATGGTGTAATTATTATTAAATACATTATTATTTGGATGGGTATAATAATGATGTGTAATTGATATAAATATTAAATATATCATAATAATCATTATGTATATATGAAATACAATCCAAATATATATTATTTTTATATCTAAAGAATGAAATTGTTTCTTGTGCGTACGTATGGATTACCGTCTCCACGAACATGATGAGATTCATTCCCCATCGTATCCATTCAAGAATAATATTCATTTGATGATTATAAATAAATTTTAAAGTCTTAATATAATTATATATAAGAATAAGATACATCCTGTCTATAAAAAAATTACTTATTTAACAAAGAATATAAAGGAAAACGTGTCATTTAACACCTAAAATGGCGATAATACTAAAATATTATTAACAAAGAAATATTAGACGATCATATATGATATCATATTAATGTATATAGTTATGAATTATTTAAAAAAAATTATTTCAGCATTATACAGGATGAGAATCTACCCTCGACCAAGGAAATGTACAAGTTAAGGGTCAATTCAGAAATCTCTTTATTATCCAAGGTTGTTTTTAGGTAAGTGTCTACTGGGACCTCTTTATCATCCACATCCATGTTTCTTAAAAAATGAACTACAACACATTTTTTTACTAGAAAACGAGTTAATGTAAATTATACCCTTATTTGAACATATATGTTTTGAATGGAATTTTTCTGTTGTCTTCCAAACAAGGTACTTTATGACCTTTTCAACAAAATTAAAGTAAGAATGTTTTTTTAAATTTACACGACTAGTGTGGATATTTTCTGGCGTTATAACATCATTAAAGCTTCCATTAAAATCTTATATTAATATTTTTATAAAAAAACATAATAATTATGTGACTCTTAAATGATTTTAAAATAAAAAGAGTCATTTCTATAAAAAAAATTATTTCTTCTATGTCAACATCCTTTGATGGATTTCAAGTTTATTTGAAGTTGATTCATTATGATACAAAACATCCATAATGTATTGAAGGTTTTTTGATATGTTTGACTGTGGATGTGCTATTTATATACCACTCATGGTTTTTGGTTAATGTATTTATATTTCATAAGTGAGATTTAATAATGACGATTATGTAATATTTCAAATTTTTCATATGGGGAAGGAATATGACATAGTAAGTGATGGGTGGAGCCTACTATAGATCCTCGATGCATCGGTATGTCTCATTAGAACACTAGACGTGGATTTTTCCAAGGCCTTTCCAAATTTTTTATATGGTTTTGGCTGAGGCCTTAATCATTTTTAGATATCTTGGCAGAGGCCTTGACATATTTTTTTTAGAATGTCCGGCATTATACATTCCATCATTATTAAAATAAAATTTATGGTTCATGATGTCACTCGACTAGTAGAATACCCATGATTATGTTTTATTATGGAATTATTTACTCAGTTCATATTATTTCCATTAATGTATTCATGTTTATTATTCTTAAAAGAATTTGGTTTTAGTTATTCACTATGATTAAAATTTATGTTATCTCCTGGTGTATTTCTTACCCTTACTGAGAGTTTGAACTCACTCTTTCTTTTGTTTAATTTTCCCAGGCTATGAAGAATTTATTTATGAGTGACATGAAGGCATAATCTAGGAGGATTGGATGTTTCTAATGGAATAAATTCATGTATTATTTCATTACAAGGTGTAAAGATGAACTTATGTATTAATATTGTTTCCAATAATATGAAATTGATCGGTCTTTAGAGAAATGATTTCCTTGTGATCTTGCCAATGTTAAATAATAATGCTCCGACTCTGGGTAACAAGGTTCGGGGCGTTACAGATTTATTTGGTGGAAACCAGTCACTATATCCTTTATAAAAACTATAGAATATTTTCTAAAACATTAAATTATCCAAATACATATCCATAGAGTCAACCCAATAGTTATACATAGAAATATAATTATGTATCTGAAAAAAAATTCTCATCATAACATAAATTGTTTTATTAAAACATTTATTTTATGTCAACTATGTAGACCCAGGATTGACATAAATGGATGTTATATCATTTTAGATGAAAATTCAATACATAACATAAATATATTACCATGGACTATAAGAGTATAGTTTCATTAGAAACATAGAAACAAACTAATCATTTTTGGTAAAATATTGACATTATATCCCATTATTATCTCAACCATTAGTAATGATACCTAAAATAATTATTCATAACCAAGTGAAAATACAAAAATTAGAAATATGTTATATTAAATGCTCATTAATGGTAAATAAGAGGTATATGTAATCAAAATTATTGGAATGATGATATGAGAACATGATCATAAAAATATAATATCTTACCCTTTATATAAAATAGCATATACATGAATCATGGAATAAAGTATGGATGTTCATAAGACATGAATCATCAAGAAATAATGAATTTAATACCTGGAAGCATAACATAGGAATTAAACAAGTAATTGTGAAAGACAAATTAGAATATATAATGTGATCTCATAGTATCAATGAAATCAATTTGGAGACCATATAGGTAGTATAGGATCACTCCCAATACTATCTTGGTAGTAATGGATCACATCCATTGACATTTTATTAGCATGAGTTCACTCATTATACCATCATAGTAGTCATGGTTCACTATGATTGAAATCTTAGTAGTAGGAGTTCATTATTCCTAAAATCATGGTAGTCATGGTTCACTCCAATGGACATTTAGTAATCAATTTAATTTCCCATTACCATGTTATTCTATATAGTAATATATAAATGTCAACACCCAATGCTTTATAGGGGGATATTTTTCACAACAATATCATAATTAAATCATATATACATGTTCAATAATCCCATAAATTTTCATATGTTAACCCATAATATTTATTGGGAATAAAAAACATGTAATCATATAAAAACCTCTAGAAAATAATAGTTTTAATTATAATTTCATCAAAAGAAAAACACCTAAAATATAAATCAATATCATAAACATTTAACCCAGGAAAGATAAACATATTTCATAAACAAGTATCCTGTGAATAAGAAATGGATTTTATATACATATAACCCATGAACGGGAGATGGGGTATATAAAGGTCCTTATCAAAATAAAAACCCTTTAATTTAAATAATATAAATGAAACTTGTAGATAACTTTCTATTAGTGAATGACTAACATCAATAGATGTCATCATCGATGGAATGCAATTTTTAAATATATTTAAAAACAATTTCTTATGGAATTTATTAGTTATTCAAATTTTTTTATTAATAATAAAACATTCTGAAAATAATTTTTTAGAAAATAACTTGAAAATATATAAAGAATAATTGAAATAATTATGAAAATATTTTTCTATGAAAACATATAAATGAACCATCCAAACTATTTTTAAAAACCTTTTCACTGAAAACAAATTAATAATATATAATAAAGGTTTGATTACCTTTTCATAACCATTTCCATGAAAATTCATTGAACAATTATAAATAATTCTTAAAAAAAATTTAAAAAATTTTTCTTTGATAAAATATTAAATAAGTTTGCACACATTTTGAAACCCATTGTCCTTGGAAACTGAAAGATTATTATAAAAACATAGTTAAAACCATTTTCCTATAAAATATATAAAATAAACATTGAAACCTTTTAGAAATCAATTTACATGAAAATATTTTTAAAACCTTTTCCCCGTGAATACTCATAATATGAGCTTCATGAAATTCCAAGAACCATTTTCATTAAAACATATAAATGTATATTGAAATTTTGTGAAAATAATTATACAGGAGAAAAATTCTTATAAAAAATTCATTATATATTAAACATTTAATGAATAAATTTAGGCTACATATAATTGGTGGTGGGTAAATATTTACATGATGTGTGATGTAAAAATAACATTCATTTTTCATGGTATAAATGTTATAAAAAATACTTTTTGGAAATGGAAAAAATTTTCCCTTTAATTTTCAGTTAAAATAAAAAAGTGTAAAAAATTATTTTTATTAACAATGTATTTTATTATCATGTAATTGGAATACCTCTTTAGAAAACATGGTTTTCTGACCGAAGAGAGGGTAAAGTTGGGAAATATTAAGAACCCATTATTAACTATATTATGTATCAAATAGTATAAATATGGAACAAATACATTATTATAGAATGAAGAACCATAGCGGAAGAAAATTCATGAACTTCTAGATATATTATTTGTAATATTTCATCAATGAAAGAATAAATATAAACACCCTTGAAATTAGATAAGATCTCCAAATTAAACTCTTATATATTATTAATGTGGGATCATACATTTTATATAATAAAATTAAATTGAATATGCATAAATTATAATTATAATTATTAAATTAATGGCATAAATTTTAATATTTATGTATATACACCCATAATGATAATTTAGGTGTATAAAAAACATGAGTCTCGTGGAAGGAAAATTGAGATAGAAATATTTCTCTAATTTAGTATCATTTGAAATCAACCCCCATAATAAAACTATAATAAAATGAATATTTGAATAACCTTAAATATAATTAAAATATATAATGATTAAAATAATGGAATGTAGATAGATCACAGAAATGGAATGTTTGGTGATCATATAATGTATTCCATGTAAATAAAAAGTTAGATGAAATCACTTGTCATGACCCATTCCCCGGGGCCCATGTCATGACTACCCCAATCCCTCCTTCCATAGGCCAGGGGCTGGGGATTAGCACTAAAATGCATATTCCCGAATTATGGGAAGGCATTACCTTTTTATCATGTAAACACACGCAACCAAGCTCACAAAAAGATAAGAACACAAGTAAACTGTATAGAAAAAAGAGTGCTGAATGTAATATGGGCTGGAATACAATCCCAATAGTAATGGTACATGTACAACTAAAATACAATATAACTACAGAAAGAAAAATAAAGCTATTGTATCATCCTCTGAGGTTCCTACATGAAGGGTAGGTATCTATCTTATCCTCATCACTCCACATCCTCTCGTATACTCTACGTACTGACACCCTGTATGGTCTCTCTTCGGGCACCGTCCAGTACTGGAAACATCTTCCTTGATCAGCACTATCGGTAATCTTCACCAAACACAATAATGTGCGGGCATATCCGGTGTGAGGGTGACTATAATTAAACTCAGTAAGAGCCCCGAGACTCTCATGGACTCACGAAATTTTTAAAGGATAAACAAAAAAACCTGAAATCAACTAACAACCCTACTTAGGTATATGCTCATACATATACTTATGTTATCAAGTATACCCACCTCAATCAAGAGAAAAACACATGGTCCAACCAAAAAGATGAAATCTAAACTATTCAACAATGTAAGTAATACCATAATGGTATGTACCATAAAAGTATGCCACACAGAAGAATACCACCATGCTATTACCACGAAGGAAGGTACCACACAGATACGAACTCAGATCACACAAGTTATAATGTAGGTACAATAGTAGAGATGATTAGATGTAACTACTGAATCATCTTACTCTGTTAAGAGGCACACCCACAAAGAATCGCAAAATCCAGACCCACACAAGATCCTAGTAGATCATCACACCCACACATTATCCTATTACTTCGTCGGTACATCATCAGACCCACAGAGGGTCACAATACACGTCGGTACATCATCTGAACCACACAGGATCCTATTACATCATCTGTACATTGTCAAACCCACACAGGATCCTAGTAAATCGTCAGTACATCATCAGACCCACACATGATCCTAGTACATCATCAGTACATTTTTAGATCCACACAAGATCCTAGTACATCGTCAGTACATCATCAGACCCACGCTGGATCCTAGTGTATCGTCAGTACGTCCTCAGACCGACAGAAAAGCCTAGTACATCCTCAATACGTCGGCATACCCACACAGGATACTAGTACTTCATTTTTACAATGTCAGACCCACACATGATCCTAGTACAACATCACTATGTTGGCAGACCCACACATGATCATAGTACATCGTCAGTACGTCGTCAGACCCACACATGATCCTAGTACATCATCACAGCCAGTTATACGGTTCCCGCACTGAGCTCTCTTGTCTCCAGGAGGGTATGCTCTTAAATACACTAGTCGATACTAAAACTGTCACGAAGTCCCAAACAGATGTATCCCAAAGGACTGCCACGTCATAGGGGTATTAACGCAATAGACAGTGTGTCAATATGATGCCCAATCAGTAAGTTATAAGACATTTAGTTCTGACGGCCTGATTGAATTCGTGCTTGATCCATCCAGACCATACCCAAACAATATACAAACCTCATGTGGGTTATACCAAAAGTAACTTCTCTCTCCAAGTTTTTCTGCGCAATAGATGATTCATCAAATGGACGCCTGATGCAAATGTTATCGCCCAAAGTGTTGGATGGGTCGAAACAGGTTGAGGTCATGTATGACCTGGTCGGACTGACACAACCCAACCTAGCCTAGGCCGAACTAGTTAGGGTTGACCAAACCGTACCCGCTGTGTCTAGCCTGGCCCGTAGTGAGACCAAGCCCACACTATGGTCTGGCCGGGGCCATGCTGGGTAGCCCCGCCTGGGTGGCCCGACAGTCTGAGGTGGTAGCATTTCAGTGGGGTGCTGGGGTGCTGCATTGCGGCACGGCGGCCATGGGGCGGGGGGGATCCATGGTGCGGCGAGGCAGCCTCAGTGCGGTAGCATGGAATAGTGCGGTAGGGCGTCAGCGGTGCGGCGGTCCACTGCGAATGGACAGACAGTCAGTCATCCTCCCTTCGCCACTATGGCCCAAGCCGCATTTATCTTTCTTATGGCGGTGTGGTTGCTCCTTCGCCATTTTTACGGCCGGTGGTGTGTCGATTTCCATATCCGAGTCCTACCAGTTCCATTCTTCGTCACCGGTTTCTACTCTCTTCTATTGAGAGAAACACAACAAAATCCTTAAGTAAATTCAAAGAGGTCGGGCGATGTACGTTTGACCATCACCCTCCACGTTAGGGTGGTATCAAGCGTCTTAATAAATAATGTATGAAGAACGTCAAGAATGGTAATGGGGGGGGGGTTACTGAAAATATCAAACCTTAACTCAAAGCTTCATAGACATTAGAGAGGAGAGAAGAGTGGATGTCAGTTCGTCGTTGTTGAAGAATTCCAATGTTGTAGGATGTCATGTTTTTTTAGATAAGATGATGCATTCTCCATTGAAGAAGATCTTCATTGGGAGGTGTTCTTCATTGGAGAATAATAATCCTACCAAAATCTCGCCCCTTCTACTTTTCCAATGGTTTCTCCCATCCAAAAAACAAGAGTGGATCCAAATCAAATTAAATTAAGTCTATAAAATTAATTTTGTTGGCACAAGTAATTGGAATCATAAATTAATGGTTGGTGGTGCAATTAATGTGGAAGACGTTCAAGAGACTTCTCCACATTAAAGAGGGAGTTTTTAGTTAGGGTGTTCCCCTTCATTTAAATTTAAAATTGGGGGTTTGTGTTCAGGTGGCCTCCACCTCCATAACTCATATAGAGAGGCTTCAAAATTAAAAATAAAAAATTTCAACATTTTATTTTTCATATTCAATGAAAATCATGAAAAATAACACTCTCCTTAAACCAACTGCGGTCGAGGAGAAATTATCCTTAAGATAATACCGTTGATGTGTGTTCAATGGTGTCCTTAGATATCAATTCCTAGCGTCGGTTCCAAAGTTACCAAACCCCGCTCGCACGTTTGCTGAACATACCCGAAAAAATGTTCAGAATTTTGTTCCAGAAACACCGGGCCTCTGAATTACGAGCCTTATATTTTCGAGGTCTCGTAAAATAAATATATAATTAAAATAGAAACATGGAAATTCTAGGTCATTACATTCTCCCCACCTCATAAATTTCCGTCCCCAAAAGCCACATCACAAAACTGGGAAAACAAGTGGGGGTACTGAGCAAGAATCAGAGCCTCTGGCTACCATGTGCTCTCCTGGTGGTTCCTGTGCTGATAGTGAACACGCACCAGAGGTATTGACCACCCAAGAAGGACCTGATCATGTCGATGCACAATATCAAATGGAACCTTCATAAATGTCACCCCATAGTCGATGTCCAGTTCGTTCGGGTCGATGGCATGGGTAATCATAAAAATATCTCCTAAACTATGATATGTTGAATACATTATGCACCTGGTGCAAGTAAGGTGAAAGAGCTAAGTGGTAAGCCATCTCACCAACTATAATGAGGATATGGAATGGTACGAGGATCCTCATAGATTACTTTCCAACCCAGCCAAATCTCTACCAGGCTCATCATGGAGAGACTCGTAGAAAGACATGGTTACCATCATCGAACTCTAGAGGTCTCCGTATTCTGTCGACATAAGACTTATACCTACTCTATGTAGTCTTCATCCACTTCTGAATGATCTTAACTTTCTCTTCGATAGCATGTACCATCCCTGATCCCACAAGGTCTGACTCCCCTGGGTCAGTCCATCATAAATGTGATTGACAAGATCGCCCGAACAATCCCTCAAATGGTGTCATCCCAATGGTGGAGTGATATCTGTTGTTGTACACAATCACCACCAATAGAAATTGATCCTCCCAACTATGACTGAAGTCAAGAATGAAAAAATGTAGCATGTCCGTGGGGGTATAAATTTTCTGCTCAGTCTATCCATCCATTTATTGATGGATGACGGTGCTAAAAAGAAGCTGCGTCTCGAGAGCCGCCTGGAACCCCTTCTTTAAAAGAGAACTAAAAGTTGTATCATGATTTAATACAATCGTCTATGGTACTCCATGTAACCACACAATTTCTTCCATGTAGAGGCGTCCCAAACATTCTACTGAACCCTGGTCATTGATCGGTTGGATGTGGGTAGACTTGGTGAGTCGGTAGACGATCACCCTGATAGAATCAAGAAATCTAGATGTCCGTGGAAGTCCCGTCACGAAGTCCATGGATATCTCATCCCACTTCCACTCTGGGACATCTAGAGGCTGAACTAATCCTGCTGGTACCTGATACACCGTCTTCCCTTACTGACTAGTGAGGCACTGTGGGTCAAACTCTGTAATTGCTTTCTTCATTCTCAGTATCCTGCGATGTCGTCGTAGATACTGGTACATCTTCTCCACTCCTGGATGTACCGCTAGAGGGTATGTGTGGAAATCCCACACCACTTCCCCTCAAAGAGACACTGGTAACATAATACATCCTTTGAAAAAGAAGAATGTGCCCCCCACCTTCTTAGAATCCATCAGGTGCCTATCCTGTGGATATCTAAGCATGTTGAGGCTCACAGTCAGTGTGCCCATGTTTCACCTCCCTGATTCGCTGAAGAAGTGGGGGAGTGATTGTAATAGAATGAAGAAAAGTTTCTCCATCTCGATCCACAAAGTATATCTACAATGTGGCTAGCTGCTTTGTCACCTCACCTTGCCGCTGTATACCAGATCGCTGGCTGAGTGAATCTGCTAAAATGTTCCCCTTTCTAGGAGTATAAATTATCATGAAGTCATAGTCCTAGACTAACTCGAGCCAATGTGGCTATCTCAGGTTCAGTTCCTTCTTCGAAAATATATACATGAGACTCTTGTGATCTGAGTAGACTGTAAAATTCTCACCCATCTTGTAATTTCTCCAAAACATCAAGGAGATGATCATTGCTACTAACTCCAGGTCATGTGACGCATGGTTCTTCTCATGTAGTCTTAGTTGTCGAGATCCGTAAACAATCACTTCTTGAAACTGCCTTAGTACACATCTGAGCTTCGTCCCTAATGTGTCGCAGTAGATTATGTACCCAACACCCGCCTCTGGAAGCATCAAGATGGGGGAACTAGCTAGCCTCTTCTTGAGTTCCTGAAAAGTCTGTTGACATCTCTCTGACCACATGATGGGTTTCCCCTTCTTATTCAATGCTGATAAATGTGTTGTGACTCTGGTGTAATCTGTCACAAACCTGCAGTAGTATCAAGCCAAACCCATGATACTCCGTACCTCTATAACACTTCTGGGTGGCTCCCAAGAATGTACCCCCTGAATCTTCACTAGATCCACTGAAACTCCAGCTCCTGAGATGACGTGTCCTAGAAACATTACCTCATGGATCCAGAACTGCCACTTCGAGAGAATACCATAATCCTAGGGCTTCTCGGAGTGTTCCCATAACTACCTACAAGTGATAGGCATGCTCCTCCTCATTAGCTGAGTAGATCAGAATGTCGTCTATGAAGACTACTATAAAGAGATCATGGTATGGCTGATAGATCTTGTTCACGAGTCCCATGAACAATACAGGGGATTGGTCACTCCTAAAGTCAAAACCATGAACTCACAATGGCCATACCAACTTCTAGAAGTTGTCTTCTGCACATCCTCGTCTCTTACTCTATGCTGGTGATAGCCAGATCTGAGGTCCATTGTCGAGGACCATCATTCTCCCTTCAAATGATCAAAGAGGTCACCAATCCATGAAAGCCGGTACTTGTTCATCACGATCACCTGGTTTAGGCATCAATAGACAACACAAAGCCTGAATCTCTCATCCGCCGTCTAGGTGAAAAAAATCGGGGCTGCCCAAAGAGAAATAGTAGGCTGAATAAATCTCTTCCCTTGTATGTCCTCTAGCTGTACCCGCATCTCACGAAGATCTGAGGAAGCCATCTAATACATTGGTATAGATATCTGTGCCATCCCGGGGAACAAGTTAATGTAAAATTGCACCTCTCTGCGATGAGGTAGTCCTAGAATTTCATTAGGTAGACATCCATGTAATGGTCCACCACTATAGGATAGATCGTACTGTCTGCATCAACCACTCCAAGGGTAAGGCTAGCCAACAAATGAATGATCAGCTGCACTCTTCTTTGAGGAATTCCATCCTATGCTGCAAAGGATCCCATCACATAGAAGGAGTTAATCCTGGTCCCAACCGTGTGTACACACCGCACATTACTCCTAATGTAGTTAATATTAATATGGACTTTATATAACTAGTCCATACCCAAGATGATGTTGTAAGGCCTCGATGCCACTACTAAGAGATCCCAGCTAAATCCCTCACCTCCTAGAATGAGATAACACTTCCACCACCATTGGGTAATCATTGAATCTTTTCTCGTAGGAGAATCTATCCATAAGGATCAATCCAATGGCTCCTTCGGAATCTCCAAGATCTGAAAGAGGGCCGGGATAATAAAACCATGATTGGAACGTGTGTCAATAAGTACTACTTCTAAGGTGGAGTAGACATAAATCCTACCTTGTATCATCTCTGGAGATCCATGGTCGTAGGCCTCAGCTTCATGGAGTGGAGCTAATCCCTATCCACCTACTCTCGATGGTCGAGCTGGACCACCTGGTGGTGGTGGTGGTGGTAACATCTCCAATCGTCTCCACCACCAACTGCACGACATGATCAAGTGCCATGTCTTTCTGCTCCATGCAGACCTCCTCAGTCAAACCCGAGTCTCTACAAGGAGGTCTTTAAACCATCTGCTAATTATTTGTATGACATGTCAGACAGTCACGAGCCATGTGACCATACCTGTTGCATGTGAAACACGGCTTGTTCCTCACATGACTGGCTCTATCTTCGGTGCCCCTCAAAACCGACCCTGAATCCTATGGTCGTCCACTATTTGTCCTGGTCCTATTGGAACATTGTGACATCTATCTACTGTTAGCTGTAGAAGACACCGATATGTGATGTCACGTGGTGGGCCTCCCTACTGGCAACTACTGAGTAAGAAAACTCTTCACTAATTGGGCTATCTCTAACACCCCCGCCAACGTCGGTTTCATAAGATAATTCATTTAAGCCCTGATCTACGACCTTAGCCCCTGCTCGAAGGTCCGGGTGCAGAAGAACCGGTCTCGTACCATATTAGTGGAGTAGCATGAAAGGTCTGTGATTCTCGCTGAGTACTAATCCACAGTTATGCCGCCCTGCTGTAGTTGAACAAGGTTTTGTATGCGCACTGTGCGAAGAGTCGCTAGGACCAATTCTTCCTCGAACATGCTCTCGAAGTATTCCTAGAAAAGTGTCACCTCATTGTGAAACTAGAGCATCTAGATCCACAATATTCATGTCGTTGCCTGTAGAAGACTGGTGAAGAGGATCACCATGAGATAAAAAAGTGTCCCTACCAGTCGAAAGACTCTCACCACGGTCTCCAGCAAATCTTCAACCGCATGTGGGTCCATCTCTACCTCGAACCTGGGTGGCCTATGGCACTGGAACTCATGCAATGTGCTCCAGCAGTGTGAAATCTCTTTTGTTGGGGATGGTGGCATTGGAGGCCCAATGGGTAATGGTACCGTTGATTCCTCCACTGTTTCCTCCATTGTAATAGGGTCCTACAACAATTCCTCAATGCTCATTGCGCTACAAGTGCGTACTATAACTGATTCCCAAGCTGGCAGGCTGCGTGAAGGCTTCCTGAAAGGAAACAGGAGCACCATGGTCATTAAGTTATATCTGGTGAGCTAATTCATAAACATCACATAGAAAACTCTTTAAAAAACACACACACAATCAGGGTTTTAATGCACTAGTTTGGAAATCAGAAGTCAGAGTCCTGCTGTACGGATACGTTGGCCACTGTGCCTACACTAGGTTACCTAAACTAATAACCACACTAACTACACAGAACAATATTTCCATTAATATAAAGTTCATATTCCTATGTTCTACAGTATAACCGACACCTTTAATACCCATGTTTCACGTCCCCATCCCCAAGGGCCCATGTTGTGACTACCCAAAGCCTGCCTTCCATAGGCTAGGGGCTGGAGACTACCACCAAAAAGAGTATTCCCTAAAACTGGGAAGGCATTTCATTTATATCTTGTAATAACACGAACCAAGTACTCATCAAGACATGACAAGAAGTAATCTGTATAGAAAAAAGAGTGTGGAAGGTAAGAGGGCCCATAATACAAGTCCAACAGTAAAGGTACAAGTACAACTGAAATAAAATACTATTGAAAAAAGAAAAATACAACTATCGGGTCGTCCTCCGAGGTTCCTACCTGAATGGTAGGTACATATCACCTCCTCAGCACTCCACATCTTCCCGTGTCCTCTTCATATAGACATATTGCATGGTCTACCTCTGTGAATCGTCTAGTCCTATAACCCTCAGCCTTGATCAACGTTTTCCGTCGTCTTCACCAAACACCACAATGTACGGGCTTAGCCTGTGCAGGGGTGAGTATAACAATACTCAGTAGGGACCCCAAGACCCTCATGGTCTCAAAAAATCCACAAACGATAAACCACAATGCATTAAATCAACTGAAAACCCTACTTAGGTATATGCCCATTCATATACCTATGTTAACAAGTATACTCATATCAATTATGAGGAAAACATAAGGTCCAACCCAAATGACTAAATCTCAACTGTTCCATGATAAAAGGAATACCATAAAGTTAAGATCCACACATGTATGCCACACAGAAGAACACCGTCAGGTATTACCATGAAGGAATGTACCACTCAAGTACGAACTCAGCTCACACCAGGTCTGACATAGGTACAGTAGTAGAGATGATTAGATATAACTACTGAATCTTTTTTACTCTGTTAAGAGGAAGTCCCATGATGGATCCAAAATTGCAGACCCACATAGGATCGTAGTACATCGTCAAACCCGCACATGATCCTAGTACATCATGGGTACATCGTCAGACCCACACAAGATCCTAGTACACATTAGTACATCATCAGACCCAACAATAACCTAGTACATCGTCTGTTCTTCGATAGATCCACACCAGATCCTAGTACATAGTTAGTTCGTCATAAGACCCACACAAGATCCTAGTACATCGTTAGTACATCATCAGACCCACAAATGATCCTATTACATTTTCATTACATCGTCGACCCACACAGGATCCTACTACATCGTCATTAAGTTGTCAGACCCAAACTGGGTCCTAGTACATCGTCAGTACATTGTCAAACCCGCACAAGATCCTAGTACATCGTTAGTATGTCTTCAGAACCACACAATATCCTAGTACATCATCAGAGTCAACAACAGGTTTCCCTCACTAAGTTCGCTTGTCTCCGGGAGCGTCTTCTCCACAATCCACAAGTCGATACTCCAACTGTCGAGAAGTCACACAAAGAAGTATCTCAATGTACCGCAACATCATAGGGGTTTCAACGCAATAGACAATGCGTCAATCAGACTCTCATACTGACTGTTTTTTGCCTTTTAGTTCTGAGGGCCTAGTTGGATTCGTGCTCGATCCAACACGTATATACCCCAACATTATCCAAACATCATGTGGGGTATATCAAAAGAACAATCTCACTCCATGGTTTACGACTCCATAGACGGTTTGTAAAATCGACGTATTGTGCCAATGTTATGGCCAAAAGTATGGGATGGGTCAAAATAGGTATTGGTCTATTTCGACCAGGTCGGACCGACCCAGACGGATCCGACCAGGTCCGACCTGGTTCGGGTCGACCCAGCCCGACCTTCTGGGTCTGGCCTGGCCTGTTGCATGATCTGGCCTGCGTTCCGCGTCCCGGCTTGGCGGTCTGGCATGGGTGGCCAGGTGGTGCGGGGCGACTGCGGTGTGGCTGGGAGTCATGGTGCGGCTTGGTGTTGTGGTACAGCGGGGCCATCACGGTGCGGTGGGATGCCGCGCTGCAGTAGGGTGGCCGTGACATGTTGTGGTGCCACATCGGCTGGGTGGATACAGGGCGGTACTGTGTCATTGCTCGCTGGATGGCCAGTCATCCTCCCTTCACTACCACGACACAAGTCGCAATTCTCTTCCTTCGGGCGGCACAGTCGCGCCGTCACCTTCTTCGTGGCTGGTGGTGTGTCGGTCACCGACTATGAGTCCCATCGATGCCATTTGTTGGCACTAATCACCATACTATTCCATTGTGAGGAACACAACAAAAACCTCAAGAAAATGCATAGATGTCGGGCCCTGTTCGTTTGGCCCACACCCTCTGCGTTATGGTTGTAGCAAACAACTTAATGAATCTTGTATGAAGAACATTAAGAATGGTAAGGGGGGTACTCCAAACATCAAAACCTATATCAAAGGTTCATAGACGTCGGATATGAGAGAATAGAAGATGTCAGTTCGTCGTTGTCGAAGACGTCCCAAATTGGAGGATGGCACATTCTTTGTTGGAGAAGATGACACATTGTCCATTAATGAAGATATTTGTTGCTAGGTGTTCTTCGTTGGAGAAGAATAATACTACCAAAATAACTCCCATTATCCATTCCAAACGGTTTCCCCCAAATAAAAACAAGACTAGAGCCAACCCAAATTAAATTAATTCTATCAATTTAATTTTTATGGAATAATTAATTGGGATCATTAAATAATGGTTGGTGGTACAATTAATTAGGAGTAATTTCAAGAGACTTCTCCACATTAATTAAGATTTTTTTTAATTCAGGTGGTCCCCACCATTTAAATTTATAATGGTAGGTTTTAGTTTGGGCGGTTCCCACATCCATAACACATGTTGAGAGGTTTAAATAATAAAAATAAAAATGTTAAACATTTTAATTTTTGTATTCCATGTAAACCACAAAAACTAACATTCACCCTCGACAAGCTGTGGTCGAGGTGAATGACTCCTTAAGCGAATGTCAGTGCTGCAAGTTCAATGGTGTCCTCAGATTTCAATTCAATGGACCAGTTCAAATGATACAAAAACCCACTCACACGTTTACTGAATGTTCTATATAAAAAGTTCAGAAATTCATTCCAGGCACATTGGGCCTCGGAATCACACGCATTCAATTTTAACATAAACTTTAAATTTCATATAAATAAAAAAATTACATGGAAATTCCTGGCCTTTACATCACCCTAACTTGTGTATTGACTATGGTCATACTCATTCAAACAACCTGAATGATACATATATATTTATATTACACCATTTAATGAATAATATTA
This sequence comes from Viscum album, assembly GCA_963277665.1. Lineage (NCBI taxonomy): Eukaryota > Viridiplantae > Streptophyta > Magnoliopsida > Santalales > Viscaceae > Viscum > Viscum album. The sequence goes on from OY728135.1 coordinate 2,028,785,376, forward strand.
TTATATATAATACCATATGTGGTTTCATTACAACCTTATATTACTATATTGTAATCTGCCCTTTGTTAAGGATTCACTTTGTGTAATACTCTCTCTATTCTTCCCAAGTGTCTTAATTTGTTATATCTTTGGTCGATATACTTATATAATGTTTTTAGTAATTTATAATAATATATAAATATAATTTATATAATTTATATTTTTATTATAATAATCTATCTTATATAAAATTATGAAACAAAATACAGTCTTCCTAAAGATGGTAGGTCACACGTACGCATGAATGCTATTCATTTATAATTGTCGTGTTGAATGAAACAAAATATGATAAAGGCAAATATATATATATATAAATATATCATTATTATATTATCTATATTATATCTTATATCGCATATTTATTCTCTAAAAACACCTTAAATAAAATCCATATACTATATGAATTAACCATATATCTTTGAGGGGCGGTAGTCCACACTTCGTCAAACGAAATTATCAAATTTACATAAGATAGAAAGACTAAAGATTTTTCATAAAAAATTTATAGATTTATAAAAACATTATAAATTTAATATATATTATATATAAACATATTTTACATCATAATGGCCACCTTGAAATGTTTTATTGGAATAATGAACAATCATCGTATCGTGATGCAGTTTTTCACCTATCATTGAAACATACTGTTAGGTATCCATTAGATGGAGGTGTCTATATATTTTGGTGAAAAAGTTTACAAAAATAATCCAATAAAAGCTAGGGTAATTATTTTTCATATATTAATATAATATATAGAGTTGGAAGTGGAGGAGAAGGAATATAAAAGAAACAACTTGATTGAAGATGTTACCTCTTATCAGGTAATACATATTAGTTTGTTCAAAAAGGCTTCCCGATGTATATTTCATCAATATGAAATGATTATTGGTTGAAGTTAAAAATTTGTTGAATTTTCTATGGAAGATCATGGGCGATCCTAAGAGGATTGAGGGAAATGAGGATGTGCGAGAATTGTTGGCCATTTATATGGAATTAAAACGATTCACATGAAATAACTAAAAACAAGTTAGTTGAGAAGATATTTTTACCTATATAAACATCATACCAAATATACCCATTAAAATAATGAATAGTATATTGCTGAAATCATTCCATCCAGTTTGTTTTGGACAACTTTCTTGGTCATTTGTGCCCTAAAGATTAAGTTTTAGTCCCTAATTAAACATAATTATAACTTAATTTTTGAAATTAATTTTAATACCCTTTATTAATATTTGTGGTAAAATATCAAGTTTATATAATTAGAATATGAAATTTATACTCATTAAAATGGTTTATGCTTGTTTTTAGAAATTTGGTTTATAGAATTGGAAAAATTAAGATCAATTCTAATCCCATAGACGAGAAGAAATTACTGGATTTTAATGTATAAGTATGTTCAAAATATTATTTAGATTTTATATTCAATTTTAAATTTAAAATCATTATAATGAACTAAATTTTATTAATTGAATTATTATCGATCCAATGTGACCCTAAAACAAATTTAAAATTTAATTTAATATTAATAATTATTAAAATGATATGAATGTTTTTAACTAAAAAGAAGTAATTTTCACTATACCTCAAAAAATGATGACAATCATAAAAATTACAATAATTTCATATAAGATAATTTCATCATTATAAATAAATAAATGAATTGTTTTAACAATTTCAATTTTTATATGTGTATGAAATTAATTTTATTATTAAAATCAGGTCAATCGTGAAAACAATGATTTTAAATATAAAATGGAATTTTCCGAAAATAATATAATTCATTTTCAAAATGTTTTATATCTTTAATTCCATTGAAATAAATGTGAAAAGTAGTTTATAACATTTATATCACTGTATTTAACAGCTATGTTATACATATTTCATTTTTAAATTATATAATTAAATGACGCTTCATAGAATTTCGATGTTATGTGAAAATTATGCCATGTCAGTGTTGCGAGTAGCGTAAGCCAAGAAGATATTTTGTGTAGTGAAATCCATGTTGCTATTGTGTGTAGCACAAGACAATTTATTTTCATGTGAATGGACTATTCGAATTAATATTAATATATATATATATATAAATATAACTATTTTTATCATCAAGTGAAATGGAAAAAATCAAAATGATTTTTTTTTATAAAAAAGTAATTCACATGGTCTTGGGGTGTTACATTATTCTAATAATTAAACAATATAATTTTACCAAAAAAATGGGTTTTGGGAACTTAATAATCCCCAATCCCCAAAAATGATTTTTTGAACTCATTAGGCATCCATTTCAGGTATATAAGTGTGAACATGACCACAATTTTGAGAATCCATACCTATGTGAAAAATATGGTTCTTATAGTCTCCCCCTATAGTGAACCACACTTTACAAATATTATCATTTCATAAATTTTTTGGGATACTTTAAATATTTGTAAATAGAATCATGATGGTTGTACGAGTCATGTGCCTTTAGATACATGGAAATATAGACCCTTACTTATAAATGAGCTATATTATCTCCCACCAAGTTCTCTTTTACTTGAACACTTATTAGACACATCAAACATAATATATATCATCACAACCTAGGGGAATGAATCATAAAATGGGGTGATAACAAATTCTTATTAAAGGTATACCGAGGAGAAATGTAAGAATAATCTTGAGCGTAAGTGTATGAGAATGTGATCATGAAGATTGAATATCAAACCATGCGTTTCAAAGATCATTATAGATATCATGGAATAAATATTGGTAGTACATAAGATATAAATCATAATTAAAAAAATAGAATGGGACATGAAAAAATAACATATGAATAAGAAATGAGATTGTTGAAAGACGTAAGCATATATTATGATTTCCATAAGAACCAAGTCATCACATGCAAATCCATCTTAGTGAACCAATCCTTTACATAATCGAGTGAACCACTGTTTCAGCCCTGTATTACTAAACCAAGTAAACCCTCATTCCCCACATATATTACAAAACTGAGTAAACAGAAATTCCATCCCAATATTACAGAACTGAGTATTCCCTCATTACATCTGTGGCTATCAAATGTGATATAAATCATTAACCAATCTATTAAATGGATATATATGTCTCACCAATCATGTAATAAAATCATATATAAATGTGCAACTAGATAAAAAATAAATATATAATAACCCATTAATTGAAATGGTTATCCTAAACATCTAATCATTTCATAACCTGTGGGGCAGACATGTTTCAGAATCATTTCCTCATAAACATAACTCGTGAAATGAAGTTTGTTTAGAAATCATATAACCTGTGAATGAGAAATGAGATTCAGAACATCATACCATCAAAATATATTTCATTCAGAGAATGAATCTGAATTGATATATTGAATAATTCCTCCAAAAGTCATTATTAACACAAATTAATGTAATATTGAATTAGAAAAAAATATTAATAGACTTTTTAGAGACACTTATTGACGAAAGCATCAACTCTTCTTTGAGAAAATATTTTTATTACTTAAATCATTTGGAAACAATTTTTCTTTTAAAATTGATTTTGAAACATATGAATGAATATTTGAAAACAATATTAAAATTTTATAATCCTATTTTATTGAAAATTTTCTGCAAAATTCATTTCATATCATTTTTGAAAATATTTTTCAAAACATCGTTTTTGAATACAATAGATTTCAACATAATAAAGAGACAATCATATTTCACAAAAAACATTATATTAAGTACTAAATAATGTAAAACTGGTATTAATAAATGATTATATATTTATTAAATATTTTATATTAGGTCACATTATAATTCATGAGATATGAAACATATGACTTCATCCATGGAATCATAAACGTAAACAATATTGAAAAGTTGTGAGATTGTCTCAATAAACACTTATGACATTGTATCATGGGACATACTCTCCATATAAGAAAATGAAATAACCTAAAGCATAATATATCCTGAATATAATTGGATTCATGATATAACATTTATAACGGTAGTATATAAATTTAAAATAAATGTTTAGGTGCATAAAAACATGAGTGTCAAAGAAGGAAAATTTAGACCAAATTGTTTGACCGATTTGGTATCTTTTTTTATGTTAAACCTCATGGAAGAAGGATCATAGAATGTATATGTTAATACCAATTAATTTATTTCCATGATACATAGTATACAATAATGATCATTAAATACACCACACAATAGAAAATAGTGTCAAACATAGCTTTTATATCTCCAAAATTAATAAAGAGATGAAAATCCACTTACCTTGTGTCTGGTGTGTCTCTTTACTCATACAGGCATTATTTATAAAAAAATATTATATTATTATAAATAATTTACATAAGTATATTATTATAAATATAACAAAATATGTTTTTATTATGATCATATATAATACTCTTTTGAATGATTCTTTGTAAAGAGTTTACGTTGGGTAATATTCACTTTTTTCTTCACATGATTCATAATTTGTTATATTGTAGAACCTTATACATATATCATGATTACAAAATGTATTAAATGATATAATTATTGGGTATTATCTATTATATTTATTTCATATCAATCTATAGTATAATGAATCACTTAATTTAATACACAATTCATGGAGATGGTATGCTATACGTACGCATGAAGATTGTTTTCCATTTTTATTGTCGTATTGACTGAAAGTGTGAAAATAATCTGTGTGTGTGTAAGTATATATATTTATATATATAATTATTCCATTTTCTTTAATATATTTTATATATCATATAATTTCAGTAAACCCATCCTAAATTCATTATATGTAATGTGTAAATGAATCACAACACTTTCAGGGGTGGTAGTCAACACATTCTCCCAAGTGATTATCATCTTCACACAAAATGTAATGGTAAAAATTCATGGGTTGTAAAAATAATACATATGATTAATGATATAAAAAATATAATATATATCATATATAATTATATTTTCCATACTAAAGTCCACCATGATTGGTTGTAATGTACAAATGAATTATCCTCATTTCATAAGGAATTAGTTTACTATACATAGAAGTATCAAGCTCCAAATATCGTAGATTGATGTGTGTGTAATTGTATGAATGATTATATTCATTAAAATAGATGAGTACATAGGATTATAAATTTTCACATGATAATGGAATATATATATATATATATATATAGTGGAGTGGTGGGTTGGGGAAAAAACTAAATTAAATGAGCATGAGAGAAGATGTTACCTATTAATCGGCTAAGTCCTTTTGGTTTATTCCCAAAGGATTATTTGAGAATATTTCCTCCCAAATAGGGGAATCAAGGTAAACAAGTTGTTTTTAGGGAGGATAACATAGTAGATCATGGAAAAACAAATATAATTTTTGTGGTATGTACAATGTGTAGAGGTGGTTTCCTTTTATAAGGAAAGAAAAGGACCAATTTGGAATATCTAGATAGAAGTTATGTGTGAAAATATTATTACTTAAAAAAGTCATACAAATACAAAAAAACGCATAATTAGAAGCTTTAATTAAGAAATATATACATGCAATGTATGTTGGAGTTGTTCATATGTTATTTTAGATCATAAATTTACCGTTTAGTACTTTATTACTAGATTTTTTATCTTAACTGATTTAATTAATTTTAATCACCTTCACTAATAATTTTTATCAAAAAAGACCGAACTTATTAGAAATTATACATTATAATTATTTCAAAATATGGAATCCATTTTTCAAAATTTTAATCACTGTTGTTGGTTAAATTAATTTAAAATTAATCCCGCATTCAAGATGACACTATACGTTTTAATAGTTAAAAATGATCAATATATTGTAATGTATCTATATCCAATTATATTTGGAATTGGTTCCAATGAAAGAAATTGGATAAAATGATAAAACTATTACATAATTAATCATTTATATAAATTTGTAATAAAATTTTACCTTATAATTAAATTAAACTACAATGCAGTTATGAATTTAAAACTGTTATTTTTCAATATTCATGTAGAAATGAAGCTTGTCATATAAATAATAAAGTTCAACCTAATATTATTTAAAAATTATAAATTCCAAATTTATGAAAATTTTATTTAATTAAATTTATAAATGCTTCTAAAATTTATTTTTATAAATGGAAATTAAATACTTCATTTTTAAACATAGGGGGACTTTTGTAAAAAGAATTTGTTTTATTATCAGTATGTTTGATTTGTATAAAAATATTGAAATATTATTTGTAAAGTAGTTATTACTATTTATAACACTAGGTTTAATAGGTAGGTTATAATATTATAATTTAAAAAATAATACAATAAAATACATGTTTTGTAGAAACTCATTTTTTCTTGTAATATTCTCCAATTCACTATTATGTGCATCGCACACAAAATTTATGTTGCAAGTAATGTACAACATGTTATTATAGCGTGAAAGAAATTTTAAATTTGTGTATTTCTATACATAATAGAGAATGTCAATTTTTTGTAATAAAATTCCATAAATACCAGGTTGTTACATTCTACCCCCTTAAAGTGAATATCAACCTCAAAATTCATCAATCAGTTAAAAAAGGTGGATACTTATAATTCATCCTATAATTAAGTTCCAATGTAGAATCCAATATGTTCAAATTTCAAAACAAAATATTAACTAGGTGAGTGGTATTATTCAATATAACATTCTTGGATCTTTCATGAATTTCAAGAGGATGTTCCTCAAAAGAATGATCCAACTCCGATAGTATTCCCTTTGAGTTTATTACATGTGAAGGGTATTATATGTACGTCCTCGAGAGTTATACATTAAACACATCATGTTATTTACAGAGATATTTTTTCCAAGAGATATGGTACCATATCGATATGATAAATTATTTCATTTGGACCGATATACCAAGGTCTTTGATTCTCTGTCCCCCCAAATTTCAAAACATTATTCTTGGGTGAGATTCTTAGAAAATCCTTTTCACCAACATCAATAACTATATCATGTCAACGGTTATCGGCCTGGATTTTCTACCTACTATGAGATGCCTTGATATGATACTTAATGGTTCTATCATTATTGGTCATTTCATTAGTGATATCTTGTCCTAATAGATTTCATTATCAAACCACATTCAAAAATGTAGGAGAACTATATTTATTACCATATAGGGCTTCATAAGCTTCAATCTGAGTGATTGAATAATAAAAATTATTTTATGGAAACTCACCTAGAGGAAGTTGTCGATCCAAACCAGCATTGAAATCCAGATAAACATATATTAAAATAACCTCAAGAGGTATAATTGGTTTATTATACTGACCATATATTTGAGGTTGATAAGAAGTGATGGAACACATTTATGTATCAAGCACATTTCGAGGACTTCACCGGAACATTTATGTAATCCTTGGATCCTAACATTATACAATAGAATTTTTACCTCGTTGAACCTTACCTCTTCTTTAATGCATATACTGGAAAGCTGATCAATAGAGATATAATATCTGATAGAAATGAAGTGTTCTGACTTTGTAAAGAGATAAACTACATCCCATATAGAAATAAACGATTTATATGGTTTGGATAGTACAAAAAAAAATTCAATAAAAATTTTCCCACTTCCATTCTAGTATGTGTAATGGACGCTACATCCCATTAAACTTTTTTCTATTAGCCTTATCATGTCAGAATTCAAAACTCCGAGATACAAACCCCATGATATATGTCTTTTTTCCATTCCACTATATGTATTCATTTAAGTCCCTATGCATCTTTGTACATCCATGTGGTATATTTAATGAAGAACTACTAGATTCCTCTAACATATCCTTTAAATATGACATGTAATGAACACAGACAATATTCTCGAACCTTATCAGTCCATCCTAATCAATGATAATGTGAAGAAAATATCTTACCTTTATTTGAATCTCTTCATTATCCTTTTGCTTCTACATAATCATCACATTGATTCAGGCATGAACATTAATTTGAGAAAGATAATATGTTCCCCTTCCTTTAGGATTTTTTGAGGCATACATTACAAATTTTAAATATTGTAAATTTTTTCCCTCTTCATAGTCATTCAATCTAGATCTTTTTGAACCAATTCGTTGGACACCTTGTTCACTTTAACATTGTTGTAATGTAGTGATGAATCATAATCCTTTACAAATATGACCATCTTCATTATAACATGTCAACACATTCTGTGTGGAAATTTATTTTATAATTTTGTGATCAGTATATATTTAACACTTTTCCCCATCAATATATTTCATCTATTTTGTTAATAAAAATGTACTACTACTAACTAAACATCATGAGTTTGGTAATTTTCCACATTAATCATAATCTATCGGGTCACATTGGATATAACCATGTTATCTTTCATAAGAAAACATACCAATACCTTCATGGATTCATCACTATATATTCAAAACCCTTCTCCACTATAGGGAAGTGAATGCACCGGTGTACTGACCAACCATCGCTTCTGATCCTTGAAATTTTCCTCACATTCATCTATCTATAAGGACATGAAACCCTTCCATGTTTTATTTGTTATAGAATTATATAGTTTTTATAAATTCTCCAAAAACCATTAATAATATCTATATAATCCATGAAATCTATGGATCATGTTCACCATGGTTTGTCTAGGACATCTTTTGTTACACTCCATCATTGATTCATTGACTGTTATACCATTTATTGGGATTATATCACTAAACAATTAGACCTTTTTCATCCAAAATTAACACATGGTAAATTTTTTGAACAACTTCTCCTTCTATAGGGTCATTATTAAAATTCTTATGTGATATTTAGTCTCAACCTTGGTCACGGAATAGATAATAATATAATCATTAAAGACTACCACTGACTAGTTCAGATAATCTCTAAAGACTATATTGATTAAATCCTCAAAGATAGAATGGTCATTATTATGAACAAAATAAATCACCAAATATTCTTAGTAACCATACCTCGTAGGAAATTTCATCTTATGTATATCCTAATTCTTATCCCACAATCGATGATATCTAAATTCTAAGTCAATGTAGGAAAATTATTGAACTTCACGTAGTTGATAAAACAAGTATGAAATTTTGGAAAGAGGATACATGTTCTTGATTTTGATAATGTTCAACTCCCGATAATAATTTATAAATATCATTGATCAATATTTCTTTTTTCATAAATAGTACAGGGGAACCATATGGTAAAAAACTCACCTGAATGAATCCTGTATCAAGGTGTTCATAGAGTGTGTTCTTGAATTCATGAAAATCAACTCTGGTTTTTCTATATGGTCTTTTGAAATTGGTGGGGAATTAGGTTCATGTTCTATTGAGACCAAAACTTCACGTTTTGGTGGAAGACAAGGAATCTCTCTTAGAAACAGATCCAAAAAAATACCGAACAAAAAGAATATAATTTATGTCAATGTTATCCCCAACCATTTTATATAATCCACCCATTTAATGTAAACTATGACCCATACACTAGATGTAATTTTCACAAGATGTTTAGAGTTTTTTTACATTGATAGATGATTATAGGAAGGTTTGAAATATCAACATAACTTCCCTTGCATGACAATTTATGTTTCCATTATATAGAGAATGATAGACCATGAAGAGTATGAAATCGAATTCAACCAAAGGAATCTTGACAACAAAATTAGGAAATACATTCACAAAACCTATTATTAGAGAATATTCATATGTGTGAGATGTAATCGTTGTATCATTAGAGGATTTCAAAAATTATTCCACCTCTAATTGTATTGGAGGAATCCTGACACCCTTATTAAATTCTTTATATATGAATTATTCAGTAGATCTAGAATCAAATATAACAATAACCATTATAAAGTTGATGGTATATATAACTTTCGGGACATTGTTATCACACACCTCATCTGAAATAGAAACTGTTTGGAATTTCACTTAATTCATTGAATTATGAGGTTACTCAAATCGATCATCATCATCATCATCAATCCATTGGTTTGGGAAATAGTTATAAAAATTACCATTCTCCATAAACATATACCATTGAACTGTGGGAGGTGTACTTTGTGAAATTTTTTCCCATTATCTTTTTTAGAAAATTTCTTCCCATTACATTGGAAATAAATTTCCAGACGGCCTTCGCATCTACACATAAAAAATTACTAGACTGCCTATGGTTATTTCCTATAGGCTTCTACCCATACATATAACATAAACTAATGTCCATATTCATTTATCCATTGTTTTTTAGATTTTCCATTAAAATACATCATCCTCTTCTTGTCAAAGACATATGACTGATACATGACTCCAACATTTATTTGACCATTTATTTCACAACAAAAAAAATCTCTTCATAGATGTTAAAGTCTATTCTGTCCATATACCATCTTAGACATGGAATTAATCCACCAAATTACTAATCAATATTTCATTCTTGTTGAATTATATTTACTGATGTGTACCTCACAATTCTCATTAAATTTTCCTTGTAGGTTCTAAAAAACTCATTTTGCATTATCTTTAACTCAAGGAACTCATTCACCAGTATGGTATGAAGATTTATAGGAATGTAATTATGGAAAAATATGTTCTGTAACTTGTTACAAATCATTGATGCAGTCTCATCATGTTGCCTAACATTCTAGATTAGACTCCACCATTGATCTACATTCTCTTATATGCGATAAAAATCCTGAATGACTTTCTCATGCACTGAAAAATGATGAACGAAGAATAACATTTTAGTGGATCTAATCTATATATAATATAAAAATGGGCCTGGTTTCTCTATTATTGATGGTGTATGTTTCCTCATGAATGAATCAATAGAATGTCATCCATTAACATTATCATTATCAATTCCACAAAGATTCAATGGTTGACACAACTATGTCTGCATTAAAATGATATTTTTCATTCATGATCCTATAGAATTAGGTTGTTTGGGAGTAAAATCTTTTAATTACCCATTTAAATTTCCATTAACATGGATTCATTAGGTTCCATCCATTGACTAAAATAGAAATAATACAGTGTTATATAGTTAACATTTGGTGGACCCATATAATCTAGAAAAAATATCTTATATGATGTCTATCTTATGAAATCATACAAAAGCTATGACACAATAGATTTGTCATATGATAATAATATCCAACATATATATTAATAATATATAATAGTTTATGAAACTATATTTAATTAAAAATGAATATACCTAGAGAGTGTCAAATCAGTTGTGCATTAAGGCCCATTTTTATATACCAGATTACACTGAGTCAAGCCCACAACATCTTTTCATAGTTTTTACCCTTAGTTACATATGTTCAAGATCCCATCAAATTGTATTATTCAAGCAAGGATTAATTTCATGGAAACTATTCACTATATTCTTCAACAAAAATCCACAAAATTTTCCAATACATTAACTCAACCATATATATATAATAAGACATGTCGTTATAGTTCTCACAAAGGTTTTATCATCCTTGTTTCTAAATATTAACTGATTATTTCCTCTCATACCAACCCAATTGACCTACACCTTACAAACATTAACATTACCAAACTATTTCATAATACATAAAAATTATACAAATAGACACAAGAAGAACAAACCTGTCTTGTGCCGTTGGAAAAAAGAAAAATACACATTAGTATATAAATGAGTTATGTTATCACACAGTAGATTTATCATGAATAGAACACTTCTTAGGAACATCAAAAATCATTCATATCATCACAAAATGGGGAAGAAAACACAAAAATATTGGTGAGGTCTTGTAATAAGTATGGGATAAAAAGTTAGATATGAAAGAATATTATTGAGCATAAGGTTATGAGAACATGATCAATAAAATAAAAGATCATTCCATGCATTCGGATGATAAAAATTTAGATCATGGAATAATAATTGGTAGTTCATAATAAATTAACCATAATCAAATATAATGTATAGTCCATGAACTCATAACATATTAATAATACATAGAATTGTGGAAATACATAAGCATATATTAGGTTTTCCATAATAGACTAGGAACAACTGCATTGACTCGGTTTTTGGAAAAATAGTGTTACTGAACAAGATGAACCCATGTTCCATCCCTGTATTATTGATATAAGTAAACCCTCATTCCATACCTATATTTCTGAAAAGATTAAACCCGTTTTTAAACTTTTCAATCTAACGAGATATAAATCTTTACACAATCAATTGGAGGAATATATAGGTCCCACCTTTCCCATAATGAAATCATATATACACTTGTCACTGGATCATAAATATAAATTTCATGACCCATGAAAATTAATGTGTATCATAAACATTCAATCAAATCAAAACATGTGTAATGATATATGGTTTATAATCACTTCAGCATAAACATAACCGATTAAATGAAGTGGGTTTCAAATTCATATATCTCTTGAAATAGAAATGTGTTTCATAATATAATGACATAAAAACATAATAAATTGACAGAAATTATATAAATAAAGACATTTAATAATTCTCTATAAAGGAATTTATAACACCAATTAATATCATCATATATAGGAAATTAATCTATCTTCTTTGGAAAATAAAATTTTTTAACATAAAACATTTTCGAAACCATTTGATTTGAAAATATATTTAAAACCAAATGATGGAAAAATTGAATAAATAAAAAAATTATTGAATTGACCTTGAAAATTTTCATGGATTTTTTCTAATTAAGTTTTTAATTAATTTTGTAAAACATGGTTTTTAATATAATAGAGTTTTGAATGAAGAAAGAGACAATGATATTTTACTCAGAAACATGTTATCATAAATACCAATGAGTGTAAAAATGGTACTAAAACATGAATATATATTGTATAAATATATTAGAAGTAATTTTATGAATATTCATGAGATATTGATAATAAGATTACATCAACAGAAGCGTACAAATAAATAATCATAAAAAGCGATGAGATTGTCTCGGTTAACACATATAACATGTTGAATTGAGATCATACTATCCATGTAAGAAAATTAAATAAATTAATAATATGATATCATTAGATGAATTATATTAATGACATTTAATTTAAAATTGAATTTTATTTTCCTCATAAAAAATTTTTAGGCGCATCACAAAACCTGAGATCCAAAGAAGAAAAATTGATCCAATTTTTTTTTCCAATTTTGGGAATTTTGAAAGATATTACCAATGAATGAATACTAGAATGGATATGTTAATATCCATAAATAGATGTAAAATATACAAATAATACAATCATGTTCATTAAATACTACACATATAAGGAACCATCGTCAAACATAGCTTGTATCTCACAAAAATTATAGTGAGATTAAAATCCCCTTGCCTTGAGTTGTGACTCCATATGTACTCATACTTGAATCATATATATTGAATATTAGTATATTATACATCTTTAAATGAAGAATATTATTATATATAATATTTTATATTGTTATATTATGTCCTTATATTCCCTTATTTTAAATTATCCAACGTTAAGGTTTTAGTTCGGGTAATATTCACTTGGTTCTTCCCATGTGTAATTTTTTTAAATCATTAATCCTTGAACTTATGTCATGATTACATAATTTTAAAAATGATATAAATATTATTTATATCCATTATGTTTATATTTTAATAATATATGTCATAATAAAGTACCTAATGGAAAACATCGTTCTTGGAGATGGTATGTCATATATATGCGTGAACATTGTTTCCCATTTTTATTGTCATATAGAAGGAATTTATGTAAATGATATATATATAAATGTGTATATATATATATCTCATTTTTATAGTATTATGACTCTGTTATATGTATCACAAAATTTCAATGAACCAATCATTAATAAATTCCCAGTTTTATGTGAACAAATCCCATCTCATTTAGGTGTAGCAATGTACACTTCCTCAAACAAAATTATCTTTTTAACACCCAATGGTAGGTAAAAGATGTTTTTTTAAAAGGAATAAAAAATATTAATTACATTATTACTATAATATATTACATAATTAAATAATGTGATCAACATAAGGAACATCATGATTGGTGAAAAGGATAAATGAACAATCACCATTTCTTGTGGTAGTAGTTTACTGTACATAAAAATGTTATGTTCGCACCCATTAGATACAGTTATGTGTAATTTTATGAAAAAAACATTTAATAATAAATCATATTTATTGGATGAAACTGGACTTTTCACGAAATAATAAAATAATGAGTCTAGATTATTGATAATGAAAATAATGGAAACAATCTTGATAGAATATGTTAACTCTTAAACGGTTTTCTCTTTTGGGGTTGTGCAGAAAAGAATTCCTTGAGGAATATTATTCCCAATGGTATGATTCATGTTCAAAGGGAGGATTTTTGAGAGTTTAATATGGATGATCTGGGATGAACTTGTAATTTTTGGGATGTGTATGGAATGGGTAGAGGAGGTGACCTTTTATAGGGATGGAAATGGACTCATTTGGATTTTATTGAAACATTTTGGGTTTTCATATTTTGTTACCTAAATAAATTAATACCAACCCATAAACAACAAAAAAATTTCTACATTACAGATGAAATATGTTTAACAAATGAGTTTATGACATGTTTCTAGGACATTTGTTTCTAAATATAAGTTTTAGTATATTATTATCCTAATTTTTCCCTCAAATGGGAAAATTAATTTTAACCACTTATAATAATCTCTTTATTAAATGATTTTTACATTACTAGAGATTAAAATTTTTTCTCATTCCAAATATGGTATTCATTTTTCAATTTCATAATCATAGAAATATGAAAATGTAATTTAATATTAATCCAAGTGTTGGGATGACATTACTCGTTTTTATAGTAAAAAGTATCAAAAGTTTGAAATGTTTTTATGCACAATTTATTTCAGGAATTAGATCAAATCATTTACAAATAATTAATCAAAAAAAATACCTTAAAACACATATAAATGAAATTAAAATATAATTAAACCATAAAAATAAAATATATTTATTGTAGTTGCAAAAATAAAAATCGGTATTTTTAACTATTCTTGTAAAAATTTTGTTTGTCAGAAAATCCTAAAATTTCTCCCAATAATGATTTAGAAAATCTATATTCAAAAATAACGATGATTTTATTATATTTTATTTCTAAAAGTGACAAAAATAAATTTTATTATAAGTTCATATGAATTTTTATTTTTAAACATTGTAATTTAACAAACATCATATATTTTATTATCAATATGATTTATTTATATTAATCAAAATTAATCATTATTCTAAAATTATTAATGACTCTTCATATAATTTGGTTTCATTACTAAATTATAAATAACTTATTTAAAAAACGGAAACTATAAAATGATATGTTTCGTAGAAACATATGGTTGAATATACCATATTCCAACATATTGTTGCATGAATCATATGCCAAATCATTGATGTGTTTAACATATGACATTAAATTTTTGTCTGAAATGAAAATTTGTATTAGTATTTTTATGGATATAAATGAAACGATAAATTAATTTGATAAAAAAATCCACTCAAAATCAGGTTGTTAACTCCCCCCCCCCCAAGGGAACTAATCTAATATATCACCTTCAATAGGTGGTGAAATACTTTCTAAAAATGAATCTGGACACTGATAACATGTATCAGCCTCACGCACTAATGTCACATCTATTACATGGTCAGGATTACTCAACACCTGTAGTAAAGGGACAAACTATCCACAAAAATCTTTCATGTCCATATTGATGACGTGTATATGAACTCCTCAATAGATGCATTATCACATATCTAAATTTATCAATGATCAAAAGTATGATACAAGTCAAAAAATAGTAAATAAATGAAATGTGAAAGAAGTTGTTTATTGGACTGTAGTTAAGAATTAGTAAAAATTGATTGGCCACCAGACGAAAAAATTCCTTGATTTCAAATATCCATACATAATTAGTCAAAAACATACCTTACTTATGTAACTGTATATTACCTAGAAAGCCCAATAATTGTTGGAAACGACAATCCCCGACCTCAAACCCTATTTGTATTTGAGGATGATCGACAAAATATTTCTATCTAGGTTGAGAAGTAGACATATGATTCTTGATCCACTAATCCTATTCCAAAGTCTCAAGTACTAGATAATGACCTTGTAGGGTTTCCTCTCCTACCACTAACCATCATAGTGGATAACAACACGATCAACCATATAATGCCTCAAAATGACCCATCTAAAATGTGGTCGGAATGTTTTTAATATAGGAATCATGAGCAGAGGTATATGATTCCCTTAAGAACCACAAAAATCAAGGTCAGGTGTGTGGATCATGTTCTCTATAACATGTATCAACCATTTCAACTTCCCATTGTTTTGAGGGGGAAAATATATTATTAATTAACCTGTGTATCCATATCATTCGAAAATCCCTTACATAACCATGATGTGTAACACGCATCCAATATGAAGAAATATTACAAGGCAGACCATGTAGTCATATGATCTCACAAATATATAGTCTTCTAAACTCATCAACTGATGAATTATCCTCAAAAGGAAATAAGTCGTTTTCTTTCATCACAAAATCAACAACTACCCAAACAAAATTTTTACCTGTTAACAACATGGGTAAGAAAATAAAAATATCCATAAAAATATCATATGATTACCATTCTAGTGCTTGAAGGGGATTTAAGTATCCAACATGTATCTGGTTCCCCATTTTCACTTGATGACAAGTATAACACCTTATTATAAAGCCTACTATATTATGAATCATTTTCATGCCACCGATACTAGAATCACATATCTTGACACGTTTTAGAGATGCTTGGACGAACATACCATTAATGAAAATGGTACCCATGAATTAAATCCTCTCTGATATATGTATAAAACGAAACATTTCCCCATATATTGAATATTGTATCTCTAACCATGGAAAAATATGCTGTGAGATCATCTTCGATGGTACCCTATTTGAGAACATATCATTGAAGATCAGTTAATTTCATGCACATCACCTTTTTAAGAATAGAATAGGTAACTATTAAGGATGAGATGAAATAACATTTTTCAATACCATTAAACTCTATATGCAATACAGAAATAAGGGCCATTATTATATATTTATCGCGGGTTTACAATAATGAAACATGATAATGTTTTTCTACTCAATTCATCAAGTCCTATATTTCCCTTTCCAAGTGTAACATCCAAAGGCTATAGATATTTGACCAATCATCACTATTTGTGATTAATGTGTCATTTTTAAATGTTATATTTGAGGCTCACAGGATCCATGCACACAAAAAATCAGCCACCAAAAAGATAGTGTATCTAGTAATATAAGGCATGTAGATCTACTTCAATTAAATTTCATGCATTGGGTAATTTATCTCATGAGTCACCATCTATTGAGATCAATATGCAACGACTCTATTATAATTTATATACAATGCACTGATTTTGATTCTTGATGCATAATAGAAGATGATATTACCTCTTACAAACTCTAAAAGACCCATAATAATTGTCGAATGAAACCTCCTAATTATCTCATGAATGGTTTCCTCACACACTTAAAATGAAATTACATTACCACCCATATTTTTAAGAAAAATATTAGGTGAATAAATTTGTGATAAGTCTAGTATGAGATGATTGTAAAATCATTCAAGTCTAAAGAAACATTGTATATTATACACCTTATTGGGATGCTCCTAGGAAACCAGCACAATCACCTTATCTAGGTCAACAGAGTCTCAATTCTGAGTTTATATAACCTAGGCAGTTATCTTTTTACATCCAAAAGTATATTTTAGAATTTATAGAAAAGATATAATTATATCTCAAGGTACTCAATGTGATCTTAAGGTGATTGGAATTTATTCCATGAGTGCGATAATAGAACAAGTTTTATTCACAAGTACTATGAAAAAAGAATACAAATAGGGGTCGAACACCCTATTCATGAGAGCAATGAAAACAATTGGAATTTTGTTAAGACATTAAAAAACAACTATTAACTCATACATAAAATACCTTCTATTTAAATCTAGATGAGGTATGTCTTATTCCCTAACTCACACATAATGATCGCCTAATATAATTTTGATATTAGTGTGGACTATATTTCCACCAATATTGTCACATAGATTAAATATTTGAGGAAGTGGATACCAGTTCAAGAATATATGATGGTTCAAACCTCTTTAATCCACAAACCGACAACATGTCACATTCTCATTAATATAAACTAGAATGGGAAAACCCCAATAGGATGTGCATCGATGTGTGATAATATTTCCCTCTCTTGTACTCTATGATCTTCTTGTGCCCGAAGATCTCACTAGGTACCATTCAATTTAGAAGTATGGAAACATGAGGTGTTCATAGACCTAGATTGATCATAATATATTCATCAATATTAGGAGGTAATCAATAATATTCATTAAATAAAACCTCCATGAAAAAATATACTTCTATAAAGAATTCAGCATGTCTTAATCATTGATTCTCCATAAAGTGATTTGAAATATGTTCAGAAACCCCACCTATCCCATGATACGTTATTACAAATCTTATATTTTGGAAATCCCACTCAAACATATGTAGATGTCTATTTCCCTCTACTGATATAATTTATACCCTACAATAATAGCTATCTATAAAGGTGTTATACAGAACCAACCAATCCATCCTGAGAATGACCTTGATGCCCGTCATATCGAGAACAAATAGGTCCAACAAAATGGTAGCTACCGACCTCACATAGACAACCCCTACACTAGAGTACACCCTATAAATGTTCTCCCAACTGTGTATCTATGTTCACAAAACCATAAAAAATATACATTTCTAGCCAAATGATTTACTTAAAGAAAAGCATATCAATGTTGGTCAATAAACTTTATCGAATATAATATATTATATTGATAAGGATACTAGTATAATACCTCATACTATAGATATTCTCATAGTCTAATCATCAAGTATTGTCTTTAATCCATGCATGTGACTTGATCCATGACCTAGTGAAAATGCTAGTCTACAATGATCAAATATACTTTGACGGTGATTTAGGCGATTTTCATTATTGTTACTGAGGTCACCTTCACCTTGTCAACTTGTCCTTCAAGTGATACTATAACACCCTTATTGTAACAACCCAAGTTTCCTCGGTATGTTTCCTTTCGAATAATGCAATGGCGTGCATTGTACACATCTTCGAGATTTTAACACACCATAACCAATCAAACTAGCCGTTATGAATAGTAATACCTACTTTTTGAAATTTTATAAATTATATCTCTCAAAATGGACTGCATTTTTGGATTCGTAATATCGAAATTATCCTAGGGTGAAATTTTGGTACTTTTTGGATAACTTTCATATTTTGATGAATAGTGAAAATTACTAAATTTTAATTAAAAACAAATTTTTTAATCAAAATAATTAATAGTGATAAATTATGAATTTGAGTTGTTTTAAAGTATATTTAGAATATATTTTTACCATTTAATATAATTTTGGTCATTGGACATAATTTTACAATTAAACCGAACATAAACAAGTGTCAATCTTTTGATAGTTATTATCTCTTAAAAACACGCTTTTTGTTTTGACAGCGGGAATTAATTTTAAATTAATTTCTGAAACATAGGTGTTTTGAATTTAGAAAAATGGATTCCATATTTGGAATCAGGATGTTCAAATTGTGTAAATAGGTAACTTTTATTTTTAGATATTTTGAATAATTACTGCGGTAAATATTTTATTTACCATGGTTAAGGGTAAATCCTGTAAATAAGGGTTAAAACAATAATATTATAATAATACTAAATTACCCTAAAACGTGTCTTACCCTATTGGTTGATACATGGTAGACCATGGGCATCTTTGGGTCGATTTGGGGACCCCATGGATCCACTTGTATGTGATAATGACACTTTATTTTAATTAAGTTAAAATGAATACAAAAATGACACAAGCATATATCTTTTAGAAAAACAATTTTTACATAAGGTTATATATGTTTTATTTTCGATTATAAATATTCATTAGAAATATAAAAAGATTTCCTAAATAATGATATTTTATTTATAATTTTTAGACATTAAATAATTTATTTTATTTATGACACAATGATGATTCGGTAATTACTATAATAGTGAAAAATTAAAATAATTGATATTATAAATACCCAAATAAATATAATATGAAACTTTTAATGAATTGAACTAATTTTATAGGATACTATGATATATTAGGATAGATTTAATTGACTTTTTTCGAAGTAATCAATCTGTTATGAGTTTCAAAAAAATCAACTATTGAATAGTTTCAAAATTGACATAAAAGAGTTCTTAAAACAAATATTATATTATTAATTTATATTAAATTCCGAAATATCTAAGGTTCGGCCAAGAGACTTATATCATGATAGGTTCATCATTAATGGACCACTTGGGGGTCTCTTGGATGTATATAGTAAGTTTATTAACCATATTATATAAAAATACAAAGAGACATTGTAAAAGTGAAACTAATTAACTTAGAGTTAATACTTAAAGATAAGGTCAATATAAGTACCCAAACCTGTCTAAATTCTATTGGTTGAGTGGTTTTCGACCTATACCCACCTTAACCTTTTAATAGTCAACTTTGGAGCCATTATAAACTGAATATGAATTTATTATAAATTAATATTTCTAGCTTTTCCAAAGGTGCCCCTCACCCCTCTTATAAAAAGGCACTCCTCCTTCTCATTTCTTCACACCTTCAAATCCCTTTGGTTCGGCCAAACCCTGCCCAAATACTCTCCCAACTTCCCTCACTACAACCTAGGGGCCTTAGTTTGATCACAAAGCCAACCTAAAGAGCTATTTTGATCAAATCAAAAGGAAGAACCCGAAGAAGAGGTAATGATTTCACCACCCTTCTCCAAGTTCATTTCTTCTTCCACTTCTTCTTCCTTTGTTCTTACCATTATAAAATAATAAATCCAGTATATCACATATACTATGATGTTATTATAAATATGGTACAACCATATTCAGTATTCTATCCACCCTTTGAATAACATGTCACCATACGTGCGTACGTACGGCTTACCGTCTCCACGTCGTGGTGTAATTGTTATTCAATATATTATTATTTGGATGGGTATAATAATGATGTGTAACTAATGTAAATAATAAATATAACATGTTAATGATTCTGTATATATTATATACCATCCATTTATATATTATTTTAATATCAAAAGAATGATATTGTCGCTCGTGCGTACGTACAGACTACCGTCTCCACGAACGTGATGAGATTCATTCTCCATCGTATCCATTCAAGTATAATTATCATTTGATTATTTAAAAATGATGTTAAGGGATTTGATATCATTCTGGATATGAATAAGATACAACAAACATGGCTTATGTAACAAAACATATAAAATAAAATGAGTAAGTTAACACCCGAAACGACGATAATTCTAAGATATTATTAACAAATCAATGTTAAAAGATCATATATGATATCATATTAATATATATGATTCTTGTATAATTTAATAACAATTATTTCACCACTATACAGGAGGTTAACCTACCCCAACCAAGGAAAAGTACAAGGTAAGGGTTATTTCACAATCTCTTCATTATCTGAGGTTGTTTATACGTATTAATCTACTGGGATTTCTTTATCATCCACATCCATGTTTCTTCGAAATGTATTTCAAAACATATTTATTATTTACAAGAATATGGGTTAAAGTCATTTATACCCTTGTTTGACTTTTTATAAGAGTTTTATAAAGGAATCTTTCCGTTGTTTTCAAAATAAGGTCCTTTTTAACCTTTTCGACAGAATAAAGGTAAAAATGTTTTTTTTAACTTATACGGCGGGTGCGGCTATTTTCCGCCGTTATAAAATCTTCAAATCTTCCCTTACAAGCTTATAAGATTATTTTCAAGGAAAATGTTTTATTTTATAGGGATCTTAAATGATTTCAGAATAAAAGGAGATATTTCTTTAAAAAGAATTTTGATTTCATCTATGTCAACATCCTTTGATGGATTTTAAGAGTATTTGAAGTTGATTTATTATGATACAAAACATCCATATTGTATTGAAGGTTTTGTGATATGTTTGACTGTGGATGTGCTATTTTTATACCATTCATAGTTTATGGTGAAAGTATTGACATTTCGTATGCTAGTTTTAATACGAATGTTTATGTTATGTTTAAACCTTTTCATATGGGAATGCATTGGACTTAATATGTGACGGGTGGAGCCCGCTATAGCTCCTCGATGCATCGGTAGGTCTCATGAGACAAACTAGTGTATTGGCACAAGGCCTTGGCAAAATCTTATTTGTAGTCTTGGCACGAGGCCTTAGCTATGTGGTTATGATAGTCTGGCATTATGCATTCCAACATTATGAATGTGGTTATTGATTTTTTCATGTGATTATTCGATTAGTAGAATATCCATGTGAATAAGTAAATGGCATTATTTAATTTTACTTTTTCCATACTATGTTGAAGTCCAAGTTTAAAAGGCTTTTGTTTTAGTAATTCATTGCCTTAAATGTTTATGATTATTTTTGAATGTTCCGCTATATTGTTATCCTTACTGGGCATTTGAGCTCACCCCTTTTCTATGTTTTATTTTTCCCAGGATGTGAAGATGTAAGTTATGAATGACCTTCAGGGATATTATGAGGGGATTATAGTGTGGACTGTGGAAACATTGTGTTGTTGTAGTAGTTTTTCATTTTATGATGTAATGTAAAACTTATTAATATATCTAGTGTTTCCAAGGCTACTAAACCAATCGGTCATTCGAGATTTGATCTTTCTTGTGATCATGAAAATGTTATGTAATAATGCACCGACTCTGGGTAACTGGGGTCAGGGCGTTATAGTTGGTATCAGAGGAAGATTAGTACAAACCTTGGTAGCTAGATTTAGATAAACTCTGATTAGAGCACGTAGACCTAAGATGAACTTTGAGGATTAGTATAAAAGAACTTCCTAGAAATTTGGGTATTGTGGAGATTTTGTGAGTTTTCCGGGCAATACATCCCTGTCTGGATACGAGCAGGTAGAGGCGGCTCTGGCACAGATGTACCTAGGGGTAAAACCCGAAAACACCGCTTTGAGATAGACTCGAACGGGAACTGGTGCACGACAACGGGCCTTGCTGCACTCTTGGTTACGACCCTCCCGGGGGATATGCTTAGAATAATTTACATTTTCTTTACAAACCGATTTAAGTAATATATACATAAGATGAGAGTAAATGACCTTGGTTAATCCTAATATGTTTCAAATTGAGAATATAGTGACATTTTAATCTCTAAATGATTTTACGACTACTATTACTCACACAATTCTTTCTGGTTTTAGTCAATGGCTGGATTCCAAGGAAGTCATAGTGACTTTGAGAATGATGTACAAGGTGGGAACGGTGGTGGCAATGAGCAACAAAATGGAATGTTGATAGGCATAAAAGATATCGTCTTTATGCCAAATCAGTTTTCCAAAAATATGATCAACAACATATATATTAACCAACTCCCAGACTCAACAAGGAAGAGAAAGGTGATAAATGATAAGATCTCCAGCAATGGAGACCATGGAGAAAAGAAAACTCAATTTTCATCATGCAGGAAATGTGGAAAGAGACACCTAGGAAAGTGTCTCAATGGGACAACGAAATGTTTTACGTGTGGGAAGGAAGGACATAAAGTGAATAATTGCCGAAGAAAAATGAAGAGTACTATGGAAGAAGATAAAAATGGTCCCAAGAGTCCATTTACAGTCAGTTGCCGTAAATGTAGGGGACCTGGCCATTACCCGAGTGAATGTCCTATTCTATAGGATATTTTCTTGGTCAAAGAATAAGATATGTGGAAATAAATGGTTGGAGAAAAACTTAAAAAGTATTAGCACTCCTTGTTGATGGGTACTTTGGAATAATTTTCTCTTGTATTTGTAACCCCGCAGTTTTCCATGTTAGAATGATATTTGAAGAAGAATTGTCTCTTCTCTTGTGGATATAGGTATAAATAACCATTTGGTTTTATATGATCATTGGGGTTTGAGAAAATTATAAGTTATTATAATTTGGGATAAAAATGAAATGTATGATATAACATTTGTGATTAAATTATGTTATTTTGAGGAATTTATCTCATTTTGGTAATATTATAAAATATAGTTTTTGAAAAAGGATAACACGTAGACCGTGTGACAACCCGTCGCGTCGGACAAAGCTGTGGGAATCGAACCCACAACCAAAGTGCGATTGGGATTTATCGCCTTCCACTGGACTACGTGAAGTCCCTGGTTAATGTGACTATTTTTTTTGTTAAATGATTTTATTGATCAATAATAAGATGATTTGGGTTCTTATTTCTTATCAAATCAATACCCTTGGTATAGGAAAATGATTTGGTGATTAAGTGATAAATGTTATTTTGGAAGATGTTCGCTTTGTTGGAAACACTATATGCCCAAGGAAAATAGAATAAAATGGGGTTTCATTTGTAGAGTAATGGTGGATTTTTATCTACGTTTTTATTGTTGATTTATAGTTATTTGGGTTATTTATGGAAATTATTAACCTATAACAGAGAATATGTGATGATGTTAATTACTTTTAAGTATGTGACTTTAAGAGTATTTGATGTCATTTGGAGATACAATGTAACATGGGAGACTACATAATAAAATTCTTCTATGGTTTGGGATTCAATATTAGTTTGGATTATATTAAAGGATTTTAAGGACAATTAGTCATTGAATGGTATCTATTTAACTTTGGGGTATTGTTGGTTTAATTTTAGAAATTAAGATTAGTGCATATTTATCTCAATGAATATCCTTTTGGGGGATCATTAGATCATTCATTAACCATTTTGGTTTTGATTAATCTTCAAAGACAATGTAAATATATGGTTTATCCTGCATGGATCATGTGATTCTATAGAAGTTTATTCTAGCTCTTCCAGTGTGACCAAGTCTTCTTGAATACTCATCGTTTAAAAAAAATTGAGTGAGTGGTGGAAATTTATTAAAGAATGAAAATTTACTTAAAATGTAAGTATATCTCATAATGTTCTTAGTCAATATCATAAATGAATTCCTCTTCCTTATGTAATGTAACTTTAAAAAAAATGTTGTCCGTTTACTTTCATACTAGGAGACTAATGGTCGTTTGTCCCAACACAAGTTTGTGGTTTTCTCATTGTTAACTTTCTCCTGATCGTGATTTCTATACCTCTCCATCAGAACTTGACACTTAGTTTATCATCCATATCCATGTTTTCTTACATGGAATCCTAGTATGGGTTATCTTGGATGACCCTTATACCTCTCTTTCTTTCTTTTAAAGTGATAGTTTTATTGGCTCTTTTTCCGATGTGGGACTTTCCATTATATTCCCAAGCAAAATTTTAAAAATTGTGAGGATGCAATTTATTGAAGGAGGGGAGAATGTAACACCCCAAGTTTCCTCGGTATGTTTCCTTTCGAATAATGCAATGGCGTGCATTGTACACATCTTCGAGATTTTAACACATCATAACCAATCAAACTAGCCGTTATGAATAGTAATACATACTTTTTGAAATTTTATAAATTCTATCTCTCAAAATGGACTTCATTTTTGGATTCGTAATATCGAAATTAGCCTAGGGTGAAATTTTGGTACTTTTTGGATAACTTTCATATTTTGATGAATAGTGAAAATTACTAAATTTTAATTAAAAACAACTTTTTTAATCAAAATAATTAATAGTGATAAATTATGAGTTTGAGTTGTTTTAAAGTATATTTATAATATATTTTTACCATTTAATATAATTTTGGTCATTGGACATAATTTTACAATTAAACCGAACATAAACAAGTGTCAATCTTTTGATAGTTATTATCTCTTAAAAACACGCTTTTTGTTTTGACAGCGGGAATTAATTTTAAATTAATTTCTAAAACTTCTGTGTTTTGAATTTAGAAAAATGGATTCCATATTTGGAATCAGGATTTTCAAATTGTTTAAATAGGTAACTTTTATTTTTAGACATTTTGAATAATTACTGCGGTAAATATTTTATTTACCATGGTTAAGGGTAAATCCGGTAAATAAGGGTTAAAAAAATAAAATTATAATAATACTAAATTACCCTAAAACGTGTATTAACCCTATTGGATGATACATGGTCGACCATGGGCATCTTTGGGTCGATTTTGGGACCCCATGGATCCACTTGTAAGTGATAATGACACTTTATTTTAATTAAGTTAAAATGAATACAAAAATGAAACAAGCATATATCTTTTAGAAAAACAATTTTTACATAGGGTTATATATGTTTTATTTTCTATTATAAATATTCATTAGAAAGATAAAGAGATTTACTACATAATGATATTTTATTTATAATTTTTATACATTAAATAATTTATTTTATTTATGACACAATGATGATACAGTAATTACTATAATAGTGAAAAATTAAAATAATTGATATTATAAATACCCAAATAAATATAATATGAAACTTTTAATGGATTAAACTAATTTTCTAGGATAATATGATATATTAGGATTGATTTAATTGACTTTATTCGAAGTAATCAATCTGTTATGAGTTTCAAAAAAAATCAACTATTGAATAGTGTCAAAATTGACATAAAAGAGTTCTTAAAACAAATATTATATTATTAATTGATATTAAATTCCTAAAAATCTAAGGTTCGGCCAAGAGACTTATATCATGATATTTCCATCATTAATGGACCACTTGGGGGTCTTTTGTATGTATATAGTAAGTTTATTAACCATATTATATAAAAATACAAAGAGACATTGTAAAGTGAAACTAATTAACATAGAGTTAATACTTAAAGAAAAGGTTAATATAAGTACCCAAACCTGTCTAAATTCTATTTTTTGAGTTTTTTTCGACCCATCCCCACCATAACATTTGAATAGTCAACTTTGGAGCCATTATAAACAGAATATGAATTTATTATAAATTAATATTTCTAGCTTTTCCAAAGGTGCCCCTCACCCCTCTTATAAAAGGGCACTCCTCCTTCTCATTTCTTCACACCTTCAAATCCCTTTGGTTCGGCAAAACCCTGCCCAAATACTCTCCCAACTTCCCTCAATACAACCTAGGGGCCTTAGTTTGATCAGAAAGACAACCTAAAGATCCCTTTTGATCAAATCAAAAGGAAGAACCCGAAGAAGAGGTAATGATTTCACCACCCTTCTCCAAGTTCATTTCTTCTTCCACTTCTTCTTCCTTTTTTCTTACCATTATAAAATAATAACTCCAGTATATCACATATACTATAATGTTATTATAAATATGGTACAACAATATTCAGTATTCTATCCACCCTTTGAATAACATGTCACCATACGTGCATACGTACGGCTTACCGTCTCCACGTCGTGGTGTAATTGTTATTCAATATATTATTATTTGTATGGGTATAATAATGATGTGTAACTCATGTAAATAATAAATATAACATGTTAATGATTCTGTATATATTATATACCATCCATTTATATATTATTTTAATATCAAAATAATGATATTGTCGCTCGTGCGTACGTACGGACTACCGTCTCCACGAACGTGATGAGATTCATTCTCCATCGTATCCATTCAAGTATAATTATCATTTGATGATTTAAAAATGATGTTTAGGGACTTTATATAATTCTGGATATGAATAAGATACAACAAACAAGGCTTATGTAACAAAACATATAAAAGAAAATGAGTAAGTTAACACCCGAAACGACGATAATTCTAAGATATTATTAACAAATAAATGTTAAAAGATCATATATGATATCATATTAATATATATGATTCTTGTATAATTTAATAACAATTATTTCACCATTATACAGGAGGTTAACCTACCCCATCCAAGGAAAAGTACAAGGTAAGGGTTATTTCACAATCTCTTCATTATCCGAGGTTGTTTATACGTAATAATCTACTGGGATTTCTTTATCATCCACATCCATGTTTCTTAGAAATGTATTTCAAAACATATTTATTATTTACAAGAATATGGGTTAAAGTCATTTATACCCTTGTTTGACTTTTTATAAGAGGTTTATAAATGAATATTTCCGTCGTTTTCAAAACAAGGTCCTTTTTAACCATTTCGACAGAATTAAGGTAAGAATGTTTTTTTTAACTTATACGGCGGGTGCGGCTATTTTCCGCCGTTATAAAATCTTCAAAGCTTCCCTTACATGCTTATAAGATTATTTTCAAAGAAAATGTTTTATTTTATATGGATCTTAAATGATTTCAGAATAAAAGGAGATATTTCTTTAAAAATAATTTTGATTTCATCTATGTCAACATCCTTTGATGGATTTTAAGATTATTTGAAGTTGATTTATTATGATACAAAACTTCCATATTGTATTGAAGGTTTTGTGATATGTTTGACTGTGGATGTGCTATTTTTATACCATTCATAGTTTATGGTGAAAGTATTGACATTTCGTATGCTAGTTTTAATACGAATGTTTATGTTATGTTTAATCCTTTTCATATGGGAATGCATTGGACTTAATATGTGACGGGTGGAGCCAGCTATAGCTCCTCGATGCATCGGTAGGTCTCATGAGACAAACTAGTGTCTTGGCACAAGGCCTTGGAAAAATCTTATTTGTAGTCTTGGCACGAGGCCTTGGCTATGTGGTTATGATAGTCTGGCATTATGCATTCCAACATTATGAAAGTGGTTATTGATTTTTGCATGTGATTATTCGATTAGTAGAATATCCATGTGAATAAGTAAATGGCATTATTTCATTTTACTTTTGCCATACTATGTTGAAGTTAAAGTTTAAAAGGCTTTTGTTTTAGTAATTCATTGCCTTAAATGTTTATGCTTATTTTTGAATGTTCCGCTATATTGTTATCCTTACTGGGCATTTGAGCTCAACCCTTTTCTATGTTTTATTTTTCCCCGGATGTGAAGATGTAAGTTATGAATGACCTTCAGGGATATTATGAGGGGATTATAGTGTGGACTGTGGAAACATTATGTTGTTGTAGTAGTTTTTCATTTTATGATGTAATGTAAAACTTATGAATATATCTAGTGTTTCCAAGGCTACTAAACCAATCGGTCATTCGAGATTTGATCTTTCTTGTGATCATTCCAATGTTATGTAATAATGCACTGACTCTGGGTAACTGGGGTCGGGGCGTTACACTTATATAGTTGGTATAAAACTTTTTTCGTTAAGGTGGAGTTGGGTTGGAACATCAATGACTAGAAGTTTAGCAAACTTCTGACCGAAATTATAAACATACCTAATAACTCCTCATGTGTAGCACTCATGTGGGCCCATATCATAATGACACATTTTATTCAAGGTATACCCACACTGGTGTAATTCAATATATCTACTGACACAGGTACCTGAGATTCCATACACCCGATAAGAAACATTGGGGAAATACTTCTTGACTTAGTAAGAACTACTGGATTAACTCAACACTAGTACTTTATTCTAGGTATTATCACCATCCCTCATATTTATCTTAGTGATAAGATCCAAGATTACAATTTTAGGGAGATTAGGTATAAAAAACACAATCACTTGACTACATATGTTATACTAGATCATATCCTAAATGAATTTAGAATTCGAATGTTTATACCCAACTAAAACATTGAAATGATTTTAACTATGTGGAATGAAATGAATAACAAATAAATGATATAGAACCCTGCTTGATCTAGAAGAACACAATCTATCTATCATCTCTCAACTGATGAGAAATGAACTGATCATAGAAGTAATTCCAAAAATAACCCAATTTCATTCCCAATTGATCATCATCCTAGGTAATCACATCCCACTAATGATTGAACAAATAATACATCATTTAATTGTCATTTTTATCAATCCAATCTAGATGAATCTATAGATTATTAGTTATAGAATTTTTTTCCTCTAGGCAAGAGACATTATCCTGTAGACCACCATAAGCTGAGATTGTTGAAAGATGCATAAAATGAAACTCATTTGTCCAATCAGCCAGTGTAGTGGAATAACATGGCCTCACCCATCATGGAGTGAATTTGGCACTGAAATATATCGTGGAATTTCAAATCAGTTCTTGAAAATAGAATTATATGTGGTCCTTCAAGTGTCACTCCTAGGGGGATGACTGGTTGGAACATGTCCAACCATTAATGGGGCATTTTCGTTGCCACCTTCTTGACAAATGACATGATGATTTCATTGGTGCGTGGTATAAACATTCCATGAAAACCCCATAGAAGAAATAGAATAATAATGATAGAATCACTAGAGGAAAATGAACATAAGAACCATACCTACCCAAGGATTACAACCCACACTACCAATTTATATGTCCTTGTATCATTATGTTCTCAGATAATAGATTCATGGGGTTCTAATTGATGAATCCACAATTGTACAATAAATCATCATTTAGTAGAATTCTTTTCATTTAATTTATCATTTACATACATGTTTTACTCCATTACCATTCATAATAAAGATATGATGGGGTATGGATGTGAATAAACTACACTTTTATGATTTAGTTTTCTTAGAACATGTATCTATGTTCTATTCAAATGAGTATACTTTCCCATTGAATTAGGGACCATACTCTATATCACTGAGATTAACATCCAAATGAATTTCAAATAAAATATAGATTCTATAAATTAATCATTCCTTCCCATGAGGTACCATAACCCCAACTTAATTTAAAAATTCAATCTCACCATCACTACCCAAAAGCGGTACAAATATATAAAATATCAAGGCTCACTCTTTAATTGTAATGATCCAAACCCAGTCATCCATACACGATGAATTATTATACTACATTGGAATTATTATGTGAAATTAGAATAAAAAATCCATAAATATTTTATTAGATTTGGAAAGCAATATACATACACAATTTTAACATTCCTACTTGAAGAGAATAAATACATAATAGTTCCACTTGAAACATCCAGCACTCTATGATTATCACCACAATTCAAAAATAATATACCTCTTCATTCCAAAAAAATGAAACATAATAAGGGGTTAGATCATGTATGGAGTAAGGGTAAAAATTACCACATAGTCATTAGAACTGGTCAATTATTTATAGAACATTGATTTTAAAATAAACTTCAACATAAAATGGATGGAATATGAGCTCGGTAAATATTGCTATAATAAATCATAACAATTTATATTAAACTAGTAGAATAACAACATGAACTATAATATTCTAGCTTAATAATGTGGGAAAATATATTTAGATAATTTTGTAACATATTATCAATACATCGATATGTTCATTTGTAAATGATTAAGGCCTCGTCCAAAACCATATATCCAAATTAGGAAGGCCTCATCCATGTCCATATATATTTCTATTACGAGAACTAATGATGAATAGGGGAGATATAAAAGTACCCACAAGTCACATAATATATCTAATGCATTCATCTTATGAGCAAGGATACACATAATAATCATATACAGAGATATTTAAACTATCATGTAAGATGTTACTAACATTCCCCAATCATTAAACATAAACACTTGCTATTCGAAGTAATATGGTAAATAGTTCAAGACAGAACATAGATAGTCAAAAAAATCATAAACCATTCATCAAAAAATGGTATATAATATAATAAAATCATAGTCCCTTGTATAAAAAATAATAATTATGAGAGTTGAAACAAATGAAAACACTCATATAATATCATCGTGTAATTCTTTAGATAAATACTCAATTACTTTGAATAGAATAGTACATTTTGAAAATTATTTTTCTAAAACTAGAAGTGAAAAAATATAGTTTTATCAGAAGAAAATAACTATTTTTAGGAAATAATGCTTTCTTAAAATAGAAAATACCATGCCCTAGAAAAAATGTACTAATTCAGAAAATTCTCTTGAAATAAGCATATATTTAAAAAAAATTATCGATCATTTATAAGCATATAAGACCCCATTAATGAAGGTATGATTCATGTCGGGACACATATATACAACATTAAAATAGATATTATAATGACTAAATATCAATTAATATTAATTTAACTGAGTTTAGTAAATAATAAAAGTTACCTGGATTAAAATGGTTGTTTGAGTAGAAACCCCTTAGCTTAATTCTGAATGTGTTCCTATCTTGATCTAAAGGTCATGGAATATTAAATTATAATAATTAATAACATATTTCATAACCTATTATACATTTAATTATTTTATCACATTTTTATTATGTTCACTATGTCCTTATTGATAATTTATAATATTTAATTTCGTTGTTCTACAGTGTTTGTTTGATTTGTTTTCATTAAATCTATAATTGTAAACAGGTATGGATGTTCATGTGTAAAGGATGTAATTCCCCAAAATTGAAATTTTATAATATTTATGAAAATTTATATGTTTTAGTGCTTATATATTTCATTTTCTTACTTGGTTTGAGGATGAATCATTGGATGAAATATTAATGACAATCAAGTAGATTATATGGTCTTATTTTAATTATTATGAACAAGTTTTGTAAAATAAAATAATACGATATACATATTATGGTTCCTGAATATTATATAGGCTATAAAACATATTTTATTATCTTCTTAAACAATCAAATTTGTTTCCTGTCAAGTAATTAAGTAGAAGTTGAAGAACAAAACATCGTTTCCCATGATGGTTATAAATTGGAACCTCACAGACCATGATTTATTTTATAAAATTGAGTGAGAGTAAGAAAATTGATAATGATTATGACATTAACAGACAATAATTATTGTATATATATTATTATTGAATTATACTTATCAATAGTATATATGATTATAAGATAGAATAAGAAAAAATGATAAATTTAAATGAAACATAATGAAATAGAAAGATGTTTTACCTCTCGAAATAATCTCATTGAGAAAGTCCTTATGGGAAGGGTTTTTGAATTTTTGTAATGACTAAGATCTCATTGATGTGGGAAGCGATAAGGGAAGGTTAGATGGGGAGAAAAATGAAGATATTGAATGCATATAGGAATGACTAGAATAGGATGTGTTGGGGTGATAGTGGAAGAGAAGATGTATTTCCCATTATTTTTTCATTATTTTATTATTTTTATAAATAAAAACAATTGCATTGATTCTTGTGAACACAAACATTAATAAGTGCAAATACGATTGATGGAATGGACATATACATGAGCCATGAATCATAAATGATGAATACATTCCCTCCTTTAACATATTTTGTAAATTATCAAATTTCACTATTCACCATATATTGAAGTATTTTAGAAACATCATAAAAATTTTCCCAAACCATTTTATGACATATAGATTTGAAAACTGAACTCCATTTGTTGAAAAAAAAATTCTATATTTGATTGATAAATTTTTTAAATAAAATAATAATTTATTCGAATAATAACAATTTAAAAACAATAATACGTTTTATATAACATTGAAAAATTAATCCAGATCATAAACATAAGTAAATAAAATAATAATTTAATTTTACATTCATAAGGGTCATATTACAATTCATATTACTATTCATAGTGGTATTTAATATTATCCAAATATTATGTTTTTTTAGACTCTAAATATCTTAATGAACCCAATTGTGTATGATAGTTTTTTGAATTTCAAATCACAACGGTGGAAAAATTATTTTCATATGTATGTTATAATTAATTATTATATTGTAGAGATGCAATTTCTCATGCATTAAATATTAAATTAATTTACATAATCATGATAAGATACATTATATCATCTAACAAAAATTTTATCCTCGAAATTAAAAGAGTGTTACCTCACAAAAGATTTTTGGTATCTCTTCATCATAAGCACATCAGGATCTCTATTTCCACGTCAATTTTATGATTCCTCAAAAGTATCTATACCATTTGAGTTATCTAATTCTACAACACATGTTCTTCAGTGTACTAAATCGGGATCGACTATTTATAGTTTGATAAGTGTGGTACATATTTATTACCAATGGATGTGATGACTTGTGTTGGGTCTGGCATGTACTTTTTCAGTAATGACACATAGAACACATTGCGTAATTTAGACAGGCTAGGTTAAATAGCCAAACGATATGAAATATCAAAAAAATTCTCTATAATTTCAAATGTTCATATGTACCATTGGGGAGTCTCCCTTTCTTCCCAAATCTTATAACACCCTTCCATTTATATATTTTTGATAAAACGTGATCTCCCATATGAAATTACAAATACATCCTTCAATTTTCAACATGACTTTTTTGCCTTCTTTAAGATACTTCAATATGTCCTTGAATAGTCATTATCATCGATGGTGTTTCCTCGACCATCCCTTGGCCCAAAAGGTTCCCTTTACCAACTTCATCCCAACATGTTGGTGTGTGAATTCTATTCCCATACAATGCATCATATGGAACCATTTGAATTCGAAAATGGAATCTATTATATTAGGAAAGCTCCACTAAATGTAAATATTGACCCCCATACATTGAATGTCAATTGAAAATGATATTAACATGCTATCAATGGTTTGGATCGTCGTATCTGATTTTCCTTCAGTTTGAGAGTGCTAAGTAGTACTCAATTGATGTTCGATATCCAATTCATTTTGAATAGTTTTTAGGAATTTTGATGTAATTCATGGATCAAAATCATAAACAATTAATATAGATCCTCCAGGAAGTCTGAAATATTAATTGATATAGACTATTGAAAAGACCTCCAGTTGTAAATCCCTCCTTATTGTGAGAAAATGTTCAGATATTGTATGTCAATCCACAATTACCCTCAAAAAATCATTCTTTATTTGATTTTAGTGTAATACAGTTAAATAGTGAATTTTCATGTCAACCCGTTTCAATGAAGGAATATGTATAGGTATCATGAATCCACAAGGTTGTTTTCATTAGGCCTTCACATGTTGACATACTAAGCATATTGATACATAGTCAGAAATTTACCCCTTCATGTTATCCAATGAGAAATGTTATTTTAAATATCTATAAATATTATTGACACTAGAATTTATAATTAAATTTGAACTGTGAGAATCATCCAATAACAATATTTTTAGCTCAGGTAGTGTGGAAACATATATCCTCATCCCAAATTTCATAATTCCTTCAAAACAAATGATGTCATCCATCTTCCGAACTTTCACAACATTAATTATCTTTTAAATATTATCGTCTTAGAAATCAATTCGTCAATTCAGATCTATAAATATGGTTGGGAAGCCATTTGAATAAGTAGTGATGTTTCACCATCATTGATAATTCCTATATCAACCCTCACTAGATCCATGTGAAATGAATCCTTTTCAATTTTTGATTTTTATAAATACATGATCCTTCCTACTCAATTCCTCATCTACCTTGTCTAACATTATTGGGTGGTAGAGAATAAAAAATAATAACAATGGATTAGTTCAATTCATCTCATTTCACTCATGTTGATTTCTTTTTGTTGTAAGATATATGTAAGAATCTTATGATATATTTTTATATATCTCACATTTCATCCATATAGATAATGAATCCATATCATATATGATAGATTACCACTTCATACTGAAGATAATGAGTATGATAGTTTTGTTAATGAATTTTTAACTACCATTATTCATAAGCAATAACTCTATCATTTTGTAAAGGACCCAACCATGTCCTTTCATTGATGCATTACTATAGAACACAAAACCATCATTCCTTGATTGTTGATTTATGACCAGTGCATTCACGAATATCCTCTTCAATTCATTTAGATAATCTTAATATTCTTAAATCTATATGAATTTAACTCCTTTTTGTTTATTGTTCTTTATTGGGTTGGTGAAAAAGGTGATGTTCTGAAAGAAATGCCAATAATAACTTGCTAAACCAATAAAACTTTGTACATAAGTTCTGATCATTAGTGTTGGAAATTCTTGAATATCCTTATTCTTCACAGGATCAGTAGATATTCCACCCTTAGAGACAATTTTTACATGAATGGAAACAGATTGAATCCATAATATCACACTTTCTAAACCTACCATGAAACTCATTTATTCTAGGATTATTCAAGATGATGTGCAAGTGATTATCATGATCATCATCGATTTTGGTTTATACAAATATATAATTAATAAAAACCACAACAATTTCATCTATATATTCCTAGAAAACATTATTCATTAGATCCATGAAAACTGAGGGTGCATTAGTCAGTCCAAAAGGCATATTTGTAAACTCATTATTCTGATACCTAGTTTGAAATGCTGTATTTTAAATGTATTCCTTCCATACTATCTATTGATGGTATCCATATTGAATGTCAATCATCAAAATATACAAGGATACTTGAAGTTTATCAAATAAATCATCAAAGTGAGGTTGGGGATACCCATTATTTATTTTTATAGCATTCATCTCCATATAGTCAAAGTAAAATCAAATACATCCATCTTTATTCTTAATGAAATGAACAAGGGATCCCCACTGAGAAACACTAATCTGAATAAATTAGTTATAAATAAATTTCGCTAGTGGAATCTTCATTTCCGTAGTGGCCATTCTATATGGTTTCTTCGATATTGTTCTTGAATCAATAAGTACATCAATGGAAAACTCAATTTACAACTTTGTAGGATGTCAAGTTAAATAGTCTAAAAAACAAAAACATATTCTTCCACGATAGGTACATCCTATATAGGAATATTCATTTCCTCACCCATAGTTATGGAATTCTATTCTACACCAATAATTAATGTTAGTAGAGGTATGTAGGGTGGATATATTTGGGAATCACATGGTGATATTTCTTCCCTAATGATAAGGGGTTCC
Source organism: Viscum album (assembly GCA_963277665.1). Lineage (NCBI taxonomy): Eukaryota > Viridiplantae > Streptophyta > Magnoliopsida > Santalales > Viscaceae > Viscum > Viscum album. The sequence goes on from OY728135.1 coordinate 2,028,822,379, forward strand.
ACATCATCATGAATATTTTATCCTCTATATTATTTCAAAAAAAAATCATATCATGGTTTGAATGCCAATCCATACAAAATATTATATCAAATTCTGTCATGGGTATGACAAAAATCTCAGCATATAAAGCATGTTTATATGACATAATGGGGAAAACCTTACATAACATTGTTTTAATGATTCTTCCCATGGGGGTTTTACTGAAAACACCCACATCAAATCAAAATGGAAATATAGAACATTCATGAAAAAATTGGAATATATGAATGAATGAAATTATTTATGAAATTATTGAATTACCAACAACCACATCATCAGGAACATAAATATCAACAGTTGTTATCGCATTAGCTTCTCTTGGTTCCATTGGCCTTTTTTGTATATTTTTTACTTGATTGTTTGAAAAATAACTTGCATAGTTTCCCATCTCCCTAAAATTATAGAATTTAAAATTTATTCATTCTTTCTTATCCATGTAATCTCTACTAAGATTGAATTTCTATCCACATTTTAATTATACTTTTTCTAATTTTAAGTCAGAACCAGGGTGTTTCCTTCAACAATTATCCCAGGGTGATAATTCAACTCTTCCTTTTCTTCCTTATTTCTTTAATTCATTTTCCAGTGTTTTGAGAATACCTCTTCTACATTTTATTTCCTATAAATTTATAAATAATAAAAAATTAATTCTACATCTTCATAGCACATGGGACTATATTGTCACACGATGAGAAAATTTTAAGAGGCAACATCCTTTTGAATGAATGGTTTTAAACCATTAATGAATCAATCAATATTTCTCCCAGGATTATGTATATAGTCTGTAGCATGAGTTTTCATCCTTGTAATGTTGTATTATTACATGGAAATATTTTCATCCTTTTTATGTCCAAAATTCATGAATTTACATTCAATATCTTCTCTTTGTCCATAAGTGAATTTTTTCTAAGAATGTTTCCTTAAATTATCTCCATCATATATCTTCTATTTCTTCCTCCTCCTTTGTGTTCTGTATTAATGACCACCACTGATCCACATATCTTGATACATGATAAATTATTATGACAACCTTCCCTCTTTCATTAAATCCAAAATTGTGAAATATATTCTCTAGTGATCACATCCACTACTAATCTACAAATGGGGTTGTATTCCCCTTGAATCAGGGATGATGTTGTCATATAAATCAATATATCATATCTCCTCCATGTTGTGGATATAGATTCACTATACATGTAAGGTTATTGTTAATACCCTAATTCAGTTTTCGAAGTATAGTTATAAGCTGCTCTGAACCAGTCGCATCACCATAGCCGACGTCATAATCTTTATTGGAAGGGAAATCCATACACGGGACACACACATTCATTTGGTTTCCATTCCTTCCACTAGGTTCCATATATAAATAATTTCTTAAAATATATTAGGTTATGAATCATAATTTTTAATCTCAACAGAGAGAAATACATAACATAAATTGAAATTAAATATGTAGATAATATCTTAATCATAAACATGTATTAATTCAAGAAGAATTTACATGTAAATCCTTTCTACTGGATTGTCATGAAAATATGAATTATCAAACGAATTTACCCTGAGAGTGTCAAACTAGGTGCACAATAAGGCATGTTATCATGGACAAAAATACCCTATGTCATTCCCAAAAATAATTGTTGATTTTTCACTCCTAGGTACATCTGTTACAGAACCACATCCACTTACAATATTAAAATAGGGATTCATTTTATAGAAAGATCCACATAATATATTACTTAAAATAATACCGCGATATTCATGTATGATTATCCACAATGACTATCATAGGGGTTTTTAGATAATATATTTATTCTAAATCTAGTTTCCATGATTTCCACTAATTATCCTCAGAAACTAACTATAATGACCATACCCTAGTTTCCTGGTGACGATGCCTTATGAAAATACATTGGAATTAATAGACCATAATATTTTCCTGAAGGAACAATTAGTTTAGTATATTTTTAAATCCATATACATAGAGAAGCATAACATTACAACTTGAAGAGAAAAATTCATAACAGCAGCATAATAAACACCTACCACTCTAATATTATCCCCTCAAGTCAATCCTAATATACCTCTTCATGCCTTGGAAAAAATAAAACATAAGAAGGGGTGATATCAGATGCACAGTAAGGGTAAACATCATTGTATAAACATTTGAAATGGAATATAATTGAAAAAAAATTTCTTTAAAAATAAACATGAAAATAATATCTCAAGAATATGTGTTGAGTAAATATTGTCATAATAAAAAATAATCATGGGTAGAATACTAATTGAATACATAAATGAGTTATCACATTGGATATTTATAATGAGGTAAATGTATATTATGTACATTCTAAAACATGTTTTCAAGGCCTCGTACAAGAGGTTGAAAAATTATTAACGCCTTGGCCAAACCCATATCTCAAAATGGGCAAGGCCACGTCAAATTCCATATATTTTTTTCTCACAATACATACCAATGCATCGAGGGGATATTGAGGGCCACACCTATAAAATAATAAGTCCAATGGGTTCCTAATATTTTTTGTGATACACATGAAAAACATATAAATTCATTTTTAAACTGACATATGAAATGTAACTAACTTTCCATAATAATTAAATATATACACTGACCACTCAGAGTAATATGGTGAATGGTTTCAAGACAGCACATCGAAAGTAAAATTAATGAAAAAATATTATTAAATTTTTTTTGATTATAATATTCATTATTATTAATATTTAAAAATAAGAATCAATAATATTGTTTAATCAAATGAAAATACTCTCATAAAATCATCGCGTAATTTATGATCTATGTACTCACTTATATTGAAAAACGGAGTTCATTTGGGAAAAAATTGTCTAAACAGAGATGTGGAATAATATATATTTTTCATATTAAAATTAGTGTTTTTAAAATATAATGGATTCCTAAAATATAGTATTGAGTTCCCTTTAAAATAAATATGAATTTTGGGTATTCAGTTGAAACAAGCTTTTACATGGAGAATGAATTTTTTATAGATCCTTTAGAAAAATACAACTCCCCATAAATGAAGGTATGATTCTTGTTGGGACATATATATATATATATATATATATATATATATCACAACAATTATGAGGATTACATATACAAGAATAATAATTATATTTAGGTAACTAGATTATAAAAGTAACCTGAATGAAAATGGAGGTTCAGGTAGAAATCCCTAATGTTAAGACTAAATATTTTCCTCTCTTGAACTTAATGTCTAGGAATATTAAATTAGAAATATTTATATCTTAATTAAAAACCTATTATAAATGTATTATGTTTATCATAATTTCATTCATTTTATTTTTCCTTATTGGTATTTATTAAGACTGAATTTCATAATTTCGGAGTGTTTGTTTCTTTGGATTTCATGATCGGTATATTAGTATATGAGAATGGATATTCCTGTAGAAGGGATGTAATTATCTAGAATTAAAAATATATATTATATATTGACATCTATAAGTAATAATATATATATATATATATATTATTAAATGGTATGAGGATGAATCATCAGATGAAATAATAATGAGAAATCACTGAGATTATTTGTCGGTATTTGGATTATTATAATCTAGTTTTGTCGTATAAATTAGTACATTGTACATATATTGGTTATTGAATATTATTTCCATTATAACACGTATTTTATGGTCTGGTTCAATAATCAAAATGGATTCAATCAGTGTAATGAGGGATAAATTGAAGAAGGAAACTTCCTCATCCACAACGGTTTTAAATTGGAACTTTATCGAGGGTGATTTCTTTTATAATAGAGAGAAATAGAGAGAGTAAGAATATTGGTAAAGGTTTGTACGTTAATATGGTAAATGTACATTATATAGATAATACTGGTGTTAAATAGTTCAATTAGATATGGTTCATTTGAAGTGAATAACAAAAGAATAAAAATTGTAATCAAAGTAAATGAAACAGATTGATGTTTACCCCTTAAAATAAACTCCTTGAGAACCTATTTAAAGTAAGGGGTTTTAGAATATTGGAATGACCAATAGCACTATGACATGAAGATTGAATAGGGAAGGGTTTTTTTGAATTACATTGTAGATATTAAAGTCTTAGAGTAAGGAAGATAAGAGGGAGTGATTGTTGTGGGGTACAGTGTAGGAGTGGAGGCGTTTCCCATTACTTTAACCATTACTTTATTATTTTTTAATATAACACCAATAATATAGATTATTATAACAAAAAATAGTAATAAGTGCATTTGAGTTCAAAACAATGGTCAGTTACATTATCCATCTCTCAAGCATGATGTAGAAATTCACTTCTTTGTCATATTTTATAAATTATGGAATTCCACTATTCACAGAAATCAGGTATTTCCAAAAGATCCCAAAATATCACACTAACCATTTTTGAACCTGAATAATTCAAAAAATGAACTCCATATTTTAAAATAATTTTATAAGTATGATTAATTTAATTTTTATATAAAATAATTATTTCTTCTAAAAATAACCTTTTTAAAATAATAATTCATTATATATCACATTGAAAAATTAATAAAGATCTCATCCTTAAGAAAATAAAAAATAGATATATTATTCACTATTCATAATGTTCATATTACTATTCATATTACTATTTATATGTGTTTGTTACTATTTACCAAAAATTAGGTTTGTCTTATAAGGCACTAAATATATTACTGAACAGAACCGTGTTTGTCAGTTTTTAGAATCTCAAATCACAGAGGTGAAAAATTATGTTTACTAGCTAAGTTGCAAGAAAGAGGAGAGTTTTATATAATTAGTGTTACATTCATTCAAATTTAAATTTATTTGCAAAATGTTGGGGCGTTACATTAATCATAGGCACATCATGTAACAAATGTTGTGAAATTAACCTATATGACAAGGAAAATTGAATGACATGTTAATTCTACGTGCCTATAATGTTTCTTGTAACAATGTTAATTGTCTTCATATCATCGGGAAAATGATGGAATAAAAATTATCAATCAGAATAATAATAAAAATCTCCACACAGCATGTGTGTAACCTAATGGGGAATTGATATCAAATGTAATAAGCAAAAGAAAAAAAATCATACATCATGAAACCTAGATTTTACCACAAACATTGGTTTGAGACTCTAATGAAATTATTATTACTATAAATATTGAATTCATAATCTTTTGACTATTGTCTCAAAATATAAAAGAAATAAAAAATTCTCTAATACATCTCTTTGATGTCCCATACCGAGATTCCACTTAGTAGGTGCCATTATCAGGTTAGCCACATGGACTCAAGCACATATCCCCAAACTCCAAAGGCTTTTAATAATTAGTGAGGAAATATGTTGTATCCATGAGTATACTATTCCCTCATCACCAATTTGTATCACGTATGATAATTATTAACTTTTTAATATTGCAGAATTGAAGGACATAAATATATGTCATAATATAAAGTGAAATCAATAGTAATAACTGAAACAGCTGGAATAACATAAAATAGTTAATGATGTATATTCTATGTCATTATAAAGATAGAATAAATTGATTAAAAGTAGTAGGAAGACATGAAAACCCCAACATGGAAAAAAATACATTAACTATCCTAGGAATCCAAAGATATAGCTCAGTCATCAACTACTAGTTCCCTACAATCACAACAAGCAATAAGGTTTTTAATGCATTTCACTTCACTTTATCGACCCCTGTTAATATTTAATCTTCCCAATTTACATTATTGTGACCATAGAAGTTGTGGGATAAACATATGTTGGAAACCACCAACAGTTTCTATTAAATTGAGTCCTAGTAATGGAAATATTACAGTGCGAAAGAATTCATTTATTAATTAATATTGTAAAATGTAAACAAATGAAAAGTACCTGATTCATCCATCAAATTTTGTCTAAAAATGTAACCAATTTTTTAAATAATTAATCAATAATATATTTTAATTGGTCACATGAAGCATATCTATAACCATCATGTAATCTTTATGGTGTATATTATGAAGGTTCAAAAGTGTAACATGAAAACCATGATTGATAAATATATAAGAACTTGTTCCAATTTAATCAACAAGGAAACCTATACCTTACGGGATACTAAAATAGTATTAAATGAGTGTAGATAATGGGTTATGTTTGTAATCCAATGATCATTTTCCATGGAATTTCCTCAATAATATTTCTAACTATGTCCAATGAATACATCCAAGGTATAATGGTAGATAAGAAGTGGCCATTATTATAGTGGTAAAAATGGATCCTCATGTCATGATAGATCCATGTAGTGTTTATATGGGATACTATAATAAAAATTTACAAATTTTATGGTGTCTTTCCTGGAATCTTTTGGTAAACAATGTTCAGAATTCTGGGTAGGTCTCATCCAAGGCAACCAATATCCTCGAATTGAAATGACATCCTCGAGTACCCAATTCATTTCCTTTGTAATCCAACATCTATAATGAGTCATTCCTACTTATTAATATGCGAATGTACATGTTCAAAAAGAGTAAATTTACATTTAATTCATTATAATTAATTTTTTAGATGATTAATATTTCATTATCAAATTCATTGTGTTTGAGCATTGTGTTTCTTTCGCTTATCAAGGCAATGTAGCTTGAAACCATTTAATTTAAAAAATATAACTAAAGAAAATTAATAATTTTTACATCACTTCCTTTCATAAATATGGAATGATGTTCTACTAATATGAATCCAAAAAATTATTTATATTTAATGAGGTAATTTCACATACTTATGTTTTATTTATACAATATCATTTAAATAAATCACTTAAATTTAATCAAATACCATAGGAGGATAAGGAGAACATGATAATGTAATAAATATTCACAATTTCATTATTCATTAAGAAATTAATATAAGTTGAATTGAGATTAGTGCTTCCATGATCGAGAAATCCTGAAGGATGGATCAAATGTGTTGAAACACTAAAAAACCAGTTATGCCATATCACCTTACGTTGGCTCTTAGGATTTGGTAACCTAACAAGAAAGACCAATAATATTTATAGAAAGAGAATTACCATATGGTTATAATATGTATAAAAATGGTAAATAAATTTAATAAACTTAACCAGATAGAATCAGCAGGCCCCAAACATCAATTACAAAATCAATGAAATTGATGGATGCATCCTTGAACACCCACCTCATACTCGTGTGACTTTCATCATCCAATATCGTCCACTACTTAATCATAGAACATAATCTATTTGAAAAAATTGGCATAAAGTTCTAATCCTTGATAACAAGGTTGTATCTAAGATAAATAAAAAATGACTATAATGAAACCATCTAATTACAATATCACTTCCAATGTGAGAATAGAAATCTTAATTAGACCTCAGACAAAGAATATCTCTCAATCCCTCGATTTGGCATTCAGAAGAAAAAAATGGTAGAGGTGGAGGTTCATATAGGTAGAATTTCAAATATGGTTTATGGATGAAGATAATTATATCAGTTAGTGAATAATAATAAAATCATGCAAAAAATATCATGTGCACATTTTGGCCTCACGGTTTTCCAAACTGTGTGGTAAACATGAATAGGTACCTAGAAAAAGGGGTGGAACATATACAGTTCGGCATAATATTTAGATAAACCTTGTGTCCACTATACGATATGTATATTCCAGAAAATGCATTCAATACAGACAATATAGTGTATCCATGTTCCCTATAAGCACAACTTACTCTAACTAAAAAACAACTATACTAAAAAGATATGTTCGGGGCTCTGAACGAGCCACTTATGCCCTTGAGACCATCATGAACTAAATAGACATCAATATTACTTCCATAATATTAAATTAGGCTGAAATTGTGAGGATTCAGACATGATTTAAAAACTAGGTTCTTATGATTATATTAATCGATTCAATCATGTTTTCAATATTCAATATAGGTGACTCTCACTCAATTATTTTGATTTAAATCACAGGAAGTATCAAGCTTGAAATTTACCACATATCAGGGGTTTTGACCATTGATTCATTTTTGCTAGTACTATTGGAGGGTATACCCCTTTGAAGAGTCTTCTCAATGAGGTAGGTTGATGTAGATTATTATAGGACCTCTTCATCCATGAAACAGATGACTTTGATATCATTATTGGATTTGAAAAGTTTTTATCTATCATGCATATATGAACATATATTAAAAATTTCTATCATTCACATCACATGAGGGGTATAGTTATATTCACTACGATTTGTGCAATGTTTAGTTCTGTAAAGATGAACTAGTTCATAATTGGATATGAGGAGTGATACCAACGATATCATGAAATTATATGGAGGAGAAAGGTTCTTGTAAAGATGATTTTACACTTGTGGAGGATCCTTTCTAGGATGTCTTTCTTGATGACTTATTTGGCTTAACACTTATAAGAAAACAATTTTTTATAATAAAATTATTTTGGGAGAATCTCTAGTATATATTCCACTATTATAAATGGAACATAACATACTCCAAAACTCATGATATATTAAGAGTATCTATAATCGTAGGGTTTTATCCAACTTAGTACTTTATATTGGGGTTATCCCATGATTTAACCAAGAAGGTGGATTGGAAATATTGTCAATGATTAGATTATCAATGGGTGAAGAAACATAATGTTATGAAAATGTATCCACTTCCTATAATATATTATCTCTTTGACCGGATCTAAGGATATTGGTCAATCTAGAATATAGGCATGGTATTGCAACATCATCATGTGGAAGTTATTTATTTATATAAATCACACATGGGCTTTTGAAGTGAGTATAGATTATGTGACTATTGAGTTATGACATTCTATTAAAAAAACTCCATTTATTTTAATGGATATTATGAATATTTTTTCCAACCCTATCTGAATTCCATTGTTTGGGGTTATGTGGGTCAAATATTGTTTTAATAGTAAATCTGTAGAGACCATTCCAAACAACCTAAGAAAATTTTCAATACACTAAAAGATCATAAACTATAAGAAATGATTTATATGTGCAAATTTTTTATTTAAATATTTCACTTCATGTGTTATTTTATCAACATCATCAGAGTAATATTTTTCTCACATATGGTTCTTTTTATTTATTCATTGGATAATGCAATGATTATTTATTATATATGATGTTTTGTAGAGTTGGATTGATACTATAAAAGTTCCATAGAAGAAATATAATTTTTCTATGCAACTCATACTAGTCTAATTAAGATGTTGGTGATGTTCATATGCTTTGACACATATGAGATGGCCTTTTATGTGTTAAAAATATAGTTTACCATAAAACTAATTCAGATTCATATAGTGTAATGCCCCAACCCCCAATACCCATAATCGGTGCATTATTACATAACATTGGCATGATCACAAGAAAGGTCAAGTCTCGAAAGACCGATTATTTTAGTAGCCTTGGAAACACTAGATATATTCATAATGTTTACATTATATCATAAAATGAAAACTACAACAATATGGTCTCCATAGTCCACACTCTTATCCCCTCATACAATCCCTACAGGTCATTCATAAATTAATTTTCCACATCATGGGAAAAATAAAACATTGAAAAGGGGTGATCTCAAATGCCCAGTAAGGATAACAATATAGTGTAAACTTTCATAAATAAGAATAAACATTTAAGTCAATGTATAACTAAAACAAAAGCTTTTTAAACATGAACTTCAACATATTATGGAAAAAATAAAATACAATAATACCATTTAATTATTCAGATGGATATTCTACTAATCTAATAATCACATGCAATATCAATAACCAATTTCATAATGATGGAATGCATTATTCTAGACAATCATAACCACATATCCAAGGCCTCGTGCCAAGACTACAAATAAGATTTTGTCAAGGCCTTGTTCCAAGACACTAGTTTGTCTCATGAGACCTACCGATGCATCGAGGAGCTATAGCGGGCTCCAACCATCACATATTATGTCCAATTAATTGCCATATGAAAAGGTTTAAACATAACATAATCATTCGTATTAAAACTATCATACGAAATGTAAATAATACATCCATAAAACACGAATGGTATAAAAATAACACACCAACAGTCAAACACATCAAAAAAACTACAAAACAATATGGAAATTTTGTATCATAATAAATCAACTTCAAATAAACTTAAAATCCATTAAATGATGTTGACATAGATTAAATAAACACTATTTGAGAGAAATATCTTTTTTTTAAATCATTTAAAAGTCACACATTTATTATGGAAGTACTTTAAAAGAGATTCTTGAATAAATGTGTCCCATACCACTTCAAAACATTTAAAAAGAAATATCTTTTCAAAAAATTCATGTCTATATAAATAAATCCTTAAAATCATTTTGGAAACATGGACATTAATTAAAAATATTTATAAAGATAAATCATTAAAACAATTAAAATTCTGATTTTGATAAAGAGTAACTTTCAAAAAATCATAAAATATTCATTTTGAAATCATTTAAAAGTCATATAATTATAAAATAAAACTTTTACTTTGAAAATATCCTTATAGGATTGTAATGGAAGCTTCGAAAATTTTATAACGGCGGAAAATAGCCGCACCCTCTGTATAAGTTAAAAAAATACATTCTTACCTTAATTCTGTTGAAAAGGATAAAAAGGGACTTGTTTGGAAAACGACCGAAAGATTCCTTCATAAACATCTTATAAAAAGTCAAAAAATGGTATAAATTAATTTAACCCATATTCTACAAAATAGTAAGAATGTTTTGAAATACACTTTCAAGAAACATGGACGTGGATGATAAAGAGGTTCCAGTAGATAATTACGTATAAACAACCTCAGATAATGAAGAGATTGTGAAATAACACATACCTTGTACTTTTTTTTGGATGGGGGTAGGTTAACCTCCTATATAATAGTTATATAATTGTTATTAAATTATAAAATAATCATACACATTCATATGATATCATATATGATCTTTTAACATTGATTTGTTAATAATATCTTAGTATTATAGTTGTTTCAGGTGTTAACTTACTTGTTTTCTTTTATATATTTTGTTACGTAAGCCATGTTTGACATGGATAGGTTGTATATTAATCATATCCAGAATGATATCAAGTCCTTAGATACTATTATTAATGATAAAATGAGAATTATACTTGAATTGATACGATGGAGAATGAATCTCATCGCTTTCATGGAGACGGTAGTCCGTACGTACGTTGGGGCGACAATATCAATCTTTTGATATTAAAATAATATATAATTGGATGGTATATCATATATACATAATAATTATCATGTTATATTTATTATTTACATTAATTACATATCATTATTATACCCATCCAAATAATAATTTATTGAATGACAATTACACCACGACGTGGAGATGGTAAGCCGTACGTACGAACGTATGGTGACATGTCATTCAAAGGATGGATAGAATACTTAATATAGTTGTACCATATTTATAATAACATTACAGTATATAGAAGATACTGGAGTGATAATTTTAAAATAGAAATCACAATGAATGAATAAGTTGAAGAAGAAAGGAACTTGAAAGAGGGTGGTGAAAACATTACCTCTTCTTCGGGTTCTTCTTTTGGATTTGATCAAAAGGGCTCCATAGGATAGCTTTCTGATCAAACTAAGTCCTCTATGATTTAGTGAGGGATGTTTAGAGAGTATTTGGGCTGGGTTTGGACGATCCAATAGGCTTTGAATGTGTGAATTAGTGAGAAGGTTGACTTCCCTTTTATAAGATGGGTGAAGGGCACCTTTGGAAAAGCTAAAAATATTATTTTATAATAAATTCATATTTGGTTTATAATGGCTCCAAAGTAGACTATTTGTTGGTTAATGTTGGTATGGGTCTAAAACAACTCATCCAATAGTATTTATACAGGTTTGGGTCATTATATTAACCTTATATTTAAGTATTAACTCTTTGTTAATTAGTTTCACTTTTACAATGTCTCTTTGTATTTTTATATTATATTGTTAATAAACGTACTATATACTTACATGAGACCCCCAAGTGGTCCATTAATGATTCAACTATAATTATATAACTATTTTGTCCGAACCTTATATTTTTAGGAATTTAATAACAAATATTAATATAATATATTTTTTAAAAACTCTTTTTTTGTCAATTTTGACACTATTCAATAATTGATTTTTGTAAAACTCATAACAGAATGATAACTTCCAAAAACGTTAATTAAATAAATACTAACATGTCATATTATCCTATAAAATTATTTTTATTTATAAAAAGTCTAAAATTACATTTATTTGGGTATTTATAATATTAATTATTCTCATTTATCATTAATTAGGTAATTACTATATCACCATTGTTTCATAAAGAAATTAAATTTTTTAATGTCTAAAAATTATAAATAAAATTCTATTATGTGGGAAATTTTTTTATATTTCTAATTAATATTTAAAATCGAAATTATCATATGTATAACTCTATATTATAAATGTTTTAGTAAATAAACATTGATTTTAACTCTTTTAACTCTTCTTTGAATTAAATAATTATAAATGTCCTAATCTAATACAAGTGGACCTAAATGATAATATTTTACTCCTAAGATTGTTTTTGGTCGATATACATTTGTCCAAAATAATTAGGACATGTTTTAGTGTAATATTAATATCATTTTTACCCTTAATTATCCTATTTACTTTTTACCGTGGTACATAAAAGTAAAAAGATACTATTCACGAAAAATTATTTTCATCTCATTGAACCGCATTTTACTCCTTGATATTAACCGTGTCTCTCGGATTTTTTAAATACACTCACAGAAGCGGTAAATTTATGTTTTATGAAAAATTCAATTTTTTAACTACCACTTAGTGGTTTCACTATTCATCAAAAAATGAAAGTTTCCAGAAAAATACCAAAAATTAGGCCTAAGCTATATTTGATATTATGAATTAATAAATGATGTCTATTGTAAAAAATTCAGAACTTATCAGTTGCATTAATTAATTTAAAAATTAATTTTAGTCGTCAAAACAACTAGCGTTTTTTAAGAGATAATAACTATCAAAAGATTGACACTTGTTTATGTCTGGTTTATGTGTGAAATTAAATCCAATGACCAAAATAGTATTAAATGGTAAAAATATATTCTAAATATACTTTAAAACCACTCAAATTAATAATTTATCAGTATTAATTATTTCTATTAAAAAACTAGTTTTTAATTAAAATTTACTAATTTTCACTATTCATCAAAATATGAAAGTTATCCGAAAAGTACCAAAATTTCACCCTAAGCTAATTTTAATATTACGAATCCAAAACTGAAGTCCATTTCGAATGAAAAAATTTATAAAATTTCAAAATGTAATTATTTCTATTCATAACAATTAGTTTGATTGGTTGTGTTGTGTTAGAATCTCGAAGTTGCGTACAATGCACGCCATTGCATTAGTCAAAGGGAAACATACCGTGGAAACATGGGATGTTTCATTGTAAATATTTGATGTCCCCATTCTAAAAATTAAATTTATTTATTCAAATTGAATATATAAATGTTTAAAATATTGGATTTAAAAAGGGTTCACTATTAAATGTTTGTAAAAGTGAAATACTGAAAATGAATTTGATCTTACATTATGTCTATGAAACTCATAATATGGATTCTAATATTATAAGGATTATATAAAGCTTAAAATTTAGTTAATTCTATTCATAACCTCTTTTGAACGACTTGTTTGGTAAGTCATGTTGCGCTTGAACTCGATGTTGCGTGTAGTGCATGTTATTGAATTATTTTGAAAAAAATAAGACACTATGAAATCTTGGGGTGTTACATTCTCCCCTCCTTCAATAAATTGCGTCCTCGAAATTTGAAGTTGTCTTCCTAAAATAAAATTTTGAATATAGAAAATATCTTTGTGGGAAAACCCACATCGGATATTGGGTTAATAAAAGTTAGTCTTAATAAGAGGAAAAGAGAAATGAAAGGGTCACCACCCTATTATGATCTCTATTCGGAGAACATTGGTGGAAATTAAGGACATATAGTTGGAGGAAAAATGTAAATATTTATAGGTAGTGATTGAGGTCATCAATCACAAACAAGTGTAAAATTGAGGGCCTTAAATTCATCAATCTATGATGACTTAAAATACCATCGGTTCAGCAAAACATACGGTATTAGGATATCACATTTTTTAAGATCTCTTCACTATAGTATAAGAATTAATTTCTTCATTTAATAAGAGAAGAGGAAAAATATATAATTGACAAGTAGAGTCTCATCCTTTAACTATGTTCCACCAAAAACTCACCTTTCACTCTAAAAGATAATAGAACATAAAAATAATATTCTATTTATCCTATTTGTATAGGGTTACAATAAAGAATTTATAATTCATATAGCAGAACCATTAAAAAAACTCCATTATTCAATCCAGGACATCACGTGGGTTAGTGGTAGGTGATACACCCTTGTCACCCATCGGTTGTGGGTTGAAGTCTCGCGGCCTTTCCAGACGTGACGGGTTGCCACCCGACCACCAGTTTGTCCTTATATGGAAATCCAAAATAATCCAATCTAGAACTATCCAAAATGCTTCAGTCCAAAATTTATAAGGAAGTTAAACACAATGAATATCCTTTTTGCCACATAATAACATGTGAAAACCTTCATCATGTATTCTTTTAAAACAATACATAATCCTGAATTACCATAAATCCTTATTGATTACATTCATGATCCCTTATTCCTTAAAGAATAATAGATATACTCCTTCAATCCAAAAATGTTGTAAACCCAAACAATGATAGAACATACAAATCATTAATCAATTTCAAGGTAGTCAAGAATATCCAATATAATTTATCCAAATCAATCATGTATTATTCTAAAATCACTACCTCTGTATCAGAACCATATTATGGTTTATCTTTCTCTCAAAGCTATATTTTCCAAAAATTTATCCTTCTATTAAGTCACTTTTCATTGTTCCACACAATCCTAAGTCCTTAATGAAATTGTACTGCAGTACATTCCTTATATACTACATAATTATTATAACAAGTACATTGTTGATACAACACTCAAATGACATAATCAACATAAGAACTCTAATTAGTCCTCCTCATTTGTTGTAGTATCATAACTTGATTATTATCGAATAGAATCATTTGCGGAATAGTCTGATGACTGGGACATAGGTTTGCGTATTGTCCAAACTCCTTGAAAATGAAGCATTGTAAATTTGAAACCATTTTCTTACCCTTGTAGTCATGTACTTTGTCTCCTTTTCCTCCACACTTATAACTCCCATTCCTTTTAGGAAAGTTCCATGGTGTTTCTTCCCATAGTTCTCACATATGGGAAAATTCTTCTTTTCCCTCTTCCCTTTATCCATCTTTCCCTCTTCCATCCTTTTCTTCTCTTTCTTCCCTTCAAAGCCATAGGACTCAGTAAACTATTTACTTATCTTATCAACACATGATATTATTTCATCATATGATGATAATACATTAGAGACTATTCCTCTTATAAATTCTGGCTTAATACCCTGAAATATATGATCGTTCATTCTCTTTGGATCATGTGCATTGGTAGAGTTCTCATTCCTTCTACTAGGCTCCATTTCTAAACAATGGCATACACTAGATTAGTTTATGAATAAAAATACCTATTCCCAAACATGTAAAACACATAACATAAATTAAATAGTTTATGGATATAATCCATAATCATAAAAATGTCTCCTTTGAGGAAGTATATACTTATAAACCCTTCATAATGGTTTGTAAAAAATGAGAATTATCTTAAGGATATCCCCCGGGAGTGTCGTAACCAAGAGTGCAGCCATGCCCGTTGTCGTGCACTAGTTCCCGTTCGAGTCTAGCGCAAAGCGGTGTTTTCGGGTATTACCCCTTGGTACATATATGCCAGAGCCGCCTCTACCTGCTCGTATCCAGACAGGGTTGTATTGCTCGGAAAACACACAAAATCTCTACAATACAGAAATTATAGGAAGTTATTCTATACTAATCCTAAAAGTTCATCTTAGTTCTACATGCTCTAAGAAGTGTTTATCTAAATCTAGCTTCCACGGTTTGTACTAAACTTCCTCTAATACCAACTGTAACACCCCGACCCCAGATACCCAGAGTCGGTGCATTATTACATAACATTGTCAGGATCACTTGAAAGATCATGTCTCGAAAGACCGATTGGTTTAGTATCCTTGGAAACACAAGATATATTCATAAAGTTTACATTACATCATAAAATGAAAACCATCACAATATAGTCTCCATATTCCACACTCTTATCCCCTCATACTATCCCTGCAGGTCATTCATAAATTACTTCTTCACATCCTGGGAAAAATAAGAAATAAAAAAGGGGTGAGCTCAAATTCCCAGTAAGGATAACAATATAGCGGAAACATTCATAAATAAGAATAAACATTTAAGGCAATGTATAACTAAAACAAAATACTTTTAAACTTGAACTTCAACATATTATGGAAAAAATAAAAATAAATAATATCATTTACTTATTCACATGGATATTCTACAAATCGAATAATCACATGAAATACCAAAAACCACTTTCATAATGATTGAATGCATAATGCCAGACTATCCTAACCACATAGCCAAGGCCTCATGCCAGGACTACAAATAAGATTTTGTCATGTCCTTGTGCCAAGACAGTAGTTTGTCTCATGAGACCTACTGATGCATCAAGGATCTATAGTCGGCTCCACCGGTCACATATTAAGTCCAATTCATTCCCATATGAAAATGTTTAAACATAACATAAACATTCTTATTAAAACTACTATACGGAATGTAAATAATACATCCATAAACCACGAATGGTATAAAAATAACACACCCACAGTCAAACACATCACAAAAACATCAAAACAATATGGAAGTTTTGAATCATAATAAATCAACTTCAAATAAAAATAAAATCCATCAAAGGATGTTTACATAGATGAAATGAAATCTATTTGAGAGAAATATCTCTTTTATTGAAATCATTTAAAAGTCACACATTTATTAAGTAAGTACTTTAAAAGAGATTTTTGAATCAAAGTGTCCCATACCACTTCAAAACTTTTGAAATGAAATATCTTTTCAAAACATTCATTTCCATATAAATAAATCCTTAAAATCATTTCGAAAACATGGACATTAATTAAAAATATTTATAAAGATAAATCTTTAAAACATTTAAAATTCTGATTTTGATAAAGAGTACCTTTCAGAAAATCTTAAAATATTCATTTTGAAATCATTTAAATGTCACATAATTATAAAATAAAACATTTAATTTGAAAATATATTTATAAACTTGTAAGGAATGCTTCGAAAATTTTATAATGGCAGAAAATAGCCACAGCCATTGTATAAGTTAACAAAAAGACATTCTTACCGTAATTCTGTCGAAAAGGTTAAAAAGGGCCTTGTTTGGAAAACGATGGAAATATTCCTTTATAAAAATATTATAAAAAGTCAAACAAGGGTTTAAATGACTTTAAACCATATTCTGTAAAATAGTAAGAATGTTTTGAAATACACTTTCAGGAAAAAAGGATGTGGGTGATAAAGAGGTCCCAGTAGATAATTATGTATAAACAACCTCGGATAATGAGGAGATTGTGAAATAACCCTTACCTTGTACTTTTCTTTGGTTGAGGGTAGGTTAACCTCCTGTATAATGGTGAAATAATTGTTATTAAATTATACAATAATCATATACATTAATATGATATCATATATGAACTTTTAACATTGATTTGTTAATAATATATTAGTATTATCTTTGTTTCGGGTGTTAACTTAATTGTTTTATTTTATATGTTTTGTTACGTAAGCCGTGTTTGTCATGGATAGGATTTAACTTAATCATATCCATAATGATATCAAGTAATTAGATACTATTATTAATCATCAAATGAGAATTAGACTAAAATGGATACGATGGAGAGTGAATCTCATCGCGTTCATGGAGATGGTAGTCCGTACGTACGCACGAGCGACAATATCATTCTTTTGATATTAAAATAATATATAATTTGATGGTATATCATATATAAAGAATCATTATCATGATATATTTATTATTTACATGAATTACATATCATTATTATATCCATCCAAATAATAATTTATTGAATGTCAATTACACCACGACGTGGTGACGGTAAGCCGTACGTACGCACGTATGGTGACATGCCATTCAAAGGATGGATAGAATACTGAATATGGTTGTACCATATTTATAATAAAATCACAGTATATAGAAGATACTATATTTATTATTTTTGAATATAAATAACAATGAAAGAAGAAGTTGAAGAAGAATAGAACTTGAAAGAGGGTGATGAAAACATTACCTCTTCTTCAGGTTCTTCATTTCGATTTGATCAAAAGGGCTCCATAAGTTAGCTTTATGATCAAAATACGGCCTCTATGTTGTAGTGAAGGAAGTTGAGAGAGTATTTGGGCAGGTTTTGGCTGAGCGAAAAGGCTTTGAATGTGTGAATTAGTGAGAAGGTGGAGTTCCCTTTTATAAGAGGGGTGAAGGGAACCTTAGGAAAATCTAAAAATATTATTTTATAATAAATTCATATTCAGTTTCTAATGGCTCCAAAGTAGATTATTTAATGGTTAAAGTGGGTATGGGTCGAAGACCACTCAAACAATAGAATTTAGACAGGTTTGGGTCATTATATTAACCTTATCTTTATGTATTAACTCTTAGTTAAATAGCTTCACTTTTACAATGTCTCTTTGTATTTTTATATTATATGGTTAATAAACATACTATATACATCTAAGATACCCCCCAAGTGGTCCATTAATGATACCAATATCCTGATATATGTCTCTTGGCCGAACTATAGATTTTTAAGAATTTAATATCAATTAATAAGTGATATTTATTTTAAAAACTCTTTTTTATCAATTTTGACACTATTCAATAATTGCTTTTTGTAAAAATTATAACAAAATGATTACTTCGAAAAAAGTTAATTAAATCAATCCTAACATGTCCTATTAACCTATAAAATTACTGCATCACCATTGTGTCTTACAGAAATTATATTATTTAATGTATAAAAATTATAAATAAAATTCCATTATGTAGGAAATATTTTTAGATTTCTAATGAATATTCAAAATCTAATTTATCTTATATATAAAAGTATATTAAAAATGTTTTAGTAAATAAACGTTGATTTTAACTCTTTTAACTCTTCTTTGAATTAAATAATAATAAATGTCCTAATCTAATACATGTGGACCGAAATGATAATCTTTTACTCCTAAGATTGTTTTTGGTCGAGATAAACTTGTCCAATAGAATTAGGACATGTGGTAGGTTAATATTAATATCATTTTTACCCTTAATTACCCTATTTAATTTTAACCGTGGTAAATAAAAGTAAAAAGTCACTATACACCAAAAATTATTTTCATCTCATTAAACCAAATTTTACTCCTTGATATTAACTGTGTCTCTCAGATTTTGGAAACTCCACTCACAGAAGTGGTAAAATTATGTTTTATGAAAAACTCAGTTTTTTAACTACCACTTAGTGGTTTCACTATTCATCAAAAAATGAAAGTTTCCAGAAAAATATAAAAAATTAGGCCTAAGAGATATTTGATCTCATGAATTCAAAAATGATGTCTATTTTAAAAAATTCAAAACATATCAGTTGCATTAAATAATTTAAAAATTAATTCTCGTCGTCAAAACAAATAACATGTTTTTAAGAGATAATAACTCTCAAAAGATTGACACTTGTTTATGTCTGGTTTAAATCTGAAATTACCTCCAATGACCAAAATTGTATAAAATGGTAAAATTATATTCTAAATATACATTAAAACCACTCAAATTAATAATTTATCACAATTAATTATTTCGATTAAAATAGTTTTTTTAATTAAAATTTAGTAATTTTCATTGTTCATCAAAATACGAAAGTTATCCGAAAAGTACCAAAATTTAACCCTAAGATAATTTAAATATTAAGAATCCAAAAATTAAGTCCATTTCGAAAGATAAAATTTATAAAATTTCAAAAAATATATATTACTATTCATAATGGCTAGTTTGATTGGTTGTGGTGTGTTAGAATCTCAAAGTTGCGTACAGTGCATGCCATTGCATTATTCAAAGGGAAATGTACCGTGGAAACTTGGGATGTTTCATTGTAAATTTTTGACGTCCCCATTCTAAAAATTAAATTTATTTAGTCAAATTGAATATATAAAAGTTTATAATATTGGATTTAAAAAGGGTTCACTATTAAAAGTTTGTAAAAGTGCAATACTGAAAATGAATTTTCTCTTACATTATGTCTATGAAACTCATAATATGGATTCCAAAATTATAAGGTTTATATAAAGATTAAAATTTAGTTAATACTTTTCATAACCTCTTTCGAATGACTTTTTTGGTAAGTCATGGTGCGCTTGAACTCGGTGTTGTGTGTAGTGCAAGTTATTGAATTATTTTGAAAAAATAACACACTATAAAATCTTGGGGTGTTATATATAGAGCCTGGAAATGGATATAAAGATTTTTGTGTTTCATTTGAAATAAGGATGGGTATAATATTTATTCATGAGGCTCATGGCGTTCCATAAATTACAAAAAAGTTATGTCCCTATTATCATAATTAGACAACACATGAACATAATCATGAATTTGACATTATTTTTTACACACCTGGAGAAAATATCTGATTTGATAGTGGTTTTTGGTGTATAATGACCATCAGATCCTAAAATATTTCATTATAAAACTTTCCATTAATCTCAATTAGTGATTATTTTTTCAAAAACTCTAGTTATTTTAAATTGATCTAGCTTATTTTCATGTGAAGGGAAATACATCTACTGATGCGATGAGATGGAAAACTAAGGAACATGATATATAAGAAGCCGATGTTAAATATAAGTTGATATCCCTCTTATCATATTTTCGTCTCGAGTTTAATTAATGTCTTGAATAGTATTTTTAAAAACCATATTATTTACCTCTATATTAATTAATACATTTGATAGTAACAATTCATTATACCTAGAGGGTTTGGAACAATGAGAGAGTATTATGGTCAGGATATGCATCTAGATTGGAATGTTTTTTGAGATGAAATCCATCGTATATATGGGAATATAATGGTGCCTATGGAAATGTGATAGGATCAAATGTGAGTGTCCCATGATTACTATTGTGATATACATATATATTCCTCCAAGATGATTTTTGATATGTGTCAGTAGTATTGGTGTCCTTGGGTGAAATGTCTGATGTTGTGTTTTATCACTAGTTGACCCACTTTGTTGGGCCCCATAACACACTATAATGGGATGGTTAAAGCATGAGGTCAACATTTTATTTCAATTATTATGATTTTTTTCCTCCATTGGTAAAATATTTTAATTCATGTGCAATGGAATCATGCAGACATTAAACATTCACATGTAGAGAAAAATTTCATAATTTTTCATAGTTTAATGCTAATTTCTAGTCTACAAATCATACACCAATAGTTTTCTAGTTGTACGAAAAACCCATGATTATATAGTAGTTATCATGGAGTTAATTAATTGAAACATAATAACTATGTATCACTCCAAATTACATTACATAAGTATTATGGATTATATACTACCTCCCCCTGAACACATCATTGGACTCCCCCTAGATTACTTGCTTAGGAAAAGTCCAGCTCAATGTAATTACATAAATTTCACATCCGTATATTAATAATTTATGTCACCATTTGATTAATACATGTCTATCTATGATATAAAATCTAGTGTTTATGCACATGAAATAAATATTAACCGGCCCCAACTAATAAATAATATTGGTCGTGAAGTTCCCATCCTTCATTAAGTCATTATTATGTTGTAAAGAAATATCAGTATTCTTAACTAAAACACTTTTTTAATGATTATAATCATTATGAAGAAATCAGCCATAATGATGTTCCCTTATGTGGAATATACCAAAAACATCAAAGAACCCTATGTCTTCATGAATCTCTTTGTATTCATATAACATCCAATTAACATAGGCTTTAGAATCATTCAATACATATCCATTCATTGTCAAATGCATAATCTGGGGAAGGATTACATATTCAGAAATATTTATTTATTATTTTAACCATTGTGAATTATGATTAAATTAGACTTATCATTAATTCTACTAATTTTAAATAATTTGGGTGTTGTCGACTATTTATAGACACATTACATCATCAATATTACAGAAGGATAGTTTTTTATATAAAATCCAAAATCATGTTATTGAGTAAATTTCATTTGTGATTAACCAGTGAAACTATACCCATTATGTTTCTTCTCATTGTAGTATTGATTTTTTTTCACTCCATAATATAGTCAAATGTATTATTATAGTAGAAATACCAGTGAATTTATGAAATATATTTGATATTATCCACAACATCACAAATCCCACAATTCAAAAAACCTATTCTCATTGAAATTCAATAAATAAAAAATTTATGAATATTCAATACTATAAATACACATTTTTTGAATCATGATACTACCTCCTTATTTTTATATCAAAAAAATGGAAGATAAATGGATATTATATATCCTTCAAAAATGAATCCATTTACACCATAGAATTTCATTCATAGAATAATAACTTAACAACCCTTGCATGGATTGAAAACAAGAAAACACTCTATTTATGGATTTGAAAAGCCATTTTTCCCATAATTACATCCTTTTGGTTTATTATATACTTATATATCCAATACAAAAAAAATCCCCTTCAATGATTAAAAACATGATAGGTCCAAAAAACATCATCAATCACTCTATGTGTACATTATAAATACTCGATGTGGAATATATGTGGGGAAATATATAATTACATGATGAAAAAGACCCCAAAGCAATCTTGACAACAATTAATTTATCCATATTAATATAACACAACACCAATAAATCATATTAACAATTCATGTAAATCTCAAGATAAAACATTGAATTCCATTTTCTACTATTACCCCGATTATATGTAAACTAAAATAACTTTTATCGTTACTTTTATTGGTAAAAAAACTCCCATAGGATCGAATATCCCCCATACACAATAATAAAATCAAAAAATTATTCATAAAACAGAACTAGTGAGAGGTGAATAACTATAACATCCTCATGCATCAGGAGGTGGCTGAACCCCAATGATCTAATGTGATTTTAAGAATATATGCATTCCAGTGTATAAGTTAGGATGTCATCAACATGGTCATTAATCACAAGATGCTTCATTTTGATCAAAACATAATCTACTTTTTATTTTGTGAAGTGATATCTTATCTCTATATATTTGGTACAAGATTTCATAACTGAATTATATGTATGATCTATAATGTTATTGTATTCATAGTGAATGCCCAACTTTTATTTCACTTGATCTCCAATATTAGTCATTTGTTTCTTCATCCAAAATAGCTAAGTGAATTACTTTATTGCATATATATAATTTTCATCAACTGTACTAAGTGATGTGATTTCTTCTTTCTTTCTCTGTAATACAATGAATTTTTTTTCCTATATCTAATGTTCAAACACATGTTTTGTTTATATCCACATAATCTCTCAACATGTTTCCATTTGAAAAAATGATAACTCTATATATCTTCTTCAAACAATATATAAGGAAAATTTTAATGTACCTTTAAAATACCACATTAATCATAGAACTACATCAAAATGATTGTCCTTTCAATTTTATTTAAATGATCCATTTTTCATGTTCCAATGATGATTACTATTCAATATCAAGTCAAGTATAATATGTTTCAAATGAACCTATTGAATGGGATGGGAATCACTAATTTCACATCAATGATGATTCAATGTTTTTTCCTAACTAAAATAGGAGTCATCATTTGTTTGTAGTCATTCATGTTTAAATTATTTGGTATATCTATGGAATTTTTTTCCTAAAAGTGAATGAATAATCATATGTGAGAACCAACTAAATCCCAGAAAAGAATATGAGTACATCTATCATAGTCATTTGAAATTAATATTTTATTTGGTTCGAAAATGTATCCAACGATCCTTGTCTGATTCATCTATACATAATAGCATCCACCTATAGATAAACCAAAAATTTATATTTCTATTAATTCATCATATAATTATTAGCCAATTTGTATCCCATTATGGATGTAATCTTCCTTGGATAATCATCCAGACATGAATGGAATTCTCATGGTGCCTCTATAATACCATATAAATAATTCCATAATCAGAAAACCATTGTCCCACTATTTCTTATCATAAATCCAACTAGTTGTTTAATGTTTTATTATACTTGAAGATTTAATTTTATGAATTTCATTTTCTTATCCATTTGAAAAAATTAACCTATTTTGAATAGACATGTAATTGAATATATTTATGGAAATTAGTCTTGATAATAGGGAATATGTTTCTTGAACATGAATGCCTTAAATCATTCAATAGACTTTTACTCACCATGTGTGACATGTTCTTGATAACTTTTCCATGCTCATCAATTAATGTTTTGATAATACAGTTTTTTCCAATCTCATTTCGATTTTTTGTTCTCATAACTAGATAACAAATTTGTTTCTTGTTAATTTGATCAAATTCATCAGTCAGGTAATTATACATAAATCATACTTTAATACATATTTAAATGATCTTGGATTCACTGATTTTTGAATGGAATAATGTGCTTCATTCCACATTCACATTTTCTATATAAGCGTGCTGTAATGCCCAATGATTCCTATTTGACATATTCATTCCCTTGAATTTCATCATGAGTTATTATAATAAATTTTTATATGAAATAGTTTCTTTTTTTGATCATACTTATCAATCATTTTCATTTTTTGGGTCCTTCATTTTAATTAATCCATCATCTTTTTTGGCACCACAATTAGTTTTGTTTCAACATGCTTTATCATTATAAATCATATAGATATATGTTATCATTGATGTATTTATTTTATTTTAAATTCTGTACATATAATTACTTCCATTAATAATTTTAGAATGATTATTATAACACATTATGGACTTACTCATCATTGAATATAAATGGAATAATCATTCGTCTATAGAATTAGCATAGTTTCCATGATTTCTTTCATTGTTTCATATGAATAATTTATATAAAAAAAATTCAAAAAAATGAAATCATAGATTCCTTCAATAACATAATCTCATATGGTTTCATGGTTTCTTTTGTTAAATTCCATTTCTTATTTAGAGTGTAAACTGCTACTCGAACAACCCCATTCTAGTAATGGTGGGAAACATTAATCTAAATCAGTGTACTTATCACCATTATATTTACCTATATTTTTATTAGTTAAATACCCCTTTGTCATGGGTTATCACTATAGAAGTCAAATTATTTATTAATTATTTTTCAATATAATTTTAAAATTCCACATATGTGAATTGTAATACATTTTATAAACATATAATCCTAATTATGAAGCTAATTTCATTATAATAACTTTGATGATAACACTTAACATAGTCCATCATTGTATATTTCCCCAGAATATATATATATATAATTCAATTATTATAAAATCATCAATTAAAATAATGAAGTACCTATTTTCATTTTCCATTACGCATACTTCTAGTTGGATCAGATCACGAATTTTGGATTACCTTTTGTTCATTGGTCAATATGATCTCCCAACAATAAATACTTATATTCATGAGCCACATGTAATTCCTTAAAAATTCACTATATTGGTAATTTTAAAAAATATCTTTTAATTCAATATATGATCCATTCTATGTTGATTAATGTGACACAACCACTAGTTCCAATAGTTGTTATATTTTTTTAACTATTTATTAATAGATGTTCTCTATCATATCAATCGGGAATAAATTTAGACATGTTCTACATCTTTTGATGAGGGAATTACATTTCCTTCCATTAATATTTAAATATTCTTGAATTGATATAACTATAAATATTGAGTTAAAGAGATGACACTAATATATAATTTTTTGATAAAAATAATATATTTAGTCAACATCATGATTCCTATCCTCATCATTTTCCTATTATAAATTTTCACGTCCACTGATTAGTAAAGGACCATCATTTTCAAATCTATATGTTAGAAAACCGTTTTCTAAACATTTTTCAACAAAGATTCATTTCATGTCACTTCATATGAACATCTTCTTTCCTGAATCGATGTTATTTTATTATTTGTAGCTTTGGGAAAAATTGATTTAATGTTTTATTTCACTATATTTTTATATTTAATGCTTAATATAGTTTATTGTGTGGTAGAAAAATGACATTTTAAATCTATTTTAAATATTAATGGCTTAATAATACTATTATGTGTCTTATAAACGGGAATTCCAATTTTCAAGGGTAATAATTCATTTTTGAAAAGTATTGACTTACTTTGGATATTGGTAGTAACCATTCCCATTAGTACATTTCATATAATGAATATTAATATTATCATACTTAGATAATTCAAAACAATATCCACAAATACTATTTCTTCTATATGACGTAGGATATTTCTTCATTCTCTTTTATTTTCTGATAGGCAGTTCCCCATTTATACATAATATTTCCTCATTATAGTATGTTATGGAATGGCCATGAATTCCATGTTATCCACACATTCGGAGTTTAAAATCATTTCACTCACATTCCACCACATGAGCACTTATTTTGTTACAGTATTTGAATGGAAATCATTTATAAATTTTTGAAGGTAATATTCATCTCTATTTTTAATTTGGTAAGAATATTTCATTTTTTGGACATCGTTCATATTTACGATATGTCCAACATTACGCTTAACATTATTTTTCCGTACCTAATTTCAAACAATTGATGTCTCTATATCACCTAAAGTTATAATTTTCCCCCTATATAAGGATATATTTTAATTCATGGACATCTCTACTATATCTTGACATTGTTTATGTATTTCTAAAATATCAAAATATGAAAACATTCTAAACTATAATATTTTTTCAACTGCATGATTTATTATCTAGTTTACTAATTCAAGTAAAATATTCTTCATACATTATCTCAACTATCTTATTTGTATCCACTGGTCTGAATTTATGTTCATTGATAAAGTTTCATGTTCATGAACCATAATTTTAATCTCTAAAACATCATTTATTCCTTCAATTGTGGTTAATTTTTTCCTCCCATTCTTGTTATTGATCAATTTATGCATAAAACCATTCGATATACTCTGGAGAATCTTCTAGAACAACTAACATAATTACTTTTTAATTTAATAAATGTCATGTTAATAATGGGATTCATTATGTTCCACTATGATTTGAACATCAACAATAAAATAATAATATTTATATTTTTTTTTGATTATTTATTTTCATCTGTAGGAATCATCGATGAATTGGTATTAGATAGATATATTGTTTCAACATCATTGAAAAATCATTGTCATATTGTTCTTCTTTCTATTAGAATTTATGTATATGTAATTACATCCATGATTTGGAGAATCCATTGTTATAACAATTTATGTAAATTT
Organism: Viscum album; assembly: GCA_963277665.1. Classification (NCBI taxonomy): domain Eukaryota; kingdom Viridiplantae; phylum Streptophyta; class Magnoliopsida; order Santalales; family Viscaceae; genus Viscum; species Viscum album. The sequence continues at coordinate 2,028,850,091 of OY728135.1, forward strand.
TTTATGATTTATTTTCCATATTAAACATCATCAACCATCATTGATCATTGAGAGGAAATGTTCCATACTCTATAGCATAGAAATAACACCAAATACATTTTTTGTTCGGATCTAATTTTTTTTCTTTTGAAATGTATAATGAAAATAAAAGTCAGTTCATCCAATTAAGCATATCCATCATCATTCTATCTATAAATATAGTTTTTTCATGTTATTGAATTCAATTTCCTTTCATACTCATGTTGATGCATATTCTTGTTTGACACTAATTTTATAATCCATTAGACAGCTCAGTAAGTCACAATGAGACATCATAGAAAAATGTCATTACATGGGGGATGAAACATTTAAATTTTAAATAAATGGAAGCATTATTAATATTTTCCCACAATGTCAATTGCCTTTATTTATTCCCCAATCCCCCTAATAGATAAAACAACATTAGTTATGATATTAATGAATCCATGTTTATTATTATTTGAATTCATTATTAAATCATCGAACTAATTTTAAAATAATTTTTATTATTAAACATTTAAATAGGTATCACAATAAAATATATTTCCTAGTATCACCCCCATGGATATTACTGTTTTGAAACAGATCACCTTCAAAATAATTTTTCACATAATTATGAATAGAATAAATTTTAATAATTTTCATCTACAACAACTATTTTCATGACAATTTCGGTCATAAAAAGACATTTCACATCAGTTACATGTATCCCCTTATCTATCTTAATAGTAACTTATGTACCTAGGTATTTTAGATTAGATCACATCAAATTCTTCGATATGTGGAATTTTCTACCATAAATTAATTGAAATCCCCTAAAATTCATATTATTATCTATGGTCACAAGTGAGGACATATTTAACATCAATATATAATATTATCTAATTAAACTTGAACGATAATATTACACCCTGATAGGGAAGGAGTATATAAATTTTTTGGATTAATATTTTATAGATATAGATATGGTTTACATGATGGTATGAATATATAAATCCCGTCTAATGGAATCGTACAATTATTTATCCTTCACATACAGAAAGACAACACAATAGTGCATATGTGGTTCACAAATAAGGGAGATTCAATGGATAATACACCAATGGTGACACTATCATACCAAAATCCACTATGTTTTTTTATTTATTATTGGGTATATAATATTAAGCACACTTCCTATATTTCAGGCACACTACCATTAAATTTATTTTAGATAAATCACACTTCCTCACTCAGAACAGATCCATCAAATCACACAAGATTAATTTCATAGGAGATGAGATAATAAAATTAATGTCTTAAAATAAGGATCGATATAATAGGAATTTAATTATTCTTTCATTATGAGCTTGATAATATTCGTTCATCAATATCCCATCTAGATTAAAATGAAATCAGATTTTGTTGAACCCATTGGTTCAACAATATTGTTATTGAAGCTCATAACCATGGAAAACCCCATTATGTATCAGTTAAATACTATCATTTTTGAAACCACTCACAATTATTAAATATCCAACGTTCATGATGTAATCAACGTTTTTGATGCTCCGTGTATTTGCAATGCTCCCAACATTAATTAAACGCATTTTTTATTGTGAAACTACGTGACTTCATGAAAAAAAAACAATTTCAATATGTTATCGAATCAATAATTTCATAACCATTCCTCTCATGATGCTTTATCTTTTAATGTATTCCCAATTCATTATGATTTATATATTATTTATACCATGATAAAATTGTATTGATTCAGACCTTTATCAATATTTTTTCATGCCAAATGAAGTTGATTAGGGCACCAATTTAATAATTTATACATTGTAAATATTTCATGCTTCAAGAAGTTATTTTAATGAAAATCCAAAATCATTTTCTTGAATCTATTTCATTTATGATGAACTAAGAAAATTTTATGCTTTCATAAACCTTATCATTGTCTAATAGATTTATCATCACACCTTCATACATTCAACAAGATTATAAGAATCATTATTCCACCATCATTACATTGCAAAATCATGATCCTTGACACCTTCATGATGATCAACAATATCATGAAACACACTCTTCTAAAAACTCAATATTTATAAGACAAATGGAATTACCATAATTTTAGGGTGAAATTTTTTAAAACTTATTATTTTTCAACCCTTTCTCCTTCCATCTTATTTTGAGCACAAAAATAGGAAAATATTAGGAAAGGATTCCACCATAATCACTAATGTCATATTTACCATGATATCTCTTTTCTTATAATCATTCTAGGTGAACTAATTTCTTTTTTGAAAACCTTCCTAAAAAATTCTACATTTTTTACTACTAAAATTATTTGTTCCAGCACACATCTTTTAATTTGAAGGACTACCAGTGATGTGATAGATTTTATTATCCATTTCTAGTCCTAAAATAGAAATATGATGATGTATGGATTTATTTATTAATATGTTTACAAAGAGGTTTGATGGTGTTCCAGTAGTCATGGATCTACTGATTATAGTAACTCACGTACATCCTATTTGAGAGACATTCTCTTTTAATGAAAATGAATGTTTGAATGTATTTAACAGTATAATACAAAATAGGGTCATTTGTACTATACTTTTAGAGAGTGATTCTAATTTCATATCAATGTTCCTGACGTGTTTATAAAAAGTAATACATACAATGTTTCTTTTGAGTAAATATTTTCGGTAGCATATTGATGATTATTTATAATTTATAATGCAAATTTCTTAAGACATAGGGTAATAATATTTATTTTATTTATTCAATTCACATGAGATGAATATACATAATTTCATTTATTTATATAATAATATATTTTTTTAGACAATTCAACTGGTTAAATATGGTGCGTTTTATGGTTGGTCATTTTTTTCACCCAATGTGATGGTTAATGTAACAAATGGTAGCACTACATGGACCATATCTCATGTAGCAAGGATTATAGAAGTTGTATATGATCAGAAAGTATATGGATAGTAATTATCCTAGAAATAAATTATATTACTATCACTATTTAAGAGCTCTAGAGTGGGTGTTCGACTGTCACATTTTCTAATGGGAATCACCAACAATTGTGAATAGATCGATACAAATCCAAGTGGTGTTGTAACTACACATTATTAGGCCTATTGAGATCATAGATATACTAATGAAGGTGGTCTATCAATTTATACTAACAATGTGGAACCATCACATGCACTATGTCTTCCTAATTTTACAACATATTCATTATAATGACTAATCATCTCATTTTTTTAACATTATAATGATAAGTTATTTTCCAAATGTTATGGTGTGGAATATACAATTTGCATAATTGAATATATAATTAAGGATCTCAAAGGCCAGTCTATCCCATCAATATTGTCTCTATGGTAGAACGACCATGTATAACAAGATACATGCGAGATGATGGTTTATGTACATTCTCAATGGCTGGTGTTCTTCTCTTACAGAATTATACCACCCTATGCAGGGAAGTTCTAAGTTGAGTTCATTGATGAGGGAATATTATAAGAATCCAATTTTCAAATGAATTATAGATCCATTAAATTTCATTATAGATCCTTTATTTTAAACATGTTTGGACTACATTAAATTTTATGGAGGATATATTGGAGTTTTTTATTGTTCAGATCCCAAATCCCTTGCCCGATGATGAAATCAATACGATACACACCTACTAGAATCCATGACCCCATGATGCATGATTATTACTAACATTATAGGGATTTTTAGTGACCAGAAAATAATAAATAGTTTTCCCTAACCATGTTCCTTGGGCCTTAATCCAATGTAAAATTTCATGAATTTTATTATATATGGGAAAAGAATAGTTTTCACATGGTTCCCCCAACCATGTTATTGAACCATGAGATGAACCTTTATTTGGAAATTTTCACCCATGGTTAGAAAAAGGTTTCTATAGAGGCACATGATTAAAATTCAGGGATATTGCATAATTTAAATGAGTATTTGGTATATTACAAAAATTACATGATTGGGGACCTAAAAAGTATAGTATCTTTTAAAGCATGTAAAAAGGCATTTTATCCTCAGGTAAGATCATTAAAATATTTCCTTAAGATCTTCAACTTTAGAACATCTACCTAAATTATTTAGTTACAACATGTAGAGATTAAACATAAGTTAGGGTTAAACTTATATGTCCAGTAAAGACAAATAAAGAAAATGTGTAAGAATAACACAAACAAATGTTTATGTAAATTGAGAAAAAAACATTTGGAGATCATACACTACATATTAGAGATCACAATAATGATTGTAAGTTCACATGACATTGATCATAATTTAATTACTACCATAATTCATGATATATTAACCTAAGAACAATTCATTGAATTGTGGAAAATACATATTAAAAAATATGTCCATGTGGACAACCACAACCATTGTAACACATTATATTTATAATCTTCACCCATATAACTAATTTGATATTTGGGTTCCCCCCCTTATACCGTCTTCTATCCAGATTTGGATTTCCTACAATGTACTCTCTTATTTTAGGCTTGATATGTCCTCCTGTATACCCTGTTATCTCTAGCATTGTTTGTCCTTCCATTTACCCTCTTGTATCAGTAATGATATGTTCTATTGTATAACTTGTAGTTCAAGGAAATATATTTTCAATCATATAACATGGTATTTATTTTCGTGGATGTACCCCCAGTTACCCACTAATCTAATTATTGGGATTTTCTCCCATGTAACCACATGTTTTGGGCATCAGATGTACAATCGTTTACCATAATGTTATTGGATAGGAATATCGTCCCATATAACCTCTCTCTTTTTGTTCATGGATTCCAAAACGGGATCCATTTTATATCATATAAATCATAACATTACCTAAATCATTGGAGGGAGATATAGGTCCCCACTATTCACCAAATAAAATCAAACATGCATGTGCCACAAAATATTCATGAAATTGGTATCATTAAATTTCTATCACAACATAAAAGAATGAAAATATAAATGTTTCATAATCATTTCATAAAAGAATATCCCATGATAATAAGTTTGTTTTAAATGTAAATACCCTATTGAAAAGCAAAGGATTTCATAATATAAAAACCCATGGATGAGAAAAATATTTCATAATCATATTTCCACTGCAATAGGAACATGTTTCATAAAGACAATGAAATTAATAAAAACACATTCAAAAAAATGTTATGAATGAATCCTTTAGATTATTTTTTATATGGGAATTATTAAAATCACAAGATGTAAGCATAGATGGAAAATAATTTTGAATCATCTTTAATAAAAATTTCATAATGATAAAATATTTTCATCAGTGAAATATATTTTAACACATAGAATTATTTATAAATAATTTTCTGATAAAATACATTAAAAACCAATAAAGAAGACATGAAATGATTTTGAAAAATATTCACTTTAAAAAATATATAATATAATTCAAAATATTTTTAAAAACATTTACGTAAAAATTAAATTGAAATTATAAAAATAAATCACCAAATCTTTTAGAAAATAATATTTTTTAAAATACATATGAAACATATAAGTACTTCTTAAAATCATTTTGAAAAGTATTTTTTTAGAATATACATTGTAAAAATATAAATAATTTTTCAAAATGTTTTGAAGAACATTTCCCATGAAATTAAATTGAAAACTTATAATAAATTCCTAAAAACGCTTTTAACCCCACATTCTTGGAAAACATGCACTAGTTTCTTGAAAACATTTTGAAAAACATTTTCCATGAAAACATATAAAAATGTTTGAAAATGATTTCTAAACCACTTTCATTAAAAAAATATAAAATAATATTGGAAATGATTTGAAATCCATATTCATTGAAAATATATTTTGAATTTTTTTACAAAATTAAATTTAAAATTAATGAAATATTAAAAGGATTGTTCTTTTATAAAACTATACATGTTTTACGAGGTAAAAATATCATTCATTTTTCACAACAAAATGATAGACAATTTCTGTGTTCAGAATGAGAGAATAATATTCTTTTGAAAAAATATATAAATGAAAAAATGGGTATAAATATATTATAATTATTATCGTATATTATTATAATATTCGTAGAACCCCTTATTTGAAAAAATGATTTTGAAATAATACAGACTTCTGACTGATGAGGGGTTAAAATCTCACATTCTAACAAAATTTTATTACTAAGTTTTTTATTGACGAGTAGAACATGAAAATAATAATTAAATATATCATGAATAACCATTAGAAAATACTAATCATGAATCTTTGGAGATATGTAACATAATAATTCATCAATGGAGGCATAAACATAAATAATCTTAAAAATTAATAAGATTGTCTCAATAAAAACAAATAACTTGGTATCACGAGATCATATACACTATATATGAAAATTAAATTAAATTTTGATTAATATATAATTAAATTAATGAGAATAATGATATAAGAAGTAAAATTTATGTATATACCCCCTGAAATAGTGTTTTTCATGTATAACAAATCATGAGTATTAAAGAAGGATAATTTAGACAAAACATTTTTACCAATGTGGAAAATTTTAAAAATTAAACATATTGATTGAATGATCAAAAAATGTATATGTTATTATATAGAAAATTATCTATAATATATAAAGAATACAATCATGGTCATTTACATACACCAAACAAAATTAATTAGTGCGGAACACAGCATGTATTTCACCGGAATAAAAAGTGATATTGAATCCCCTTACCCTATGACCTGACTCCCATTGAACTCATTCAAAACATCTATATAATATTTATTAATATATTATAAAATTTTTATATAATATTATACTAATATATAATAACATATATGGTTTTATTATGACCTTATATCACCATCTTGTTAACCATCCAATGTTAAGGTTTCACATTACGTAATATTCACGTTGTTTTTGTATGTGTGTTAATTTATTATATTGTTTGTCATTATACATAATAAAATGATTCTAGAATATAAATCAATATATAAATATAATTTATATACATTATATTTTTATTATAATAATCTATATTATATATAAGTTGGAAACATAAGACAATGTTCATGGAGACGGTGTTCATACGTAAACATGAAAGTTATTTCCATCTGATAGTCGTGTTTAGAGAAAAAAAAATGTAAAATAAATATATGTTTATATTTAATAAATATATAAGTTTTTGATATCATATGTATAATTTATATTCACTAAAACCTTCCTTAATAAAATCCAGGTTGTTTATGTAGGAATCATATCTTTTTGAGGGGCCGATATTCACACATCCTCTAATGAAATAATCATATTTACATCAGATTAAAAGATTAAATGTATGATATAAATATAAATAAAATAATAATAAAGAAATTTAAAATTTAATATATATCATTTAAGAAATTATAATTTATTATAATTTCATGTATGATTGGTGAAAATGGAAAAAATTAACAATCATCATTTCGTAAGGCATTGTTTTTTCATACAAAAAATAGTATTTTTGTTACCCATTAGATGGATGTGTGTTAATTTTATGGTCAACATATTTTCATCAAAAATCATAATATATTGATAATACAAGTGTTTTTATATAATAATATAATTAATATTGTTATATGGGGAGTAGAGGAAAATACAAGAAAGGCCTTGATTGAATTCATTGACGCTTAATTCGGTATCTTCTTTCAATTTTTTCAAAAATGATTTTATTGGATTCGATTTACACATGTTAAGGATTAGAAGAAGAGTATATTGAATTTTTGATGTTTACTGGGTTTTTTTGGATGAACATAACAGTTTAAATGGTTGTGTTGATGAGGGAAATGTGGTGGCTTTTCCTTTGGACAGAAAGAGACTCACAAGGAATGTTTTAAAACAAGTAATGTGTACAAATGTTATTACGTAAAAAAAATGTTATAACATACCAACATAAATCAATAAAAGAAGTATTATTTCCAATTAATTACAATAAAATTGGTTTTGGACAAGTATCTAGGTTATTTGGGCCCCTAATATTGAGGTTTATTCACTAATTAGGCCTAATATGACTTATATCGTGGTGATTAATTTTATTCACTTTTACTAAGTTTTTTTGGTCAAAAATCAACATGATATAAACATAATAAAAAAGTTATTGAGATTTAAAAGTTTTATGTTTTAGTTTATAAAATCAGTTCTTATATGTGAAAGAATTATAATTATTTGTAATCTAGTTGATGGGATAAAATTATAGGTCTCTTGTGTAGAAATGTGTTCAAATGTTTATTATGATTGTATATAAAATTTGAATGTTGAAAAGATTCTAATGACATAAATTATTTTAATAGATGTAAAATTTAACTAATTTTACCCTATAATAAATTTAAAATATAATTAATAAATATTTAAATGAATAGATTTTTATTAACAAAAATTTAGTATTTTTCACCATTCTTCTAGAAATTATGTTTCAAAGAAAAATCCCAAAAATTCAACCTATGAATATTTATTCAATTTAAATTTAAAAATGATGTTTATTTTATCAAAATAATTTTCTAAATTTTTCTTAATTTTATTTTTTATAAAATGAAGTTCATTCGAGAAGATTTTATTTTTAAACCTAAAATGCCTTTACGAAAAATGATATCATTCCATGACAATAAAGTTTATTTCAATAAATAATTATAAATTATATTTTAAAATTATATATTAAAATAAAAAAATTATTGATTATCATATATGGTATACTATTCAAATTTAAATAATTATAATAATAAAATGATGTTTTCTGGAGGCATTGGTGTTGCTTGTAATATACATCATGTCGGTGACATGGGTAGTGGATGTTCAGTTAGGATTAGGTGTAGTGGAAGGCAATATTGTAATGTGTGTGGCCCAAGACAAATCAATTTTGTGTGAATGGAATATATGAATTAGTGTTATAATATATATATATATATATAGAACTATTTATAGTTTCATGTAAAACGAAGAATATAATAATGTTGAATTATTTTGAAAAATATAATACAAAAAAGATCTGTGGGTAACATTTTACAACCCTTAAAATAAATATCACTCTCAATATTCATCTATGTTATCAATGGTTTAATAGTCGAACAGTTCATTCATAGAATCCCACATCGTAAAAATGAAAAATAAAACACCCTATAATGGGAAATTTTAGACCATAACATTTACCCAATTTCTCATATAACTGGATTTCCACATAAGAGAACATAAGTTGGAAGTGAAAATACGCACATTGAAGATAAATATAACGATCATGTTCAATGGGAATGTTATGTAGAGAAAGTTTCAGATAATGTTATAAATACTAAATAAATAAAATTTTATGACCTAATAGACCTTATGATTCATCTGAAATGATAGTAATAGGAATTTTTTTTGAATATCCCTTTCTAAAAGTTGAATAATTTTTATGAAAATATATACTTGCATGATTTCAAGAGAACCTAACACATTTTTATTCTTTGATAAACTTAATGTCTTTCTCAAACAACAAAGTTGAATTTTGTATTTTGAAACTACTTATATATAATTATTTCCTCGATATGAAATTACATTTTACTTTAGTTTTTATCGACACAAATTAGTTTGAACAGGATATTAATTATGCATAAATACTAATACAAAGAGAAAATAATTTAATATTATTTACATCATATGATGTTTAACATAACAATTATATAAATGGTTAATCATATAACCTTATGAATGATTAAAATACAATAAATTAGAGATAAATCCATCAAATACTGTTAACATTTGTTCCCACATATTTCACGAAGTACTACATGGGTTTCACATTATAAACATATGAATAACCTACTCACATATTCCATTGAAACATGGTAATAATCATAATTACCATAAATCCATTCAAAAAAACATATGTGCTACTGTATTCCAATGAATTATATAAACATTTTCTAAATCTAGGAAATTGTAGACATCATCATTGTTGAAATTATCCACTTCATCCATAATCATTTCTAGGTTAATTTGTGCTATCTAATTTACATTACCCAACTCAATCTTCTAATTATAAAAGTGAAAAAAATCTAAAAAAATTAATCACATTATGTGTTACCTTCCCTTAATCAAAATATCACCTTTCATGAAATCACATTTCTATTCCTTCATCACCATTCAACTGGTCCTTTTTCATCCTTAATGAAAACTTATTCTGAAAATACATATACATTTCATGATTCAAATGTCATATCCTTTCAATTATAAAAAAAATAAATACATTATTAATAATATGTTATTCAATACCATTACTCATGCTTCATAAAATATTTCCTTAGTACCATTTTCCTAGACTTGGAAATATTAGTCACGTATTATGTTTCCTAATACTCTATCTAATAAATATTCCTATGATCAATCTAAACAATACTATTACAACATCATATACCTTTCAAATGACATTTTCAATCTCTTTGTAATCAGATGTATAACCCATACAAATACAACCTTCATGTTTCACATTATAGTATTTTCACTTTGAAATTACATTTTCATAATTACCATACATTGCACATCTAAAACGTTAAATATTATCCATGTTTATTTTAGTTATCTACACCGTCTATGACTAGAAGTCATAGTTTCGGAAACATTTATCAATTTGGGATACCATATAATCATCAAAAATTACTTATTGGGTGCCTAAATAATGGATCATGCATATTTAATAATGGATATTTTTTTTATAATATGGTATTCATAGGAATCTTATATTTATATCCTTCATGTTGTTTGATGAAGAGTTCATAAAATTACAAAGCATATCTCTCTAACATTTCAAACCACTTGTGCAGCAAGGCTAGCTGTCAGGTACTAGATTATCCTAAGTCAGGCATGGAACTTCTTGTCATTATTTTTACACCTAGGTACATTTGATCTTGATACACATACATTTTTTGTATAATTACATGAATATATTTCTACTAATCCATATACTCTATCATGTAAAAAAGTTCTTGTAAATTTACCAAAATATTGAATAATCCTCATACATATCCTTATATTTATCCCTAGAATAAATAATAGAAATATACATAGGGATCTCACTAATCTTTTCACATACTAGATTCCAATGGATGACTAAACTTTTCATATGATACCATCTCTTGGATCCCAGCCTTAACAGACATAGATATTTCATCATTAAACATGAATATTGATTATATTACAAAACAACTTGCCCAAGGACCCTTATAGTGTATTTTATTTAGTAAAATGGAATCCAAATATTTTATCATAGTAAAAGATATTCAATATCACTCATGAATATTTCCAACTTTAGTAAATTTACCTATAACATGTCTTCATAAACTGTAGAATGGAAATATAAGAAGGGGTTAGCTCATATGAATAATAAGGGTAAATTATGAAAATGTGAGGGGATAACATTAAAAAATAGGTATAAAACTTGAGCATGAAATTTGGAGATCATACCCTGCATATTAGAAATCTTAAAATAATTGATAACCATAACACATGAAGAATAATATAATTATTTTCTTAAGTAATAAAATAATAATATAGGATTAAAACCTATAATTCTGGTAAACAAATATAAAAACTCTATGTCAAAGTGGCCTTCCAAGGCCTTTGTAACATGTGTCTCTTGTGTTAATTACATGTGTACATGCTTCAAGATTCTTTTTCCCTCCAATCTACTATCTTATTTTAGGATTGGCATTTCCTCCCTTATGCCCTCATGTGTCCAGATTAGACTTTCCTCCTTTATACTGTATTGTTTTGGGCTTGGGTGCCATCCCATTTACCCTCTTGTTCTGGGAATAGTATATTCTCCCATATACCCTTTTTCTGGATTGGGATGTTATCATGTATACTCTATTTTTTCAGTTTTGGAATTTCCTCACATTTAACCTCTTGTTTCGAGATTGTTATGTTTTCCAATTTACCCACATGTTTCATACTTTAGATGCCCTGTCATTTAACCTATTGATTCAATATTGGGATGTCCTTCCATACAACCTCTTTATTTTTTTCCATTCACTACAACATGTGTACTATTTGTTATCATATAAACTTTTCATTACCAAATAAATTAGAGGGATATAATGGTCCCCACCCATCACAGAATGAAAATATACATGAATTTGTCACAAAAAAATCATCATATATGGACCCATGAAAATATATGGGTTCTCAAACCATTATATCCATTCAAATGAATTTAATTAGGTGGAAATAACATATTATCACATCTTATCCTATGGAAAATAGATAGCGTTCACAATAATTTTTCCAAATAAGAAACCATGAAAAAAATTGGGTCTCCAAAGGATATAACTCATTGAAAAAAAAAACATATTCCATAAATATATATCCTATATAATTGAAACAGATTTCATAAAAATATCCCATATTGAAGTGAATCTAGTTTCATAATGTCCTTGACATTTTCATAACCCATTTATATAATGTTTGTTAATAGATAATTTATACAATTTTATAGAAGGAAATTATTATAATCAATATATGTCATCTAATATGGAAAATAGTTTTAAATCAAAAATCAAAAAAAATTCTTTAAAAGTTTTATTCATTCTTAAAAAATGTTATTAATACCTAAAAACTTTTAAAAATAATTTTCCTAGAATACACCCTACAAATTATAAATAATTTGTTAAATAATTTTGAAAACCATTTTACTTGAAAACATATAAAATAATGTTCAAAATATTTTAAAAACCATATTATTTGAAATAAATTAACACAATAAAAATATAAATGGAAATTATTTTGAAAATAATTTCATTTAAAATAATTGGAAAAATTATAAATAGCCCATGGAAATATTTTGATAACTATTTCCAATGAAAATATTTTGAAAATATATAAATAATCCATTAAAAAATTTTAAAAATATATTTTTGTGATAATATTTTTATAACATATAAATAATCCTTGAAAATAGTTTGAAATTTCATTTTCCATGAAAACAAATAAATTACTCTTAAAGATATTTTCGAAACCATTTTTCTTAAAAAAATATAAAAGACGTTTGAAAATGTTTGAATCCAATTATTACTTAAAACTTATAAAATAAAATTGATTTTTTTAATGCCATATACTTTGAAAATAATGGTTAAATAATTTAAAAAAATATTATCATTATGAGAAAGGTCCCAATTATTGACTACAAATAAATCTTGTCATGTCTTTTGAGGTAAAAAAATAACATTACTTTTGAAATGTTAAAAGGGTATAAATATTCCTCATTCATAATGAGACATAAAGATTACATTGAAATCATTGGTAAATTTAAAAATGATAAAAATTACTTTTAGTAATCATATAATATTAGTATAATGTTCATAGAAACCCTTTTATAGAATATGGTAGTGAAAGAACAATGATTTTGAAATGAAGATAGTGTAAAGTTAGGCTATCTAAAAATAAAATTCATAACAATGTTATATACCAATGTGTAGAAAATTATATATCTAAATAAATACAGAATGAAGAAATAGATGAGAGTAAATTTCATAAATTTCATGAGATATAGAATACATGAATTTATAACATGATACAAAAACACAATCAATCTCAAAAATTGATGAGATTGACTAAAAAACAATATAAAGTGGTAACTTGCGATCATACATTCCATTTATAATAGTGAAATTATATTAAATACAAATATCATTAAAATTAATATAATCATGATATTTCATGTACAATGGAAATATATACACCTAAAATAAGTGTTTTGTGCATAAAAAATATGAGTTTCAACGAAAGAAAATTGAGACATATTTTTTTTAGAGATTTCGTATCATTCTTTACCTAAAACTGATGAGTTTATATCAATAAAATTGATATGTTAATTACCATAAATTTAGTTATATTATACATAGAATAAAATAAAGGGATTTATATACACCACAAGAACAGAAACAGTGGCAATCATCTCTTGGATATCACCGAAATAAAAAGTGAGATGATATCCAATTACTTTATCTCTTGTATCTCATCGTAATCATTCAAACCACCTATAATGTAAATATAATACAATTATTTATAATTTAAATAACCATATTCTTAAATATAATACAATATATGGTTTTATTATGAACTTATATTACTGTCTTGTTAACCATCTTATGTTATGTTTTCAATTTGGGAAAGATTTGGATTGTTTTTCCTAAATTTTATAATTTATTAGATTGTTGGTCCTTATAAAATTTTCATTATTCAAGATTGTAATCCATTATATAATATTATGTATTCTTATTATATTTTTATTAAAATAATCTATAGAATATATATTAATGAATATGAATAAAATGTTCATGGAGACGATAAGTCGTACTTACAGATCAATGATATTTCATTTTAAATATTCTATTACGAGAAAAAAAGTGAAATAAATATATATATAAATATATAATTATTTAATTATAATTATAATATCACATATATCATATATATATATAATATATTCACTTATACTATCCCTAAAACCGCCCTTGTGTTGTTTTAACATGTCATATAGCGATGAGGGGCGGTAATCCACACTTCCTCAAACAAAATAATAATAATTGCGTTAGATGGAAATCATATTGTTATTTTATTAATAAAAATTAAAGAAGAATAAAGAAATTATTAATATAATTTATATCATATATAAATATAGTGTCCTTCATACTAAACACCATGATAAGTGGAAACGAAAAAAATTAATAATCATTGTTTCGAGAGGTAATAGTTTTCCGTACATAGAATGTGTATGTTTGTTACCAGTTAGATAGTGGTGTGTGTAAGTGTATGTCAAAACATTAATTTTAAAAAATACCAATATATTGAGTATACTGTTTTTTATATATGTATAGCATAAAGTGAGTTGTAAGGTGGAGAAATAAAATTAATGAAATGACATGAAATAAGATGTTACCACTTTATCAGGTAACACATTATAGATTTTAACCAAAGGAATCCTTGGGTTTCTTTCTAATGATGGGAATTATTATTCATGGAAGATAGGTATGTTAGGAAATTTACAAGGTAGGGATAGTAAGATCATATGATGTTTTAAATGTATTAAGGATATGGATAGATAGTTTCCATTTATATGGAAGGAAAATGACTCACATGGGATTTTTGAAAATAATTAATGTGCACACATGTCTTTATATATAATAATTCATAAAAAAAATCAATAATTTTTGTTGTATAGGCGATTAATGGACATAAAATGGAGTTTGGACAATTTTATATTTCACTCTACCCAAAGATATAGTTTAAATTTATAATTAATCTTAATTTGACCATAATTACTATGATTAATTTTATCCATGTTTACTAATATTTTTGGTCCCAAAGGAAACTGAACTAATTAGAATGTAAATATTTTAATAATTATATTGTTATATTTAGTTTTTTTAAATTTAGTTCAAATATGTGGATAGATAATGAATAATTCAAATAACAATGATAGGACAAAATTACGTGTCTCTAAAGTTGCAATAATTATAAATGTTTATTAAGATGATATATTCAGTTTCATAGAGAAATTGATTCTAATGAACTATATTGTAATAATAGATGTAAAATTGATTTACTATGAACAAAAAAAATGTTTATGAAATAATTAATAATAATTTTAATTATATGGAAGTCATTATATAAATTAGAGTTTTTTCATTATTCAGAAAAAAACATTGTTTCTCGGAAAATTCCTAACAAAATCACCCAAATCTTATTTCAACATTCAAAATTAAAAAATAATTTTTATATTTCCATGATAAAATTAGAAAATTGACTAAAATTAATTTTATTTTTAAAAGCGATTCATTTGAAAAAATTTGATTTCAAAACACTAATTTACTTTTTAAAAATAACATTTCTTATTAGAAATATGTTTCATATGTGTAAAACAATGATAAATAATATTTTAAAATTAGTAATTACTATTAATATTACTATGTCTAATGTATAAGTTACGATTATCTAATTTAAATAATTATAGAATTTAAATTATACTTCATAAAAATATCAGTGTTACATGTAATAATAACAATTCAGTGGTATGGTTTGTGGAACCCTAGTTAGTATTATTCATGTACCAAAAACCGAGTTGGTAAATCATGTTGTGAAATGAATTTTGGTGTTGTGTGAAAGGAATATTTGACATAGTTTTTAATATATATATGTATATATATATATTTCCAGTGTCACTAGAAATGAAAAATATCATAGAGATAATTTTTTTAAAAATTCATAATTCAGAAAATATAGGGGAGTTAAAGATTCTCCAATATTTCATCCAAACCATGAGACCCATTTAAAAATGAAGAATTTATAATTTTTCATAATACCATTTTTTTCAACCCACTTAGTTTCTTTATTCATTCAAGTAGTATTAAAACTCTATTTTCTCCTGAATGCGGTCCAAAACCCTATCATATAGGATGTGATATCATTTAATTTTCAATACATTGAATTGCTATCATATTTTCAGGTTAGATTCATTTTTTAATGTTATTTAGTCTATAGTATTATTAATTGGATTTCCTTCCATTACACAATTCTATTTTGATGGAATCACATTTAATCAATTTTTATGTGTCAATATTTTCTTCATTTTTCATTCGATCCCAGAAAATAATACAAATAACAATGGAAGAGGGAAGTTCTACATAATTAATGTAGGTCGTGTCTGACCATTTACAAAAAAATAACACTGTTTATAAATTTTTATCAATGTGTGCAATCATGTTTCTCCAAAAACTTGTTCATTAAAATACTATTACTCAAATTTAAATGTCTAATTATATTTCCATATACATAATTACATATTATAATTTTTTCATTGATGTTTGGAACATAAACTTGGTGCATTCATTAAGAATAATTCTTTCATTTATGTCGTGGTGACTAATGTCGGTTCAATCAGTATCATTATTGTAGTGTTTTTGAATTGACCATTATAATGTATGTGTTCCAATATAATTAATAAATCATATAAATAGATATATGGTAAGTAAATTTATTGATATTACTTTCCAATATTAATTGAAAAAGAATCTACATTGAATTCATACCCATTACCCCATATCAATTAAATAAAATCTATGTAATTAGCATATTAAATATTTTAAATTAAAATCATAAATGGGTTTATTTATTTAATTAACCTTGACATGTTGAAGAAAGGTAAGGAAATGAATTGAAGGATTGATTAAATTTAATGATTATTAGATATAAATAAATTGAATTATTATATATGTTCAAGGAACCTTTTTCACATGGACAATATTATATTGATAGGTATGTCTAGGAATGATCCATCATTGATTTCCAGAGTGAATTCCTTGAGCACTTAGAGTAATCAATTATGATTCATGGATATGGGTTTTAAAGGATAAATCCACAGTGCAGTACGGTCCTTTCCTATTAGTGGATCCCAGAAATGATGTTTCCGGATGTTTAAACTATACAGATAGATATTATATTTCTATGGATACATGCCATAGAATCATCTAGATATCATTGAACATGAGGATCAATGGATTCAGTTGACTAGGATTAGTATAGATTATCTAATCATTACTATGGTGGATTTATATATACTCACATGGAATCATTTATCATTAAATATTGTGGGTGAGACCCCTTAGTTACATGTAGTACCATTTATATCTAGACTGTACGTGATATTATTATTATTTATCATGTCCCATGAGGTCAATAATGCCTTGTTTACACGTGGGATCCATTATTATTTGTATATCAGGTTATATAAGTAATGATACCTTATATACATTATCTCTATTATTATAAAATTAACATAAATAAATAAATTAAATGGTTATATTTTGTGACACCAACTGCCGCTGAAGTAGGTATGATTAATTTATTTAAAATTGATTACATTGTTATATATCTACAAATTGTATTGTTCAAACATACAAACTAGATTATAAACACTTCATTGGTGGTGGAATATATATAATTTAATCTCAAACACTTTATGGTATGTCATTGGTATAATAGTAGATTAAATGATCCCAGGTAATGACATGGGTATGTGTCCATCCATGGTCAACTAAAATGCTTGAGTTAGTATCGGATAATGTAGATATATAAAAGAGAAATATCTCCTAATTCATAGAGTGTTTTTTACATTTTTTACATTATCATACTTGTGAATATAGTGTCTACATGCTTCTATATATACATGATTTTTTTTAAAAAAGACATGAAATTTCTACATCCAAATATTTATTTTATATTGTTCATCCAGTTGGGTTATTATTATTTAAATTAATGTTTATTATAAAACTCCAAATAATTTTTTTATATTAATATGGTACTTATTAGATACTATTATCTTTATTTTTATAAACTATGGCCTGATTTCATATTCTTCCCATAGACACAACCAAATCCCATGTTTGTAGTTTGTTGAATCTGGAGTACGAGGATTCTCGTTTGAGGACTTGTGGCCAACCGTGTATAGGACACACATGATGGAAAATAGGTTTTATATATAAAGAAATAATATATTATGTATAATAATATGGATATCTTATTTCTAACCACAATTATTTGTGAAAAAAATTCGATTTAATTAACACATTTAAGGATAAAATTCAGTTTTTCTCACTACTTTAATTTTTTAAAATTAATATTATACATAAAAATAATTTTAATGTAATTAATTAGAGTTCAAATGTGGAATATGATTGTTTAAATTATCAAATATATTTCTTTTTAAATTATGGAGGAATGGATAAATTACATAGTTAAATAAAAATATACATGCTATATTTGTAACGAAAAATTCTAAAATGGTTTAAAATTAATTACTATGTAATTAAATGAATTAAAAATGTGTTTATTCATTTTTGTGAAAGTGTGTCTCAAACAAATTACTCCTCCAGTCATTTACAGTTTTATTTTTGTGGAAATTTTTGTATGTGTAACCTCCACAAAGATTTTATGTTTTTGTATTTAATAAAATATACCCTCAGAAAATATAAAAGGCTACTCACCCCATCCCCTCAGATAAAAACACAATTAATTTCTTCATATCAACCAAAATATTCCCCATTAACTACTAAAATTACTTCTTATCAAGACATAAGACATATTTTGGACAAAATTTCATCATTAGAAGGACTTTAATGAAGATCTAAGGGGGATTACAGATAAATAAATAATATTCATCAATAAGTGTTTTTAATTTATTTTATCCTATTCCCCTATAAATATTTATTATATGATGATTATATAAGAAATAAATAATATAACATATACTGAGATGTTTTAATGATATAATAGTGAATATAATCATTTTTTATTTTTATCAAATAGTTTGAAAAATCAATGTTTATGTGTATGAAACACACCCCCTCATGAAATGTTATTGTTATTTTTTTCATTACTACATATCGTGGAAGTACATAATCATAATTTTTTTTTATAAATTATATTTATGACATTATTATGATTTTCAATTATCATATCACACATAAAATCTTTTTTTCCATTTTATAAGAATAAAAAAAATTCGTTCATCTATACGGTAGTCTACCACATCATGAAGTGATGGGATTAGTTCATGCCCTATATTGAAGGTATTAACGATGGGTTTAATAAAAATATGATATATATATATATATCATAATTTTATTCATTTATGATTATATATATATTTTTCATTTTATTCGTTTAATAGGACTCGAAAATTGGAACACCATTCAGGCTTACATATTTCCTAACGAATCCCTAAATAGTGTGTTCCATTTTTTATAAAAAAATTTAAAAATGAAAATATATAAATATTCTAAATATATATTATATTTAAATCATGGTTATAACTATAGAAATTATGGAATCATTATCATGGTATGTTGACCAAAATTATAACAATGAAAAAAATAGATGAAAAACAAAGTAGTTATTACCAAAAACATTACATTGACATTTAATCATTAATAAATAGTAATTAAATTGTAATTATAAAATATTATATCAAATTTCATATATGAATTTTTATATATATTATATTTAAAATTAAATTATATTTTTTATAGATGATTTCTGAATGAATAAATATGAATTCATGTTTTATATTAATGGATTTCCATATCACCTTTTACTTGTGTTAGACACATACCATATTCACAACCTATTTTTAAGAAGTAGTATATAATATTAATTAAATAATTTTATATTTATGTTATATAAAATTTCATTGATCAAGATATCCATTTTCAGATCACTTGGTTCGGGATGTAAAGGATTTAAAAGTTAACAAATCATTATGAATGTTTTGTCACAGTTTTCTTTTTATTATAAAGTAGTTATGTTCTTCACAAATAATATTTTTTAAGGTTTATAAACATCAACATTGAAATTTAATTCCATTAATAAACTTATTTTCAAGATATTTTATGATTCATTTTATCTTATTTTTATTTAGGATTACAATTCAAATTTACCAATATTGTTAGTGATTCATGTTACACTTGCATATTTTGTTGGGATTGATTATGGTTATGATTAAATTCATAAAGTAATATGATTTTCCTCTCAATAATTCCCATTAATATTATTCTACTATATTTATTAAATACTTATTCATATTATAGTTTAATTTTTCAAATTTTTGATAATTAAATTTATAATGAATTTTTAGTAGAACCCATCTTTATTTATTAATTCGGTTGAAAATCCATTTTACTGCAAAATTTAGTTTTCCAAAAAGTGTTTTATAAATATTTTTTTTCACCAATTTTGAATTTAAATATTTTTTACATATTTACTTGTTTATAAAAAAAATTGAATGATATCATTATTACTTTTTTCAAATCAATTCCCATTTTCTTTTACCATACAATTTGAAAAAAAATAATCTTTGTTTACATTCTAATGATGAATACTATTTTAAACATTCATGAAAAAAACATTTATTATGGGATTAACATACTTATATTAAAGGTTGTACATCACTGGAAATAGGGGTGACCACTTTGATAGTGGAAAGGATAATGTTGGCAGCTTGATCTGGCCCTGCTACAGTGACATTGTTCAGGGTGGGAAGAAAAAGATGTATAGGAATGATGGATCCATGTTTGTCAAAGCACGGAGAAGGTCAAGGAATGATTATTCATATCTTCTTAAGTAGGTGTGTATGCGGCATTCTATTGGGAAGGAATGTTGGGTAGCCTCGGGTGTGAAAATGATTACGCAGTCTGCAAAGGAGTTCATTTCCTTGGAGTATTTGAATCGTAAAAAGAAATATACCATGATCATGAGGCATTATGAATGTTTGGAGTGGGAGTCAGCTACAATGTATTAATCAATATATCTTGGATGTGTTTACAAGTATGACTTCTATCATATGTAGTTTTTTCTCTATCTGTTAATGTTTACTGATGTACTTTTTCTTTTTTTTTAATAAATGGTCAGCGGCTTAGCCTTTGACTGAGTTTCCTGGGTTCATATATTTTCTGTTCTATTAAATGAAAATTTCCCCAATAAATATTCATTCATTCAATGATTTCAAATAAATTATTTCAAATTGAAATAGATTTGGAATTATTTTTAATTTTTAAAAATCAATTTTCAATGAGAAATCATATTTCTTGTCAGTATATGTTCTAATTGAAATTTTAAAATTATATTCTACATATGATGAATTTTTTTTACATATTAATTTCTGAAGATATTATCTATGGATACCATTCTAATAAAAAATATTATTGTCTTTGAACAATAATATGTTAATAAATCCCATTTCCCTTTAATGGGATAGACCAAGATAAAATTAATATAAAATCCATTTCATTTCACACATATTATTTAATGATTAAATGATGATTTGTTTATAATACCAATATATTTTCTAGGGATTATTCAATGATGGAATGTTTTATGAAACCAATTTAATTAAATGTTTTCTAATATGAATTATATTTTAGGATTTTATGTCAAACATATGTATGGTTTTTATTATGTGAATGTGGTTATGTTATGAAAAATGGTTGTTGGCAATGTTATAACCTATTATTTTTGGGTCCGATGTTACTATCCAATATATTTTTTAAATATTTATATCTAATGAGATCAGAATTATGTAATGGGGATTGAATCAATTTCAACACAATAAGATATGAACCTGGATCTAACTTGGTCTAGTAAGACATGATAGGAATAGTGTGTGAAAATACTTATGTACGAAATGGATATAAAGGGGAGTGATCTATATTTACTATGATATGGGTGGAATGTGTATTATACCATATTTATTTATTGAATCTATCTTCAATGATGGTTTGTGAGTGATCCTTGACTACAATGGTGGTTTTGGAGTGAACCTATTCCCCTATAAGGAAAACAGAACCACTACCACTATTTCGTTGCCCTACCGAGGAATGAAACCCACCGACAAAATTATCTTATATATTATATTGTTTATTTGTTTAATAATTAATAAATTATTTTCTATTTTTATGTGTCTTTCACATTTCTATGTCTTGTTCCAATGTTATTTTGTCATGGATCTTGTTTGTTGTTGAATTACGATTAATGTCTCATGAAGAACCTATATTTATGTAATGACTATATATTATGATATTTGATAAAAATGTTGTGGTTTTAAATTGTTATTTTAATTTTAACATAACATTATGTTAATTTCATATATTTATATCTTTGTTTGTTGAAAACGATGGTAATTTTAGGTCATCCATTATCATGGAATTTTTAGTAAGGTTATGACGAAATGATTAATGGAGGGTATGTCTATTAAGATAAATATATTTTATAAAATTTATGGGAATCATTGAATATTTTTTTCAGAAAATTAATATATTTTTCAAAAATATTATACAGGTACTAAATTATTACATTCATCAGTCTTGTGTATATTTATAGTAATGAATATTAATCTACAAAATTGTAATATTCATGTGTGAAATAAAAAATCAATATATTTTAATTGGTTATATAAATTGTTTTACTAATAATTATTCAACGACGTTAATTCCACTTGATCTGCAATGTTTGATACTTCATAGTTATTTCATGTTTAAAACTATATGTGTGACAAAACCATTTTCCAAGCATTTTTTCTCCAAATATCAATCTATCCAACACATAATAGATGGTAAAATCTAAAATAACCTTTTGTATAATACATCGTATTACTAATGATAAAATATTACGTGGAATGCATCACAATTATCACTATTAGAAATGTTTTTCCCTAGATGGGTCTCATGATTTTAAAATTTTGAAATTAAAAGGACAATACTACCACAACAATAACATCAAATCCATTTTCTCTTGGTAATCTTATACATACTAGGGTATTACATGGTAAATGGGAATTTTTTTATTTCATAATACTGTATCACAATGATCCATAAAATGAACCCTCTTAAAATATATACTTTTTGGTACAAGATAGACATCATCCAATTCAATCACATGGGGATGATCTCAATTATTCTGCATTTGAGGAGAATACTAAATCTTTCCATTAATCAATGTTAATAAATCTATGAATAATAGTAAAAAATATAATGTTCATAAATGTTCAACTATATATAAAGTGAAAAAACCCTCTTCCAACATACAATACATACCCAATAAATGGATTCCCTAGTATTATGATACTATTATAAAAAAATTCTTATAAATAAAAAAATAGTGGGAAACGATAATGGTACACATTTTATTTATTAAAATCACATAAAAATATAAACATATAACATGTTAATGGAATATTCTATTTCATCTATTAGTTAAGGATCAATCATATTAAGAACCACTCCCCAAACACTACACTACATAGGGGGGGTCAAAATTGGATACCATATATCACTAAAAATTAATCCTTTTAATAATTTCAACATGGTAATTTTGTTATCAAAAGAAAACCCATGGAATATGTTTTCACATGAACCACTAAAATCAATCACGAATGCATGAGTCATATCACCATGGATATTTTTGGAACACCCTACCCTCTAATCCATATATGGAGTATATTACATTCACATGTTTAATTGATAACCCATTTAAACATTAAAATACATCCAGAAAGTATATAATTTCTATAGGACCTTACACAAGTTAACCATATAACTAACTACAAGAAGAAAAAAAAGAAGTTGAATTCATAATTTTTTAGTATCAGCACCATGATCAGTCACTTGAAAGGGAGGAAAGGATAATTTTTTTAATTCACTAAATTTTCCCTAATAGCAATACATTCTAATTGGAGTATATTTAAAACCAATTATGAATTCAATAAAATTATTTTCCCACATTAATATTAAAATATGAGAATTATTCCAAAACTAGTGGATTATTGGTGCTCTACTTTAGAATTCTGAAAATATGACATTATTGTTTGAAGCCTAAAATCGAACAAATCAACCCCAACCACCAATACTAATTTATAAGATCCTGATAACTAATTTTGGCCCCATGGTTCATTGAACAACAATACTAGTTCCCACATCCCTAAAATTATAACCTTTGTTTTATTGGATCTAATATACTATCATTGATGAAAAAACCAATATGGGATTGGTACCAATTACCTGAGGTCTCTTAACAATTTATAATTTCACCAAATCACTTCCAGTTTGTTTCTGATCCTAGTTCATTCAAAATATGATTAAAATATTATTTTACACCCTTAAATAAATCTAGTTACTCATTTTCACCCCCATATTATGATTCAATTCAATTCTCATTATAAATACATAATAAATAATATTAATCCACTATTTTTTTATTTCTCAAGTTAGAAAACTTTTACTCAATGCTTCATAATAAAAATACCCTTTCTAGATGGTACAAGAACTATCAAAATTGATATAATGATGGTATTCAACCAATAATAAATACACATGTACATATCCATATGATTATAAATATAAATATATCTCTTATAATCATTATATACCATCTAATATAGAAAAACGGGATATTGGCTCAATTATTTTAGATAGTTCATAAAATCTATTGAATCATGGCTATGGATTGGGTATTTTTGTAATTATTACATAACTGGGGACATTGGTAGAGTAATATTTATGTCCCCAATATCAACATCCACCCCAATATTATATATTAAGAATCATTGAAATCATCATAACCTGAACACGGTTCCATAACGTTATGAGTGGAGATGAAGTCATCCTCCACTTGTGTTAAAAATATTCCTCTGAAATATTTCATTCCTAAAAATCAAACCATCCATTCTATTTAAAGATGTTGTTAGAGAATCATGAACGGAGAGTTCAAGAACGTTAACCATTTATTAATTAGATTAGATGAATAATATCTAAATCTAAAAGTCATTTATGGGGAACTCCATTGATATTACTACTTAACACTTTTAATGATATACTAAGAAGATAACATTTGATAAAACATACACATGAAACATCTATTCATTGATCAAAATGTATCATTTTTTGTTATTACAATACATGAAATGTTCATTCTAAACTATATGTATGGTATCAATATAGCCTATGTCATCCTCCAATGTATTTATGTACTCTAGTATATCATCTAAAATTATATCAATGAAGACTCTATAACCCATTAAAATATCATGTTCATCAATAAAATAAATACAATAGGTGGTTCATTAAGTGAATGTTTGAATACTCTAAGCTTCAAATGAACATATCAACTCATAAATTGTTTCATGTTATATCAGATTCTTATACCCTAAACTCATGCTACTATGACTGATGATGAATTATGGAAGGCCATAAATTAGCTCTTATCCTATCAATGATAACAGTAACCGATAGTAATGGTTATTTATTCATGAAGATCATTTTAGTTGACTATTGTTAATCATTGAAACAATTCTTGGAAATTAGAACATATAATGAAAATTTTGCAACTCTATGAAACTTTTTCCATTGGCCTCATGATCCACATACTGAATATTATGTTCATATAAATGAGGATGATCCATGAAATATATGAAATTATATATTTTTATCATACTATGGAGAATTACAATATTAAATATTAACTCTCTCTATAGGGGTAATAATGATATAACATCATGAATGATCATGGTATATATTATGTCTACTATAGGACTTTAAAACTAAAATAGTTATAAATTTTATCAATAATCATCTCCGAAAACATAGATTAAATAATTACATAATTTGGTAAAATACACAAAATTGTTTTAGTGATTTTGTCACACCCACTAGGAACGGCATGGGATTCCCCATTGAGAGAAATATTCTGAACTTGATGATGATAAAATTCATTCCATGGAAAAAAATTCATCCAAACAATTATTTTAATGTAGTTAATGATACCAATATCAAGATCATTGAAATCAAACCCCACATCATGGTCGACCAACATAATATGACTTGATGAAAAATTAAAACCTTACTCTGACCTATTTACATGTTTCATTGAGAAATATATCCAAAATTAAATAGGTTCAAAAAAAACAATACATACATGAAAATTAAGAATTATGATATAAAATATTTCTTATCTCTTTTGAAACAATTTTATTACCATTCATGATCAATGATTCATCAGAATATTAAATATAGTAATCAATACCTCATATTCTTCCTATATGTACATATATGCATAAATATACGGAATTTTTTCTCACTTATTGGTCTTCATCATTATATGATACTTTACATTCAAACGAGAATAATGGAATACCCACATGGAAACATCAAAATTAGCCCACGGTATGAGTCAGTCATGATTAAATACATTTTGAAATATTTCTAATAATCATTTAATAACTACATTATAAAAATATTAAAATGTCTGGATATCCGACATATGTATAGTATTCTTATGAATATGTCATCGTCTTTGATAGAAGAATATATAATTCTTCCCTAATGAAGTCCCGAAGACTTGTCTCGATGTAAACTGAACACCATTATATTTAATTTTATATACATAACATGAAACTTCGCATCCATCATTTTCAATTGAATTTACACCTAAACTAGATTTCAAATCTATATATATCTTGGTTGTAAATTATTTTTCAACAACCTATATAATGGTCCTAATATAAATTTTACTTAAAATTTTCCAATAATCATCCCTTTGACAAATATTTATCATTCATTAAATAATGAAGTTATATGTCACAATATTTGGTTTTTGGTAACCCAAATTAGTTAAATGTGTGGAATAATCCAAACCCCAGAAAACATATTTATCAATGGATTGGATTTTTCATGTCATTTTGAATTTTAATGAATTAGGATAAAATTATTGGTTTATAATCATCATGAATGATATCTATGTGATAATCTCATGTAACATATATATCACGATATATATCACGATATATTCATACTATTTCTATTAATGTCAATATTCAAAGTAGGGAACGAAACCCACCATGATATATAATGATGATTTTATGAAATAAAATATTTATTAAATCTTATTGATACACTCATCATATTTGAAGGATCCTTCACCACTATTGCTGAAGGATGGATATTTTTTGTAAAATTTAACCCAAGTCCCATTATTCATAGATTCATTTCAATATTATCTCAAAATAGAGTTGAAATATTCTGATAAAAACATCATCCTAATAGGATCCTCTTGGGGATATTCCTATTAATCTTCCATAATTGATTCCTCAATAATAAATGTAACAGATATTCTAGTTTGATTTTTTCAATTAATAAAAAATATAATAACGAAATATCTGATCTAGAATTGTAGAATCAAAGACTAACGTCTTGAATACATAATAATTCCATTTAAAAAGAATAAATTATTCTATATATATATATTATATAAATAAAAAAACCAAAGAATATGATTAAATTAATTTAATTAAACAATGTAAATTTTATTTGAAATAAGAAAAACCACCATGTATCATAAATGGAAATATATAATTAACACCCATGGTATCTCTATTTTTTTTCACAGATGTGAGCTATATAGACACTACTTCCAAATTATTACTAGAATTTTGATCATCTGTAAAAACTACCGTCTGATTAATAACAATAATGACTAAAAGGATACATATAACATTTTACATGACAATGGGCATGATACTATTTGGTAATGAAAGATCCCTAGTGATCCCGACATTCCACAAAAAAATTCTCACCTAAAGATTAATAAAATCAAAATAACATTATAAATAGTATTAATTTCTTTGAGAATATAAATGTTTTTGTATAATATAGAATAATATTTAAAATCCAGGAGTGATACATTTTAAATAAAATTGTTAATGATAAAAATATAATATGAGATGTCAAATATAAGTAATCATGTCCCTTTTCACAACCAATAATTAATATAACTATAATAGAAAAACAACCAAGGGAAGAAAAAAATACATGAAGCCCTTTCCATAACCCAAATCCTACAATACCACGTCTAAAATATCCCAAAGGATAATGTATGATGTGTGAAAAAAGACCAGTTGGATATCACTAATGATTCAATATGTATTCTATTACTATTGACAAAATTTATTAAATCCTTAAAATAATTTTATTTTATAAAAAACAAAAAAAATTATAGTCACTTGTCAAATCATCCATTGGATTTAATAAACATGTGTCATATTCACTATATCCCTGATATTGTAATTTATATATGAGATAATGTGAATGATTAGTAAAATCTATCCATTCATATATGATATGATTAATTTTTGTGCAACAGATCTGTTATATCAATATAATATAAAAATAAAAAATTAGGTCTCATACATAAGGGATTAATTACTTAGAGTTGGAATGAATCACTATGAACTGAGAAATTGAATAATATGATTCCTACTAAAATATTGTAACAGAAAACTATCTTAATATCTAAAAAATCCCTTGGATATTTAACACACACACAAACACTAAGGCTGCATATTTCATTTTTATGACACAACCTTGGTTCCATATATTCCATATATTTCAAACATGATTTGAAAACCGTGATTAATAATAGAAAACATTTTATATATAATTTACCACTGATACCATTTCATAAAATATACTAATCAATTATATTCAACATTAATGAATTTTATGAATCAACAAGTCCTCATGAACATGTCCTCAATACAAGAACACTTTAATTAATTGCATCAATTGAAAATCATTACCATTGATATCAAATCAATAATATTCATAGAAATCACTAAGGAAATTTCAAAAACATCATATGTATACTTAATTATGACCATTATATAAAGACACCACCCTCAGTTAATGAATGGAAAAATATCCAATAGCAGAGAATGGATATTAGTAAATTAGATCATAAGGGCACCACATCTATGAGAATCATAATCAATTATCTCTCAAAACACATTGATCAGCAAAATGCATCCCAAAATGTTTCTGTTGAAAAAATATATGACAATAAAAAATAACGATATTTGAGGATTTAAGATAAATTAATAAAAATGGGACATTACATTATGAAATCCATTCAGAACTAATGAATGCCACCATGATTGTAGGGTAATAAGAATGTAGAGAATTAGGGATAGTTATGATCTAGGAAATTGGTATTGAAAATGTTATTACATATAATAACGAGAAATGGTAAATAGGAAAATTACAACATGATAATGGTTATTATTGGGTTCCATAGTTAGGTTATATTTTTTAATAATATATTCCCCAGCTCTATGTGGCCTTTATCCATTTGAAAAATGACGTAAAATATTATTTGGTTGATCCTCTTGATTTTGTATAGCCATTCATAAGTGATTTGTATCATTCTAAAAGCACCAAACAACCATAATATAACAACTTGAGATTAAATGATATATATCCCTTCAATAAAATATAAATTTTTTGATACCTACAATGCACACTAAGTAATACTGAAATAAAAAATAATATAATATATCATTACAGACATGCAATTAAATTTGAAAATTGAATATACATAAAAATATTTTAAGAAATAATTATTAATATTTCATATAATTAATATTGGATAATAAATATCTACTCAACTATTAGTATTGTAATAGTACTCTATAAAAACAATCTTTTAAATCCAAATTATTTCATTACTATAATTCAAAAATTATATAATTAAAATAATCTAGTTATAGAATATTTAATTGAAAAAAAAATTCATTTTTGAAATCATTATCTCATTATTATATAGAGTTAAATAGCTATAATTTTTTGAAAATATTAATTTTTTCATAAAAATTGATAATTAATATTCTTTACAATGTATTAATTTTTTATTAAATGATTATAAAAAATATATTTTCAATAAATGTTTTTTAAAATAATAATTAATTAATGTATATAATTAAAAATACAATTTTGTTCATTTTAATCAATTTTATGTTAATTTTTTATGTTAATAAATTAATTTGTACTAAATTTGTTTCAATAACTACATTTTTCCATTAAATTGAACGATATAAGAAATGGCATCAAACAAACTATGCAGGATAAAATTTTATAAAATGTATTCCATACTTTTAATCATAATAATTAAAATTATATAATATGTTCAACTAAATTTTTGGTTCATAATGTTTTGTAAAAATAGTTAAAACACGCCACTATGGTTTGGGTGAAAACATGATTATAATGGAATTAAACACAGAAATATGTTATTATTTTAAATTTTATATTACATTAACACTGTTATATGGTTAATATTTTACACCATATTTTCCCAAATTCGAAAAACATATTATTTTTAAAATTATATTTTTGAATTAGTATATTTTATTTTTTCTATTATGAAATTATAGGTGTGTTATATCTTATACATATAAAACGAATCCCATGTTTATGATATTTAATCGTAATTTCAAATATTTTATCAACTAATCCACCATACAATATATATTTCATTTATACATATCACTGAATTTGATGTTTTTTCATCATTAAATACCATACAAATAGTCAGAAAATAAATATCTAAAGGATTACTATTAAAGAATATGTATTTTACTTATGAAAACTCTATCAATTTATTTCGTATTCTAGAAACTACATATTGTTGGATTTTGTAAAAAAACAATAATTATAGTATCTTAAATACAAGATAATGTAATTATTATTATGAAACCAAAAATATGTACATACTATTACAACAAATGTGAATTTAATGTATCCATATTTTTTCATTGTGTACAACCACCACCATTTAGGAATATAATTCATTTTATATCTACATACTTCATAAATTATTATTTTGTTTTTTTAAATATTCCAATTTAAATTTGTTACATAATTATTCATCATTATTTATAATATACATATATCTTCCTTCCTTGATATTTTTGGTAAATCTAAAATGTCTCTTGTAAATATGGGTGAAATACCACATCCACATAGTAATGTGATTGATCTCTTGATTCATGATTAAAACGATATTAATATAGAGTTATTCAATATAAATATATAAAATATTATAACTACTAATTATTCTTGAAATTTTAATTATCAGTTAACATTATTTCATTCAATCATTCAATAATTAAAAACATAGATAATGTATCCAAACAACATATAATGTCCTTTAATGGTGTAATAATATATTCTCCAACAAAATTTTATAGATGACTCATAAATAAGAACATAATAAATTTATATGATTTTTAAATCTATATTAAAATTTAAATGATGACACAACCATGGTCAATGAGAAATATCTAAAATTATTGACCAAAAATTATAATGAAAATTGAAATAGTTATCAGTTTTAATTGAGGATTTCATAATGTAATTATCAATAAATCGGTGTTGAAATGTTAATTTTTTTAATTTCGATATTAAATATATGTACATAATACATTGATATATTTATTTAAAATTATTTCATTATAAATTCTTATAGATCACAATAAATTCAATTAAAATATTATGAATACATCTTTGGTCCCAAATTCAATTTTTGAGGCCATCCATATTCTCAAAATATATTTCTTATTCTAGTTATTAAAAACCCATTAAATATTAATACTTGGGATCTCTTTAAAATTATAAGGATTTACACACAAAATCAAACACACACACAAAAATATATATATATATATCATATGTTTTTAATTATGTTATTACTAAACAAGTATATTATTTTTATTGTAATATTATATTTTTATCAATATTGTTTATGATAATATTTCTGAAAATTAAATTTATAAAATATCCCCCAAAAACCACATGAATTTAATTCATTAATAGTTATATATAATGGTTATGCACTTTACGTTAATTTTACTCTCTTTATGTTCTCATGATATAGAATGAAATTTTTTAAGAATTTTAATTTTATTTCTCTCCATGGATAAAATATATTTTTCTTCAATATCCAATAGTAAAAAAATCATTTTCATTTAATTGATATCCAATTGAATTTGGAATCCATTTTTACACATTAATGAAGTTATCATCGATCGATTATATTTTATACTACTTTAATGTACTAAATTTTTTATTTTTTTATTTTTATTGAAAATGTCAATGGAATAATGTTTTGAAACACATTATAAATAGAACATCCTACTAATATAAGTACCCAAATGTTTTTAGACTATATTATGAGTATTTATATATTTATTTTAAATTATTGGTTAATATTTTGTAATGTTAATTAATTTAATTATATTATTTCAAATGGAAAAGGATATTTCACATAGATTGCAATCCAATGTTATTTTCATGTAATTTCTAATCTGTTGTAACATATTTTGATGAAAATTATTTAAAAATAGATTTTTTATTAAATGATACAAATTTTTTTTAACTCCTTATGATCTATGATTATGATTATGGTATATTAATAAAACCATTTATTTTCCCTTAGATATTCTATGATGAAATGAATGGATGATTTTGAATCGTCTTTCTCTTCCAGGGTTTATGATATATGGGGAAGGATTTATGATATTTTGGAATAAATTAAAATGTATTACGGTTATGTGATTGGTGGTCCAATAATTATGTATCACTCTATTGTATTTAGTAATGATATATATTTTATGATGTAATAGGTACTTGATTTTGGAGTGTACCCATTTCAGAAATTGATTCATCATATTATGGTAGTATTGGGATTTAACATTGACAGGTGATATGATGGAACATCCAGTGAAACTATTACAAAATAATAGTAAATATATTCTCCTAGAATAAAGTAATTATTTTCATTAGTTATGTGTATTTAAAAAAAATAAATCTTATTCTAAATCATTCAACTTTAGGATTGTGTTTTTTAAGTCATTAGAATCATTTATTAAGAACAATACTGAATTATTATATTAATCCTGATTATCATCATTAATATGTATGTTATAGATTTAAAATGTAATTATTCTGTTCTCATAAAATTATAATCACCATATTTTTAACTAATCATTAATATATTCATTGTTTTCCCTTATATATCATTTGGGAAAAAAGATTCATAGGTATCCTTTAACTAGGATATAAAAATGTTTTGGATAATTATATTATCATTTTTCGTTCTGGTTATTGTAATCATATATACAGATGATGTATATCTATAATAAAAATTGATTTTTTGTGTACTATTTTTTAATCAATATTAATCATATTGATTCTGTTATGGATTGTAATGTTATGTAATTAATATTTTACTATTATGATGTAATATGTATGTATGAAAATTATAGGTCTCTATAAACGGGATTAGATCATGGTTTAGCATACATTAGAATCTAGGAAGAGAAAACATTAGTAAGAACCTATTGGAGTACCCAAAGTATGTGTTAACATCAAAATATCCCCTAAATAGTGATAGATGGTGTTCCTAGAAAAACATCCATGTACGAATACTAAATTTTTTATATTTTTCATAAAGATTTATATAGAGGTAATAAAACGATGTATATTTGGTCTAATATATCATATACATCATTATATTGCAATAGTTATGTTCCTTAGTGTGTAATAAGTTTGACGATATTGGCGGTGGTGATTGGGTTAATTCATGTCTTCATTTAGTACCATTATGAAGGATTTGGATAGATAGCTGTCACGAATGAAATGGGATAAAACTTAAATTTCAAGGATTATAATATTATGTCATGACTTATACATCCAATGTAACAAACCATTGCTAATCTATCTGGTAAGAATGTACCCTAATCGTGGTTTCCCCATTTCCACTCTCGATATATGTTTGAGAGTGAAATTTTAGGATACTAATAATGGCGAAGTCATAGATTTTTTTGGACACATATATTTGACATACCTTTTCTATAGTCTGTAAGGGGATTTAACATTGTGTATCTATGTCACAAGATGTGTATGGGGTAACATGATGGATTTCATGAAAGGGTTTACAGATGAAAAGGTTACATGACAGGAATATAACTTACAAATCATGACTTAATAAAAGTTATGGTCTTTAAGATGAGGTGATAGGTTTTCCAGTGTATTTAGAACCATGGAATATACATGTCTTGTAAGTGGGTTACGGACCATGAATGCTCACATGTATAGTTTTTAAAATAGAAGAGTAGCTAATTTTTATGGATTAAATATTTAGTACTCCAATTCACTCATAGAAATGGTAATACAAGGTGATTTTGGAAGACTCCACTATTAGATCGATCTGGTCAAGGTTCAATGTACATTTCTGCTATAGAAAATCTCTATATGAAAGCATAATTTAGGTTTCTTCATAGGCATTTATCCTGGAATCACCCTTGAGATTAGTTATCATGAAACACCCTGACCCTAGTTACCCATATTCGTTGCCTTATAACATAATATGGGCATGATCACAAGAGATCAAGTCTTGAATGATTGGTTAGTTTATTATCCATTTATGTACTTTATACATACATATGTATTATATTACATGAAAAAATAAAAAAACTACAACATTGTGTCCCCTAGGAACACAATAATATTCCATATCCTATCCCTATATGTCAATCATAGTATAATTCTTCACATCCTAGGAAAAAGAAAACATATGAAATAGGTGTGCTAAGATGCTCAGTAAGGATAACA
The DNA here is from genome assembly GCA_963277665.1 of Viscum album. Taxonomy (NCBI): domain Eukaryota; kingdom Viridiplantae; phylum Streptophyta; class Magnoliopsida; order Santalales; family Viscaceae; genus Viscum; species Viscum album. Next base: position 2,028,885,176 of record OY728135.1, read on the forward strand.
ATATAACCGAAACATTCAAACATAATCTTAAACATTTATAGCAATGTCTAAGCCTAAACCACAAGGTTTTTAACATAAAAATAAATATACAATGGAAAATGTAAATAAAAGAATACAAATAAAATTTTCACATGGATATTATACTAGATGAATAATCACATGTAATATCAAGGTAAAATTTCATAATTATAGAATTCATAATGCCAGACATCGTAACCACATAGTCTAGACCGAGTTCTATGACTACAAATAACATTTTCTCATGGCCTTATTCCAAGACAATAGTTTGTCACATGACACCTACTGATTCATCGGGGATATATAGTGGGCCCCACCAGTCACATAATATTTTCTATTAATTCCTCATATGAAAATAATGAAACATAATCTAAACATTAATATTAAAACTAGCAAATGAAATTCCAATATTTTAACCACAAGTATGAAATGGTATAATAATAGCACAAAAATTATCAAAAATAATTTATTCAATACAATATGGATGTATTTATTATAATAAAGCAACCAAAATCAATAATAAACTACAATGAAGGATATCAATATATATGAAAATACTCACTAAAACTATTTGAGAGAAAAATTCACATTTTCTTGAAAAAATATAAATGTATCACTATTAATCAAGAATCTGTTATAAATATATTTTTGAATCAATGTGTCCCATAAAAATATGAAAATTTTAAAAGAATTTTTAATTTTAATGCATTTCTGTTCATACTAATAAATCCTTTAAACTATTTTTAAAACATGGTCCTTAATGAGAATGATTTTGAAGAATAAATATTTAAAATATTTAAAATGATATTTTAGTTAGAGTTCCTAACAAATTGAGAGATGCTTGAATAAGAATAATTGAGGTAATAAAAAATTTATAATATCTTTAGAATAAAAGTATTCATAATATATTACATCAAGGTATTGTATGTACACCATATAATATTTAATTGGTTAATAACAACAATGAAGTCTCAAATGAATGTAAATTGTGATCAAATCCCTTATAAAGACTGTATCCATAGGTTAACGATAATCCAATGACATAATTATGTGTGAAAAATATAAATACACTCAATATTAATGAATATTCTATGTAAATCAATCCGATAACATTCTTAAATATTTTTTAAAAAACAACACCAATTACTTTGATGCATAACTCAATGAATTAAAATTCAGTTAGGGTTACTCTTATCAAGTTCATATTGATTACATGAGAATTTATGAATGGAGTGATTATGTGTATAATATGTATATACAACCAAAGGGGAGTGGAGATTACTGAATAAATAAATAAATAGTTTTTTCAAACATAATCTTTTGAGTAAAATAATTTATGATGTTTGTGAAAAACCAAATGAGTTGACATCGAAATTAGTATTTCTCTTACCGATTTGGTAACATACAAAACATACACCCCATGAATGAAGTATAATACAATTATTATGGAAATAAATATAAATTAAATTATGTTACACATTGAATACCATTATGGATAGTACATACACCACACTAAAGAAAATAAGGACAATATATCATTAATCTCACGGGAATGAGAAGTGAGATTAAAACCCCTTACATGGTACCCTTCTATAGCAGAGTGTACATTAAACTCAATTATAATATTTAAATAATTTTTATTAAATTTTAATTGAACAACATACATTAATATTATATCATATATGATCTTTTAATATTTCCTTGTTAATATTATTTTAGTGGTATCAATTTTTTGGGTGTTAACTGATTCATTTTCCATTATATGTTTTTTTATAAAAGTATTTTTTTTATAGATAGGATGTATTTTATTAATATGTAGAATGATATTATGTTATATAAATAATATTTTTAATCATAAAATGAAAATGAAAATTGAATGGTTATGATAGAGAATGAATTTCATCGCGTTTGGGGAGACTATAATCCATACGTACACACGAGCGACAATATAATTATATTGATGATTAATTAACAAGTAATCAGATGGTATATCATATATACTGAATTTTGAAAATATCATATTTATCATTTAAATCTTTTAACCTCATTATTATACCCATCTGAATAGTGAATTATTTCATATCAAACTACACCGTGACGTAGAGACGGCAAGCTGTACGTACACATGTATGGTGACATTTCCCTTCATAGGATGTATATAATATGGAATATGGATGTACCCTATTTATAATAACATCACATTTTGTATAAGGTACTGGTTTTATTACTTTGGTATCAAAATATCAATGAATGAGGATGTGGAAGAAGAAAAGAACCTTGAATGATGTGATGTAATAATTATATCATCTTTGGGTTATTCCATTGGATTTGAACAAAATGTAATCATGGAAAGAATTTATGATCAATGTAAGTCCTTTAGGATGAATTTATAATTGTTTTGAGGATGTGTGAGAAGCTTTTTCCTGATTCAATTGGATTTGGATGATTGAATTATAGAGATGGGGAAGTACCCTTTTAGAATAGAGTTGAGGGTCACCTTAAAGAAATATTTATATATTATTTTATTATTAAAGAATTTTCTCTTTTAAATGGCACCAAATTTATTAATTTCAAGGCTAAGGTGAGGATGGGTCTAAAAATTCTAAACCAATAGCTTTTATATAAGTTTGTGTCACAATATTATCCTTAACTTTAAGATTTAACTCTTAGTTAAATAGTTCATCTTTTACCGTGTCTTATTTAATTATTAAAATACATGGTTAATAAATATAAAAATAAATTTCAATTGAACCTAAATTTGTTTTTTTATTACATATCTATAATTATATAAGTACATTGGTCATTCTGTCGATTTTTTGGGGTATTACATAATTTAATAAAATAGTATTGTTTTTAAAAACTCATTTATATGAATTTGGACACTATTTCGTTTATGGTTATTGTGGAAGTCATCACAATATTATTACATCAAAAAATTACATTTAATAAAATTTAACATGTCCTATTCACCTAAAAAGTGTTTTATTTCATTAATAATTTTATATTATATATATTTTAATATTTATAATATCATATATTTGATTCGTTCATTAAAAATGAAAATACTACATCATTATTGTGTCATAAATAAATATAATTATTTTACGTCTAATAATTATAAATAAAAAACCAATATGTAGGATATCATTTTATATTTATAATGAATATTTATAGTTTAATTTATCTTATGTATAGATTTATATGAAAAAATTTTATTTATGAAAATGGGAATTTAACATGTTTAACTTGTCTCCAAATAAAATATACAAAATTAAAAAAAACCCCAAAGATCAATAAAAACCATTCAATAAACAATCCTACTTAAAATCATTCAATATAATATAAATTATGATCGAAACCCAAAACTCAGAAAAAATTAATAACATGTTATTTCATAGTTAATCATAACATTTAAAATCAAACAACATCAACTAATTATAAAGTCTCATACAGAAATTTAATTAACCAAATTGCATATTCTCTATGATAGGTTAATCATTTCCATTAAAAACTGGCTACTGTTTTAAAAAAAATAGATTCTTCCAAAATAAAAATCCATCATTAAATCTCAAATGATATCCCATCTTATTCGATTTTCTTTAGACTTATAGTGTTCCCAACAGAGGGAACGTCTTCAAAATTAAATTTTATCACTTAATCACCAAATCATTTTCCTATAATAATGAAATCCATTTGATAAAACCTAATATCCCAAACCAACTAATTATTGATCAATTAAATCATTTAACTAAAAATTTTATGTCACGCTAAACAGGGACATCACGAGTCTAGAGGTAGGTGATAAATCCCAGTCACACTGTAGTTGGGGGATCGATTCCTGCAGATTGGTCTGACAAGATGTGTTGTCACATGGTCTGCATGTTGTCCTTTTTAAAAAACATTATTTTATAACATTACCAAATATAGATAAATTCCACAATATAACCAAAACATAATTTAACCGCAAATGGTATCTCATTCCTCACATTTTCATCCCAAAAATTAATTACCTATAATTCCCCCATATTCATGGATCATATAAACCCAAATTGTTCTTTATAAATATATCCACAAAAGAAATGATAATTCTTTCTCAAATAGAATATTCACATAAAAAACTGAATTGATACACTTACATCAGAAAAGTCTTCCAATGGAATCCCATTAACAAAGAGAATTAATACATTTGATCATTTCTCCATACATTTATTTCCACATTGGTTCTTCCATGACTTAGTGGTTATCCTATAAAATTGTAAATTAACTCTAGTAATCCACAGGTCGCATAAATTTAATAAAATTATTGTAAATTGATTCTGAGGAACAATTGTACTTTCACCCATAGTACTCGTCATCTTTTCTCATAATTTATTTTCATTATATCCTTCTTTCCCACACAATAAGGATTTATTTATTCGATTAAGACACTTTCTTTGGTGTCTCCTACCACATTTATTATATGATGAAAATTGAGTTATCTTCTCTCTATGGTCTCCACTACTGGAGCTTTTATCATTCTATTCCTTTAATTTCTTTTTTTAGTTTTGGTGTTGGTTAATATATAAGTTGTTGATCATATTTGTGGAAACCTACATTGGAATGAACAAAATATCTTTAATTCCTATCAACATTCCATTTAGTTGATCATTTAAACCACAATTCCCACCTAATTCATCATGTTCAATGTTAAAATTTCATCATAAGAATCTATCCATTGACTAAAACCAGAAAGCAATGTGTCAGTAACAGTGGTCATAAAATCATTAAGAAAATATCATGAAACCTTATTTTCAATCTAAAACTCCTTATGATTATCCAAGTTTATTTATTTTCTTCTTATATTAAAATCCATTAAATCGGTTTTTAATGAAAATCTGAATTATCTTATTCATATCCCCTGAGATTGTTGTAACCATGAGTGCAGTGATGCCCGTTGTTGTTCACAAATTACAAATATATTCTTTCTCAAAGTGGTTTTTTAGGTTTAACCTTTAGATATAGGTATTCCAGATCCACCACAACCATCTCGTTTCCAGAAAAGGAATTACTGATTTTAAAATTCCCAAAATCTCAACCTTACCAAAATTGTATAGAGTTATTTTATACTACTCCTCAAAGTGTATGTTAGTGTAATGTTATCTAATCAGACTTATTCTAAATCTAGTATCCATGGTTTGTATTAATCTTCCTTTTATAATAACTATAATGGCACAACCGTAGTTACCCTGATTCTGTGCATTATTACGTAACATTGGCGTGATCAAAAGATATCATGTCTAGAATGACCGATTATTATGGTATCCATGGATACATATGTTTTACATTATATAATGAAATAAAAAACAACAACATGGTGGCCCCATTGAACGCACTCATTTATCTTAGCCTATCCATATAGGTCAATCAATATATACTTATTCAAATTCTTGGAAATTGAAACATAAGAATGGGGTGAGGTCGTATGCTCAGTAAGGATAACAATATAGCATAACCATACAGAAATAATTGTAAACATTTATGGAAATGTATATGACAAAAATACATTTTAATCAAAAACATCAGTATAACATGGAAAATATAAAACAAATAATTCCATTTACTTATTCATATAGATATTATACTAGTATAATAATCATATGTAATATCAATAGCGAATTTCATAATAATGGAATGAATAATGCACGACATCATAACCACATAGTCAAGGCCTTGTTCCAAGACTAAAAATAATATTTTTTCAAGGCCTTATGCGAAGACATAAGTTTGTATCTTGAGACCATCTGATGCATCACAGATCTATAGTGGGATCCACCGATCACTTACTATGTTGAAGGAATTCAACAAATGAAAATGTTGAAATATAATCTAAACATTACTATTAAAAATATCACAAAAAATGTCATTATTTTAAAAAAAGACCAAGAATGTTATAAAAATCGCACATCCACAGTCAAACATAACTCATTAAATACGATATAAAAGATTTTATTATAATAAAGAATCCCTAATCAAGAATAAAATACACTTTAGGGTATTCACATTGATTATAATAATTAGTGAAACAATTTGAGAGAAATATCCCCTTTTTCATGAAATCATTTAAAAGTATCAATATTTATCTAGAAGATGCTAAAAATAGATTTCTTAATAAAATTGTCACATACCACCTTGAAACCATTAAATGGAATTTTAACATGAAAATATTTATGTCCATATAAATAAATTCTTAACAACATTTATAATACATGAACATTAATGAGAAATATTTAGAAGAATAATTATTTAAAACATTTAAAAATATATTTGACTTAGTGTTCCTAAAAAATAAAAGGAAACTTGAATACAAATAAATGTGGAAATAAAAAAATTATAATATCATGATAAAAAATGGATTCATGATTTACTCTATCATTATACAATATATACACCACATTAAAGTGATTTTGCTAATAAAAACAATCAAGTCTCAATGGATTGTAAATTGAGATGTAATTTTTTATAAATATAGTATACTTATGTTAAGGATAAATCATTGAAATAATTTTTTTTGAAAATTATTAATATTGTATATAAGATAAGATATTTAGTGTAAATACATAAAAGGACATTCAGACATATTCTTGTAAAAACAACACCAATGACTTAGATGTTTAACTCTATGATTGGAAATTGGGTTATGATTACTCTTATCATGTTCATATTGATGACTTGAGAATTTATCAATGTAGTGATTACGTTTATAAATATTATATAAAATCAAGGGTTATTAGAAATTACTAAATTAATTAATAAATAGTTATTTCACACATAGTCTTGGAGTAAAATAATCAATATAGTTTACGTAAATCATAATCTGTGGAAATCGAAATAAGAAATTACCTTACTGATTTGGAAACATAGGAAACATAATCCCCATGAATGAAGGATCATAAAATTAAGATGTAAATACCATTAAATTAAATGTTATTATACAAATAATACCATCATGGGTCGTATATACACCACACAAAAGGAAGTAGTGGCAATATTGCATGAATCTCAAATGAATAAGAAGTGATATGAAAACCCCATTCCTTGTACTTTTCCTGAGTTGAGGAACATTGAAATAATGTATTATAGTTAAATAATTTTTATTAAATTATGCAGGAACAATGTAAATAAATATTATATCCCATTGGATCTTTTAATATTTCATTGTTTCTAATATTTCAGTAGTATCATTGTTTGAGGTGTTAATAGATTCATTTTCCATTATTTGTTTTGTTATGTAAGTAATTTTTTAAAGGATATGATTTATTTTATTCATATCCATAAGGATATTAAGTTCTTTAAAAACTATTGTTCTTCATAAAATGAAAATTATTCTTGAATGGTTATAATGGGTAATGATTCTCATTGCGTTCGTGGAGATGGTAATCCGTATATACGCACGAGCAATAATATCATTATATTGATGAGAAAATCTTAAGTACTAGGATGTTATATCATATATAAAGAATAATTAAAATTTATTATTTATTATTTACATCAATTATACTCATTATTATATCCATCCAAATAATGAAGTGTAAAATAACAAACTGCACCACGACATGGAGACAGTAAGTTGTACATACCCACGTATAGTGACTTAGTCATTCATAAGATGGATAGAATAATTAATATGGTTTCAACATATTTATGATAACATAAACTTATATATAAGGTACTATATATATTACATTGGTATGGAAAAAAACAAAGAAGATGAAGTGTAAGAAGAAAATAACTTTGAAGGAGGTGATGAAATAACTAACCCTATTTCAAGTTCTTCATTTTGATTTGAGCAAAAGTGATCCTTAGGATGACTTTCTGATAAAATTAAGGCATCTAGGATGATGTGAGTGTATTTGGGAGGATATTTGAGTAGGTTTTGGTATAGAAAAATGGATTCGTTTGTGTTAATTAGAGAGAAGGTGATGTAATCTTTAATCAGATAGGTGATGGTCACTTTAGGAAATGCTTGAAATATTATTTTATTATAAAATCATTTTCTATTCATAATGGCTCCAAAGGTATTTATTTCAATTATAAGGTTTGTATGGGCCTAATAAATTTGGAAAAATAGGTTTTATAAACGTTTAGGTCAACCTATTAACCTTATATTTTATATTTAATTCTTAGTTAAATAATTTATCTTTTACCATGTCTTCTTGTATTACTATAAAACAAGTATAATAAATGTAATATAAAATTCCAGGATAATCCAACTTGGTTCATTAAGGACTGGTCTATCTTGACATAAGTAAATTGGATGATCCTTATATTTTTAGTTTGATTATATAATTTATTCAAATATCATTGGTTTAAAAACATGTTTTTGTCAATTTTGACTCTATTTAATATTTGGTTTTTGTGGAAGTCGTCACAACACGATTACTTCAAAAAAATTGTTGAATCCATCCTAACATGTCATATTCATCTTAAAAATTCGTGGATGGCATAAAAACATTCCTATTATATTAATTTTAATATTTATAATATCATTTATTTGATTCATTAATTAAACAAGAAAATATTTCATCATTATTTTTTCATAAATAAATAAATTTATTTTATGTCTAAAACTTAAAAATAAAATACAATTATGTTGGGAAATTTTTTATCTTAATAATGAATAATTTAGTCGAAATAATCTTCTTTATAACCCTATATTAAAATTTATTAATTATTAAAATTTCAATTTAACACTTTTACCTATTCCTTTATTTATATCATTATAAATATCTTAATCTAATCCAATCGATCAAAAACGATAATATTTTATTTATAATGTTTATTTTGGTCGAAATAAACTTATCCTATTTAACATGGACATATGTTAAAGTAATTATAATATCATTTTTACCTTTAATTACCAAATATTACATATAAATGTGGTTAATAAAATCCGAAAGATACAATTCACAAAACAAAATTCATCATATTGAACAACATTTTAATTTATTTTTTCTTTCATGTCTCTTGAATTTTGGAAATTCATTTCACAAAAGTGGTAAAATTTTGTTTTATGAAAATGTACTAACATGCCTAGAAGGTGAGTAAAAACGTTAAAAAGTTTAATAAAATGTTATATATCTAATATTATTATCAAATGACTCCAAGGAATTAAATTTAACTGATATAGTTTTCAGTTATCTATATTTTCTTAAAATAAATGTAAATAAAATAAATTATTATTTAAATAAATTGTTTGTTTTAAACAATTTTGCATTCTTTAACTATTCATCATAAATTGAATGTTTTCATAAAAATACCAAAAATCATTCGAACCTAATTTTGATATTCCAAAATTCCAAAATGATGTCTATTTTAACAAATTCAAAACATATAAGTTGTATTAATTAATTACAAAAAATAATTTCATTCTCAAAACCTGAAAGCGGGATTTTGAGAACTAAAAACTATCAAAAGATTGATATGTGCTTATATCCAATTTAAATATAAAATTACATCAATATTCAAAATTTTATTAAATTATAAAAATATATTAACTATAATTAATAAGTATTCTAATTTATAATTTATTCATATAAGTGTTTTTATTCAAAATGATGTTTTCAATTAAAATTTTGTATTTTTTTAATATTCATCAAAATATTAATGTTTTTAGAAAAGAACCGAAATTTTATCCAAATTAAATTTTTATTTACTTATTATAATGAAAAATATTATTTATTTATATTTAAATATATTAAAGTTTCAAATATTGGATTTTAAAAGGGTTCTCCCTTAAAAATTTGTAAAATTGATATTTTTTAATTTTTTTTCTAAGAAATTGAATTTGTTCTAATATTTTGTTAGAGAAACACATTATATTAATGTAAAATAATATGGAGTATATAAAAGTCAAAATTCAATTAATAATTTTCAAAAATGCTTTTTGAACTCCTAGTTTGGTAAGTCGTGTTGCACTGGAACTCAGTATCGATTGTACTGTATGTTATTGAATTACTTTAAAGAAAATCTCTTATTATAAAATATTTTTTTATTAAATATCAGAACTATTGGTCTATGTTAGTCCCTCATCAGGCCTTTATATTGATCCTTTGTTCTACCTCATTCTGGATTCCATTCCATTATTGGTTATTATGTGTAAGGAATTCATTATTGTGGTATGTGGTTTATCTCCCATCATCCAACCCCTTATATTCTAAATTATATCAATCTTGTAACGTGGATTGGATTATTTTACCTATGTTGTCATCATTGGGATATGGTTGATGGTATATACTATTGCAAGAGTGTGTGGCTATGTTTTCAGGTAGGAAGTTTCATCTACATTATTGTTCATATATTGTAAAATGATTTATGAAAAGGAATTGCTATTATTTTGTACTATGTTTCAAACATTTATTTTTATTAAAAAATGTGTATTCATTGTTAGATGATAATGGAAGAAAAATAATCATATTTTTAAATAATTTAAATATTTATGTGAAACAGTTTTTTAAATTTTTTTCAAATAATTGAAATGAATTGTGATGACGAAAAAATGGGTAACCATAGGTACATAGGTTAATGGATTACCCTGAGGCCATCATCGATTATTTGTGATTTTTAGGGGTTTTATCATTGGACATTCCTCTATTTCCTAGACTCATTCTTCTAGGGGATTGATATTGAATTTGATATTGGGATTAATCATGGAATATTTATCGGATTCATAGGAATGTTTTCAAGGTTCTCGGCTATGAACTTGATTAATTATGGTATGTGTAGATGGGTAGTCTCACCTATAGTGACCCTCAATTATAATACCCATGATTCTATATGGAATTTATTTGAATTTTGTTTCATCCATGATATTTATGTTTATGATTGTGATAGAATGATATAGAAATGATCATTGAAAATAATATACATGCTTTGGTTGTAGAACTGTGAAAAAAGAAACGTTTTCTTTGTTTTGAAGATAACCAAATTACTTATAATCATGAAATGTATTATTCGAAATTATCATTAATGAATTATTATACTGAGATATGTTATGTAACACTAGGGTGGGATCATAACAAGACAATTATATCAGACCCTATGTTGTTATTCATTGGTTTATAGACCATTGTATTTCATCCAATATCATGAATGGAAATGTTATGTAGTGAGGTGGCAGGGTTTGATGTCAGCCTGTCAGGGAATATGGTGGTGATATGTATGGATTTCATCCATTAATATTCCATGGATTTTATTTTTCATTTTTTCCCTTTCCAGTTGGAGTTATCTTTTAAAGATTAGGATCCATTTATAGATTAATTTATTCAGTTGTAATCTTTCAAATATAGAATATATTTGATAGACATTATCTATATAATTCATTTTTTATGTATATATATTCCATGCATTTACATAGGATGTGTAAAATTGTTCCCAATGGATTTTAGTTCAATGCACAAGATAATTCCACTTGCACAAGGGGACCACGAACGACCTTCCGGTATATGGATGATCGGGTCGAGATTCAATTATTAGGGTAACCTATGTTAGTTTGATACAAATTGGAATTAAAGGGGGTCATTCCTAAAATACCATGTCTTGGGATGCCTTGTAGATTGTTTGTTGTGTGTTTGGAACATTTGAGGTATTATGCGATATGTGCTTGGGCATCCCTTATCATGAGAAGACAAAAAATTTATGGGATATTGGGATATTTGTCTCTATGTGTTAGATTCTGTTTTGAATATTTGTTTTAGATTACATTTTTTCTTGTCTGAATAAAGATTTACTCTAGTGCCAGATCATTCCTTCTATTTCTATGTGCATAAATATTTTTTTAACACATATTCCATGATTTCCTAAAGAGGGTGTAATAGATGCTCCACAAGGTAATCTTACATTTGATCAAAATATCTTTGAAAAAATCAAATGGGATGTTTGTGATGTTAATGAAGATGTTACAAAAGTTTATAACGTGGTTATTGAGGTACAGCCTGGAGCTTGATGAGAGATATTTTTATTATGATAAATCTTTTCTGAGATTCCACCATCTGTTAGGGGAATGAATCAACCTCAATAGTGGAAGTATTGTCTAGATAGGATCAATCCAAACCTCAACATCCTGCAGACACCTGAGAATAACAATTAAATTTTTTCATTGTCTATACTCGTGGTTTCTTGAATGCAATGACAGGATTCCAGGTTCTAAGCAAGTAAATAAACTAACATGGATTAGAATGTTTTCAAACCCCATTTCTTATAGTAGCTCATCCCAGAGTCCATTATATTGGATAAATATCTATAGTTCATTTCTTTGCATTAGGTCAAGAATTTGGGGTCGGTTTACACCAATTAGAATGTTGTTCTTGTCAGTTTTTAAATAGATGTATTGAAAAATGAAAAGATGAAGGTGTAAAAGTAAAAGTATGGGTTTGAATCTATATATTAGACTGTAGGTTTTTATATAAATGGTTTCTACCTATGAAGATATATTAGTTAGAGTTATTAGGTATTAGAATGATATGGAATTAATATATTGGTGTTCCACCTCTTCTCTTCAAATATGGTACAACTTTAGTTGAGGGAATGGGAAAAGAGAAAGTTGGAATGATTATAGTAGTGGTGGATGTGGGTCTCAGCACTGTGCATATTCCACACCATAGGCTACATCTGATAGTATTCCTATGACTTTCTTTATGTTTTTGATGGTCATTCACACAAGATGTTCTTATACAATGCCCATAAAGATGTGCAACATCTATAGAAACATTGGTAATTTAGGGATCTTCAATTAGGTTATGAATACAAATCATTATGAGAATAGTTCATTAGCTTAAAAGGATTCAATTATGTAGTTAGTATATTCAAATAGCACATGATCTAGATTTTTACTTAATAGTGAATCACTATCACACATTATATGAGTTTCCAGTAGAAGTTGATGTAGGTCCTACTACCGGGAGTGGTACAATCCTTATTGAATCATTTGAAGAAATCATTTTATTAGATATTGGTGCCTCACAATCATTTATATAAAATATTTTTTTTTGATATGATTAAACATATAATAAAACTTATATCCTAGGTAATGAAGTTAGTGACACATCTTGGTAAGAGGAAAGATGAGGGGTTTTGGATTCCATCTTGTATGATCATGATAGAGGATATAAATATCATATTGGGCTTTCTCATCATTGAACTAGATCTATTTTATGTCATCGTCGATATGGATTGGATTGCACTCATCAAGCTTTGTTAGATTGTTATTTTCAGTGTGTCTCGTATCATTTTTCTAATAGATTATGTCATGGATTTCAGATGACTGAGATCCAAAATGATGTTGTGCAGGGCCTTTCATAAAATTTCATTGGAGTTTGTTTCCTATTGTGGTGTTTCATCTTGATGATGTTTACCATACTATTTATCATTCAATTTTTGATTGATACATTCCATAAAATTTCACATATTTATTCTGCAGCCTTCTTGTGTAACACCCCAAGCTTCCACGGTATGTTTCCCTTTGAATACTGCAGTAGCTTGCATTGTACGGAAAATGGTGTTTTAAACCACCATGAACAATCATACAAGATGTTATTAATAGTAATACTGAATTATTGAAATTTTTTAAATTTTATTTTTCAAAATGGGCTTCATTTTTTAATTCAGAATATATAAATTAGCTTAGGGTGATTTTGTTTTGTATTTTTCTGAAAACATTATGTTTTTTGATTAATTGTGAAGAACACTTCATTATAGTTTAAATCCTAATTTTTATTTAAGTAATTAGTTATTTTATTTTAATTTATTTTTGTTAAAAATAGATACATATTAACTATATATGTTCAGTTCAATTAATTGGAGTCATTTTATAATATGTTTAGATATGTAATATTTTATTTAACATTTTACCATTTTTTACCATCCAATAAAAGGCATTTACAAATTTTCATATAACATAATTTTACCGCTTATGTGGGTTGAATTCTGAAAATCCAAGTGAAACGGTTGAGATAAGTAATTAATATATGGTTCAATAAGATGAATATAATTTTTGGTGAGTAGTAACGTTTGACTTTTAGTTACCATGGTTTAAAGTAAATAGGGTAATTAAAGGTAAAAATGATATTAAAATTAACCTAACATGGGTACTAATTCTATTGGATAAGTTCAATTAGGCCAAAAAAGACCGTAGGAATAAAATATACTCCTATTTGGTTAACATGGAATCGATTATGACATTTATTACTATATTATTTAAAGAAGAGTCAAATAATTAAATTCAGAGTTTAATAACTAATCCATTTTTAATATAGGGTTACACAGAATATAAATTAGACTATAAATATTCATTAGAAAAATAATATACTTTGTACATAAGGATATTTTTTTAATAATTTTTAGACCTTTTATAATATAATTTATTTATGACACAACGATGATGTAGTAATTACCTTAATAATGAAATATTAGATTAATTGATATTTAAAATATACAAATAAATGTAAATTTAGAATTATGATAAATTAAAAAAATTTTCTAGGTTAATATGACATGTTAGGGTGGATTAAATAAAATTTATTCAATGTGATAAAGTTATTATTGATTTAAAAAAATTCAAATACTAAATAGTGTCCAAATTGACATAATTATGTTATTAAAACAAATACAATATTAATAATTGATATAATATTCCTAAAATATAATTTTCTGACTAAGGACTTAGAAAAGGTTATATATATTAATATTTAACCACATGTAGTTATATTGGATTGTTATATTATGTTTATTAACCTTATAATATAAAAATACAAAGATACATGGTAAATATAAAACTATTAAACTATGAGTTAAATATTCATGATATGGTTAATATTGTGATCTAAACCAGATAAAAACCAATTGGTTGAGAGGATTTAGACCCATCCCTACCTTTGGATGGAAATAATTTATTTTAGAGCCATTATAAACAAAAAAATGATTTTATTATAATATAATATTTCCAGTTTTTTCATAAAGTGACCATCTCCTCTCTTATAAAAGGGTACATCCCCTTCTATTATTTTGACACAACCGAAGACATTTGGCTGGGCCAACCCCTGCCCAAATATCCTCCAATCATTAATAGCATCATTCTAGAGGCCTTCCTTTGGTCATAAATTCAACCAATGGATCCCTTTTGATCAAATACAAAGGAAGAACCCAAAGAAGAGGTAAATATTTGATCACCTCTTCCAAGTACTTTTCTTCTTCCACTTCCACATTCGTGGTTGTTTCCATTCTAAAATAATAACTCTAGTATCTTCTATATACGGTGATGTAATTACAAAAATGTTACAACCATATTCATTATTCTATCAATCATATGAATTAAAATTTCACCATATGTGCGTACGTACAGCTTACCACCTCCACATCGTGGTGTATACTGTTATTCAAACACATCATTATTTGGATGGGTATAAAAATGAGTATAAATAATTTAAATAATAAATATAACATGTTAATGATTATGTATATATGAAATTATATCCTATTAATTAATATTTCACCATCAATTTAATGATATTTTCACTCGTGGGTATGTACAGATTATCGTCACCACGAATGTGATGAGATTCATTCCCCATCGTATTCATTTAAGAATAATTTTCATTTTATGATCTGAAGTTATCTTAGTTAACATAATATAATTCTTTATATGAATCAAATAAATATTATCCATAACAAAAATTACTTACATAAATAAGTATATTAAGGAAAACGAATCAATTAACACCTGAAATGATGATACAACTAAAATATTATTAACAATGAAATGTTATAAGATCATATATGATAAAAATTTATTTATATAATTATTTTTATAATTTAATAACAATTTTTTAAATATTATAGAAGAGTATAAAAAGCCATCGACTAGGGAAAAGTAAAAGGAAAGTGTTAATTCCACAATCTATTTATTATCGAAAGTTGTTTTTACATCAGTATCTACTGGGACCTCTTTATCATCCATGTCCATTTATTCTAAAAAATGTATTTCAAAACATTTTTACTATTTAATAGACTATGTGTTAATGTCATTTATACCAATATATGACCTTATATGTTTTAAAATGATCGTTTCTATATAATTCCAAGCAAGGTACTTTATGACCTTTTCAACAAAATTATGGTCAGAATGTATTTTATCTTATTTAGCGGGTGCAGCTATTTTCCACCATTATGACATCGTCGATGCTTCCATTCAAATATTATTTGAATATTATCTAAATAAATGTTTTCTTTTATAATTACATGACTCTTAAATGATTTAAAAATAGAATCATATATTTCTCTCATAATGTTTTGATTTCACTTATGTCAGCATCCTTTGATAAAATTTATACTTGTTTGAAGTCGATTCATTATGATACAAATATTACGTATTTTATTTATGGTTTTGTGATATGTTTAACATTGAATGTGTTATTTTTATACCATTCATGTATTATGGATAATGCATTTACATTTCGTATGCTAGTTTTAATACAAATGATTATGTTATGTTTCATCCTTTTCATATGAGGAATGTATTAGACTTACTATGTGATCGCTGGAGCACGCTATAGCTCCACAGCACATCTGTAGGTCTCATGAGACAATTAGAATTGGAATTGGTCGAGGCCTTTCACAATTTGATATATGGTTTTGGCCGAGGCCTAAATCATTTTTAGTTGTCTTGGTCAAGGCCTTGACAAGTTTTTTCAAATAGCCCGACAATATACATTCCCTTATTATGAAAATAATAATGAAGGATCGTGTAGTTATTCGACTAGTATAATACACATGACTATGTTTTATTATGGAATTATTTACTCAGCTCATATTCCAGCCATAAAGAGTTCGCATTTATTATTTCTAAAGGCACGCGTTTTCAGTTATTCAACATGCCTAATGTTTATGTTTTCTACTGAAGTACTTCTGAATCATACTGAGTGTTTGAGCTCCAACCTTTCTTATGTTTCATTATCCTATGATATGAAGAAGTCAGTTATGACTGACATTCAGACATAATCATGGAGGCTTGGATGATTCTAATGGAATAAATTATTATTTTTATTTCTTCTCAAATAGTATAGTTAAACTTATGTATGTATATTGATTACAATAATATTAAATTTTTTGGTATTTTAGTACATGATTCTTAATATCATGCAATTGCTATGTAATGAAGCACCGAATCTTGGTTACTAGCGTTGAGACATAACATTTTGTATCAGAGGATGTTTACTATGAGCCTTGAAAATTAGATTTAGATAAACTCTGATTAGAGAACATTATCCTAAGATAGACTTTGAGTATTGGAATAGAATAACTTTTTAGAATTTTGTTTGTAGCACCCCCTGATTTTATGAGAATTATTCTTTTTAATTTCATTGATGTATTTTGATGTACGCTACACCAAGATTATCATGCGCTATATGAAACACCATATTAGCTTGTAGTATACAAAACACTATTCTTGGCTAGAGTTACACGTAAAAGAAACCTTCCTCGATATTTTGCGTTTTACGCAATACTGAGTTTCACTAAACAACGATATTTTATTAAAATATTATATAAATTAGCTGTTATTAATAGTAATTCCAACTTTTTAAAATTTTATAAATTCTGTCTTTCATAATGGACTTCATTTTTGGATTCGGAATATCAAAATTAGCCAAGGGTGGATTTTTGGTATTTTTCCGGAAACATTAAATTTTTATGAATAGTGAAAACACTGAGTTATTGGTTAAAACCAACTTTTTATTTAAATAATCAGTTATTTTATTAAAATTTCTTTTAGGTCAAAATATAAAAATAATACTTATATAAGTTCAATGTAATTCATTGGAGTCATTTAATAATAATTTTAGATATATAAATATTTTATTGAACTTTTTTCTGTCTTTTAATCACCTCTTATGAGGATTTGAACATTTACATAAAACATAATTTTACGACTTATATGAGTTATATTAAGAAATTATGAGAGACACGGTTAATATCAAGGAGTAAAATGAGGTTCAATAAGAGAAAAATAATTTTTTTGAATAGTAACTTTTTACTTTTATTTACCACGGTTAAAAGTAAATAGGTTAATTAAGGGTAAAATAAAATTATTATTAACCTAACACATGTCCTATTTTAATTGGATATGTATAATTTTACCAAAACATGCATTATGAATAAAGTATGAACCTCTTTGTTCTACTTGGATTAGATTAGGAAACTTATTATTATTTTATTTAAAGAAGAGTTAAAATAGTAAAAATCAATGTTTAGTAAATAAACATTTTTGATATAAGGTTATACATAAGATAAATTATACTATAAATATTCATTAGAATGATATAAAAAAATTTCAACATAACGGGATTTTTCTTATATTTTTGAGACATTTTATTATTTAAATTATTAATGACATAATGGTGATTAAATAATTACCTTATTAATGAAATATTAATATAATTGATATTATAAATACCCAAATAAATGTAATTTCTGAATTTTTATGAATTAAACTAATTTTATATGTTAATATACTATATTAGGGTTGGTTATATGAATTTTTATCATAAATAATAATACTTTTATTAATTTATAAAAAACTAAATATTAAATAGTGTCAAAATTGACATAAAATAGTTTTTAAAGAAAATATTATATTTTCAATTGATATAATGGTCCTAAAAATCAATGTTTTTTACAAATGTCCTATTTATGAAGTTAATGAAACAATTAATGATAGATCGATAGTTTATATTATGTTTATTAACCACATAGTGGACGAATACTAGAAGACACTGTAAATGTTAAATCATTCAACTTAGAGTTAAATCTAAATGATAAGGTTAAAATAGTATCCTAAACCTGTATAAAACCTATTGGTTGAAATGTTTGTGTCCCATCCCCACCCTATCCTAGAAAGAATTCACATTTGATCTATTATAAGCCGAATATGAATTTATTATAAAATAATATTTTATATTTTTCTTAAGGTGCCTCTCACCCCTCTTATAAATGGGCACTCCACCTTCTCTCTAATTCACATCTAAAAAGCCATTTGTCTCAGACAAACCCTACACAAATACCCTCTCAACTATCCTCCCTTAATCATAGAGGAAATACATTAGTTATAAATCCATCATATGTATCCCTTTTTATCAAATCAAAAGGAAGCACCCAAAGAAGGGATAAATATCTCACCACCTATTTCAAGTTCATTTCTTCTTCCACATCCTACTACTTTGTTGTTTCCATTCTAAAATAATAACTCAATTATATTTTTTATACTGTGATGTTGTTATAAAAATTTCACAATCATATTATTTATTTTATCCATCCTATGAATGAAAAAGTCACCACAGGTGCGTACGTACAGCTTACAGTCTCCACGTCATGGTGTAGTTTTTTGTTCCAACATTTAATCATTTAGAAGGGTATAATAATGAGTAAAAATGATATAAATAATAAATATAACATTATTATGATTCTGTATATATTATATACCATTCAATTATATATGATTTTATTTTCAAAAGATTGATATCGTCGCTCGTGCGTACGGACGGACTACCGTCTCCATGGACGCGATGAGATTTATTTACCAGGATCAACCATTCAAGTATGATTAATAAGTATTTATAATAAACAATAATGAAAGATATTACATAATAATGATACTCGATTTATGTAAATATATGTTTCATTTACATAATTCCATTCAATTAAATAAATAAATGAAAATAATGTTTTTGCGTACGTACGTCCTACCGTCTCAATGAACGGTGTATTTTCTTTTATCGATCAATCATATATATTTATATGATGAATATATATTATATATAACAATTGTTTTACATTCATGAATTATTTAAATCATGATATAAGTAATAATATCATGATCATAAATTCGAAACACGTACGATAAATGAAACGATTTTACCCAAAATGCTGCTTTAACATGAAATTTACAAAAGAACGGGTAATATAAAGTCATAAGTGAACCATATATGATATCATAACAATGAATATGATTTTTTAATAAGTCAATGACAATATTTAAATCATTATACAGGAGGTTCAGCTTTGTACGAAGCATATCAGACATAAGGTAAGGGATAATTTTGCAATCTCATTTTTTATCCGAGATTTCATATACGTATGTATTTAATGGGGTATATTTTTCTCCATGTACATAAAAATGTTTTTCATAAAAAGATTAATATCCTTCCACATATGTTTAATGTCATGTTTACCCCTCTTTGACTTTTACTCTGTGTTATGGAAGGAATATTTTTTTTCATTACCATACATGGTACTTTTTGGCTTTTCTGGAAAAAGTACGAGGAGAATGTTTTTTTAACTTATACGGCATGAACATAATTTTACGGTTTCATAACACCTTTTCTTCATGAACCTTAATCTACAATATTTCATTATTGTTTTCAATAAAATCTTTTTCATTTATAATTGTGTTGCATTTTGTGAATAGATAGTTATTTTTTAAGAGGAAAGGATATTTTCATCAAGAATTTATTTCATGTGTTTTATCAAAACTCTTTTCCATAAAAGATAACATTATTTAACATGTTTATGTTTCAATTATAATATATATATTATTTACATCGTTTTATTTTTAGTATAATGAAATGATATTGATTTGTTTTATATGGATTATGTCTATATGGGATGATGTTTATGAAACCCATTTTATTCTTTGGGTAATGATGAATGAATTATGATTGTTTTGTGGAACCCGTAAAAATTATTTCAATATGAGACAGGTGGGACCTATATCTACCTACAATGCATTAGGTAAAGATTTATATCTCATGAGATAAACATGGCTAGAATGTCAAGAAAATCCAGTTCAGTAATGCAGGGCTAGAATGACAAGTAACCCCAGTTCAGTACCGGACTTTTTCCACTACGATGGTCTTGGCAGCAATTCCATGTCTACTATGGAAGTCATATCATGTGCATAATGAGTTTCCAAAATTACATGTTTTATTTGAATGTTATTTTATCATGATTGATGTTCCATTATGATCTATGAATTAGGTTCTGTCATGTTTTATGACATTGCTCATAAATTTGATGTTCAAACATTATGTTCATTATATTAAATTCAAATGTATATGGTTTGTTATATTTTTCCCATGATTACCGTTACTGATAATTTGAGCTCACCCATTATATTTATTCTTTTCCCCAGGTTATAAAGAATGGCCTTAGGTTTGAAAATAAAAGTGGAAGATCTTTATGGGAGATGTTTAAGATCTTTCACCATGATTAGAAGATTATGTCCCGAGTTACCAAAGACACTAAACTATTACGGTCCTTTGGTGTCTTTTTTTTGTTATGTATTATGTATTCTGAAAAAGTATTGTAGCGTTCATGAATATCATGTTTAGTTCTCTATATTTGGTATCAGAGGAAAGGTTTAGTTAACCTTTGAAAACTAGGATGTGAAAACTTTAGTGAGATCCCTAGAGATATTTATATGGTATATCTTTGTATGTCCCTAAGGATTAGTACAAGTGTAGGTAATAGTCCAAGAATTACGGTAACGATCATAGAATTAATACTAAGATGATAGATATTGAAAGTACACCCCCTTGATTATGTTGTTTTTCTAGTACTAGTTTTTCCTCTCATACTATTCTTTTTGGGTTTTAACAAATGGAAAGAAACTGGAGGATTCATGTTAATGGAGAATATGATGGACAATGGAATAATATTCTTCACGAGCAACCAACTGAAACAGGATTTGGTTATCCATACATTGTTATTATTCTTAATCAGTAATCTCATAATATGATCAATAATATCAACATTGGTATGTTTCCTGTCTCAGCTAATAAGAGTATGATGGAGTTTCATGATGATCATAGAGGAATGAATGTTCAATTTCCCTCATGTAAATCATGTGGGAAGAGGCATCATGTAGAATGTTTCAAAGGAACTGGAAGATGATTTGGGTGTGGAAAAGAATGACACAACGCTTTCAATTGAAAAGGAAATGGTTCAGTTAACTCCATGGAAAAAGATGATGGTATTTCTAAGACATCAACAACAATTAAATGTTTTAAATGTGGAATTTATGAGAATTATGCCAACCAAATACATAAAGGAATGTCTCATGAAGAGAATCAGCATGGTCGTATGGGTAGTATTTATTTTGATGATGATGAAGATAATACAAATGATATATGAGATGAAAGAAGTTTTTAAGCTCGTTCAATGGTTTATGATGGTAGTGGAATGAATGCATGTTTATCAAAAATAATGTATGGTACTATGAAATAATGAAACATATAAGGATTGTTAAACTATGGTTTTTTCTAAAGTATCTAAAAGTATATATTGAATGGTACCGGTAACCATAAAAAGTGATTGAAATGTTTTTGGAAAGAAGATGATATGCGCATAATGAATGGATAAAGAGATAATGAAATGTTTGATACTATTAATGAGCTCATATAAGGACAAAGTGATATCATGGTTTGAGTATATAGAAATTTATAGATTTTAGTATGTGGAAAGAGTTTACATTTGATAGCATTCATTTTTTCACAACGATTTTATGGTAATTCATGTTTCATGAGAATACATGATTAATGTATTCACATGTTTGGAATGTGACCAAAAAGATATATCTTATGATATACCGGGGATAAATGATGGTATTCACATGCTTGGATGATGACATTTCTAGTAATAATTTCCTTTATATTATGAGATTGGATTGAATTATTTTGGGAATGACTAAAGATGTGCAATGGATTATGTTGGACATTAGATATGTCACAACCCGTCCTCGGGACCCATGTCGTGACTACCCCAATCCCACCTTCCATAGGCCAGGGGCTGGCGACTAGCAACAAGGTGTAAATCCCGGTAAAAAGGGAAGGCATTGCCTTTGTAAAGTAAACAAACACCATAGAGCAAGAAAGCAGTAGAAGTAAACAATAAGTAAAAATTGAGTACAACAGTAAGTGCGGAAACGTAAGTGGGCCAGTATATAAACCCAAACAGAAAGTAAAGTACAACTAGAAAGGGAAAACAACAACTGAAAGTAAAGCTGCATCGCCGAGTTGTCCACTAAAAATCCCACCTGAAGGGTGGGTACAGATAGCCTCCACTGCTCCTTGGGTCCAGCCGACCGCTCCGAGTACGTCCCGCCCAGTGGTCCTCCTCTAGGTACAGTCCTGCTCCGCAAGCCTCAACCACGATCAGCGTTGTCCGTCGTCTGCAACCAACACAACGTAGTGCGGGCATAGCCCGTGCAGGGGTGAGTATAAGCTACTCAGTAGGGACCCCGAGTGCCCCAAAGGTCTCCCAGAATCCACAAAGGATAATCCACAAAGGAAAGATACAATCACAAAGTAACATTCGACACTACTTAGTTATATGACCATACATATAACTAAGTAATCCATTCTCGTTCGTCTCCAATATCCGAGCCCAAGTACAACCCAGTCCACACAGGAAAACAAAACAAAAATCCACACAGGATAGCTCAACACAATCAACAAAGGAACGCAATATAGGATTCAGCTCACACAGGTATACTTCTTCGTATGACGATAGAGATTATTAGATATCGCCACATATTCATCTAAGTCGTCAGACCCACAAAGGATCGATAGGTACTAACCACCGTAATGACCCACATAGGATATGACCCACAAAGGATCGATAGGTAACTAACCCCCACAATGACCCACACAGGATCAGACCCACATAGGATTTGTAGGCGCTGGCTCACACAGAACCACTGACTGCTGACACACATAGGATCGGACCCACACAGGATTGGTAGCACTGATTCACATAGGATCCCTGAGTGCTGTAGTCGTCACCGTCGAATCCACTGAGGATCTCTGTATAGTCGTCGTCGTCACAGTAGTAAACGCAGCCAGCTCTAGGGTTCCCGCACACAAAAAGCTTGTTCTGGAGGATCCGCTCCACGAGTCGAGAGGCTGATACATCAACTAACACATAGTCCAGAGTTTATGTATCCAAAAGTTCCGTATCGTCGACAGGAACTCAACGTCGCAGACGGCGCGTCAATTGGACGCTTGGTCTAAGAGTTATTGGCTTTTTCGTCCCAGGGGCCCGGTTGGTTTTTAAGGCAAAACCTACCCTACCGTACTCCACCTACGTCCAATCCTCGGGAGGAGTATACCAAAATATCTGTCTCACTAATAGGAATCCATCAAAGTCGATGGTACGTCAATCGGACGTCCGGAGCTCAAGTTATAAGCGTTTCCGCTCCGAGGGCTCGGTTGGTTTTGTGTACGAACCAACCCGGCCGAACCCAAAGTATTCTGAAACCATGATTAAGATATACCGAAACGACCGTATCATTCCAAGGATTGCTACGCAACTGACGGTGCGTCGATTGTAGGCCCGAAACCCATGTTATGGGCAAAAGACCGAAGACGGTCCGAAAACGGGGGTTTCGGGCCCGGACCGACCCGGCCCGAGACCCCTCCTGTCGAAGCAAACCGGGTCGACCCGACCCTGGTCTGGGTCAGCCCGGCCCGGCGTGACCTGGCCAGTAACCCGGCGCGCTGGCGCGCGGTGCCCGCTGGCTCGGCTAAACGGTCGCGTCGTTCCGGCTCGCGGGGGGGGTGGGGGGGGGGGGGGGGGGGCGCTGCCCCCCCCCCCCCCCGGTTTCCCTGTAACCTCGACCCCATTAATGGGGCCGCTTGCTTGGCTGACCAGGGGAATTGAATCCCCCAGTTTTCCCTTTGTCCGGCCGGCCGGTTCTACCAACAATGACCGGCGACGGATGGTCCTTCCTCCTTCACCGACACCGGCGGCCCAGAACCGGCCGCCGGTCACCCTGCTCCACCGCGGCCCGGGACTGGCCGCGACATGGTTCGTCCGGTGCAGTGCGACGGAACCGCGCCCCTACGCCGCGACCCCGCTCTGGCCGCAGTATTTTCAGGTTTCACCGATGCGGCGTGACGACGTCGCGTCCTTGTATGATTTCACGGCGTGGTGCGACGACGCCGTGCATTTCTTGCCACACGATCCCGCGCGGTGCGACAACACCACGCCTGTATCACCCGAGATTTTTATAAGTAATATTTTGTTTTTATATATCGTCAAAGGAATCATTCACTACACACTTTCTTGGCTTACTTTACACGCAATCACGACCTTCCTCGATAGCTTGCGTCGTACGCAATACCGAGTTTCACTAAACAACGATATGCTTTTAAAATATTATGAAAACTAGCCGTTATGAATAGTAAAAACCACTTTTTGAAATTTTATAAATTTTATTTTTCAAAATGGACTTCATTTTTGGATTCGGAATACCAAAATTAGCCTAGGGTGAAATTTTGGTATTTTTCTGAAAACTTTCAATTTTTGATGAATAGTGAAACCACTAAGTGGTAGGTTAAAAACTGAATTTTTGCATAAAACTTAATTTTACCGCTTATGTGAATGGAATTTAGAAAATACGACAGACACGGTTGATATCAGTAAGTAAAATGTGGTTCAATGAGATAAAAATAATTTTTTGGTGAATAGTAACTTTTTACTTTTTTTTACCGCGGTTAATAGTAAATAGGGTAACTAAGGGTAAAGATGATATTACTACTACCCTAACACATGTCCTAATTCTATTGGATAAGTTTAATTCGACCAAAAACAAACTTTGAAATAAAATATGACCATTTAGGCCCACTTGGGTTAGATTAGGACATTTATTATTAATTTATTTAAAGAAGGGTTAAAATAGATAAAATCAAGGTTTAATAAGTAAATAATTTTTAATATTGGGTTATACATAAGATAAATTGGACTATAAATATTCATTAGAAAGCTAAAAAGATTTCATACATAATGGTATTTTATTTGAAATTTTTAGACATTAAATAATTTAATTTATTTATGACACAATGATGATGGAGTAATTATCTTATTAATGAAATATTGACATAATTGATGTTATAAACACCGAAATAAATGTAATATGAGACTTTTTATGAATACCACTAATTTTAAAGGTTACTATGATATATTAGTGTTGATTTAATCAACTTGGTTCGATCATATAATTCTGTTATGACTTTCACAAAAATCATATATCAAATAGTGTCAAAATTGACACATAATAGTTTTTAAATCAAATATTATATTACTAATTGTTATTTTATTCCTAAAAATCTAAGGTTCGGCCAAATGACTTAGATAAGGATATATATATTAATAATAAACAATTTTGGGTTCGTTTGGCATGTTATAGTAAGTGTATTAACCATATAGTAAAAGAAAACAAAAAGACACGGTAAAAGTTAAATTATTTAACTTAGAGTTAAATCCAATTGATAAGGTTAAAATAATACCCTAAACTTTTCTAAATCCTATTGGTTAATAGGATTTCGACCCATACCCACTTTAGCTTCGAAATAAGACCCTTTGGAACCATTATAATCCGATTTTGACTTTAATATAAAATAATATTTTGAGATATTCCTAAGGTGCCCCTCTCCTCCCTTATAGAAGGGAACCTCCTCCCCTTCCTCCTCACACCAATTTGAGCACTCAAGCTCGTCCAAACCAGCCATTTTCTCCTCTCCACTTCCCTAGAATAATACTAGAGGTCCTGGTCTTCTTCAAAGACCAATCTTAGTTCCCTAAGTGGAGGATTCAAAGAGGCGTTCCAAAGAAGAGGTAATATCCATTACCGATCTTTTCAATTTCTTTCTTCTTCAACTTCTTATTCTTTAGTTGTTTCATGATAAAGTGTTAACATCAGTATTACATACATACTTATATGTTATTATAAATATAAAACAACCCTAATTCACCTTCTATCCATCCTACAGAAAAATGAAATCACTGCGCGTGCGTACGTACGGAATACCGTCTCCACGCCGTGGTGTAATCTATTTTCCACCATCACCTTACAAGGATGGGTATAATGGTGTAATGAGTAACTATTTATAACTATTATAAAGTAATATTGATACTGAAATAATATATATATACTCCAATACAGTTCCACGATCATAGGAATAATATCATCACTCGTGCGTACGTGCGGAATACCGTCTCCACGATGTGATGCGACTCGTTCTACATGATCATCATTACATAGTAATTATATAAATGAATTGAATGAATAAATATGATATATGTTACACTAATTCTGGATATAAGGTATATATAACCTTAAAAGAAGAATAAGAATTTATTCGGCAAAACACGCATAAGAACAAACGGCAATAAGGACCTGAGTAACAAGTAACAATGAAATATTACTAACAAGAAGCTAAGAATATGACCATATATGATATCATATCAATATGTATGATTCTGGAATTAGTCAATTACATTATTTAAACCATTATAACGGAGCTTCGGACACGTACAATGCAAATCGGACCTAAGGTAAGGGAAAATATCACAATCTCATTTTTATCCGAGATTGTTTTTACTTTGGCATTTACTGGGGTGTATTTTATCATCCACATCCATGTTCCCTCAATATGTAATATTGTTTCCATCCACTTACAATATTTTAAATCCAATTTTAACCTTCGGTGAGTTTTCAGTAATGAATATGAATGGAATCTTTTGTCGTTTTTCGTACGAGGTACTTTTTGACTTTTCCGACAAAAGTACGAGAAGAATGTTTTTTTTAACTTATACGACATGAATGGAATTTTAAAAAATTATTTCCAAGAAGCTTCCTTTACAAGTTTTCAAGTTTATTTTTAATCAACTTCTTTTAGTTTATAATTGTATGACATGTTAAGAAAAGAAAAGTGTTTTTGAAGAAGAAATGATATTTTCCTCAAGAATGGAGTTCAAGTGTTTTATCAAAATTAAATTCCATCTAAGGTAATAAAGGGTTATGTTTTAATCCCTTTAATTACATTGATTTGATTATGTTGTGAGGGAATTATTTTTATGAATTCATTTGCCTTATATGATTTGTTTTATGATGTCATGATGTTTCAAGAATCCCATTTTTGTTACATGTGTAATGCGATGATGTATGATTTATGATTATGTGGCTCACATAAGAAAGGATTAATTATAAGATGGGTGGGACCTATATCTCCCTCCAATGCATTGGGTAATAATTTTATATCTCATGAGATAGACATGGCTAGAACGGTAGGTTATACCGGTTAAGTGAAACAGGACTGGAACGAGGGTGACTCGGTTCAGAAAGGGACTCTTTCCACTAAGATAGTCTTGGCAATGAGTCATGACTAACAAGAAATGATTTTCCATGATTATGTGTGCATGCCACAATGTTTCAAGATTCATGTTATGATTATGGGGATCTCATTTTCACTTCTTTGATTTATTCCATGTTAAGATATTATGATCTCTTTTGCAGGTTATGATTTTCAAAATGATATTATATGATTTTTATTTCCGTTATTTTCCCTTGCTGAGAATTTGAGCTCACACTTTTATGTTTTCTTTTCCCCATGTCAGGAAGATGGATATTAAGTAGAATATGCTAAAAGGGACCCTAAATATGATGAAATAAATGGGAGACACTGTAGAAGATTTATGAACCAGTTGTTTATGTTTCCCAGTTTCTAAAGACACTATACCTATACGGTCCTTTGTGGTTTTGTCATATGTTGTAATAAGTGTGCTTCAATTTTGAAGTATTAACAATGTATGTAAAGTATGGGTCGTTATAGTAGGTATCAGAGGAAAGGTATAGTCAACCTTTGGAAACTAGGATGTGAATGCCTTAGTAAGAACCCCAAAGATAAGTCTAAGCATAGAACACAATCTTAGTGTTTTAGAAATGGACATTAATAACCTAGGATAAGACCTTAAGCATGAAAATTTTATTATTGAATTATGTGGTTTTCATATTATAATTAGTGTTGCTCACACTATTCTTCTTGGTTTTAGTCAATGGATGGAACCCGAAGGAACCGTGTTAATGCGGAATGCGATGGGAAATGCAATGATTGTCCCCCTGAGCAACCAAATGATATGGGAGCTGGAATGCAAAATATTGTAGCCATGCTCACACAACTTTCTCAAGATATGAATCATGCAGGACTTCCAAACGAGCAAAGGAAGGAGAAACATTCTGTTGAATCCTTCATGAGGCAGCGTCCACCTTCTTTCAGTGGGTCTACTGATCCATTAGTTGCTGAACAATGGATTAGTACTACTGAAAATATATTTTCAGTTCTTCAAAGTTCTGAACATGTTAAAGTCATCCTAGCAGGGTTTTGTTTGGAAGGAGATGATGATCAATGGTGGAATCTTATTAAGAATACGAGGCAATGAGATGAAATTGAGTCTATGGAATGGGACGAGTTCAAGAACTTATTTTTCAATAAGTACATCCCTCGTATTCTCCGAACAAAGATGGAGAAAGAGTTTCTTGAACTGAAGCAAAGGGATGATGAATCTGTTGGTACCTATGAAGCAAATTATACAAGACTTTCAAGGTACGCTTCTGGTTTTATTATCCAACCTGATAGTAAGATCGATCGATTCTTTAGTGGCTTAAAACCAAGTCTTCGAAGGGCGTTAGCCATAAGGGACTTAAATAGCTATGAGGAAATCGTTCGATGTGGTCTCAAAGTCGAGATGGAGATTGGAGTAACCCATCAGTAACATGGGTTTGATAAGAAGAGGAAGATGGAATTCAAAGGAAAATCTAAAGAGCACACTGAAAAGAAGATGAGCTTTCCCTTATGCTCAAAGTGTGGAAAGAAACATAGAGGTAGTTGTCTTAAAGGGACAAGTAAATGTTTTAAGTGTGGAAAGGAAGGTCATCGGGCATTTGAATGCCGCGATAATGGGAAGAAGATGTCTAATGATGCAAACAAAGGAAGGGATACACAGAATGAACCTACTACACTTCAATGTTTCAAGTGCAAGGAGATGGGGAATTATGCCTATCAATGCCCAAATCCAAGGGTTGATGATGATGGTCGACGTCAACAAAATCATAAGGCTAAAGACAAAGGAAAGTCACATGCAATTTCTATCAGCGATGTGGAGTACGATAACGAAGTGGTGAAAGGTACACTTACCATCCACTCTAAAGTAGAAAATTTTTTATTTGATTCTGTATCCACCCACTCTTTTATTTCTGAAAACTTTTCTAAGGGTATCACCGTACTACCTCAACAATTAGATGTTGAGTTAGCTGTGACAACACCTAATGGCACAACAGTCGCATCAAAAGTTTATAATTCTTCTACGATCAATGTTTGTGGGAAAGTGCTTCCTGCAAATCTTGTGATCCTTCCTTTAGTGGAATTTGATGTGATTCTTGGCATGGATTGGCTTTCTCTACCTGGAGCTCATATCAATTTCCAAAGAATGGAAGTCACATTTCATATTCCAGATCAATCTACGATCGTCTATCAATGCAAGGATGAACATAACCTTCCAGTGGAAATTTCTTCCATCTTAGGGGTATTGATTCCACTAAATGAAGGTTATTTATCTCAAATGGTTGGTGAGAGACTCATGATTAAGAATATGCCCATTGTACGAGAGTTTGATGATGTCTTTCCAGTGGAATTACCGGGTCTTCCACCAAATCGTGAAGTTGAGTTTTCAATAGAACTCGTACCGGGAGCTTTGTCAATTTCAAAGACACCTTATAGAATGTCCCCAATTGAGTTGTAGGAATTGAAGAAGCAACTCCAAGAGAATATTGATAAGGGATTAATACGCCCTAGTGCATCACCTTGGGGAGAACCTGTTCTATTTGATAAGAAGAAAGATGGATCAATGAGACTCTGCATTGATTATCGATAACTTAATAAGATCACTATCAAGAACAAATATCCTCTCCCACACATTGATGACTTATTTGACCAACTACGCGGAGCTCAATACTTTTCCAAGATTGATCTTCATTTAGGGTATCATCAATTAAGGGTCAAAAGGGAGGATATACCAAAGACGGCTTTCCGTATAAGGTATGGACACTATGAATTTATAGTGATGCCATTTGGTCTTACTAATGCCCCTGCTATCTTCATGGATCTAATGAATAGAGTCTTTAGAGACTATCTTGATCAATTTGTGGTAGTCTTTATAGACGATATTATTGTCTATTCAAAGAGCAAGAAAGAGCATGAAGATCACTTGAGAATTATATTGAAGACCCTGAGAAAGGAGAAGCTTTATGCCAAATTTACCAAGTGTGAATTTTGGCTTCAAAAAGTTGCATTTTTGGGTCACATAATCTCAAAAGAGGGGATATCTGTGGATCCAGCAAAAATAGAGGTTATCGAAAGATGGTCAAGACCAACAATAGTAACTGAGATCCGATGTTTTCTTGGTTTGGCTGGATATTATCGACGTTTTGTAAAAGATTTTTCACGATTATCTAATCCACTCACCATGTTGACTCGGAAAGGAGTTAAGTTTGTTTGGATAGAGGAATGTGAAGAGAATTTCATGGAGTTGAAAAGAAGGTTATCTAGTGCACCTGTGCTCACAATTCCTTGTAGTGGAGAAAGGTTTGTGATCTATAGTGATGCATCCAAGAAGGGATTGGGGTGTGTTCTTATGCAAAATGATATGGTGATAGCTTATGCCTCACGTCAGTTGAAAATCCATGAGAAAAATTACCCAACACATGATTTGGAGTTGGCTGCGGTAATCCTTGCATTAAAGATTTGGAGGCATTACCTTTATGGTGAAAGGGGTGATATTTATACTGATCATAAAAGTTTAAAGTATATTTTCACACAAAAGGAGTTGAATATGCGTCAAAGAAGATGGTTGGAGTTGATTAAGGATTACGACTACTCAATCCATTACCACCCTGGGAAAGAAAACAAGGTGGCAGATGCATTAAGTCGACAAGACCATGCTAGTTTATCCATGATGAGGATCACAAAAGATCCAATATTTATGGATTTACAAAGGATGGATCTTGGAATTATAATGGAAGGGGAAAAATCTTATCTTTATCAAATGAATGTTCAACTATCTATACATGTGAATATTAAAGAGGAACATAAAGAAGATGTCGAGTTACAAAAGAAGGTGAGAAATGTTCCTGAATTCAACCATCATTGTGGTGGGATAATAAAGTTCAGGGATCGGGTTTGTGTTCCTCCCATCACCGAATTAAAGAAGGAGATACTGGATGAGGCTCATAGTTCTTCATTCTCTATTCATCCTGGAAGCACGAAGATGTATAGGGACCTGAAAGAGTACTTCTGGTGGGATGGCATGAAAAGAGATGTTACTGAATATGTCTCTCGATGCTTGGTTTGTCAACAAGTTAAAGCTGAGAGATAGAAGTCTAAGGGGATGTTACAACCATTACCCATACCCGAATGGAAATGGAAAAAACATCACTATAGACTTTGTCACCGGACATCCTAAAACATTCAAAGGCAATAATTCTATTTGGGTCATAGTTGATCGTCTTACAAAGTCTGCACACTTCATTGCTATTTGAGAGGATTTCTCTCTAGATCAGCTTTCCAGGATATATGTAAAGGAAGTGGTAAGATTGCATGGAGCACCACTTTCAAATATATCTAATCGGGATCCGAGATTTACCTCGAAGTTCTGGAGAAGTCTTCATCATACTCTGGACACAGAGTTGAGTTTCAGCACTGCTTATCATCCCCAGACAGACGGTCAGTCTGAGAGAACAATTAAAACCCTAGAAGATATGTTGAGAGCTTTCTCTATGGATTTCAAAGGAGGTTGGGATCAACACCTACCTTTGGTGGAATTTTATTATAATAATAGCTTTCACTCCAGTATTCAGATGGATCCTTATGAAGCTCTCTATGGAAAGAAATGCAGGACTCCAACTTGCTGGGATGAAGTTGGGGAATGAAAGCTATTAGGACCTGATCTCGTTGTTGAAATGGCAGAAAATGTCAGATATATTCAACAATACATAAGAGTAGCTCAGAGTCGATAGAAAAGTTATGCTGACAACCGAAGAAAAGACCTAGAGTTTGATGTGGGTGATAAAGTGTTCTTACGAATATCTCCCTGGAAGAGGGTTATGAGATTTGGAAAGAAGGGGAAGTTGAGCCCTAGATATATCGGTCCTTTCGAAATACTGGGTCGTGTTGGGAAGGTAGCTTACCGATTGGCGCTTCCAACGAATCTCTCTCAAGTTCACGATGTGTTCCATGTATCTCTCCTGAGAAAGTACATACCAGATCCTTCACATGTACTCAGCTCAGAAGTTGTACCGCTGGAGCAAGATCTTTCTTATGAAGAAAAGCCGATAGAGATTCTAGATCGTAGTGAAAAATGCTACGAAACAAGACCACTCACTTGGTGAAAGTTTTATGGAGGAACCACCAACTTGAAGAAGCTACATGGGAGCTTGAGGATATGATGAGGGAGAAGTCTCCCCATCTGTTTGTTACAAAGTGACGAATTTCGAGGGCGAAATTCTTTTTAAGGGGGGTAGAATGTAAAACCCGAGATTTTTATGAGTAATATTTTGTTTTTATATATCATCAAAGAAATGATTCACTACACACTTACTTGGGTTACTTTACACGCAATCAAGACCTTCCTCGATAGCATGCGTTGTACGCAATACCGAGTTTCACTAAATAACGATATGCTATTAAAATATTATTAAAACTAGCCATTATGAATAGTAATAACCACTTTTTGAAATTTTATAAATTTTATTTTTCAAAATGGACTTCATTTTTGAATTAGGAATACCAAAATTAGCCTAGGGTGAAATTTTGGTATTTTTCTGAAAACATTCAATTTTTGATGAATAGTGAAACCACTAAGTGGTAGGTTAAAAACTGAATTTTTGCATAAAACATAATTTTACCGCTTCTGTGAATGGAATTTCGAAAATCTGACAAACACGGTTGATATCAGTAAGTAAAATGTGGTTCAATGAGATAAAATTAATTTTTTGGTGAATAGTAACTTTTTACCTTTTTTTACCGCGGTTAATAGTAAATAGGGTAACTAAAAGTAAAAATGATATTACTATTACACAAACACATGTCCTAATTCTATTGGATAAGTTTAATTCGACCAAAATCAATCTTCGGAATAAAATATGACCATTTAGGCCCACTTGGGTTAGATTAGGACATTTATTATTAATTTATTTAAAGAAAGGTTAAAATAGTTAAAATCAAGGTTTAATAAGTAAATAATTTTTAATATGGAGTTATACATAAGATAAATTCGACTATAAATATTCATTAGAAAGCTAAAAATATTTCCTACATAATGGTATTTTATTTGTAATTTTTAGACATTAAATATGTTAATTTATTTATGACACAATGATGATGCAGTAATTATCTTATTAATGAAATATTGACATAATTGATGTTATAAACACCAAAAGAAATGTAATTTGATACTTTTTATAAATTCCACTTATTTTCTAGGTTAATATGATATATTAGTGTTGCTTTAATAAACTTGTTTCGAACATATAATTCTTTTACGACTTTCACAAAAATCATATATCAAATAGTGTCAAAATTGACACAAAATAGTTTTTAAATCAAATAGTATATTACTAATTGTTATTTTATTCCTAAAAATATAATTTTCGGCAAATGACTTAAATAAGGATATATATATTAATAATAAACAATTTGGGGTTCGTTTGTCATGTTATAGTAAGTGTATTAACCATATAGTGAATGAAAACAAAAATACACAGTAAAAGTTAAATTATTTAACTTAGATTTAAATCTAATTGATAAGGTTAAAATAATACCCTAAACTTGTCTAAATTCTATTGGTTGATAAGATTTCGACCCATCCCCACTTTAGCTTCGAAATAAGACCCTTTTGAACCATTATAAACCGATTTTGACTCTAATATAAAATAATATTTTGAGATATTTCTAAGGTGCCCCTCTCCTCCCTTATAAAAGGGCACCTCCTCCCCTTCCTCCTCACACCAATTTGAGAACTCAAACACGGCCAACCCCTGCCATTTTCTCCTCTCCACTTCCCTAGAATAATCCTAGAGGTCCTGGTCTTCTTCAAATACCAATCTTAGTTCCCTAAGTGGAGGATTCAAAGAGGCGTTCCAAAGAAGAGGTAATATCCATTACCGACCTTTTCAATTTCATTCTTCTTCAACTTCTTCTTCTTTTGTTGTTTCATGATAAAGTAATAACATCAGTATTACTAACATACTTATATGTTATTATAAATATACAACAACCCTAATTCACCTTCTATCCATCCTACAGGAAAATTAAATCACCACGCGTGTGTACGTACGGAATACCGTCTCCACGTCGTGGTGTAATCTATTTTCCACCATCACCTTACAAGGATGGGTATAATGGTGTAATGAATAACTATTTATAATTATTATAAAGTAATATTGATACTGAAATAATATATATATACTCCAATATAGTTCCACGATCATAGGAATGATATCATCACTCGTGCGTACGTACGGAATACCATCTCAACGATGTGATGCGACTCGTTCTACATGATCACCATTACATAGTAATTATATAAATGAATTGAATTAATAAATATGATATATGTTACACTAATTCTAGATATAAGGTATCTATAACCTTAAAAGAAGAATAAGAATTTATTCGGCAAAACACGCATAAGAACAAAAGGCAATAAGGACCCGAGTAACAAGTAACAATGAAATATTACTAACAAGAAGCTAAGAATATTACCATATATGATATCATATAAATATGTATGATTCTGGAATAAGTCAATAACATTATTTAAACCATTATACAGGAGCTTCAGACACGTACAAAGCAAATCGGACCTAAGGTAAGGGAAAATATCACAATCTCATTTTTATCCGAGATTGTTTTTACTTTGGCATTTACTGGGTTGTATTTTATCATCCACATCCATGTTCCCTCAATATGTAATATTATTTCCATCCACTTACAATATTTTAAATCCAATTTTACCCTTCGGTGAATTTTTATTAAAGAATATGAAAGGAATCTTTTGTTGTTTTTCGTACGAGGTACTTTTTGACTTTTCCGACAAAAGTACGAGAAGAATGTTTTTTTAACTTATACGACATGAATGGATTTTTAAGACATTATTTCCAAGAAGCTTCCTTTACAAGTTTTCAAGTTTATTTTTAATCAACTTCTTTTACTTTATAATGGTATGACATGTTAAGAAAAGAAATGTGTTTTTGAAGAAGAAAGGATATTTTCCTCAAAAAATGGAGTTCAAGTGTTTTATCAAAATTATTTTCCAACTAAGATAATAAAGGGTTCTGTTTTTATCCCTTTAATTACATTTATTTGATTATGTTGTGAGGGAATTATTTTTATGAAGTCATTTGCCTTATATGATTTGTTTTATGATGTCATGACGTTTCAAGAATCCCATTTTTGTTAGATGTGTTATGCGATGATGTACGATTTATGATTATGTGGCTCACATAAGAAAAAATTAATTATAAGATGGGTGGGACCTATATCTCCCTCCAATGCATTGGGTAAAGATTTTGTATCTCATGAGATAGACATGGCTGGAACGGTAGGATATACCGGTTCAGTGAAACAGGATTGGAACGAGGGTGACTCGGTTCAGAAAGGGACTCTGTCCACTAAGACAGTCTTGGCAATGAGTCATGACTAACAAGAAATGATTTTCCATGATTATGTGTGCATGCCAAAAAGTTTCAAGTTTCATGTTATGATTATGGGGATCTCATTTTCACTTCAATGATTTATTCCATGTTAAGATATTATGATCTCTTTTGCAGGTTATAATATTCAAAAAGATATGATATGATTTTTATTTCCTTTATTTTCCCTTGCTGAGCATTTGAGCTCACCCTTTTATGTTTTCTTTTCACCAGGTCAGGAAGATGGATATTAAGTAGAATATGCTAAAAGCGACCCTAGATATGATGAAATAAATGGGAGACAGTGTAGAAGACTTTTGAACCAGTTGTTTATGTTTCCCAGTTTCTAAAGACACTATACCTATACGGTCCTTTGTGGTTTTGTCATATGTTGTAATAAGTGTGCTTCAATTTTGAAGTATTAACAATGTATGTAAAGTATGGGTGGTTATAATGCCCCTCCCAATTCAAACCACAAAAGAATCCAACATGGAAAAAAAGGAGGTGGGTCGGCCGTCTTTGTGCTGTCTGGCCCCCTCTCGTTAAACGATAGCAGTTGGACATATTCACGAAGAATAAAAATTAAGGGAGTAATCTCGAACAAAATAAAATAAATCCCCTACCTCGAGCGTGGCATGGACAAGGTTTCCATTGCAGAGAAAAAGACGTTGCGTCGCAGGTCAGTGTAGCGGAAAGTGGATTCGTAGATGAAGATGAAGATTGTCCGAGGTGGAACGACGTCTCCCTTAATTGACGTGGGAAGAATAATGAGGGATGGTGCATCTTTGTTCATCGGAAGAAAGACGTGATGGCGTTCTTGGTCGTGGTAGAAAATTTCTTTTCCAGGAAGATGAATTTCTTCCAAAAGAAAAGAAGAACGTTCCCCCCTTCAACACAAAGATGCAACCAAAATAAAATAAGGCCTTAACCTTCTTTTATTTCCTTTTCCAAACACTTTAAATTTTGAACATTCAAAATTTTGTCCACTCATTTAATTAAATAAAACTTGTTAAAAATTAATGAGGAGATATGTTTGAAAAATTAAATGGGGGGTTTTGTGGAGTTAGGAAAGTGAGGGGTTGGGCTCGTGTAGGTCCCACCCCACCTTATCCTCTAAAGTTTGGTTAAAACATGTGGGTCCCACCCCAACTCCCTTACTTAGGATAAAACTACCAAGTGGAAATTAAAAATTGTTGTAAAATTTTTATTTTTAACTTCCACAATTTTTATCAACTCCCCTCGTGTAAATGCAACTCTGCAACAGGTGTCCCTAAGAAATTACCGGGGCTTCAGTTCCATAGGTTCCCTCGGAATTCGATTCCGAGCACCGGTTCAAATGTTAGAAATTCCTGCTCGTTCGTTCTCTGAACGTACCCAAAATAAACTTTAGATAGAAATTCCGGGCACACCAGGCCTCGGAATCAAGTGCCGTCAGAAACTGCATTCTTGTAAAATCCCAAAGAAAATTAAGAAAAAATATTCCTTGAATTGTTCAGGTCTTTACATTACTCCCACCTCAGGGCTTTACGTCCCCGTAATGATACATCATAAACTAGGGAAACAAAAGTTGGTACTGAGCACGCATCTGAGCCTCCCGCTCCCAAGTGCTCTCCTGGAGGTTCTCATGCTACCATCTAATGCGCACTAGAGGAATCGACCTTCCACGTTGGACCCGCTCCTGTCGATCCTCGATCTCCACTGGGAACTCCGCAAAAGTCGCACCATCTTCAACATCTAGCTCCCCATGGTCAATGATATGCGTCGGGTCGTGAATGTATCCCCTCAGCTGAGATACATGAAAGAGGTCGTGCACCCTTTTCAACTGAGGTGGTAGAGCCAGGCGATAATCCACCTCTCCAATCCTGTTGAGGACTTGGGATAGTCCGATGAAGCTTGTAGACAACTTTCCACCTCGTCCAAATCTCTGTAATCCATGTCGAGGTGAGACACGCAAAAAGACGTGGTCACCATCCCCGAACTCTAGTGGCCTCCGCCTCCTGTCAGCATAAGACTTCTATCAGCTCTGAGCTGTCCTCATCTGCTCCTAGATGACCTGGACCTTCTCTGTCATGGCCTGGACCATCTCTAGTCCCACAAGTGCTGATTCCCCAGGGTATGTCCAGCACAAAGGAGATCTGCAAGGTCAGCCGTACAATGCCTCGTACGGTTCCATCCCGATGGTGGAGTGGTAGGTGTTGTTGTACGCAAACTCCACCAAGGGTAGGTGGTCCTCCCAGCTATGATCAAAGTCAAGGACACATGCGCGGAGCATGTCCTCGAGAGTCTGAATGGTCTTATACCTATGACCATCTGTCTGAGGGTGAAAGGCGGTGCTTAGACGTAGCTGCGTCCCGAATGCCTCCTGAGACCCCTTCCAAAGCCGATAAGTAAACCGGGAATCTATATCAGAGATGATATATGATGGAACACTGTGAAGTCGTACAATCTCCTGAACGTAGAGACGCCCCCAATCTCTCCACTGAGCCCAGCTCTCTAATGGGTAAGAAGTGAGCCGACATGGTGAGTCGGTCGACAATCACCCAGATGGAGTCGTGACCTCTGGAAGTGTGTGGAAGTCCAGTCATGAAGTCCATAGATATCCCATCCCACTTCCACTCCTAGACCACCAAAGGTTGTACCAAGCTTGCCGGTACCTAATGCTCTGCCTTCACCTGCTGGCAGGTGAGGCATCGTGAAACGAACTCTACCCCAGCCTTCTTCATGCCTAGCCACCAGTGCTATCATCTGAGATCCTGGTACATCTTCGCCACTCCAGGATGTACCGCTAAGGGAGAAATGTGAAACTCTCCAATAACATCCTCTAGTATAGAAACTGGTACCAAGGTACGTTCTCTGAAAAGGATGTCATGCTCTGCTCTAAAGGAGAAGCCACCAGGTGCCTGTCCTGAGGATATCTGTGCACACCGCGACTCACATTTAGTGTCCCCTCGCTGTGCCTCTCTGACCCACTGCAGTAGTGGGGGGTGACTATGAGAGACTGAAGTAAGGCTACTCCATCTCTATACACGAAGGATATCTACAAAGAGGATAGCT
The DNA here is from genome assembly GCA_963277665.1 of Viscum album. Lineage (NCBI taxonomy): Eukaryota > Viridiplantae > Streptophyta > Magnoliopsida > Santalales > Viscaceae > Viscum > Viscum album. The sequence goes on from OY728135.1 coordinate 2,028,924,855, forward strand.
GCTATGTCGCATCCTCAAGTAGCTTAATGCCCATCCTCCTGCTAAGAGCATCGGCTACTACGTTCCCCTTCCCAGGAGTATAGAATATCTCAAAGACATAGTATGGGAGGAACTCGAGCCATCACCACTATCTCGGATTTAGGTCCTTCTAAGAGAAGATGTATCTAAGAATCTGAGGGTCAGAAAAGACTGTAAACTCTCCCCCATCAGGTAGTGTCGCCATGTCTTCAGAGCGAAGACCACTGCTGCTAACTCCAGGTCATGGGTAGCATAGTTTTGCTCATGTGGCCTCAACTAACGTGATCCATAGGCGATCATGGCCTGCTCCAACATCAGGACACATCCGAGTCTGGTCCCTGATGCATTGCAGTAGACTACGTACCCTACTCCCTCCTCAGTCAACCTGAAGATATGTGGGCTAGTCAATCTCGGTCACAACTCCTGGAAGCTCTGCTGACATCTTTCTGACCAAACGAAGGGTTTCCCCTTCTTCATCAAAGCTGATAGTGGTGCCGTAACTCTGGAGAAGTCTGGCATTAATCTCTAGTAGTATCTAGCTAGTCTCACGAAACTCAGCACCTCTGTCACGCTCCTGGGTGGCTCCCAAGCAAGTACATCCTCGATCTTCGTAGGATCCACCGTAACTCCCACGTCAGAGATGAAGTGTCCCATGAAGTGGACCTCACGTATCCATAACTGAAACTTTGAGAGCTTACCGTAAAGCTGGTGCTCTCGGAGTGTGTATAGTAGAACCCGCAAGTGGTAGGCGTGCTCCTCCTCAGTCGTCGAGTAGATCAAAATTTCTTCGATGAACACCACGACAAATCGATCGAGGTATGGCTAAATGATCCTATTCATGAGGGCCATGAACACTACTGGAGAATTGGTTACACCATATGGCATAACCAAGAACTCATAGTGGCCATACCGACACCTAAAGGTCATCTTCTGCACTTCCTCGTCCCGAACTATGAGCTGATGATAGCCTGACCTGAGGTATATCTTTGAGAACCACCGTGCTCCCTTGAGCTGATCGAAGAGGTCATCAATCCTCGGTAGCAGATACTTGTTCCTCACTGTCACCTGGTTCAGGTGATGGTAGTTGACACAATGTAGCAAGCTCCCGTTCGCCTTCTTGGCGAACAATAATGGGGAAGCCGAGGGTGAAACACTAGGTCGGATGAATCCCTTGCCCTGCATGTCCTCCAACTGTATCCGTAGCTCTCTAAGCTCAGTGGGGGCCGACCGAGACACTAGAATCGATATTGGGGTTGTCCCGGGGTACAGGTCAATATAAAAGTCTACCTCTCTGCGAGGAGGTAGCCCTGGAACGTCGTTTAGAAAAACGTCCGCATACTAATCCACCACTGCAGGAAAACCAGGACTCTGCACGTCAACTTCTCCTAGGATGAGGCTAGCCAACAGATGGGTGATGGGCTTTCCTATCCTCTGCGAGAGTCCATCCTGTGCTGCAAAGGCTCCCTTCTCGCCGGTGAAAGAGAACCTACTCCCATCGATGCATACACATCACACCTTGTGCCTAATACAGTCAATCTTTACATGGAATGTAGACAACCAATCCATGCCCAAGATGACGTCGTAAGGCCTCGACGCCGCTACAAGAAGATCCCAGCCGAAGCTCTCACCTCCTATAGTAAGCTCACACTGCCGGAACCAATGCGTAATCATCGAGTCTGCTCTCGTAGGAGTCTCTAGCTATAAGGATTGAGCCAACGTCTCTATCGGAATCTCCAAGCTCCGAACAAGGGCAGCGACTATGAAATAATGACTCTCTCATGTGTCTATAAGTACTGAAGAAAGTGTGGAATAGACACAGATAGTACCTCGAATCATCTCGGGCATGCTGTGGTCATAGGCCTCCACTTCCTGGAGCAATACTTGTCTTTTCCCACCAGCTCCCTGTGGTCGGGGTGGACCTCCTGGTGCTCGTGGTGGTAAAGCCTCAAAGCGTCGCCCACCACCTGCTGCTCGACCATCTCCTCTTCCTCGTCCGACTGCTCCCTATGGACCGCCACTGTCGATTCTTTTCCTATGCCTCGGTGGTCCCTCAACCGTCTGTTGCTCGTCAGCACGGTGGGTCGGGCAATCCTGAGCCATGTGGCCCTACCTGCCGCATGAGTAGCACTGCCTGCCTCTCGAAAGACTGGCTCCGCGCTATGTGCCCTGCACTACTGAGCCAGTGTCCTGAGGTCTTCTGCCTGAGGATCTGGTCTTCCTGGACCCATGAGTCATCCGTCGACTGCCTGTTGCAGAATACTCTGCTATGTGCCGCCCTGCGGTGGGTTTCGGCGCTGGTGTAGACTCAGCAAGAAAGCTCTCGATCAAAAGGGCTCACTCCAGTACTCCTGTCTGAGTCGGAATGATGAGGGAGATCAGCGATGCCCTGATATCGTGTCTCAATACCTGCTCAAAGTTCCGGGCCCGGAAGAATGGGTCGCGTACCATGTCTGTAGAGTAGCGTGAGAGATCGGTAAATCTCACTGAGTACTGGGCGACTGTCAAGTTGCCCTGCCGCAACTGAAGAAGCTCCTGGATGCGCACCGCATGGAGGCTGGCTGGGACGAACTCCGAGCAGAAGAGGACCTCAATGTCCGTCCATAGGAGAGATGCCTCATCGTGCACCTGGAGAATCAAGATCCACCATCAGCCCGCTGCCGCATGCAGTAGGCTCACCGCGAGGATCACCATGAGGTCTGCTGGTCTCCTCATTAACCTGAAAACTCTCATCACTGCCTCTAGCCAGTCCTCAGCTTCCTGGGGGTCCATCTCCCAACAGAAACGGGGTGGTCGCTGGTGCTGGAACACATACAATGCACTAAGGTGACGTTCATCATCAGCGGCTGGGGCTAGAAGCATCGGTGGATCGGCGGGTAAAGGTACTGTCGGTGCCTCAGATGTCAAAGGGCCATGCACCGAGGCCTCGTCACTTGGTGGGCTGTCGTCATGCTCAACTCTCGGAACCCTAGCTGACTGTCATCATGGGGCCATCCTGAAAAGAAACAGGTGTGCCACGGTCAAATAGTATACCTGGTGAGCTAACAAAAAGTAATCACAATGAAATCTTGAAACACGCATGCAATCAATGTTTTCGTGCATTAAGTTGAAAATCAGAAGTCAGGGTCCTGGTGTACGGATACGTCGGCCGCCGCACCAACACTGGACTCCCTGGACTGATAACCACACTCAATACTCTTATCATTATTTCTTCACATAGAAAAAGATCAGAGTCCCAAGTTCGGTGGTAGAACCGAACTCCTCTGATACCAATTTGTCACGACCCGTCCTCAGGACCCATGCCGTGACTACCCCAAGCCCACCTTCCATAGGCCAGGGGCTGGCCACTAGCACCAAGGCATACATCCCAGTAAAAAGGGAAGTTATTTCCTTTGTAAAGTAAACAAACACCACAGAGAAAGCAAGCAGTAGAAGTAAACACTAAGTAAAAAACTGAGTACAATAGTATGTGAGGAAAAGTAAGTGGGCCAGTATAAAACCCAAACTGAAAGTAAAGTACAACTAGAAAGGGAAAACATCAACTGAAAAGTAAAGTCGTGTCGCCAAGCTGTCCACTGGAAATCCCTCCTGAAGGGTGGGTATAGATATCCTCCACTGCTCCTCGGGTCCAGCAGACCGCTCCGAATACGTCCCGCCCAGTGGTCCACCTCCAGGTATCATCCTGCTTTGCAAGCCTCAACCACGATCAGCGTTGTCCGTTGTCTACAACCAACACAATATAGTGCGGGCATAGCCCGTGCAGGGGTGAGTATAAGCTACTTAGTAGGGACCCCAAGACCCCAGAAGGTCTCCCAGAGTCCACAAAGGATAATCCACAAAGGAAAGATACAATCATGAAGTAACATTTCACACTGCTTAGGTATATGCCCATACATATACCTAAGTCATCAATTCTCGTTCGTCTCTAACATCTAAGCCCAAGTACAACCCAGTCCACATAGGAAAGCAATACGAAAATCCACACAGGATAGCACAACACAGTCCACAGAGGAAAGAAAAACAGGATTCAGCTCACACAGCTATACTTCTTCGTATGACGATAGAGATGATCAGATATTTCCACTAATTAATCTAAGCCACCGGACCCACAAAGGATTGATAGGTACTAACACCCACAATGACCCACATAGGATCTGACCCACAACGGATCGATATGTAACTAACCCCCGCAATGACCCACACATGATCGGACCCACACAGGATCTGTTGGCGCTGGCTCACATAGAACCGCTGAGCGCTGACCCACACAGGATCGGACCCACACATGATCAGTAGCACTGATCCACATAGAATCGCTGAGTGTTGTAGTCATCGTCGTTGAATCCACTGAGGATCTCTGTACAGTCTTCATCGTCACAGTAGTAAACGCAGCCAGTTCTAGGGTTCCTGCACACAGAAAGCTTGTTCGGGAGGATCCGCTCCACGAGTTGAGAGGCTGATACATCAATTGACACATAGTCCAGAGTTGATGTATCCAAATGTTCTTTATCGTCAACAAAACTCAATGTGGCAGACGACGCGTCAATCAGACGCCCGGTCTGAGAGTTATTGGCTTTTTGGTCCCAGGGGCCCAGTTGGTTTTTAAGGCAAAACCAACCTGACCATACTCCACCTGCATCCAAACCATGGGTGAAGTATTCCAAATGATCCGTCTCACTTAGAGGAATCCATCAAAGTCAACGGTGCGTCAATCGGACGTTCGAAGCTCAAGTTATATGCGTTTCCACTCCGAGGGCCCTGTTGGTTTCGTGTACGAACCAACCCAGACGAACCCAAAGTATTCCGAAACCTTGTGTTAGATATATTTAAACGACCGACTCATTCCAAGAATCACTACGCAACTGACGGTGCGTCGATCGGAGGTCCGCAGCCCAAGTTATGGGAAAAAGACCGAAGACTGTCCGAAAACGGGGGTTTCGGGCCCGGACCGACCCGGCCCGAGACCCCCCGGGCGGCTCGGACCGGGTCGATACAACCCGGGTCCGGGTCGGCCCGACCCAGAATGGCCCGGCCGACGACCTGGAGCACTGGAGCGCGGCGCCCGCTGGCTCGGCCAAACGGCCGAGCCGTTCCGGCTCGCGGGGGGGGGGGGGTGGTGCTGCCCCCCCCCCGGTTTCCCTGTAATCGCGGCCCCATTAATGGGGCCACTTGCATGGCCGGCCAGGGGAATTGAATCCCTCGGTTTTACCTTTGTCCATCTGGCCAGCACCGGCTGCCCTGTTCTGCCAACAAGGACAAGCGACAGCCGGTCCTTCCTCCTTCATCGACACCGGCGGCCCGGAACCGGCCGCCGGCCACCCTACTCGGTCGCGGCCCGGGACCGGTCGCGGCCTGGTTCGTCCGGCATGGTGTCATGGCACTGCGACCCTCCGCCATGACATCACTCCAGCCGTGGTATTTTCGGGTTTCATCGACGTGGCGCGACAGCAGCGCGTCCTTGTATGATTTTGCGGCGCGGTGCCACGGCGCCGTGCATTTCTTGCCGCACGATCCCGCGCGGTGCAACGACACCGCGCCACTCCCATTTCAAACCATAAAAGAATCCAACATGGAAAAAATGGAGGTGGGTTGGCCGTCTATGTGTGGTCCGGACCCCTCTTGTTAAACGATAGCAGTTGGACATATTCACGAAGAATAAAAATAAAGGGATTAATCTCGAACAAAATAAAATAAATCCCCTACCTCAAGTGTGGCTTGAACAAGGTTTCCATCGTGGAGAAAAAGAAGTCGCGTCGCGGGTCAGTGTCACGGAAAGAGGATTCGTAGATAACGACGGAGATTGTATGAGGTGGAACGGTGTCCCCCTTCCTTGACATGGAAGAAGAACGAGGGATGGCGCGTCATCGTTCTTCAGAAGAAAGACGTGACAACATTCTTCGTCGTGGTAGAAAAGTTATTTGCCCGGAAGATGAAGTTCTTCCAAAAGAAAAGAAGAACATTCCCCCCTTCAACACAAAGAAGCAACCAAAATAAAATAAGGCCTTAACCTTCTTTTAGTTCCTTTGCCAAACACGTTATATTTTGAACATTCAAAATTAAGTCCACTCATTTAATTAATCAAAACCAGTTAAAAATTAATTAGGAGATATGTTGGAAAAATTAAATGGGGGGTTTTGAGGAGTTCGGAAAGTGAGGGGTTGGAATCGTGTGGGTCCCACCCCACCTTATCCTCTAAATGATGGTTAACACATGTGGGTCCTACCCCCAACTCCCTTACTTAGGATAAAACAACCAAGTGGAAAATAAAAATTCTTGTTAAATTTTTATTTTTAACTTCCACAATTTTTATCAACTCCCCTCGTGTAAATGCAACTCCGGAATAGGTGTTCCTAAGCAACTACCGGCACTGCGGTTCCATCGGTGCCCTTGGAATTCAATTCTGAGCAACGCTTCAAAAGTTAGAAATTCCCGCTCGTTCGTTCTCTGAACGTACACGAGCTAAACTTCGGATAGAAATTCCGGGCACACCAGGCCTCGCAATCAAGTGCCGTCAAGAAACTGTGTTCTTGTAAAATCCCAAAGAAAATAGAGAAAAAAATTCCTTGAATTTTACAGGTCTTTACAAGATAAAAAAATTTAATGATAGAACCTTTTTTTGATATTATATCTAGATTGTTATAAAAGTGTAATTTTATAAAAAGGACAACCTGCAATACGGTCGACAACCTGTCGCGTCGGACCAGGTCACGGTAATCGAACCCACAACCAAAGTACGACAGGCCTTTATCGACTACCTGTGGCCTACATGAAGTCCCTAGTTGGTAGAAAATAGTTTTATTTTATTAATCGGTTTGATAGATGAAGTATAAGTCCATTTTTGGAAACATATACGATTCATCTCACCATAGATGAACTTATATATATTTGATAACTTTTGATAACCCTTAGTTTGAGACAGATGGAATGACACGTCATTCTATCACATGATCTTCTAACACTTCAAAAATGTCAAATTTAACTTCATTTCATTAAGATATGAAGTGGAAATAGTTGATGGAACAAAAAACGGTGAGATTGTACCAAAATCAATTAAGTATTTCTTCTAATTAAAAATTTTCAACATTAGTGAAATGATTTTGAAAACTAAAAACATTGTCCCGGTACCCTCATATCTGATGAATCAGATGGTACCTTAGATCATCACAAATTTATGTCTTTGTGATTGTTGGATTTTTTATAGCCATGTTCTCTAACACTCTCTATCAGAACATGATGGTTAGATTTCTCTTCCATATCTATATTTTCGGCTATATTCTCCTATGAGGAAACCCAGTGATGAGTTACTTGTGAATCTGTTATGTTTCTAACGTTCCTTTTTAAAATGATGTTTTAGTATACCTTTTTACAATGTGGGTTTCAATGAAATAGTCTTTAAATTTGATACCAATTTATAACCCCGACGAATTTCAGGGGCGAAATTTATTTTATGGTGGGTAGAATGTAACAACCCACTATTTTATGGGAATTATTATTTTTAATTTCTTTGTTGTATTTTTTTGTATGCTACACAAAGATTATCTTGTGCTATACACAACACCGTATTAGCTTGTAGTACACGCAACACTATTCTTGGCTTGTGTTACAGATAAGAGAAACTTTCCTCGATAGCTTGCATTGTATGAAATACCGAGTTTTACTAAACAATGATATGTTATTAATAGATTATATAGACTGGCTGTTATGAATAGTAATACCAACTTTAAAAAAAAATATAAATATTATCATTCAAAATGGACTTCATTTTTGGATTCGGAATATCGAAATTAGCATAGGTTGAATTTTAGGTATTTTTTTGAAAACATTCAATTTTTTATGAATAGTGAAAACACTGAGTTATTGGTTAAAACCTAATTTTTATTTAAATAATCATTTATTTTATTTAAATTTGTTTTATGTCAAAAATGATACATAATACCTATATATTTTCAATGTTACTCATTGGTGTCATTTTATAATAATTTTAGATATATAAAAGTTTTATTTAACTTTTTACCATCTTTTACCCAACTCTTCAAGAATTTATAAATTTACATAAAACATAATTTTACTGCTTATGTGAGTTTAATTTCGAAAATCGGAGAGACATGGTCAATAAAAAGAAGTAAAATGTGGTTCAATTGGATAAAAATTATTTTTAGTGAAAAGTAAATTTTTACTTCTGTTAACCATTCAAGTATGATTATAAATTATATATAATAAATAATCTTGAATGATATAACATACTAATGATACTGAATTTGTGTACATATATGTTTCATTTACTTAATTCCATTAAATTCAATAATGAAACCAAAATTGCGTTCATGCGTATGTACGACCTACCGTCTCTATGAATGATGTATTTCATTCCGTTTATCAATCTATCATATATATTTATATTCATAATATATATAATGTATAAATCATGTTTTAATTTCTAGAATTAATTAAATCAGGATATAAGTAATAATATAAAGAACAAAAATTCGAAACACGTACGATAAATGAAACAACTTTACCCAAAATGCAGCATTAAAATGGAATTTACAAATGAACAGGTAATATACAGTCATAAGTGAACCATATATGATATCATAACAATGAATATGATTCTATTATAAGTCAATGACATTATTTAAATCATTATAGAGTAGTTTTTAATATAGGACGTGCCTATTGTGCATGAATATATTGATGGGTTTCCAAGGATTTACATGGACATCCTCAAGAATGAGATATTGAGTTTTCCATTGATTTAATTCCTGGTTCAGGGCCCATATTGAAGACCCCTTATAGAATGGCCAATTCATAATAAGTGAAACTAAATAAAAAACTAGATGAATTGAGTAATAAGGGATTTATTCACCCTAGTGTTTCTCCATTAGGATCCATTGTCATTATTGTTAATAAAAAAGATGAATCTATGAGGTTGTTCATTGAATAAAAGAGATCATTTGTATAAAAATTAAGAACAAGTATCCCCTACCTCACATTTATTATTTATTCGACCAACATCATGGAGCTCAATACTTTTCAAATATTTAACATTGACATGTATAACATCTATTGGGTGTGAAGTAGGAATACATTCTGAAAACTTCATTTTGAACCATGTACTGGAATTACATGTTAGCAACAATGCCTTTTAGATGGACTAATTCACCCTCTATCTTATTTTATTCAAAGAATAGTTTTTTCATGGAATATCATTATGACATTGTAGTGGTATTTATTTTTGATATAATGGTATACACAAAAATCTACAATGATCCTGAAAATCACATGCTCACTATTCTGAAAACCCTCAAATGAAATGAAATATATTGAAATTTCTTCAAGTATGATTTCTTGCATCAAGAGGTTTCTATTCATGGTCATATTATCTCTATGGTAGTAGTATATGTAGATAATTCAAAGACCAAGGAAATTATAGAATGGCTAGCACCGATGAGTATAACTAAGGTATGTAGTTTTATTGGTATAACAAGTTATTATCGACATTTTATCCAGAATGTTTCCTAGTTGGCTAACCCATTCACCCAGATCACACATAAAATGGTTATATTTTTATAGAACAATGATTGTGAAGGATTTTTTGAAGAACTGAAATGAATATTAGTCAAAAAACCTTTCTTGAATATGTCTTCAGGGAACGATGGGTTTTTATTTATAGTGTTGATTCAAAGAAAGAAATTTTTTGTGGCCTTATACAAAATGATATGGTTACTTCCTATGCACCACGAAATCAAAAAATTCATGACCAAAACTATCCAACTCACGATCTTGATTTAGCACCTTTTATCATTACTCTTATGATATAGAGACAACGTCTTTATGGTGAAAATTGTGAGTATTATTCTGATCCCATGATATTGAAGTATATTCTCTCAAATAAATAACTAAACTTGAGGAAAAGGAAATTGATTTAACTAATCATGGATTATGATTTCACTATAAACAACCACCCGAGGAAGGCAAATAAGGTGGCAGATGGTTTGAGTAAAAAGTATCATGGAGTTTTGAACAATATGAGAGTTGAAAGCGATTCTATTTTTACGGATCTAGTAAAGACTGATATGGGAATAACCAGGGTAGGTGAATCATCAATAATTTTTAAAATGGTTTCCTAACCATCCTTACTAGAAATTATAATTGGTTCTCATACTGATGATGAGTAGTTTCAAAATATGATTAATGCTTTGAATGATGTGATATTGAGTGAAATTATATATGAATATGGAATTTTGAAACTTGGGAAGAGACATTGTGATCCTGACAAAACTGATCTAATAATGGAATTGTGGGATGATTCCCATAGCTCAAATTTCTATATACACCATGGGAGAACCATGATGTATAGTGATTTGAAGGAACATTTTTTGTGGGAAAATAATAAGAGATATATTGCTGATTTTGTGTCAAGATTTATGGTTTTTCAACAAGTGAAAGCTGGAAGGAAGCAGTTTGGAGCTGTCATGCAACCTCTTCCCTTACCTGAGTTGAAATGGGATTACAATATGATAGAAATTGTGATGTGGCTACCAAATATTTCTAGAAGGAATGATACAATATGGGTAATTTTTGATCGTCTTACCAAACCATTAGATTGTTTTACTAAAATATAAAATCTACCACTTGAATGTTTAGAAAGAATATATATTAATGAAAATTTAAGGCTCCATGGTGTACCCCTATCGATTGTTTCTTATTGAAATCTCTGTTTTACATCATGATTTTGAAAAAGTCTTCAGAAGTCCTTGGATACTGAACCTCGTTTGAGCACTAACTACCACTCTCAAATCGATGGACAATCAGAATTGACTATTCACACCATAGAAGATATGTTGAGATCACTATCACTCGACATTCAAGGTATGTGGGATCAAGATTTAACTCTTGTAAATTTTCCTATAATAATATCTTCCATTTAATTATTCAGATGGAATCATTTGAAGAGTTATATGGAAATAGTTGGTGCACAACCAATTTTTGGGATTATGTTTGTGAAATAAAACTTGTAGGCCCATAACTTTTTGAGGAAAAAATGGAAAAGGTGAAGGTTATCCAAACCAACATCAAAGCAGCTCAAAGTCGGAAACAAAGCTATGCCGATAATCAGAGAATTGATTTGGAATATCGCGTAGGAGATCATGTTTTCATGACAGTATCTTCATGTAAGGTTGTTATATGATTTTGTATGAAAGGGAAAAATTTAGTACTTGGTACATCAGATCTTCCGAAATTATTGAACGAATTGAGGATATATCATACCATTTGGAAATGGAATCAAGTATCTCCAAATTTCATGATGTGTTCCATGTACAACTACTGAGAAAATACATGCTTGACCCAATTCATGTCCTCACCTATGAAGAAATTGAACTATAACTTGATATTTTTTGTTCTGAAGAGCCTGTAAAGATTCATGATACCAGTGAACAAGTGCTGAGAAACTGGATGAATTGTCTTGTAAAAGTTCTATGGAGAAACCATACGAAGGGAGTGGCGATGTTGGAACTCGAGGACCATATGATGCAGCTCAACCCAAATCATTTTATTCAGTAATAATCTATAAATTTGGAGGAAAAGAATATTTTAAGGTTGTGATAATGTAACACCCCAAGCTTCCATGATATGTTTCCCTTAGAAAAATGAGGTAGCTTGTGTTGTATGCAACATAGAGTTTTAACACACCACGACCAATCAAACAAGTCGTTATGAATACTAATACCCACTTTTTAAAATTTTATAAATATTATTTTTCACAATGGACTTCATTTTTGAATTCAGAATATCGAAATTAGCTTAGGGTGAATATTTTGTATTTTTCTAAAAACTTTTCTTTTTTTGATGAATAGTGGAAAACACAACGTTATAGTTTAAAGCTAACATTTAATTTAAATAATTAGTTAATTAATTTTAATTTATTTTTGATCAAAATAGATACATAATACTTATATATGTTCATTGTAATTAATTATAGTCATTTTCTAATAAGTTTAGATATAAAATTTTTTATTGAACTTTTTACCATCTTTTACTCACATTCTAAGAGCATTTAAAAAATTGCATAAAAAATAATTTTAATGCTTCTATGTGTTGAATATCAATAATATGAGAAACACAGTTGAAATTAGTAAGTTAAATCTGGTTTATTAACAAGAAAATAAATTCTGGTGAATAGTAACTTTTTACTTTAATTTACCATGGTGAAAATTAAATATGGTAATTAAGGGTAAAAATGATATTATAATTACCCTAAAACAAGTTCTAATTCATTTGGATAAGTTTAATTCGACCAATAAAACCACATGACTAATATATGATCCTCTTTGGTCCACTTGGATTAGATTAGGACATTTGTTATTATTTTATTCAAAGAAGAGTTAAAAGAGATAAATTTAATGTTTAATAACTAAACCATTCTTAATATTGGGTTACACAAAATATAAATTCTACTATAAATATTAATTAAAATTTTAAAAATATTTCATACATAATTATATTTACTTTATAATTTTTAGTCATTAAATTAATTAATTAATTTATGACACGACGAGGATGTTGTAATTACCTTAATAATGAAATATTAAAATAATTCATATTTTAAATATCCAAATAAATAAAAATTGAGACTTCTAAAAAAATACACTAATTTTTTAGGTTTATATGAATTTTTATGGTTGATTAATTAATTTTATTCGTTGTGATAAAGTTTTCATGGCTTTCAAAAATATCAAATACTAAATTGTGTCAAAATTTACATAATTATGTTTTTAGAAAAATACTATATTATTAATGTATATAATATTCCTAAATATATAAAGATCGGAAAAAGTATTTGATAAGGTTATATATATTAATAATAAACTACATGGGGTTCACATGCCTTGTAATAGTTAGTTCATTGACCCAACAATATAAAAATACAAAGAGACATAGTAAATATCCAACTACTTAACTAAGAGTTAAATCTACAAAATATGGTTAATATGGGGACATAAACTTGTAAAAACCTATTGGTTGAGATTTTTTTGACCCATCCACACCTTATCCCTGAAATAAATCATTTTTGTGACCTTAGAATCTGAAAATGATTTTATTATAAAATAATATTTCAGGATTTTCCTAAAGTGACCCTCACCTCTATTATAAAATGGTACTTTCCATTCTCTTAATTTCACACCACAAAGCAATTTGGCTCGGCCAAAACCTACCCAAATTTCCTCCCATATTTTCTCACTTCATCCTAGATTCCTTCCTTTGGTCTCAAATCCATCTTAAAGAGCCCTTTTGATCAAATGAAAAGGAAGAACACGAAGAAGAGGTAAATATTTCATCACCTCTTTCAAGTTCTTTTTTTCTTGCACTTCCTCATTCTTTGTGGCTTCCATTATAAAATAATAACTCCAGTATATTATATATACTGTGATTCTATTTATAAAATGGTACAACCATATTCATTATTCTATCAATAATATGAATGTCAAAGTCACCATACGAGTGTATGTACAACTTATCATCTCCATGTCGTGGTGTAGTTTGTTATTCAAACACATCAATATTTGGATGTGTATAATAATGAGTATTACTAATTTAAATAATAAATATACCATGTTAGTGATTCTGTATATATGATATAAAATCCAATTACATATTATTTTAGAATCAATATGTTGATATTGTCACTCGTACATAAGTACGACTTACTATCTCCACGAACGCGATGAGATTCATTCACCATCGTAATAATTATTGAATAATTTTCATTTTATGGTTAGAAATAAAGGTTATCAACGAAATATTATTCTTTATATTAATCAAATACATCCTATCCATAACAAACATTACTTACATAACCCAGAATATAATAGAAAACGAATCAGTTGACACCCGAAATGATGATACAACTAAAATATTATTAACAATGCAATATATAAGATCTTATATGATATAATATTTATGTATATGATTATTTCATAATTTAATAACAATTTTTTAACTAATATACAGGTGTGTAACATACCATTTAATAAGTTAAAGTACATGGTAAGGGTTAATTTTCCAATCTCTTTATTATCTGAGGTTGTTTTTACCTAAGTATTTACTGGGACCTCTTTATCACCCACATCTAAGTTTTCATAAAAATATATTTCAAATAAAATTTAATATTTACAAGAATATGTTTTAATGTCATTTATACCATTATTTGACCTTATATTTTTTGAAATGAATTTTTCCCTCATTTTCCAAAAAACGTACTATATAACCTTTTCGACAAAATTATGGTAAAGATGATTTTTTAACTTATACAGTGGGTGCATCTATTTTCGGCCATTATAAGAACGTCGATGTTTCTCTTACAAGATTACTAGAATATTTCCAAAATAAATCTTTTTTTATAATTATGTGACTATTAAATGATTTCATAATAGAAAGAGATATTTCTCTAAAAAAGTATTGATTTCACCTATGTCATCATCCGTTGATAAAATTTACTCTTGTTTCACGATTATTCATTATGATACAAATATTTCAAATTATATTTAAGGTAGTGTGACATTTTCAACTGTGGATGAGTTATTTTTATAACATTCATGGTTTATGGTTGATGTTTTGACATTTCTTATCCTAGTTTTAATACGAATTTTTATGTTATGATTCAACTTTTTCATATAAGGAATGTTATCAACTTAGTCTGTGACGGGTGGAGCCCTATATAGATTATTGGTGCATTGGTATGTCTCATGATACAATTAGACATGGAATTGGTCGTGGCCATTCCCAATTTGATATATGGTTTTGGCAAGGCCTAAATCATTTTTATGCATCTTGGCCAAGGCCTTGACAAAATGTTTCAGAAAGTGTAAAATTATACAGTCACTCATTATGAAAATAATAATGATGGTTCATGTTGTTATGTGACTAGTATAATAACCATTACTAGATTTGTTTCTGATGCTTTCTCCAGGGCGTGCGCATTCGTCTATGAGGACGCACTACTATTTTCCTGCATTCTCGCTTTCCAAAGGTGGGCGGCATTTGCTCCTAATTCTGGGACGTTTTCTCCTGAATCGAAATGAGATGATGGGATGTTTTTTCTTCCATATATGGATTCCTCCTCGGAACTCATTACCTAGTCCGGGCCTCCCTCATAAATTTAATATGTGGTTTATGAATCTCGTTCCTGATTCCATATCTTCATGGATTCCAGTAAATTACACTACTTATAAAGGACATTCCATGGGGTCTTGACATGGTAGCAACCTTCGATCAGAGTAGATGACAACATCAAGCATGTCGGGGCATATATGGGTGTGGGGAAATTGGGGAAGATGTATTTTCCTTCATAATAGGGCATCTCAATGGTGCAGAACCCGAGCCATCCCATGTCGAATGCGGAGAAACACATTCCATAGGCATGTCTCTGAGGTTTTCATCAGCTTCCCATTTGTAACATAGGTTATGACGTGAGTTTAACATCTTGTAGAGATGGTTATGCCAAAGGTGTGTAATCAGAGGTTTTTTCTTATGCATATCATGTTAATCACGAGGTAGGTCACAAATTTAACGTCTTGCGGAGACAGAACGAGAGTGATCAGAATGTCCCATATAGATGGATCAGATTGGAACATTACTATGTGGGGACACCTGGAATATTTACCGAGTGGATGGATCAAACTAACCATGGAGGACAGATCCGAGGTGGTACGCCCCATGGAGGGGAGATGTAACACCATAATGACTGATCTGAACACCACTGAAGGCAGATCAGGGAGAGTTCTCCCCAAAATGGGGGAAACCATGGTTTACCATTGGATGGGGTTGAACGTCATGGAGGTTTCTTACATACCCTTTACAGAGGACAGGTATCTAAACCCATGTAGTTCGAAGCGGAGATGAATCAGGGTGTACACAGAGGAAAATGCCCCAGAGACATGCTGGGGCTTATGCATGGATAGAGGCGTAAGTACAGCTTGGAGCAGCAAGGAGGGAGGATGACATGATCCCACCGGGATGTGATGGCCCGGGTAAGAATCATGATGGATGATGTAAAGTTGAATGGACTGGAGGGGGAATGAGTTTGGACTGTCGTGATGATGACAGTAGTGATAGGATTGAGACACTAAGAGACCTCCTCCGTATTCCTGTGGTAGGGAATCGAAGTCCGACATGAAGATGATTTTAGAATGACTAGCTGGTGGGATTGAACCTCGTGAGGCTTCCAACGTACTATGCCTTGACATGGATCAAAGACCATGTAGTTCACGATGGTGCCGGTGAACAGACGTGAAGATGGACCTAGGATCTGATGGGTGTTGGGCTTAAACATCAGGGAGGCTTCCTACATACCAGGCCTTGATATGGTTCAAAGTCATCGTAGTTCGGGATGGAGTGTTGATGAACCAACGTGAAGGGGGTCGGAGCGACCAGGTGGTGGTGGGATTAAACCTTGTGAGGATTCATACGTACCATGACGTTACATGGTTCCAAGACCACATTTTCCAATATGGATGCCAGAGAACTCATATGAAGATGGACCTTGGTCCGATGGGTGTTGGGCATGAACCTCCAGGAGGCTTCCTATATACCATGCCTTGACATGGATCAAAGTCCTTGTAGTTTAGGATGGGTGTTAGAGAACCGATGTGAAGAAGGACCTTGGTACAATGGGTGATTGGATTGATCCTCATGGAGGATTCCTATGTACCATGTGTTGACATGGATCAAAGTACACATAGTTTGGGATGGTTTGGGGATTACACTATATGATATCCAAGTGTTGGTGAACCAACGTGAGGCAAGTCAGAACGATTGGATGGTGGGATCGCAATGGATTACCACTTGATTGAGATGCAGTTTAACGTCATGCGGGATGAGGGCGTGTCAGAGAACCGACGTGAATAAGGACCTTAGTTTATGTGGATGTTTGGATTGAACCTCTGGGAGGCTTCCTACGTACCAAGACATGGCATGGATCAAAGACCATGTAGTTCAGAATGGTGTGGAACATACACTCTTGGCTGCAAAAGTGTTCTTGTCAGGGTTGGTGATTGCTCTAAGCCCATGTGAGTCATGCTCTTTGTGAGATAAAAGAGGCAGCGAGGACCTGACGATCACAGTGCGAGGGTGCATCCATGAAGGGTGGTGAATGGGATGTAACTGTCATGAGGATGATGATGGATTCGAGCTTGAGCCTGGACGAGGCTTCCTACGTATCCCCATGGCAGGGAATCAATGTCCACATAGTTCTCCTAATGACGGCTTACCACCGATTGGGGGTTTCAACAGCTTACCGCTGGATTGGGTCACAACGGCTTACCGTTGGATAAGGATTTCTACAGCTTACCGCTGAATGGGGTTGCAACAGCATACAGCTGGATAGGGATGTCAATGTCTTACTGCTGAATAGGATCACAATGGATTTCCACAGATTGGAAAGACAATGGTTTACCACTGAAAGAGGTGACCACGACTTACCCCTAAATGGACTGACAACAGTGTGTGGGGCTTAAAAAAGGAAGCTTCTCGGGTGCCGCTATGGAGAGGCAATGGTGAATGGGTCTTACGAAATGCAGCTGCCCATGTTCCACTAAGGAGCGGCATTCGTGGATGGGGCTTATTCAAGGATGCATCCTGGGAACCGATATGGTGCGAAAATGGTGAATGGGGCTTACACAAGGAAGCCGCTCTGGTGCCTCTATAGAGTGGCAATGGTGAACGGGGATTATGCAAGGATGTTGCCCGTGTGCCGCTAATGAGCAGTAATCGTGGATGGGGCTAATGCAAGGATGTGGCCCAGGTGCTTCTATGGAGCGACAATGGTGAACGGGGCTTACGGAAGGAAGATTACCGTGATATCTTCCTCTTGTCTAGCCAAGAGGGCATCCCCACCCACTGGTTAATTGAGGCCCTCACCTATGCACTAGTGAAAAAGAGGTATAATTCAAAGGAGCGTTGGAATTATGCCACTTTAATACTGGAATTAGGCATCTTATGCTGAGATCATAAGGAATCTCTTGGTTAGTGCAAGAGGAATCCTATGATTGGCACAAAGGGTGTACTACAGTTTATAATCTTGGAGAGGGGAATGTTGGAATCTCATGCATGGAGCAGAAGGCATCACTTATTCGGAGTAAGAGGCATCCTATATTTGTCATATAGGGTTCAGTACAGTTAAAAGTCATTTAGATAAGACTATTGGAAACTCATTCTTGGAGCATAAGGCATCTCATAAATTGAGTAAGAGTCATCCTATATTTTTCATATAGGGTTCACTATAGTTTAAAGTCATATAGATTGGAATATTTGGCATAAGGTTCCTAGAAATGGTTAATGTTGGGTCTTACGCAAGGGAGGCCCTTTCTAGTTCAACTGGGCATAGGATCCAAGTGATAGGGTTTGGAAGGGTTTCATGAAGAATGGTTCGACTCAAGGTACTTGGGGTATTGATGATGAGGATCTCAACTCAGGACATGAGAAACAAACCAATAGGAATATGTCGACTCAAGTTGTTTCATGGTGTGTGGATGTGTCTCTCACATCATGGGATTCCATAGGTGGAAGGTGGGAGCGCATAAGGGCGCAATGGAAAATGTCGACGTCGCGGCCCGAAAATATCATGGTGCGACTCTCCATTTTTCATTGGGGTATTTTACGGTAGCAAAGGGACTGGCCCGGAGATCCAGGAGCGTGGCCTGGCACTAACCCTTAGCGGGGTTGCGGGGGGCGTAGCCACCGTGGTATGGACCGGTGGGCGTGAAGGTAAGAGCCTCGCAAAGGATAGGTCTAAGCGAAGTTGATTCCCGAAGAAAAGGGACTCGAGGAGAACAAGGTCTCGTTAATCATGTAATAGTAGAGCATGGACTCACAGAGCATCATCACAGAACATGGACTCGCTGAGCATCGGCTCATGGGGCATGGACTCGCGATGCATGGACTCGCGGAGCATGGACTCATGGAGCAGCATCACGAATCATGAGCTCACGGAGCATCGGCTCACTGAACACAAAATCAGAGGATGTCTCTCGCGGAGCAGGGACTCGAGGAACAACAACACGAATGAAGCTGCTTGCGGAGCCGCTTCATGAAGAAAGTAGAGCTCTGCGAACCGGTAGATCGACCACCCAAGGGGAGGAGTCACTGTCTAAGGGGTGGATTGGACGTCTAGAGAAGGTGTTGAGATGAGTATTTATAGGCAAGGGGTTTAGCAAACAAAATCTTTCTTGGCGTGAAGATGGAGCTTGCTCCGCGGTGGATCGCGAAGGTCAAATGTGGTCACGGAGCGTCCCACCACCTTTCTTTGTGATGTGTCTTTGCGGTGCATTGTGAACGTCAAAGGGGTTCATGGAGCGTCCCACCTTCTTGCTTCTCAACTGGTCTTCACGGCATGTCACGAACATCAAATGAGTTCGCGGAGCATCCCACCTCCTTGCTTCGCGGCGGTGCTCCGCAATCGTGGAGAGGGGCTTCGTGAACGGGCTTCGTGAACAAGTTTTCCATCCCAAAATCGAATGCTGATAACTCCTAATCCACAACTCTGTTCGGTCCATTTGACCTACTAAATAGAAGTTTTCAAAAAGGGATACGATCATGGATTTTGTATGTAAGCATCTGAAAAATTTTGGGGATGCATTTTCTTGTGCCAAAAATGTTTTATTTTCACATTAATTACTCATATCATATTCCATACATAAATATTTCATGTTTATTATTTCTAAAGGCGAGTGTTTTCAATTATTCTGCATGCAAAATTTTTATGTTATCTTCTGCTGTACTTCTTACTCTTACTGAGCATTTGAGCTCACCCCTTTCTTATGATACATTTTCCCATGATATGAAGAAGTTATTTATGAGTTACATTCAAGAATAATATAGGAATCATGGATATTTTTAATTGATTAAATTAGTTTTGTATTACTTCAATAGTTGTAATGTTAAACATATATATGTATCTTATTTTCAATAATACTATATTGTTCAGTATTTCAGGAAATGATTCCTTGTATCATGCCAATGTGATGTAATAATGCACAGACTTCAAGTAACTAGGGTCGGGGCATTACATCCTTCATATATATAGGTAGGGTTTATAGTTAATCAAGTGTCAGGTAAACAATTGATGTAGATACATTCTTATATTATGGAACTAGTGGAGCACAAATACTTTATCATTCAGTTTGATGGCCTATTGGAAAAAAAATCACCCAAAAAGTGGTTCACCTTATGCAGCCCCTAAGCTCATTTACAATAAGAAAGATGTTTCACATTGGTTTTGTGAAGGAAATTGAATGTTTAACAAAGTAATAGTTAATAATAAATAACAATGTAATAGTGTAGATGATTTTTTTTATAAGATAAAGGGAGATGGTAGTTTTGAATGATTTATCTTCAATTGTTTTATCATCAATCTACGTTCTATAGTCTCATATAACAATGATGGATGGTAGGAACTAGTTTGGCCATTATGAACATTTTTTTATTCTTTGGGCCCAAATAATGCTGCTTATGTTTTTATGGATTTGATGAATCTGATATTCCAACAACATCGCAAATATTTTTTAGTATTGTGCATGATTGATATTCTAGTTTATTCAAAATCAGAGTGTGATCATGGGAACCATCGAATTTTGATTCTGGATAAAATTTTAGGTCACCATATTTAGTAAAATCATTAAAAAATTGGTTTTTGGATTCTAGTAGTAATGATCATGGGGATGATGATTTAAGATAATGCCTTATATGTTGATCATAAAAATGTGCAGGAAATATTTTCTGGAAGGAACCAAATATTTTCTTTGAAATTAAGATCCTACTTTATCTTTATAGATTCTAATTACAGTGTTTTACGTATTTTTCTAAACTGGAATCACTTTTTACCACTCTTACTATGATAGTAGTAAATTCACATGGCATGAAAAGTTTCATATCTCATTCAATGTACTGAAATGAATTCTACCATATTCTACTATTCTAATATTATATGAGCCTAATAAGGGGTATGGGTTGTTTTTTGATTATTCTAGTTCTATTTGGGGATGCATTTTTATCACGGGTGACCATGTGGTAGCTAATGAATTATGTATGCTTCGACTACATAAAATGAATTACCCCACTCATGTTTTATGTCACTCAATAGTTGTAACGCCCCGACACCAGATACCCAGACTCGGTGCATTATTACATAACATTGGCATGATCACAAGAAAGATCAAGTCTCGAAAGACCGATTAGTGTAGTGTCCTTGGAAACACTAGATATATTCATAATGTTTATATTACATCATAAAATGAAAACTGCAACAATATAGTCTCTATAGTCCACAGTCTTATCCCCTCATACTATCCCTGTAGGTCATTAATATATTACTTCTTCAAATCCTGGGAAAAATAAAACATAGAAAAGGGGTGAGCTCAAATGCCCAGTAAGGATACCAATATAGTAGAAACATTCCTAAATAAGAATAAACATTAATGTCAATGTATATCTAAAACAAAAGCCTTTTAAACATGAACTTCAACATAGTATGGAAAAAATAAAATGATATAATACCATTTTCTTATTCACATGGATATTATACTAATCAAATAATCACATGCAATATCAATAACCACTTTCATAATGATGGAATGCATAATGTCAGACTATCATAACCACATAGCCAAGGCCTCGTGCCAAGACTAAAAATAAGATTTTGTCAAGGCCTTATGCCAAGACACTAGTTTGTCTCATGAGACCTACCGATGCATCGAGGAGCTATAGCGGGATCCACCCGTCACATATTAAGTCCAATTCATTCCCATATAAAAAGGTTCAAACATAACATAAACATTCATATTAAAACTAGCATACGAAATGTAAATACTTCATCCATAAACCACGAATTGTATAAGAATAACACATCCATAGTCAAACACATCACAAAAACATCAAAATAATATGGAAGTTTGGTAACATAATAAATAAACATCAAATAAACTTAAAATCTATAAAAGGATGTAGTCATAGATGAAATAAAAACTATTTGAGAGAAATATCTCTTATTTTGAAATCATTTAAATGTCACACATTTATTAAGGAAGTAATTTAAAAGAGATTTTTGAATCAAAGTGTCCCATACCACTTTGAAATGTTTGAAAAGAAATATCATTTCAAAACATTAATGTCCATATAAATAAATCCTTAAAATAATTTTGAAAACATGGACATTAATTAAACAGATTTAGAAAGATAAATCTTTAAAACATTTAAAATTCTGATTTTGATAAAGAGTACCATTCATAAATTCTTAAAATATTCATTTTGAAATCATTTAAAAGTCACATAATTATAAAATAAAACATTTAATTTAAAAATATCCTTATAATATTGTAATGGAAGCTTCGAAAATTTTATAATGGCGGAAAATAGCCGCACCCGCCATATAAATTAAAAAAACATTCTTACCTTAATTCTGTCAAAAAGGTTAAAAGGACCTTATTTGGAAAACGACAGAAAGATTACTTTATAAAGATCTTATAAAAAGTCAAACAAGGGTATAAATGACTTTAACCCATATTCTGTAAAATATTAAGAATGTTTTGAAATACACGTTCAAGAAACATGGATGTGGATGATAAAGAGGTCCCAGTAGATAATTACGTATAATCAACCTCGGATAATGAAGAGATTGTGAAATAACCATTACCTTGTAATTATCTTTTGATGGGGGTAGGTTAAACTCCTGTATAATGGTGAAATAATTGTTATTAAATTATACAAGAATCATATACATATATATGATATCATATATTATCTTTTAATATTGTTTTTTTAATAATATCTTAGAATTGTCGTTGTTTCGGGTGTTAACTTACTTGTCTTCTTTTATATGTTTTGTTACAAAAGCCGTGTTTGTAATGGATAGGTTGTATCATAATCATATCCAGAATGATATCAACTCCTTAGATACTATTATTAATCATAAAATGATAATTAGACTTGAATGGATACGATGGAGGATGAATCTCATCGCATTCGTGGAGACGATAGTCTGTACGTACGCACAAGCAACAATATCATTCTTTTGATATTAAAATAATATATAATTGGATGGTATATCATATATAAATAATACTTATCATGATATATTTATTATTTACATGAATTACATATCATTTATTTATCCATCCAAATAATAATTTATTGAATGACAATTACACCACGACGTGGAGACGGTAAGTCGTACATACGCACGTATGGTGACATGCCATTCAAAGGATGGATAGAATACTGAATATGGATGTACCATATTTATAATAACATAATAGTATATAGAAGATACAGGAGTAATTATTTTAGAAAAGAAATAACAAATAAAGAAGAAGTTGAAGAAAAAAGGAACTTGAAAGAGGGTGGTGAAAACATTACCTCTTCTTCGGGTTCTTCTTTTTGATTTGATCAAAAGGGCTCCATTGGTTACTTTTCTGATCAAAATAAGGCCTCTAGGTTTTATTGAGGGAATTTGAGAGAGTATTTGGGCAGGGTTTGGCCGAGCCAAAAGGCTTTTAATGTGTGAATTAGTGAGATGTGGGAGTGCCATTTTATAAGAGGGGTGAGGGGCACCTTTGGAAAAGCTAAAAATATTATTTTATAATAAATAAATATTCGGTTTCTAATGGATCCAAAGTATATTATTTAATGTTTAAGGTGGGTATGGGTAGAAAACCACTCATCCAATATAATCTAGATATTTTTGGGTCATTATATTAACCTTATCATTAAGTGTTAACTCTTACTTAATTAGTTTCACTTTTACAATGTCTCGTTGTATTTTTATATTATATGGTTAATAAACATACAATATACATCCAAGATACCCCCACGTGGTCTATTAATGATACACCTATCATCATATAAGTCTCTTGGACTAACCTTTGATTTTTAGGAATTTAATATCAATTAATAATATAATATTTGTTTTAAAAAATATTTTATGTCAATTTTGATACTATTCAATAATTGATTTTTGTAAAATTCATAACTGAATGATTACATAGAAAAATGTTAATTAAATAAATCCTAACATGTCATATTAACCTATAAAATTATTTATATTCATAAAAAGTCTCAAATTACATTTATTTGGGTATTTATAATATCAATTATTCTAATTTTTCATTAATTAGGTAATTACTGCACCACCATTGTGTCATAAATAAATTAAATTATTTAATGTTTTAAAATTATAAATAAAATACCATTATGTAGGAAGTATTTTTATATTTATAATGAATATTTAAAATCAAATTTATCTTTTGTATAACTCTATATTAAAAATGTTTTAGTAAATAATTTTTGATTTTAACTCTTTTAACACATTATTGAATTAAATAATAATAAATGCCCTAATCTAATACAAGTGGACCTAAATGATAATATTTTACTCCTAAGATTATTTTTGGTCGAGATACACTTGTCCAATAGAATTAGGACTAGTGTTAGGGTAATATTAATATCATTTGTAACCTTAATTACCCTATTTACTTTTAACCGTGGTAAATAAAAGTAAAAAGTAACTATTCACCAAAAATTATTTTCATCTCATTGAACCACATTTTACTCCTTGATTTTAACTGTGTCTCTCGGATTTTTGAAACTCCACTCATAGAAGTGGTAAAATTAGTTTTTAATAAAAATTCAGTTATTTAACTACCAATTAGTGGTTTCACTATTCATCAAAAAACAATTTAAGCTTCCAGAAAAAAAACCAAAAATTAGGTCTAAGCTATATTTGATATTATGATTTCAAAAATGATGTCTATTTTACCAAATTCAGAAAATATAAGTTTCATTAATTAATTTAAAAATTAATTCTCATCGTTAAAACAAATATCGTGTTTTTAAGAGATAATAACTATCAAAAGATTGACACTTGTTTATGTTTGGTTTAAATGTGAAATTACATCCAATGACCAACATTATATTAAATGGTAAAAATATATTCTAAATTTATTTTAAAACCACTCAAATTAATAATTTATCACTATTAATTATTTCGATTAAAAAAGTTGTTTTTAATTAAAATTTAGTAATTTTCACCATTCATCAAAATATGAAAGTTATCCGAAAAGTGCCAAAATTTCACCCTAAGCTAATTTTGATATTACAAATCCATATATGACATCCATTTCAAAAGATAAAATTTATAAAATTTCAAAAAGTAGTTATTACTATTCATAACGGCTAGTTTGATTGGTTGTGGTGTGTTAGAATCTCGAAGTTGCGCACAATGCACGCCATTGCATTATTCAAAGTGAAAATACCGTGGAATATTGGGATGTTTCATTGTAAAGTTTTTATGTCCCCATTCTAAAAAGTAAATTTATTTAGTCAAATTGAATATATAAAAGATTAAAATATTGGATTTAAAAAGGGTTCACTATTAAAAGTTTGTAAAAGTGCAATACTGAAAATGAATTTGTTCTTACATTATGTCTAAGAAACTCATAATATGGATTCTAAAATTATAAGGATTATATAAAGTTTAAAATTTAGTTAATACTATTCATAACCTCTTTTGAACGACTTGTTTGGTAAGTCTTGGTGTGCTTGAACTCGGTGTTGCGTGTAGTGCATGTTATTGAATTATTTTGAAAAATAACACACTATGAAATCTTTAGGTGTTACAATAATTATGCATGATGATAAATATTTATTGCACTATCTTTTAAATAATGGTTCATGGTCATTTATCTTTATAATATATTGAGATATATCATTTTCATAGAGACCGGAATATTTAATAGAGATGATGGGTGGATTTCCATCAGATATTGGAATTCAATACTGCTGACACCATGGGTAATGGGAATGCCATTTTTTATTATCAGGGATTAAATTTTCCATAAAAATCTATTCTTGAATCAAAGTAGGTGTTGATCATTATAGGAATTTTTTTGGTTTCATCAATATTTACATGAATATTTTTTTGGTGTTGTTATGACTAGTGTATAATTATCATAATATACTAAGGATATTGTTCTGCAAGTCAAATAATAGGATGATGATTTTAGTAAAATTCAAGAGAGCCTTTATGAAGTTTAAACCATATATAGTCAGTCTCCCTATTCAGATGGTATTCTCCTCTTCAAGAAGCATGTTTTCATCCCAATATATATGAGGAGTTTATTTTTGATATATTTTCATATATCATTATGGGTATTCCATATAGGCACTATGAATCTGTATTATGACATGAGAAGATGACATTGATGGTCAGATAAGAACCGTGGCATTGAAGATTATGTGTCATGATGTTAGACCTGCCAACGGATAAAGGTTGAGAACTTTAAACCCTCTAGTTTTCTTCATTCTCTTCAAGTGATGGTCTAGAAATGAGATGAGGAATTCATGAATTTTTTTTGGATTACCACACAATCCTTGAGTGAAAATATCTATTTGGGTAATCGTTGATCAGTAAATGATTTATTCTCATTTAAATCATATCAATGGCAACACTATGGTAAATGATATGAATATGCTATATGTGGAAGATATTGTTATGTTATATGGGAGACCTTCTATATATATTGTGAGTGCAGTTGATATTTTTAGCTCGAGGTTTTGGATGATTCACCAATAAGAAATGGGAACTAATGTTATAGCGATCATATTATACCATCCACAGACAGATGGTTTCATAAAAAATGTGATTTGTATCCTGGAGTATATGATTTATGTATGGGTCCATGATTTAAGAGGATTATGGGATATAAATCTAGGACTAGTTGAGTTTCTTTACATAAAAAAATATCAATCATTGATACAAATTTATCCCTTTGATATGTTTTATGGTCGACCATACAGATCACGTCTATGTTGGGAAGAGATGTGGGCTTATCTTCAGTGGGACTCTGTTTGGTCTAGTAGATATCAATATTGATTCTTTATTTTCATAATTTTCTGGTTACAAGATATATTTTTCTTAAATAGTATGTCGATCAGTGGAGCCATCCTTTGGAGTATTCTTTTTTGTTCATAATATTCAAGATATTTTTTCTTCTATATGGTGATCTTTGGACTAGAAAGCAGGGTATGTTGGCTCCAAAATATTTTTGAACAATTTTTGGTTCTAGAGAATATCAAGAAGGTTAATTCTAAAATAACATTTTTAATTCAGATGATAGTTATTCATGATTTTTTCAACATATCATAGTTGAATAAGAATCATCAAGATCAGTATCACGTTCTATGTTGAGGTGAAATGGAGTTTTATTTAGATGTTTGTGTACTAGAGAAACCGGTTGAGATCGTTTACCATCAAGTGAATGTATTTTGTGGGATGTTAGTTCTATTTGTAGGAGTACTATGGAAACATGGATAAAATTATCATTATATATTGGAACATAATTCTAGGATTAGGGATGTGGCCTCATATTTTACTAATTAATTCTTCTTTAACAAGACATCATTGGGAGATAAAGTATTTATGGTGTGGAGTTAGTGACATCCCATTACTGATTGATCAGTTATTCCCATACTCTCCTCCTAGGTTTTCATGTTCCTCTATCGTTATAAGGATAATAATGATTTTTTAGGATACTTATATTGGTGATGGGGGGTATTTTTCGGACTCTTAGCTATAGTGATCTTTTTCTGTAGGTTGTAAGAGGATTTAACATTGTGTAACATGGTTACATGACATGTTTGTGTCTCTAGATGCAATTCATGAATGGATTAATGTTGTGAAAGGTTACATTACATGAAGATACCATACACATCATGAGTGAATAAATGGAAATGGTTTAAAGATTAGTTGATGGGTTTGTTGGTGTATGTGGACTTTTAGAGGTTACAAGTCATATAATAGACCATGTACAATTTTTAAAAAATGCATGTAGCTAATTTTTTTTACTTCATTGTATAGTTATCACATTCTCTCAACGTATGGTAATTCTTATGATATTTTAGGGGTCACCCATCCTTCATGATTAATTCAATTGACATTAAATTTTTTTTACTATTGTTCTTCATCTCTCTCGTTAATGGACTTTTCAGATTTTATAATTGATTGAGGTAGATGCCTTGTGTTTTGTTTTGGTATTCATTGTCCAATGTCAGTGCTTCATTGTGACTTCTTCTAGGTTGATTTTGTGATCTCGTTACAGTGGCCATTACTTTGTTGGTACCAGTCTCGCGGCCATTGGTTCTTGAGTAATGTGGGTTTCCTCCTTTCACCGACCCATTTTTGAAAATTGGATAAATAATGTGATCTTGGATGGATTATAGGGCCTTATTTTTCCTTATTGGGAATCAACTTTAGGTGGATCCCATTGTAGATGTGCGTTACATGACTATTTAACTAGGTAGTTCCATCTATTGCCTATGTTTGATGATCCTTACTGGTCTAATTTTATTAACATTATTATGAAAAGGAATTGTCATGATTATATTTTCTGTGTTGAAAGAATTATTTAGAGAAAAATGGTTTTTCTTTTTTTTGTTGATGAATGGAATGAAATGTATTATTTTCAATGAACTAAAATTTATTTTTAGATGGTTTGGAAATGATTTTAATGGAATTGAAATTAATTGTGATGATAAACAAATGGGTTACCTTGGGAACATAGGTTAAAGGTTTATCATGAGTATATAATCTATGTTTTCTGATTATTGGGTAGTTTGGTCATAGTGATTTACGTAGTTTCATGTGCCCTTGCTTCCAAAAGACTCATATTGACTTTGTTATTGGTTTACTCATTGGGTATTCACCTATATCCTAGATGCATTCTAGGAGAAAGATTTGGCATTAATGAATGTGGTACGAGTAGTATACTAGTTTTAACTACTTTTATTATTAGTGTTAATAACTAAGCTACCATTTTTTATTTATTTTCATTGTTTTTTAATCCCTGATATGTAGGTTTATTCTTATGAAATAATGATATATAAATGTGAATTTTAATTTTTATACATGATTTTTTCTAGAACATTGAAAATGAGGAATGTTACTATGTATCCTTTAACAATTCTTTTTTCGTATAAATCCATTTAATATTTCAAATGAGTATAAAATAATTTTCATACAATGTATTTTTATAAAATATATTGGGGGTCCTATTGACCATGGTAGCAAAAAATATATTTAAATATTTGGTGGTCTATAGACATTTTTTTGTATTTCAAATCAGGGAGAGGTATGGTTCCAAGATGATGTAGTGTGGTTTTCTATTAGCAGGTTTGGCTAGCTAGTGGTGATATGTTGGTAATTTTTCTGTGACATCGAATGGAGTAGCTGTTTTTTTTGGGTCCATTTAAAATGGATTGTATTTTTTAGTTTTAGCCACATCTAAAGTGGGGGTTTCCCTTGTCTTCATATGGATATGGAATATCTTTTCGAATATTTTTCTTCCCCTTTATTTTCTATGTGTATATATATGTCATTCATTCATACAGATTTGGAAAAATTGTTCCCTCTTGTTTTTTGTTCGATGTACGAAGGCTTGTCGCCAGCCCATGTGGATCAGAAATGCCCTTCAGGTATGTGGTCGATTGTGTTGTGTTCCAATATTTATGGTCTCCCGATTTTGTATGTTACGTAATATATTTTATTTTTCATGATATATATGGATATTTACATGATTATTATATTTCACACAATGCTTTTTTGGATTTCCATTTTTGTTATAACCCAAATTAAAAACGGCCATACTGAATATGAGAGATAATAAAATTATTACCACAAATAAAGAAAATTTATATGGGGCATAGATTTGAAAATAATTTTTTATGCTTAGAAATATGTATTATCCTATTCATCATACTATGATTGTAAATGAGAAATGTATGGGATCATTTTTTTTATTCATTAATTTGGGAACATCTAAGCTGTTTTATAAGTTCAACTAGCCTAATAGCTATTCATAAATGGATCAGAACTATTAATGTATAATTTTTTATTTTCCATTGATTAGAAGAATAAAATTTTATTATATTTATTTATAATAATTAAGTAAAATTAGATAAATGGAACACCATTATAATGAACTTAAATAAATTGGAAGAAAGTGACTATAGGTTTTGAGGTGAATTGAATATCAGATTTTTTAATTAGTAACTTCCACCTATTTTTCATTCAAATTTTAATAATTAAATCCATGAGCAACATCACATGGATGATTAATGAATTATTGAAATTTTTTAAAATTTTATATGACTTATATGTTTTGCATTAGGTTTTATCATTTATCCTAAATGCGGGATTTACCTGTTTTTTTAGTGTCTTAAAAATGAGATTCGAAATGGTGTTATCTATTTGATACATCAGTAAAATTGAAGGAATAAATGATGTGTTCTTCAATATAGAAATTGTAATTTTAGATTCCCTTTAATAAAATGGATTTGATTATAATAGAAATATATAATTTAATTTATATATTAATTATTATAGAGAGGTAAAGAATAAGATAATTTTACCTGTACACTTGAAGGTTTGAAGACAATAGAAATAAAATTATCCAAAAGAGACAACATTTTTTTATGTTTGTTGTTCATATGGTCAATAAGAAACGAAATACAGAAGTGATGGGAATAATTATATATCAATTGAAATAGAAAATGAACTTTAGTATAATCCAAAAAAAATACTTGATTTTAATGAAACGTGGGTAGGGAATATGCTTAGTAGTTCTCAAATATGTAGGCGAACAATAATGATCAGAATAAAAAACATCTTAAGAAATGAGATAATATGATGTAACACAACATACCATTTTTCGATAAGATGAATGATAATTATTTAGCGAAATTTATTAAAACTATATATTATATATCAGAATATTTATTATGATATTATGGATCTACTAAATATTTTATGTTTGATGATTTTTTTATGGTTATAATAGTACCACATAAATAATTACATGTTAATTTATCTTTGAAAACCCAGAATGGTAGGATGATGGCATCTAATGCCAATGTTTTTTCATTGATATATTTTTATAGTAATGTCATATTTATAAATCGTGTTATAATATAGTTTAATTTGATTTTATCCTAGGAATATATGGTATTTTTTATAATAATGATCACATAAATTTCTTATAAATATAAGTCACATTTGATATTATAATCCAACCTATCATTATACATTATTGAAACATTTAATATGAAGAAAAATTCAATATTAACTTTTGTTTAAGGGTCAAGATTCTTATTTAATGTGGGTGATTATCTTATATGGTTAAATAAAAACTCGTCTTTGAAAATCTTCCAATTGTGAAATAGTTTATTTATGAGTTTCCTGATTTTTTTCTTATGCATCAAATAAATTATTGTGTTTCTTGGAATACTCCCATCAGGTTGAATAGTTATTTTAATTACTCAAAATATATTTTTTGAATGAAAAAATATTGATGAATTTATTTGAGGAAAAAAATTATATTTTATATTATTATTTATTATATAAAACAACATCTTATTATTCTATTACATGCAACCATGTGTCATCTTATTTTACACATGACCCGGATTTTTAACAGAACTATGATATATTTTGAATATTACTAAAACCAAACCATTATAACATAGTAGGTAAGAATATAAATATGAATATTAATAATTATTGAATAAATATTAAGAATTATTATTTAATATAATGATGTATTAATGAAAATAATATAATTTGGTTCATAAATCACTGTATTTGTTTTGAATATAATTTTTTTATCAGAAAATGACTTCTATTTTACTTTTTAAAAATATAAAATAAATTTTGAAACATTTATGAAATAAATTTTTAAAAATTGATATATTATTTTAAATATACAATTTTCAAATAAATCATAGTGTAAAATATTTATAATTTTGTGAGCTGAATATTTTTTCAATGAATACTGTAAAATTCTTTCTTTTAAGAAAAAATTTCTTATCGTTTAAAATATTTATAATCTTACTGTTATTTTTAAATGTTATTAATGGAAAATTATATAAGTTATACATTTATTTATCCATTTATGTTAATTTTTTTCATATTAATTTTGAAATATTCTATAGAATATTTTTTAACATTTCTACAACATCTCTTTGAAAAGATGCTTACAAATCATGTCAAATACATTAACTATATTTAATATATTGAAGTAATATTTAATCGATTATAGATTGATCATTTCAATATTTAGAATCATAATAATTTATATTATCTATTATGTTCCACTTAATTTTTGACAATAATGAAGAGAAAAAATAGTTCATTATTAATTATTGTAATTACTGTTAAAATAATGTTTGGAACATTACATATTCTTGTTTTAAAATAAGTTTTTATAAAATGAGATATTTTTATCTAATATATTATTTTCATTTTATTGAATTAGTATTACATAATATTTTAGATGTGACATTTTATTTTAGTAATAATGGATAAATTCTATAAGTATAAACAATGTAGTTACCATGTTTAAAATATAAATGCTAAAACTGAAAAAAAACATAATGTAACACCCTAATATTTTATGAGAATTATTCTTTTTAATTACATTTGTGTCTTTTGTTGTACGCTACACCAAGATAATATTATGCTATATGAAAAACCATATTAGCTTGTAGTGTAAGAAACACTATTCTTTGTTTGAATTACATGCAAGATAAACCTTCCTTAATAGCTTGCGTTATACGCAATACTGAGTTTCACTGAACAATGATATATTATTAAAATATTATATAAACAAGACGTTATGAATTGTAATACCCACTTTTTGAAATTTTATAAATTTTATCTTTCAAGAAGACTTCATTTTTTGATTCGGAATATTGAAATTAGCCTAGGGTAAATTTTTGGTATTTTTATGAAAACATTCAATTTTTTATTAATACTGTAAAAACACAGAGTTAGAGTTTAAAAACGGATTTTTATTTAAATAAAATAAAATCTTTATTTTACAGAATATTATTTTAGGTCAAAATAGACATATAATACCTATATATGTTCAATTTAATTCATTAGAGTCAATTTATAATAATTCTATATATATATAAATTTTATAGAACATTTCACCATCTTTTTTCCATCTCCTAGGAAAATTTTCAAATTTACATAATACATAATTTTACCACTTCTGTGAGTTGAATTTCGAAAATCCGAGAGACATGATTGATATCAAGGAGTAAAATGTTGTTCAATAAGATTTCAATTATTTTTGGTGAATAGTATATTTTTTCTTTTATTTACCTCTGTTAAAAGTAAATAGGGTAATTAAGGGTAAATGCGAAATTATTATTACCATAAAACAAGTCCTAATTATATTGGATAAGTTTAATTAGACCCAAAAAACCATAGGAATAAAATACGACCATTTAGGTCCACATGGATTAGATTAGAACATTTATTATTACTTAATTCAATGAAGATTTAAAAGAATTAATATCAAAGTTTAATCAGTAAAACACATTTCATATAGGTTTATACATAGGATAAATTAGACTATAAATATTCATTAGAAATATAATAATATTTCCTACATAATGGCATTTTATTTGAAATTTTTAGAAATTAAATAATTAAATTTATTTGTGACATAATGATGATGCATTAATTACCTTATTAATGAAAATTGAACATAATTGATATTATAAAAACCCAAATAAATGTAAATTAACACTTTTTATGAATTAAAATAATTTTATAGGTTAATATAACATATTAGGGTTGGTTAGATGAATTTTTTTGAAGTAATAATGCTGTTATGAATTTATAGAAAACAAAATACAAAATAGTGTCAAAATTGACATAAAATCGTTTTTAAAACAAATATTAAATTATTAATTGATATTCTATTCCTAAAAATAGAAGTATTGGGAAAAAGACTTATATAATAATATATATGACATTATAAAACCAATTGGGGTTTAATTGGCAGTTTATAGTATGTTTATTAACCATATAGTGTAAGACTAAAAGAAGACACGGTAAAAGTTATATTATTTAACATGTAGTTAAATCAAAATGATAATGTCAATATGGTAATCTAAACATTTTTAAAACCTATTAATTGAAACTATTTCGACCCATACCCACCCTATCTTCAAAATAAGTCACTTTGGAGCCATGATAACTTGAATATTAATTTATTATATAATAATATTTTATGTTTTTCATAAGGTGCCGCTCTCCTCCCTTATAAAAGGGCACCTCCTCCCTCTCCTCATTACACAATTACGAGTCTTCATGCTCGGCCAAACACAAACAATTTCTCTTTTCAACCACTATATTTATAACATAGACGTTCTGGTCTTCTCAAAAGTTTATCTCTAGTTCCCTAGAAGAAAGTTTAAAAGAGGCACGTCGAAGAAGAGGTAATTTCTTCTACCGATCGTTTGAAGTTTCATTCTTCTTCTACATCCTATTCATTAGTTGTTTTGTTATAAAAAAATAACATCATTATTACTTATATACTGATATGTTATTATGAATATTAAACAACCCTATTTCACCTTATATCCATCCTACGAAAAATGAAATCATTGCGCGTGCATACGTACAGAATTTTGTATCCACACCGTAGTGTAATAAGTTTTTCTACCACCATCTTACATGGATGGGTAGAATAGTGTACTGAATAACTATATATGATTATTATAAAATTATACTAATTATGAGATATTATATCATCCAATCCAATTCCATTAGATATTAATGGGAATGATATCATAGATCGTTCATACGCACAGATTACCCTCTCCACGATGCGATAAGATTCATTCTCCATATTAACCATTCAAGAATGATTATAAAGTATATATAATGAATAATAATGACATATATGACATAATGAAGATACTATATTTCTGTATATATATATATATATCATCTACTTACATCGGTTCAAGTTACTAAGAAACAGAAAACAACGCCCATGCATACGTACGTCCTACAGTCTCCATGAACGGTGTATTTCATTTCATTTATCTATCTATTATATATATATATATAAATAAAATATATAAAATATTCATATCATGATTTACATTCTGGAAGTAAGTCAATAATGATATAAGTAATAATAATATCAAGAACAACAAGTCCAAACATGTACGATAAATGAAACGATTTTACCCAAAACACTTGTTTAACATGGAATTGACAAATGAACGATTAATATAAAGTCATAATTGAATAATATATGATATCATAAATATTATTATGATTCTATTACAATATAATAATATGTTGAAACCCACTATACAAGAGTCTCAGACACATATGTATGAAATTGGTCAGAAGGTAATGGATAATTATTCCAATCTCATTCTTATCCATGATTTTTTATTCGTAAGTATTTAATGGGGTTATGATTATCATCCATGTCCATATGTTCTCAAAATGTTTTCATAAAATGATTAAATTTATTCCAAGTATGTTTAAAGTCATTTTTACCATTTTTTGACTTTTACCACATCGTGTGGAAGAAATCTTTCATTGGTTTACCATACAAGGTACTTTTTGACTTTTCCGAGATAAGCACAAGAAGAATGTTTTTTAACTTTTACGGCATGAATGGATTTAAATAGTCTCACAATTCCTTATTTTCATGAAGCATCATGTACAAGATTTATTTATTATTTTCAAAAAAATACTTTTCTTTTAAAATTTCATGTAATTTTTTTTTAAAAATGTTTTTGAAGATGAAAGGATATTTTTCTCAAGAATTCATTTCAAGTGTTTTATCAAAAAAAATTTCCATATAAGATGACATTATTTAGCATGTTAATTTTTCATGTATAATGTCTATATTATTTACAAGATTTGATTTTTCTTATGATGAAATGATATCTATTTGTTTTATATGGAGTATGTTATCATGTGATGATGTTTATGAAACCCATTTTATTCTTTTTGTTATGATGAATGATTTATGTTTACTTTGTGGCACATGTAAGAATGATTTCATTATGAGATGGGTGGGACATATATATATCTCGAATGCATTGGGTGTAGATTTATATCTTATGATATAGACATGGCTATAACAGTAAGTAAATCTGGTATAGTAATACAGGGCTGGAACGGTAGGTAGACCCAACTCAGAAATGGACTTTGTCCACTATGATGGTCTTGGTAGCAATTCCTTGGATAATATGGAAATCATATCATGTGATTAATTGTTTACCACAATTACTTGTTTTATTCCCATTCTATTTTATCGTGTTTGATGTTCTATTATGATCTATCCCTTACATACTACCATGTTTAATGTCATTACTCAGGTTTTTGGTGTTTAAACATTATGTTCATGTTTTTTTAGTTCAAATTTATATGGGTTGTTTTATTTTCCACATGCATAACCTTAATAAACATTTTATCTCACCCTTTTTATGTTTTCTTTTCCCCGGGATATAA
Organism: Viscum album; assembly: GCA_963277665.1. NCBI lineage: Eukaryota > Viridiplantae > Streptophyta > Magnoliopsida > Santalales > Viscaceae > Viscum > Viscum album. The sequence goes on from OY728135.1 coordinate 2,028,961,249, forward strand.
AGAAAGGTTTTTGGTAAGAAAAAAAAGGGGAAGATATTTATGGGAAATGTTGAAGATCGTTCAACATGATTAGAAGTTTATGTTCCATGTTTCCAAAGACACTATACTATTACAGTAAATGGATGTCAGTTTTTGTTATGTGATAAGTATTCCTCTAAATTTATGTAAAATTAATGTAATTCCCATGTACCTCAAGTTTGGGTCTCTAAAATTGGAATCAGAGGATATGTTTAGTCATCTTTTGGGAAGTAGGATGCGAAAACTTTTATGAGATCCCTATAGATATTTATATAGTATATCTAGGGATGTCCCTAACGATAAGTATAATTATAGGTTATAGTCCTAGAATTTCAGTAATGGTCATAGAATTAAACTTATGATGTTAGATATTGAAGTTACTTCCCCTTTTTTATGTTGTTTTCTTAGCATTATTATTGCCTCTTACACTATTCTTTTTGAATTTTAGACTATGGCTGGAGCCCGAAGGAACAATGTTGATCAATGTAAGGGAAAATTCAATGATTTTCCTACTAAAAAAACAATGTTATGGGAGATGGAGTGAAAAATCTTATTGCTATACTTACACAAGATATAAATTGCTCTAGACTTCCGAATGAGAAGAGAAGGGAACAATAATCTATTGAGTCCTTCATGAGGGAACATTCAACTTATTTTAGTGGGTTTTCTAATCCACTTGTTTCTGAATAATGGATCAATACCATTGAAAAGTTATTTTCCATAGTTTGATGTTCAGAACATGATAAATTCATTCTGGTTGTTTACTATGTAGAAGGTGAATCATACCAGTTGTGGACTCTAATTATGAATACAATTCCCCAAGGTGAAATTGAATCCATGGAATGGGACGAGTTCAAGAACATATTTTTCAATAAGTACATCCCATGTATTCTTCAAAAAATGATCGAAATGGAGTTCATTGAGAATAAAAAAAAGCAATATGAATTTGTTGGTATATACAAGAAAATTTTTAAAGGCTTGAAAGGTATGTGTCTGGCTTTATCATACAACCTAAAAGTAAAGTTGATCGATTCTTCAATTGCTTAAAACCAAGTCTTTGAAGGGAATTATCTATAAAAGAATTCCGTAGCTATGATGAAATTGTTCATTCTGCTATCAAGGTAAAACTGTAAGTTGTTGTTACATATCCATCTCATGGTTTTGACAAGAAATTAAAGATGGAGTTCAAGAAAAAATATCAAAACAATGGTGAAAAGAAGACGAATGTTTCATTATGCTCAAACTATGGAAAGAAGCATGGTGGGGATTGTCTTAAAGGGACTTGAAAATGTTTCAAGTGTGGAATAGAAGGAAATCGAGTAGCTGAGTGTAAATGTAATAGAAAAATTGTATTTAATGATGTGAATAGAGAAAAGACTATAGAGAATGCACCACCAACACTTCAATGCTTCACGTGCAAGCAAATGGGGCATTATGCAAATCAATGCCCTAATACAAGGGTTAATGATGATCGACGTGAGCAAAATCTTAAGGAAAAGGACAAAGGGAAGTCATATGTGATCACTATTGGAGATATTGAATATGAAAACGATTTGGTGGAATGATTATTTTTTATGTAATGGGATTCCAAAATAATGTTGTATATAGTATCGTCGAATATTGGAATATTTATGTATTGGTGTATTGTTGTTTTCCATAATTTTATGGTACTAGTAACCATGAAAAGTGATTGAAATATTTTTGGAATGCTTAATACATGCGCATAATGAAGGGATAAGGATAAAATGAAATGTTTGATAGTATTCATGAGCTCATGATTGATATAAGGACAAAGTGATATCATGGATTGAGTATATAGAAATTTTGGGAATTTTGTATGTTGAAATAGTTAACTTTTGACAAAATTATTGTTTTTACTAAGGTTATATAGTAATTCATGTTTCAATATATTACATGATTACGTTATTCACATGTTTTTAATGTGACCAATAAGATATATCTTATGATATATGGGGCATAAATGATGGTATTGACATGCATGGTTGACGACATTTCTAGTAATCGTTGTCTTTATACTATGTGCATGGATAGAAGTATTTTGGATAATCCTAATGATTAGAAATGGATTGTGTTGGACATAAGATAATATTGATTAAGGATATATCATTTTTTTAATATTATTTTTGGAATGTTATAATAGTGTAGTTGTAGAAAAAGGGACAACATGCAGGACTTGCGACAACCCATCACGTCGGGCAAGGTTGCAGGAATCAAACCCACAACTGAAGTGAGACAAGCCTTTATTGCCTACCACTAGCCTACAAGAAGTCAATGGTTAGTAGAAACTAGTGTTATTTTATTAATAGGTATGATAGATAATTTATAAGTTCATTTTAGATACCATATACGATTAATCTCACCATAGACCGACATATGTATATAACTTTTTCTAACATTATGTTTGAGACAAAAGGAATGACCCATCATTCTATCACATGAACTGCTAACATTTCATGGAATTAATATTCAACTTCATTTATTTAAGAGATGATGTGGAAGTTGTTCAAGGAACAAACAACAGTGAAATTGTACCAAAATAAAGTAAGTATTTATTTTAATTCAAAAATTCGTCAATATTAGGGAAATGATCTTGAAAACCAAAAATGGTGTCCTAGTGCCCCCATAACTGAGGAATATGATGGTACCATAGACCATCACAAATTTATGGCTTCTTTATTGGTGTATGTTTCATATCCTTGTTCACTATCACTCTTCATCCAAACACGATGGTTAGATTTCTCTTCTATATCCATATTTTCACCAATATTATCCTATGTGGAAACCCAGTGATAAGTTACTTTTGGTGTCTGGTATGTTTCTAACGTTCCTTTTTAAAATTATGATTTAGTAATTATTTTTAAGATGTGGGTTTCTATTAAAGAATATTTAATGTAGAAAACCATTTATAACCCTGATGAATTTTGAGGGTGAAATTCATTTTAAGGGGGGTAGAATGTGACACCCCGAGATTTTATGAGAGTTATTCTCTTTAATTTCTTTGGTGTCTTTTGTTGTACTCTACACCAAGATTATCTTGGACTATATGCAACACTGTATTATCCTTTTGTATAAGAAACACTAATCTTGGCTTCCATTACACGCAAAAGAAACCTTCCTAGAAAACTTACGTTGTACACAATATCGTGTTTCACTCAACAATGATATGTTATAAAAATATTATATAAAATAGCTGTTATGAATAATTTTACCCACTTTATTAAATTTTATAAATTTTATCATTCAAAAAGGACTTAATTTTTGGATTCATATCATCAAAATTATCGTACTGTGAATTATTGGTATTTTTCTAAAAACTTTTAATTTTTTATGTTTCGTAAAAAACACTAAGTAATAGTTTAAAACCAAATTTTTATTTAAATTATTATTTATTTTATTTAAATTTATTTTAGGCCAAAATCGACACATAATACCGATATAAGTTCAATTTAAATCAATTGGGTTAATTTATAATAAATTGTTTTATATAAAAATTTCATAGAACTTTTCACCAACTTTTACCCACCTCCTAGGAGAATATGCAAATTTACATAAAACATAATTTTACCGCTTCTGTGAGTTGAATTTTGAAAATCCTAGAGACTCGGTTAATATAAATGAGTAAAAATTGGTTCAATAAGATAAAAATAATTTTTGGTTAATAGTAACTTTTTACTTTTATTTACCACATTTAAAAGTTAATAGGGTAATTAAGGGTAAAAGTGATATTATTATTATTACCCTAACACATGTCATAATTAGATTGGATAAGTGTAATTAGACCCAAAACAACCTTAGGAATAATATATTAACATTTAGGTCCACTTGGATTAGATTAAGACATTTATTATTTTTTAATTCAAAGAAGAGTTAAAAGAATTAAAATCAGTGATTAATAACTAAAACATATTTAATATAGGGTTATACATAAGATAAATTCAACTATGAATATTAATTAGAATTATAAAAAGAGTTTCTACATAATATTATTTTATTTATAAATTTTTGGAATTAAATAATTAAATTTATTTATGAGACAATGATGATTCACTAATTACCTTATTAATGCAATATTAGCATATTCGATATTATAAATACCCAAATAAATGTAATTTGAGACTTTTTTTGAATTAAACAACTTTTAAAGGTTAAAATATCATATTAGGGTTTGTTAGATGAATTTTTTTTGAAGTAATAATGCTTTTATGAATTTATAAAAAACAAAATACCAAATAGTGTCAAAATTGACATAAAATTGTTTTTTAAAAAATATCAAAATATTAATTGAAATTAATTTCCGTAAAATCAATGGTGTGTCTAAAAGACTTATATAATAATATATATGACATTAATGAACCAATTTGGGTTCTATTGGCATTTTATAGTATGTTATTTAACCATAAAGTGTAAGAATACTAGAAGACACAATAAAAGTAAAATTATTTAACATGGAGCTAAATTTAAATGATAAGGTAAAAATGGTATGATAAACTTTTCTAAAACCTATGGGTTGATAGGATTTCGACTCATCCCATCTGTATCCTCTAATTAAGTCACTTTGGAGACATTTTAATCTGAATATTAATTTATTATAAAATAATATTTTATGTTTTTCCTATGGTTCCCCTCTCCTCCCATATAAAAGAGCACCTCCTCCCTCTCCTCTATACACAATTTTGAGCCATCTAGCTCAGCCAAACCATTCAAATTTCACTTATAAACCTCTATAGTTTTATCATAGAAGTTTTGGTCTTATCAAAATACCAACTCTTGTTCCCTAGGAGGATTTTTAAAAGAGGCACGTCGAAGAAGAGGTAATCTCTTCTACCGAATCATTCATGTTTCTTTCTTCATCTACTTCCACTTCTTTAGTTGTTTCATTATAATGTATTAACATCAGTAATAATTATATACTGAAATTTTATTATAAATAAGGAAAAACTATATTTAACATTCTATCCATCCTACGAAAAACAAAATCAACGCGTGTGCGTACGTATGGAATACCGTCTCCACGCTGTGGTGCAATATGTTTTTCTACCTCCACCTTACATGGATGGGTATAATGGTGTAATGAAAAACTATATATGATTATTATAACATGATACTAATTCTGAGATATTATATCATCCAATCCAATTCCATTCATTATTTATGGGAACGATATCATCGCTCGTCCATACGCACGGATTATTGTCTCCACGATGCGATGAGATTCATTGTCCACGTTAACCATTCAAGAATGATTATAAAGTATATATAATGAATAATAATTACATATATGAAATTATAAAGATAATTTATTTATGTATATATATATATGTGTGTGTTTCATATACTAACTTCCATTCAATTCAATAAGTAAAGGAAAACATCATTCATGCATATGTACGGCCTTCCGTCCCCATGAACTGTGTATTTCATTACATTTATCTATATATTATATATATATATACTAAATATATAGGATATATAAATCATGATTTACATTATTTATGTATGTAAATCATGATATATGTAATAATAATATCAAGAACAACAAGTGAAAACACGTACGATAAATGAAACGATTTTACCCAAAACACTTCTTTAACATGGAATTGACAAATGACCGGTTAATATAATGTCATAAGTGAATCATATATGATATCATAAATATTATTATGATTATTTTACAAGAATATAATATGTTTACACCTACTATAAAGGAGTCTCAGACAGATACAGATGAAATTGGAAATAAGGTAAGGGATAATTATTCAATCTCATTCTTATCCAAGATTGATTATTCATATGTATTTATTGGGGTTATGACTATCATCCATGTCCATATGTTCTAAAAATGTTTTTATAAAATTTTTACTTATCTTCCATGTATTTTTAAAGTCTTTTTTACACTTTTTTGACTTTTACCACATTGTGTGGAGTGAATCATTCTTTTGATTACCATACAAGGTACTTTTTGACTTTTCCGAAAACAGTACGTGAAGATTGTTTTTTTAACTTATACGGCATGAATGTATTTTTATGGTTTCATAATGCCTTATTTTACTGAAGAATTTTGTACAATATTTCATGATTATTTTCAACAAAATACTTTTCTTTTAAAATTTCATGGAATTTTGAGAAAAGAAAATGATTTCTAAGAAGAAAGGATATTTTCCTCAAGAATTTGTTTCAAGTGTATTATCAAAACTATTTTCAAGATAAGATGACATTATTTAGCATGTTTATGTTTCAAGAATAATGTATCTATTATTTATATGGTATGATTATTCTTATTATGAAATGATATCGGTTTGTTTTATATGGATTCTGTTATGATGTGATGATTTTTATGAAACCTATCTAATTCATTGTGTTATAATGAATGATTTATGTTTATTTTGTGGTACATGTAAGAATGATTTAATTATGAGATGTGTGGGACCTATATCTCTCTCCAATGCATTGGGTAAATATTTATATCTTATGAGATAGACATGGATGTAACAACAAGTAAATCCATTATAGTAATACATGGCTAGAACGGTAGGTAAACCCGACCCAGTAATGGACTTTGTCCACTTTGATGGTCTTGGCAAGAATGAATTGGCTAATAAAGAAATTATATCATGTGCTTATTGGTTTTCCACAATTACATGTTTTATTCACATTCTATATTATCATGATTGATGTTCTATTATGAACTATGCCTTACGTACTACCATGTTTAATGTCATTGCTCAAGATTTTGATGTTTAAACATTATGTTCATGTTTTTATTACGTTCAAATTTATATGGGTTGTTTTATTTTCTACATGCATACCCTTGATGAAAATTTGTGCTCACCCTTTTTATGTTTCCTTTTCCCCATGATGTAAATAAATTTTTTGGAAATAAAACAAAAGGAGAAGATAATTTTGGGAGATGTTGAAGATCTTTCAACATGATTAGAAGTTTATGTTCCAAGTATCTAAAGACACTAAACAATTACGGTCCTTGGATGTCAGTTTTTGTTATTCATTATGTATTCCTCTAAATTAATGTAAAATTACTGTAATGTCCATGTACATCTTGTTTGGGTCTCTATAATTGGTATCAGTGGAAAGGTTTAGTCAACCTTTGGAAACTAGGATGCGAAAACTGTAGTGAGATCCCTAGAGATATTTCTAAGGTCTGTCTAAGGATGTCCCTAAGGATAAGTATAAGTATAGGTTATAGTTATAGAATTTCAGTAACTGTCATAGAATTAAACTCATGATGATAGATATTGAAGGAACTTCCCCTTTATTATGTTGTTTTCCTAGAATTATTATTGCCTCTAACAATATCTTTTTTGGGTTTTAGACTATGGTTGAAGCCTGAAGGAAACTGTGTTAATCAATGTAATGGGTAATGCAATGATTGCCCTACTGAACAAACCAATTTTATGGGATATGGAGAGAAAAATCTTATTGACATACTTACAAAAGCTATGAATCATTCTGGACTTCCAAATGAGAAGAGAAGGGAACAATATTCTATTGAGTCCTTCATGAAGCAACATCCAAATTATTTTAGTGGGTCTTCTAATCCTCTTATTGTTGAAAAATGGATCAGTACCATTGAAAATATATTTTCCAAACATCAATGTTCATAACATGAAAAATTCATTCTAGCTGTTTACCGTTTAGAATGTAAATCAGACAAGTTGTGGAATCTAATTAAAAATACAAGGCCCCAAGGTGAAATTGAATCCATGGAATGGGACGATTTCAAGAACATATTTTTCAATAATTAAATCCCTCGCATTCTTCGAAAAAATATGGAAATGGAGTTCCTGGAGCTTAATCAAAAGGATGATGAACCTGTTCGAATATACGAGATAAATTTTATAGGGCTTGCAAGGTATGCATCTGGATTTATCATCAAACCTGAAATTAAAGTTGATTGATTCTTCAGTGGCATAAAACCAAGTCTTCAAAGGGAATTAGCTATAAAAGACTTTAGTATCTATGAAGAAATCTTGGGTTGTGCTATCAAGGTATAACTTTAAGTTGGTGTTACATATCCATCACAAGGTTTTGACAATAAACAAAAGATAGAGTTAACGGAATAATCTGAAAACAATGGTGAAATGAAGATTAATGTGTATTTAAGCTCAATGTGTGGAAATAAGCATGGTGGATATTGTCTTAAAGGGACAAGAAAAAAGTTTATGTGTGGAAAAGAAGGTCATAGAGCATCTGAGTGTCGATGTATTTGAAAAAGGGTAGCTAATGATGTGACTAGAGAAAAGACTACAGAGAACGCACCACCAACACTTCAATGCCTGAAGTGTAAGGAAATGGGGCATTATGCTAATCAATTCACTAATCCAAGGGATAATGATGATCGACGTGAGAAACCTCTTAAGTAAAAGGACAAAGGGAAGTCACATGTGATCTCTATTGGAAATGTTGAATATGACAATGATGTGGTGGAATGAATAAGTTATTATGTAATGGGATTCAAAAAAAATGTTGTATATCGTATAGTCGAATATTGAAATATTTATTTATTGGAATACTGTGGTTCTCAATATTTTTATGGTACCAGTAAGCATGAAATGTGACTGAAATATTTTTGGAAAGTAGATGGCATCCACGTAATGAAGGGATAAGGAGAAGATCAAATGTTTGATAGTATTCATGAGCTCATGACTGATATAAGGGAAAAGTGATATCATCGATTGAGTAAATAGAAATTTTGTGATTTTGGTATGTGGAAAGAGTTAACTTTAGACAACATTCATGTTTTCAATAAGGATCTATAGTAATTATTGTTTCAAAAGAATACATGATTAAGGTATTCACATGTTTGTAATGTGACCAACAAGATATATCTTATGATACATGGGGGATAAATGATGGTATTCACAATCATGGTTGATGACATTTCTAATAATCATTGTCATTATACTATGAGATTAGATAGAATTATTTTGGATAGGCCTAATTATTTGAAATGGATTATGTTGGACATAAGTTAATATTGTTTAAGGATAGAACCTTTTATCGATATTATTTCTGGAATGTATAATAGTATAGTTTTAGAAAAAGGGACAACCTGAAGGACGGGCGACAACCCATTGCCTCATACAAGGTTGTGGGAATCGAACCCACAACCGAAGTGTGACAGGCCTTTATCACCTACCACTGGCCTAAAATAAGTCCATGATTATCAAAAACTAGTTTTATTTTATTAAAATGTATGATAGATGAAGTATAAGTCCATTTTTGGAACCATATAATATTAATCACACCATAGATGGACTTATGTATAAATCTTTTGCTAAAATTATGTTTCAAATAGATGGAATGACATACCATTCTATCGCATGATCTTCTAACACATCATGGAATAAAAATTCAACTTAATTTATTTAAGAGATTATGTGGAAATTTTTCATGGAACAAACAATAGTGTGATTGTACAAAAAACATGTAAGTATTTATTTTAATTCAAAAATTATTCAACATTAGGGAAGTGATATTAGAAACCAAAAATGTTGTCCTACTGCACTCATAACTGATGATTCAGATGGTACCCTAGATCATCACAAATTTATGGCTTTGTGATTGTTGGATTTTTCATATACATGTTCCCTACCACTCTTCATCCAAACATAATGGTTAGATTTTTCTTCCATATCCATATTTTCACCAATATTCTCTTATGTGGAAACCCAGTGATGAGTTACTTTGTGTATCCGTTGTGTTTATAACATTCCTTTTTTAAAATGAGGATTTAGTATTCAGTTTTACTATGTGGGTTTCGATGAATGAAACTTTCATGTAGAAACCCATTTATAAAGCTGACGAATTTCGAGGTTGAAAATCATTTTAAGGGGGTAGAATGTAACACCTCTAGATTTTATGATAATTATTATTTTTAATTTCTTTGGTGTCATTTGATCTACACTACATCAAGATTATATTTCACTATATGCAACATTGTATTAGCTTGTAGTATATGAAACACTATTCTTGGTTAGAAAAAAATAGTTTTATTATATTAAGCGGTATTATAGATGAAGTATAATTCCATTTTAGGAACCATATATGATTAATCTCACCATAGATGGACTTTGTATATATGTTTTTCTAAGATTATGTTTTAAAAATATGGAATGACCTATAATTCTATATCATGATCTACTAACACTTTATGGATTACAAATTCAACTTTTTTTATTTAAGAGATGATGTGGAAATTGTTCAATGCACAAACAACAGTGACATTGTACCAAAATCAAGTAAGGATTTCTTTAATTCAATTTTTTTTAACATTACGTAAATGATCTGGAAAACCAAAAATGTTCTCCTAGTGCAGTCATAACTGATGAATCATATGGAACCTTATATCATCATAAAAATTTGGGCTTTGTGAATCATGGATTTTTCATAGCCATGTTCTCTACCACTCTCAATCCAAATATGATGGTTAGATTTCTCTTCTATATCCATATTTTCATCAATATTCTCATATGTGGAAAACCTAGTGATGAGTTACTTTGGGTACCTGTTATGTTTCTAACATTCCTTTTTAAAATGATGATTTAGTATTCATTTTTATGATGTCGGTTTCTATGAAAGAAACTTTCATGTAGAAAACCATTTATAACTTGACGAATTTCTAGGATGAAATTCATTTTAAGGGGGGTAGAATGTAACACCGCGAGATTTTATGAGAATTATTCTTTTTAATTTCTTTGGTGCCTTTTGTTTAAGCTACACCAAGATTATCTTGCACTATACACAACAGCGTATTCACTTGTTGTATATGAAACACTATTCTTGGCATTCATTACACACAAGAGCAACCTTCCCCGGATAACTTGCGTTGTACGCAATACTGAGTTTCACTAAACAATGATATTTTATAAAAAAATTATATAAACTAGCCATTATAAATAGTCATGCATACTTTTTGATGTTTTATAAATTTTATCATTCAAAAAGGACATCATTTTTTGATTCGGAATATCAAAATTAGCCTAGGGTGAATTTTTGGTGTTTTTCATAAAACATTCAAATTTTTATGATTATTGAAAAAACGTTGAGTTATAGTTTGAAAACAGATTTTTTTAAAAATAAATATTTATTTTAGTAAAATTTATTTTAGGTCAAAATAGACACATAATACCTATATAATTTCAATGTAATTAAGTGGAGGCAATTTATAATAATTTTAGATATATAAAAATTTTATAGAACATTCCACTATCTTTTACCCACCTCCTATGAGAATTTGAAAATTTTCATAAAACATAATTTTACTGCTTTTGAAAGTTTAATTTCAAAAATCTGAGAGTCATAGTTAATATCAAGGAGTAAAAATGTTTTCAATAAGGAAAAATATTTTTTTGGTGAATAGTAACTTTTTTACTTTTATTTACCACGGCTAAAAATAAATTGGGTAATTAATGGTAAAAGTTATATTATTATTACCCTAAAGCATGTACTAATTCTATTGGATAAGTTTAATTCGACCCAAAAAAACCTTAGGAGTAAAATATTACTATTTAGGTCCATTTGGATAAGATTAGGACATTTATTGTTATTTAATTCAAAGAAGAATAAAAAGAATTGAAATCAATGTTTAATAAGTAAAACATATTTAATATAGGGATATACATAAGATAAATTTGACTATGAATATTCATTATAAATCTAATAATATTTTATTCTTTATTTTATTTTATTCATAATTTTTAGGCATTTTTTAATTTAATTTATTTATGTCACAATGACGATTCACTAATAGCTTATTAATGAAATATTTACATAATCGATATTATAAATACCAAAATAAATGTAATTTGAGACTTTTTAAGAATTAAACTAATTTTATAGGTTAATATAACATATTAGGTGTTTTAGATTAATTTTTTTTGAAATAATAATTCTATTATGAATTTAGAAAAAACAAAAAACATAATACTGTCTAAATTGACATAAAAGAGTTTTTAATACAAATATTAAATTATTAATTGATATTCTATTCCGAAATATCAACGGTTAGGCCAACATACTTTTATAATAACATATATAACATTAATTAATCAATTGGGGTTCAAGAAGAATTTTATATCATGTTACTTAACCATATAGAGTAAGAATACAAGAAGACACGGTAAAAGTTAAATTATTTAACTTAGAGTTAAATCTAAATGATAAGGTTAAAATGGTAACCTAAAATTGTCTAAAACCTATCGGTTTAGATGATTTTTACCCATACCCTCCCTATCCTAGAAATAGGTCACTTCGGAGCCATTATAATTTTAATATTAATTTATTATAAAATAATATTTTACGTTATTCCTATGGTTCCCCTCTCCTCCATTATAAAAGGGCACCTCATCCCTCTCCAATTTACAAGCTTTTGAGCCATCATGCTCGGCCAAACCATGATAATTTCTCTTTTCAACCTCTAGAGATATAACATTGATGCTTATGTCTTCTCAAAAGACCAACTCTAGTTCCCTAGGAGGAAGATTAAAAGAGGCACGTCGAAGAAGAGGTAATCTCTTCTACCGATTCTTTTAAGTTTCTTTCTTCTTCTACTTCATCTACATTAGTTGTGTAAATATAAAGTAATGACATCATTATTAATATTATACTGAAATGTTTTTATAAATATTAAAAACCCTATTTCAACTTATATCAATCCTACCAAAAATGAAATCATCGTGCGTGCGTTCGTACAGAATAACGTCTTCACGCCGTGGTGTAATATGTTTTTCTACCACAACCATACATGGATGGTTATAATGGTGTAAAGAAAAAATATATATTATTATTAAAACATGATACTATTTCTGAGATATTATATCATCCACTCCAATTCCATTCAATATTTATGGGAACAATATCATCGCTCGTGCGTACGCACAGATTACCTTCTCCACGACGCGATGAGATTCATTCTCCATTGTAACCATTAAAGAATGATTATAAAGTATATATAATGAATAATAATTACATATATGACAAAATAAAGCTACTTTATTTCTATATATATATATATATCATCTACTTACTTCCATTAATGTCAATAAAGAAAGGAAAATAACATTCATGCGTACGTACGACCTATTGTCTCCATGAACGGTGTATTTCATTTAATTTATCTATCTAATATATATATATATATATAATAAATATATAAGATATATAAATCATGATTTAAAATATGGAAATAAGTAAATCATTATATAATTAATAATAATATCAAGAACAACAAGTCCAAACATGTACGATAAATGAAACGATTTTACACAAAACACTTCTTTAACATGGAATTGACAAATGAACAGTTAATATAAAGTCATAAGTGAATCATATATGATATCATAAATATTATTATGATGCTATTAAAAGATAATAATATGATTAAAACCACTATAAATAAGCGTCGAACACATACAGAAGAAATTGGACATGAGGTAGGGGATAATTATTCCAATCTCATTCTTATCCGAGATTGTTTATTCGTAAGTATTTACTGGGGTTATGTTTATCTTCCATGTCCATATGTTCTCAAAATGTTTTCATAAAATGTTTAATTTTCTTCAATGTATGTATGAAGTCATTTCTACCCTTTTTTGTCTTTTATCGCATCGTATGGAAGGAAGCTTTCTTTTGTTTACCATACGAGTTTCTTTTTGACTTTTTCGACGATTGGATGAGAAAAATGTTTTTTTTACTTATACGACATGAATGGATTTTTACGGTTTCATAAAACATTAATTTAAAGAAGATTATTTTACAGTATTTCATGATTATTTTCAAAAAAATAAATTTATTTTAAAATTCCATGCCATTTTGAGAAAATAAAATGAATTTTACGAAAAAAGAATATTTTCCTCGAGAATTCATTTCAAAAGTTTTATCAAAACAATTTTCCATCTATGATGAAATTATGTATAATGTTTATGTTTCAATTATAATGTCTCTATTATTTACATGGTTTGATTCTTTTTATGATGAAATGATATCCATTTGTTTTACATGGATTATGTTATGATGGGATGATATCTATCAAACCCATTTTATTTTTTGGGTTATAATGATTGATTTATGTTTATTTTTTGGCACAAGAATGATTTCATTATGAGATGGGTGGGACCTATATATCCGCACAATGAATTGGGTAAAGATTTATATCTCATTAGAGTGACATGGCTGTAACAGCAAGTAAATCAGGTTCTGTAAATACAGGGTTGGAACGATAGTTAAACTTGATTAAGTAATGGACTATGTCCACTATGATGTTCTTGGCAGCAATTCCTTGGCTAATATGGCAATCATATCATGTCTTTAATGGTTTTCCACAATTACATGTTTTATTCCCATGCAATTTTATCATGATTTATGTCCCATTATGATTTATGCCTTACATACATCTGTGTTTAATGTCAGTGCTCTAGATTTTTATGTTTAAAATTTATGTTCATGTTTTTTTAGTTCAAATTTATATGGGTTGTTTTATTTTCTCAATTCGTACCTTTAATGGGCATTTGATCTCGCCATTTTTATGTTTTATTTTCCCCCAAATATAAAAAATGGTTGTAGGTAAGAAAACAAAAGGGGGAGATCTTTATGGGAGATTTTGAAGATCGTTCAACATGATTAGAAGTTTATGATCCGTGTTTCTAAAGACACTAAACTATTACAGTCCTTGGATGTCTATTTTTGTTATGTATTATGTATTCCACAAAAGTAATGTAAAAGTAATGTAATTTCCATTTACGTCATGTTTGGGTCTCTACACATAAAGGATACGAAAAATAATTTCAAAAATATGTTTCATTATGGGTTTTGATTTTAAATATAATCCATCCCCTACATTATTTATCAAAATATTCAGAAATATTTCGAGATAGTGACCTATTATTATTTAATACCTTCATGTATTTACAAAAATAACATAACTGCTCAATTATAATTGTTCACGAACTCCCTACTTTTATTCACACTTATCAATAAATTTTATTTTAATACCAACTTCCAAATCACATAAAAAATATACTAATATAATCCTATATGATATATTTTGTTCCTAAACCCATATTTCACATGGTTTTGGTTCAATCATAAAGGGATTACCTTAGGAAGAGGTAGCATTATTCAACTAATGTTTCTATTTTATTTCTTCTTCCACATCATGAAACATAATAATAAAACATGATGATAAATTTAATTCGTTATCATGGAATTTTTTTTAGTTTTTTAATTAATCCACCTAAAAGTATCTAATCTATAATGAAATGGTCTATGAAATAATCATTCATGTGTATGGAAAAATACAACCTGAAACAGTTATATAATACATTATTATGTTACTACAAACCATTGATGATTATGATGGTGGGTATTAATAACGTATATGATATTTATAAAATTATGCTACCTATGGATTATTATATCACATATACCATTTATTTCCATCCATTTTTTATGGGATACATTGTTATGCCTCATGTGTATGTTATACTATAATCTTGTGAAATGATGGTTTTAACATTTCATTAAAACAATACATGGATTATAATAGGGATAATAATATAGGATTTTAAAAAAAGAATTATGATATTAAATAATAATTTATAATTATGACGTGATTATATATTAGTTTCTTTCTTAATGTTACACACACTAATAGATGATTACATTATTCTTGTGTGTGGAAACTACTGCCCACACGATGCAACGTCACTATCTCTATTCATCATCAAAAAACATGGATGACATATCATAACATATTTAATGACAATATATTTCATTTATGTTAAAAATATTACTATTTAATGTTAAATCATTGCTTCCCCTATTTCAATAATGGTAATTGAAAAATAGTTTTGTTACTCATGTGTGTGTATGACCTACCGTATCCATGGTCGTAATGTAATATATTTATTAAAAATATCATTCATGATTGGTATGAAGAGTATAAATTATTTATAAATATGATAATTTATAAATTATAATTATTTTAATATAATATTACAATGAAATATTTATGAGTACCACAAAAGAAACTTAAATCATATATGATAAATAATGTAGTTATTAACAAAATTGTGACTTTAACAAGGATTTTCAAATAAATGGGGAAATAATGTATATTAATATATAACATATCATTTTATATATATAATTATATTTCATTAATATTTTAATAATCAACATATATTTATAATACATGTGGTTTGGACAAGTATGAATGCAGTAGATCCATAAGTTATTGGATTTTCATCTCACTTTTATTTTTCTATAAGATATACTATTTATTCAACACTAGATTTATTATGTGGTATATACTAATCACATGAACTTGTTTAAGGATTATTTTAAAAAAAAATATATTTATGTACCTATCAGTTTTTGTATATATTTTTCATGGGGATTACGGTACAAAAATTACCAATGCAAGGTAAATTATTTCAATGTCTCTTTTTTATTGCATATGTTTATGTTATGAACATGTATTATTTGATGTAGTTTATATGGTGTGATTTATACATGTAATATAATGAATTAATTTATATTCATGATATTTTTCTTATCATTTAGTTATATTTTTAAATAGGGAATATATTTCAATGATACTAGTGTAGAAATAATTTTATGCCAAAATTTCATTTTCATTCAAGATTATTTATGAATATGTTTATAATGATAAAATATTATTATGCGACTATCAATAAAATATTTAATTTTATAATCAACTCATTATGTAATGAGGGATATATTTTTCAATCAATTGTCGTTCATTATACTCTCATGAATTACAAAATAATTCTTTTTTCAAAAAATGTGACATTTCAAAAAATAACCCTTTATATTCAAATACCATGTAATACAAATTTTTTTATGTTTTTTAAAATTATTGAAATTAAATAATTGATAAATATTTACTAATGATTTAGTTTTTTCTGAATTTTTTAAATGAAAAAATCATGTTGATTTCCAAACAATATCGATTTGGATTTTAATGAAAATGTGAATGAAATATTTAGTGTACATAATAAAAGAGATTTCCATCTTCCATGAACATTATTTTCATTCCAAAATAATTTTTATTTTATCAAGTATATTTTCAATGAAATGAAATTTAAATATCTTTTAGGTTTTAATTTTTTTTCATAAAATTGAAAGTGTTAATTTCTTGAAGAAATGTTTTATATGATGCTAAAGCTTCCGTAAAATTTTTTAATGGTTACATTCAAAGAAAACGAAGTCAACAATATTTTATGATTTTTTATATATTTATTATCAATTAATTGATATCATTCATAAGAAATTACCCATGTGATCTATAATTAAAAATCAATATTTATCAATGATTTGATCATTTGATATAACATATTCTTTTCTAGGGATATGAACCATGGTTAAAATTATTATTATTTCACTGAATGGTTCATGATTATGAGGTATTGATTTTAATGAAAACAATTTCAAATAAACATGTGACACTAATATCATATTCTTGTGGATCATTTTTTCCATGATCCATTAAAATGATTAAATGATGAATTTATTTTTATACCTATCACATTTCCATTTATTATGACATATAAAAATGTTTATTTATACCATTTAATTTCATAAACTATGATATAATGATTTTTTTATGATTATGTGGCCCACATGTCACTTATATTCATTATGTCATGGGTTTTACATATATATATCACTAATAAATTTGGGTAACTCTTTATGTCTGACGACATAAAATGGAAAAGTATTAGTGGGCTCGATCCAATATGGGATAAATGTGTTTTGTGAAAAAATATGAGGACTACGTGTGTCATATTCCAATATAGTAACCAGGGGTTTCTTGATTCACTATGGAAAAATTTTGTGTCAATATCCCCATTGGTGATTGGTAAAAGATTCTCAATGCACTTGGTTGATGGTATTGTAGTTAAAAATCACATAACAAATGGTTGTAAAAATTTATGACGCTTTTATGATTTTATGAAAAGTTCATATGTTTCAAAATTGATTTATGATGATATATTACCATTATAGACATTTTATTTGGTATGAAAATATTTTATTTCATATATCATCATTATGATCCTTATTATACCATGTTTGACCATTATTAGTTGTGTTTATGATCAAAAACACTTATTATTATATTATTCAATAACATGATCATATATTGAAATTTATTATTCTTATCCTCATTGTAAATATTTTATCACTATATACCATGATCCCTTCCCTAGGTTATGATGTAGAGATTAGGTAGGTTATTCCAAAGTGGTGGATTACGTGGGATGATCATGGTATGATATTTTGACAACCATTCATCAAATTAGATGTAAATATACCTTGTATCCGATGAATATAAAATATAATAATGATCATTTATTTTATTAAATAATTTTATTAATACTAATCTGAATTTGTTTAATATCTATGTAAGGAAATATAGGCTATCAATAATGGCCCATATTGAGTTTCATTAAAAGAAAAGTATAATTATGGAGAATTATGACATAGGAATCATTTCTCCAAATGTGTCACCATGAATTGAACATGTTTATTTTGTTAATAATAATATATATATATATATATGAATCTATAAATTGATAATTGGAAACATTAGAAGGTAAAAATAATGAATCTGCATCATATAAACCATATTGATGATTCACTAATCCAATGTGTGGTGATTGTTACTATAACATGATTGTACTTCATTCATGTTATAATTAATATATTATTAAGAATTATAACTATAGATAACTTTCTATATTTTATGGATACATAGAATTTATATTGATTGTAGTTAGTCATAATAATTACCCTGCATTCTTCCTGGATTTGATGAATATAGTTTTCATAGATTATATAGATCAGTTTGTGGTTTCCATAAAATTTGATATTTTTATATATTCCTATATAATGGATGAACGTTATTATTGAATTATATTTTTTCTTCAGAAGTTATAAACGAACGTTTTTTATTTATGGTTTTTGAAGTGTGAGTTTTTTATAAAAATGATTCATTTTGGGGAAATTTTATCTCAATACAATGTATATCAGTTGATATATAAAATACATATATTATCGATATTGACCCATACCAACCCTTATGATAGATATATATTTACTTATTTTTACGGTTCAATATTATAAGCTCTTTTTGTTAATTTATCATTGATGTATAATCCCCACAACATGATAACTATTAAGGGATAAAATTTCATCTAAAAAATGAATGTGATAAAAACATAAAAAAATAAAGAGACGGATAGTTAAAATACTTATTCAAACACATCCATTTAGTGGAGTAGTATTTTATTATCTTTTTGTTATTTATAAAAATTGTTATTGAGATATATTATCCTTTTGAATGATGTGATTTTTGAAACTACATTACAAATAGTCATTTCATGCGAAAAACTTAAAAAATAACTATATGGAGCAAAAATGATACTTTTTAATTAATTATATGGACTTATTGTCATTAGAAAGTAATTTTTAATATATATTATAAATTTTAATATATAAAAATATATAGTCACATATAATTAATTTAATATATTCCAGAGAATATTATTAGTGATAATCAAGGACTACAGATGCACATTACATATATACTATAGGGGAGAGGAAATGGTTGATGATGCATTGAGTTGTAACAAAAACTCAATGATATAATTGATTATTTTAATACAAAACCAATAATAATTGATTTTAAAATGACAAATATAGAAATTTTAATATAAGTGGTTATGTATAATATTTTCAAAGGTTTCTTCTATCTCAATTTTTGGATTATATCAAAATTCATGTTACTCTAACATGATAAGTCTTAGAGACGTATGTTTAATGGTATTTTAAAACCATCTATTAAACATAAATAGAAATGGGAAATCATCACAATAGATTTTTTTAATCATACACCCCTAAATTACAACATACAATAACGGTATATATGTTGTAGTTGACTGCCTTTTGAAACCTAAATAATTACTTACTCCCCTAGATGATTTAAATCTTTGTTAACATCCCAAATATATAATACGGATATGGAATAAATGATCCTTATGGCAATTTATCCCCTGGATAATCTCTATAGAATATGTATCTTAGATTATCTCTAGTCACACACACCATGCATATCTCATGTACATGATGTATTATATGTATATAACCTAATAAAGTCCATAAATTATTTTTCTCATGTATTTAGTTGAAAGGATGTACCATTATATTTTTATATTTCTAATACAAATTACAAAGTATAATATGGATTATTGATATAAATTCTAATATAAAATGTGTAATATTCTTGTTGCAGTTCTATGGAGAAATGTTAATTAAAAATAAATACATTTACAAGAAGTAGGATGTGAGGGAAAAATGTATTTTCATTTTTTCATTTGTGTAAAGAAATTTTGTGCAACAAAATAATTTAAATGGTGGTATACAATGACACCATGATTTTGTATTGATATATTTATAAAATCCCTTGATTTTAAATGATAACACTATGATTGACTGTGTAAAATATTGGCTTCATCAATCATAAAAGAATAACCAAATATTATTATATAAATGAGACCACTATAACAAATCTATTTTTTGAATGTATGAATATTTTAATATAATTTATGAAATAAATATAATGTCAATATGTAATATAATTTTATTATTAATTTTAAAAAAATTAATTAATCAATTTTATAAAATTTAAATTATTCTTCGATAATATTTTTTCATCAAAAATGATTTTTAATTAATTTTTGTGGATATAATATGAACAATAACATTAACTCTTAGAAAAAATAATAAATATAAATAAAAAAATTAAATCATAATATCAAAACTATCATATAGATAATTTTCTATAATATTTATAAGAGTTTTATTTATCATTGATTAAAGGAGAATAATAATTTTGATAGAAAAATGTTCTTTAAATAAAGTATTTATATGGAAAACTACTATCTTTCATTATTTTATAAATTTTTACATTTCTTTATTATTGAAAATTATTCTATTATTGGGTTTTATATGAATGTTTAATGAATTTAGTATACACATAATTTATACTAAAGTAGATAATTCAAAGGTAGTATTTAAAAAAATTGGGAAATATTATATAAAATTATATTACTTTTTTCATTTTAATCAGATTTATAACATATTTGGAATCTATATTTCCAAAAGTAGATAAATTTTCTTTTTTATATTCAATAAATATTGATAATAACCTTATTAATTTTTTAAGATGATAAATTTAAAATCCTTTGATAAGGAATATAATATAACTGAAATAGTTGAGATAATTTTATTTCATAGAAAAAATTAATCCATAATAATTGAATATTCAGTATTATGGAATTCATATTCCATTGGTGTAACGTACCGGATCCAGGTTCAACTCAACAGGTGCCCCAAACCCGGTTGGTCACAAGACAACAAGCGCATTTCCCCAATCGCCAGAGGCTTCCAACTTACAGCGAGTGCCTAGTTTTGATAGTGGGGAAATTATACCCTCATTTTTCAATGGGTAATGTAGTGGTGAAAATATAAACATGTTAAAAGAGGAAGTAGTAAACAATACCAAGCTGAAATGGAAAACATTATAGAAGTAAAAGATAACAACAGTCATATAAATTAGATGATTCAAGATTTCCCTAGGTCTAAGAAATCATAAAAAACTGGATTCACTGCAATCTGAAACAATACAGTACAAGGGAAAAATATAGAAAAGAAAAACAAAACAGCGCAGTAGGAACTCAGCTGCATCACAAGCCTAATCTCAGTCCCATACTCTCTTACTCCTCTGCAACAATCATGTACCTATATAGGGACTCTTTCCCTTAAAAAACGTGTATAAATATAATCTTTTTTGTCCCAAGGCATGACACAAATTGGGTGTGAGCAATAAATCCCAGTAGGAAACCACCAAAGGCCCGTTCCCAACTGTCAGTGAACATGTGCAATAATAGTGTGCATTAAGAAAATCAGTATACTAGGATTTAATCCAATGAAAACATTCCTACTCGTAACATTCCCATTTTAATTATTATTTAACAATTCAATATAATTGAATTCTACGTTCTCGAGACTCATCCTCAACCGACAATATCTTAAACAGTTATGCAGAAAAAACCACAACAAGTTATCTAACAATTATAATGGAAAACAATAAGAATCTTGTGCTTTAGCTTGGAATGTATAAAATTTTAAATCACCACAGTGAATATAAAATGTAAATGTTGTCAGCATACATGAAAATCCATAACCTCAAGTAATCAGAATCGAAACCCACAGGTGACTGCCCACAAGCATAACGAATATTTCCCTCTGGGGAATGAGGTGTCTCCCACAAGCACAAAAGCTACTACCCACATGCATGAGAAAGGTTTCTCTCAAGCTAAACGAAACACTTCCCTCAAACTATGAAAATAACAGTGATGATCCCAACACATAATCAATAAATAAATATGTTTTCTCTCAACAAAATGGC
Organism: Viscum album; assembly: GCA_963277665.1. Lineage (NCBI taxonomy): Eukaryota > Viridiplantae > Streptophyta > Magnoliopsida > Santalales > Viscaceae > Viscum > Viscum album. The sequence goes on from OY728135.1 coordinate 2,028,983,795, forward strand.
ATACCCATGAGTATCCTGGCCAAATGGCTAAACACGGGAAACGCACCCACGGGGTGGCCCTAGATCAGGGAAACATTCCCAAATAAAATTTCACACATAATAAAAAAATTACCTATGCAATTATAGGTACTTAATAAGTAAATGATTCAGCCATACGACACCCCAAACATGGGATTGTATCACAACGATACAAAAAAACAATCAACAGTTGGAATTAAGAACCAGACCACCTACCATTATCTCCTCTGATCAATATATGTGAACGATGCCTCTAGAAACACCCGAGAATGGCATAGATCAGGGATAAAAGATTATCCATTAAAACTCAAATAACATCCCCTTAGAAACGAATTGGAATGAACCATTCGAAAAGAGGGAAGAGATTACCCGCACAGTCCCAACGTGATCATCCGCGAAGGAATAGGAGTCCCGGTGTTCGGTCGAGAAACTCATCCATGGTCCTACCATCTCTACCATGAAATCTCGGCATTCTAAGATTCCTCCATTGAAAGAGGTGGATGATACCTATTTTTATCCAATAAAAACAAACTACATGGTGTGTACTATCAAGTACACGACGTGTGCTTTACATTTTTTAACTGTTCCCCTGGCGTCAACTTTTCACCGCCACACTTTTCATCTATCGACAATAGTACACTGTAAGGACCCGTAAATTTCATAGAATTATTTTTATTAATTTCTTTGGGATTTTACGAGTACTTAGTTTCTGATGGCACCTGATTCTGAGGTTTGGTGTGCCTAGAATAATTTTCTGATGTTTAGCTCAGGTACATTCAGTGAACGAACGAGTGAGTTTTCCTAACATTTGAACTGTTTCTCGGAATCGAAATCCAAGGGCACCGGTGAAAACTCAGCACCGGTATTTGCTTAGGAACACCTATTTCAGAGGTGTGTTTTCTTGGGAGGAGTTGTTAAAAATATGAACAATAAAAATATAGTTATTTTACAATTATATTTTTATTACACCACTAGTGGTTTATTAGTTAAGGGAAATGATGTTGTGAGGAAGTGGGGTGGGGCCCACATGACCCCCCTCCTCTTTAAATTTTCTAACACCCCATTAAACACACCCCTCTAAATTTAATTTTTAACTCATCCTCTCCCCCTATTTATTACAAGTCAACTCTCTCATTAAATTATTTGATTAGTATAATCAATGTATTTAATTAAGAGTTGAATTTTGAATTCATGGCGTAGGATTAATAAAATAAGGGTTAACTTTATTTTATTTTGGGGTTGTTGTTTGAGAATAATAGGGAGAAAATACACAAAGCCTAGGGAATCTTCATCTTCTTCATTGGAGAATGTGAGGAATGTCAAGACCTCAACGAAGAACGTCGTCACCACAAGGAGCGATCGTCGTGCCTTTCTTCTCCTCTCCACATCCGGTGTGTGACGCCACTCCACCTCGGACGATCTCTGTCAACATGTATGGAGCCTCACCCCATGAAATCATTTTCCACAACGATCACCGATCATCAAATCGTTATCGACATAGGGGATTGTTTTATGTTCGTGGATTATTTTGGTGTTCATTGTTAATTTTTCTTAGCCGCCTGTTATCAAATTAATGGGGGGGGGGAGGTCGGACCGCACGAACACAACCGATCATCCTCCCCCTTTGTTGATGTTCACCATTTTGGTATGGAACGAAGGATAAGAAGTGCAACGGGTTGGGTCGTGCCCAAATGGGCCATACCCGGACCCGGGTCGGGTCAACCCGGTTCGGGCCGACCCAGGGGGTATTGGGCCAGGTCGGACCGGGCCCAAACCCCATGTTTTTTGACAGATCCGTTCAAATGCCCATTACATGGGATACAGACCTCTGATCGACGCACCGTCAGGTGGGTAGCGATCCTTGGATCAATACAATCATTTCAGTATATTACATTAAAGGTTTTGGAGAACTTTGGGTATAGCCGGGTTGGTTCGAACACGAAACCAACCGGGCCTTCGGAGAGAAAACGATTATAACATGAGATCCGGACGTCTGATTGACGTGCCGTCGACTTTTTTGGATTCCTCTCAGTGAGACGGTTCTTTTGGCTTAGTCTACTCGAGGTTTGGATGCAGTTGGAGTATAGTCGGGTGGGCTTTGACTTAAAAACCAACCAGGCCTCTGGGACGAAAAATCCAATAACTCTCAGACCAGGCGTCCGATTAACGCGTCGTCGGTCACGTTGAATTACTATTGATGATACAGATCTTTGGGATACATCAAATTCGAACTTCGTTTCAGTTGATGTATCGACCCCCCTTGGCTCGTGGAGCGGACCCTCCCGGAATCGAGCATGCTATCTGCGGGAACGCTAGAGCTGGCTGTGACGACAACGACGATAAGGAATTTACTGGGATCCTCTGTGGGTTCGGCAGCGACAGCGAACGTACTGGAATCTTCCGTGGGTTTGACGGAAAAGACTATTGTTACTGTATCCTATGTGGGTCCAGCAGTATGTGACTACTGTTCTTGTATCCTACATGGGTCTGGTAGTATTTGACTTGGTACTTGTATCCTACGTGGGTCCGGCAGAGTAGCTAGTCTTGTATCCATTGTGGGTCCGACAGCTTAGCTGGTCTTGTATCCATTGTGGGTCTGACAGATTAGATGAATCAGCGGCTACATCTAATCATCTTTATCATCTTACGAATAAGTATACCTGTTTGAGCTGAGTCTTGACTTTCAATCATCATCTTCGATATGATTTACTTGATTTCCTATGTGGATTGGGTTGTGTTATCCTATGTGGATTGGATTGTTCTATCCTATGTGGACTAGAGCGAACGTGGGATCTTAGTTTGGAGCTAAACTGGAATTGAAGACTTAGGTATATGTATGGGCATATACCCTAGTAGAGTTGGTTGTTACTTCATGATTGTATCTTTCCTTTGTGGATTATCCTTCGTGGATTCTGGGAGACCTTCGGGGGTCTCAGGGTCCCTACTATGTGGCATATACTCACCCCTACATGGGATATGCCTGCACTACGTTGTGTTGGATGCAGATGAAAGAAAGCGCTGATCCAGGTAAGAGCTCATGGAGCAAGATGGTACCTGGAGGTGGATCACTGGACGAGATGTACACGGAGCAGACGGCTTGAGCTGAGGAGCAGAGGAGACTACCTTTACCCACCCATCAGTTTGGATTTTCAGAGGACGGATCGGTGTTGCTGCTTTACTTTTCTTCCGCCGTACTCTCCTTTCAGTTGTACTATACTTTCTATTGGGTGTGTATTCTGGCCCATTAACTTTCAAGCACTTACTATTGTACTCAGTTTACTTAGTGTTTACTTTTTCTTGCTTACTCTATGGTGTTTGTTTTCTTACATAAAGGAAATACCTTCCCTCATATCGTGATTTATGCCTTTGGTGCTAGTTCCCAGCCCCTGGCCTACGGAAGGCGGGCTTGGGGTAGTCACGACACGGGTCCTGAGGATGGGTCATGACATACACGATGTGTTTATTTGAGTACACAGCTTGTACTGTCGCTCCGCTGGCAGCTACTCCCACCACCATACTGTTCACCTACCGACTGATTACACAACGTGTATATACGATGTACACAGTGTGTAGTTATTTTTTACACCCTTCATCTCTAATTGTCTTACACCTCTATTGAACATTTCCTACACAGCCAAAGTACACAGCGTGTGGAAAAGAACACGACATGTACTTTTCAAAATTTGGTATTTTCCCCATTTTCCTTAGTTTCTAAAAAACCATTAAGGAAAAAAGAAAAAAATAGGAAACCCATACTTCAAGAATAATAACTGAGTTCTTACAAACTTCCCCCATTAAAGAAATTTGTCCCCGAATTTCCCTAACAAAGGTATTGAAGATAAAGATAAGAACATACTCTATAAAAAGAGTGCGTATGTCTGCCTCTCGCTCCCAGTTATTGTTCTGCACTCATCCATACTACCATAGCACCCATATGAGAGAAACTAACCAGCCTTAGAGAACATTCGTGCTACTATAAATAATACAAATCAGATGAAACGCAATGGATGCATCATCCAGAAGTTCAACCTCCTTAGGCTGAAAGATGTGAGACAGGTCTGAGTGATAATGGTGTAGTTTAGATACATGGAAGAAGTCATTCATGGCCCGGTACCTCGGTGGTTACTGAAACTGATTGGAAACTGGCTCGACTATCTCTAGAATCACTAAAGGCCCCACATACCTTGGTGAATGTTTACCCTATCTTCTCATCTGCCTATGACCCAACCTCGGTGAAACACGCATGAAAACCTGATCCCTGAAAATGATCTCCAAGGGTCGTCTGCGATGATCAACATAGGATTTCTGACAAGACTGTGCAGTAGCCATCAGCTACTGAAACATTTCCAAAATTGGTAGGATGCTCCCCCTCAACAGGTGAATTCTCAAGTACAACAATGTCACCCTCAGCAACTCTGTCTTCCACATCAGAATCCTCTATAACTAATTAGAATTCTCCAACTACAGGAATCTCCTCTATAATGGGTACATGTCTGTTAACTTAATCAAAATCCTTAGCAGGCATTAGGGAGTGTCCAATCAATGGACTAAGGCTCAAGCTGTTAGAAACAGATGGTTCACCTCAATGAACATATTCTACATTCTCGAAGGTATCCACTTCCTAATCAGATCTATGTTGGTCATCCTCATACACTGGTGCCTCTTCACTATTTATACCCAAAACATTTTCTGTAATAGGTAAGTTTAATGAAACACATTCCTTTTCTTGTGATACAATTTCAGGAGTTGGGCTAAGAGGCAAGTTCGGATCTCCTCCATCTTCTGCAGAAGAATCCCAATGTTTTAAATCATCACTATACTGTGGTTCCCCTTCATTAGGTCCTAGAAATAGATGCCTCACATTCTTAGGCCTTGAAGGAAGATCCACAGGATTAAACATATCATATAGCTTCTTATCATCAGTATCCCATTCTCCTTTCCATGGGTTCCGTCTTATCATCATGTATTTTCAAACTACGCTTGTGATAAAAAAATTATTTCTTACTACCACTATCTCATCTTGAGACTCAGCTACCCCTTTCACTTTAATCATAACTGAAATCTTCTAGGAAAATAATAAATCTGTGTTCCTTGATTTGGGCCTGGTCATATCCTCCATTTGAATCATTAAAAACCTGCACAGATTCACCTTCACTCCATGTCTCCAGATATGTAACAGATAGATATCATGATATCTCATATTTTCAAGGTCCCCTCTCCTTGGACATGGCACATGTTGCACAAACTTGAACATCATTCGGTTCTCTCCATCCATTTCAGCATCCACCACTTTTCATTGCATGCCACTACCATTGAGCTCCTCTAATGAAGTCTGATAGTCAAAAATATCACTGGTAGGTGGTACTGTCTTCGATGAATAACCATAAAATCCTTTATGTGGTACTCTCAGGTACTCATCCATCTCAACAGATGATAAAGATATTTCCTTTCCATTCAAAAATGAAATCATTCGGTTCTCATCTTCTGATTTCTCAAAACTAAAAAACTCATTGAACATTTTTACTAGCTTCTGATAGTAGGGGCCATTATTATTTGATAAGAATTCTACCCAAATTTGATCTTCCAGTACCTCTAGAACTAGCAATTTACTAGATATCAGCCATTCCTCGCATAGCTGTTTCTCGATTATAATATCTCTATGTTGTAAATGAGGATTCACTGGATGCCTCACAGACCTTGATATACTAACACTCCAACAGTCTTCAGGTCCTATCTTATACTTCTTCACATTTTTCTCATCAATGTCATCTCTGACAGTAGGAATTTTGGTTTCTTCAATTTCTGGTTCGAGGAACATAGGGTTTTCGCAAGATTCATGAGCTAAGGCTTGAGGGTAAAGGGTTTGAGGTGGATCGAGAAGTAACTAAGAATAACTTTTATCATTTTGGAATCATAAAATAAAAAATTAAAATATAATAAGTATAACGTAAACAATACATATTTGAGCTGTTTAAAGCTACATAAGTTTTAAAACAGTGCAACCTATCAGTAACTCATACATGTGAGAATTTCTAACAGTGAGGTATAACGGTGAGGTTTACTAACAATGAGTTATAACGTTGAGGTTAATTAATAGTGAGGTATAAAGGTGAGGTTTACTAACAGGGAGTTATAACGTTCAGGTTTACTAACACTGAGGTATAATGGAGAGGATTACTAACAGTGAGGTATAACGGTGAGGTTTACTAATAGTCAGAGTCTATCATTCCTAACTCATCTATAATGTATCTTAACCTATCCAAACATAAAGTTTTTGTGAAAATGTTATCTAATTGATGTTCATTACCTATAAATTCAAGAGTAATATCACTTTTTAGTTAGTGATATCTCAAAAGGTGGTGCCTTACATCAATTTGTTTGGTCCTAGAGTGAGATATAGGGTTCTTTGAAATATTAATTGCACTAGTTTTATCACAGTTTATTGAAACATGCATAAAATAATATCCATAGTCCAAAAGATTGTGTTTCATCCACAAAATTTGTGCACAGCAACTACCAACAGCTATATACTCTGCTTTAGTAGTGGAAAAAGCAACTGAATTATGTATCTTACTACACCATGATAATAAGGATTTTCCAAATAAACGAAATGTTCCAAATGTGCTTTTTCTATCCAACTTGCAACCAGCAAATTCAGCATCTGAATAACTTATTAATTCAAAATATAGTCCTTTTGGATAAAACAAACCTAAATTTTCAGTTTTTTTATGATATTTATAAATCATTTTAACAGCAAGTAAATGAGATTCATTAAGATTAGCTTGAAATCTTGCACACAAACACACACTCAACATAATACTTGGTCGACTAGCAGCAAGGTAATGTAAACTTCTAATCATACCTCTTTAATTGGTTTGATCCACTTGTTTCCCAGTTTCATCAATATACAACGTCTAAATAGTACTCCTAGGTGTATCACCTTCCTTAATACTATCCAAACCAAAACGTTTTAAAAAATACTTTGTATATTTACTTTGAATCAAAATAATACCATTTTTATTTTGAAAAACTTGAAATCCAATAAATATTTGATTTCTCCCATTAAACCCGTTTCAAATTCATTTTGCATACTCTTTGAATAATCAGTACATAAAGAATGTTTTAAAGATCAAAAAATAATATCATCAACATAGATTTGTAATATCCAAACATCATTAGAAATTATTTTAATAAAAAGAGTTGGGTTAGCAATCCCTTTAGTAAAACCTTTTCAAAATAAGAAAATTACTAATTCTATCATACCAAGCTCGTGGAGCTTGTTGTAAACCATATAAAACTTTAGAATGTTTGAAAACATGATTTGGAAAATGAGGATTATTAAATCCTAGTGGGTTTTCAACAAAAACATCTTCTATTATAAAACCATTTAGAAAAGAAATTTTAACATCCATTTGATATAAATTGTAATTCAGATGACCAGCATAGGCAAGTAGGATCCTTATAGCTTCAAATTTAGCTACAGGGTAAAAGGTTTCCTCATAGTATATTTTTTACTCTTTAAAATACCCTTATGAAACTAACATAGCTTTGTTTCTAACTACATTTACTAACTCATAAACTTTGTTATGAAAAAACATTTAGTGTCTATGGTCAAAGTGTCCGTAGTTATATCAACTAATTCCCAAACATTGTTTCATTCAAATTGATTTAATTCTTCTTTCAAATCCATTACCCAAAATTCATCATTGATTGCATCATTGATATTTTTAGGGTCTAACTATGAATGAAAGACTTTATGTTCTACCTGGTTTCTTAGAGAAGCTCTAGTCTATGTCCCTCTATCAAGATTACCAACAATTTCATCTAAAGGATGATTCATTAGAATCTTAGTTGATCTAGTAAAGGTAGGACTAGAGATTTCAGGTTCATCTGTAGGTTGGGGTTCAACAGAAGCAGGTTCTGGAATATGTCAAGAAATGGTGGTCTTTACATCAGGTTCATTGATTTTATCATTAAGGTCTTGAACAGACAAATTTTCTTCAAGATTTTCTAGGGACGATTTGGGTTCACGTGGATCAGTTTCTTCAAACATGATGTGAAAAGATTCTTCCACACATTTGGTTCTTTTATTAAGGACTCTATAGGCTTTTCTAGTTAAATAATAACCCTGAAAAATTCCTTCATCACTCTTAGATGAAAACTTATCATGATTATCATTTTTATTGAGAATTTAAACATTGCATCCAAAAAATATAATGTAATTAATCTTAGGTTTCCTATGCTTCCACAACTCAAAAGGGGTCTTCTTGAGAAAATGTCTAATAAATTCTCTATTAATAATATAATAATATGTATTTACAGATTCAGCCCAAAATTAAAATGGGAGGTCATACTCATATAGATTAGTTCTTTCAATTTCTTGAAGGGTTATGTTATTTTCTTTCTACTACACAATTCTGATGAGGTGTTATACAGGCAGAGAAATTGTGACTATAGCCATTGTGTGAACAATAAGATTCAAACTCATGATTTTCAAACTCACTACATTGGTCACTTCTTAAAGTCTAAATTTACAGTCCACTAAGGTTTTCTACAGACATGGAGTATTTAATAAAAAAGAAGAAGCTTCACTTTTTGGAGCTAAGAAGTATACCCAAGTTTACCTAGAGTTGTCATCAACTAAGACGTAGAAATAGTGCTTCCTATTTAAACAATATAATATAGAAGGTCCAAACAAGTCCATGTGAACCAACATGAGAGGTTTAAAAGTTGAACCTTCTTGATTTTATTTAAAATAAACTTTATGTTGCTTTCCCTTTTGACAGGGATTTGAAACATTGTCTGTTGGGAACTCATGTTTAGGTAGGTCTCTAACTAAGTTTTTCCTAGTCAATTTTCTAAGTGAATGAATGTTGAAATTTACTAATCATTTGTGCCATAGCCATGACTATTTATGAAATTCATTTTAGAAAGTAATTTTTTATTTACCTAAAGAAATCAAATCAACAGCATAAACATTTTCATTTCTCAAATCAGAAAATAGTAAAATATTTTTTGAATTAAAAACATTAGAAGAATCGTTTTCAAATTTTAAATTAAAACCACCATCACACAACTGATACATACTCAACAGATTCTATTTAATTCCATCTACAAATAAAACATTGGAAATTAAAACTGAATCAGTGTTACTAATATGGCCTAGGCTGTTGATTTTTTCTTTTGAATTATCACCAAAGGTGACATGACCTCAATAAACATTGATTAAACTCTTGAAGAATGAGTAATCTCCAGAAATATTCCTTGATCATGTATTTTCCATGTACCATACCTTCTTATGGGAACTTTTCAAGAAAGATTCCTTCAAAACAGGTTTACATAGAAAATGATTTCGGTACCCAGATTTTCTTGGGTCTAGACATGTTAGCAATGAACGCTTTAGGTACCCAGATTTGTCATATGGGTCTCAAATAATTTAAAGAGACCGTATATTCTAAAAGATAAATTTTATTTGATCTATAACAATATAAATAACTAGGTGAAGAATATTAATTTCCATAACTATAACTAGCATCATTATACCTAGATTTAGGAATAAATCTTGTTTTAGTAATTTGTTTCATTCTATGTTGATAACCTATTTCAGTGTTATATTTTGTTTCCACTTGTTTACATACAATTTGCTTAAGTGTGTCATTTCCATTAGTGAACTTTTCAATGTCCTTCCTTAATTGATCATTGAAGAATTCCAGTTCAGTATTTTCTTTAACTAATTGATACTTTTTTCAATTTCAAAATCAAGAGAAGATTTAACAGAACTGGTCAAATCATGTTGTTTCTTCAAAGTCTTATACTTGTCCTACAATTCATTACATGTCTCTTATATCATATTCAAATATTCAAATAATTCTACACTAGACATATTTTCAGATTCAGAAAAAGAATCAATACTATAATAATTTGAATTTAAGGCAGGAGTATCCAGTGTTACTTAAGATGTGTTTGTCATGAAACACATATTAGCATTCTGAGAATTTTCATCCTGGGTAGAATCCGAAGCACTTAAACTGTCGTTAAAAGCACTCTAAGTTTCTTTCATAGATTTATTTTACTTTTTGTCTGTGTAGTCATGTTTCTTATTGAATTTTAGTTTTGGATAGTCATCATTTACATGTCCTTTCCTTCTGAACTCATAACAGAAAATATCATCACTCTAATCAGACATCTTCCAATCTTTCTTCCAGTGTCCTTTGTTGTAATATTTACATTTTTAGTTAGATTTTATGAAGAATTTATTCTTCATGTAGAACTTCTTAAATCTCCTAGCTATTTGAGCCATCTCATCATCACTATCAGAGTCTGAACATTCACATGTTGAGATTTTAGAAGGTTTATGAATCTCATTATCCTTTCTCATTGAGACTGTAGATTTAAATTATACCGACTTCTTTTTAGGTTCATCATCTTATTCCTTGTTTACTTTAATTTCCACTTTAGACATTATAAGCTTACCAATTAATTCATTAACAGGTAAATCTCTAATATCACATGATTCTATAATTGACACTGATGTGCCTCTCTATCTGTCTTGCAGCCATATTAATATTATGATGATCTGTTCATTTGCAGGAACAGCTTTTCAAAGATATCTCACACTGTTGACAATCTCATTGAACCTGAGATACATGTCATAAATGGGTTTATCAGGCTTCATTTTAAAATTATTATACTCATTAGTATAGATATTTAGTATCATTTCATTAACATTGGTTGTTCTCGCATGAGAATCAATCAAATTATCCCAAATTTCTTAAGATGTTTTACAAGCAGATATGTGATTAAATTCCTCATCTCCTAATGCACAATACAGAGAATTCATTGCTTTAAAATTATTATTGTAAGCTGTCTTAGTAGGTTCATCCAAAGTAGTTCTTTCAGTTCTTGGAATATTATATTGAGTCTCTATAGCCATGAAGATATCAAATCCCATACTCTCTAAATGAATTTTCATTTTAAGCTTCCACTAAATATAATTAACACCATTATAGAAGGGTGGCATGTGGGTAGCCAGACATTCTAGTCTATTATCAATAATAAGATTTTAGCAAATATATTAAAGAGGTAAAATTTTGAAATAACTGAAATATAAGATCTTTAATATGAAACTAAAATCACAGTTGAAAAACAATGTATTTCGAAAACCTTTAATAATAAACAATCCCTTTGATACCAAATGTTGGTCAGAGTGGATACTAAATAAGGGGGTGAATTGCGTTCCAAAAAAAATTTATGTTAAAAATATTTCGACTAAAACCCCCAAATAAAAACTAAGTTAAATTTTAGTGAATTTGTAAAACTATAAGTGCTCAGTTAGGTTATCAAAGATTGATTAGGTCTCATGTAATTTAATCATAATATTAAATTAGCTTTTGAAACTAACCTACTGATTTACAATAGTTACAAAAACATGCTAGATTAACTATCAAAGTAACTTTAAAACAGTTTGATATTCAATTTAATTAGCAGTGGAATATAAAATATATAGTATACTTTAGACATAATCTATGTTTCACAGCAGATATAACCAAGAGGTTCAGTCTCAAGTGGAGACTTATTCCCGAAAAACAATTTATATAAATTTGATCCACACCCTCGATTGGGGTAAAAAACAGTACAGAGACTGTCCAGGTATAAAGACCTCTACCACAGTTCTTCGTGGGAAAACAAAAACTACAGGACAGTAGCTATCCAGGTTCTACTTGAACTCTACCAAAATCCATAGTGGTATATAAGAGATATATAGAAGGTTTTTGTGAGGAATTTTAAATTCCTCTAGTATGCACATGAGACTGTGTGTGTATAAAATATAGAGAGTATGCACACTTCTCAAAATGTAAATAAAATAATCACTGAGAGAGTAGATATGAGTTTTAGGATTCCCTAGTGGTTTAAATTGTATCTATGGACTCCTTTGATTAATCTGTAATGCTTCTAAGTCCTTCTCTTTTTTTTCATGAAAAACAGAGGGTCATTTTCTTCAAGTTCAGTTTGATCAGCTTGAGTGCATGAAGAGCTTGTTGTAGTTCTTCACTCCTTGACTAAAGTTAAACTTGTGTTCTCATCTAGAATGAATGGCTTAATGTATGTATAGTTTCCTTATAGTATGGATATAGACTCTCTATATTAACCACTTTTAAACACTATTCAGCCCTTATTTTTCACACGCTTATGCCAGGACTTTGTCGTTCCTTTTATATCATTCAGCTCCAGTCAGTGGGAATGATTACGTTTTTATAGGTACGAGGTATTCTTCCCTGACATGCTAACAACTATAATTAAATAACATTAATTGCATTAAAATCACAAATATGACCATTAGCATTATTTTAATAATATATAAAAAGTAGAGTTGAAGAATCATTGACTGGTTAAGTCTTTCATCAGTAGATCTCTGTTAGAAGACTTGTAACGGTGGACTATGTATAGAGGTGAGATCCTATCGGTATCTATTCGTTCTTTTATAGGCAGCTCCTTGTATCGGTAGCAGTTAATCAGTGTATCAGTAGCTCTATGTACCAGTGACACCTATTGGTATCTTTGGTGTATTGGTAGCTCGTCTTTATATCGGTGAACTTTGTAGCGGTAGACTTGCTTATACCGGTAGACATACTCTAACAGAAGATCTGGTGTAATAGTAGCTCGTATCAGTAAACTTTTATATCGGTAGCCTTTTCTATCGATTACATGTTCATACCGGTAGCTCCCTTTTATACCAGTGATTAAGTGAATACTAGGGGACTTATGCACACTGGTCAACTTGTTCTATCAGTAGCTTTGCTACTATCAGTAGCTGTTCTGTATCAGTGGATACGTTCTATAATGGTATCTCTTATCGGTAACTCTGAGTTTTAGTGAGTTATCTATCGGTAGACTGAGTCTATTAGTGACATTTTCTTACCGGTGGACTTACACATACTGGTAGCTCTGTTCTATGCAACGCTTATCCAGATTGAGTTATAATTATTTCATCGTTTGTATAAGCATAGATATGCATTGATTAATATATTCCAACGATTATTATTTTATTCTTATCAACTCAATAGTAGTATGAGAATGTAAATAATATATAGGTGAACATTATTTTGGAATATCATCATATTAAGACATAATTGAGATTATCAAAATAGCTGAGGTCAACATAACTATATAAGAAAGCATTTATTGATTACAATTATTTTCATGTACATATTTCATTTCCATAATTATTTATTATTTTTAAAAAATATATATCATTTATTAAATCTCACAAATCTGATACAAAATTATTCATTTGAAATAGAATTTATTGAGTCTTATATGGGAAAATTTTCTAAAATTTAAAATAGTTTCATCAATCACACAACCATAGAAATAAATTAAAATGAATGTTTTAAAAAATAATTTTTAAAACATTTAATATCAATTTTGTAATATAAAAATTGTCAATATTTAATAAAAAATAACCCTATGACAATAAATGTAATTATAAACGCATCAACATTTCGTAACTGTTAAATTAAATATGAACATGGAAAAAAGTGACATTCAAATTGATATCATTAAATATATGAGAACATTATGTAAACATAATATAATTTATTTTAATTTTTTAACCATTATTATCCATTAATATTAAATGTTCATATACATATGGTTTATATAGATCATCGTACTGATATTTATCATATTATTAAAAAAATTATGAATCAAAATATTTAATGTTACTATATTAAATTATTTTATAATAACCATTCACAGTTATATAATTTAGTTGATGTATCTCATATATAGATAAATTTCAATGAAAAATTGTCTATTCCTAATCATTGAAACTATTATAATGAATTGTTGGAATTTACATCATTGTGATTCATTAATATAAATCCTTATGAGAGTTGTTAGTTTTGTTTTCAACTATTTTTTATCATGGGAAATTCTCTGGGGAACATGGGAATATGAATTTAATTTAAACATGGTATATATAAGATAAAATATAAATATTCAAGATGATCTATTTTATGTAGTATTCTAGAAACAATATTTTTTTGTATATAGTTCTTATATATTAGAAGAAGTTAATAATGATAAATTACATTATTATATGTTGTTCTATGTTTAATATGAAATAAATATTTAACATTACCAACATACCTTTGCATTATAAATAATAAATTTCTTCCATGTTATTAAGAGAACCTTCAAATGATATAATGAAATTATTAAATATTTTACTATAGTCAGATTACATGAAAAAATGGGATAAAAATTACGATTAACTTTATCTGGGAATATTACATAAATTATGACACATTGTATCATGTAGTATTCAAATAGTAATATCCAATATGAGATATCACAATAATAGGTTTTGTAGTGGTAGAATCACATATTTACATATCCTAAGATACTCATAATTTTTGGTTTTTAATTTATTCATTGAAATTAATAATATTATTATTAATTCTTTTAATGGATTATAGAGCAAGTAATATATATGTAAATTGTAAAAACTAATGTTCAAAATAATGAAGGTTATTTTAGGTATGTCATTTAAATAATATTACAAATGAACAATTAGATTAAAATAATTTCATCTCAACCTTGTCTATGTTGATATATTATCACTTTCAATTAAATTATCCCTTCATATTAAATTCCATCAGTATAGTGTATTGATGTGTTTATATAAGAGAGTAAAATAATGATGTATAAATAAAATTGGTTGATGAAATAGGTGTAGACCCTTCTTGATGAGAAATAATTAGAATGATAATATTGTAATAAGTTATTAATAACATTATGGTATTTCTATTCATTTAATACATTTTCCTATTTTATTGGATGCATCTTGGGCCTCCAAAGGATGGAGATAATTATCTAGTAAAAAATAATAATTTTTGTTTAATTATATTAATTTTATGTAATTTATAATAGGTATAAATATATAATGGATATTCGTGTTTTCCTAGATTTTAGATAATGTTGATGATGGATTTCAATTTTTATGAGTAAAAATGACCATTCAAAGTCTTTATTAGAAAATCTCATCATGTAAGGCATTTACATGCAATGTAATGGGTGAAGGGTGGGGTTTTTGAGTCAAATATATAATGAAAATATAGTCAATAAATGTATTTGGTTCAAAATATGTAATTTGTTATGTTGGATTCTTAATATAAAGGTGATGATTTAGTGAATTCACTTATTTTTCATGAATTACAGATTTTTTAAGGGTATTATCCACCATTAAAATCACATAATTTTTTATTTTTAGGGAGAATCATGCCTTATTTCTCTATAATTCATCTTCTTTATCTTTGATTTTGACCTAGATGTCACGACCCGTCCTTGGGGCCCGTGCCGTGACTACCCCATGCCCGCCTTCCATAGGCCAGGGGCTGGTGACTAGCACCAAGGAGTAAATCCCGATAAAAAGGGAAGGCATTGCCTTTGTAATGTAAACAAACACCACAGAGCAAGTAAGCAGTAGAAGTAAACAGTAAGTAAAAACTGATACAAAAGTAAGTGCGGAAATGTAAGTGGGCCAGTATACAAACCCAAACTGAAAGTAAAGTACAACTGGAAAGGAAAAACATCAAATGAAAGAAAGTATAGCTGCAGCCTCAAGCCGTCCACTGGAAGACCCACCAGAAGGGTTAGTACAGATAGCCTCTACAACTCCTCGAGTCCAGCCGTCTGTTCCGAGTACGTACCGCCCAGTGGTCCATCTCCGGGTACTGACCTGCTCCGCATGCCTCAACCGCCATCAGCGTTGTCCATCGTCTGCAACCAGCACAACGTAGTGTGGGCATAGCCCATGCATGGGTGAGTATAAGCTACTCAGTAGGTACCCCGAGACCTCCGAAGGTCTCCCAGAATCCACAAAGGGTAATCTACAAAGGAATATACGATCACGAAGTAACGTCCGACACTACATAGGTATATGCCCATACATATACCTAAGTCATCAAATCTCGTTCGGAACCAAATCCGAGCTCAAGTACAACCCAATCCACACAGGAAAATGTAACCAATTCCACATAGGAAATCACAACCCAATCCACACAGGAAAGCATAACGTAATCCACACAGGATATCAAGTCAAGATTTATCTCACACAGGGATACTTCTTCATGTGACGATAGCGATGATCAAATACAGCCACTAATTCATCTATTCCATCAGTCCCACAAAGGATCGATAGGTACTAACCCCCACAATGACCAAAAAAGGATCTAACCCACACAGGATCGATAGGTAACTAACCCCCGGAACGACCCACACTGGATCAGACCCACACAGGATCTGTAGGCGCTGGCCCACACAAGACCACTCAGCGCTGACCCACACAGGATCGGTCCCACACAGGATCGGTAGCACTGATCCACGTAGGATCACTGAGTGTTGTATTCATCGCTGTCAAATCCACGGAGAATTCCTGCACAGTCATCATCGTTTTCGCAATCACATCCAGCTCTAGGGATCTCGCACACAACAAGCTCGTTCATGAGGGTCCGCTCCACGAGCTGAAGGGCTGATACATCAATTGACACATAGTCAGGAGATGATGTATCCAAAAGTTCTGTATCGTCAACAGGAACTCAACGTCGTAGACAACGCGTCAATCGGATGCCCGGTCTGAGAATTATTGGATTTTTCGTCCTAGGGGCCCGGTTGGTTTTTATGTCATAACCAACCCGACTGTACTCCAAAAGAATCCAAACCTCGAGCGGAGTAAGCCAAATGGTCTGTCTCACTTAGAGAAATCCAAAAAAGTCGACGACACGCCAATCAGACGTCCGGAATCCAAGTTATAAGCGTTTCCGCTCTGAGGGCCCGGTTGGTTTCGTCTACGAACCAACCCGAACACACCCAAAGTACTCTGAAACCTTGAGTGTAGTATACCGAAACGACTGTCTCGATCCGAGGATCTCTACGCAAATGATGGTGCATCGATCGGAGGCCTGTAGCTCATGTTATGGGAAACATACCGAAAGAGGATCGGTAATAGGGGTCCGGGCTCGGTCCGACCCGACCCGATACGCCCAGGGTCGGCCCGAACCGGGTCTGTGTGCGGTCCTTTTGGGTGCGGCCTAGCCCCGCTGGCATGGCCCGGCCTAGCCTGGGCGCGACCCGGCGCGCTGGCGGACCCGCGTGCTGGCCAGGTGGCTCGGCCGAACGGCCGAGCCGTTCAGAATGCAGTGGGGGGGCGCTGCCCCCTGCGTGTAGTAACCGCGGCCCCTTAATGGGGTCTCTCACATCCGGCCAGCCGGGAGTTTGATCCTCCGGCTCTTCCCTGTCTGGTCGGCTCGCTCAGGCCGGCCGGCTTCTACCACCACGGGACCGACAAGGCCGGTCCCCCCTGCTCAGACGCCGGCGGGCCGATTCCGGCCACCGGTCCCCCTCCTCCGCCGCAGCTTAAGCCACAGCCTTGGTCCATCTGGCGCGTCGCGACGTCGCGACGCCCCTCCGCCGCAGCCCCGCTCCGCCCGCGGTGTCTTCGGGTTTTTTCTGGCACGGTGCGATGGCACTGTGCATCCTTGCCGCTCGTTCCTGCGTGGTGCTGCGGCATCGTGTCACTTTCCTTCAAACCGTAACAGTAAAAAACAACAAAAAAATAATAAGGGAGGAGGGTCGGCCCTGTTTCTGCGGTCCAACCCCCTCCTGTTAAATGATATTAAGCGGTCCAAATTAACGAAGATAGATAATGGAAGAATTCACAAATTAAAACACATAAAACCCTACCTCAACATTGTCGTAGAACGAGAGTTCGTTGCAGAATTAACTGTCTCAGAAGAAGAGGATCGTCACAGAAGAACGTGTCACGGATGTAACATCGTTGGCATTAGGTGATCTCGAGGAAGGCGTCTATCACCGTCGTCTGCCATTGGAGGTCGACGTTCTTCGTCTGTGGCAGTGCGTTCTTCGCATTCTTCATCGAAGAGAGAAGAATCCTCAAGAAATCTCTTTTTCTCCCAAAGGCTCCCACAACCAGAATTCCAACAAAATAAAATATGTTCAACATCTATTTTATTATCATAACCTATGCATTTTAAATTCAAAATATAAGAAACAAACAATTAATTCAATGAATTAATTGTAACGATTTAACCACCCAAATTAATGAGACGTTTCTTAACCAGAATAAACACACGGTTTGACATCATTAAAAGGGGGGTGTAGGTGCGTTACTTAGAAGGAAAGAAATATTGGGGCTCATGTGGGACCCACCTCATAAATATCCTACCAAGTGGGTAGGATAATGTTGGTCACACCTTATCCTCTTAACTTAGGTTAAGTTGCTTTATGTAAAATAAAATAAATTTCCACACCACTTTTATTTTATTCCTTAACTTAACCCGAAAAATTAAAAACCACACCCGAGAAAACGCAACTCCGGAAAAGGTGTTTCTAAGAAATTAACGGTGCTGCGATTCCATTTGTGACCTCAGAATTCGATTCCGAGCACCGGTTCAATGGTTAGAAAAAACCTGCTTGTTCGTTTACTGAACGTACCCGAGCTAAACTTCGGAAAATGATTCCGGGAACACCGGGCCTCAGAATCTGGTGCCATCGGAAACTACGTTCTTGTAAAATTCCCAAGAAAATTAAGGAAAAAATTTCCTTGAACTTTACGATTCTTTACATCAGTCCCAACTCAGGGATTTACGTCCCCGTAAAGATACATAAAAAACTAGGGAAACAAAAGTGGGTACTGGGCACGCATCTGAGCCTCCCGCTCCCAGGTGCTCTCCTGGAGGTTCCTATGCTACCAACTGATGAGCACTAGAGTAATAAACTGTCCACATAGGACCCTCTCATGCCGATCCTCAATCTCCACCGGGACCTCCGCAATGGTCGCCTCATCATCAACGTTCATCTCCCCGTGGTCAATGATATGCGTCAGGTCGTGCACGTATCTCCTCAGCTGGGATACATAGAAGACGTCGTGCACCCGGTGCAACTGAGGTGGTAGAGCCAGGCGATAATCCATCTCACCAATCCTGCTGAGGACCTGGAATGGTCCGATGAAGCGTGGAGACAAATTTCCGCCTCGGCCAAATCTTTGTAATCCACATCGAGGTGAGACCCGCAAGAAGATGTGGTCTCCATCCTCGAACTCTAGTGCCCTCCGCCTCCTATCTACATAAGACTTATGCCGGATCTGAGCTGTCCTCATCTGCTCTTAGATGACCTGGACCATCTATGTCATGGCCTGGACCATCTCTGGTGCCACAAGTGCTGACTCCCCAGGGTCTGTCCAGCACAAAGGAGATCTGCAAGGTCGTCCGTACAACGCCTCGTATGGTGCCATCCCGATGGTGGAGTGGTAGTTGTTGTTGTACGCGAACACCACCAAGGGTAGGTGGTCCTCCCAGCTACGACAAAAGTCGAGGAAACATGCGCGGAGCATGTCCTCGAGAGTCTGAATGGTCCTCTCCATCTGACCATCCTTCTGAGGGTGAAAGACGGTGCTCAGACATAGCTGCGTCCCGAATGCCTCCTGCAACCCCTTCCAAAGCCGGGAAGTAAACCGAGCATCTTGATCGGAGACGATAGATGATAGCACACCGAGAAGCCATAAAATCTCCGGAACATAGAGACGTCCCATGCTCTCCACAGAGCCCTGCTCTCTGATTGGTAAGAAGTGAGCCGACTTGGTGAGTCGGTCAACAATCACCCAAATGGAGTCATGACCTCTGGATGTACATGGATGTCCAGTCATGAAGTCCATATATATGTCGTCCTGCTTCCACTCCGGGACCTCCATGGGTTGTACCAAGCCTGCTGGTACCTGGTGCCCTGCCTTCACCTCCTGGCAGGTGAGGCAACAAGAAACGAACTCTGCCACAACCTACTTCATGCCCGGCCACCAGTGCTGTCGTCTGAGATCCTGGTACATCTTCACCACTACAGGGTGTACCACCAAAGGGGAAGTGTGAAACTCGCTCAGCACCTCCTCCCGTAAGTGAACTGGTACCAAGGTACGTCTACTGAAAAGGACGTCATGATTTCCTCTTAAGGAGAAACCATCAGGTTCCTATCCTGAGGATATCTGCGCACACCGCATCTCACAGTCGGCATCCCCACATTGTGCCTCTCTGACCAACTGCAGTAGTGGAGGAGTGAATGTGAGTGACTGAAGGAATGATGCTCCATATGTATCCACAAAGGATATCTTCAAAGCGACTAGATACTATGTTTCCTCCCCAAATAGCTGATTTTCCATCCTCCTGCTAAGAGCATCGGCTACCACGTTCCCCTTACCCGGAGTATAGACTATCTCAAAGTCATAGTACTAGAGGAACTCGAGCCTTCGCCACTATCTCAGGTTTAGTTCCTTCTGAGAGAAGATGTACCTGAGACTCTGATGGTCAGAGAAGACTGTAAAGCACTCTCCCATCAGATAGTGTCACCATGCCTTCAGAGTGAAAACCACTACTGCTAACTCCAGGTCATGGGTAGCATAGTTCTACTCATGCTGCCTCAAATGACGTGATCCATAGGAAATCATGGACCGCTCCTGCATCAGGACACATCTGAGTCTGGTCCCTGATGCATCTTAGTAAACTACGTACCCAACTCCCACATCCGGTAGCCTCAAGATGGGGGCGCTGGTCAATCTCTATCTCAGCTCCTGGAAGCTCTGCTGACATCTATCTGACCAAACAAAGGGTTTCCCCTTCTTCATCAAAGCTTAGAGTGGTGACGCAACTCTGTAGATGTCTGGCACAAATCTATGATAGTATCCAGCTAGTCCCAAGAAACTCTTCACCTCCGTCACGCTCCTGGGTGGCTCCCAAGCTAGCACTTCTTCGATCTTCGCAGGATCCACCGCAACTCCAGCCTCAGAGATGACGTGTCTCAAGAAGTGGACCTCACATATCCAGAACTGACACTTCGAGAGCTTACCATAATTCTGGTTCTCTTAGAGTATGTCATGTACAACCCTCAAGTGGTAGGCGTGCTCCTCCTTAGTCGTCGAGTATATCAAAATGTATTCGATGAAGACCATGAAAAATCGATCGAGGTATGGCTGAAAAATCTTGT
This sequence comes from Viscum album, assembly GCA_963277665.1. Lineage (NCBI taxonomy): Eukaryota > Viridiplantae > Streptophyta > Magnoliopsida > Santalales > Viscaceae > Viscum > Viscum album. The sequence goes on from OY728135.1 coordinate 2,029,004,864, forward strand.
TCATGAGTCCCATGAACACTGCGGGAGCATTGGTTATGCCGAAGGGCATAACCAAGAATTCATAGTGGCCATACCGACATCTTAAGGCCATCTTCCGCACGTCCTTGTCTTAAACTCTGAGCTGATGATATCCTGACCTGATCTCTATCTTCGAGAACCACCGTGCTCCATTGAGCTGATTGAAGAGGTCATCAATCCTTGGTAGTGGATACTTGTTCCTCACTGTCACCTGGTTCAGACGACGATAGTGGGCACAAAGTCGCAAGCTCCCGTCCACCTTTTTTGTGAACAATATCGGGGAAGCCCATGGAGAAACACCGGGTCGGATGAATCCCTTGCCCTGCACGTCCTCCAACTGTACCCATAGCTCTCAAAACGTGGCGAGAGCCATCCGATATGCTAGGGTGGATATCGGGGTTGTACCGAGGTACATATCAATATAAAAGTCTACCTCTCTACGAGGAGGTAGTCCTGCAACATCGTCAGGGAAAACGTCTGCATACCAATCCACCACTGCGGGAAAACTTGGACTTCGCACATCAACTACTCCTAGGACGAGGCTAGCCAACTGTTGAGTGATGGGATATCCTCTCCTCTATGGGAGTCCATCCTATGCTGCGAAGGCTCCCTTCTCGGCGGTGAAGGTGAACCTTCTCCCCTCGGTGCATACACATCGCACCTTGCGCCTAATACAGTCAATCTGAGAATGGACTGTAGATAACCAATCCATGCTCAAGATGATGTCATAAGGCCTCAACGCCACTACAAGAAGATCCCAGTCGAAGCTCTCTCCTCCTAGAGTATGCTCACACTGCCGGAACTTGTGCATAATCATCGAGTCTGCTCCCGTAGGAGTCTCTAGCCATAAGGATTGAGCCAACAACTATGTCGGAATCTACGAGCTCCGAACAAGGGCAGCAGCTATGAATGAATGACTCGCTTTTGTGTCTATAAGAACTGCAGCAAGGGTGGAATAGATGTAGATAGTACCTTGAATCATCTAGGGAGTGTCGTGGTCGTAGGCCTCTGCTGACTGAAGCTATGCATGTCTCTTCCAGCTAGCTCCCTATGGTCGGGGTGGACCTCATGGTGGTGGTGGTGGTAGAGCCTCAAAGCGTCACCCACCACCTGCTGCTCGGCCAGCTCCTTTGCCTCGTCCGCCTGCTCCCTACTGACCGCCACGGTCAAACTTCTGCCTCTGCCTGTGTGGTCCCTCAACCATCTGCTGCTCCCTTGAACGGCGGGTCAGGCAGTCACGAGCCATGTGACCCTGCCCTCCGCATGCGTAGCACTGTCTGTCTTTCGAAAGATTGGCTCCACGATGTGTGCCCCGCACTGCTGAGCCAGTGTCTTGAGGTCATCTTCATGAGGGTTTGGTCTGCCTGGACCCATGAGTCATCCATCGACTGCCTACTGCAGAAGACTCTGCTACGTGCCACCCGACGGTAGGTCTCACTACTGATGAAGGCTCAGTAAGGAATCTCATGATAATAAGGGCTCACTCCAGTACTCCTGCCTGAGTCGGAATGCTGAGGGAGATCAGTGATGCCCTAATCTCCTGCCTCAAACCCTGCTCGAAGGTCTGGGCCCGGAAGAATGGGTCCCTCACCATGTCTATCGAGTAGCATAAGATATCGGTAAATCTCGCCGAGTACTCGGCGACCGTCAAGCTGCCCTACCGCAGCTGTAGAAGCTCCTGGATGCGCACCGCACAGAGGGTGGATGGGACGAACTGCAAGAGATAGACGCTCTCAAAATCCGTCCAGAGGAGAGATGTATCGTCGTGCACCTAGAGCATCAAGATCCACCATCTTCCTGCTGCCACGTGTAGTAGGCTCACTGCGAGGATCACCATGAGGTCTGCTTGTGTCCTCACTAACCTAAAAACTCGTACTGCTGCCTCCAGCCAATCCTCGGCTGCCTGGGGGTCCGTCTCCCGACATAACCTGGGCGGTCGCTGGCACTGAAACTCGTGCAGTGCACTAAGGCGATGTGCATCGTCAGTGGATGGGGCTGGTAGCATCGGTGGCTCGGTGGGTAGAGGTACCTCTGGTGCCTCAGTTGTCAAAGGGCCCTGTACTGAGGCCTCGTCGCTCGGTGGGCTGTCGTCACACACAACTATCGGGACCCTAGATGGCTTCCGTCGTGGGGCCATCCTGAAAAGAAATAGGTTCACCACGGTCAAACAGTATACCTGGTGAGATGACACAATGTAATCAAAAAGAAAAATAGAAATACACATGCAATCAATGTTTTCGTGTATTAAGTCGGAAATCAGAAGTCAGGGTCCTGGTGTACGGATACATCGGCCGACGCACCAACACTGGACTCCCTGGACTGATAACCACACCCAACACGCTTAACACAATTTCTTCACATAGAAAAAGATCAGAGTCCAAAGTTCTGTGGTAGAACCGAACTCCTCTGATACCAATTTGTCCCGAACCGTCCTCAGGGCCCGTATCGTGACTACCCCAAGCCCGCCTTCCATAGGCCAGGTGCTGGCGGCTAGCACCAAGGCATAAATCCCGATAAAAAGGGAAGGAATTTCCTTTGTAAATTAAACAAACACCTCAGAGAAAGAAAGAAGTAGAAGTAAATACTAAGTAAAAACAGATACAAATGTAAGTGCGGAAATGTAAGTGGGCCAGTATACAAACCCAAACTGAATGAAAAGTACAACTAGAAAGGAAAAATAACAACTGAATGTAAAGCTGCAGCCTCGAGCCATCCACTGGAAGTCCCACCTGAAGGGTGAGTACAGATAGCCTCCAGAGCTCCTTCGGTCTAGTCGTCCGCTCCGAGTACATCCCGCCTAGTGGTCCACTCCGGGTACCGACCTGCTCCGCAAGCCTCAACTGCGATCAGCATTGTCCGTCGTCAGCAACCAACACAACGTAGTGTGGGCATAGCCCATGCAGGGGTGAGTATAAGCTACTCCGTACGGACCCCGAGACCTCCGAAGGTCTCCCAGAATCCACAAAGGATAATCGACAAAGGAAGATACAATCATGAAGTAACATCCAACACTACTTAGGTATATGCCCATACATATACCTAAGTCATCAATTCTTATTCAACACCAACATCTGAGCTCATGTAAACCCCGTCCACAAATGAAAACGTAACACGTTCCATATAGGAAATCACAACCCAATCCACATAGGAAAGCATAACGTAATCCACACAGGATATCAATTCAAGATTCAGCTCACACAGGTATACTTCTTCGTATGATGATAGTGATGATCAGATATAGCCACTGATTCATCTATGCCGTCGGACCCACAAAGGATCGATAGGTACTAACCCCCGCAATGACCAACAAAGGATCTAACCGACACAGGATCAATAGGTAACTAACCCCCGCAAAGACGTACACAGGATTGGACCCATATAGGATCTGTAGGCACTGGCCCACACAGGACCGTTGAGCGCTGACCAACATAGGATCGGATCCACACAGGATCTGTAGCACTGATCCACATAGGATCACTGAGTGTTGTAGTCGTCGTCGTCGAATCCACAGAGGATTCCTGCACAGTCGTCATTGTCGTCGCAATCGCAGCCAGCTCTAGGGTTCTCGCACACAACAAGCTCGTTCGGGAGGGTCTGCTCCATGAGCCGATGGGCTGATACATCAACTGAAACATAGTCCGGAGTTGATGTATCCAAAAGTTCTGTATCATCAATAGGAACTCAACGTCATAGACGGCGCGTCAATCGGACGCCCAGTCTGAGAATTATTGGCTTTTTCGTCCCAGGGGCCCGATTGGTTTTTAAGTCATAACCTTCCCGACCATACTCCAACTGCATCCCAACCTTGATCAGAGAAATCCAAAAGGTCCTTCTCACTTAGAGGAATCCAACAAAGTCAACGAAACATCAATCGGACGTCCGGAACTCAACTTATAAGCGTTTCCGCTTTGAGGGCCCAGTTGGTTTCGTGTACGAACCAACTCTGTCATACCCAAAGTACTCTAAAACCTTGATTCTAGTATACCAAAACGACCTTCTCGATCCGAGGATCGCTACGCAACTGACAGTGCATCGATCGGAGGCCCGTAGCTCATATTATGGAAAATAGATCAAAAGAGGTTCGGTAATAGGGGTTCGGGCCCGGTCCGACCCGGCCCGATACCCACAGGGTTGGCCCAAACCAGGTCGACACGAAACGGGTCCGGGGCCGGCCCTTTTGGGCGCGGCCCGGCCTGGCGTGCTGGCAGTCTGGAGCACTGGCCCGGTGGCTCGGCCGAACGGTCATGTCGTTCGGAATGCGGGGGGGGGGGGGCTACCCCCCGTGTGTAGTAACTGCAGCCCCTTAATGGGGCCGCTCACGTTCGGCCAGCCGGGGGTTTGATCCCCCAGCCATCCGGGGGTTTGAACCACTGGCTCATCCCTGTCCGGTCGGCCCGCTGCATCCGGCCGGCTTCTGCGACCATGGGACCGGCTTGGCCGGTCCCCCCTGCTCCGACGCCGGCGGGCCGATTCTGGCTGCCGGTTACCCTACGAAGCCACGACTTAAGCTGCGGACTTGGTCGGTACAGCGTGGGGCGATAGTGCCGCGAACCTCTACCGCGTCCCAATTCTGTCTGCGATTTCTTTGGGTTTTTCTGGAGCGGCGCAATGGCATTGCGGCTTGGTTCAATTTCCAAATGCACGGCGTGACGGCGCCGCACATCCTTGCCCCTCGTTCCTGCGCGGTGCGACGGCACCGCGTCACTTTCCTTCGAACCGCAACAACAACAACAACAACAACAAAATAATATGGGATGAGGGTTGGCCATGTTTGTGTGGTCTGGCCCCCTCCCGTTAAACGATATCTACCGGTCCAAATTAACGAGGATAGATGACAAAAGAATTAACAAATTAAAAAACATAAACCCCTACCTCAACATTGTCGTCGAACGAGAGTTCATCGCGGAATTAACTGTCATGGAAGAAGAGGATCATCGTGGAAGAAAGCGTCATGGAAGGAACGTCGTTGGTGTTAGGTGATCTCTGAGGAAGGCGTCTCTCGCCGTCGTCCACCGTCGGAGGTCGGCGTTCTTCGTCGGTGGCGGTGCGTTCTTCGCGGTCTTCGTCGAAGAACAAAGAATCCCCAAGAACTCTCTTTTTCTCCCAAAGTCTCCCACAACCAGAATTCCATCAAAATAAAATAAGTTCAACACCTATTTTATTATAATAACCTAATCATTTGAAATTCAAAAGATAAGAAACGAGCAATTAATTCAATTAATTAATTGTAACGATTTAACAGCCCAAATTAATGAGACGTTTCTTAACCAGAATAAACGCACAATTTGACTTCATTAAAAGGGTGTGCGGGTGCATTACATATAAGGAAAGAATTAGTGGGGCTCGTGCGGGCCCCACATCACAAATATCCTACAAAGTGGGTATGATATTATGGGTCCCACCTTATCTGCTTAACTGAGTTTAAGCCGCTCTAAGTAAAATAAAATAAATTTCCGCACCACTTTTATTATATTCCTTAACATAACCACAAAAATTAAAAAACCACACTCGAGAAAATGCAACACCAAAAAAGGTGTTTCTATGCAATTACCAGCGCTGCGATTCCATCGGTGCCCTCTGAATACCTTTTCGAGCACCAGTTCAAAAGTTAGAAAAACCCACTCATTCATTTACTGAACGTACCTGAGCTAAACATCAGAAAATGATTCCGGTCACACCGGGCCTCGGAATTAGGTGTCGTCAGAAACTGGGTTCTTGTAAAATTTCCCAGAAAATTAAAAAAAAATATTTCGTTTTATTTTACGGGTCTTAAAACTAGAGGATATCCTTGGAGATCTTGGTGTCCTCTATCCATTACGAATTATTTATATGTAAATTAATCATTATAATGTTTGTTGTTTGAATATTGTTGTGAGTAATACATTATAATTCTTCTTTTCTATTCATCATGATATTTTTTTTCATTGTTTAATTATATCCATTGATATATGATGATAATTCCAAGTTTTTAATCTAGTTCAATTGTTTTATCATATTTTAGGGGTCGATCCATTACTTCTTATATTGTGGTGTGAAATATCATTGTGATTTTTTATAATATATCAACTCCACCACCCCATTTATCTTAATTAAATTGATTGTGGTATGTTTGGAATATATTAGGGCCATGGTTATTGTCATTGTTTAATAATTATTGTAGGATCACATAGTGGGCTTGTTTCATGCCATCTGTGATGTATGTGGTTTTTTTTCCAGAGTATATTGGATGAAATTTATTTCTTTGGTTACGCTATTTTAATTTTTTAATAAAATTGAATAATTTAATGATGTATTTTTTGTTTTAGTATGATGTTTTTTGAAATTCTAGTTTATTCATTGTTTTCATGTATGTAAATGTATTAAAACAAATTATGATATGGATATCTATAAAGGAATTTAATGGATATATTAGATGATTTTGATTTTATAATAGAATAAATTTTATTTAATGGGACCTAAGTGGAATTCTTCATAATATTCCTTGATTTATGATACAACTAGGGGGTTCTCCCATAATGTGTTCCTCTAATAATGAGTCCCTTTGTTCTTGGTATATGATATACATTTCATTGATGTACACAATTTATGTTTTTCCTATACATCCTAGGATCATTTATTATATCTCAAAGAATGATGCTTATTTTATTTTCTATTATGTGGGTAAGAGTGTTTTAGCTATACTGACCTGGAATGATCCTTGGAATATTATAACATATTCGTTTATATTATATTGATTGAGTTATACTGCAAGGTTATATATATTATCGGGGATGAATTCTTTGGTTTTGTTTAATATATCAATTTTGATATATGATTATGAAATTCATTTAAAGTGTTTTATTGGGATTTATTTGGAAATTATGAAAAGTAAAAAATTATATTCTATTCCATTCATTTTTGATAATAACTATAAAATTTTTATGATGCATTGTTTTTTTACATTGGAAATGTTTATATATTTATATCTATAATAATTATAGGAAACATATGTTGGTATGTATTGGGCATATTAAATCACACAATACGCTCTTCTTTGGAAGTGCGTAGTCCATTTTACCTGTTTAGATGTATGTAAATTCCATGGTAAACAATGGGAAAGATAGTTCTCTATCATCTTTCCAACATAACTATTGGTCAGATAGTTTTCCTTTTTTTATTCTATCATAGAGGTTCATCGGTCTCCCCATTTAGATTCCCATTTATTTTTAAATTTTATATAGAATTTTCTAACAGATTTGAGAAATAAACATTTCTTGATGTATTCTTTCAGTTACGAAGTATAATTATTTCTCCCTTTATTTAAAATTCATATATATATAAAGTCAGTATTTTATAATTTGGTTGGATGAAATTATTGACTCTTGTTTTTTAATTGAATCCCAGGTGCAAGTTGAAAACCTATGGGGATTGGGAATAATGCGACAATATTCACTGGATGAGTAGGTTGAATGATTTTTGTTGTAAGTATTTTTCATTAACTCTATTTATAAAAAATAACCTAAATTTGTTTGTACTAGTTATCAAATGGAGGTTCTTGGTCTCATGTGAGATGTCTTAGTTTTTCTATTAAATACAATCATTTGTTGTCTTATATTTTTTTGGTGAACTTGTTTAGGGTCATATATTTCTAAAATGGGGTGTTTATGAATAAACCCTATAGTTGTACTAGATTAAGAATTCTATATGTGATGTTCTAAATTCTAAATCTGATGATTCTTTTTGTGATAAATTATCTCAACATTTTATTTTCTATGAAAAAAGTATAATCAAATTGTTCTGAAAGAAAGAGAGATAAATAATTTCGGTTCTATATAGTTTCCTCTATTATGAAGTTAATTTCAAAATGAATGTTTTGGTAAATCTATTTAATGTATGTTTTTTACAATATTGGTGTATGGGTTGAGTTTTTGAAGCAATTTTTGAATTTTTTTAAAATATGTGAATTCGTATAAAATTACAACAATTGTCATATGATTGTATTCTAATATAAATAGTCTACCTATCAAAAATAAGATATTATTCAACAAATAGTATAAATATGATTAGTGACTTTCTATTCTCAGGTATATCAACATTGATGGAGATTTTTGGATGCACGTCATCATATCTGATAACACTGAACATATATATTTTTTGAATAATGAGGTTTGGAATAGGTTGAAGTGAGAGGGTTTGAAATTGTCCTTATTAAATGATCAATCAGAATAGTCGATCCATCAGTCAGTCTAATTCATCAGATGAATTGAACCAACAAATTAATGAACATAATCTTAGTTATTGAATGTAATAAGTAACTACTGATAGTAATTCCTTATAAAAATTAATGACACCAATAATGCATCATATGTGTGGTTCCATCAGATGAATAACATCATACTCACCTAAAAATAATAGATATTAATTATTTATTATTGTGAATGAGAAGTGTTGTTACTACTAATATATCCTAATAATCATTGACAATGATAATTTAGGTCAGGTGGTGATATTGATCCTTTATATAATTGAGATATAGTGAGTAATTATTCATTATTTTGAAACTTATTCATTATATGATCTATTTGAAAAATAATATACATTAGATGCTATGTTTCATCGGATAAAATTTCATCATAATATATAGAAGTTGAAACATATGATGAAATTGTATGTAGCAAACATAATTAATTTTAATTTTAAATGATGTTATCAAATAAAATATGTTTTTTAGGAGTATTGATATGAGAAATCGTGGGGTTTACATTATTTATCTATCGACATATGTGGAATGGAAATAATATTTCTGGGATGATATGTTCTTGAACATCATCTTACAAAGTGAGAAATTATAAATTATTATTTGTGTATGACTAAGAATTAATAAATTCTAGAAAATAGAAGTAAAATTTACTAGAATCTATATGATATGAGAAGATATTATAAGAGATCAAAATGAAGATTGAATTTTAAAAATGAATTTTCTTTTGGAATTTTTTTGAGCATGAAAACTATTTGGCAGGTCCTAAAATTTCAATTTTAGTGCACCTATATAATTTTGTCTATGTATAATGAACTATGAACCTTTTCAAATACAATAAAAAATTATATTTAATGGTTTTATTTTGAACTAGTGACTGAATAGTGCTTTGGGACCTTGGTTCCCAAACATGAAATGTGACCAGAATATATGTGGTCATGTTTCGTTTGTTCAGATTTATGGACCAGCCTAGCTGTACCAGAAAGAAAAGTACGAAGGTAATATTTGAGTTCCTTTTTTCTAAAGGAATATAATTTATAGAAGATTACAAACTGATTAATCAAATGCTGGAAAAATATTTTGTGATTGTAATGATTCCAATATGATGTACATATATATTTATTATAACTTATGTGGGTTAGGAATGTGATGAATACATTATTAAGAATAATAAAAAAAGCTTTTGATAAATCTCATTGATAATGTTCTAATTCTGTCATTTACGGTTTAATAACATGTTAAATGATTATATTTGTACATTTTATTCTATAATAATTTCCCATATTAATGAATTGGTAATAGTTCGTTAAATGTGTAAGGTTATTTCAACATAGTTGTATCGTGAAAAAAGTATTTTTTTAGTGAATTGTATGGTGTTAGATTATTTCATAACCATAATAAGAAATAGATACTATTTTTTGATTAGTTAATCATGTAAATAAATTTGTCATTATTGATGTGTGAATTATATGTTTTCGTAAAAGTGATACATTATTAACAAGAGGATATAATTTCATCATAAGAAGGCACCCAGAATAGAAAATTATATTAGTAATTATCCCCCTCCATCTCATGGTTATTAAATTGATCATTCATCAGTCTTTTCTATTTTTACAAGTAACAAATCCCTTCAAACACTCTTTTTTGATATTTGAAGAGAATATTCTATGGATGATTTTAATTGTGCGAACAATTAAGCGATTCCGGTTTCACATGGAACGAACAATAATATCTCGAAAGATAGAATGCTACTATATGTGACATATATTGGTAACAATGTTTTAGAAGAATTTATATATGGATTTCTTATTCATGCCAAAAAAAGTTATCATATAGTTTTTATTATAAATATTGGTAAAATGCTTTAATACCTAAAAATTCATTTGCCTCTTAAATATCTGGAAAAAAAATTTATTATATTAACAAGAGTTTGGGTTTTTAGATTTTTTTCAATATATTGAAAAATATATATGAAGTAAATATGAACGTGACAATGTAAATATTGTAATTATGGATCATGATGTTAAAATATCAATTGATTGGTGAGAACTAATATATTTGTAACTCATTATATGGTATAATGAATATTGAAGCACTATAATATTCCTTGGTGGTAATCTGGAAGAATGAAATGTTGTTGAAAATATTATAGGAATTATTACTAACACATTTTGAGAAAAAATTTATTCTCTCTCTAATATAGGGATCCAATAACTCTATCATAGGATAATAGTAAAAACAACATTCATTATATATGAACTGATAAGAGAGAATGGTAGGGAAAAGAATAAAATTTATGTTAATATATTTCTATAAAATCTTCCAGGAATGTAAAATACAAGAAAATTATTAAAAATAATGATTTTGGTGACTCCAAAAATGAACAAAAATTCAATTAATTTTCTAAAAAAATTATATTTTGTTTTAAAAAATTTAAAATAGTGGCACTAGAATGTATGTAGTGATGTCATTGAAAAAATTCATTGGATATTGAAATTTATACATTTTTATTCCAATGGACCTCGAAGAATATATAAATAAGAATGTGATAATAATGTGATAATGTTTGTAAGATCATTTATGAAACAAGATAAATAATAACAATCATATTCAATAGAAAAATAAAAATAGATCTCCAAATTCGAAAGGATATGTTTTTTCAAATGGACAGAGAAGTTGGCACTAGTGAATTTGTAGATTATCATTTCAGTGATCATTCTATAAAAAACACATTTATTGAAAAATATTTTGATAAATGAAACTAATGATGAAAATAATAGTATTAAAGAAGAAAATTAGTTAAAATATTTTTTAAAAGGTGTTTTTAATTAATGTATAAGAAATATTTTAGTAATTAAGATAAATATCATAAATAAAAAATGGGAATGAAATTTTATAAGAAATCAAGATTATTTTTGTGATGAATATTTTTTCTTTGATAGATTGATAATTTGGAAAAATATCATAAAAATTAAAAAAATTAAAATGAAGAGAATAATATAATGAAATTATTAAATAGAATGAATTAGATTGTTTGGAATAATCTTTGCCTCAAAATTATGCTGGGAGTTAAATGTTTCAAATATTATATGTATAAAATTAAGTAATCTTTTCATATTTGTGTACACAATAATGAACAAAAAAGGTTCTCATAAAATGATGAATAAAAAACTAATGTTTTTATTATGAAAAATAATTATGAGAAAATCATGAATATAGCCCAAAAATTATATTAAAATTCATAATTTTCAGAATTTTTAAATAATTATTCAAATTATATGACTACTGGAAATTCTTATTAATGATGAGAACAAAAACATTTTCAATAAATGGATTTCTAATGATTGCAGAAATCATGGGTCTTAATAAATACCTATAATTGAATGATATAATATTATTGAAAAAGGAATAAAAATACAAGAATTATAAATGTTACAATGCATTTACACATTATAAGGATAATTCTAGAAATTTGGTGCATATTTTTATATAAATCCATCTGTTGGTTCAATATAGTACACTACAACAATCCCATGAACAACTTGAATAAAATCATTTGTGGATTTAGTCCAATCAAAAAATAAGCATTTGAAATGTTTATATTTAAGTGTAAAATATATTCTATCCATATGAAACTATTTATTAATGAAATTAATACCCTTGAAATATTAAAAATGATGGTATGTTTTGAAAATGGCATGAAATTTTTTTTACAACATTTCTCAATAGATGACCATGAAGAAAGATAAAATGAATGAAAATTATATTATTGTAGAAACAACTTTCTATTATTAAAAGGAATAGTAAGAATGTATCTTTTATTGTTATTAATCAATGAATATGAATAGAGATATGAAGATCTTGATAAATGGGAATGATTAAAATGATAGAAAAATTACATTTTGAAATGAAAAATATCTCAGAATCAAATGTGTAATATATAATATTATTCAGGAAGAAAAAAATCCAAAATGGATTTATTATCTTATCGGAAGAAAAATAATCGTTTTACTTGTTTAACAACTTTTTTATGATAATAATAATATTATATTTTGAATTTTTTTGTGAAATTAATTGATGTTAAAGATAATGATATATGAGGTCAGTTAATAAAAGTGAACACATTTAAAGTCAGTGAGGTACATAATTCATTCTTAATTATCATAACAAACGACAATCTATTATGACATAAAATTTTTGGTCATTGGTTTCTATAGAATATGTTAACGATAACAATGTGAGAATTAGTATATGATATTCTTGATTTTGAAATAATAAGTGATTGGTGTTTATCCATATGTCAAAATTGGAAAATTCATTACTCAATAAATAAGAAACAAGAAATACATTCAAATCATCACTTTGTTGATTCATTCAATTTTTTATAGGAAAATCATTAAAAAATTAAAATATAAAGATAATTACAGTATGTCATAAACTAATGATTTTACTATCATTACATTTATTATGTATTTGAATAAAAACTAGAATCATAAAAAATGTTTATGAGTTGCAGGAGAATGGTAGAAAAGGAATATTGATTATATATGATGAATTTGTGAAATCATAGTGGAGAATGATAAAAATAATAATTAAAAATTCATATTATTTTTTATGATGTTACATCACCGTATACACCACAACAAAATTGTATTCGCGAATGAATGATTAAAAATTTGGTGAATATGGGAAATAATATACTAATATAATAGAGTTTTAATTATAATTTATAAACATATATTATTAATATAACATATATTTTCCAATTAATATTTTCTATAATCTATGTTTTAATATAATTCCTTGAAAAAAAATCACAATGAATCACATTGTTTTATGAAAATTTGTGTTTTTCGAATCCTTGCATGATAAAATAAAGGGTAATAATATTATGAAGTTTTAACAAATAAGTGTATATTTATATTTTCCTTTTTCCCACTAGTGGTAGAGGATATATATTTTGAAAGTAGAACATGGGTTTTCATTAATTATGATGTTTTATTAGTTATTAAAAAAGATGATGAAGATGTTTCACAAAAATATTTTCATTATGTGAATAGAGTATATAAGAGGGATATTGTTGAGAAACATGATCAAAATTTTAAAAATGATGATTTTATGAATGTAGAGTATTCCAACATGGCTATATATAGTAATGATAAATAACATAAAACATATCATTTTATTTTTTCAAAATATTCGTACAAAAAAACTTTTCTGGTTGGAAACAAAAAGTTCAAACAAGTAAATCATAAATGATAGTTACACATTCTTCTTTGTATTCAAAATATTATCCAAAATGTGTTACTATAGATTGAAATAATTTATATTGGATTGAATCTATGAATGAATAGTTTTACCAACTTGAGATAAATTAATCTTTAGTATATTCCCTCAATCCGAATTATATAAATGTTATTAATAAAAATATGGTATTCTAAATCATGATGAATGATATTGAAAATGTGATAAGAATCAAATAATTATTGGAGTGAAACAGTTACCCAAATATTTAAGGAATTATCTTTAAAGTAGTCATTTTTCTCTTGTATGATGGTTAGAAACAATTATAACCTTTAATGCTACTATTTTAGAGTTAGGTTATAAAACATTTCTATTAGAGGAATAATTAACATTTATTAATGTATAAATATGTGAATTATTTTTTTATAATCAACTATGTGACATTAGAAATAAAAATAATGAATGATATGTGACTAAGTTTATTAAAACATTATAAATGTTAAATAAATATATAAGATTATATATTTTAATTGCATCCCTACATAAGGAAACTAATCATTATGAAGTAAATAATAGAAAATTATAATTACAAAAAAGTAAATATGGAGATATATCAAATTTTAATTGATTATAATGGTGATATTATAATTGTTTTACAATATTTATGGAACATTTGAATCATTTTCTAATGATAGAAAGAAGCAACACAAGATTTCCATTCATAGTTTAAAGAAATATCTTCATCACTTTTAAAAATTTATAAATAATAAATTCATTGTTATATGTTAATTGAATATTACTATGTGAATTCTCATGATTTTTTTCCTTGAACATTAAAAAACTATTTATATAGAATTTTTAAGAAAACCTTTTTTTGAAATATGTAGAAATAATGGATGTTTGTTATATACTATTCTGGAATCTGATTGGATGTCAATTGTATTTTACTTCTTCAAAACAATATATTGTATATATTTTTTAATTATGTACTAGATTTTAATGTGATGGAAAATAATATCATATAATTAAGTGAAAAGTATTTATCATATGTATATGTGATGCATAATATATTTTCTTATAAAATATGATAGTTCTCGTAGAATGGATTTGTTTGATTACACATATGCAAGTTGGGAATGATGTACAGATGAGAGAAGATCTACTTCTTGTGGAGATTTCATTCATGTAGAATCTGGTGTTAGATTGAATACTAAAAATCATAATTTTTTAACTCTGAATACATATTATGATGAATTTGTTACCGTGACACAATCATCTTCAAATATTGTAACACTCTAATATTTTTTGAAATAGTATTCATGCATAAACCAAACTATTTTTATGGTATCCATTTCTTGATACATCGTTTTATAATCTCATTATATCTATACCAATTATATGATTTTTCTAAATACCAAACAATGATTATTTTAGACAACCAGCGTCACTGATTTCAAACTTTTTAAAATATAATATCAATTTCATATTGAGTTATATGAAACACCGAGATTGGAATGTATAATATCTTACTCGTAATTTAATTTAAATGTTACAAATTATTAAAATGTTGTTTAATTATCACCTATTCATTGGTATTAAATGGATTACAGTTGTAAAACTTCTTAAGAAAATATGCCTTATTCATGTCTGTAAAATGAATTCTTGGTTAACCATTTACTTATAATTTGAAATAAATAACTTTTTAAGATAATAAAAAATATTTTTTTGAATACTATTTTAGTGAACTGTAGTCCATTTTATGTCAATGAATTTATGAAATCACTGTAGGTTAATATTTTTAATGAAAAATATATTTAAACAATATAAAATTAAATATTTAAAGTTCATTTTATATTTTTTAATCTAGGCTTGATGAATAAATCCAATTTGTCACTCGAAAACATTCAATTTTAAAAACTTTTTTATTTCACTATGTTAGCAAAATCATCTTAAAATTAATATAGAATATTTAAGACAATTTATTTGAAATAATACAATTTATTTTGAAATATTTAATATTAAAGTCATCTGAGGATTAATTTTTTAAATACTGATAAAAAAATATATATTTTGACGAATAGTGACAAATTCTAATATCTAATAGAAAATTGTCATCACAATTAATTTATTTATAATGTTAAATTTTATATTAAATTGGATTTTAAGTGTTATTTTTTAAATTATAAATAAAAAAACAAATTTATATCATTTTATTCAATTTTACATTGAAATTGGATATGAAAAACATTTCAACCTTTTGATCATTTTAACATTCAAACCCACTTATAGTGTCTTGTCTGTTGGAAATAATATTATATTAATTTTGGACAAATTTATAAGTGGAATATTGAAACATTGATTCCATATTTTTTATTAAAATATTAAAAATTTTCAAATAATTAAAAAATAGTTTTTTCCATAATGATTTGGTCAAAATAATTACAATTAATCCCAATGATATGGAAAATAACATGTTTATTAAGGGTCAAACACTTAATAATAATGGTGAAAATGATCTTCAAACATATTTAAAAACCATTTTATAGTTATATTTTTACCTTATACCTCATATTGTTCATATTGGTCCATTATTATAGGTAGTTGACATTAAAAAAACATGCATGTAATCATCCATTTTAAAAATATATAACATTTCCACTCTCTCGCTTTATATAATTCCACCCATTTCCCACCATCGTTCGTGTGTACAATGGACTACCACCTCGCAAACTGATGACATTCATTTTTTCATTATTTTATTTAATTATTCAGAATAATGATGTAAATACCTTATATATATATATCATATTAATATTAAATATTATTTTATTATGGTTATTGAATTTTTATATCCCATATAATAAAAAGCATTAAATTTTTTGTGAAAAATATAACATTTTCCATGTGTACATCAGACTATCATATATCGAAGAGAAGTAATTTGTTCATACTTTACATATAATTAATTAATAATGTGTTCTAAAAAACTATGTTATATATATGATAGATTAAATAATTTATAATGATAATATATCATACATTTTCTCTATTGAAATCCAACAAGAAAATGGAAACATCGATCATATATAAGTAGGACCTACCGTCTCAATGAAAGATTTATTTGATTTATTATTCCCATATTTTTTATATTACTATGAATAAATATATGTAAAATATATATGAAATTAATATAATTTTAATAATTCATGATATGATGAAAACATGACTAATTTATGGGTACAAACAAATATCACAAATCAAATAATATATGGAAAAAATTGTTATTACCCAAAACATTACAATATCCCTGAATTGTAATAATTGTGTAATAGAATCACATAAAAAATATTATATATTATGATATAAAAAATTATTGTGTTAGTAGTGTTGTATAATAAACTACTATTTAATATATATATATATAGGATTTAATGTGTAAAAAATAATTCGTATTGTAAGATAAAAAATTTATGTGTCAATTTTAATTTCAGTGTGCCTAAAGCATTGATCACCACATATTTATTCTATGTGGTGCATATAAACACAATTGATTTATTTTATTATTATATAATTATAAATATATTTAATTAACTTTTAATTTATGGATTTCCGTTTCATGTGGTTTGCAGTTGAAACTATACAAAATACATGAGGGAATTTTGTCTCAATTATTATTCTACGAGTCACATGTTATATTAGTAACATATACTCATTTAAAATGTGTATGTACATACCTTTTTGAATTTTATTTCATAGATTTGATTATATTAAAGTTATTGAAATATACATTTAATGTTAGTCTTATGTGGGGAAAATGATTAATATTTACGAAACTGGTAAGATTTTATTGAACCAATCACTTAATTTATAGGGATTGTTAATGAATATGATTCTATTGATCATATATTATGATCCAAATTTCATTAATTAAAATTAATTTTATTCTCCTATCAATATTAATCTTATATACAATTATTTATAAAATTTATATAGTACTTGGTATGTAATATAATTAATACTTTTTTTATGACAATCCGACATTATTGCACTCTTTAATGGGAAATATTCCATCTATAAATCTTATAATCTCTCAAAAAAATCAATAGGTGTTGTGTGTGATATTGAACCATATATTTCATCTTGCTAAAGGAAGTTGTCAGATGACTTGCATCTATATGTAATGATATTTATATTTTATGCATTATTTGGAAGCTATTATTTCTCAAATGGGATAATATGCTGATTTTAAAAATTTCTTGAATCTTGAGATTTTTTTGGATTTCTAGATTCCCTTTGATCACAATTATAATGGTGATGAGGGATTATTTCCATTTTAATGCTATGAAGTGATGGTACAATGTTGATAGGAGGGGTAAATTATCAGGTCACCCACAATGGTTGTTAATATCATTAATGATTATATGAATTGAAATTGTGGACGTTCTTAAAGGGTGTCTAAACAAGTGTGAGGAGATCTATCCCATCTTTTGTGTTGATATTATTATCTGCATTAGTAGAAATTCTGGATCATGATATTTGAAGTAGGAATACATTTGGAAAGGATATCCAATGGTTCATAGGGATTCTTATTTCAGTCTATATTCACAATAAGGGAGGGTTTCATCCTAAAATATTGATTTTTGATTTTAAAATGGTGAACCATCCATGGTAATTGATTGTAAATGTTAATTTAAGAGCATTTCACAGATGTGAACATGAATGAAAGATTGATTCGAATCTCTATTCCTTGATGGATTAAGCTCATTTCACACCATATGCACATTATTTATCCATTTTTCATTAATACAATTTTTTGGGATATTGAATAGGTGACTAGCTTATTCCTGGGATCATTTAAAATTATTAGGTATTATATTATATATAAAAAAATTATAAATATGTTCTAAAAAATTTATATTATTCTCCCTTAAATTTTAGATGAAATTTTTACACTTTATTTTTAAAATAAAATTAAATTGAAAGGAATATAATAGACTTGTTATGACCAAGTCTATTGTGAATTTTATAGTCAATTAGAATGTAATATTTGTTTTTACAATTATTACATGTACCAAATTATCCTCTTTCATGACCACTCCATTTATCGAATTGTTATTTATAGTGATTGAAGAATATTATAAAAAATAGAGTCCTTAAATAAATTTCATGGATTTTGAATTTATGTTCACTTTAAAATATTGTTTGTATATATTTTAAATTTTTTAATAATATATTTTAAATTGTTTTCAAATATTCCATTATTTTTTTTAATTTCTATTATCAAAAAAAATTATTTCATAAAAGTTATAATTTTTAAATGTGTTTTAAATGATTTTCAAAAGGTGATTTAATAAAATTCACATATATTTTCAACTAAATTGGTTATCATCATGTTTTACAAATTAATACTCATTTATAATATAATAATGTCCAATTTACTCATGAATTTTTTTCACTTTAATTTTAAAGATTTAATTATGTTCTTCCAATGTTATTTCTAATGAGATTAATTTTGAAAATGTGTAAGGATAATTATTTTTCAATGATTGGTTATTTTCATTTACTAATTTTTATAAAATATTTAAAAATGATATTCCATCAATGATTAAATCATTATATATTTCTTATACATTAGTGGGGATCATATCCTTGGAAGAAATTTTAATTTCGTCTTTTAATGGTATGTGACAATCGAGAAAATTTGTTTATGAAAACTATTTCTCATCCTTTGGATATACCAAAATAAAATATTTATGAAACATTATTCTTTTCATAGGTTATGCTATGAATAAATAAATATAAAACCTATATTTATTCCATAGGTTATGATATCATGACATTTTATGATAACTATTTCATTTCATGGGTTTTTATATGATAACCATTTTTGATATTATGGAACAAATTCATGTGATTTACTAATGTGTAAGATGGACCTATATCTCTATCAAATTCATTGGGTAACATTTTATATTTCATGGGATAAATATTGACGGAACATGGATTTAACTATATACAATAATGTATTTTATCTATTATAATAGTTTAGGGAGTGATCCAATTCCACTATATGAAAATGGATTCAACTCGGGATGGTGGTCTATTCATCATGTTATGTATTTCATCCATGAATATCTCACATATGTTTTTCTAAATGAGATCTATTGATTATTTAATTATTTTATATTATTATGCATATAAACCATATCTATTTACAATTATAATGTTACATTATCGTGTCTCGTGTTCTTCAATTATCGTATCATTCGAATCATTCGATCCGCCAATCCTTATTTTTTGACTTATTATTGTAAACATTGATATGCATGGTATGGTTTTCAAATTTCATTCCCATGTTCTCATACTATAATTTTCATGTCATGCATATGTATATCCTTTATTTACCACTACAAAGAATCTAATCTCACTATTTCTTCTGATTCATTTGCTTATATTATGAATAAAGGTTTTATGTAGGTGTATTAAACATAATGATAATTATGAAATATATTCTAGATAATTCACAATGTTAGCAGATAAGGTTTACATTTTTACAAAGGTACTAATCTAAACTTGTTATTAGGTGCTATTTTGTATAATGTAAAGAGTATTCATTAAAAAATATGTAGTATACAAGTATAGAAACCTTGTTAATCTATAGTTCGTATTAATGGAATGGTTTAGATATCCTTTAAAAAATATGATGAAAAAATACTAGTGCCACCCCTAGGGATATTTATAATGATATGTTAATGGATGATTCTAGGGATAAGTATAAGTATGAGTAAAAGTATAGAAAAACAAAATGTAACTTTTGTAATGGATAAAGAGTGTTGTTCTTTAGAAAAATGTTTCCTTAAATACAATAAAAGTGGTTGTGTCAATACAATATATGATTCTTTGTGTAATATCCCCTAAAACACCACAATGAGATCGAATTAATCTGGAACTAGTGTATTATGATGGGCCCTACAAAACACATGGTTTGACAATCTAAAGGGGTACACTTTTGGAATTTAAAAACATATATTGATCCAACTTGAATAACTTAAATACAATATCGACATGATTGACCTAGGATCGTAATAATTTGTCATATGTATTAAATAAAGTGTCATGATTTAGATATTCAAAAATAAATTTTTCATAATTATGTGTTTTTCCTGAATGATAATTTTTTCGTGTACATTTATTTATAATTTTTTTCAATTGTGGAACAAAAAGGAATAACATTTATATTGAATGTGAAGTAAATTTGGATGATAATAAGATAAATTATATTATATATAGAGTGAAATATATTTGGATTATGCCCCATTTGTTTTCATTTAACATTATAAATAATGTATAAATTGACAAACTCTAAGACTCACAGAAGAATAGAAGGAAATAGTTTACTGAGAGTTCAGATAGTTGTGGTCATTGAGGAACAAAAATTCTATTTACTATTTTTTTAAATTAGGTAAGAAACACCCATGTGAATCTAACAGTGGATTGAGATGTTGTTTTTACTGTGGAAAATAAGTTCACAAAGAAATTAATTTAAAATTTCAAAATAAAATTTTAGATAATGAAATTGATGGGAATATTGGAAACCTAATGAATTCATTGAATGTTTAATTCAAAAAATGCGGAAATTATGGGAACTAGAAATATATATTTTTTAAAGGGTACGATTTAAAAGGGAATAAAGATAAATGATTAATGGTTTTATTTTTGATTATAAAGAGACTATGAATGATATATTAATGAAAAGAAGTGATGATGAATATGTAAATGAATCTATGAAAATATTTAGAGAAGTAATTGGGTTGAATAAATTATTTATTCAATAGTTTTCATGGAGTGTATTATATAAATAAATATATATATATATAATGACTGTGAAGTATCAATTTTTTGTTATGAATATGAATGTTTATTTATAATGAAACTGATGAAATATAAATGTTATTTAATATCCGGGTAATATTTTTTTGAAACAAAATAAATAATATATTCATACCATAAATATAATCATGATGGTGATAAAATGTTGTTTTTAATGCATAATGAGATATTGTATTATAATAAAAAATAGGACAGTACAGGTAAAATTTTAAATAGATTGATTATTATTTTAACATAGTGGATATTGGTACAATAGATGGAGTATAAAAAATGTTGGATTTAAGGGATATATCTTTTAATTGTTATAATAATGACGAATGGATGTTTTAAATACATATTTATGGAAATTCTTGATATTAATATGTTACAATGGAACCCATTATGATGGTACTCACATTTTTTAGGTGACATCCAAGAGATACATTATGTAATATAGTGGATTTATGTTAATGTTATTTTGAGAAACTTAGTCACCATCTATAAAATCTTTTGGATTTTAATCATTCTAATGTCATACAAGGATAAAAATATGTGGAATTTTATATTATAAACATCAATTTAGGATTTATTGAATAATATATTATTTCATCATATAAGGCATTTTGAAAATTGTACAGTATGATATGATGTTAAAATTGATCACGGAACAACAATGGTATATAATTAGAATATGAAATTAAATTAAATAATAAATTATTTTTCTAAAAATTATTAAACATTATTATAATTGATCTTGGAAGACAAATTTATAATTTTATCAACATTTTTATTAATATCGATGACCTTTACATGAATATTTTCGTTATCTTATAGTTGAAATAATTTCTATCAATATAACAAAATATCTTATGATCAGTGGTCTTCATGTCCCTATAAAATTATTTATGATTTTAGTCTATATGAAAATCATTATTTCAAATCTATATATTCTTAAATGGAATCTTTGTTATGAGTTATATTTATTAAAAGTTATGACTTCAACATTCTGTTTTTTAGAAACTATTTTTTATTCATCATGTCTATGTAGGTTTCAATGAACAAGTGTTTAAAATATAAAAAATGGGTAAAATATTTTATTATAAAGGAGTAAATTTTTATTAATTTTAAAATAATGTAATACCCAATGTTTTTATGAGAGCAATTATCAAGATAAAATAATATTCTTCATTGTATTTCCTTACATAATAAATCCAATTTGTAATTATTCATACACAACTTGATGTGAATATTTCACTTAACAAAACACATAGATTAAGATTTATTACATGAAAAGATGATTTTTGATGGTGTTTTTCACAGTATCATGTTTATATTTTATTACAAATAGCATCGATCATTTCTTGTGTTACACAAGGCACTTAGTTTTAATGAAATGTTTCAAATTATTAAAATGTTGTAATAGTTCTCAAATAGTCATTGAAATGGTGGGCATGAAAATGATTAAACAATGTTTTAAATTATTATATAGTAATCTTTTTAAAATTATATATTTTGTCACAAATTAATTGAAAATAATATTAGAACTATGTTAAAAATAACTTAAAGACATTTCATAAATTGAATTTTTTTGTGCACGAGTTTTTTATAACAATAAATTATTAAAATAAATTTTTGGTGATTATTTTAATAAAATTTATATAATATATGTTCAAAAAATTTTTTATTGTTCATCTTATTGGATCAATTAATAAAATTTAGAAACATATCAAATTTTACACTTAAAATTATTTTTATGAAAACCTATTAAGATTCCATTTGTGGTCGAACACATTTCAAAATAGATTGTTGAGAACATTATAAATTTAAATTGTTAAAATAATCATCAATTTTTAGTTCAGAATATAAATATTATATTATGATGGACTTCTAGGTATCCTATGAATAGTTTTATTAATTAATTAATTGTGTACTATTTATAATTCTATTCAAAACTAGATTATAATTTAACTTATTCCTAAAGATAAATTTTATTTTAAACAATATTGAAATTTCAATATGTTTAATTATACAAAAATATATAATTTTTATGTCATTTAATCATTTTCAAATTGAAAATGGATATACAATTATTCTAAACTACTTAACATTTTCATATTAGAAACCTCTTGTATCATCCCATTTTTTAGATGAAATTTTTAATTAAATGTTTTAACTTTTGAAAGTTTAATTTGAAAAAAAAAATATTACATTTATTATGTCATAGTACATTTCATTTTCACATGATTTCAACAAAATCTTTGAGAAATTTTTTTAGAGGAAATTATTTGATTTAATCACTACTATTAAGAGGAAAACGAGTTCACTATGGAAATAAAAATTAAACATAGGGGTTAAAATGAAGTCGAAACATGTAAAAAACCACATATATGGCCATATTTAGACAATATAAATTATATTATTAAGATTTTTCGATATTTGTTTCCACAATATGTATAACCAAGGTGGGTGAAATTCTCTTTTTCTACAAGTGTGAAAAAGATGGCACCCCATTTAGATGTTTTCCTATTCATAAGAAGATGTCTAATTGTATTGTCCAAAATGTCCATCAATTAGTCTTATTCCCACCAATTAGTATTCCTTGATAAGTTCAGATATTTTTATCTATAAATTGTACTTTATTTATGTCAAACACATCAAATATTATATGGCTCTAGCTACATGGATTAGGAGTGAGAAGCATTCATGTATTAGATGAGTTTCTAGTGTGGGTAGATATGGGGATAATGATAGCGGAGGAACAAATTTTATTTAATTGATAGTATCAATTTTTTTATTGTATCTTTCCACTTATTTATATTATACCTCAATTCATAGATGAGTAAAAAAATTCACTTCCATTGTTAAGGACGTGAAGACACCTCTAGGAAAGATAAAACAGAAGGGATTTTATTTTACTTATTTTCCAATATCGATAACTGATTCATATTTAAATTGGAATTTTATAATTTGTTTAAAAAAATTATTAACCACATCATTATTATGTATTTTATTTTATCTCATCAAGACGAGGTATATTATTAACATATGTAAATGAAATTTTATTTTTATGATATGGGGTCAATGTTACATTAGGAAGAGTGGGATTGGAGGTCTGTTAATAATGGAACATCCCACCCAGATCTAATGAGTTTGTTTTATGGTTAAGTAGTTGAGCCCGATATAATTTCCTTGATTATTTGTATTTTCAATGTTTTTAATTATTTTTCATATTTTTTAAAATATCATTTAATTACTAATCCTATAGAGTTTTAGGTATACTTTACGAATGATATGGTTTTAGGTACGCATTCTATTTCATTACCAATTAATCATATGGATCCTCAAAACCCAAAATATATCAAGATTCAATTACATCACATTTTGGAAAAAAATTATTCATGGTAATAATTGATCATGAGTTACCCTAGTAATCCTTTCAATGATGTTAGATGGTTCACTATAATTATTGGAATACTATCAGAAGTTGATCTGATTGATGGATAATAATATGATTCTATTTCATCATGTGAAATATTTTTGATAAATTAAATTTAAAATGTTTGTTTTGATTGTTTTTTATCAATTAGGTTATCATTAACTCATACTTCTTGGTTTTGATATATGGATTGTGCATTTTATGTTAAAATATAGAGATTATGATTAATATTTCATTGCATTATGTCTTACTAATAATAATAACTTTTAAAGGAATTATTGAATCATAGTGTCCTTGAGAATATCTATACTTTTTTTATAGTGTTTGTAGATGAAATTTTTGTTTATTTTAGACTTGAGTATGAGTAAGAGCAACATTTCTGTATAGGTTTAGAAAGTCTATGGAGACATTGTTTTTATGTACCGATATATAAATTTAATCAATATTTTCAAGAAGGGTAGTTCTTCAAAGAAGTCATTTTAAATCATGGATAATAAATTAATCATGAGATAGTGAATGTTATTTTTTTATATAGAAGATCCATGTAATGTATTTATGATTTTCTAATTCCTTATAATGTATTGTTATTATCAATGGTTAATAATGTATTTCTCGAATATTTCACCACATTGACTCCTCTTACAACAATATGAGTTAAATTATTTTTGGATGTGATGTTATATTTTTCATTCGATGAGATGAAAAATATAAATATCATTTGTCCTATTATGATCCTACCTGATCTTGAATAAGCATGTGTGTATGTTTATGATTCTTTTAGTGATGTATTTGAATTATTTCATAAGAAGGATGACTGTGTGGTGCCTTTTGATTCTCATCAGCTTCAACCTCAAGAGATAAATTACCCCACTCATGATTAGAAAAATTTTATAATACATCATCTGCTTTTCTATTGGTGTAAATTTTGTCATTGGGATATATTACCTCACCATTCCAAAAAAATAATTTATGTAGTATTAATTCCAATAAAAAAACAAATAAAAGATAAAAAAGTGCGTGGAATACAATCATAAATTTGGATTTGACATAACCTACACCCTTGGGATGGATATTGTAAAGGAGTGTATCTCATCGTGAATGAAAAATGGTGGGGTATTATTTAATTAATTAAATGATGAAAAAATATTTAGTAATTTACATATATTCACCTCACTCTCATTCACATACCTTTTTCTTCCATTATATTAAAGCACTATTTGATGACAGTTTTGGATAAATATATATTCTAAAGATTTCAGTTAGATTTCTAGGTGGAGGGGAATGATAATGTCATTGGATGGTATGGTTTTAGTTATAAACATTATTATCACATTAAAATTTGTGTACTCATTTTCCCTGGGTAGATGGCCAAAAATTCTATGGAATGAACTCTAATGCATGAGAAAAAAAACTTATGTACAATTTCAGTGAATGAATGTAAGATTTTCTATTTCTTGGATGGATTTATTATTTGGATACCAACACTATGTTACTTCATCAGTGTGTCCCTACCTATGGCATATTATTGGTGTCATTATGCATCATTCTATATGGATGGTTATTAGGGAGTCAAATATCTTATTTTGGAATACCACATAGCTAGAGAGTTCCATTCACATCACTTATCTACCCTATGTCATCCTCCTTATGACACATAGCTGATCTCATGACTCAAAGTGTTGGAGATGCTAATATTCACTCTCTTTATGCTTTGTTGGAAATTGAACATAATGATTTCATGGATAATGATACTTTTCATTGGAGAATCAACAAAAATAGACATTTTAATTATAAAAATTACTATATACATATCAATGATGGCACCAATAGACCACCTAAATAGTTGAAATAGTACAATGAATCTTGCACTCAAATATCATAGATTCTACTGCTATAAAGGGTTTGGAAAATTCAGTTCCCTAGAGAAGACCGACTAAAATGTTTAGTTCATCATATTGTATCTCCATGTAAAATTTGTTTGTGAGATAATGAAATCACACATCACATATTTCTGTATTGTCTTTATGTAAAGTATATATGGAATAAATCAATATTATTTTCAGTATTTATATGAAATTTTTCAGGACCATGGATTAGTTTTTGTCATGCATTCATGTGAATGGGTGGAGTTAACATGTCCATAGCCTCCTATTGGTGGTGTAAGCCCCAATCATCCCATGTATATGAACAGTGAAAAATCAATCCCTCTTTCACAATATTGTAGAATATGTACACGCATAGTGTATATTTATACATAGGATTGTCCACAATACAATATTTATTCAAATAAAATATAAAATCAACTATTTTGATGATATTTAATAACTTCTTCAAAATGGAGTTACATGAAAACCATAGAGTCCACCTTCCCTTAGATTTAATAGAGGGGTCCTGATGATCCCCCTTTCATTTTTTTTCAATATTAGTGATGTGGTGACTAGTTCTACAGGACAATTGGGTTATAGGGGAATCACCATCACCTTTTGTTTCTTCATTAAATGTATATTTCATCTGTGAATATGAAAAGTACTATTTATAAATTAGAACATTGTGATATGATTTATGCAATCAAGAATGTTTTACAATAGTATTGGACACCATTATGAATTGATTCAGCCTAAAAACATGACGTGATTTCACTCAAAGAATAATCTATAGACATTCCATATAGAACCCTACAATATTATATTAAATGTCTTGATAGTGCTACAAACCTCCAATTACATGTATTGCATGCCTATAGTGAGTCCATTCTAGTTTAATATTGTTTTTAGAAGATGGAGATTCTGTATTTGTGCTCAATTTGGTCATTTAGGATACCTATATCCCATTCTAGGATGGTTGATGATGATATATGTGGTGTGACACACTCTCACATATGAAAAACACCTTTCATTCTTAACATTGTAATTTTATTTTTTATATAATAATTTAAGGTCATCTTCTTAGGGCCCTAGATTTTCCTAGGATATCAGAGGATCCCATTTTTTAACTAACATAATTCTTCAAAGGTAATTCATCGAAACATAATGAATATGATTTATGATATGAGACGTTTATTCGGGTGGATAAGTATGAAGCATGAAATTACAAATTAGGTGTCCCACATTTACACATTCCTAAAGATAAAAGTTTTTAATTTCTATCCATATAAATATCTCTTACCTCTTATAGTTCTAGTTTTAATTTTGGAGGAGGTATCAAGGTATATTGGTGTCTAACTACCATAGACACCCTAATGGTGGAATGCAATCTGGATGTTGATTTCATAGTTAAAAATTTCTTCAAATTTCATTCTGAATAATTACACATTTATCATTGATGATCAAGGGAAGATAAATGTGAAGGATGTTTTTGGGAAACATGGGAGGTTCATTCTTCCATTTATTTATATATGAACATTATTTTCACCATTTGGGTATGTAGGAGTCTCCCGGAGGTGATGGAGAATTATTTCAAGAAGGAAAAAAAATACAAATTGTCACAAGGATCTTACTATTTATATATTAGAGTATATGCTTCATGAATTTTAATGACATATCATTTAATCATGTGATGTTCATCATCAAATAATTTAGTTTTCCTATAAAAAAATTATCATTCATCAATCAGAATAGATCCTTCAATGGATTTTTGTGGTCTTCCATGAAGATAAAATCAATGTTGGTTAGAGGTAGGGAATAAAATTTTTTGTGGGGCAAAGTATTTTTAATATATTTCAGTATGTAATTAGTAAATATATTTTTATCTAGTTAAAACATTTATTCTGTTAAAATATATCAATAATTAGTGGAGTCTTATTTCAGAGTTTTCCATTGGTGAATATATTTTACTGAAATTTAAACAATGTTTGTCTCACCATTCCCTTAGAAAATGAAAATTGTTTCTATTATATATGTTGTTCCATTTGAGGTCACTGGACTTCTTTTTAAGGATTATTATAATTTTAATTTTCAATTTAATTGACCTTCATTATGTTTACAACTTATCAGAACACAATAAATAAATTCGTTATCCAACAAATGTTCTATTTTGGGAGGATTATTAGCTAGAGAATGACATTTTATTGTAGTATAACCATTATTGATTGAAAAATTTAATGTGATAAAATTTCATGGGAATTCATTTATATTGGTCATAGTGTTTTGACAACACATATCTAATTCTCATCAGGCATGTGAGTGTGATTTATTTTTCATGGTCATGATTCCTTACTTATTTAGTATATATTATTCTTCCAAATTACTTTTTGGAGATGAATATTCTTATTTATGGGAAATTTTAACATTTATTAACCATATTTCATTTATTTTATTTCTATTATGTTTTCCCCTTTTTTGTGAAATTTTGTGACTCATGAGTATAGATATAATATTCTACATCAAATGACATAATGTTTATATATTTATGTTTTTTTCATTATATTGAGCCAGTATATACACATTTAATGGATTTTCAATATCTCATTGAGTTTAGATAATGCTAATTATGGTTTATTTTTTTTTATTCCAAAAACTGGGATTTTTACAATCTATAGTTGAAATTCACATCATGTAATGTGCTAACATTACATTAAATAGTTTCATGGAAGATTTCAGGAGTCTGTTACACAATTTGAATGGAATAAATGTTTTTTATTTTGTTCACTATATGTAATGTTAAATGTAATCATTTTTATAAAACAGAAATGTGATATCATCTAACTTAGGTTTTGTGGATTATAAGGCATGTAACGTGATTACACTCATTGTATGTCCTACATGTTGAAGTTTTCATAGAGAAAGATGACTGATTTGACCATAATTATTCTAATAACTCTTGTCCCTGGCATATGAGCTCTCATAGTGGTTTTAGTGACCTACAACCTCTCCAGATGATTTCATTTGATAATTGACCATTATTGTGATTGTAGTGCATATATCCAGGTGACTCATCATTTATTTTTATTTATTTCTTTTCATAATCGCTGTTTTTTATTAAAATATAGGATCCCTTGATCTACGATGATAATTTTTTTAACCGACATTATAGATCAGTCATTTGATCTTATTCTGTTGGATATTAATTTGTTGGTTGTTGTTCTCCATCTGGAATGTTCTATATATGTCATACTCTATCCTCTTCAAAGAACATTTTTTTCATAGTTTTGTATACACTAATACTTATTGATTGACTCTATAGACTACACTATAATTTTTGTGTTGTTATATACTATTAGATCCCTTTGTGAGAATGTAAAACATGGATAATGTGGTAGGTCATTATATATATAGACATTGATTGATGAATTGAATTTCTATGGTTTTGAAAAAAAAATTTCCAAAAAAAATGGCATGATTTAATTAAAAAACACTTTGTTTAGAATTTTTTTATGATATATAGATTCTCAATTTTATTTTTAATGGAAATTATTATTTTACCAAATTGTGAAATGGATTTCAAAACTAAATTTAAAAAAATATTTATTATGAATTTTTTACAGAATATACAACATAAGTATCCCTAGGTACATAGGTGGATGGTTTAGTATTATGCCTCACCCTTTCATATTGGTGGGGAGTTAAGTAATGGGGTGTTCATCTACTATGTTGTCTTAATGTTCTAGATTCCTCATTGAAATAATTTCTTGGTTCACGTTTTGGGGTTATTCTCTACTTATTACATTTAATACTTATTTCTAGAGGATTGATTCATAGATGATTTTCTATATTAGGTGAATGTGTTTCCGAGATATCACGAGCTATTTTATTATTTTTCAAATGTGAAATATGCATTTAGATTATAATATTGTAGTTTTAATTACATGGATTTCATTGGATATGTGATACATAACTTGGTTTGATAAATATATATCTATTCAGATATATGTATATATATATTAAATTCATCAGAACTATTTTACCTATTTTTATTTGGAAATTTAAAACTTAATAAAATTAAATAATTTTCCATAATTGTGATATAAAAAGTATTTTTTTATCTTTCCCTATTTTATTTAATGTTGAGAATGTTCAGATTATTGTTATGAAATGCGCTATTAAAAATATATGTTGGATACTACTAGGTCTATTCACTCACACCATGAGAAACACATCAAAAATGATAGAACATTTCATATATTTTGATAAAAGGAAAATAAAGGTTCTATATTAATGTTTTTAGGTTTATGTCATCTTGTATGGGTAATTTGTCTTGATATGGTGGAATGCTTCCCACACTATCACATAGTGAATTTAGCTCACTTTATAGTCATCTAATGATGTTGGACAAGTGATTAGGATAAATTGATAGCTCTGGGATGTTCTATTTTTCTTTTTCTTCATTAATTTATAGAATATACATACTTATTATACAATTTATAATTATTTTATATATATATATATTACATATAGTATCTTCACATTGGAAGAATCCCTTTTTCTATTTATTTTTTGATTCCCGGGTTTTAGTCAATAACCTATATGGATAGTAAATTTCCATCAATTATGTCGATATTCTTGTTGGGTACAATTTTGGGAGAGTATCTTTGATATGTTCAACATAATACATTACATAGTAAGTGTTTTTATGTGGTAATTATTATTGTGAAATATATTATTCTTCATTGGGTTCCTTATCTCAATGGAATACTATATTCATGGACATAAGAAAACCCCATTAATTAAATAATAAAGTGGAAATGATGATTACACATAAACTGTAATTTCATATAATCTAATTATTTTTAATATTTAATCCATATAATGAATATGTATCTCAAAAATAGGGAAGTAATATTTAATATTTTTTTATTAGTTGATTTAACCTAGTATATAAATATTTATTCGTGAGGTTACTCTTTAATACAATGAAATATAATATTTTACACATTTCATTTTCTTATAAATAAATAAAATCTCATTCAATAAATAAATAATTTATCTAATTAGGAAAATATAGAATTAGTTTTTATTCTATGATATTTGGATTAAATATTCTTTATGAGTGGATTAAATTAAATTTTTATAACCATGAATTCATGAAATGTAATAGGGGACGAGTAAACATTAATTTTGTTTTTAGATAAATAATTATTTACTATATTCTAAAATAATATTTATCATTTCTTGGGTCAGATCAGAATATGAAATAAAATAATAAGAGTTTTATAACACATATAAGGAGGTTAATTTTGGAATTCATATTTTATTAATGGATTATTTTTAATTAATTAAATATTAGTCATGATCGTTATATCTATACATACCCTACTATTTCATTTTGGAATTGGGTTATCATTGAGAAAAACATTCCTCAAAATTTATTCTTCTTCTATTGGTCCTATTTAGACAATTAATAATTATAGTCATTCAACCAATTAAAATGGTACATGTGGCAATGTAGATGAATAATTCTATGCATGATATCATTTTTTTATCTAATATATTTCCTCACAATTTTCCAAATATAAAGGGGAAACATAAAGATCACCGTTGGTGTGGATAAACATTTTGTACTTTGGAGAAACTGATTATAAATAAATTTCATATTGATGATAAATATCAGCAATAAATAATCATTCCCTAAATTAGTTAATCATTCATAACATGTTTTAAAGTAATTATTACATTATACTAAAAGGTTATCTCTCTAGGTTCATGGGAAATCATATTAAATATTATTTTCAAATATTTCATTAGAAATGATGTTCATTATATTTATATTTTGGACAATATTTTTAATTAAAGATTCAATGATTTTTAAATATGATAATTGGAATCATTAAAAACTTTATCACCCCCTAAATGAAATTGTATTAGTATAGTTCAATTTAAAATCAATATTAATTATTTATTATATTACATTTATGATTTTTATTATTTAAATTAATTAAATTCAGTCTTATAATCTGGTTTCATAGATCTCTTATTCTCATCTTTTTTCTTACACATCTGACACAATTATTGTTAAAATTTAAGGAATAAAAATAGAAGAACCTATATGGTTGTATTAATATTTAAACATAGAAACTAAAAATATACAGAAAATGTTTTTTTAAAGGTAAAAAACATTTATAAAATTACCTATCAATATTAGATAAAATGGATTACATGGGACATTTTATAATAATGTCATACAAATTTATTGAATACACATTGTGTGTTATCCATTATTGTTTGGAAAACTCGATTTTTAAATAAATGAAATAAAAAAAATTACGGACAATGTAGAACATGTTTTTTGTAGTTTAGAATTGTGTTTAAATACAAATCCTGTATTATTTTCTGATTCCTATGAACTAATAATTATAAACAACGAGGATACAGAACATGAAAAATCTTTACATATAAATTACCTAAAAAATATGAATCTATAAAAACACACCGTTCACACATTAATTTATAATAGGATTGTGAAGAGAAATACATAAGGCAAATTTAACTACAAAAATTCCATGAACCAGCCCAATTTTTGTGGAAAATAAAATAAAAATTAGTACTAAAAGGCCATATTATTATAATTTATGTGTTTAACTTATTGATTTTTGATGTAATATGATAGAGTTTATAAAATATTAAAATATTATATAATTTAATTGTACTTTTCAGAATTACATACCATTCAAAATCGTCATGTGTTGACTACATTGCATATATTAAAGGTATGAACTGATATTTTAATTGAAACGTGTTACATTCATAAATAATGGATTCATACAATCCATATAACATGGTGAAAAGATATTATTTCTATTCCACATAGTTAGATCATATAATACCTCAATAAATTTAATTTATTTCGAATAAGTAGTCATAGATATAATTCAATGTATATTTTTGGTACTCATTAACTAAATATAAAACAATGTTAAGTTAATTAATATAAATTCATAGAGTATGTATATCTATATAATAATTGGATTTATATTAATATAAACTATTGTAATTGATTAATAAGTTATGAAATTATATTAATTACCAAAAGTTCTATTTTAATAAATAAATAAATCAAAATAAATTAAAGCACCCTTTTTTAAATAATTATACATTTCACAAACGAATTATCATATACATTATCCAACATACCTATGTGTGTGGTTTATAGTAATTTATATTTAGAATAGATTTTTACAATTATTATACAATTAAATTTATTCCCTACATGTTATACCCTGCATATTATAATGTATGTTCCTTTATTCCTACAGTTTCAATTATTGAAATCTCTCATTATATATCCATTCACTTATGGTTGATGAAAAAGTCTTATAATGACTGATCTCCCAAGTGAATAGAGATTGTTCATGATAGAGTTTAGTAATCAATAACCCCATAAGATATATTGGAAAATGGTGAAATGATATAATTTGATCATAGGTGGGAATGAGGAGGATTTACTATTAGGTGAATGATATGTTCATTATCAGCTCAATAAATTAACATCCAAGTTAATCTCATGATCATTCCACTATTTAAGAAAATTTTCCCCTATAATTAATGATTTATTTTCAAAATATTAAACTACAGTGACGTCATTAAAATAAGTAATATTATATGGAAGAATAAAAAAATGGATTTTTTGGAAATACATCTTCATTATATATAAAATCATTTAGTTTTATCTAATGCCTTAATAACAAGATAATTAAATAAATAAATTCCTGGTTTTTATTCATAGTATAAAAAATTTCATATAAATATTATTTTATTACACAATCCATTATCAGAATTAAGTGAAACCATATATATATTATCAGTTCATTCCATAATCAAGGGCCCTTAAAATTATTATGAATACCTAACTATGATAACGGGTCAACCTAAAAAAATATATTATTTATTTAAACATCAATATAGGTATCTATATTAATTTATAGTAATATTTTGATGGAATCCACGTTATGAAATACGTATTGTGAATTGACATAAATATATTATGGAGAAAAAAGTACAGAATTGGAACAAATACCTACATAAAAACTATTTTATGTTTTTCCTTTCCAGAGTCTGTATAATATGGATGAACAAATAGATACCTAAATCTAAACTGAACAAATGATGAGATATTATAATTTTAATCATGAAGGTTGGTAATAACTAGTCTTATAGGATGAGACTTAATGAAATGAATATTTTTATGTCACAAATAAATTTATAATCCATTAATGTACTCATAATATTCATTTACATTACAATTGAATAATGTCATGATTTTTAGCACCATTATATTTTCTATAATTTAATGAAAATTTCAATCTACTTACTAGTTGGGTGTTCAATGAATTATTAAAAATCATTTGGGTTTTTCGAAGACATTAACAGATGTATTTTTTATAGACCTATAAAATTATATTCCACCTTCAATTGATATGAGCGATGAGTATTTAATTTTATATAAAAAATAAAATAATACATATTCTGATAAATGATTAATGAAATCATCTACATATAGAAATTTTATAATGTCCCCTGAAAACATTGATTCATATAAAATAAATTAATTTATTTAGTTGATTTAATTGAAATAAACAAGATAGGAATATTTATAAATATCCATGGTTCTATTCATGAATAAAAATTCATATAGTGTTCTCACTGGGACATAGAAAGTGAAAAATATTTAAATAATTTATTTCATTTTGGATAAAGGAGTTAATATACATGGTGAATTACAAATTAATATAATTCTTTCATCACCTCCGCAAAGAATTTATATTTTATTAATGTTTTAAAATGACCATTATCAGAATATCAATCATGCATATCCTCAACTTTTGTTGTAAAGATCATGTTATTCTATATTAAATTAAAAAAAATTTTATCCAAAAAACAAATAATTTTTTTTCTATAAGAGAAAATCATGGAAATAATATTATTTTATAGAATAGGAATGGATTACGTGGATTTATACAAAGTCGAATAATAGTGGGATATAGCCATAGAATAAAACACAATGAACCAAAATGAACTCAAAAGACCATAATTCTAACAAAACGATCAATCATACCATAATTATTAAAAAAATAATGAAAACCATTATGGAAAAACATTACATTTGTAAAGGATATGTATGATGCTTTTTATTTGAAGTTGTGCATGATGAGAAAAAATTATGTTGTATTTGTAAAGATATATGGACATTCACTATTATGAACATTGGCCAATATAGTATATGGGAATTATGGTTAGAAATTAATATGTATATTGGAAATTATTATTATAGATACATTTAATTGGCTGTTGATATTATTTTATTGTTTTATTTATAAAAAAACTAAATCATTTACTTTAAAAAATAATTTTACAATAAATCTTTATGTATTAAATATATATGTTTTTAATATTATTATCAATCACATTGAGGTGGTAATGTATGTTAATGAACTCATATAACTATTTTCTAATGGGAATAATGTTATTTTTTCATAGAAACATTTATTTTTTAATAAATATTAATTTATATTTAAATCATCATTTAAATTTTGGATCGTTAAAATTGAAAATTTATTATTGTGAATTTGTGGTCATTTTCACTAAACGATAATTTTTATTTTAAATGCATAATATTTTTTACCCAATTCCATTTTATTTATTATATAATTATTATTTGACCCTGAAATAAAATTTTGTAATACCGATAATTGATATAAATTTATTTAAGTAATAATAATTATATATAATCGATTACATTTTGTAACACATCCTTAGTGTTATGGAAGAATGATTTTGTAGTTAATAAAAAAATTATATTATCTGATATATGTGTATCATATTAAAATAATTTTTCATGCTTCTTTAAATTGAATAATTTAATATTGATTGCATATTTTGAATTATAGTATTCATATTTGAGACTAATGTATGTTTTTTAGGCATTGTAATTTTTTTGTAATAAAAAGTGAGTTGTTGTAGTGTAACAAAAAGAATTTAATTGGTTAATATTTAAAGGAAGATAAAAATTACAACTAAAAAATTAAAATTGGTGATTGAGGTCCATAATAGAGTTAAAAAAAATTAAAAAATTATAATTATCCAAATTTATTGAATTAAATTCCACCAAAATGTACTTGGACATAAATATTAAATTAATCATTATTTAATCATTTAAAATCACTCCTCCTAAAGGATAATTACACATAAATTTTATCCTCACACTAAAATAAAAATCTACTGAGAATTAATACTCTCTCACTATATTTTTTAATAGTCTCTCTAACGATGTTTTGTTGTTCGATGAAATCATTATTTCACATTCCAAATCATATTTTAATGAAGTGGTTTAATTTCTATAACTTACTAAATTAATGAACTGATTTTATATGTATTAATTTTTTGTATATTATATTATATTCATTAAACATAAACTATAATATATAAATGAATATTTTATTAGGAGAGACTCTAATTTTTTCTAAATAATCCCATTAAAGCCTCCTATTCTATTCCAGTTAATCTCCCAAAAATAATTCCATGACATTCTAATATTAAATTTCATACCATGAATACAGAACCCAATTTTCATTTAATAGAATTAATTATTTTATATATTTTAAATATTTGTTATGGACACCAATATATGAATATAAAATTCCATACTCATTGGATAAAATTATATTAATATATGAATTTTGATAAATTTGGAAAACATAATATTATACATATCAGGGGTTCCGCCTAATTGAAATCCATTTCATATTGTAAAGAATTAATCTATATAAATAACATGTTCATTATACGTTGGCATCCATCAGTTGTAATGTTTAATGATAAATTTTTTTAAACCAATGGTATTGTGTTTTACAAAACCATATTGATGATATTTTTTATGATTATGAATTCGTCAACATTAAATAAGAATCCATCTTTCAATGTTATGAATCATATTATTTTCAGGTACATAGGTCATGCCTCACGATCTTTTTTACATAATCATATGTAATGACTCAAACATAATATAGGACTTCTTATTTTATGTTTTACTCCATATTGTGATTTGTGGTCACCATTTTCAAATGGAAATTTCCCCATGATATCCTATGAAATGATATTTTCTTCTATGGAAAAATAATTAATCCATTCTAGAGGATTTTAATTTCCTTGTTTTATCATTTGTATTCCATTTATATATTTTAATATGTTCCATGTTTGTATGAAACTAATCATAAAAAAGTATTTTTATTTCTCAATTGATAAGTATGAACATCTGAAAGAGATCACATACATTATATGTTAATTAATTCCAATTTAGAAGTTGTGTTTATCTCAAATGCTTAGGGAGAAAAATTAAATAAATTTTATTCTTTATATGAGAATATATTTTGCTGGATATCTAAAATAATTTCTTATCCATCACAAAAATTGATGTTGAGATACCAATAGTACACATATTTGGTTCCATAAAAATTTAAAAAAATCCATATATAAATGGAAGACTATGTTAGAGACATGGAATAAGAAAACGAATGAAAACCATGACATAAGATAAATTCATACAATTGTGTCATTATTGGGTGAACATATTCTTTTTCATGAAAATAATGATGATTCACTGGGATTATGAATTGATTATAGGGTGTTAAAAAATATCAAAATTTAATACAAGTATCATATCCACCATATTGATGACATTTGAAATGAACTATATAGAGCTAATTGCATTACTATAATTTTCCATCATTCTAGCTATAACTAATTCGATGTTAAATAAGACGTATATATCAAAGACCAAAATCCATATATTTTAAATAAACTATGAATATTTTTTGATTCAATTATTTTTTTTATTTTAACTCATATCATCTTTTATTGAATGAATCGACTATTTATAGATTTCTATGATCAGTATGGTGTAGTCTTTATAGATGATATTATTCTCTAATTAAAGGGAAATAAAGGGAATAATGAAAACTTGAGAGTTAAAATAAAAAACATAAGGAATGAGAAACAATTTAAAAAATTTATGATTTGTGAATTCATGTTTATTTTTATTTCATTTTATGTTAATATAATTTCATGATAGGCTATATCAGTAGAAAATTCATTGAAAATGGATTTGGAATGTTTTCCACAACCAACCATAATGACATATTCCAATACAATTCCTTTTTTATCATGATATTCTTGATGGTTTGTAGAAATTTTCTTAGGATAATATTATACATTAAAAATGTTAAATTAAATGGTATCCATGTTTATGTAGTTTTATTTATATGAATACAATTTCAACAAACTAAATATAATATTTCTTAGAACATGTATTTTTACATAATATTTTATTAGATAATGGTATATAATATGTTGTGATGCTTCCAAAATGATGTGAGGATGTGTTCATATGAAAAATCACATGGATTTTTTTTATTACTAAAAACATTGATTGTTCATTAGAAAAAAAATACTTAAATCAAGATTTATAGTTATCTATATAATTTTTATTAAAAAAATTAAAATAATTTCAGTTATGGGGAAGAGATGGATATATAAACCAATCAAAAATATTAATTTTATATTCACATGGTATGTGATTATTTTTTTCAAAATATTATTGTATAATTAGATAAAATATGATGACTATTCAATGAATTACAACATTGGAAATACAAAAAATGTGTATGATGATTTAAGGAGAAAGGATCATGCTATCTAATCCACGATGATGATTAAAAAGAATTGAATGTTTATTGACAGGAAATACATATATCTAGAAATCATAAAAAAATGGAAAAATCATATCATTCCGAGTTAAATGTTTAACCAACTATCTATGTGAATATTCACAAGGATCAGATGGAATTTTTATAGTTGAAAAATAAGGATACAAATAATCATCTATTTAACATTGATTATGAGGGAATAATAATGTTATGAATCCAAGTATTCATTCCATAAAAAGACATAAAAAGGATATGGATAATAGTTCTTCTTTATCTATTCATCAAATAATCCTAAAGCTCTATAGTGGTTGGAAATAATATATCTATTCATATTTCATTATGCACAATATTATATATTTTTTATTCTCGATTCTTGGTATGTTAGCAAGTCACGGATGAAATAAAAATGTATAATGTTGGTTTCATTAATTATCCCTTCTATAATAAAAAATTTAAAATGACTCCATAGTTTTTTTGTTTGACACCCCAATAATTATAAATGAAATAATTATATATGGGCTGTATTCAATCACCATAAAATGTTATCACACTTCACAACTATATTATAAGAATTATCTCTAGATAAACAGTCCAGGATATACATATATAAAATTATAAGGTTTCATGCAGTGAAAAATTAAATTTTTTTTATTGGTATCCTAGTCCTATATAGATGTTCTATTGAATCCTTTTGTATGCTCAAGATATATATTTCAGAACCATTACTATTTATCATCCTAGAGAGAAATTTATGTCTAGAAGAAAATTTGAAATCCAATAAGACAAAATGAGTTCGTATTCTATTTATTTCATATGTGTTTACGCTCAATGACATCATCTATATATGGATTCATATATGAATTACTTTCACTAAATAAATCATAAATATATTTATATATCACTGTATTGAAGGAAAACGTGTTCTCTAATGTGAAAAAATGATGTTGGAGAATCTAATAAATTGATACCTACGGTAGATGATGAAATATATAAAAACATATTAGACATTCAAAAACTCATCAATGATTATCAAAGTCAAAATAAACATTATTCTTATAATTAATGGAGTGATCTAGGATTTTTTGTTAGTTACAATATTTTTCTAATAATTTTTTCCCAAATGATTTGTATTAGAATTTTGAATAATGTGAAATTTTCCCCTAGTGTGTCAATCAAATTCCAATCCAATATCATATCAGGAGGGTAGCCTATTAGCTAGTTCATCTACCATATCCCTTTAAATAAAATTATTTTTTACATGCATCTCTATAAAGAAATTACATTTATAACCTTTCAAAATAACTGAATATATAGTCCATTCTACAAGAGTAAAATCATTATTGTAAGAAAAAACTATTGGAGACTATAGATCATATATAACATATTATACAAAAAAATAAGACTAAAATGTAATTCTTTTGGGATGAACCACTTGATTGAGTAATCTAGTTTGAAACATGATGATATGATGATACATATGGATCCCAATCTGTTTGTATCAGAGTGATGAATCTTGTAGGAGAAATTCAATGTAAGGGTTGTATAATTATACACTTTGTATTTGTAATTTGTTTTTTTGAAATAATATTATTTATTTTTATATCATTTTTTACACACAAAACCATGATTATGATTCAATAAAATCAAAAATGGTTTATCTTTTTTTCATACACAATACTTATTTAAAAAAAATTTATGAAATATTATTGATGTTTTTTTGAATGTGGTTCTTTTAACCAAGTTACTAATAATAGAGTTATTAATAGTAATATATTATTCATAAATTTAATGTCAAATATATCAATATAATGAAAAAATATTCATAAAAATTATATATTTTTTTATCATTTCTTTATATGTTTCAAAAATAAAATTTATTCAACAAATTCATTTATTTCATTTTTTGAGCAATAATAAAATTAATATTTAAAAATTATATTAAATGAATATAATTAATAAATATTTATTAATATAATAATTAAATCCAAATTATGAAAGTGTGATTTATTTGGATATCTCATAGATATTTAATTTTTTTTATGAATGATGATAAATTCTAAATTATAATTTAAAAAATAATTTTCATTTAATTTCTTCATTAATATAAGTTATTTTATAAATTTAATAGAACCTAAAATTATTTCATTTATAAATTCATTTATCCATGTTATGTAATTGTGATCAATTTCATATTTTATTTTAAAATAAAAACATATCATTCTTTTGAAATTTATTTCCTTGAAAAACATCATTCTCATCACATCTCTGAGATTATTTTAAAATTTTAATTTTTTATTTATATAATTTGATCTTTGAAAATGGATTCCATATTTATAATCTTGATTTTTTATAATATATAAAATGTTAAAAATATGTTATGACTGAAATTAATAGTGAGTTCCTAAAAGATTAGTTATTAATATTATGTTAAAAATGAGATTAGTTGGTGTTAATATAAATAAATAAGTATAAATAAGTGCAATAAAATTGTATATAAACTATTTTATAAGGATATTTTTTCATTTAAACCACAAAATTAAAATAATATTCCACTGTGGACTCTAATATAATATGACAAACAAGTGATTATTGAATGATTTTCAAAAATACAAAGTATTTCATCTTTCCAAATTCTAAACACCCAACCCCACTCCCTTATTATTCAAATCTTAATAATCATTTTGACTAAAACATGAAAATCCAATATAAACTCCCAAAATTCCTCCACTAATCCTATAATCGTTTTATGTCAAAAATCTAATAATATAATGCATTCATTGAAACCCTATAGAGGATAAACAATAAAGATGTTATTGTAATCAATGACGTTTTTGTTTAATTTATTCATAATAGTTTATTAATTTTTTTATTTTGGTTATATATATATATGTATAACTTTTTATTCTAAGTTAATTACATACAAAATTATCTACTTCCTTCAAATGGGCCACAAAATAATCATTCATGTGTACATCAAACATCTACACCGTAAGTCAATTTCATTATTTTTTTCATCACCATTCATTATTGTTTTTAATAATTATGTATTACTTTTTTATAATTGATAATTATGTTTTGTTAATGTTATAAAATTATTATTTTAGAAATACATTCATAATCTCCATATTTTATGAATAAGATAACATCAATCTTGTTTATTACAGATTATAGCCTCCCAAGGTGGTGTGGTTCAATATCTATTTACATTGATTGAATTTATTTTATTTTTAAGGAAACAATAGGATTTATATTATATAAAAAGTATTCTAGAAATAAACTAAAAAATTTATCATAATTTCATTATATAGAATAATAACTTGGAAATATTATTTAAGAATACATATGATTATTAGAGAAGGTACCAACGAATCTAAATATAAATATTTAGGATAACATGAATTCTTATTTTTTTTAATCTTAATAAAGTCATTATAACATCATGATATTTATTCTATAGAACATTGAATTTATAATATCTGAATAAGTCATTCTTAACAAAATGTTCATAACAGTTCTATGTTATGATTAGTACCTAGTAGTGTAATGATAATATGAAAAAAAATGATTTATATCCTAATAAATTCATTTGAGTCATATTAATGAACATGGATATTAGGGGCAGAGACTCATTTGAAATTGAGGATTCATATCAAGGGGTGATTCCATTGTAATTTCCATTATATGATATTTTTAAAAGATAACCTCTGGTATAAATTTCACATTTATTTGGGTCATTGGATATTTCACTCTATGGACATGTTTATTGATCCTTGGATATAATGATTATTAAAAATCATTATTAAATTTCATGTACATTTATGTAGTAGTGAAAATATGTATTACTTTTGTTTATATTGAGGTATGATACATTTGGTGCATCATCACTTATATAAAATTAATAAATAATGTGAAAAATATTTCCCATTATGTTAATTAATGGATGTTGATATCTATGGGCATGTAGTGGAAATGATTTAAACAAAATAAGACCCTATCCATGGTTCTATATAGGAATGCTAAATTTCAATAAATTCAAAGAATGATTCATCAATGACATATGTTGAGAGATCAAGCATGTAACATTCTTGACTAGATAGTTTAATATCCCTTGTTTTTAAAAGAAATATTATGTTT
Source organism: Viscum album (assembly GCA_963277665.1). Taxonomy (NCBI): domain Eukaryota; kingdom Viridiplantae; phylum Streptophyta; class Magnoliopsida; order Santalales; family Viscaceae; genus Viscum; species Viscum album. The sequence goes on from OY728135.1 coordinate 2,029,048,433, forward strand.
GAAATCAAACAAGATAGGCCACATCTTTCATACAAGAATTTAAAATATTATTAATTAATATGTCGGTTATTTAATATCAATTAGAATGGTGATTCTGGGAAGGAATAACTATATTATCATAATCTGGTTTACAAATGTATATATATTTTTTTATTTGGTTACATACTAATTATAAATTAATATAAAACCTTTTTAAATATAAAAGTAATTGGTTTTTAAATAACAATTCGAATATGAAAAAGTATTTCTTATACAATGAAAGTATAAAAATACATCATTATGGATTATATAAATGATATATGTATATATATATATTAATAAATTGAATAATTAACATTAATTGTTTTTTCTAGACGTGACGTAAAAATAAATATAGCATTACAATCAAAAAAACTATTTTTTAAAAATCAAATTTTCCACCTTTTCATGTATCAGTTATTTTAAATCTAGTATCTCACAATTCTATAAATTATATTTTAAAAATATAATCTTTCTCGTTGAAATTGGAATATCTAAATTTATTTTTCTTATGAATTTGTTGTATTTTTCTAATAGGATTCATTTGTTATGTTATAAGTAAAAATGATGCATTTCAACTAAAAACAACCTTTTCAATTAAATAAATTATAATGTTAAATTATATTTAATAATGTTTTAAATGTAAAATTAGATCAATAATACATATTTTAATGTATTTATCACTGAAAATAAGTTTTTTCATTTTTATAATCTGGTTTATGGGTTTCTGGTACCACAACACACAACCACAAACACAAACAAGTGAAACACAAACTTCAGACCACATATACCAACATAGAATTTCACATCATAATAACCATACTCATCTCAGCATCCCATGTAGCAGTCATCTTCTCTAGTAGTCGATTCCCAATTGGGATTCCTCCAAACGCTTTCACTTTGAACCCGAATCCAAATATGATCATGTATGGGTTGCTCTGGGGATGACGTCTTGTCCACGCTACCCTTTTGAAAAGATAAAGACACCTCGTTGTTCCACTTAGAGGAAGATCTAGTCTACATCGACCATAGAATTTAAGAGTAATCCTTTCATGGTCTTCTTCTTGGTGTAGCAGACAAAGGACCTTCAGCTGTAGCCATCATCATATTCCCACTTTGAACAACATCACTGAATGAACGGCTGACTGGGCCGCTCACATTTTATTTCCCGCCCCCAAAACACTCCCTTCCTATTCTGGTTTCCTCCATCAAAACAGAATCCAGACACTTAGAGTTGCTCCCCAGCCTTTGGTCTGGAATGTTACTCTCCATAAAAGGGATACGGCTATACTTAGTAGTAGCTTTTTCCACAACCATGGAATGTGTCTCCTTCCCCATACCTTCAACCTATAGAACCTCTTGGGTTTTCTCACCAACAACCATCCCTAAAAATCCGTCCTCAACCATACCAAATTGTTCAATCTCAATGTAGAATAGTACAATTGAAATATAATCAAAGGGTTCGGTGTTATCCCCCAGCCTCTGATCCATACTCTCCACCAAAGGATAGCACCTAACCATATTGTGGTTGTCTTCCACAGACATGGTAACTGTTTCAGGACCCATGAATTAAACATGCTGATCCTCTAAGTCCTCCACACAAACTAAGGATGGTTAATGACCCATACATTCAATGTGATAACCCTCCAAGGCCTCCGCACCACCATCACCTCCTACAAAAACATCCTCCTATAGTCCTGTGACCAACATGTCTTCAGAAATACCTTCAAACCTGTTACTCAAAGATTGAAAAGGTTTATCCATAGGATCAAGACTTTTAGAATCCTTATCACTGGCCGTGATGTCCACCTCCACAATGAAATAATCCCTTCCTTCCCCAATATTCTCTGTAACTATAATACCCATGGAAGTAGCAGGTTTCTCTAAGTCGTGCCTTAACCTTTGGAGATCCGTAGAAAAATTCAGATTAGCCTGATTCGCCTTAACATCGGAAGCCCCATGATCATGGTTATTCTCAAAAGAAACCTTACGAGACCCAGATGAGTTTTCATCTACAGCTGAACTTAATAAAATGGAACCCCTCCCTCCGTCAAATGGCTCCGCAGTTCTCAAATCCAGACCCACCTTCACACAAACCTAGAATGATTTTCTTCTAGAACCATCCTCATTGTTCATAAAGGAAAATTTTACATTACAAATAACTTTCATCAAACATGAAGGACATCTACTTTTGCATACCTCAACCGAGTGGCCCAATATCTTGAAAGAGCCACAAAACACATTCCAATTTTCATAAACAACCCTCTATTTTTATAGGTATTCCCCCCGATCATGATCCATACAAAATCTAGGGAATGTGAGACACATCCTGTCACGTACGTAACCTATTATCGGGTTATTTAAATTTATTTTCCACTCATGATTTGTTTTGGTGGTTTCCAAAGGTTTTATTGAGAATAGGTGAGTTTTCATGAATTGGGCCAAACTGCGAGCCCAATTCCAGATTTAAAAATAAATTTTGTTTCATTTATAACTTTTTCAATTTTTAATATTTTTGACTCATTCCAACGCCTAATTGTTCTCCCCTGATATATTAACCCCAAATATAAATTTGGGGCCTTTATAAATCCATAAGCATGGGGGATATTTGTTTTTATTTGAGAATTGGGCCAACCCGAAGGCCAATTTTCCAATTTTAAATTTTTTCATTAATTTATTAATATCGTATTCATTAAAATGTAGTTATCGGTGATTCAACATCCCTATCGACCCTAAGAATCCCAGGCACGACCCCATGCCCTCCTCCCACAATTTGGAGCTCGATAGAGTCGCGAAAATAGTCGAAACCTTCAGGATTTCAGAAATCGTCCATATTTTGGAGAGGTAAATTGATCCTTTCATAACTCCTTCTATTCTTAATCTTTTCTCTCCATTCCAATTCCTAAATGACCTAATAATTCTTGTGAGACAATCCCCTGAGTTTTGGCCGTTTTAAATTTCAGATACTAGTGTTTTGGGGAGATTCATTCTAGGTTTCTCAAGTATGTTTGTCCATTTTTTCCCCTTTCAAATTGATTAGGGTTTCATTCTATTTTTTTAGGGTTTCCTCCCTTTTTATTGAAGATAACAATTACCAGTGGGTAGGGGTTCGAAGCTAAGGTTTATCCTTGGGTTTTCTTGGTCCAATTTTCTATTTTTAGGTTTGATCTACCCTTCTTGAGGTGCGGCGGTGGTGCGTTTGTGTTTTCGCACAAAGGATTCAATGGTTTCATTTGATTTGGTAGGTGATTCCAATATTGATGCAATCTTTGTGTATTAGCATGCTGTATTTATCATATTTTCAGATTTATATAATTTTATTATCGCTACAAAAATTGGTTCTAATGATGTTTCCATTGCAATTGAATTTAAAATGCCAATTTGGTGTGAAATTGGGGGTTTTCCAAAGAAGTGTTTTGTTTGTTTATTTTGGGATGCCCTATAAATACTTAGTTGTTTTTATTGATCTGTAATAAGGCATAAAATACTGTTTATAATGTTTATCCCCTTTGGTAATTGCTGCAAATAATGAGTTTTAATTGTGCTTGTAAAGAAAGTGAAGTTTTGGTTCCACTTTTGTGTGAAAATGATGGTTTTACAAAGAGAACACTTCTTGTTTAACATGAGGATGCCCAAAAATTGATTTGTTGTTTTAATTGATATTTATTGGGATGCCTTTACTATTTTGGTAACTTACAATTTTGAACATCGTGTACATGTGGGTTTCTTAAGGGGTTTTGTGTGAAAAACTACACGAGATTTTGTGAAATTGATTTATTCAAATTCAAAGAGTTTGTTGTGTGTTTTAAGTGGTAGAAAATGAGATAGCTACTATATTTGGTGTATGTGACCAGTAGTGGTGTTTTACATTAAAATGGATGTGTGTTAAATCCTGAAATTGTTTGAGCACAAAGGGGGAAGCCCGGGTACCTAGGTGGGGCGGATTTGTACTAGTACGGCTAGTGGACCGGATGGGTTTTGTCCCTGTTTCACTTAGCATTTGGATAACGACAACTCTTACTAAACTATGTGGATGATGATTTGGGACCACTAGGTTATGGGTATGTTCCCTACTAGTGGCTCGTGCACGATAAAGGATTTTACTATGGTTACATTACACTGAGGTACGAGGTACATGGGGCCTGAGACTATCTAGTGCCTAGGGGTGTTCCCGGTTTTGTTGCTCAGTGGATTTGTGGTATTTTCCCTTGTTTTTGGGTGTCTTTGGAATTATAATTAAGTATCTAATATTCCTATTTAAATTTGTTAACATTCTGAATGTTTTATCTTGAAAAATTTTTTCAATTTAAAGTTTCATTTCCTGGAATTTGTCACCGCTTTTAATTGCATCTTAAAACTGCTTGCTTTTTCACCTTGTATTGCATGCACCTTGGAATCATAGGGTGGTATCCTATTGGGATTAGGATCACACCCTACTTACACCCCTTGGGTGTAAGTAGACCTTTTTTTTGACCCAGGTAAAGGAAAGGCTAAGGGTGTTGACGGTTCAGGGTGTTAGTCCTCATCCTTGGGGAGGAGTAGTGGAGACGACTTGGGGGTGATGACACCTTGTCATGTGGAGTCCATGGGGCTGTTTTGTTTCTGTTCCATTGTGTATTTGGACCTTTTGTATTGACTCTAAACCTATGTATTCAGTTCTGGTTTTTTTAAACATCGTTTGGTATAAATTTTTCAGATTCAGTTTATTGATTGTTTTTAATGGTTTATGCCTTCATATTCGGTTAAATCATTCCCAAACCTAAATAAATGATACCCGGGCACTTTTGCCAGCCCGTGGGGATAGGGAACGCCCTTCGGGTCATGTCACGGGCTGGGTTTGGTGCCGTTTTTGGCGGTGACCAGATTCGGTTCGTGACAAAATGGTATCAGAGGAGGTTCATGTTAACTCTTTGGGTCATGTTATTTGGGGAAGAGTCAGGATATCATGGAGTTAGGATTGTAGGGACTTGGTATTATATTTATGGGTAGTGTTCTTGATCACCACACCTCATGACAGGATTCAAGTTTCCTAGGGAAGTCAGGATTTATCTAAGTCCTTTGGTTTTCTTGTTTTAATGATGGTTAGGGGAAATGAAAAGAGGGTTGGGTTAATGGTCTCCATAATCTCGCAGGGCCTGGCAAGCCATGTGGAGCTGAGGATATACCCTAGAACACTCTTTGTGATAGTGAAGTGATTGGAATATGGCCGCCAACCATATGTCCAAGTCACCCACTGAAACTAGTTTCCTATCAGATTGTTTTGTACTATAGTTTTGCAATCTTGGAACTTTGGTTTTAAAAGGACTTGGTTTTAAGAAGTATAAAGTTTTTTTGAAATTATTTTCAAATAAATAAGGAATGGATTGATTTATGAAATGGTGGAACTGAATTTTTAGAATTGTTTTGAAATGGGAAATGGTGTTTTTACACATATTTTGAAAGAAAGAACTATATTGAAGTTGGTTTTGAAAAGTGTTTACAATAGAGTTTTCTAAACAATCAAATAGTGTTTTGATGGGTTGAGATGTTTTGAAATTGATGTGAATATATTGAAAGTGAGTTATTTTTTTAAATGGTTGTGCATTTCTGAAACGTTTTGTAAGATGTGAGTTGGAATTTGATCTCGTGGTTAGGGGTTTTGAGAAAAAGGATGTGTTGGTTGACCATTTTGGTTTTGAAAAGTGGAAAGAATTTTTGTTTTAACCTTTGGTATTTTCATGAGCAACCAAATGCATGGGGTTATATGGGAAGAGGGATGGTTGATGACATGACTGGATGAGTGTCAAGATGGAAATGAGGAGGGTTCCTGGTGTGGCATAGAAACATGCATGTGTAAGGCCCATGGGGTACCATTGGTGGATGCGCTTACCGCTGAACCATTTGTTTTCAAAGAAATGTTTTTAAATAAAATAACATGATTTCTTGATGATATTTTTTGGGATGGTGTATATTATGTGTTTTCGGAAAATGTTGATGTTGTGGGATGTTTTGAGACCAAGAACCCCTCCTATTTGAACGGTGTTTTGGGTTTGGGTTTGGTCAGTAAGTTGTGTTGTAGGGAAGATTAGTGGTCTCTTTTGAAAAATGTTTTGGGATGCCTTTACGGTGGTTCCCTTCATGTGTTTGGATCTGGTTTGAGGCATGTTTTGACTAATGGACCAGATTGGTTGGGTCCTCGGGTTCTCTCATTGGATAAGGTATTCCCCCATTAAGGGTTAATGCACAGCTGAAGTGAAATCCATATTGTTTCGCGACTGGAAAATCCTCCAGTTGATCAATATAAGGAATATTTTATAGATCATTGTTGATTGAGTCTACACCCATTCATTTCGTTGATTTTTGGATCCTCCTGTAGTGGTAAAGTTATTGTGGAAGGTTGAAAGAAACCTTAGTTTCTAATGTTTCATGATTTATCGAAGGTGGAAGTGTTCTTGGGTTCTATGTGTGGATGAGTGTCTAGATGGTGTCTAAGAGGACCTTTGGGTTCTTCAAAGTTTCTTTGATGCATTAATTCATGTTAAACCACCGGTGTGGGAAATATGGTCATGATAGGATATTGTGGCCACTTTCTAGAATTGTGTGTTGTTTGGGGATGTTGTATAAGGTCCCTCTCCATGAATTGTTTATATCAGTTGAAATGGTCATGTTTGGTGATGCCCTATGATGTCATGTACTTGATTGACTGTATAGGTGAAAGTAGTGAAATCCTCTGAGAGTCCCTGTTATGTTGGGCAAATGTCTCCCTTGGAAAAACTTCAAAATCATCTATTTTAGAGGAATGTGAGTGTAGGTGTTCTTTACTTCTATTGTTTCTCACCTGAAGAAACAAGTTGTGATGTGTGTGTATCTTCTCAGCCCTTGTTTCAGTGAAATATTGGGATAAGGTAAAGTGAGTTTGGAATGTGTTATGTCTAGAAAACCTATTTGGGACTGCGGTGTAGTTTTTGGTGGCACCGAAAAGAAGAATTCTCATTCAGTGGGTTTCCAAATATTAACTACGAGGCCGAAGATGCTTCAATCATTTGAGCTCCAGCCATAGGTCTCGGAGAGAAGCTGGCTCGTAGTCAGGGAAAATCCCATGGCCATTTAAACCCTTGTACAAAGTCCTATCTTTAGTATGAATGATGGGAATAGTTCAAGCATATGGTTTCGTCATGGTTGAGCACATAGTTTGTGCACGTTTAGTAGTGGCCGTGTGCTAGGAATCCATGTAGAAAGAATTATATTCATAGTTAGTGCACAGTTTCCCAAACCATGCAGACTAATCCAGCGCCCTTCCTAAATCTTTGATTTCATTTTGGGTCTTTCTGTGTCGGCCCATGCTGGTCGGTTAAGATGGTCAGTTCTTATGGTGGGGAGATCCACTATGATTCTCATGAATATTCCTTCATAAACATTTAATGGAATTATATCCCTTTTACTAGAGAGTCTGTTTGGGCCTCCCACTATTAGTGTCTTGATTATGTCTCGAGAAAACAAATTAAGTTCTCTCTTATGGTGGGGAGCCCATTTGTGTCTCTTCATACGAGTAACTCATATTTTTTTTCTTTGGACTTGTCTGGGAAGTAGGTATTATCATTCGAAGATATCTAACTACCTACACATTCATTGGGTAAACATTGATATTGGAGAGTTTCCAATGGTTTAGTTATAGTAGGGAAGTGTAACCTTGTTCAATGTTGTTTTTTTTGGGTAAATTGATTGAGTATTGTTAAGATTGTATTTGAGGAGTTTTCATTTGGGATAAATCCTGAATGTACTTTATTGTTTCAGGAATGTGATGTATGTTTGGTTTGTGACAGTATTCCTTCCATCATTGATCACTGGAGGTGTTTTGACCTTTGGGGGTGAAACCTGGCAAGGGTGTACCTATTGGTTTCTCAGTTGGGTTTGGTTTTTGCTTTGACCTTGCTGTGACTTTCCGGGGTGGAAAGTTTTCAAGGTGGGTAGAATTGTCACGTACGTAACCTATTATAGGGTAATTTTAAATTTATTTTCCACTCATGATTTGTTTTGGTGGTTTCCAAAGGTTTTATTGGAAATAGGTGAGATTTCATGAATTGGGCCAAACTGCGAGCCCAATTCCAGATTTAAAAATAAATTTTGTTTCATTTATAACTTATTCAATTTTTAATATTTTTGACTCATTACAACTCCTAATTGTTCTCCCCTGATATATTTACCCCAAATGTAAATTTGGGGCCTTTATAAATCCATAAGCATGGGGGATTTTTTTTTGAGAATTGGGCCAACCTGAAGGCCCATTTTCTAGTTTTAAATTGTTTCATTAATTTATTAGTATCTTATTCATTAAAATGGAGTTTTCGGTGATTCAACCTCCCTATAGACCCTAAGAAGCCCTGGCGTGAACCCATACCCTCCTCCCACAATTTGGAGCTCGATAGAGTCGCGAAAATAGTCGAAACCTTCTAGATTTCAGAAATCGTCCAGATTTTGGAGAGGTAAATTGATCCTTTCATAACTCCTTATTTTCTTAATCTTTTCCCTCCATTCCAATTCCTAAATGACCTAATAATTCTTTTGAGACCATCCCCTGAGTTTTGGCCGTTTTAAATTTCAGATACTAGTGTTTTTGGGAGATTCATTCTAGATTTCTCAAGTAAGTTTATCAATTTAATTTCCCCTTTCAAATTGATTAGGGTTTCATTCTATTTTTTTAGGGTTTCCTCCCTTTTTATTGAAGTTAACAATGACCAGTGGGTAGGGGTTCAAACATAAGGTTTAACCTTGGGGATTCTTGGTCCAATTTTCTATTTTTAGGTTTGATCTACCCTTCTTGAGGTGCGGCGGTGGTGCGTTTGTGTTTTCGCACAAAGGATTCAATGGTTTCATTTGATTTGGTAGGTGATTCCAATGTTGATGTAATATTTGTGTATTAGCATGCTGTATTTATCATATTTTCAGATTTATATAATTTTATTATTGCTACAAAAATTGGTTCTAATGATGTTTCCATTGCAATTGAATTTAAAATGCCAATTTGGTGTGAAATTGGGGGTTTTCCAAAGAAGTGTTTTGTTTGTTTATTTGGGGATGCCCTATAAATACTTAGTTGTTTTTATTGATCTGTAATAAGGCATAAAATACTGTTTATAATGTTTATCCCCTTTGGTAATTGCTGCAAATAATGAGTTTTAATTGTTCTTGTAAAGAAAGTGAAGTTTTGGTTCCACTTTTGTGTGAAAATGAAGGTTTTACAAAGAGAACACTTCTTGTTTAACATGAGGATGCCCAAAAATTGATTTGTTGTTTTAATTGATATTTATTGGGCTGCCTTTACTATTTTGGTAACTTACAATTGTGAACATCGTGTACATGTGGGTTTCTTAAGGGGTTTTGTGTGCAAAACTACACGAGATTTTGTGAACTTGATTTATTCAAATTCAAAGAGTTTGTTGTGTGTTTTAAGTGGTAGAAAATGAGATAGCTAATGTATTTGGTGTATGTGACCAGTAGTGGTGTTTTACATTAAAATGGATGTGTGTTAAATCCTGAAATTGTTTGAGCACAAAGGGGGAAGCCCGGGTACCTAGGTGGGGCGGATTTGTACTAGTACGGCTAGTGGACCGGATGGGTTTTGTCCCTGTTTCACTTAGCATTTGGATAACGACAACTCTAACTAAACTATGTGGATGATTAATGGGGACCACTAGGTTATGGGTATGTTCCCTACTAGTGGCTCGTGCACGAGAAAGGATTTTACTATGGTTACATTACACTGAGGTACGAAGTACATGGGGCCTGAGACTATCTAGTGCCTAGGGGTGTTCCCGGTTTTGTTGCTCAGTGGATTTGTGGTATTTGCCCTTGTTTTTGGGTGTCTTTGGAATTATAATGCAGTATCTAATATTCCTATTTAAATGTGTTAACATTCTGAATGTTTTATCTTGAAAAATGTTTCCAATTTAAAGTTTCATTTCATGGAATTTGTCACCGCTTTTAATTGCATCTTAAAACTGCTTGCTTTTTCACCTTGTATTGCATGCACCTTGGAATCATAGGGTGGTATCCTATTGGGCTTAGGCTCACACCCTACTTACACCCCTTGGGTGTAAGTAGACCTTTTTTTTGACCCAGGTAATGGAAAGGCTAAGGTTGTTGACGGTTCAGGGTGTTAGTCCTCATCCTTGGGGAGGAGTAGTGGAGACGACTTGGGGGTGATGACCCCTTGTCATGTGGAGTCCATGGGGCTGTTTTTTTTCTGTTCCATTGTGTCTTTGGACATTTTGTATTGACTCTAAACCTATGTATTCAGTTCTGGTTTTTGATTAAACATCGTTTGGTATAAATTTTTCAGATTCAGTTTATTGATTGTTTTTAATGGTTTATGCCTTCATATTCAGGTAAATCGTTCCCAACCCTAAATAAATGATACCTGGGCACTTGTGCCAGCACGTGGGGATATGGAATGCCCTTAGGGTCATGTCACGAGCTGGTTTTGGTGCCGGTTTTGGCGGTGACCAGATTCGGTTCGTGACACATCCATTTTAACACACACCCCGGGATTTACCAGATGGAAAACCGCCTTAGTATGACTATCAGAGAAGAGGTATCTACCTACCTGATTTCCCAACATGAGAATTACCAAAGGGTTTTGAAACGGCAAAGGATGTGTATAGAATCTTACCCAAACCACAATGGAAGGCGAGTCGTGATTCATATTCAGATCGAAGGACAAACATAAAAGTAGAAAATGAGATCCATTGAAGCTGCGAGGAGCCCTCAACCAAACATGGATGAGATCTACCTCTGATTCGAACCTAATCATGATTTGTTGATGTGGAGAAAGACAACCACTGCTCTTTCATGATGATCCCATGATCCGAAAGAAAATCAGTTTAAGTTATCAATTGAAGGACTTCTGTGCTTGAACTGAGCCACTATGGTGAGATTCAACAAGGTTGAGGCTTCCGAAATCTTATATGAGGAGAGATAAAGGTTCGACAATCCGTTAATTAGATTTGTAACATTAAGGTTTATCGAGGATTTCATAAAAATGGGAAGGAACTAATTCTTTTATTATATCAATGAGATTAAAATTTAATTATTTTAATCCAATTATATTCTTTGAATTTCGAAAAAATTAATCATTATTATAAATCAGAAAGTAAAAATTTATTAAATAGATCCCATTTATTTATGTAAAATGTTAATAATATCATTAGAAATTTATTATGACAATGGTTAATGATAAATCATGTAATTAATCAAAAAATTAATATTATAAAATTTATAAAATTACCCTAACACATCAACTAATTTAATTGGATGCTTTATATTTGGCACATATCATCACTGAGCCGATTTTGTTACCTCTTATAGCCACGTTGATTATCTTAATCACTTTATAGTCATTTATTTTATAGAAAAATGAAATATTAATGCATATATTTTAATAAATTTATTAGTTTTAATATAAATTTATTTAAAATATATATTCTAATATAAATAATAACTGGAAATATCAAATTATAACCATCATTCAGAAAATTTGTTATTAATATTTTCGAATGAAGTAATTACATTAATGAATCAGTCAATGGAGATTAAATAAATGTTTTAGCAAAGAAAATATAAAATAAATGTTAATAAAAATATTAAAAAAAATTTTATTTCAAATTTCATCAATGATCCATTTATGGTTCGTTTGGGGTTTTATAGTAACTATATTACTAATTTTTTATTAAAAACATCTTATCACGATAATAATTAAAGGGGATAATGAATGGTTAAAGCTAAAATATACGAATTTTTTATGTATATATAATTATTAATTAAACAATGTATTTATAATAATTATCATACAATATTTGAAATTATTTGTTTAGATCTATATGAAATATATAATTAATTTATTTTAATTTAATTTGTAAAAAAATTCAAACAGTGCCCCTCCCCTCTCTTATAAAAAACCCTCTTATTATATATTATTAAAAGATAAAAATATATTTGTTTCAGCATAAATATTTAAAAATAACATTATATTATACTTCCCCACATTATTGAACTTTGATTATATAAATAATTCCATCCATAAAGTTTTAATGTTATTAATTAAATGCGATCATCTAAAGAAGTGCTAATGTATTAATCTATCATTTTTCTTATATTTAGTTTTCCACTCCCTTAAAATATTATTCAATAATGAATAAAAAATAAATAAAATGTCCATAATATATTTATATGTTTTTATTTCAATATTACCACATAAATACTTATCAAATTCTATCAAATATGAAAAGTATTAATCGTTCATGAGTACACCAAACTACAACCTCACAAACTGATAAAATTTTTCTTCCATCACCATCTATAAATTATAGTCATAATGATGTAATCAGTGTTTCTATATTATATTAACAAAATACATATTATTATGAAAATTTAATATATTATTTACATTATTACATTATATTGAACTGAAGATGGAAGAAAAATTAATGCATATGTGTTAACTATCACCTCCATGAAGCAATGTGATTCGTTTTTCATCACCATATTACATGAGTGATATATTAAATTATATTTTAGTTATTAAGCTGATATTAGTGATATTAGTATCTTTATATGATGATATATTATATGCACCATTATTCTATAATGAATATCCTGAAATCTAAAAGTCATGCATTCTTTCATATGACTTATCGTCTCCATTATGATAACATAGATTTTTTAATATAAATATTTAATGCATATATTTAATATTATAGTTTATTCATAAAATTGATTACATTATATTGAATTTTACTCTTTATATGATGTACTTATGACCACTTTTTACCAATTAAATCTTTACAAATTCCTTTATGAATCACATATTGGGAATAATCCAAACAATCTGCATGATCATAAAAAATATATTAATTGTTATAACATGTTAATATTAGATATAAATGAAAAAATAAGCATTAAACATGTATAAAATTAAAAAAATAATTAACCTAAGTATATTTTTAACAAATAAATATATTGTATGTCATGATTCAGACTCAATGTAAGGGAATTCACCTCAACCTCATTTTATTAAGTCATATATTGATGTTATACACCTACCTTTTAATATGAGATATATGTACCTCCCAGTTAATATAAAATGTCCTAAATTTATATATTATTATATTATTAAATGTTTTTTATATTTTATTCGTTCATGTAGATTACTGTTAAAATATTTAAATGTTATTCGGGACACATTTATTTAAAAAATATTTTTATATATAATAAATTATTTAATTTCAAATTCATTTAATCTATTTATATATTATTAATAATATTCTATATGTTAATTTATATGGATATAATGTTATTATAATGGACATTTTATGTCTATTTCTTATTTCCTTCAATGGTTTTTATAATGAATCTATTTATTTTCACCATTCATAATTTCTTAAAAATGAATATAGGATTAAAATATTCTTAACATACACGGTGAAACTGACATTGTATCTAGCACAACTATAATTAAATTTATACATTACATTAAAATATTTCATTTTTTAATAAAGTATATGTCTTATTTTAAATTATTTTATCTTTTATAATGAAAATGTGGTTTCAATAATAAATTTGGATTTTAATATGAAATTTGTTTTTATATGGGATTTAATAGTATTTCTTAAGGTTTTATAATGAAAATGTTTTATTAATGATATGTTTTATTGATAATTATAGGAAATTAGTGGTCCTGATATATCATATACATGGGGTTGCCGAGATATAACAGTTTTTAATATAGTTATTGTTTAGCATGGGGTGGCCCAGATATCACTGATTAATCCTATTACAATATATCTTAGGTAGGAACATATAGGACCAGTGAATCCTATAATAGGATAACATGGGGTGGCCCAGAAAGTGATGGGTAATCACATTACTTTTATATGTGTGGTGGAAAATATAACACTATGTAATCGCATAAAATATAAATTTTATGTATTCAATACGGTTATTTTAATTAAACTGGGTATTAAAGGGTTATACAAGTGTTATATACATATATATGATTCTATATGTCTAGTAAAAAGTGTTTATTATTTTCTGTGGGTTTTAATGATATTCATTATGAAATTTTTATTTTTCATGAGAATGTGTTTTATTTTACATTTTATAAGAAATTTTATGATAAACATAATCATTATATGAATTTTTATATTTTTAATAAACTAATAATTTCTATTATTTTTTATCCCTTACTAAGAATTTTTATCATCACACTTTTTTAAAATTTCATTCTGTTATTTTATTAGGGATTAGTGACATGAATGAGATCAACAATATAATTTTGAAAAATATTTATAAATAGGAATAATGATTTGTATTATAGAGTATAATATTTTGGAAAATTAGATATCGTGTATTAGTGTCCACTCATAATATATGGGATTACATTGTAGGATTTTATCCAAATTCCATGAAACACTATACTTCAAATATCATTGAATTATAATTCTAGTTCAAATACTCTACGATATGTAATTTTTATTGTTGGTTCCTTATAATGGGTTTCCTAGGATTTTTTATACAATGTAAGAGATTCCCAAGTATTCTTAATATTTACAGATAGAATAACAAATTTATAATTTTATGTTATATTATAAGTTCAATGTCTTGAAAATTATTTTGAGGATTTATGTTATGAAATTTAATGGAGATTAATGGTATTTTTGGAAACATTAGTTTTAGAGGTAATCATAAATTATTGCATTTTGGGATTCCATATAGAAGGTATGAGATGAAAATTGTGTTTGAGACAAAAGAATTACATTTTTAATATGTTTCATAGTTTTTTTGAAATTTTTTATGGATATTAAAAAAATTTAAATTTTATAAATAGGAAAATAAGATGACCGTGTGACAACCCATCACATATCAGAGGGGGGTATGTTTTAAACTCACTAGTGAAAGGATAAATGAGTTCATCACCTAGAACTGGAATCCATGAAGCCCTAATTAGAATTATTTTATCTTTTTTAGTTTGATCTTCTCCTGTATTCTCAATAAGTGGATTTTGGGGAAATATGATTTATCATATAGATTTCATTGGGAATGGAAAATGATTTCATTATAAAGTAATGGATGATATTTTTTATTATTTTTTCTATTTTATTCATCCTTTAAGTGAAGGGTAAATATAATAATATTAGTTATTATTTGAAGAAAAGGGATGAATTATATTTTTGATTAATATATTATTTTACTATGGATATATGGTAATTGAGGTTTTTTATGGAAATGTGTATCTTTTATGAATAATTTTTGGTTTAGTAAATTACATTTTAAGTATGAAATTAAATGTGATGAAAATTATTTAGTGATATGTATTAATACAATTATGGAAGTTCATTTTATCAGAAACACATTTTTTGGGTTTTAATAACATTTTAGAATATTTTTGAGGAATTTTAAGGTATTTGTTTTATTTATTAGTCTATGTTGAACAATAGGTACTACTATTTAATATTCAATATTGAATTAGTTTTTAATTATATGTTGATTTATTCATACTAAATAATTTTCTATTATCATGTTAATCAATTTCATTGCTCATAATGAATCATGAGATGAGAAATTTAATGTTAATCATTAATGGATTATGTATATCTATAGAAGATGATTTTAGTGCTTCAATCTTGAAAATATCACTTCATAAACTTATAACTTGGATAATAGTATGAGTTTTCACTAGAAATTGTTTATAGGATGAAACTCCAAATGGTATATATGTATATTACATATAGATTTTAGTTTTGTTAGTTAATTAATTCCTCAAATCAATGAAAAGTATTTTAAATACAAATTAAATTATCTTTTTGATAAATCAATGAATATTTAACTCTTCATGGATTTATGGTATTTTTATAGTTATATTTTTCATTACAAAAGTCTATATCACTCTCCATTATAACATTAATGTTATGTTTCACTTTTCTGTCAATATTTTCATTCATTTAAATATATTATTTTTTATCTTATATTACCTTCATACTTTTGTCTATTTCTATTAATTTTCATTCTTTTTTTACCCTAATATCGGTGTGTGATTTTAATAAATTTACATTAATAGGTCAAACCCAAAATATAATGCCCCAGTTGAAGCTGCAATGATACAATATATGGATGTGGTGGATAATTTAACAACCAATGTTTTAAGCATTAACATTTTGTTTGATAGAATCTGTTATATGCCACATCAATCTCAAACATATAATTATATATTATTATTTAATTTTAGTTACTGAATTACCAATATAAACGATGGTATGAAAAAAATTTACTAAATTATGAAAATATGGATTAAACATGTATATATAAATAATTATTTAGTGACAAATTAACTATAAATTAAAGTAAAACCCTTCTGAAAATAAAAGAAAATGGTTTTCCGAAAAAAAGAATTTTAATGTGCACATATTTTTTTTATAAAAATACTTTAAAAATTACAATTTTTTTCTATAATAAGGATATATATATATATTGTTTAATATAATATTTAACATTAATCCCATTTTTATTCTAGACATGATATAACAATAAATCAAATTCTACACCTAAAAAATTATTTTTCAGAAATGAATTTCAAAAAATAGTGGAGCAACTGATTTAAATTTGTTTTCGACAATTTTATAAATTATATTTGACAAGTTAATCAAATTTTATGAAATATGAATATAAAAATGTAATTTTTTACATTTATTTGTATTTTTATGATATGATTCATTTATTCATTAGTAGTCCATAAGTACAACATTTTGACTGAAAATTGGTGTTTCTTTTATAAAAATCACAATGATAACTTTTTTTATAATTATGTTTTAATATTAAAATATACCAATAAAAAACATGTTAATCCCAATTAGTACCAATTATCATTTTTTACATTGAATTAGTATATAAAAAAAATCTTTAAATTAACTATTTTTACTTTAAAAACATGTTCCTTCATTCTGTCAATATGAATAATTGTAAAATAATTTTCTGCATTTATGCATTTAATAAAATTATATTATAGTAATCATAGGGTTAAAATCATAAAAATACATCCCTTATAATTTATTTCAATATAAATACTATCATTGTTAATTTTTTATTACAATATATAAGGGTAAATTGAGTAATTAGTTATTATGATAATATTATTAATATATTAAAATTTTGATTAAAATTTTAAAAATTATTTTAATTAGTTTATTTTAGAAGTAAACTACCCCATTGAAGATTTTATGACTTACTAATGTCATTTATATGACATTATTCCCTTCATAGTAATTTATTTTAACAAAATTTTGGTGATATGATACTAATGTTTTAATATATATTAATATTATTATATAGGGTAATTTCTAAAAACTATTTATATATATATATTATTTTTAATAATTACTTGTTAATATTAATGATGGTAATTTATTTTAAATATTTAGGAAAAAATATCCATAAAAAATCACAAAATGATGATGCAGTAATTGTGTAATTAATGTATATATCAAATATATGATATTAAAAATATTAAAATAAATTTAATTTGAATTAATTATTGTCATACAAAAATGTAATTTCTGAAACTGACATGTTAGTGATGTGTTAGAATAATTTTCATGAATTTATCTTATTGTTATCAATTTTTTTAAAATTCAATAAAATAATATTTTCAAAATTAGAGTTAATGAAATTTTAAAAAATATATTATATTAAATGAGATAAAATTCATAAAAACAATATATTCTTGGTTAATAATTATATAGGGTTTAAAATTTCATCAATAATTTATTAAGGGTTATTTTGTAATTTTATACTTCACAAATTAACCATTAATGAGCGAAAATAGATGTTATCATAATTAGTGTTAAATAGGTTTAGTAAGGGTTAAAGATAAAAGGAATGTCTTCAAAAAAAAACAGAACATATCTTCCATAAGGAAAAATAACCCAAGTAGTAGAGATTTGGTGCCTAACATTATTTCATTATCATAGATTGCATACTATAACCCTAGAGGAATGATAAATTAATCATTTTTTGAAACAAGTTTTCATACTTCAAACATACAATGTAATAGAAACTTCAAATTATAACATAGAGGATCCATTTAGAACAACATTATTCTCCCTGAATAATCATACATATAAATCATAATATACAGGTTGGTATCCAAGGAAATTAAAACATAGGAAAGGGGTTTTCCTAGATGCTCAGTAAGGGTAACCGTATAAAGGAATATATTATGAATAAAAACTCAACAACATTAATTCATGGTATATATATAAAATGAAATCCATTTAAAAATAATATTGAACATAATATTAGAAAAAAAATGAAATAAAATAATTCCATATAAATAATAACAAAGAGAATCTTATAACTGAATAATCGCATTGAATATCAATAACTATTATAATAATGGGGGAATTCATAATGTATGATATTATAAATATACCGACCAGGACGTGACCACGACACCATACATAAATAGGTAAGACTCATCTAATTCTGTTACTAGTTTTTTACATGAGACCTAATGATTCATTCAGGGGATTTATAAGTACACTTTAATAACATATGAAGTCCAACTAATTTATCTTATGGTATTTGGGAAATTTAAACAACAGAATCATTCATAATGGGAAAATATTATACAATGTTTAAATAAATTATCCATAAACAATGAATTTTATCAAAATAATACATTTACATCCAAACAAAATAATAAACCATTCTATAAATTATGGAAAAAATGAAAAGAGATCAACCTCAATTAATCATAATATTAAAAAGAGGATGTTCAAATCAATTAAAATAATCTAACAAAATCATTAGAAATTCCTTCTATGAAATCAAATATTTTTCATTCAAATAATTTATATAAAAATCCTCAAAAAATTAAAAGACAAAATTTTAATTGAAATTATTTTTATACTTTTAACAGAAGAATCAATACATTAATGTGTCACCATAGAAAACAAATATACACATGATGTATAAGTAAAAAAGAAACATTCCATCCATTTTTTTTGGAAAATCATCCAATGAACATGTTTGGAAAATGATTTATCATATATTTTAATGAATTTTAAAAAAGTAAAAAAGGTTAAAAATTATTTGAGATAATTATTTAATAAAAGTAAAAAACATGGAAATCATTGTGAAAAAATGGACATTGTAAAAAATTTATTATAATTAAATATAAATTATTAAATATATATATATATATATATATATATATATATATTCAAGGCATCCCATAACATATCGAATATTAAAAAAAACAAATATAAAATATTAAAATTAATCGAAACATTAAATATCTTGTTAATATGTAAATTAATTACATGATAATTCAAGGAGATATATATACTCATAAAAATGGTGGGTGGATAAAATCATACCATGCCTCAATGAAAGGGGAATAAGAATATTTCCCTTCACATAAGATTCCTTCAGTCGAATGTATTTTAACATCATGTATAATTGTTTATATCATGTTGTTAGTTTATTTCAGAACCATAATGAAATTTTTAATATCACATATGATCTAAAATTTTTTGTAATAATATTTTTTAGAACAATTATTTTGGGTGTCAAATGCTTCATTTCAATATTCTTGTTTTGTCATAAATATCTCACATTTTTGGAATAGTGTATTTAACCAACATCTCGAAAATGATATTATTGTATTAAATATCTTATTTAATATTTAAATATATTTTTTATATCATTCTTAAATTGTTATCATTGGAAAATCACATCGTATCGTGGAGATGGTATGTTTTCACCTACACATGAGGGATGATATCATTTCATTATTGGTTAAAATTTAAGGAAGTGGACATAAAATTAGTTTTGACACAATCAATATCATGTAATAATTATCATGTTTATCAAATTTTCAGCAATTATACCCATATAATAATTTTGTGTTGAAAAAAATATTTCACCATGTCATGGAGATGTTAATCCATATAAACACATGAGCGGTGTTTTCATTTATTATAGGATGAATAAATAATTGGAATATTATTATCTAGTAATCATAACAACATAAATTATCTAATTTATAAGATATTAATTATATATTCATTTAAAATACTCACGAATATTATGTATAATAAAAAATGATTTTAGATGAGTTAGAAAGAACGATTACATATTCTTTTTTGGACTTATATTAGATCTCTTTTTAATGGGTCTAGGGTTTGTCATTTTGGAATTTTAAAACCTCTATAACTTGGATAATGATATTTTGAGGAAAAATGGTCATCGTTTAATAGACCTATAATTATAATAGTCGTGTGAAGTGGTGATGGAGGATATTACATTTTATTTTCAATTAGAAATTGATACAAAGTATGTTATTTAGAATATACGATGGTGATTGGTCGAAATAATGTCATCAAATTATTTTTAGACATCTATAATTCTCATTATTAATCTTATCTTTTAGTTTTATCATATTCTTAAAAAAAATATTCTTTTACCATAACATAATGTGTTTTTATTGTTTGATGGTTAATATAGTTACTATACAATTCCAAATCAATCTAAAATGAGTAGTGGATGAAATTTTTTACATTATTCCTATCAAATTGGAGGATTATATATATATATTATGATAATTGTATCTTTTAACAAAATAATATTTATTTTATAATATCAATAATTTCAATTTTGAAGTTATTCATTATTTGACAATAAATGAATATCAGAACAAAATTATAAATTAGAAAAAAATACTTATAAAACATCAATATCAGGTGAAATACAATTGATAATTTCTTGTGTTATAATAATTATTTTAATATATAAAAAAATATTTTATATTAATTTTAATTAATCAATTACCGCATAATCATTATACAAATATTTAATTTAATTATTTATAATATGAAAAATATAAATAAAATATCATGATATATATATATATTGTCTTTAAAAATAGTATTTATAGTCAAAATATTCACATATAAAACCAAATATTAAAAATATTGCACTTATTATAAACCAATGTGTGATGAAATTGATATTTCGTTCAAAATAATAATATTATTGCCATATTATCTCTAAAGTGAATTCAAATATTTATTATTTCCACAAATTAATGATTGTTTTTGGAAAAAAACTCATCGAATGAAATTATAACATGAATTTGATAATTTTATAGTGTTTATAATATTATTATTAAAATAATAACGTGATATTCCATTAGTAGTTGTACTTAAAACAATACTAAATTTACTATTTAGAATCCCAGAAAATATGCCTATTTATATTATTTTGACCTAATGATACAAAATATGGAGTCAATTTTTCAATATTCAAATCACATAATTTGATGTAACTATTTTAAAATTAATCTGGTTGGTTAAATGATAATATGTTATTAAAGTGAAAACATAGAAAATATTGTTATGTTTTTATATTCATATTAAATTATTAATATAATTAAATGATGTAAATTTTATTATATTATAGAAATATAATCTAATTGTAAATTAAAACCAATGAACAATATAATTCATCACTATAAGTTATTTATACGAAAATGTTGTTTTCAACTAAAATTTAACATTTTATCTCTATTCATAGAATCATGAAACTTATTAGAAAAATAATAGAAATCTAAATCGAAGTAAATTTTTATAATATGATTTAAATAATTACTTTTATTTTGAAATATAATATTTTAATTTTTTAAAAAATTATAATTAAATTACGATTTTCATTTAGAGGAGGTAAAAATGAATCTAAAAAATATAAACTTTTATGCAATGAATTATTTTTATTCTTATCTATGGCCTATGAATCATATTGGATGAAATATAATTGGTTTTTAATATATAAAAAATATTTTTCAATAATATATTTCAAAAGTAATGACTAGTTTATTGTATTGGATTAATGATAATTATTGGCAGAAAATATGTTTTTAATAACAACACATCCTTTATATTCATTTGGTTTTAAGTCACATTACCAAATAATTGTTAATAAATAAATAATATTTTTATGGATATGTTACATATAATTTCATAATTTTTTTAATCCTATTCACAAACCCCAGTATAACTTATACAGTTATAATAATAATAATTCATTGCATGTAATGGTTCGCTTAAGATTGAAGTTGTGTGTAACATAATCTATCGAAGGGAGTAAATTTAAAATGATACATACCATAAAATCATTGGGTGTTACATTTATGATTCTTTTAATAAATATATATTTCACTATCATCATAGTAATTTTTAAATAAATATTTTTTGATCCTTTTGTATCAAATAATAATTTATATTAATTAATTTTTTTAGTTATCCCAATAGTTACCCACAACTCTTTTAAAAAAGGGAACCTATAATTGCCTATAATTAACACAAAAATAAACGTTCCCTATCAATATATCCCCTTATACCTTTATATTACCACCCCCTAAATTTTAAAAATCTTATATTTGGATGAACACAATCCTTGTTTTCTTAAAGTGTTAAAAATATATCATTTCAAGAAGAGGTATTGTTTTTAATCAACCGTATCTATTTAATTTATTCTTCCACATCCATAAAATCATATTCACCCACTATTAAAAATAAATATTATAAAATAATTAAAATATATATTTTTTCTTATTAAAATAGTCACATAAATTTATATATAATTTTATATAATGGGAAAATAGTTACTCATTTATGTGTATGACTTACCACCACCTCAAAAAAAGATTCAAATTTTTATTCCATCACAATTACAAAAAAACCGAATTAATTTTTATATATGATATTAAGGATTTATTTATATATATTAAATGATAATATATGATTATCTCTTTAACCTTTCCATGCATGAAAAAATGATCACATCATTCGTTCGTATGGGTACACTATAACCTCCATGGAGCAGTGTGATTATTTTTTCATCACCAGATCACATGAATGATTTATTTAATAATATATACGTGATATTAATTATATTAATGGTACTATAATATTTCGATAAGGATAAAAAAAATACATAACTTTAATAAATAATGATCATTGAAAATTTAAAACATTACTACGGTGTACATATGACTTACGATATTCATGATTGTAACATAGGTCATGCATCATATCCATATTAAATATATTGATTTAAAAGCTCAAATGACATATAAATGTTATTATCATTCAATAAATATTATTTTCAATGTTGTGATATTGAACACTTTTGAATATATCAAGTATACCAAATTCGTTTGGTACTCTTGTACCAAATGCCTTCATAATGTCTAATGTGATCATAAATAATTAAGTAATTGTTATATCATGATAATAAATTATATTAAATGAATAATAAAATTGAAAATTCGATATACAATATAAAACAATTATCTTGAGTGTATTCTTCAAAAATATAAAATATAACATGACGATTCGAAGTCAGGATAATGGAATTCAACTCATTCTCATTTTATTGGGTAATTTCATGATGTTATAAAGCTACCTTATTTTTTGATTCTTCTATAAATCCACGTTCACATTAATATCATTAATTTATTAATTTTCAAGTTATTTAATGTTATGAAAAAATTTATTCCATGATGGGGATTATTATTTAAATATTTTAATGTAGTATGTGATATTTGATTTGAAAATATATTTTCAAGTGTTTAAGTCATTAATTTAAAATTTTCCCTCCATGTAAATACTATATTATTGATATTATATATTTTACATAATATATATAAACATTTATTATAATGTAAATATATAGCATATTTTGAATTTAAATCAAGGGTTATCAAAATGAATCTTATTATGTGTTTTATATTGAACGTTTTAACAAATGACTAAAATATGTTATATTATAAATATAAATGGTGACAACCACCTTCCTGAAGCTGAATATTTTATATAATTTCTAGATTTATTTAAAAAAAATAATTTATTATATAATTCTAAGACTACTGATTCATTGTTGGTTTTTTTTCATATTTAGAACGATTTCTATTAATGAATATAGTATTTTTATATTAATGAATTTTATTAATGTGATTATATGATTTTTATAGGGTTTTATGACGATTTTTTATCAATGATATGGTACATGGGAATTTTATGAAACGATTGATCTTGATATAGCTAATACATGGGTTGGCCCATATAGCATGTGGAAAACCAATTACAACTAAACATGCGGGTGGCTCATAATGCATTTGGTAAGCACATTTAATCATAACATTAGGTGGCCCATATAGCACTGAGAAATCACATTATAGATTTACATTATGTATCCCACAAAGTTTCAGAATGACCCAATACAACATTTCATGTGGTTTCCCATATTGAACTAGGTAAGCATGTAATATCATAGTTTGTTGTAATCCATATGATTATTTCAATTGAAATGGTTTTAAAATAGTTATAATTATATGATTCTCATTGTCACCTAAAGTAGTATTAGATGCTTGATATTTGTTGTAATGATTTTATGTAATAATAACATGTCATTTTTTCCAATGAAAATGTTTTATATCATATTGTTGATGAATAAATAGGTTAATGTTAAACATAATATGTGTTTTCATGTTTTTAGTAATCATTCTATTTCTTTTCATTTTATATATTTTTGTAATCATTTTTTTATCATCCCTAGATTTAAAAATTTCATTAAGAAGGTTTAAGGGGGAATATAGAGAATGATAACATCAAGCGGATAATTGTGAATATTTTTCATAAATAGAAATCTTGTTTATTTTTTATGAGTGATGTATTATTGACAGGAATGTATATATAGTATAATTATTCAAGTAGAATTTATGGTTTCAATTTTTATGTGTTTTTCCATTTACTATAAAATATAAATGAGAAATTATAATTAAATTTTATTTCTAAATAAAAAGGTCTAGGGTTTTTAATGTTCATTGTGTCTCCTTAAACAAATATTTTTTATCACAGATTGCATTAAATAGTGATATATTGTTTGAGGTATTATTTCATTACAACATTAACTTATTTCACTATCATTTACTTCATGTGTTGTTAGATTCTATGAAAAGGTATTAGGTTCCTTTTAATAATTCATCTGAGAAAAAATGCCTATAAGGTCACAACCTATGGGTATAATGTATCCCAGTTAAATAATATATTATTATATTTTATCATGTTGAATAAATATTATTCCTTCTTGTGGTTTAATAATTATTTATTTTCTATTTATCCAATATATTTCATCATAAGGCTTTCAAGAGTATATAATGGTTGAGAAATTTTTAATTTTTATTCAATTTTTATTTAGTAAATATAATATTAAAATACTTATTTTAGATTTATTTAGTTATATTTATTTACAAAATAAATACATTTATTCATTGCCTAATAAATATTTTAGAGGAATTGATGACCATGTTTAATGGTAAAGTGAAAATAATATATATTACATTTTATATGAATGAACTATATTTAATATTAATTTATGATTTTATCACATGTCATCAATAATAATATTATTAATATTTTATAAATGGGGATGCACAGTGATTAAATAAATATTAACAGGTACTTGTGAAGTTATATATTTCTAACCATTGCTATATATAAACAAAATTATATTATTTTTCATGATAGGTACTTCAAATGTTTTGATATAAATAACGAATCAATATAATTCTCTCAAAGCCCAATAGAGCTCCTGACTCTAAGAAAAATCCAAAAAAGGAGGGTGAGTATCCCCCATATTACTCACTCAAGGCTATAGAGTTCATGATGAATCCTTTGGAATATATTTTTTTTGTAATCAAATGAAAATTAAAAGAGTGATATAATCTTCCATTCATAGACCCAACAATTTATACAGTGAAGTTCACTAATATTTGGAATATGTGTGGATCACCATTAGATGGAATAGAGTATTTATAAATAAATATCGATGACTGTTAAACTTATATCCATTGTTATTTATATCAAAAAACAATAAATTACTGGAAACATAGTTATTTAATTACTTGAATAAATTATAAAAAATATGTGATCGGGACAAGCTCTGGTTCAAGAACAGTATCCATTTTCTGTATTAATTGGTTTAATTACAATTATCAAATTTTATATCATCATTTATGTATTGTATTGATAATTGATCATGAAACAAATAAAATTTTGTTGTGACTCGTTACTTGGTACTTATATGTCCAGAATGTTCACGATCAATTGCATTTGTGATAAATATTTTTAATTTTCAGTATCTAAATTTTATGGATAACATTAAATACATATACACATGATATTTGTGATATTTATATCTTGTTAAAAAATATGGTGGTAATGATACCTATATTTAAGTAAGAAGAACAAAATAATAAGTTATAATATATTAGGAATTAAAAAGAGGTTATTTCTAGAAAAAGGAACTACAACATTTATGTCCCGACCTATCCCTCGAGGCCTGCATCATGACTACCCCAAGCCTGGATTCCATAGGATAGGGGCTGGTGACTGGCACCAAATGAATAATTACCTAAAACTGGGAAGGAATTGCCTTTATAAATCGTAAACACACACAACCAAAGTACCAGGGGAAGAAAACACAAGTAAAAAATGTATAACAAGTGAACTGAAAGTAAATGGGGGAAGAATACAAGCCCAACAGTAAAGTACAAGGAAAGGACAAACAGTTACATCTAAAAAGTAAAATAGCTAAAAGGTGTCTAGCAACTACTGAATCTTCCACCACAGATCATACCTGAAGGGTAGGTACAGATAACCTCCTCTATGCTCCACGTCCGTCCGATTCCTCCAGGTACTGACTCATCATGAGTTCCACCTACGGGTACAGTCTTGTCCTCGTACACTTTTCCTCGGTCAGCGTTGTCCATCGTCTGCATCCAACACAACGAGGTTAGTGCATATCTCGTGCAGGGGTGAGTATAATGATACTCAGTAGCGACTCTGAGACCCTCATGGTCTCCCAAAATCTCACAAGGATAAACCACAAAGTAGGATTTCGAAAGATAACCATTACTTAGGTATATGCCCATACATATACCTATGTTATCGAGTAACCCATCTCTATCGTGAGAAAAACACAAAGGTCATTGTCTTAACATAAACTAGGATTATTTTTAATGAAACCATGGCTACTGTAGAACTCCTCCTATATAAAGTACAGTGGCACTATCACGACTCTGAGGTGCTACCCACTTGCCTTATACTGCTGAGGTACTCCTCTTATCGAGTATCGTGGGACAACTACGTCACACAGAGTTGCTTCCCTCCTAGGGTCTACTGCCTCACACAGTAGCACTCCCCATAATAGCCTAAAGAGGTACTGCTCCTATTGACTACCGTAGGTATGCCACCTCACACAGTAGGGCTCCTCCGCCATGGGTCTACCGCCTCACACAGTATCGCACCCCACTTGGCTAGTCGAGTCACTAAAAACAAAATCGGTCAAGAAGTCGTCCAGCCTCAGCAAGCTACTAGGTCTTCACACTCTGCTCACTCATCTCTGGGAGGGTCCTCTCAAAGATCTACAAGAAAATAATCCAACTGTCACAAAGTCCCACGAGGAATTATCTCAATGTTCTGCCACCTCATAGGGGTCTCAATGCAATAGAAGACACATCAATCAGACACCTGGTCTGTGAGTTATTAGCATTTCAGTCTCTGGGGCCCAATTGGATTCATGTACGAACCAACCTGACTGTGACTCAACTATACCCCGAAATCTAATGGGGGTATACTCAATGGGATGACTAAGAATCAAATATTTCAGTGCGGCTGACGGTGCGTCAAACGGTCGTCCGGTGCCAAAGATATGGCCAAATAAAGTAAAGGGAGCGGTATGGGCCCAGGTCCGGTCTGTCCTAGTCGGACCGACTTGGACCAACCCAGTCTGGGTCAACCTTGTCTGGGTCTACCTGGACTAACTTGCGGGGTCCGACCCGGCTCGTTGGGTGGGTCAGTCTGCTCATTTTGGCCCAATCTAATGGGCCCATCCAAGTTGACTGCATGGATAATTCGGCCCGAAAGACGCCACGTGGGTGACTTGGCCCGAAGGCCAGTGGAAGGTTTTGTCGGTGGCGCGAGGGGCACGACTCAACCCGAGAGGCCGACGGCAGGACTCGTGGGGCACGGTCAGCCCGCAGGTGCGCCGGGAAGTGAAATGACAGGGAGCGGGGGCACCGGTCAGGGCGTCGAGGCATGCGGGCAGGGCGTCAGGGCCCATAAGAAGCGTGCCGAGACACGCCGGGTAGGGCGGCCTAGGCACCGGGAAGGACCCAGGCAGGCGGCATTGGCATCGCGTAGGTGGCCCGGGCTCAGGGGGCGCCGGGAAAACTGTCGGGGCATCGGGTCGGGCACCGGGATGGCAGCAGGCAGGTGGCCTAAGCACCGGGCAGGTGGCCTGGGAGCCGGGGAATGCGTGGGTCCTGCCGGCAGTGCTCGGGGCATGTGGGCAGGGTGCCAGCGGGCCTGGAAGGCTGCGGTTTTGGCCGGGGTGGGCACATGCCAGCACGGGGGTAGGCTGTTCAGGTGTCACTCGGTCGGCGGCGCTGTTAGCGGAGGCCATGAGTAGCGCGACCTTTATTCATCATCTTCTTCGTCATCGCCTCAATTCCATGCCATTGTAACTTCAATGTCGACTCAAGGTTCCGAAACCATAAAGGTTCAAGAGGGGTCGGGCCATGTTTTTTTGGCGCGATCCATCCACGTTATAATGATAGCATGTGGTTCTTGAAGTTGATTCAACGAGAAAGGATAAAGCGTTAAACAACATAAAACACACCCCTACATTTTTAATTATCGGGAGTTTGTTCGTCGCGGGGGAGGAAGATGATGTCGTCATTCGTCGTACGCTTCCACTTCCAAGCACGTGTGTCGGTTATTTGATGACGAAGAGGAAGGAAGAAGGCTCGTCGAAGAGATTTCACGTCGGATAAGGTGTTATAATGAAGAAGTCGACGAAGAAGCTTTGTCACCTGCATCTTCGTGTTCTTCATTGGAGGATTCTATTCTCCCATTCTCTCCACTAAATAGAGAATAAACGTACCAAAATAATTGATTTTAATCAATTTTTCCCATTGGTGTGAATTAATTATGAGGGCCTCACTTAATTAAGTTCATGACATAGGCACAATTATTCAAAATTCCAAAGGAGAGGAGAGGCTCCAACAAATTAATTGCACGAGAGGTTGGCATATTAAATTTGAGGAGTTTCGAGGGGGTTAGAGGAATGTGTGGTCCCCACCTAATTAATCATGAAGAGGAAGAAGGTGTTTCCTTCAATTAATTGGGGGATTTGAGGATGTTTTATCCTTCTCCATTAAGAGTGGAGTTAGAGACCAAGAGGCTCCCCCTCATTAATGAAGGAGAGTTGAGAGGTTTCCTCCCCTCCCATTAAATGGGTTGGGTTAAGCCCTTTGTGGACCCCATGTCATAACCTCTCGTGAGATGTTATGCTGCTCGATAGGTCCCCACCCCAATTATCCTCCCATGGGAGGTTAGGGTGTGGTAGTCCCACAACAAACCCCCATGAGAAGCTTTTAACCAACTTTACCACATGGTGTGGGTTCAACAAAAATAAAATATGTTCACACTTATTTTATTTTATTAATCAACTTGAATCCCAAAAACCAACTCTCATACCAGATCATCCGCCGTTGGGGTGAAATTATTCTTAAAAGAAAACATTTTCCGCAAGTTCAACAGTTCTCTAAGATTTCTATTCCAAGAACCCATTGAAAAGTTATAAAAACACGCTCATACGTTTACTGAACGTACCCAATCAAAACTTCAGAAATTGATTTTTGGCACACCAGTCCTTGGAATCAAGCACCGTTAGAAACTGCAGACTCGTATGATTCGCATGTATTTTAAAAATAATTACATGTAATTCTGGGTCTTTAAATTCTACCCACCTTAGAGATCTACGTCCCCGTATGTTACAAATCTGACTAAGGGAACAATATGGGGTATTGAACCAGCATCTGAGCCTCCCACTCCCATGTAATCTCCTGGAGGTTCTCGTGCTGCAAGCGAACACACACAAGAGGAATAAACCATCCACGTAGGAACTGCTCCTACAGATCCTCAATCTCAATGGGAAAATCCGTGAAAGTCACACCGTCATCGATTTCCATCTCCCCATGGTCGATGATGTGGGAAGGGTAATGCACATATCTTTTCTCATGGGATACGTGGATGACGTTGTGCACGTGGTGCAACTAAAGTGGAAGAGATAGGTGGTAAGCCACCTCTCTTACTCTGCTGAGAACCAGGAAAGGTCTGATGAAACATGGAGATAACTTGCCGCCTCAGCCAAATATTTGTAGTCCTTGACGAGGTGAGACCCGTAGGGAGATGTGGTCACCATCCTTGAACTCTAGATTTCTCTGTCTCTTGTAAGCATAATACTTATGCATGCTCTGTGTAGTCTTTATCAGCTCCTCGATGATCTTCATATTCTCCGTGGTAGCTCGTACCATCTCTAGTCCCACTAGTGCTAACTCCCCTCGGTCTGTCTAGAATGGTGGTGATCTGAAATTTTGGCCATACAGGTCCTGAAAAGGTGACATCCCTATGGTGGACTAATAGCTGTTGTTGTAGGAATACTCTACCAAAGGAATGTTCTCCTCCCATCTACGACCGAAGACAAGTACACAATCACGAAGCATGTCCTCGAGGGTCTGGATTGTCTTCTCAGTCTGACCATCAGTCTGAGGGTGGAAGGCGGTGCTCAAGAGAAGCTGTGTCCTGAAAGCTTCCTTCAACTCCTTCTATAGACGGGAAGTAATGTGTGTGTCACGGTCAGAGAAAATAGGAGATGGTACTCCAAGAAAACACACTATCTCCTGCACATAGAGGCATCCCAAGCTCTCAACTGAGCCCTACTCTCTAATCGGTAGGAAGTGGTACAACGTGGTGAGTCAGTCGACGATCACCCATATCGAGTCATGACCCATGGATGTATGTGGGAGACCCATCATGATGTCTATTGATATCCCATCCCACTTCCACTTCAGTACCTCTAAGGGCTGATCTGAGCCTACTGGTACCTGGTTCTCTGCCTTCACTTGCTTACAAGTGAGGCACTGGGAGACAAACTATGCTACCGCCTTCTTCATTCCTGGCCACCAATGCTTTCGTCGAAGTACTGGGTACATCTTTGCCACTCTTGGATGTACCGCTAGAGAGGAAGTGTGTAACTCCCTCAACACCACCTTCTGAAGTGCAACTGGTACGATGGTACGTTCTCTGAAGAGGATGAAGTGCTCCCCACCATCAGAAAATTCATCTGGTGCCTGCCCTATGGATATCAGAACACATCACGTCTCGCAATCAGCATCCCCAGGTTGCGCCTCCCTCACTCGTTGAAGAAGTTTTGGAGTGATTGTAAGAGACTGCAGATAGGCTTCACCATTCCTAACCTCAATGGGTATCAGCAATGAGGCCAGCTACTCTATTGCCTCTCCTAGCAGTTAAATTCTTGATCTCCTGCTGAGTGCATCTACTACTACATTCCCCTTCCCAAGAGTATAGACTATCTCGAAGTCATAGTACTAGAAGAACTCAAACCACCACCACTATCTCAGGTTTAGGTCCTTCTGAGAGAACATGTACGTGAGACTCTTGTGATCATAATACACGG
Organism: Viscum album; assembly: GCA_963277665.1. Classification (NCBI taxonomy): domain Eukaryota; kingdom Viridiplantae; phylum Streptophyta; class Magnoliopsida; order Santalales; family Viscaceae; genus Viscum; species Viscum album. The sequence continues at coordinate 2,029,080,083 of OY728135.1, forward strand.
TAAAACGTTCTCCCATAATATATTGACACCACATCTTCACGGAAAAGATGACTAATTCTAACTCAAGGGCATGGGGTGAATAGTTCTGCACTTTCCATCTTAGCTGCCAAGAACCAAATGTGATCACTGCTCCCTCATGAATTAGGACACACCCGAGTCAGGTCCCTAATGTGTCGCAGTAGACTACGTACCATATTCCTTCCTATGGAAGCCTCAAGATGAGGGCACTAGTCATCCTCTTCCTCGGTTCTTAAAATCTCTACTGGAATCTCCCTGACCACACGTAGGGTTTCCCCTTCTTCGTAAAGGCTGAAAGTGGTGCTGCAACTCTAGAGAAGTCTGGGACGAATCTCTGGTAGAAACCAGCCAAACCCATGAAACTTCTTACCTCTGTCCTACTCCTGGGTGGCTCCCACACAAGTACCACATCGATATTTTCTAGATCCATAGCAACTACAGCCTCTGAGATAACATGTCCCAAAAAGTGAACCTCTCTAATCCAAAACTGGAACTTCGAGAGCTTACCATAAAGATGGTTCTCTCAGAGTCTATCCAGTACTACCTACAAATGGTAGGCATGCTCCTCCTCAGTATTCAAGTAAATCAGTATGTCGTCAGTGGAGACTATGACAAAGAGTTCAAGGTATGGCTAGAAGATACTATTCAGGAGACTCATGAACACTACTAGATAATTGGTTACACTAAAGGGAATAATCAAGAAATCATAGTGGTCGTACCAACAACTGAAGGTCTTCTTCTGCACATCCACATCTCAAACTCTAAGCTGGTGAAAGCCTGGTTTGAGGTGTATCTTTGAGAACCATTGTGATCTCTTGAGTTGGTAAAATAGGTCGTCAATCCTCAGGAGTGGGTACTTGTTCTTCACAGTCACTTGAATCAGACGGCGGTAGTTAACACAGAGCCTCAAGCTCCAATCAGCTTTTTTGGTGAACATAATCGGGGATGCCCTGGGAGAAACAATAGGCCAGATGAATCCCTTCTCCTACATGTCCTTCAGTTGTACTCGCAACTCACGAAGCTCAGCATGAGCCATCTGATATGCTGGAGTAGATATCAGTGTCGTCCCGGGGTACATGTCAATGTAGAAGTCCACATCTCTATGAGGAGGTAGTCTTGGAACATCGTCAGGGAAAACATCTGAGTACTGGTCAACCACTCCAAGATAATTCAGACTCTCCACATCATCTTCTCCGATGGTAAGTCAAGCCAAATGGTGAGTGATCGAATGCACCATCATCTGAGTAAGTCTGTCATGTGGTGTAATGTTTTCCTTCTCGCTGGTGAAGGTAAACCTAGTCCCATCCTTGCCGACACACCACACTTTTTTCCTAATACAGTCGACCTCCGCATAGACAGTAGATAACCAGTACACACCCAAGATGACGTCATAAGGCTTCGACGTCGCTACTAGGAGATACCAATCAATGCTCTCGCCTCAGAGAGTAAGATCACAAAGCCAGAACCTATCTGTGATTGTCAAATCATCTGCCATAGGAGTCTCATTCTGTAAGGATCGAACTAACGGCTCCTTTAGAATCTCCGAGATCCAAACAAGGGAAGTGGAAATGAAAAAGTGATAGGCACCTATGTCTATAAGAACTACAACTAATGTGGAGTAGATATATATCATACTTCGAATCATCTCTGGAGCACCGTGATTGTATAACTCAGCTTCTTGAAGCTATGATCTCCCATGTCAACCCGCTCCCTGTGGTCGGAGTGGACCTCTTGGGGGTGGTGGTGGAAACACCTCGTAATGTCATCCACCGCCAGATCTTCTGCCATGTCTGCCTATGCCCTGTGGACTGCCTCGATCCATCCTCTGACTCTTCCAGGGAGGTCCCTCAACTGACTACTGATCATCTTTACAATGGGTCGGAGAGTCAGGAGCCATGTGATCGTATCCTCCGCATGAGTAACACTACTTGACAAGTCTGGCTCTGTCTTCACTCTGGGTGCCCCGCACTACCGATCCTGAGTCATACAATGGACCACCTGTAGGTCTTGTCCTCTAGGAATTCTGCGACATCTGTGTACTACCAGCTGTAGAAGACTCCGCTACAAGTCGGCTAGTAGTGGGTCTCACTGATGGAGACTCCTCAGTAAGGAAACCCTTCACTAGGAGGGCTCTCTCCAACACCTTAGTCAGCGTCAGGATGCTGTGAGAGATAACTGAAGCATTGATCTCTCACCTGAGTCCCTGCTCAAAGGTCCATGCCCGGAATAACGGGTCTCGTACCATATCAGTGGAGTAGCGTGATAGGACGGTGAACCATGCTGAGTACTATGCCACTATAATGATACCCTGCTGTAGACGCAGTAGCTCTTGTATTTTCACCACTCGAAGGGTGGCTTGTATAAACTCTGCCCGAAACAGGATCTCTAAGTCTACTAATAGATGTGTATCATTGTCATCCATCTGAAGTATTAGGCTCCACCGTCTACCTACTGGTTCCTAAAGAAGGATGGAAGCAAATATCACCATAATGTCTGCTGGTGTCCCTACTAGCCTGAAGACTCTCACCACAGCCTCCCGCCAATCCTCAACTGCCTGAGGGTCCATCTCTCCCCGGAACCTGTGTGGCCTCTGGCACTGGAACTCATGAAACATGATCAATCGGGGTGCATCGTCTGCTACTAGGTATGGTGGCATAGGATTCCCAACGGGGAGTAGTACTGGTGGTTCTTCCGCTGGTGCATCAACTAAAATATGGCTCTGTACTGAGGCCTCTTCGCTCGGTAGGCTATTAGTACGTACAACTATCGGGGTACTAGCTGGTCGTCCACGGGTAGGCATCCTAAAATAAACAGATGTGACACAGTCAAAAGAAAAATAACTGGTGAGCTGACCTGGTTTGTGCTGACAGAATGAAAACATTTGAAAACACACACGCAAGAAGTGTTTTCGTGCACTGAGTCAGAAAAAAGATGGCAGGGTCCTGGTGAATGGATACGTTGGCCGCCCGCACAAACACTGGACCCCCTGAACTGAAAACCACACTTAGTAACCTTAACACTATTGCTTCATAGAAATGAAAATATCAGAGGAATATTTTTTGTGGTAGAACCAATGTCCTCTGATACAAATTTCCCACAACCCACCCCCTGGGCCACATCGTGACTATGCCAAGCCAGCCTTCCATAGGCCAGGGGCTGTCAAATAGAACCAAAGGCATAATTTCCTAAAACTATGAAGGAATTTCCTTTATAAATCATAAACACACACAACCAGAGTACAAGAGGAAGCAGACACTCTGTAAAAGCTATAAAACAAGTGAACTGAAAGTAATGGGGGCCAGAATACAAGTCCAACTGTAACGTACAAGGAAATAACAAACATGTACAACTACAAATAAAAACATCTAAAGGGTGTCTAGCTGGTCCCGAATCGTCCACCACAAATCCTACCTGAAGGGTAGGTACATATAACCTCCTTAGTGCTCTACGTCTGTCTGAATCCTCTGAGTACCGACTCGTCGTGAGGTCCTCCTCCAGGTACCATCTAGTCCTCGTACACTCTACTTCGGTCAGCGTTGTTCGTCATCTTCATCCAAAACAATGAGATTCATGCATAGCCCGTGTGGGGGTGAGTATAAATATACTCAGTAGGGACCCCGAGACCATCAAGGTCTCAAAAAATCCAACACGGATAAACCGAAAAATATGATTTCAAAAAATAACCATTACATAGGTATATTCCCTTACATATACCTATGTTATCATTTAACCCATCTAAATCCGGAGGAAAACAGAAAGGTAATTGACTCAGCACAAACCAATATTTTTATTAACAAAACCACAGCTGTTGGAGAACTCCTTCTCTATCAATTACAATGGCCATGTCGTGACTCTAAGGCACTACTCACTAACCTTAGACTACTGAGATACTCCTCTTGTTGAGTATTGTGGGACATCTCGGTCACACAATGATGCTTCCCACCTGGGGTCTATGCCTCACACGATAGCGCTCCATGTAATATCCTACAGAGGTACTCCTCCTATTAAGTATCGTGGGACTACCACCTTACATATTAGCGCTCCTCCGCCATTGGTCTGCCGCCTAACACAGTAGCGCTCCCCACTAGGCTAGTCGAGTCACTACGAATCAAATTAGTCAAGCAGTCGTCAGGTCTTAGCCAATTACAAGGTCTCCGTACTATGCTTGCTCTTCTCTAAGAGGGTCTTCTCCACGAGCTACAAGCCAATAATCCATGTGTCACAAAGTCCCACGAAAAATTATTTCAAGGTTTTTCTACATCATAGGGGTCTCAACGCAACAAACGACACGTCAATAGGATGCCCGGACTGTGAGTTTTTATCATTTTAGTCCCAGGAGCCTGGTGAGATTTGTGTATGAACCAACCTGACCATGAATGAAATATACTGCAAACTCTAGTGGGCGATACTGAATGGGATGGCTAAAATCCCTGAATTTCAGCGCCACTGACGGTTTTTCAAACATTCATCTGGTGCCAACGATATGGCCCAAAAAGTAAAGGGAGTAGCGTGGGCTGGGTCCGATCCGACCCAGTCGGACCGACTATGCCCAACCCAGTCGGGGTCAACCTGGTCTGGGTCGACTCGGATTGACTTACCGGGTCTGACCCGGCCCATTGGGTGGGTTAGTCTGCTCAGTTCGGCCCAGTCTGCTGGCCCCAGCCCATCGGACTGCATGGAAAATTCGGGCCAAAAGTCGCCACGTGGGCGACTCGGCCCGAAGGCCAGTGGCAGGTTCGGATGGCGCCGCAAGGGGTGCGGCTCGGGAGTCTCGGAATGATAGGACAGCAGAAGGCCTCACGGGGCGAGGGGAGGCCGCGAGTGCACCGGGAGGGGGCTCCGGGTGTGTCAGGCAGGGCTCCGACGCATGTGGAAATGGCGCTGGGGCACGTAGGCAGGGCATCGGGACACACTGGGATGGGCGGCATGGGCGTGGGAGTGTCGGGTAGGTCATCTGGGGTTCCAAGTAGGCGGGCAGTGCGCCGAACAGGGCTCTGGGAGGGTGCCGGGCAATTCTCTAGGGTGGGGGGGGGGGGCAGGCGGCATGTGCGTCGGGTAGGCGGCCTGAGCACCGGCAGTGTGCGGGGATGCGTATAGTTTTCCAGTAGGCCAAGAAAGTCACAGTTCTTGCTTGGGCATGCTGGTTGGATGGTTGGGCGCCGCTCGACCGACAGTGTGGTTCGCAGAGGTCACGTGTAGCGCGAAATTTATTCTCTGTCTTTGTCGTCATGGCTTCATTTCCATGTCGTCGTTACATCATCGTCGACTCAAGGTTCCGAAACCATTAAGGATGCGGAGGTGTCGGGCCATGTTCATTTGGCCCGAACCCTACATAATAGAACAGTACCAAGAGGCTCATGAAGATGATTCAACATGAGGGGAAAAATCATTAAACAACTTAAAACACACCCCTACCTTTTTAATTTTCGGGCATTTGTTCGTTGTGGGATAAGATGATGGTGTCATCATTCACCATACACTTCCACTTCCGAGCTCATGCATCAGTATGTTGATGACGAAGAGGAAGGAAGAAGGGTCATCGAAGAGATCCCACATCAGAAGGGGGGTTCAGAGGAAGAATCCAATGAAGAAGCGTCGTCGACGACGTCTTCGCGTTCTTCATTGGAGGAATCTATTCCCACAAGATCTCCACTAAAGAGAGGATGAACATGCAAAAATAATAGATTTTAATCTATTATTCACATTGGAATGAATTAATGATGTGGGGCCAACTTAATTAATTTCATGAAAATGGTACAATTATTAAAAATTCAAAAAGAGATGACACGATCTACAAAATTAATTAAATAAGATGTTGGCATATTAAATTTGGGGAGTTTCGAGGGGGTTAGAAGCTCGGGTGGTCCCCACCTAATTAAACATGAAGCGGGTCAAGGGGTTTTCTTCAATTAATTGGTGGTTATGTGGAGGTTTTATTGTCCTTCATTGAGAGGGGAGTTAGAGACCAAGAGGATCTCCCTCATTAATGAGGGTGAGTTGAGATGTTTCCTCCCCTCCCATTAAATGGGGGGTTAAGCCCCGTGTCGAATTCATGTCATAACCTCTCGCAAGAGGTTATACTATTCAGGTGGTCCCCACACCAATTATCCTCCCATGGGAGATTAGGGAATTGCAGTCCTACGACCAACTCCTATGTAGATCTTTCAACAAACCTTACCACAAATCTTGGGTTCAACAAAAATGAAAAAAGTTGTCACTTATTTTATTTTATTAATACACGTGAAACTGAAAAACCAACTCTCATTCCTGATCACAGACCGTCGTGGTGAAAGTCTTCTTAAGCAAAAACTGGCGCAACGAGTTCAATGGTGACCTTAGATTTCAATTCTGAGCACCTGTTCAAATGTTATAAAAACCTGATTTTACTTTTATTGAAAGTACCCGAACAAAAATTCATAAATTGATTCCTGGCACACAGGGCCTCACAATCAAGCGTTGTCAGAAACTAAAGACTCGTAAAATTCACATGTATTTTTAAACAAAATTACATGGAATTCTAGGTCTTTACAATGTAATTGTTATTGATTAGTTAAAAATGTCATAGGAAAATAATATATTGTCTGATATATATAAATACTGAGGATGCTCTCTATTAAATGTGGCCCCAAACAACTCTCATTGAAATAATTACATAATACATAAGTCTATTGAGAGAGTTTTATTTCATGATTTAGAAAATATCAAGAAAGACTCCCACATAGTGAAATTCAATCATCAGATACCACAGAATTCCTAAATAGAACAGTAATCATAAAAATGGTCAATTCAGGTTCATAAGAAATGTTTTAACAAGACATTTTTTGGTGGAAAACATCTTATAAAAATAACATAATTCATGATTTTAAAATCCATTATAGTTCAATAGAAACCCCATATTGTATGTCTATGTGTTTTTCAATCCAATTCATCAACATTGAGAAACCATGAATATATGTTTGTGAATGAAAAAGTGGAACACCACCACCCCACATGGATAGGGGTTATATGAAAAACCATCCTCTACTGAAATTAGTCATTCCCCAATTAATGGGAACATAATAGTTTGAAATATCCCAGATTTTCCCATCTCATGATTCATTTTACTCATTATGGATGCATTGGACTAAACTATCTAGAGATTCCATTTTGATAATTTTCCAGCAAACTAATCCTAGTGAATCATAAAATTAGGGGACAATGCCTTATATAGGGAATAGAAATATAAATTTCAACAATGACATTGATAATATGCCTTCATCAAATTATGCATCAATGAATGTCATCAACATAAACCTCGAAGATTCTATTGAAAAACATTTCATTTCAATGGATGAGTAAGTATAATAAGATCATCTTCATAATGTTTTCCACCCCAATATAATAGAAGGTGGTGTGGGTACAATGAAATAGAATATTTTCCTGAAGCTCAAAATTCCCTTGAATAATCCACCATTACCCCCCAAATTTCATACAATAATGGAATGGGTAATGTTCAATATATTCCACACATCCCTCTAGAGGATGATACACCCCTTTAACATGAGGATAAATTCACTGAGTAGAAGGATAATATAAAACAATTTAACAGAAACAATTTATAACTACTAAGAGGATCCCCTCATTTCATGTATAATCTATTAGATGATCCTCAACAAATACTACCAAATGTTATACCCCAACGAAGAGATATCTCTATAGTAGCTGAATTTGATTTAGAATTCCCACTCAACATGGGACACAAACTACCAATATATATGTATATTTTAATGGAAGATCTAGATTTCCCTATGATGGGTGAATAACTACAACTAGGCCATGCTTATCATTATATGCCTTCCCAAGTGGGCCACCCATGGAATATATGAGTAGTATCTCCACTGATATCTCAACTTACTATTGAACATATTCATTCTCTATATTAGCTAAAGTCCACTCAAGGGCGTATTAAATCTCTTGAATCACTAAATAATAGAATGTAATCCATGGTGGAACACTATGCACTACAAAAAAATAGTAAATGAATCCTTACCCTAAAGGGTGAGATCCTACTCTTCCCCTTCTGAACAATGGAAAATATATGCTTTCTATTTTTAATTATTAGGGAGACATGGAGTAGGACCTATGTCGTTTATTCTCAATTTTTCATCCCAGGATGGGTACCCATGAACAAATGGAGGTACTCAAACTCATATTCTCCATGAAATAACAAAAAGTGAAATCCATTCTATGGTATAGAGGTTTCAAAGGCTTGGTCAACCACATTGTTGGAAGACCACTGTTTGAATATTTTCTCATATGTTAGGATAACATTATAGGACAAAGAAAAATTGACATCTCAAACTAAAAAAATATTTATAATGAACGTGTCTCATATTTCATTAATAGGTCAATGGTATTTAAATACTCCTTGAACCTAGAACTCCTTCAAGAATAGTTTATTCCCATCATGGTAGAGGATCGTCATGATGACCACCACATGCTTAATATCCATGTAAAATAAACATAAGGGTTTTATAACATTTCACCAATCAGTCAATGAATGTAAGACTCTATCTATGAGATAAAATCGAAGGGTTGGGTAATTCTATTAGCTCATGGAAAAATAATTAGAAGATAAGTACAACTATTGTCCCACATTAGTAGGCTCATGTACCATCTCCTACTCGAAATTTTTCACGAAATCATGTAGCTCCACCTCCAGAGAGCCATAAAAAATTCATGCCTTGTAAGGATGATAAATAATAGAAGATGAGAAAACATTTTAGAGATCAGAATAAATCTCATTTTTTCCAAAATGACCAAGTCCCCTACTACTTCATATCAGTATTTGAAAAAAATATGATAACGTTACCAAATCCCAGAAATACAAACTAAGGGGTTGAAGATTATATCCATATTTATTTCCCTTTAAATCATGTGTTGTAAAAGAACATACAAAAGTGTTACAATTTAAATGAAATCTATCAAATGATGGGGGACTCCAAAAATGTTAAACTGCTTGATTTTCCAACACATGTATCATGTCTCTCTATTGCCAATCTGATGGAGGTGAAAAATAGAAGGATGTTAATGAAAGAATATAATTTTTTTTGAGGATTTAGGATAAAAAAATGATCAATCCTAATCATTCTATACATTAATAACATGTATAGTAGAATATTGGTTCCTCATAAATTTCTGCTACAAGAGATACAACATCATCGAGAGATGAATACTATAAAAGTAAGTCCTCCAAAATATCACTAAATTAGATGGGCTGTAAGAAAATTTATTAATTTTTTATAATGTAAAATACAATGATATATTTTACCTTATCATACATCATGACATTGATCTCAAAAGTATGTGCATTTCCACTCCAAATAGTATAATAATAGACCAACCAATGAACCTAATCATTATAAGGCGATGAGTTATTATTTAATTATAAGGAAATTTTTAAATTAATAGATACATTTTCAGATGATGAAAATGTTTATATACAAATGTTCTATATATTTTATTGGATGAATTAGAGTATCATCTATATCAATTGATGATGTAGGAGAATATGCAGTTGTGCTACGAGTTACTACTCTAACCACAGTCTTGCTCAAACCATCTATTTGGATGAAAACCATGGAATATGACTTCAGTGAGACCATTTAGAGAAATTATTTCCTCCCACACATGAATATGTCATCCAAGACTTGATCATACATAGTTATTAGTTTTATGATGCACCACTATGTAGGATACACAAATGTGTATGGAGACATAACTCAACCATTCCTCTAAAAGAGGAACCACCTTCAACTCCTATTCTAGGAGATAGTACATCAATATCATGAAAAAGGACACACAAGAACCTATAAATGAAAACCCCCATTCTAGTATTTTTACAAGTTTGGAAAATAAATATGAATTTATTAAACAACTAGAAATAGTAAGGGTTATGTTGTAAATCCATGTTGACCTGAGTTTATCAATAACCTCCAAGACAAACTCAGAGTGGTTTTTTTGAGCCATCCAGAATTTGAATTGGAGTTTGTTTAGATGATATTTATTTTGGATTCAATTATAATAATAAATTACACAAGGACATATATTTCATATAGTTGTATGATGATTCAATAATACACTGTCACATTAGGACATTATATTTATATCTATAATGATAAATGAATTTTATATTTTGATGATCCTTTAATGAAAATGGATCATGAGTCAACATCATTCCAATATTGAAAAATTATCAAATGCGTTTTAGTGAATCTCCTATCCCCTCGTACTATAATGTTACAACGTTATGAAAAAACATAGAAAAAGCTTCTTGAAAAGATTATAATTAGAACAATGTTTATGGATCATTTCTGACATTGAAAAAATGGTTGTTAGATTGGATAGAGACATTGATTTCATTCCACGGAGACATTGGCAAAAAATTTATGCATCTATACCCTCATCATAACACCAATGCCAAACATATTATACCAATGGACAAAATAGTACATTTTATGGTGACAAAATTTCCATTTAAATCAAGTAAATATATGTACATTGAAATGTGATTCAACTACATAGATGATTAACAATCCATGTATGATTATTTCCCTTGAATCAAGGCCCTGAATGGTCTGGATATGATCCTAAATAATACTTTAAAGTAGTATATTAATGATTACATTCTTCATATCAATCAAAATGAATGGTGGTTGCATATTTTTTCATGTGTTTTAAACATCGAAGATTTATGTTATGACAAATTACCCTAGTGTCAATAATGAATACATCATACATCCAAGAGTTTAGGAAATACTAAATGAAAATGTATTCATACTATCCCTTGAGGTTCAACGAATACCATTTTTATATGTTATGTTGGAATAAGTCATTACGTAAATAGGAGATGACAAATATGAACATCCTTAGTTCCTCATCTTCCCATAAGATCTCTAAAGGCACGTTCACCATCAATTGAACCATAAAGTATGGAATCTTATTTCATATTTCTAATTCTTCACTCCTATCCTCAATCTGAAGAATTATATATGTGACCTACTTTTCAGGAAGGGTTAGGAGGAAAAAATAATAGGGTATATGTTCAAGGGGATACATCAAGGATGTCACTCCATCATTTGAGGAATGAATATCGACCACTATTGAAAAACTCGCGGAATAAAATATAGGTTAAAATAAGTCCCATGACCCACTATGATACATGATTCAATGAATTACGAAGAACATGATATATATATTTCCTTCATAATGCAGCACTAAGATGTGTCTTCCAGTAATTAAAAATAAATTCTAGTTATTGAACAAGAGGAGTCCATCAATAACATAGGTTTTCTAGAAGACCATCAGAGATTCATGCAAGCTGCCAGAAGGACACACCCTACACAGCCATTGAAAATTGAGGCTGAAGTGGATAAACTCATCAACAATGGATTTATTCAGAATGTATAATATGGAAGATAGTTATCCAATATCTTCATATTAAACATGTAAAATGGTAAATCCGGTGTTTTATCCTAATTCAAATACCTCAATCAACATTTTCTAAATGAAGACATCATTGATAAAATAAATGATACTTTGATTGATGCAATATATGTTTACCAAGACCTCTCAATCATGAATACATATTTATGTTATAACAATATTCAGATGGAACTAGAAGATAGATAATCCATAACCATTAGGGCCTCCTTGTAATATTCTGTGATTGGTTAATTCTACATGGATTGAAAAACATCGATGCCCCCTACAAAAATGGAAAGCATCACATATTAAAACAAATCCTAGGGACTTTTTTAAAATGATATGTTGATGACCTAGTGCTGATTTCCTGAATATATTATGAACATCTGGTTTACCTAGTTATAATCAACAAAGAAACTATGAAAACGTTATCTAAAAAATAACCCCTTTAAAGGAGCTATTGAGGCAGCCTATGGGAAATTTATTCTTTCATTTTTCTCCATCACGACATCAATGTTGAATCTAATTCAATTAATGTTATACATGGGGTTTCACAACCTAGATACCATAATAGGGTTTAGAGGACTTCAAGGAAACTTGGGCTTCATCCTTCACTTCATGGACATCCATGTAAGAAATTGTTCAGCCGTAGGAAAAATCATGAAGAGGGGGAAAATTATATGGAACCATGACTGTTAGGAGGATGTTTTAAAACATAATAAAATCATATTTATTCCACCAATATCAATACTATATATAAAATTAAATTTGGTGATCGTATATGTGATGGATGTAAAGGGGTCACTAAGAGTGTTTCACACACAAAAGAATGATAATGGGAATAAAATAAATACATTGATATAATTTTCAAACATGACTAGACACTACAACTGGTTTTTAATATATTGAGATGTGTAACCGTGTCTTAATATTTTTAGTTTATAGATTTAGATACTGAGTATAGAACCGCAGTATCCAATTGGTCTCTCTAAAAAACCACACTAAAATATATCCTCATCCATATATCTTTAAAACATCGATCAAATAGTTGAAGGTTTCTCTACAGCAGTTCGTTATACAATTTGTGCCTTAGAAGGATGTGAAATTCCAATACCTAGAATATTTCCATACATAACACCACTCTTCAGAAATAATTTTATTAAATACTAAATTTCTAGATGATGTAGTAGCCTTTATTCGTGGAGGGTAATGAACATGGATGTTTATTTTTATAGTTTTTCGAGTAAACCAATAAAGAAGAAAATGAAATACCGTAATATCCAGATTTTTGTATTATGGATTGTTCTATATCCCAACTGAATGGTGTATTTCTATCCTCCTTACAGTATTATATTGAATCTACTAATAATTAGGAAGAATATCAAACAATCATTATAGGCCAGGAACTACCACTATAATTATCATTAGAACATTAAATCAGGGAATTGATTTCAATTTGGGGAATGAGGCATATGAGTAGTGATTACACCATCTTTAAAGAAGACCTCATGAACCTTTTTAACAATGTATTAGTGTTGATGGAATAGTTCCCCTCAAAATGAACGTTTTCTCGCATCATGTGATAACAAAATCTAAATGTTGATCTATAGTAAAATGCAGCAACATATTTGGAAGATACAAAATATGATTAATTAGTCATCATTATTTCCCACCATTGAATGGTTGTGCCATTTTTTAGCTCATAAAATAAGATATCAATTAAGACATCCCTATCCTTCTACCACAAGGTCCCACCACAGCATGGATGATTCAAATCATGATCCAAATTTACAATGGATTACCTATATAGGATAGAGTCTAAAGAACTTAATTTGTTAGATATAAAAAAATTGACCGTTTTTTGCATCCCAAATTACACGAAAGTCCACTATAAATGAGGCATTATTGGAGTCCTTCTAAATTTTGTTGAATTAGAAGAAAAATTGGTGATTAAGAAAAAATTATATGTTATATTGCACATCTGCCACCTGTCATTGATCTTTAAATGACATAAAATCGAAATGATTGAATACTATTTTATCCCTATGACACATGACTGAATATAATTCACAATGAAAATTTATTCTTGTCATCTACATGATGAATTAATTCACTAACACCAATATATTCTCCCTATATCTAAATACTACTATTCATATTCCAAATGGTTAATAGATGTTGATGGTCCATTCCACCAAGCTACAACCATGAAGTTAAATTATATCATAACTAATACATATTTCATTAAAAAATCTGTTGACTAAATAATCATCAATGAAGTTGGGGCCAAAATCAACGTCATCTTCGAAAAGCACATATCATTAATAGATTTGTTGTCTCCTATCCAATAATGATGGAAAATATCCTGAAATTAGGTTTTTATGATCTATAAATGATATATTATGAATACAATAAATATTCCAACCCTAAATCTAGATATCATTTAGTGTCTATCAGACAAATAAAGTAATTCAACAAGAAAATACTGAACATACTCTTAATGATTTTTGATAACGATAAAAGTTGTTGGTCATGATAGGATATTGAATTCCTTATACGATTACCATACTACATCCCTTACTGTTACATGGGTAACCCCATACCAAAAAAATGATGTATAACCAATTGAGTTCCCATTTCCATTTCTCCATGTTAACATATATGATTAGATATAATTAAATGAGAAATCCATGAATGGATTGGAGGAATTGGAATGATAACATGATAAATGATTCAATGTGTTCCACCACATGGTAATCTATTAGAATCATATTGCATTACACTTTCCAAATAACGCACGTCAATATTTATTCTTCATTGGAGAATTGGTATTAGTCCTCATCTCCACATTGATACGAGGAAGGAATAATCCAAAATTAAATCTGAACTGGGACCAGACTTACTCCTTACATATATTACATTATGAAAAAGAATAGTCCTTGATCTCAATGGATAGATTGATCTTTATGATGATGACCAATGGATGTTTCACTGAGAGATACTTCATTTAATTACATTGAGGATGTCCCAACAACAACACATTAAATTTAATGGTAGTTCATTTTTTAAATAAGTATAATGTAATTAAATAATGTCTATTCTACATGATGTTAAGCTATCTGAAATCAAAATTAATGTCACACAAAGATAAAATTCATGACATATTGTCCTATTCATATTACATATAACTAAATGAAAACATATATACTAACCACAATTAATCAAAACAACATGATTATCATTCCTCTAATTTTCTTTTAATAAAATCTCAATGTGCCATGATATGATATAGTCCTCATAGTCCCTTAAAAATAGTCATCTATCTCTGATATAGGTTCTAATGAGACCACTCTTACCCCATAGTTTGTATAGATTCTCTCTTAGTATGAAATGAGGAATGAATGTAGGTAATAACTTATTCATAAGAACCACTCAAATACTTTTCCACTAAATAATGGAATTTTCCCCCATTATATATATAATCTTCCGAAATTTTTTCATCCTTATCACATGAAAATAAATTCCACAACCAATTCCCAAATCGCATGATGGTAAAATAGATGTTCTGTTCAATAACTACATGTGGAATAATTCATATTCTAATTAGATACAAAGTTACTCCTAGATCTCTAATCCTTTGTCCAACCAAATAAATATATCCTATTTTCACAATGTACAAATATGACCTTCATAAGAGTCATTTTCATGAACATTAATTTTTGTGATTCTTTCTTTATCAGAATACATAATTACAACTAGTTTTATCCCCTAGTATATTTGAATTAATTAATTCAGATATAGTTAGCCCCTATCCTTACTATAAGATGCTAAACATAATAGCCAATGTCTTTCCATCGTGACATTAAAATGCTCTTTTAATCATGTACTATTTGTTACATGAATTTCATTCCAATGAAATATGCAGTTACACGGAGATCCCCAATCAAGAGTCTAGCCATCATCAAGTCGAGAAATTCATATTTTCCACATGTATGAATGATATGTACAGAAGGAAAAATTCCCAAAAACGTGGTTTGATTTTCATTATCATTATATTTGTTTAGATACATTGACCTCATTTCATTGGCTGAAACATTATTCATTAAAATTTGATTTCCTCATTTTCTCACATCAATGTCTGATTGATGTAGTTACAAATTTTCAAGAAAGAAATTTGGATTAGTTTCCATTACCATTAAATACATATTAAAGAAATGATCTCCAATATCAGTTCTATTAGTAATAAATGAAAATCCCCATTCTATGTGTTTCATTCACTCCTTCCCAGCTAATCGTCGATGAACTACGTGTGACATGATTCTCATTATAATGAGATATATAAAGAAACTAATATTTCCATATTAATGACTATACACAAAATTTCCTTTAAATTATGGTGGTCCATCCTCAACCACTCCCTATGATGTTTAAGTACATGAAATTTTAAAAACTGCATATGACAATATTCTCATACTAATGAGATACGTATAGAGGCCTGGATTAAATCTCATAGCCCAACCACCAATCAATATAATTTACTATATCCAACACATTTCATGCCTTTTTACATTTAATAATAAATTTCCAATTTCTTTTTCTCAAACCATGCCTAATCCATGTGGGAATAATATATATATATATATATTCATGGAATAAGTAAAGAATATCAATTCTGATTAGGGTTAACAATGTCCTCACTGATTGATTATAAAATGTACACTAAATGACTAGGTCTCAAGAAAACAATATACTTTATTTCCACTATAAATATATGTGTCCAGATTCTCATTCGATCGTGATATATAGTGAAGTACATATAATCAATCATGGAAACAAGTGAATCATAAATTACAAAATTCTCCAAGTCTATTATGTACAGGTCATGTCCATATGAGAAGATCCAATATGATTTCTCATCTTATCCATGATGTCATATTGACCACCCATGTCTTCCACACATGAATTAAATCAATCGGGGGGATTTGTTAATAGAACTACATGTTACATTATTTTCATCCGCTAGAGATTTGTAGTGATGTATAGTGCCGATGTCCTAGTCGAATCCAAGGTTTAATGAAAATATATCCCACTCCAGTATTCTAATAAATATTTTTAATAGATATTTTATTTTTTCCACCCTCATTTAGATGTCATAAAATGATCTAAATATATCCCCTTTATCAAATGAGTTTAATCTATATAAGGGAATCCAAAATAAAGGTTAATATATTTCCACACGGTCCATTTTTACTCATCTGTAACCCTTTTGGACATCAAGCATCGAGACCTGAACACTTTAAGCTATTCATAATATTTATTGTTCTTTATGTGGAAGAATGTATGATACCTGGGTGCTATTTTTCTTCATAATGGTTTAACATTCCAAAGTATAATTTTTCATAATGTATCACATAAAATGGGTTTCTCATCAAAAGGATTCCACTATTTTTCCATGTTATAACATTACTAATTTCTATTAGCACAAAAACCCAAAGAAATAGGTTTTCCCACTAGATGTAACTTATTAAATGGGATAAGCAACTTATTACCTTATAAAATTTTATGACATTATTTTGTAACCCGTTATTCTTGTTCAATTTACAGTTATCCATCATTCCTTTTTCCTGTATCATCTCTCTCAATATGAGAACCTCCATAAAAATGTTCAACAACCCCCTATATAATGTATGAAATATGTAGGAAAACTCTCGATTAGATAAGAAAGAAATAATATATTATTTACATTAAATAACGGTCCTAGTAATATGGCATTAAACTAAATGCACTATATTCCATTAGTTGGATCATACCAGCATAAGAAAAATATTTTTTTATCTTGGGTAATTTTTATTTCAAATGTTAATTCCATGTAATAGTGCATTCCTTCCATGATCCAAAATCGGTTCTGGGATAAATACCAACCCCCACAAACATCCATAATTTTATAGTAATAGAATGTTTTAATTCACGAGGAAATCTATTCCAGAAATTTATATAACAAACCATAGAAATATTTTCATATTGTATCCCATGTAATGGTGTTTTCAACTTCCAGATTCCAAAATTTACTATGTGATAAAACATTTTTTTCTAGTTTTTATAAAATACCAAACAATATGGGGTTGTAATAATTAGTAACATCGTCCTATTTTAATACATCATAAATTTTCAGAAGCCTTTATTATTTTTCCATTCCACTTTTCAAATATTGAGATCCCTAGTTTAATTCATATTGTTTGTATCTTCTACCATATAGGAATATGGTAGCACATTCTTGTGAAGATTTCTGAGAATGTGATAATCATTAACAACTCATTCAAATCAAGTGAAATTAAATTATATTCACTATAATTTCCTTTTAGTTTGATTTTAAATCAAATTTCATAACATCCTTGTTGTACAACTATAAACTATATAGAAAAAAATCCTATATCAATAATGTTAAACTACATAGTCAATATTCTAGTGTCATGACATTATACAACCTGACACAATAACCAGTGTCTTAAAGGGGTCATAAACTATGGAATTTATCATTAATCATAATGTAACCTTCATTACAAAAATTAATTACATGAATAATAAGTTTCCCATCATTATAAATTTAGAATAAAAATTATCTCTTCATTCTAATACACTATCCTTGGGAAAATCAACACATCATGGTCTTGATAAATCTGAATCTCCATAAAATCACTTCGTTCATCAATAGTAGAATGTATGAATTCTTGAGAAATTCTTTTCCATAGTATGATATAATACAACATATTTGTATTTAAATAAAATAACCCATTAAACTAGTTTTAGAAATGTTTTTCACTACTGACTATTTTTTTAATGCTTCCCAGTTGGATTTTCATATATTTTCCCACAAAACGAGTGCTTACACCAGTGGTAACTTCTTCCTCAATGATTCCTCCTCGATTAACAAATATCATATTTTAGATATTTTAAATCACAAAGCTAAGGCTCAAAATTATATTTATTTTTGTATAAATAATGTAAGAATATCTATAGACATCAATTCTTTTTTGGGATCATCAAATCAAAAATCAATAAAAATTGTTGTTCTACTAAAAACACCAATTCCACTACAAAAGTTTCTTGACTATAAACTACCAAAAAAATTGTACATAATACACAACAGATTCAAAATCCTCAATGGGAAATATTGAAAAAATTTGAGTCTCATCTGATTAGACCCTCACTGAGTATAGTCTAGTAAAAATATAAAATGATGAAATGATCAATAGAATAAATAATAATAGGATGAAACCCTATGAAGTGAGTTTTAGGAAAATATCCAACCCATGGATGATAATTGTCATTCTTATTGGACCAAGGGAAAAATATTACAATGAAATAAAAGAGAAAAATCATCTATGGTTTGAAATATGACCCAAATAGATTTCAAATAACACCCTCTTACCCCCATGGATTTTGATTATTTTATATATTTTTACATCCATATAATTGAGGATATGACTAGCAAGTGAAAATCAACTTTTCTATGAAAAATAGCTTCATTGTATTGTAATTATCAAAGGAGGTTAATTGGGATGATAACATAGATTATTGGGATCAAAATTCATTTCATTTAATAGAAATATATTTGAGGATCATCCACAACATGGAGACTCTATATCCAATATTTCAATATACCCTTGACATAAAACATCCTTTATTGAATGGATTATTGAGACACCTTATTATCCTATTAAATATAATCCATCCTATGGGGTTAGTCTTATTATCTATGTGTAATAGTTTTATTGTAGTGGAAACAGTAATTGACCTTTTGAGTCAGGATAATTAAAATGAATAATGGTGTTTGATAATCTCCTCCTATGTATATAACAACTATTTCTGAAGGTTAGATACTTTAATAGTTTCATCATTAAAATATACATTACATTATTCCAGATTCCTTGTATAGTTTACCACCACATGTTATAATGAATCATGTAGATCATCAGTGTTGATGATCAGATTCAATTAATAAGGTCCTATTAAAGAACATCATATCAATCGTATTTCTGAATGATATACATCATAGATACCTAAATAATGAGGCAATCAAAACATTTCTATCCTAACATAGCAATCATGAATGGATGTCATTGAATTATAAATGGTAGGTCCTAATAAATGCATCACTGCTAATTTATTCCATATATCCTACCGTTTTTCATAGTGTTGGATGTGAAGAGCGTTTTTCATATCCAAATTGATCTCAAAATCCACTTCTAGAGTGTGAAATGTACATTGGGATGAGTTCAATTATTAAGGTATATTTCCACTCTCCCTCTTGTTCAATAACGACTTCTTGTTATGATATTGACTACATTGGCATATATGATATTACATAACTCCCAGACAAATAAATTTATGACATTGGGAATTGGTCATAAACCTTGCTTAGCCTCAGATGGATAATAGATATATGAAATATGGGTGATCCATGTAATCAGTGAAACTCACTAAGTAACATGTCATCTATTTTGGATGATTTATCCCTAGAATTATCGATAATGGTAGTCTGAACTGGATCCTCTTGATGTGGTGCACTATATTATGTATTACTGTGGTTCTATAAATGAGGATCATGAAGGCTCAAAAATTTTAAGCTTAGTTATGCTACCCCACCTAAATATTGGTTGTTGTATAGTCATCGACATCTAGTTCATGCACTACCATTATGACCTTCACCGTCGATGGAGTAACAAATTTCACCTTCTCATGATTAGATATTTAGAATGAAATATTGTTTTCTCATTACAATAATTAATTAAATCAATTTAATTAAAAATAATGTTGCTCAAATTCATTAAACTATTGTTAAGATTTATATGGTCTAATATTTCGTCTATGTTCATGTTAATATTTTTCAATGGTTATATTGATCTCCCAAGCCCCATGGTAATATCACCAATGGAGAAGCACATAATATTTTGCACGAGACATTGTAAATCACCATATTCTATTGACATTAATCCATGTATAGACATCTCATTTAAATTGATATGTTTAACATCATTAATCACAATGTCATCTATTTCATTATAAAAAAATTAAATAGCATATAGATGAATAGAAAATCAATATATGACACCTTATGATGAATTGATAATATTATTAGAACTATCCTCCCCCTATTATTTGGTAGGGGAAATTATGAGTGAAGATTTTATATACAAACCCCTTGATTCATCTTCAATCGATGAAGTTGAATCATCATCATGGATCCTTTATTTGTTGAGAGATCCTTTCATACTTCGAAGAGTCTCAATAAAAATATTCTTGACAGGGGTGAGAGAAGGGGATTCTAAACCCTTTAAAATTGATAGACATATATGGTTGATAAATGGTGGACTATTGATATTGTGGTGTCCTTTGACATTCTATTCGTATAAACAAAATATTTATATGAATATTATTTTCAATGAAATGTATCAAAGGGGGTAATATAATTTACCTCATCATCTAGTCCTATTTTGTTTTCTACTATAGGGATAGATATCAATGTTTTGGAGATGATTCATCAAACTCTATTAGGGTTCTTGTTGGGCCATATTTAAGTGAGGGAACATCAGTTCATTTCACTATAGCCTTCTAGAAATAATAATGGTTTTCCCTCAATAACTATAATTATCCTTAGATTACAAAATGTGAGAAAAATTGATGATTCAAGGAAAAGATAATTTATATCCTTTCAATTGACATAATCAATCCATTCCAAAGAATATGGGTGGTCAACCCCTTCAGTAGTATCCTGTCTCATAATACCCTCCATCCATCTCCTGGATTAGTTGATGTTATTAGGTCCTTAAATGATAATATCAAATTCTAAAATATAAGGACTCACCTTAGTGTGGTCATCATCAAAATGAACATTGAAATGGTTTTGTACGTCTATAATACAGGTAATAAATATGGTTACATGATGAAATTCCCATATTATTAATTGATTAGAGAAAAAATGATTCAAAAAATTTTAATTCCTCTAGTATTATGAATTTTGTGGTCTTCTAGACAAAATTTAAGAATATTTGACATTGATATATTTCAAGAGAGTAATGAACCAATCCATAAAAATTAATAGTGGGAACACAAAACCTATGTCTCTTCCAAACTATGGTGACTGGATCATCAAGGATCTGGATAAATTAGTGTATCCTGTAATATTTTTTATAGTGGAATAAAATACATATGGGTTCATTTTGGAGAACATGATACGTCGTATTCAGCACATTCCATATAGCATGATGTATCCATTATAGGAAATGAAAAAACATCTAATGAAGTAGAAGAATTCCTATATCTCATAACATTCACGGCAGTTTTCCCATTACCGATTTAAGGAAACCCATTTTCTAATACTTCCTTAAGATATAATGAAATCCATTCTTCATAATACTATTATTTAAATTAACTAGTCACATATATTGATGTAATATTGATTACAACATGAGTCATGTACATTTTTTAAGAATCCATTTTTATCAGGATACCATTAGATTCTTTTGGGATTAGACACACATTATAAGAGATACAATTATTTTTCGTAAGAACATGAATTAGAATGTTTACTTATATGTGTCATATTACTCAAATATAACTTCTCCATGAATTAGGGTATCAATGTTAAATTAATAAAATTCATATTTTATGATAATAGTGTGTTTCATAATTTATTTAATCGCTAATCCTCCCAGTTGGAAGGTCACCATGCAAGAAAAAATTAATTTCGTTGAATGGGATTACCCTCAGTAGGTACATTCTAGGATTCAGGGACAAGGTAATAATAGTACAAATGGTAGGAACATATGTTCAGAAATAGAAAAAGGTAATATCAACCCCATTTATCGTGGAATATTATCTAAAGTGAGCATCACTAAAAACATAATGTACCTTGAACGATCCTACAATTCTGAATAGGGACTTCTCCACATGAATATGTACGGAGAATCAGTAAATATTCCCTAGGATAAGAATCACCATACATATGTTCTTATTCTCCTACATTACAGCCACTATGAAAAATTTTACCGACCATACATCTACATATGTCTCATCGATCGGTAATTGGTAAATTCTTATCCCCATAAACAAGAATCCAGCGAGACATGTCGTCGCAAGTAAAATAATCATGGGAATCTTGCCACAATTTTTATACTCTCCCATCTCCAAATTCATCCAAAATATACAATGATTGATCTACTCTTCCATTTTTGCACTACCTATTAGATTCATTATAGTTTGAACTTTCTGTGTTGGAATGAGGAACATATTCTTCAACACTTCATCATCCATATCTTCCTTTGAGAGATGTATTCATTTGTAATATCCCGAGTTATTTTTAGCAGCCCATGATGCATATAATTTATCCTTTCAGCATCTTCCCAAAACACTATTTATATGAAGTACTCATAATACGTATCTCCAATGATGGGGGAACATGAGATATTCTAGACTTCCTTCATGAAAATATCATCTTCTCCATTCATCAGTTGGAAATAGTTTGTCAACGGACTACCCCATCATAACATCATAGGTATAAATTTATCATTCTTGTATACATATGTTATCCCTTAAGAGATATACTATGATATTTTGATGAATTTTTTTCTTCTTATTGAATAATTCATAAGATAGTATTACATGGTACATTCACATTAACTCTCTCAGAACCCCTATTCATATTAAGAAGTCGGAGTAATTTTTAAATTCATTGACTAATATATCATGGAATAATGAAATATTTATTGATAGATGTTCAAATATAATTATTGCATGTGCATTTGTGGATCTAGTGAACGCCATAAATGATACATGACATTGGTTGTAGAGGAATTTAAGCATTAATATAAACACTCTTCCAAGAAAAATTATCAATTGAAAGGTTTTTCTAATATGGAAGCCTGGATTGAGGAGTATAAATCATAGAATAAAATATCAAAACCTCATTCATATGATCAATGACATAATGTATAAGATATTTACACAATGAAAGTATAGGGTGATATTTCACCAAATATCCCATCATATCAGTTATAGTAGTTCATGAGACTCATTGTATTCATTCCTAAACATTTACACCCTCTAATCAATGTTATTCATATCCTATTAATAAAATATTTATTTTTACTAGTGTAATTTGAACCTATAGAATAAGTACCATGATTTTAATTAATGTCATATACATTTCAAAAAAAATTAATGAAATTAGAAAAATTTGGATAATGCATCAATCCACATAGGGTAGTCGCACAAGTGCCTTGATTGGGAGCCTCGCTAATGGTTGGAGTGCATGTTTATCATTAAAGAATATGCATCACAAAAATTGATACACAATTTATCTTCATGAATGATTTGTTAGAAAATAATATTAAGTAGTATATCAACATAGGATGCTAGTGAAATGGGGGAGATAATGATAATGTTTGAGGACATTCCATTGAAATAGTGACCAATTTAGAGAAAAAATATATCCTATACACATTCCTTCCTCAATCCTTACAATGTTAATGAACAAGGTAGAGTAATATTGTAGATTACTAGGGTGTTTTTCCTCAGTGATCCCTTCACCTTTTTCATCCCATTACCTCTAGATCAAATCATATTCTATTGAGAAGATCCCATTTTGATGGGAAATTTTTTTGACATTATCATTCCACAAATTGATGAAAATATTTTATAGATAAATATCATAGATTGAGGATGAAAATTAAAATTAGGATGTAAAAGTATCGCAAATCTGAAGAAGGTCCCTCACACAGGCACCCCTGAGAAGCGTAAGTGCAATGGGTACCAGCACATTAAATTTTAAGACCAAATATTGCATTATTTAGTGTACAAAAAATGAGATACACATCCAAGATAAAGAGTCCTTTCTCATAGGGTAATATTTTTGTCAATAAATATGACCCCATGGTCTTCATTTTTAAATAAAAATAATTCTAAAGGCCTTCAGATGATATGATTTCTCAAGTCCTTCCCTAATTCCTAGGAAACATTCTATGAAATCAAAAAAACATAAATCAGATGGAATTAATGAAGGTTAGTGAGGATAAATCATTCCTAGGTATTAAAATAGAAAACACATGTGGGGAGCTTCATCTCGAACATGTTTGACAGACACTACTGCAATGTCCCATTTCATAATCATGTACCAAAATGATCCAATTACGATAAAACGTTTGGGGTACCATTAATTATTGATATAATTCTTTCTAATGTGTTGTTTCATAGTTAACAAATCACCTTAAGTACCATCACCTCCCCCTGGTCCAGCGGAGCGAAGTATCCCCCCCCCCCCCCACATGAGCATTCTATGTCTAGACTAAGCCTACCAAATTGTCCCCTTAAATGGATCTCTAGATCCACCATTCTGTTTTATTAAATTATTAATCACAAATTTCATAGATCTATGTAATTTCATCTATACATTTGGATCCCTTTTCCTGACAGTACTAAGCTGAAACCTCAATAAAACACTCCAAAAATAAGTGATCATGTTGTTGGATACAAAAAAATGTCTCTAATTTATAATTTCATTCGATATATCTTATGATTCCCTCTGAAGTACTAAAATTTATATGGTTTCCTCAGGGTGTATATATATTTATTTTCTATTGTTCACGAGGTCCCTAACCCTGATGATTGTATTATGGAGTTCCCACTCTCATATATAGGGTCAAGGGTAATGTCCTACACTTGTTGTCAATAATATCCGAATTCTGTAGTTACAAATAGTTATAAAGAGGATTACACTATAAATTCCAATGAACATGGAATTAGATTATCATATATAGTTCCAGAACAAATTAAGGTAACCCTTCATGGATTTATCTCCTAGATTTTTTTATGAGAGGTTTCCCTCCTGCCTTTCCTCACCGTCTTGGCTATTCAGTTATAGAGTGGATGGGGACCATATCCCTCTACAATCCCCCATCCTCACCCACATCCCTCAGTAGAGGTGGTGAATTTTGTGGTTTTAGAGGTCATTGATTTCCTTTTTTCCATACCACCTAATCCTGACTCATCTCAAATCATGTGATCCTAGTGTCTATCCACAATCTAAAAAATTCACATGTACATATGATTGTATAGATAGAAGAAGTACTTTTAGATATATATCTATCCTTCCATTAGAGTTACTCATGAAGACATTGTCATCAAGGCTGCGTATCTATCCTGTTGTAAAAGCATATGGTGTGATTTTTGAAATCATCTCTTACTTCTTGATTCTAACACAGGGCATGATTCATATGGGTTTAGAGGTTATTGGAGGTCACAACATCCCCATGATTCGAAACATTTTTGAATTATACATACGAGTATTCCACAATCTTATAAATCATTGGGTTATTTCTATGATTAATCCCCAAACAACATTGTCCATCCCCATTTAGAGTAAGTCCCAATAAAACAAATAATGGTCATCCCACTCAATAGTATTTCCTGTATAAAACAGAGCAATAAGAATCCTCATCAAAATAATCCTTTAATCATAACCCCATTTAACTATAGAATCCACTGTGCTTATGTACTAAATGAGTAAATTACAAGATCTGTGATTCCTATCGAAATAAATATACATAGTATCCTAAAAAATGACTCAGCACAATGTTCCTCCTTTATAGTTGTAAGACCCAAACATGCCTCCGAATCACCATGACCTGAGTTGATCATGTTTTTCACCCTATTAATATGACATCATATTCATGTGTGTCCCTCAAATTTGTCCTCTCAAATGGATATATTCTCCTATGAGAAAAACATAAGGTCCACTATTGGTATGCATCTTTTTTACCAAAGGATATTGGAATTAATTCCCAACCAAACTAGAAATGTAGGAATCAACCATGATGTAAAAAACCAAAATCCCAAATAATTCATACTCTATATGTTCCACATTCCTTATAATGACTTATTTATCATAGAAATCCATTTCCCATACATGTTATTTTGGATGATTTGTTATAAGTCCCAAATTAAAATTTGGCTAGCATCCTTTTTCATAGAGATTATTTCCCCATGAAATTAAAATATATAGTTAGATCCTTATCATGTGACCATAAAAAGGTGTGATATTTCTCAATATGTGGCATAAAAATATTTTCTTTGATTATTTTCATAAGGTTAATTAGGGTGGACATGCATGGGTATGATCGTAGTATCAAAACCATTCATTTCTCAATGGATAACAACACACTACAGAATTCCCCTTGTGTGGCTAGAAAACCGTTATCAACATAACAATGAAAAAACAAACACTAATCAATATATTATGGGATACCATTGATGGTGATGATTGTATATATAAAAATATCCCCATTAATGATAAGAACATGATATATATAGATGATTGAAATATCCATACATAAAAATTAACAAATATTAATTCAAGGCTACCCCATTCCATACATGAGAATAAATGAAGGTTTCATGATCATATATTAAAAATACAAGAGGGTTCTAGAGTAGGAAAAAATGAAATCCAAATGTGTGGGATGAGACCAAATTTCCAAACTCATGACCATTGTGAGTTCCTTGAATCATTAGGTAAACATCCCAATTAAAACCATCCTTTGGAATTATATCACTCATGGAAATGAAACCATTGAGTGTATTAGGTTCATTAAAAAATCAAATTGGAATCCAATCGAATAGAGTAAGATCGATTTCCATGATTGCACAAAACTGAACCCCAGGTTGTGAATAATCAAATGACTACATTTTCCATGAGAAAAATTATGATAAACTCGACGTGAATGACATTAATTTAGTACCTCCTTCAGAGTGTAACAAGGATAAGCTTCCTTATCCTCATTAGTCAAATATTTTCATAACCCAAACAAATTTCCATGATAATAAAAGGTGATCCTGACATCAATGTCTTAAATTTTGAACTACCATCATATGATATAAATTATACACTGTATAGTCTTTTTCAAACCATTCTATTCTAGTCCCATACAAATTTCCATTTGGCAACAACAATTGAAATCTTAATAAATTTATTTTCGTAATTTATGAATATAATTGTTGAAACTACTATATTAAGGATACTAAAATATTTCACTTTAATAGAATTTTTATGAATAATACTAGTTTTAATAACATAAATGATCCATTATTCCATATATGATTCCATATAATAATATTTTTATAAAATTAAAATATAGCATTTTGACAAAAAGATGGATTATATCCTGCCAAAAATGATTATATTCTCTTAAAACATAGTAGAATAAAAAAATAATTCTAATATCATATTTAAATTCTGAAATATTTTTTTCATATAATAATTAGTCATTTCATTAAAATCATTTAAACTCAATATTTTTTCTGAAAAAAATTAAAAAGTTACAAAAACATATCCATTTTCAATAAATATAATATTTTACTCCCCTATATAATAATTCCAAAATAGTTGTATAATAAAATATAATATTAATTTTCAATGATCAATAAAAGATATATTTTATTTGGAAGTTGAAAATAATAACACCTCTAAACATTGTATCAATATAAAATATTTATCGTAAGATAATAATTTCGTATTCAACATTCTATTAAATACCTACAACTAATTACATTATTTAAATTATAAATAATTACAAAAAACACATTTTCTAATGAATAATCATATATATGAAATTGATTAAAAAATTATTTATTTGAATTATTCGATGAAGATTTCACATGATTTACAAAAACAGATCACATTTTATCATAACCATATATCATTTTTTATGTTGAAAAAATATAACCATCTTGTTAAAATATGAAATGAATTTTTCCCTTCATCATAATTATATATTTGTAATTATTTCAAAAACCCATTTCGTAAAGTGATATTTTTTAAATATGGAAACAAACTAATAGTTAAATATTTTTAATTAAACATACTATACTATATATTATTTCCATTAAATTATTATAAAAAATGAATTTAGATCGAACAAAATCAATATCAATCCATGAATATACAATATATAATTGTTAATCCTTTTGAATTTTTTATTCAAATAATTAATAAACAAGTAATCATTGAAATCACATTCAAATGAAAATACATAAAAATATTTATGTTATAATGATTATTATAGTGATTAAATAATAAACTACCAAATTTAATTCCAAATTTATTCATTCATAATTATAAATTATATTTAACCAATACGTTGAAATCTATAACCTATAGTGTGATTTTACCATACAATGGAAAAAGAGATTTCAAAAAAATTTAAGAGTCGGGGTCCTAGTAGCTACTGGTTTTTTCCTTGATTACTTGGACATTTAATGTATTTTCACATATTGTTCATTGTTCTTCATGAATATGATGTAATAATTTCCTAGAGTATTTTTAACATTGATAATGTCTTTGAAGTTCTATACTATAATGGGAACCTTGATATTATATAACAAAGTCCTTAAATAAAATTCATGTTCTTGGATGACATACTATGATCAGACACATAGCATGCATACTGTCAGGTGCGAGTACTCATTAGAAGATGAGACTTCCTCTCATGAATTTCGCACATGTTCATCTCCAATATATGAGATTATTAGAACAGACCCACCAGTAGGAATTCCACATGTTTTGGTGTCATCAAATATTTCTATCTGCGAGTTTGTGTAATGATCCATAGATTTATAATTATCCTTTATAAATGTCACGACTTGTGCACATTGATTTACTGACAAAAACAGTCATGCAGACTATTGGCAGGAAGTAGGTTGCATTATGTGCATCACTAGAGGAATGTTATAAATTGATAATTCGATGAAGGATTTTCCCCTTCTATTTATGGTAGTTGATATATTTTCCCTTTGATTGAAATTGAACTGTCACGTGAAATTCAATGTTCATGGTGTAACGATGAGTTTATTTCAAGAAGTCAAAGAATGAAATATCAAGCATAAATGTAGATGACACTATCAAGAAACATTCTTGTTGAGATATTCCGTTAAAGGGATAATATTACACATTGTGCAATAGTTTGTGGATTTCGTTGTGGCGAAATTACGTTATTTTCCATTGGTTCCGTGATCGGTTCTAGACAGTACTATTTGACTTTAGGCATGTCCGCCTAATGCCGATGAGAAATAATCATAGAGGGTTACACGCTAAGTATTATGGTGGTCTCAGATAAATTTTATTTGAATTTAATAAATGAAATTAATATTTTTCTCAAGATCTTGGAATAATTTTATTCAAGTTAAAATGATCGCATAAATTAAATAAAATTTATTTATTTATTTTACTCAACATTTACTAATTTTTTAACAATTTTTTAAAGAATATATTTTTTAAGAGAATAAATTATTTATTTATTTCGTTGGGAGTTCAATAAATGGAAGTGGTGATCGAGAAGACTATGGTTGGTCTGTTGTGAAATAATTATTTTCTAGACTTTAAATAATTATTTAACTAGTTGGCACTAGTTTAAATAATAAATACATTTCTATTATTTGGTGACGTGAAATTTGATTTTAAAATTCTGTTTCACCCATGTTGGCACACCATGAATAATGATGTTGTATTATTATTATGAGCATGGGTTTTCTCTATGTCCATGAATGTATTTAACTGTTTCTAGGAAATTAAATATTGTTACTGAAATTCCATGTATATAAATTTGAAAGTAGTCCCATTATGCCAAACACCACACCACATGCCTGGTGAATTGAGAGTTGTTGAGCCAAAAAATTTCTCTCTCGAATCCTCTTATCTCTCATCTCAAGAACGAGAGAAGTTCTTAAAGGACAAAGAAATAGTGAAAAAGAAAGTCTGACACATGACACTCACTTCACAGCACCGACACCGGAAGAAAGAAAGATGTCGATCAAATGTTATCTGAGCATGTGGGGATCACATCTAGAGGTATTCTCATTTGTATCCTTACATGAACAATGAGATAATCTATAAGGATCATTTCAGATGATCAATATCATTAATGATGAAAAATTAAAAAGAACCAGGTATTATTTTTATTAATTAAATTTATTAAATAAATTATAAACATGATGTTCATGATCCTCTATAAAGGTTTATGGCCTCTTTATTCTTTATCTAAATCCTTGATTATATTCTATGGAGACTAGCATTCTTCATCGTATTGATCCTGAAGTATTAACAGATCATGGTAACAATCAATATTGGGCATCGTTCCAAACATGATTATACTACGCCCAGAAACATCAAGTTTATATTAGAGGGTTTAAATAATAGTTTATAATTATTTAAATATTTGATTAATGAATTACACATTTAAAAATTTTGTTATTTCAATGAAAGTTAATCGTTATGTCAAGCATAATCTCGAGATCTATTCCACCTTTTTCATTACACTTTCAACTTATAAAAACAATCTTTTATTTTTATTTTTATAAAATAAAATAAATGATCTCATACAAAGGATCTAAAAAATTATGGACATACAACACCAAAACCCATAGTGTTTATTTAGAATTACCCACCATGTAGTCATGATTAAATTCATCAGACTGGTCTGCACTACCAAGTTGTGTTTTGGAGTCTTTCAAAGTCTTAAATGACTACGTCTGTTGACAAAGCACCGGTGGCACATGGTTTCTGGATTACCCACTATGTGGCCCAAATGTAAACGACGTTTAGTACCATCAAGATAGGGTTGGACCATGTACCACGTGCATGGATAGTCCATCTAGAGACCATGGAATGAGAACTAAATGGAATGTGTCCAACAAAAGAAGTTGTGTACAATTATTTCTTAATTACATTCACATGTTGTTTCCCTAGGCCTGTACTTCAGATGGATAATGATCTGTAGTACACATCATTTATTTGGAACTACGTGTTGTGTACTTATCCAAATTACACAGATTTATTAAAATTTATTAATATATTAAACAAATCATTGATGTGTGTACCATCGTGATGGCGTAAAAATGAGGCACAACACATGATTGGTGTTATATATATATATATATGTTTCTAATTTAACCATTTTGTATTGTTCATAATTTGGTAGATTGATATAGGAATTCACCAGGTTTCCTCAAAGATATATGTTATGTACAAAGATAATTTTAAATGAATTTAGTTTTAAAAAATAATGATGGATTATATTCTCAAGGATATTCATAAAAGTATTTAAGATAAAAGTATTGATTAATTAATGATGATAATTAATTAATTCGAGCATGATTTATCATAAACAATAATGATTATGAAATTTAATTATAGTAATATTTATTCTTAAATATCGTTGCATATATGTATGATCATGATCTAGATAAATACATTTTTATGTTGATTGTTTCATTTAATTTATTAATTTGAATTGAATATGTTGGCATGCGAGCCTTCTCATCATTAATATGAATGGTATGCTTGCCCAGGGATTAATTTATGTAAAACCCCCTTTTACCCCTCACCAACATTTCACTTAAATAAGGTCATATGTAATGGATGGAACTCCCAAACTAGTGGAGATAGTTCAATATAGAGGTGTGGAGTAACCCATACCAAGGGATACGGAGGGGGACAAGTGGAAGATGTAAACACAAACTCGAATGATCCATGTGGTTTCTCCCATTGGACATGGTTTGTTTATCTACCGATAGAGAAACTATCAATTAGAAAATCTCACGACCAATCCATTTACATTATTTTATTTCTATCATTTTAATGGAATATCATTATAGATGTGTTTTTTCAATCACATAATTAATGAATTAAACAAGCATGATATATGGAACTATATTAAACCAAACATATGCATAAATATTATCAAGACATTGTTAATAACTTATGTAATTTCCACATAATATTAATAAGCATGTGTCAATAAAAAAATCATGCATATGCTATAAAATTCACATGGCGTGTAGTCCCTTTGAGTTAGGGTCTGACCATTTACTACGTACATGGATAGTCCAGCTAGAGAATGTGGAACAAGGAACTGAATGGCATGTGGCCAACGAAATAATCCATGTACATCGATGATTTCTAAAGTATAATCACATGTTTTTTCACTGTCCACGTACTTCAGATAGATGATGATCAGTAGTACACACCGTGAAATTGGAACTACATGCCGTGAACTCATCCATATTACAAGGATTTGTTAAATTTTATTATTATATTAAACAAACCCTTGAGGAATGTTCCACCATGTTGGCGTAAATATGAGGCACAACACGTGATTGGTGTTATATAGGGTAGTTTGGTATGGGAATTCACCAGGTTTCCTCAATGGTACATGTTATGTACAAAGATAATTTAAAGTGAAATTATTTTTTTAAAATTATGATGGATGAGAATATTTAGGATATTCATAAAAGGATTTAAGATAAAAGTATTGAATAATTAAAGATGATTATTAATTCATTCAAGCATGATTTATCCTAAATTGTAATGATTAAAAATTTGAATGCTAGTTATATTTATGCTTTAATATCGTTTCATATATGTATGATCATGATCTAGAAAAATAACTTTTTATGTGGATAGATTCATTTATCTTATTTATTTGAATCGAATATGTTTGCATGCAAGGCATCTCATCATTTATATGAACGGTATGCATTCCGATGGATAATTTTATATAAAACCTCCTTTTATACCTCACCAACATGTGTGTTAAAAAGGTCGTATGTAATTGATGGAACTCCCAAGCTAGTAGAGACAGTTCAAGCTAAAGCTGAGGCAAAACCCATCCCAGGGGATACTGAGGTGGACAAGTGGAATCTATAACCACGATCTCAAAGGATTGGTGTGGTTTCTCCCATAAAAAAAGGTTTGTTTGTCAACATATAGAAAACTATCAATTATAAAAGCTCATTACCATGCCATTTACATTATTTCATTTCTATCATTTTAATGGTTTTTCATTATAGATGTGTTGTTTCGATCACATAATTATTGAAATAAACAATAATGATATATGGAACTATAATAAACCAGACAAATGAATAAAAGTTTTCAAGACATGGTTAATATCTTATGTAAGTTACACATAATATGAACAAGCATGTGTTAATAAAATATTCACGCATAAGATATAAAAATCCATCAAATAAAATTTTAAGTCATACCATGCATTTTGTTACTTGATTAAAAGATAAACTCAATAAAACTATGTGATTGACCATGACTTGTTTGGAAACATACTTTTATAGAGAAAGTCCTTATGAATGTTTTTGGATTGACTAAACATTATTACATCAAGAAAAGTATCCATTACAAGACTTGTGTAATATTTGTGGAATGAGTTGAGGAAATCCAATGTTAGGATTTCAAGATTGGAGAGTCCACTAAACAGATCATGAAGTCGCAAGCCCACAGTTGGAAATGACATGCATACTTAAATACCTTCGAATAGCTAGACCAACCCTTGTTGGGGTTATGTGAAAGGGATCATGGATCCTTGCACTAGAATTTCATGACAACTGGACATTCCAAGTCCAATGGTGAGGGCCATTGGGACTTGATAAAATATTGTGAGACTTAATTTTTTTTATTATTTCTCATAAAATGTAATCAATAATGTAAAAATGATCTGTTATTTAAGTTATTGAATAAAAATAATAATTTCATCAACCACACTATCCCTACGATCAACTCAATATAAAGACAACATTATCACCGGTAGTAACATCCAGGAATTGTTTAGATGACTTCGGGTTATCCTACACGATGAAAAAAAGCCTTACATGGTGGAGTCAACATTACCTGATCTCCCTACCAAAGAGGTGAGTGATGAAGATTTCATGGTCTATGAGAATCATATAAACTACGTGGAAGTTGTTCAATGTTTGTTACTATCATTAATTTCAAGTGATCTCCTAATGTCTCATGAGACAATGGATTCTTATATCATGATCAAGCACCACTATGTTCTTTACCAAGAGAGATAAAGACTTGAATGGTTTGAGATATGTAAGGCACTCTTTCAGAGTAAGCTTGGACAAGGTGCCCCCGTTGACCCTCATGTAGTCATTCTCATTGGATACATTGAGATCCTAAAGGTTCTAGTGTTTAATCTCCCCGAGGAACTGGGCATTGATTTCATTGACACAACACTCCCCAGAGCATCTCTAACATTCCTGTCAATTTCAATAAGAACAACATTGAGAAGTCTATATCTGATCTTAGTATCTTTATTCACCATGTGGACAATGATATGATGCCAAAAATCCTTATGTCATTTCATTGAATAGTAGGAATGGGAAGGTCAAAAGCTATTAGGCCAATTTTTCTTCACAACCTTCCATGAAAAGGAACATCAAAGGGGAGTCAAGTGAACATGATGAGGCTCTTGGATTCGCATGTGTCCAGATGGGCCCCTAGAAGAAGAACTGCACCCAACCTAATAAGAAAGGGGAAGCATCAGGTGTGTTTTTTATCGAATGAAATCTATTTGTTTCTAATAATTGGGTAATAGTTATAGCTTGTGGTGATGAAATATGTAACCAAATACATGAACTATGTAGACTCAGAATGATTGATCGAGGGGAGGTAGATGTATGAGTATCCAATAGAGCCAGACTTGTTGTTATAGCAGTCGGGGACTACCACCTCACATTGCCATCGTCGATGATCTTCATGTTAAAGTGTTTTTTAGGTTCCTCAAATAACCAAAAACTTAATTTCTTTATCAATACTAGATATAGATGGATTTTTTTCAATATTGGAAATGAATGAGGATTATTTTATATTTATTGCATTTGTTTTGGTATCGAACATTTATACAACGTTCATTATAGGTTGGATTATAGAAACCAAGTAATGGTTTCAATGAAAAATATACTTAAAATGTCTCATACCACACCCAAAATTGGAATCACCATCTAGGACATATAAATGATAAACGCATGAATAAATTACATCAACATTTATATTTTTATTCTTTTGTACTAAACCCCCTTGTCGTTTATCATGCATGTTTACAAGGGAAAATGACCAAAGACCCATTTGGTGGAATGTTTAAAGGAATAAAGAACTTCTGGAATTGGATCATACCATGGTGTGTGGACCAATTCCAGTTGAATCAAGGGATGGGTACTCAAACATCATAACTATTACTGATTATTTTAGTATATATGTATATATCTACTTAATGAGGTATTAGTATGATTCCTTTGTTAAATTCAATTAATAGTATAATGAGGTTGAGATCCATCATGGTTCGAAGATTATGAAACTACGCTGAAGGTAAGGTGGGGAATATAATAATCTAGACTTCATTCTTTTGTTATGAATGTTTGGGATCCTATCCCAACACACTCCTCCATAAAAACCTCAATGGAATGGTGTAAGAGAAAGGAGGAACTGCACCTTGTTGGACATGGTGAGAACAATGATGAGTCATTGTAACACCCTGAGATTTTATGAAAAATATTCTTTTAATTTCATTAATGTCTTATGTTGTATGCTACACCAAGATTACCTTGCGCTATACGCAACACCGTATTAGGTTGCAGTATATGCAACACTATTCTTGGATCGTGTTACACACAATTTTGATAATAGTTATTCTACGCAACATTGAGGACATATATATATATATATATATATATATTCAATTTATAAATGAAATATGGTTGGATTATGTTATATGAAACAACGAAGAATTCTTTCACAACACGCAACCCTGACTTGGCTTGCATTACACGCAATCACAACCTTCCTCGATAGCGTGTGTTGTACGCAATACTGGGTTTTACTAAACAACGATATATTATTATAATATTATTATGAACTAGCCGTTATGAATATTATTAACTAAATTTTTAATTTTATAACATTATTATTCATCTTACACATTTTCTAGAACATGTTATAAGAACAAAATAAATTTTTCGTGTAAAATAAGTATTTTTCAAAAAATGCAGTTTTGCCGACATTTGATGGCGCACCCACTTTAAATGTAGTTTTTGAAATGTTTATAAGTTTAATTTGACAAAATAAAATTCTTCTTTTGAATCAAGATATAAAAATTTACATTAGATAAAGTTTTGATATTTTTTCGATAACTTTCATATTTTAATGAATAGTGAAAACACGCTATATTTTAATTAAAAACAACTTTTTTCATCGTAATATCTTATGTTGTGAAATTATAATATTGAATGGTTTTAAAGTATAAAAAAAATATATTTTTACCATTTAATATAATTTATGTCATTAACGTTGATTTTACCTTGAATTCTTAGGTTAAATCAATTCAATCTTTTGTAATGTTTTAAAGAAAAACATGTTTTCTTTCGACAACGAGATTAATTTTAATTTAATTTCTGCATCTTTTGTGTATTGAATTAGGAAAAATGGATTCCATATTTGGAATCAGTGGGTCCAACTTATGTTAATAAGCTACTTTATATTTTTGGGAATTATGATTAGTAACTACGGTTAATTTTATTTACCATAGTTAAAGGTAAATCGGATAATTAAGGGTAAATATAATATTTTAAAATTACCCTAAAAAATGTCAAAATCCTATTGGATGACTAAATGACGACCCATATCACCTAAGGGTCGGATTAGATTCATTTAATTAAATTTTTTCAATGAAAATAATTTAATTATTATTAAAACCAAAGAATGTGACAACATGTCACTTTCTTAAATAATATAAGTATAATAATTTTAACTTAGTGATAAACATCATAAAACATCGAAAATGAATATTCTCCAGAAATATAAGAAAATTATCTACATCATGAGAATTTATTTAGAATTTTTTGGGACTATATAATTATCATTAATTGTGACACAATAGTGATGCAGAAATTATTTATCTAGTGAAAAATCAAGAATATAGTTTTTATTAAAATAATATTGACCATAAAACGCACAAAACCCTGACCAAAACATATTGGGCATGTAAAGTTAAACTCTAATCATCCAATGGTAGAATATGTGACCATTTCGAGTCTTATACAAGTAATTATGACACTTATATTATTTTATTTTAAATGATGCCAAAGATTCACCTTCATAATTTAATAAGTATAACAATTTAAATATTGTCCTTTTAAGATGATAAATTAGAGTAAAAGTATTATTGTGAAATATAATATATTTATATTCATCATAGGATTTTAGTTTACATTTTTATGCAACAAATAAGTATATTAAATAATTATACAAAATGATGTAGTAATTATTTTATTAAGAGATAAACCAAATAAATGGTTTTAAAAATAATAAAATAAATATTATATGAACTATTTAATGTGATAAACTAATTTTATAGATACATATGAAATTTTGTTAATATATTAAAGCTTTTATTTCGAACATATCTTCTGGTTATATTTTATTTAATTTCAAATAAATGAATAGTTTCAAAATTGACACTATTGTTATTTTATAAAAATAACATATTATAGAATTGTTTAAAAATCACAAAAATATTTAAAATTTAAAAATTTAAATTTTTATGGTCTTTAAGGTTATAAAGTAAACAATTATGGAAAATTCACAACAAATAAGTAATTATTTTTATAATTTAAAATTTAGAATTTTATTACCACAAATAAACTTAAATAGATTAAATAAGGATAAATCAAAATGATAAGGTTTAAAATAAGATCCAAACATGTCTAAATTTGATTGGTTGATGAGATTACAACCCTATCTTATCTAATCTTCAAATATGAGTCATTTATGGAGGTTTTTATGTGGGGTTATATTTATTATAAATTAATATTTTTAAGAATTCCAAAAGTGCCTCTCTACTCCCTTATAAAAGGGCACCTCCTCCCTCTCCTCATCACAACAATTTGAGCATTCAAGCTCGGCCAAACCCTGACAAAAACACTTCTCCACTTCACTAGTATCATCCTAGAGGTCTTGGTCTTCTTCAAAGACCATCCTTAGTTCTTTTAGTGGAGGTTAAGTGAAGGCGCGTCAAAAAGAGGTAATATCCATTACCAATCTTTTTCAATTTCTTTCTTCTTCCAATTCTTCTTCTTTAGTTGTTTCATTATGAAGTAATAACATAAGTATCACTCATATACGGGTATGTTATTATAAGTATGAAACAACCCTAATTCAGCATCTATCCATCCTATGGAAAAAGAAATCATCGCGCGTGCGTACGTACAAACTACCGTCTCCATGAACGGTGTATTTCATTTCATTTATCTATCTATTATATATATATATACTGAATATATATGATATATAAATCATTTTTTATATTATGTAAGTAAGTAAATCATGATATAAGTAATAATAATTTCACAAACAACAAGTCCAAACACCTATGATAAATGAGACGATTTTACCCAAAACGCTACTTTAACATGAATTTACAAAAGAACGGGTAATATAAAGTCATATGTGGACCATATATGATATAATAAAAATTAATATGATTCTGGAATAAGTAAATAACATGATTTAAATCATTATACAGGATGTTCGGACACTTACAAAGCAAGTCGGACCTAAGGTAAGGGGAAATATCACAATCTCATTTTTATCCGAGATTGTTTATTCGTAAATATTTACTGGGGTGTATTTTATCATCGAAATCCATGTTTCATCAATATGTAGTATTATTTCCATCCACCTACAATTGTTTAAATCCATTTTACCCTTTGGTGATTTTTTAGTAATATGTATGAAAGGAATCTTTTGTCATTTTTCGTACGAGGTACTTTTTGACTTTTCCGACAAAAGTACGAAGATTGTTTTTTTTAACTTATACGACATGAATGGATTTTTAAAACATTATTTCCAAGAAACATCCTTTACAAGTTTTCAAGTTTATTTTTAATCAACTTATTTTATTTTAAAGTCGTATGACATGTTATGAAAGGAAAAATGTTTTTGAAGTAGAAAGGATATTTTCCTCAAGAATGGAGTTCAAGTATTTTATCAAAATTATTTTCCATCTAAGATAATAAAAGGGTTCTGTTTTTATCCCTATTATTACATTGGTTTGATTATGTTGTGATGGAAATATTTTTATGAATTCTTTTATCTTATATGAATTGATTTATGATGTCATGATGTTTAAGATTCCCATTTGTATTACATGGGTTATGCAATGAAGTATGATTTATGATTTTGTGGCACACATAAGAATGATATCATTATGAGATGGGTGGGACCTATATCTCCCTCCAATGCATTGGGTAAATATTTTATATCTCATGAGATAGACATGGCTGGAACGGTAGGTTATACTGGTTCAGTGAAACAGGACTGGAACGAGGGTGACTAGGTTCAGAAAGGGACTTTGTCCACTAAGATTGTCTTGGCAATGATTCTTGACTAACAAGAAATGATTCTCTATGATTATGTGTGTATGCCGCAAAGTTTCATGTTTTAAGTTATGATTATTGTGATTACATTTCACAGCCATGATTTATCCCATGTTATGAAATTATGATCTCTTTTGCAGGTTAATATTTCCAAAAGTTATGTGCTTATGTATATGATTAGATTGATATTTCTTTTGTTTACCCTTACTGAGCATTTGAGCTCACCCTTTTATGTTTTCTTTTCCCCAGTATATAAAGAAAGGTTTTAGGTATTAAAAAAAGGAAGATCTTTATGGGAGATGTTGAAGATCTTTCACCAGGATTAGAAGATTATATTATGAGTTTCCAAAGACACTAAACTATTACGATCCTTGTGTGTGTGTTTTTTTTATGTACTAAGTATTCCGCAAATGTAATGTAATGTCAATGTACGTCAAGCTTCGGGTCTTTACAGTTGGTATCAAAGGAAAGGTTTAGTCAACCTTTGGAAACTAGGATGTGATAGCGTTAGTGAGATCCCTAGAGATATTTCTAAAGTATGTCTAGGGATGTCCCTAAGGATAATTATACGTATAGGATATAGTCCTAGAACTATAGTAACGATATTAGATTAAACCAAAGATGTTAGGTATTGAAGTTACTCCCCATTTATTATGATTTTTGTCTCTCACACTATTCTTTTTGGGTTTTAGAAAATGGCTGGAAACAAGATGATTCAAGATAATGGAGGATATTATGGACAATGGAATGATATTATTCCTGAGAAACCAAATTAAATGGGATTTGGAAATCCAACCATCATTATTATGCTGAATCAGCAATCTCATAATATGATCAACAAACTCAACTTTGGTAAGTTTCCCGAATCGGCTAATAAGAGAAAGATGGAGTTTCATGATGATCATAGAGGAAAGAAAGTTCAATTTCCCCTATGTAAATTATGTGGGAAGAGCCATCAAGGAGAATGTTTCAATGGAACTGGAAGATGCTTTGGGTGTGGAAAAGAAGGACACAAAGCCAGTAAGTGCAAAGGAAAAGGTTCAGTTAACACTAGGGATGAGGATAATGGTATTGCTACGACATCAACAATGGTTAAATGTTTTAAATGTGGAATGTATGGGCATTATGAAAACCGATGCCCTAAGGTAAAGTCTCATGAAGAGAATCAGTATGGTCGTATGGGTAGTATTTATGTTGATGATGATGAAGAGACTACAAATGATATGTGAGATGAAAGAATCGTTGAAGCTCAGTCAATGGTTTAAGAATGTAGTGGAATGATTACATGTTTATCATGTGTAATGTTGTATAAGTAATATCATGGTACTATGGAATAAAGAGACATATAAGGATTGTTACACTGTTGTCTTTCCTTGAGTTTTGAAAGTGTATGATTAATGGTACCAGTATCCATGAAAGATTATTCAGATATTTTTGGAATGTAGATGATATGCGCATAATGAAGGGACAAGGAGAAAATTAAATGTTTGATAGTATTCATGAGCTCATGACTGATATAAGGAGAAGGTTATGTAATGGATTGAGTACATAGAATTTTTGGATTTCGGTATGTGGAAAGAGTTAACTTTTGAAAGCATTCATGTTTTCACTAAGGTTTAATGGGTATTCATTTTTTTA
Source organism: Viscum album (assembly GCA_963277665.1). NCBI lineage: Eukaryota > Viridiplantae > Streptophyta > Magnoliopsida > Santalales > Viscaceae > Viscum > Viscum album. The sequence continues at coordinate 2,029,121,480 of OY728135.1, forward strand.
AGAGAATACATCATTAAGGTATTCACATGACTGGAATGTGACGAACAAGATATATGAGGTATAAATGATGGCATTCACATGATCATTTTCTCTATACTATGAGCTTGGACTGAAGTATTTTAGATAAGCCTAAAGATTGGAATGGATTATGTTGGACATATGTTAAGATAAAACTTTTTTCAATATTATTGATGGGATGTTATAGTAATATAGCTTTAGAAAAAGGACAACCTGCAGGACGGGAGACAACCCATCGCGTCGGACAAGGCTGTGAGAATCGAACCCACAACCGAAGTGCGACTGGCCTTTATCGCCTACCAATGGCCTACAGGAAGTCCCTATTTAGTAGAAACTAGTTTTATTATATTAAGCGGTATGATATATGAAGTATAAGTCCATTTTTGGAACCATATACGATTAATCTAACCATAAGATGGACTTATAACTTTTGCTAACATTTTTTTTGAAAGAGATGGAATGACCCATCATTCTATCACATAATCTGCTAACACATCACGAATAACAAATTCAACTTCATTTCATTAAGGGATGAAGTGGAAATTGGTCAATTCACGAACAACAGTGAGATTGTACCAAAATCATGCAAGTATTTCTTTTAATTCATAAACTTTAGGGAAATGATCTTGAAAACCAAAAATGGTGTCCTAGTTCCCTTATATTCGATTAATCAGATGGTACCTTAGATCATCACAAATAAGTAGCTTTGTGATTGTTGGCTTTTTCATAGCCATGTTCTCTACCACTCTCCATCAAAACTTGATGGTTAGATTTTTCTTCCATATCCATATTTTCACCTATGCTATCCTACGTGGAAACCCTGTGACGAGTTAAGTTGGGTAACCGTTACATTTCATACATTAGTTTTTAAAGCCATGTTTTGGTATTCTTTTTCATGATGTGGGTTTCTAATAAACAAAATTTCGAGTAGTAAACCATTTATAACCCCGACGAATTTCGATGGCGAAATTCATTTTAAGGGGGGTAGAATGTAACACCCCGAGATTTTATGAAAAATATTCTTTTAATTTCATTAATGTCTTATGTTGTATGCTACACCAAATTTACCTTGTGCTATACGCAACACCGTATTAGCTTGCAGTATACGCAACAGTATTCTTGGATCGTGTTACACACAATTTTGATAATAGTTATTCTACGCAACATTGAGTACATATATATATATTCAATGTATAAATGAAATATGGTTGGATTATGTTATATGAAACAACGAAGTATTCTTTCACAACACGCAACCCTGACTTGGCTTGCATTACACGAAATCGCAACCTTCCTCGATAGCGTGTGTTGTACGCAATACTGGGTTTTACTAAACAACGATATATTATTATAATATTATTATAAAATAGCTGTTATGTATAGTATTAACTAAATTTTTAATTTTATAACATTATTATTCATCTTACACATTTTCTAGAACATGTTATAAGAACAAAATAAATTTTTCAGGTAAAATAAGTATTTTTAAAAAAATGCAGTTTTGCCGCCTTTTTATGGCGCAACCACTTTAAATATAGTTTTTGAAATGTTTATAAGTTTAATTTGACAAAATAAAATTCTTCATTTTAATCAAGATATAAAAATTTACATTAGATAAATTTTGGATATTTTTTCGATAACTTTCATATTTTAATGAATAGTGAAAACACGCTATATTTTAATAAAAAACAACTTTTTTCATCGTAATATCTTATGTTGTTAAATTATAATATTGAATGGTTTTAAAGTATAAATAAAATATATTTTTACCATTTAATATAATTTATGTCATTAACATTGATTTTACCTTGAATTCGTAGGTTAAATCAATTCAATCTTTTGTAATGTTTTAAAGAAAAACCCGTTTTCTTTCGACAACGGGATTAATTTTAATTTAATTTCTGCATCTTTTTTGTATTGAATTAGGAAAAATGGATTCCATATTTGGAATCAGTGGGTCCAAATTATGTTAATAAGCTACTTTTTATTTTTGGGAATTATGAATAGTAACTACGTTAAATTTTATTTACCATAGTTAAAGGTAAATCGGGTAATTAAGGGTAATATAATATTTTAAAATTAGCTTAATAAATGTCAAAATCCTATTGGATGACTGAAATATGACCCATATCACCTAAGGGTAGGATTATATTCATTTAATTAAATTTTTTCAATGAAAATAATTTAATTATTATTAAAACCAAAGAATTTGACAACATGTCACTTTCTTAGGTAATATAAGTATAATAATTTTAACTTAGTGATAAACATCATAAAACATAGAACATTAATAGTCTCCATAAATCTAACAAAATTATCTACAACATGAGAATTTATTTAGATTTTTTTGGGATTAAATAATTATCATTAATTGTGACACAATAGTGATGCAGAAATTATTTATCTAGTGAAAAATCATGAATATAGTTTTTATTAAACTAATAGTGACCATAAAAGGCACAAAAACCTGAACAAAACTTATTGGTCATGTAAAGTTAAACTCTAATCATCCAATCGTCGAATATTTGACCATTTGGAGTCTTATACAAGCAATTATGACACTTATATTATTTTATTTTAAATGATGCCAAAGTTTCACCTTCATAATTTAATAAGTATAACAATTTAAATATTGTCCTTTTAAGATGATAAATTCGAGTAAAAGTATTATTCTGAAATTTAATATATTTATCTTCATCATAGGATTTTATTTTAAATTTTTATGCAACAAATAACTATATTAAATAATGATACAAAAATGATGTAGTAATTATTTTATTAAGAGATAAACCAAATAAATGGTTTTAAAAATAATAAAATAAATATTATATGAACTATTTAATGTGATAAACTAATTTTATAGATACATATGACCTTTTATTAAAATATTAAACATTTTATTTCGAACATATCTTCTGTATATATTTTATTTAAATTCAAATAAATGAATAGTGTCAAAATTGACACTATTGTTATTTTATAAAAATAACATATTATAGAATTGTTTAAAAATCACAAAAATATTTAAAAATTATACATTTAAATTTATATGGTATATAAGGTTATAAAGTAAACAATTATGGATAATTCACAACAAATAAGTAATTATTTGTTATAATTTATAATTTAGAATTTTATTACCACAAATAAGCTTAAATAGATTAAATAAGGATAAATCAAAATGATAAGGTTTAAAATAAGATCCAAACATGTCTAAATTTGATCGGTTGATGATATTACAACCCTATATCATCTAATATTCTAATATGAGTCATTTTTGGAGGTTTTTATGTGGGGTTATATTTATTATAAATTAATATTTTTTAGAATTCCAAAGGTGCCCCTCTCCTCCCTTATAAAAGGGAACCTCCTCCCTCTCCTCATCACAACAATTTGAGAATTCAAGCTCGGCCAACACCTGCCAAAATCTCTTCTCCACTTCCATAGTATCATCCTAGAGGTCCTGGTCTTCTTCAAAGACCATCCTTAGTTCTTTATGTGGAGGTTAAGTGAAGGCGCGTCAAAAAGAGGTAATATCCATTACCGATATTTTTCAATTTCTTTCTTCTTCCACTTCTTCTTATTTAGTTGTTTCATTATGAAGTAATAACATCAATATCACTAATATACTGTTATGTTATTATAAGTATGAAACAACCCTAATTCACCATCTATCCGTCCTATAGAAAAAGAAATCACTGCGCGTGCGTATGTACGGACTACCGTCTCCATGAACGGTGTGTTTCATTTCATTTATCTATCTATTATATATATATATATACTGAATATATATGATATATAAATCATGTTTTATATTATGGAAGTAAGTAAATCATGATATAAGTAATAATAATGTCACGAACAACATGTCCAAACACATATGATGAATGAGACGATTTTACCCAAAACGCTACTTTAACATGAATTTACAAAATAACGGGTAATATAAAGTAATAAGTGGACCATATATGATATAATAACAATGAATATGATTCAGGAATAAGTAAATAACATGATTTAAATCATTATACAGGAGGTTCGGACACTTACAAAGCAAGTCGGACCTAAGGTAAGGGGAAATATCACAATCTCATTTTTATTCGAGATTGTTTATTCGTAAGTATTTACTGGGGTGTATTTTATCATCCACATCCATGTTTCATCAATATGTAATATTATTTCTATCCACCTAAAATTGTTTAAATCTATTTTTTACCCTTCGGTGAGTTTTTAGTAATATGTATGAAAGGAATCTTTTGTCATTTTTCGTACGAGGTACTTTTTGACTTTTCCGACAAAAGTACGAAGAATGTTTTTTTTAACTTATACGGAATGAATGGATTTTTAAAACATTATTTCCAAGAAACTTACATTACAAGTTTTCAAGATTATTTTTAATCAACTTATTTTATTTTAAAGTCGTATGATATGTTATAAAAAGAAAAATGTTTTTGAAGTAGAAAGGATATTTTCCTCAAGAATGGAGTTCAAGTATTTTATCAAAATTATTTTCCATATAAGATAATAAAAGGGTTCTGTTTTTATCCCTATTATTACATTGGTTTGATTATGTTGTGATGGAAATATTTTTATGAATTACTTTATCTTATATGAATTGATTTATGATGTCATGATGTTTAAGATTCCCATTTGTATTACATGGGTTATGCAATGATGTATGATTTATGATTTTGTGGAACACATAAGAATGGTATCATTATGAGATGGGTGGGAACTATATCTCCCTCCAATGCATTGGGTAAAGATTTTATTTCTCATGAGATAGACATGGCTGGAACAGTAGGTTATACCGGTTCAGTGAAACAGGACTGGAACGAGGGTGACTCGGTTCAGAAAGGGACTTTGTCAACTAAGATAGTCTTGGCAATGAGTCTTGACTAATAAGAAATGATTCTATATGATTATGTGTGTATGCCACAATGTTTCATGTTTTAAGTTATGATTATTGTGATTACATTTCACTGCCATGATTTATCCCATGTTATGAAATTATGATCTCTTTTGCAGGTTAAGATTTCCAAAAGTTATGTGCTTATGTATATGATTAGATTGATATTTCTTTTGTTTACCCTTATTGAGAATTTGAGCTCACCCTTTTATGTTTTCTTTTCCCCAGGATATAAATAAAGGTTTTTGGTATTAAAAAAAAGGAACATCTTTATGGGAGATGTTGAAGATCTTTCACCAGGATTAGAAGATTATATTCTATGTTTCCAAAGACACTAAACTATTAGGATCCTTGTGTGTGTGTTTTTTTATGTACTAATTATTCCGCAAATGTAATGTAATGTCAATGTACGTCCAGCTTCGGGACTCTACAGTCATGAATGTCTTCCATTATCCTTTTGGGGGTAATTATTACAAACAATGGCACACACACTAAACCATGAACCAAATAAATCAATAAATAGTATTCCATAAGAGTTTTGTAGTTGATGAAAATCCAGGTCATCAAATTTACATGGTTTGGGTAGCGATGCATTTGTTAAAGACTCTTCCGATTACAAAATCACACCCCAAGGCAGAAAGTGTACCTTAATAGGATATCTCATTGAAACAAGGCGATATTACATATACAAATCCTCATAAAAGAAAATTATTATTGCAAGATAGATCATATCCCTAGAGAGGGAAAACAACTAAAAACGAGATAGTGGGAGCATGATATACTTCGAAGAAGTCAAGGCTCAAGGTATAAAAGAGTTGGTAATGGAACAGATTCCCCATAGCCTCGTGGAAGTAGAAATTGTTCCATAGACACAAGTACAATGTAAGATTACAAGAGATCATAGATAATTGGAATGGTATGATTTTATATTTACTGGAAATTTTTACTCATTATTAGTTGATAATAATGATCCACTAACTGACATGGAAGCCGTGAGTGTCACAAGCATTTCCAAGTGGCAATAAGACATGAATTTTGAAATGGATTCTTTGTACCCAAACCATGTCCTGATTTGGGTATGTCCTCCAGTTGATGTAAATAATGTGGGTTTCAAATGGGTACTCAAGAAGAAATTGGACATGGAAGGACAATTCAGTACATATAAGGCACGAAAGGTTGCAACATGGTTTAAATAGGGTCTAGGAATTGACTATGATGAACCTTCTCACCAGTTGAAATGTGGAAATACATCATAACCCTAATTTACATTGTTGATTACATTATTATGAGATTTGTAAAATTGATTTCAAAATAGTAATCCTTAATGGTAACCTTCAAAAATATGTCTATATTACACAACTTGAAGGGTTTGTGACTCCAAAGGATGTCAATAAGGTATGCATGTTTCATAAATCCATTTATGGATTAAATCAAGCATCCATGTCATGGAACATTCGTTTTCGTGAGTAAATAAAAGAATTAGGTTCTATATATAATGAACATGAGCCTTGTGTCTACAAACAATTTACTGGTAGTGCAGTCATTTTCCTAGTAGTATATTTTGATGACATAATAATTATTGGAAATGAGCTAATAGTCTTACAGTTTGTTATGGCATGGTGGAATTAGTACTTATCCATGAACGACATGGGAGAAGCATAATATATTTATGGGATCATGATCCATTGTGATTTATCTATGATATTTAAGGGACTATGTCAATGTACATACATTGATAAGATACTAATGAGATTCAGTATAGAAAAATCCAAGAGGGGATTGTCACTACCATCACATGGCATTCATCTTTCAAATAAAATGTGTTCTTAGAGCCATGAGGAAAGAAATATAACGGCTAGGACTCCATACACAAAAGCGATTAGGGTCATTCATGTATGTAATGCTATGTAGTAGTCTAGATTTCAACTACTCATTGACTATGGTAGGATGATATCAAGATGACCTAGGTGAATTCCATTAAATGGAAGTGAATACATACCTAATGTAACGGAAGAATACTATGGATATGTTCCTGTTTTATGGAGGATATGATGAAATATTCATCATATGATATGAAGATTCTAGTTTCCATACTTATCAAGATGACATGATGTCTCAAAATGGATACATCTTCCCATTGAATTGAGGTGAAGTGATTGGAAGTTCACAGAGAAGAGTGTGGTCATAGATTCTATAGTTGATTCTGTGTATTTTTAGCTTTTTAGGTAGCTAAAGAAGTAGTTTTGATTTGATGTTTCATCCATGAGATTTATGTGACACCTAGAAGTAAATATCCCACCACACGGTACTGTGTTAATATTGCAGCGGTGGCTCATGCAAAAGATACAAGTTCACTTCACTATATTAAACACATACATCAGAAGTATTATCTCTTGATGGATTTTTCTAATAGAGGTGAAGTTGCAGTGAGTAGTATTTCCATAGAAGGAAATGTGGAGGACCCCTTGACTAATTCCATGACTCATCAAAAACATGATCACCATGTGAGGTCAAGTGGACCAAATGTCACATGCAGTTGGATCTAATACAAGTTGTAGTTTGTAAGAGTTGTTTTCTTAGAAACAATTGGTTTCACATTGATTACATTGATATTGAATGTATTATTACATAATGTTAATTGTTATGCATGACTATGATGTAATAATTTCCTAGACTATTTTTCACATTAATAAGGTCATGGAAGTTATCCACTAGGTTAAGATCCTTGAAATGATATAACAATATTCCTAAATATAGTTCTATGGTTGGATGAAAAATTATGATCTAACATGTAGCATGCAGACCATTAGGTGCAAGTACATGTAAATATAAGATACTACATCTCATGACATTCACACTTGGTATTCTCCAAGATAAGAGATTATGAGAACCAACCCACTAGGAGAAATTCTCCATGATTTGTTGTCATTAGATATTTCCATAAACGATGGTGTGAAATGAACCATAGACTTTAATATTATCATTAATACATTTCATGACTCGTGCATTTTGATTTTATAACGAAAACCATCACATAGACAGTTGGTGGGAAGAAGGTTACAATGGTTGTGTCACGAGTGTTATTTTTTAAGGGATAAGTCACGGAAGGATTTTTCCCATTGATTTATGGATGTTGATATCTCTACCCTTCGATTGAAATATAGTTATCATGGGAAATTCCTTGTCCATGGTGTAATGATGAGTTTATTTCTAGTAGTCAATGGACGATGTATCCAGCAGAAAAGGTGACGACACTATAATTAAGCCTACATGATGTCATATTGAGACATAGGGATTATATTAAATAGTGAGCATTAGAATGTTAATGTCATTTTTGTACATTACATCATTTCTATTAGGTTTCATAACATATTTCTAGACAATACTTTTGGACTTTTGGCAAGTCTGCATAATGCCAATGAGAAAGAATCTTGGAGGGTCACTCAATTAGAATTTTTTTTGTCTCGGTTAAATTTATTTTAATTTAATAAATGAAATAAATATTATTATCGTGACCGTAGAATAATTTTATTCTAGTTAAAATGATCCAATCCATTAAATTAAATTAAATTTATTTTTTTATTTTATTGTAAATTTAATAAATATTTATTTACTTGTCTGTTAATAAAATATTTATTTATTGGAATAATTTATTTATTTATTTATTTATTTATTCATGTGTTAAATAAATTGATGTAGAGTTCGAGCGAACCAATGTCAGTCTGGTAGTAAAATAATTATTTTCAATATGGAAAATAAATATTTAACTACTAGGGACATGATAAAATAATAATGAAGCTGCTATTATTCTGTGAAGTGGAATTTTGTTTTACAATTCCATTTTTCACATGTTGGCTCACAATGAATAATGATGCAGTATTATTATTATGAGAATGTGTTTTCTCTATGTTCATGAATGTATTTAATTGTTTCTATGCATTTAAATATTGTAACTAAAATTCTGTATATATAAATAGAAAACTAGTCCTATTGTTCCATACACCACACCACATGCCTGGTGAATTTATAATTGTTGAGACAATCAAATTCTCTCTCAAATAATATTCTATCCAGACTCATGAATGAGAGACGTTATTCAAGGCCGAAGAACAACTGATCAAGAATGAAAGACACAAGACACTACCTTCGTCGTTCCAGCACACAAAGAACGAGAGGTGTCTATCAACTAATATCAAAGCACATGTGGATCAATGACAGAGAGATTCTAGTTTGAATCCCTACCAGCACAACAAGATAATCCCTAAGGGTAATTCTGTATGATCAACATCATCAATGATGAAAAATACCAAATATCTAGGTATTATTTATCTTTACAAAATTAATTAAATTAATTTTATATATGATATTCACAATCCTATTTAATGGTTTTTGTCCGCTTTCTACATTATCTAAATATTTCATTATATTCTGTGAAGACTAGTGTTCAACATCGTATTTATCCCAGAATAATCCTTGATTATAGTAAAAATCAAATTTTTGTGTCATTCAAACCATGATTCTGATGTGCCGGAATCATCAAATTCAATAACCGCAGTTAAAAATATAAATATAATTTCATAAAATTATATAGATATTATGATACTTTAATTATTTTCTCTAGTATATGAGAAAAACTACATGAACATTTATTAAAGTGATCATAAAAAATGCAATTGAGAAAATTAATGCTGTAACAAATGGGAACCATATTCATTGATGTATATGATTTAATAATACACCAAATATGTTATAATAAATTTTATTAAAAAATATTTCATTAAAATTAACATTTATAGGAAATAAAATATGCTATAAATTATATAGTTATGGTATAATGAAATAATCCCCACTAGTGAGTTCAATTATTTTCGAAAAACATGTGAACTTTTATTTTTTTACCACTAGCTTTTACCAACCAAAATATTATAACTCATAATGACTAAGAGTAATCCTATAATTAATTGTAAAAATCATCCCATTGAAAACTATACACTGTAATCATCCAATAAATTCAAATAAAAAAATTGTAATAATTATGAAAGAAACAAAACTAAAAGGAAAATTTATACTATTAAAAAATTTCATAAAAAATATTTATATTAATATTTAAATTAATATAAAATAATCATTGAAATACCAAATAATTAAATTAATTATCATTTCATAAAAAAACAACTTCTAAAAATAAAATTGAATCCTATCATAGAGAACATATACCATTAATAACAAGATTTCCAAAATTTCAACAATTATGTCTCTTAAAATAACATCACTAAAACATCCAACATAATTTAACATATGTACATGTATTTCATTAATGATTTTATATCCATTAATATAATTTAAATTCGTTCATTTTCATTTTTAATTCCACCCTTTAAGACAATTAATAAAAAAATTCATTGTAGTATGAACACATGAATTATATTGTTATCCCACAATTTTGTTTCATATCTTGAATAAATAAATGGAATGATTACCCATTTCTTATACAGAAAAAATTGAGATTCAAATAATTCTAATATTCATATAAAATTATTTTAAAATTAAATAGTTATAAAATAAAATAGTGAGGCATTACATATAGATATCTGGTGACATGAATGGATTTGACATGATTTGTTTATCCTCGTCCTCTTCCAATTATAATTCCTTATTTCTAATGGGTTTACCACTTGAAAACCATTTGATAAGTCCTTAAATTAATATTCAACATATCCATGAGTATCTGAAAGATTTAGAAATATAGCTAGAGTTTAAATAATTAACTAATTAATTTAGACACCTATTAAATAATATTCCTATTTATACCATTAAAATATCAATGGAAGTAGTATATAAATATAAAATAAAAATATATATCACTATTAGTGGAAGAAATTTTAGTCAAATGTGATCATAGTCCATAATAGTAAATGTATATAAAAAATGATAGGATTTATTTTTAACTTTCTCCTAAAATGTATCAATATTTTTTTTTAAATTAAAAATGTTATAAACAACATCGAGATATATTATATGGTCTAATATTATAATTTTTCCAACTGATCAATAATTTCTACAATAAATGATAGAAAAATATCAATAAAATTATTTAGTATCTAATATATACTCATGTATAAGAAATTTAATTCAATATTTCCACAAAATTTTACTATCAATCAATTTTTATGGGTTACTGCACGAGTCTCAATAGCCTTTTATTATAATAATACTCATGTTTTATAAGTATAAGAAATCAAGTTTTTTTATAAATTTTTTCTAATAACATAACAATATTTCTTAATGTAGTAGTGGCAGTTCAACTCATGTACTCGAGAACACCTCCTAAAGGATAAATATCATACAAGTAATTTTTAGATTACCAATATTCAAAATTATTTAGAAAATTATACATTCAGTGTATAAAATTTGTTTTTATATGACCATTGGGTAATTTAGACCAACATAACCAAATAAATTTCATCAACCAATGGATCACGTAATAATTTACTTTGATATAAAAATCATAATATAAATATTCATATATAAGGAAATATAATGAAAAACTCTCAATGAATGTTTAACAAACCCTATAAGTGTCTGAATAACAAAGAACCATATACATATTGTGTGTTAAAAAAATAAAACAAAATGTGAAGAAAAATGAATACCTAAATAAAAGATCATTCATGTGATCAACTATAGACAACCTCCATTTTATAACCAGATTCTTATACTAATAAACAATATCTTCACATTCTTCCATATACGTTGTGTTGTACCCGTACATTCATTGGTTTCATAATCCATCATTACTAGGTGTCTTAACATTATCATGGAAATAAAAAAATATAATTTAATTATAAATAAAAATATATATGGTGTTATTAAATAATTACATAAGAAATTTCCCTCCCAACATTATGTTGGATAATAAAAAACTCATTCCCAATCTGAAAATATAGGGTAGGCAGTATAAAATTAAAATGATTTATATATAAATTATATATGTTTATTATCCTAATTTTTTAATAATAATAAAAGGTAAATAGACATCAGGATTTAATCATTGAAAGAAAAATCGATAATCTATTATGAAAATATTGTTCATTACTTCCTCAAAATCCTAGTAGTGTATCTAATAATAATAATGACCCATTCCATTTAGGTTCTATGTAAAACCCCATTTTTTATAGGGGCATATGAGTACATAAATAAAATGACATTTACATATAACCACCCCCTTAAATTCCAGTCTCTCATTATATATTGGAACAATATATATATATATATATATATATATATATATATATATCGTTATTACCTAAGAGGGAACTCACAATTTCATAATAATGAATTTCTGTATATATATCCCTAATTATATAAGTATATTCATCCATCCAATTTTGGGGGATTATATCTTATCATGGTGTAATATGTCATATATTTATCTCAATATATACTAAAACACAGATGTCTAGAATAAATTCAGGCAGGAAATGGTTCAATTTCATCATATTCATACAAAAAATAAACGAAGTCTATGCTATTTAAATATTTACCATAATTAATTATATACATTTTTGTGAAATTAGAATAAAATTTATTGTAAGATAATGTGTGGTTTTTATGTAGAAAACACATTACAATAATATCAATGAAAATTGGTATGAATAAAAGACATAAATTATTATTTTGAACAATAAATTGATATTTCAATTCCTCTTTTAATAGAACATTTAAAAACTATTTAGTAACAACATTTTCAAATGATTAGTAACCACAAATAGGATTCAATCATTTCTCATAAATGGAATACTATAAAACATTCATGTTAATTATAATTCATGAACTATTTAATCCAATGTTCAAATCACATAAAAATGATATGTAATGAAATAAAAAATCACTGTATAGGGGGAATATACCAATGAAACACTCAATAAATCTTTAAATAATGAATTACAAGTGTGTATAAAAATATATTTTCATAAAAATAAAATTTATGTGTGGAAAATAATATAATTCATCTCAAATATAAATAATCATAGATAATATAAAAAGGTTCATTTAATGAAATTATTTACTATAAAAGAATATGAGATAATTTTTTTTGGTATATTCATAAAATGTAATATATATTTTTATGAATGTTTTAAATGAAAATAGTTCTTTGTTAACAATTTTCCATCGCATGACATTATTTTTGGTGCACTATACTAGAATTATAGGATAGAAGTGGTCACCCATAATTTCCACTAGAAAATACACTACATAATCATAATATATTTATATATCATCACCTTAAAAAAATCAAAAAATATATTAAATTATATGTAATTTTATTTCTCCCACATTATATAGAGAACAATAAATAGTGGGAGAACAATACATTTCCTTACATTTCACTTCACCCACATGAAAAAATATATTAAAATTATAATGAACTATTCCTTTATAACATGAATATTAAATGATTATTTTTAATCCACTTCTATAAAATACTTGGGATATAAATGGAATTAGAGTGTTTTATAGAAACACCATATTGATGATGTGGTCCAATAACTTCTTGAATTTTATCAGATGTTGGATTGAGTAATTGTTGGATTGAGAGGTATAGAAGGGTCTTGAGTGATTCAGATCATGGAGTTAATAGATAAACATTACATAAATACTAATAGGTAGAATTATTGTTTTCATAATAAAGGAGAATAATTTTTTTTTTCATTTTCAAATCTATTTTACCCAAGAGACCCAATATTAGAATCATAGTTACCTAGAATGCCAAATATCACCATATAAAGGGTCATGTGATATTTTATACAAAATTATAATTTAAAAAAAATAATATCTCATGTGTCATTATTTTTCATGATACAACCCTTTCAGAAATTCTATCATATGAAATCAATTCATATACTAATTATTATGTATATATATATATAATTAAATATGGAAATTTTTTCAAAAATCCTAATTTGGATAATATAAACATCTTTTATTTCAGGACATACATCAAATACATCGAGGATTATTATGATTTCATTATGTAGAAGCAAAAATATTTCAATCATTTATGATAATAATAATAATAATACATTACAAGTGTAGTAAGTATCATCTGTTATATTTTCATTTCAAATGTACTGATATAATATTCATGTTGTCACGAACCGACCCGGGTCGACCCTGAACCTGTCACCCGAGCTGATCCGCGACATTGCCCGAAAGCCATTCCTGATCCCCACGGGCGGGCAACTAGTGCCGGGAATCAAAAGTAAATTGGTGGGAACAACTTGGCCCAAAATAAAATAAATTAAGAAGCGAAAAAAACCAAACAACAGACATACCTCCATGTGAGCCTTCAGTCACCTACTAACCAAGGCCAACATTTCTCCTAAAATGAGCAACTCAGCTAAGAAAACATGAACAAGGGAAACTTGTGACTGAAAAGATAAAATAGTCGTGAGAATTAAAAATGCTCAGTAGGGAAGGCAATGTGATCCAAAGAATCCAACCAAAACCACTTTTTAGAAACATTCCAAAAACACTAGTTTGCACATTCAAGATAGAAAATAGGATTGTCATATTTTAAAGGAAAAAGGATCCCATTTTACCATCTCAAAAACCAACACACTCCACAACCCGTTTTCCCCAAAACAATTCATTTCTTGAAAACTGAAATTTCAAATTCATGTTTATCACATTTTTGCAAAAGAAGAATAGGTAATAAATAAATGTTGGAAACCGAGTGCAAGTAAAAGTAAACAAGCGGATATAAGCAATAACTGTGGGTGATCCTAAACATCACTAGAAAACCCTTGGACATACTTGGGTTCAGAATACCTGCCGGCATGGTACTCTACAGTTAATAACCAATTGGCTACCCAAACAGCCAACCAGTGGCACGCCCCACAAGGCCTACCTACCAAGGCGGGACTAACCTGTCTAATCGGGGTTATCCAGCAACCATCACTCGATTATCTAAAAGACTCCCAGGAACACATGGTTATTTTAATAATACTGTGTAAGTGGGAGGCCCTCGCACGCGTGACTCATCACACCGCACATTCCAACCCCTTACACGGACACCACTACATGACAATCCCTGAAGGGAAGTCCCCCTATAGAGATCCCAACAAACATGTATATATGAAATTCTTTTACATTCAACAAGGTGCCAATCGGGCCTTCACAACATGCGCCATTTCAAATCATTTTGTGAACGATTTAAGTTGTCAATCAGGCACGCACATTTTTTCCAAGAGTCAGTGCAAACACATTATTTTCAATGAGTCAACACAAATATTACTATATAGTTGGAAGAGAAAAATGGGCATTTAGGAAAAACAACCATCTAACTCACACCAAAAGCCTACTGGGCTAGCTTCTTTCAATTCCCTTTGAAACAACACATTATTTTCTCTAAAACCTAGTTTTAAGAAAACATAGTTTTAATGTGTCATCTTCATTTGGAGGCACATCCATGTGAGCACATAGTGCACCCATGGATGTGCAAACATCCAATGTCGCATTTAGTTTTTAAAATAATCGTCTTAAAAACAATCTTTCATAAAACACATTAGCATTGAATCCAAACTCGGATTCTTTCACAACACTTTATAAAAACAAGTGCATCTTTCAAACCAACCACCATTTCCAAATCTTTTCTAAAACAACATACTGGTTCTTCTTTTTGTTAAAAAAACACACCAAAGCAATTTTTTCATTTCCAAAACACAATCACTATCAATTTCAAACAAACACATCACAAAGAAATTGATTAAACTTTACCAAGAACCTATGCATTTCATATAAACCAACATAAAAAACAACTTTCAGAAATTTAAAACAGCAATATAACTAAGCCAGATGCTTTTCATAAATACGATAGAGATGAAAACGATATAAAAGGCTTAATTGAAAATATTCAAGTGCTCAATGTTTAAATCTAATAGGGAAATGGTTGGAAACACCTACCTCGAACAAAGGTCACGTCAAGCTTTCTAACTCAAGCCGAAACGTGCTCACACGCACGAACTTCCAAATGTATATATATATATATATATATATATATATATATATATCCTTAAACTGATGCATGTGTTCCCCGCGCCATGAGGGAACTTGCACACAGAAGATATATATATCTATACATATTCATACCTGGGAATATGCGTGCGCACCTTCGAAACCAAACGCAACTCCCTATGATAGATCCTCGAGACTCGAAACACCAAAAAATCCCTAAAAAAATTAATTCAACAATGAAATAAATTTTCAAATCAAAAACCAACCCTACATAAATCACAACGTTCACAAGTAAAACCCAAATCACACTTTAACATTTTTTTTAAATAAAACTAAGGGCAACACCCCCAAAATCGTATCAATTTATTTTGAAAGCTCATATCACAATTTATCAACACCCCAAGTGCATAAACACATAAACATAATTACTGAATCCTTCTAATGACCAATTTTTAAACAATTTATCAATGCTGAAGAATCACAAAAAATCTAGATGAGAAAACCATAGCGATGCGAATTACATTTTAAAAATCGTCAAAATAATATTTCTCACTTAAAAAAGCAAATCATCGCAGATGCAAGAAGACGTAAACTAGAAACTTACTCAAAACATATTTTTAACAAATTCGAAAATACTCAAAAACACAATAGCGGACTAATTAAGGGCATAACAAAGCAGTGAAACCAAACAACGTGCATAAAACTATACCATGGATGTCGATGGTGGACCGAAATGGAGTCAATATGATTCGCCTTAAGCGGCGGATGTTGGAACACGCAAGAACAAGACCTAATGATGTCTTTGCATACCCTATTCAAGAATGAACACAACAATCTCATGATATCCCAACCGTATGGTTTTAATTAAATCCAAACCGAGTTCCAAAACAAAAACGAATCGTCAATGTGATGAATGAGAAGGGGTATAAGGACAATACCTCACAAAATCGTTGGATAAACACAATGAAATCGGAAGAAATGTCAAGGAATGAGGGAGATCTAAGGAAGGGGTAACACTCCACAAAAACTCAATCGAGGGCTCGTGTGCGCCTTCTGCAGGTCACCGTCAAGAGGAGGCTGTGACCTTGATAAGCTCCGGCCATAACATTGTTCGGAGGCAAGGCCGTGGAAACCCATCGCGCCAAAGGGTGGAGGTGTGACGCTACAAATAGGGGGGAATTGTAGAGGTGCACTGGGAATAGGGGGAGGGAATAGGTGTCCGTGATTGGCAATAGAGGAGGAGCGGAGGGTGTGCATGATTGGGAACAACAAGGGCAAGAGGAGAGATGTGTGATTGGGAATAGGGGTAGAGGGGAGATGCGTGATTGGGAATAGGGGGAGAGGAGATATGCGTGGTAGGGTAGGAAAAAAGGAAAAGAAAAAAAAGGATGCATGATTGGAAAAGTGGGGGAAAGGAGGTTCGTGATTGAGAATAGGGGGGAGAAGAGATGCGTGGGAGGGAAAAAAATGGGTTAGCGATGGGTAAGAGAGAAAAAAAGTTAAAACCCTCTTAAAATAATATTAATAATAACAAAACAAAAAAAACAATACAAAATAAAGTAAAATAATACTGATATAAATTTAATAAATATATTAAAAGTAATAACAATAATAATAATAATACAACAATGATATAAATAAAAATAATGATAATAATAATAAGCTACACATATTGATAATAATAATAACAACACTAGAATTAAAATAATTTTTTTTCTCAATATTAATATTATTATTATTATTATTAAAAAGGAAGATGATAATATTAATAAATATTAATAACAATAAAATAGTACAAATATAAACTAAATGGTATTTAAAATGAAAGAATAATTCATTTCATTTTGAATATTGATAATAATCGGCCAACTGTGCACTCTTTAGGACCGAACGCACGGTCGCCGCTAGCGGTGCGGTGACCACGCACCGGTCCGAGACTCGCCAAAAAAATCAAACTATGTAAAAGTTCAAACAAGGACCCAACTAAACCTCATCCAAAGGATGCGAGACCGATAAAAGAATAAAATAACCTGTGTCCGTGGTCGGGGTGTGACAATTCTCACCACCACAGACACTTTCTTCCCCCAGAAAGTCACCAAGCCAACATTTGACACAACATAAGCCCATGACCAGATGAAACTTAGAAGAAATCGAGAGGCACGGGGTTACCATTACCAACACATGTCACACCCGACCAACACAAGGACAATCACTGCCCGAAGTTGAGGAGAGAACATGGGAGGGTTCTCCCCCCCCACAAGAATTCAGTAATGTGAAATATTTTAACACTCAATAATACCACCTTGGGAAGGGGTGGGGGCGATACAGGAACTCCCAAACTAACCATTGTAGCCTGAGCAAAACAAAGAATCCAATAAAACAAGGAATTCTGGACTTATACCGAAACCCCAAACACTAGGGAAAAAGAAAAATCTGTGAAGACTTAACCCGCAAAGTGAACCCAATAATTCTCATAACGTTGTTTCTCCCAAAGACACTTACATCTCCATACAAACACAGTCAAACCGACATCAACTCACGCATGATACAAACACACCTTTAAGAAAAATGTATGATCTGAAACACCATAATCAGAAAAATGAGACAACTTGGATTAAAAATGAACATACTCGTCCCAATTTCACGAAGACACTATGAACATACGACAACACCAAAATATTAACAGTGGAAGAACGAGATCAGATGAACATTTAATGATTTGTTTCCAACACCGAGCACAAAACCCGAACTGAGGCTTCAGACCCCCCGTCAACTCCTGACTATGCACGAGATTCACCCCGAGACATGTGGCTGGGGATTTGATGGCTTAAGAACCTCCTGCCTCATAGTCAGGCACTGACTTTCTCTAATCACAGTGTCCTCTTCAAGCAACGCTTCCTGCAAAACTTCTGTAGATGATCCAGACAACTGAAATGATGAAACATCATTAAAGGGGTGTGACATGACGTCTTTGTATAACCTAAAAGTCCATACTGACAATACACCATTAGACGGTCCGACGAACTGAAGTCAAATCCACTGTAGAGGACTATTTGAAAACAGATCCATCTGACACACTCTGTTCGTCCGATGGGGAACCTTCACGAGAAACTGGATACGGTGGATTGCCAACCGTCTACGTTTCGGAGACCAACTCAACTAAAACATCCCATGCACCATCTTCTAAAAAGTGATGCTCTGAAAAAGGGAGGACTCGCTCCTTGATCTCTGGATGAAGACAGCTTTAAAGACATCCCACGTCATCCCAACAAACGATGATGGCGGGGAAATCCACTCCTACTCGCCCAGGATTGGACCATCGAACAGACCTAAAATGACATGCACTCTAACAACTTCAGGAGTTCCCAATACTCAGAAGACGCGCTCGACCTATTAAAATCACTCTACTGTCCCTAACAGATCCTAATCACCATGAAGGACAGTCAACATCCGATAAGGACCAAAAACTGGGCATGACTCACCAAAACTCTGGGAACCTTTCTGGGCGGCATTTCTAAACAACATATAAAACACCAAGACGAAACTGATATCAATCAAAACAATCATCAATAAAACACCCTCATCCAACAATAACCAGCTAAAATCCAAACAAAACAAACAGAACCCAAAATTCACGTCCTATTTTTGAATCCAAAACCACCCATTATTTTTTTCAAAACCGCTATCTTTTCAAAACAAGTTTCCAAATTCCAAATCCACTTTTCAAACCATAATAACTTTCCAAAACCATTTTCCTCTTTAAAAGCCAATTTACAAAACAAGGTCAAGATTTTAATTTCAAACACATCTAGGTAATCCCATGAACCGTTGCCCATGTCTTCATCCAATTTCATTTATGCGCACCAACATGCACTTTCCACGCATCCTCTCACATGTGAAAACGTTCATAAGGAGTACATGAGGTTTCCCCCCAAACTATTCTCAACCAATTTCCAAAAATAACTCTAGTTTTCCAAACCAAAAGCTTTCATTTTTAAAACTCATTTCATTAATTTGATGTCTTTTAAAAGAAATCAGTCCCATTTTCAGAAACCCATTTTTTCATTCCCAAAAATGTACTTATGCCAACCAGAATGAAAAAAAACACTAAACTTACATCAAACAAGCTGAGTGAGGGACTAGCAGTCACACTTAACCTGGAGACATGGTAGTTCGTCATGCCCCATGTAAGTATCGACCACTAGGAGGAATTAAAACTGTGTACTCGGACTCCACTTGGGTCACTACTACATGTGAGATCACGCTGTAACATCGGCTTTCCTCCGTTGTCATCCCTCAATTCAAAACAAACCAGGATGAGACAAAGACTCAATTCTCAGACTAACCCTAGCGAGTCATGGTGCGGAATAGGAAAGGGTTCATGGAGACCTTCTCGTAGCTACCTCTCGAGTCCAGACAGTCCAAATATCCACCTACTGGATAACCCAAATAACAAGAACCTCCTATGATACCATTTGGTCATGAACCAACCCGGGTCGACCCTGAACTGGTCACCTGAGCCGATCCGCGACATGGCCCGAAGGGTGTTCCCGATCCCCACTGGCAGAAAACTAGTAACGGGCATCAAAAGTAAACAGTTTGGAACTATTTGGCCCAAAATAAAATAAATTAAGCTGTGGAAAAAAAATTAAAACCAAACAACAGACGTACCTCCATGTGAGCCTTCGGTCACCTACCAACCAAGGCCGATATTTCTCCTAAAATGAGCAACTCATCCAACAAATCTTGAACAAGGGAAACATGTGACTGAAAAAATAAAATAGGTGTGAGCATTAAAAATGATTAGTAGGGATGCCAAAGTAAACCACAGAATCCAACCAAAACCACTTTTCAGAAACAATCAAATTGTCAGACCCCGACCACAGACACAAGTTATTTTATTCTTTTATTCGTCTCGTATCCTTTGGATGAGGTTTAGTTGGGTTCATGTTTGAACATTTACATAGTTTGATTTTTTTTTGCGGGTCTCGGGCCAGTGCACGGTCACCGCACCACTAGCGGCGACCGGGGGTTCGGTCCGGAAGAGTGCATGGTTGGCCGATTATTATCAATATTCAAAATTAAATGAATTAATATTTCATTTTAAATACCATTTAGTTTATATTAGTACTATTTTATTGTTATTAATATTTATTAATATTATCATCTTCTTTTTTTATTAATAATATTATTATTATTATTGAGAAAAAATTTTATTTTAATTCTAGTGTTGTTATTATAGTTATCATTATTTGTAGGTTATTATTATTATCATTATTATTATTTCTATCATGGTTGTATTATTATTATTATTACTTTTATTATTCTTATTAAATTTATATTAGTATTATTTTACTTTATTTTGTGTTGTTTTTTTGTTTTGTTATTATTAATATTATTTTAAGAGGGTTTTAACTTTTTTTTCTCCCTTACCAATCGCTACCCCGTTTTTTCATCCCTCCCATTCATCTCTTATGCCCCCCCTATTCTCAATCACGTAACTCCTTTCCCCCAATTTTCCAATAATGCCTCCTTTTTTTTCTTTTCTTTTTTTTCCTACCCTACCACACATCTCTCCTCTCCCCCTATTCTCAATCACGCATCTCCCCTCTCCCCCTATTCCAAATCACACATCTCTCCTCTCCCCCCCGTTGTTCCCAATCACGCTCACCCTCCGCTCCTCCTCTATTGCAAATCACGGACACCTATTCCCTCCCCCTATTTCCAGTGCACCTCTCCAATTTCCCCCTATTTGCAGGGTCACACCTCCACACTCATGACCTCCCCCCTTTGGCGCGATGGGCTTCCACGGCCTGGCCTCCAAACAATGCCATGGACAGAGCCTATCATGGTCACACCCTCCTCTTGACAGTGACCTGCAGCAGACGCACACGAGCCCTTGATTGAGTTTTTGTGGCGTGTGACCCCCTTCCTCATATCTCCCTCATTCCTTGATCTTTCTTCCGATTTCGTTGTGTTGCTCCAATGATTCAGTGAGGTATTTTCCTTATACCCCTTCTCTTTCATCGCATTGATGATTCATTTCTGTTTTGGTACTCAGTTTGGATTTAATTGAAACCCTACGATTGGGATATCATGAGATTGTTGTGTTCTTTCTTGAATAGGGTATGAAAGGACCTCTTTAGGTCTTGTTCTTGCGTGTTCTAACATCCGCTGCCGATGGAGAAGCAGATTGACTCCATTTCGGTCTTCCGTCGACATCCAGGGTATAGTTTAATGCCTGTTGTTTGGTTTCACACCTTTTTTTCCCTTAATTAGACATCTATAGTGTTTTTTAGTATTTTTGAAGTTGTTAAAAATATGTTTTTAGTTATTTCCTGGATTAAGTCTGCTTGCGTTTGTGATGATTCTCTTGTTAAAGTGGAAAATATTATTTTGACGATTTTTAAAATGTAATTCGCATCGCTATGGTTTTCCCGTCTAGATTTTTGTGATGCTTCAGCGTTGATAAATTGTTTAAAAATTGGTCATTTGAATGATTCATTAATTATGTTTATGTGTTTATGCACTTGGGGTGTTGATAAATTGTGATATGAGCTTTTAAAATAAATTGAAATGATTTTGGGGGTGTTGCACTTAGTTTTATTTAAAAAAATGTTAAAGTGTGATTTGGGTTTTACTTGTGAACGTTGTGATTTTTGTAGGGTTGGTTTTTGATTTGAAACTTGATTTCTTTGTTTGAATTAATTTTATTTTAAGGATTTATGGTGTTCTGAGTCTCAGGGATCTATCGTAGGGAGTTTCGGTTGGTTTCAAAGGTGTGCACGCATATTCCTAGGTATAAATATGTATAGTTATATATATATTCTGTGTGCGTGTTCCATCATGGCATGGGGAACACACGCATCAGTTTTAGGATATATATATATATATATACATTTTGAAGTGCGTGCGTGCGATCGAGTTTATTCTTGAGTTAGAATGCTTGATGTGACCTTTGTTCGAGGTAGGTGTTTCCAACCATTTCCCTTTTAGATTCAAACCTTGAGCACTTGAATATTTTCAATTAATCATTTTATATCGTCTGCATCTCTATCGTATTTATGAAAAGCATCTGGATTAGATATATTGCTGTTTTAAATTTCTGAAAGTGGCTTTTGATGTTGGTTTATATGAAATGCATAGGTTCTTGGTAATATTAAATCAATTGCTTTGTGATGTGTTTGGTTGAAATTGATAGTGATTGTGTATTGGAAATGTAAAAGTTGATTTGGTGTGTTTGTTTAACAAAAAGACGAACCAGTAAGTTGTTTTAGAAAATATTTTGAAATGGTGGTTGGTTTGAAAGATGCATATGTTTTTATAAAGTGTTGTGAATGAATTTGAGTTTAGTTTCAATGCTAAAGTGTTTTATTAATGATGTGTTTAATATGATTCTTCTAAAAAATAAATGCGCCATTGGATGTTGGCACATCCATGGGAGCACTAGGTGCTCACATGGATGTGCCTCCAAATGAAGATGACACATTAAAGATATGTTTTCTTAAATCTAGGTTTCAGAGAAAAAAATGTGTTGTTTCAAAGGGAATTGAAGGAAGCTGGCTCGGTTGGCATTTGGTGTGAGTTAGATGGTCGTTTTGCTTAAAGGACTGTTTGGGTCTTCCAACTCAATTGTAATATTTGTGTTGAATCTTTGAAAAGAATGTGTTTTCACTGACTCTTGGGAAAACTGTGTGTGCCCGATTGACAATATAACTCGTTCAAGAAATTTTTTAAAATAGTGCATGCTGTGAAGGCCCGGTTGGCACCTTGTTGAATGTAAAAGAATTTCATATATACATATTTTTGGGGAATCTCTATAGGGGGACTTCCCTTCGAGGATTGTTATAACCACCCAAATATTTTCAATGGAAATTCCGTTCTTATAAATATTTCATAAAATAACTTGAAAACACAACAAAATGAACTGCTAAGTGATAAGTAACCTTTAAACATTAGTTTGTCAGTTCTATGTTTGAAATTTAAAAAATTTGATATTCATGGTTTTGTTCATGATGATTTTTGGAGTCTAATGAAACAAAAATAATTTTTGGTGAATAGTAACCTACCCTTATGAATAGTAACCTACCCTTATAAATAGTAATATGACCTTTATGAATAGTAAATTAGAGTAACATTACCTATGAATAATAAAATAAAATTTAGACATCATAGAAAGTGACAATTTGAGCTTAGTAAATGTTTTTGGTATTTTATAAGTCATAAATAATTAATTATAAATAATTAAAAGAATATTTATTTCTTTGAAATGTATTCATAAATAATTTAATCAATGTCTAATAGTTTTTAGATAATTTTATAAGACCCTACGTAATTTTTTAAAGAACAATAAAATCAGTTTTAATCTTAAAAACTGTTTTTTAAGTAAATTGTGATTTTAATTAAATATTAAATTAATAATATGTAGAAAATTATTTTTAAAAAATAAACTTAATTTTTGGATTCTACACGTTGAAAAATGGTTGGGGTAATGTTTTGGGATTTTTCTGAGATACTTGAATTTTTGGTGAATAGTAGAATACATTAATTTACCATATATATACATTTTAGTTAAAACCCACTATTCCTGACCTCACAAGTGATGTAAGAACCCAAATCCCAACTCACATGACTTCTTTAATATTCTTAGTCATCCATGACTCACTATTATTTGACTTAAGGGAAAATAATAAACTAATGAATTTTATATTAAGGAAACCCCTCTCCCCTCCACTATAAAAGCCACCCTTCACTCCCTCTTTTCCTCACACATCTCAAAAACCAATACTTCTCTAAACTCTACCCAAATATCTTCCCAAGAACCTCCCCAACGTCCAAAAGATTCTGGTCTCATCAAAAGACCAAGCCTAGCTTCTTTAAGGTGGATCTCAAGAAGAATATTCTAGGGGTAATTTCTCTCCCTCTTCTCCTTTAATTTCCTTTCAAGTTTGAGTTCCTTTCTTGAACTCTCCCCACCTATATTCATCCATATTGTTTTGTAACTCCAGTATTATACATATACTGTAATTTTTTTTATTCTAATATCACCCCACACCCTTTCCCTCACCCTTTTATTTTATTAAAGAGAACGTTGTTCATGAGGTGTTAATTTATCACCTTCAAAAATGACATGCTCTCTTCTTCCATTTCTACCTTCAGATCTGGTTATGAAAACATTTATATGGTTGAACCAGAATATTTTATAAGTATTATTTTCTATTTTTATTTCTGGAAATAACCTATGGCCATAATACTATGTGAAAAGTTAAAAAAAGTTCATTGTGATCCAAAAACCGCTCAAATTAACCCAAATAATCAACATTTAATTCTTATCTAATGATACATCCAAATGGATCTAATGTAATTCCTTATAAAATAATTCAAGATCCTATAATATAATTAATGAAATTTAATTTCATTTCTGTATGTTTACTCATGTTCTACCCAAACGTCAATTTAATAATACAAGTGAACCACACAAGAAAAACCATAAAAACGAACATCCCCGAACAATGTTTTTAAACTCTATAAGTCATACAAAGGAACATAACATGACATAATGAAACCAGAATGAACCCTATTAATGTAAAAATGGTTATGGATTTCTAAATAATTAATATAATGTCATTATACAGGACATTAAAGAGAAGGAAGCATTTGGGTACAAGGTAAGGGGAAATCTCGAACCCAATTTTCTTTCTTTGGGTTCTCCCTCTTTCACTCCATTTTTGATATGGTTACTCCTCAAAGATCATTTGTTCATCATTGAATTTTCTAGGATATAAATGTATGTCACTGGTTTTTATTTCCATTAAAATGTTTCCAAAAGAACTCTTCTTTCAAGAACTCACCTTTTACCTCTCATCCAAGGTTGATGGTTCTTATATCAAGTATGTTGTTCCCTCTTTCTTTTGGGAACCCAAAGCATATGAATGTGTTATTATGAGATGAAACCCATTACTTTCCATGGGTTATTTATGTACATGTTTGATATGTGTTCTATGTGGAAATCATGATAATGATAATGTTGTGATGTGACGGGTGCGCCCGGAATTATATAGTGTAATATGAATGTTTAAATGTGACGGGTGCACTCGGAATTATATAGTGCTCCAATGCATCGGGTAAAGTGAGTAATCTCATGATTAAATGTGAAATTATGTGTGAAAAATATGATATCTTGGTTCAAAAGTATGTGTGGTAGTTACCCTCTAAGACATGATGTTTCATTTTTATGCATTGCCACATTTCAAGTATTTTTATGCTCCTCTCATGTAACGACCCGACCCTACCCGGGCTCGAGCCGCAACTTCCCCAAGCCTGCCTCTATAGGCCAGGGGATGGTGACCAATGAAGAAGGAACAATAACTTGGGGAGACCTTTGCCTAAGTACTTGTACACACACGTAACACACTCAATGAAAAAGTGCAGAGTAAAAAGAAAAGCAAAGGGAAACTGCTATAAATAACCACAAGAGTGCATCGACCTCTAATAGTACAAGTAAAGTGCTGGAAGGGAAAAAGGGGAAAACACACGCCCAACAAGAAAAGTTCCACAACCCCGCAATAGGTAAAAAAAAGAAACATCTGACGAGTCTCCCACCTGGAACCCGACTACGACCACTGCACGCGGTCCAAGCTCCCAAGCTCATATGCTCCTCTGAATTCACGCACCACCAGTCCGTCATCAGCAAGGGAACACTAAGTGTGGGCAAAGCCCAATCAGGGTTGAGTATGAAAATACTCAGTAGGATACCCCGAAGGCTCGAGGGAGCAATAAAGGAGGTACCAAAGGGTGAGAAGTAGAGAGAATAGGAAAAGTAGAGGAGTACAACTAAATGTGCAGTAAAGATTCCAGCTCAACCCAACAAGAGAAAGGAAGTAGACTCTTCCAGGAACAAGGAGCTGAGAACGGTGAGAAGATGAACTTCCCGTCGAGTCTTCTCTACCTATAGTAGGAGAGTAGACTCATCCAACCATGAGAAGATTGACACGGAAAGCATGTGGCATACCCCACGCGTCTTCACCTATCTTGGAGGGAGAGTAACCAAGCCCAAGAAGTGGGTACTCGAACAAGATATATAAATATATATATTCTCTTCAAGAAGCTCGAACAAGCTCATAAGGGGATCTCCGTCCCGTAGCTCATCCCAAGAAAATAGTAGCCCACAGTCCAAGAAGTAACCCCATCGATGCCCAGCATCCCATACGTATACCCCGAACCGCAAGCTAAGGGGATCAATCCCCGCACCTCGACACAATCCACTTTGGGTGGCACTGACTCGCCCGCATGGTTTTAGGCCGCGTCACAGGGACACGTATCGGTGGTGGGAATAACTCCTCGTACTTGAGATTTCTGGGGGAACATCAACCAAAACTCATCACTACCCCGCAGTCAAAAGGTCTTCTAAAAGTCAAAGTCGTTCCAACACTGACCTGTACAAACAAGGGTCCCACTCCCGTAATCACGGAGGAATGCCACAGACTAGCCTAGTAGGAAGGACTGAGTCTAGAATATCAATGGGTGTCCCATTTCCCAGCCGTGCTGGAGGGTATTCATAATATGATACCGTGTGACCCAGTGCCCAGCTCTACTAGAGGGTAAACCATAATACATTATCCGGCGACCCACTGCCCAGCCCCGCTGGAGGGTAGAACTTAATACATCATCATGCGACCCACTGCCCAGCCCCGGTGGAGGGTAGACCTTAATACATCATCAGGCGAGCCACTGCCCAGCCCCGCTGGAGGGTACACATTAATACATCATCAGGAGACCCACTGCCCATCACTGCTGGAGGGTAAACCATAATACATCATTAGGCGACCCACTGCCCAGCCCCGCTAGAGGGTATACCTGGAAGAAGTCGACATGCGACAGACTGCCCAGCCTAGCTGGAGGGTAGACCTAGAACTAGACGATGGGTGACCCACTGCCCAGCCCTACTAGAGGGTAGACCACAACAGGTCGTCGGGTGACCCACTGCACATTCCCTGCTGGAGGGTAGACCCTAAGAGTGTCATCGGGTGACCCACTTCCCAGTCTCTGCTAGAGGGTAGACTATAAGAGCGTCGGGTGACCCACTGCCCAGTCTCTGCTGGAGGGTAGACCCTAGAAGCCGATTAGTAACCCACTGCCCAGCCCCGCTGGAGGGTAAAAATCAGAACTGCCCTGGCCATCTCCACTGGAGGGTACAACACTGGCCAATCGAACACGGAGTCGGTATCGCGCAACCACACAACTCTAGCACAACTCACCCAAAGGGGTTTAGCACCTGTTTCATCACTAGGTGTCACTAACACCGCTACTAGAAGATCCATCGAGAACGAAACCATGGGGAGACCACTCAACCCTGCTGGTCAAGCAAACGAGCACATAGGGACCCTCTACGTCGCAAGAGGTCCAAGTACGCGAAGCAGAACACATCATGCACATGGGGCCCACATGACGTGTGGCCCCATGTCAAACCCCAACCAAGCGCAAAAATAGTCTTAGGTACAAACCACACGTACCTTCAAGCGCTCTCGTATACTCCCAGTGTATACCTCATTTTTCAGCCCAAGGGCTATCGTGCACACGGCACCCAACATCAACACGAAGGTGTGAGGTAACATATCCAACTTGCAGCCTCAATGTCTAGGGCACAACCAACCACATCTGTTTAACCACCAACATCACTCTCCCAGGAGTGCACGCGATCACATGCCAAGGGTCTGCTATAAACACGGTAGAGGATCCGCCACCGAGGCACCTTTCATATTTCCACATTAAGATCCTGTAAGAGGCTCCGCCCAACCAAATTGATCGTACCGTTGCAATCCTCACA
Organism: Viscum album; assembly: GCA_963277665.1. Classification (NCBI taxonomy): domain Eukaryota; kingdom Viridiplantae; phylum Streptophyta; class Magnoliopsida; order Santalales; family Viscaceae; genus Viscum; species Viscum album. The sequence goes on from OY728135.1 coordinate 2,029,150,249, forward strand.
GAATAACATGTGAGATCGACTACTTACTCGCCTCAAACGGATATCTGGTGGAAAAGTCACCAACACCGCCACACGCCCGAACGACGTCCCGTGATCACGAGCCTCGGCTCTGAAAAAAGTCGGGCACATCACACCATAGCGATCCCCTCGGTAAAACACGTCAAAAGCACTACTCACTTGAGTGCAATGGATATCCGGAGAAAAAGATACATTCCAGCGCACTGCAAACGAGCGGTGCCACGTGGTACCCGCATCACGGTCCCGAAACTCAACGGACGGAACGCACTGCCGCGATCCTCTCGAAAAAGTACAGAAGTTCAACTATTCACTTGTCCAAAACGGACACCCTGTGATAAAGCTGGAAAAATCATCGTCAGCACCCAAACGAACCTCGTGGGGCCCGCACCATCGTGCTGAATTAGAGCGGGCAGATTTCACCATTGCAATTTCCTCGGATAAACATCCAGAATCGACTTCTTGCACGCCCCGAACGGATGTCCGGTGAGAAAGTCAGGAAACGCTGCATGCAGCTCAAAAGACAGGTCGTGGGGCCCATGCCTCAAATCCAATATCAATGCCCAAAACCACCTTGGAAACCTCTGCCTCAGTGCTAGGGGCACAAAACCGCTGAAATCGCTCAAAACGGAAATCGGATGCGTCTGCGCCGCCCAAAAAAAGAATCTCAGAAAAATCGCTCGTCCACTTAATGACACGTCGCGCCTCTACGGCCCTTCGTTTCAGGAAATAAAAATTTTCAAAACCATCTCAAAACGTCCGCCCTTATGTCAGGTCCACACCACTGCAGAAGGCGTGCAAAACGGTCATCTGTAGGGAAATCTATGGGCTTCAGAAACATAAAGGGGAACCTCCCCCTGGGACCGGACCGGCCCGGTCCGGCCGGTCCGCCCACAGCTGGCCCGCGGCTCGGCCACAGGTCCGGTTCTGTCCGCTGCGGCCAGCTGGCCACGGACCACCGCCCCCGTCTGGCCTTGAAGGCCGTTCTCCTTCTTTTCCGCAGCGACCCGCATCACGCGGGTCGCGGTCGCGTCGCTCGGGGTCGCGCGCCTCGCGGCCCATCCCTTCTCCTTGCCCTTCAACGGAGCCGCCCAAGACCCCGCCAGCCATCACCCTGAAGTCGGTCGCGTTGTCTCCCTCGCACGCCCGGCCGCCTCCGCTGGATGCTCGCCCGACCGAGCCGCCTCAAGCAGAGAACCCACACCGACCGCCGCCGCCTGAACACACCCGACCGCCGCGCTCCGCCGCCCGCACTCATTGGAACCTTCAAAAACCTTCAAACTTCGGCAGATGTCTTAAGGGTCCTCAGAACTCGGTATTATGAACCGAAACAAGCGATGGAAAGAGAATAAAATCTAATATGTGTTTATGGTCTTTGATTCGACGATCATAAAACAATCGACACATATAATTGAGGTTGAAAGATGGTTCGGAAATTAAAACACAAACAAAGACCTCCTACCTCGCTGGGCTTCGCCCGAAGCTTCACGGAAAATCTGCCACTACGCCATCGCCTTTACATAGTGGATGAGGGGAGGGATCTTGAGGACTGCCTTGAGGGAGGCTTCTCCAGGGGAGAACAAGGGAGGAAGGGGATGGAGAGGGGTTTAAATAAAAAAAGAATTTTAATTAATTTAAACCCATAATTTTCCTCACATCTAAAACCTTTGGCGATGTCAAAATTAAACCTCCCTTAGGGTAAACACCACCTTTCGAGCACAATGGTGGTCTCGGAATTTGATTTCAAGATTCCTTTTGAAGGTTATTAAACTTAGCGTCTGAGGCCGCCAAATTACAAAAACGCCCCTAGGGCCATTTTTCACTGACGGCCTGCGCTCGCAGAACTTATACCCATTATAGGGTAAAAGGTACACTCTGAACTCAACTGCGCCCTCATTTTTTTAATCTGAGCCACTGTTTAAAAGATACGTGCGTTTCAACATAAAACGAATACATTAATTAATTAATTAATCCGTTTATCGTTCCGAAATCGAGCAAGGGGTCCAAATGTCCCGTGCTGACAAGTTTTATATTGTTCCTTGGGTAAACAAACCATTATGGACCCATCCGTACACTCTTATCTCTGATACAGATCACCGTTTAGGAGTTATACCATTTATATTGGGGTTTCCAGTGTGAAGGCACTGAAAACTCAATTCCAGCCACACCGGGGCTCGGAATCGCATGTCATCTGAAGGTGCTGCTCTGGAATAAAATCAAGAATATTCCAAAGTCCTTCGCAGAAAAAAAACAGTTTCTTACATAATTCCCTCCGTCAAGATTTTCATCCCTAAAAAGAAAAACTAGGGAGAAAAACAGGGTACTAAGCCCACACCTGGCTTTCCCATACCCTGAAGAACCCACACACAGCTCTACGTCACCTCACACGGACAAAAGGATTGATCTATTCACGCAAGGTCATCCCTTGTCGACGCCGTACACCCACTCCAGACTTCGGGGTTAGGGCAAGGTGGTAGGGAACCTCGCCATCCCTTCACACGGTCTCAAAAGACTTGAAGGCTCTCGGGGGTAGCTCACCTCCCCTACCAAACCTCCACATCGCATGCCTTGACTGGAATCACCTCCCACACGTGGAACAAGGCCCGATGATTCCATCCTTCAGAATATCCATATGGTGAAACACCCAAGGATATCTGGTCATGCAATATTTCACAGTCGATGTCTCGCAACCAAGACTCTCTTACACGCTTAGAAAGCAATGGAGTCGAAAATATCGACTAAATAAAAAGGTCTCACACCTTTTACTTTACCATCATAGGGTTACACCCGACGCACTGCGTCACCCTGGTATCAACTCAAGCAAGGAGCAGGGAGGAAAACATACAACACACAGAGTCTATCAATTCTACTGCAAGAAGTAGAAGAGATGTAGAGTGTACCTCTCATCACCTCATGCTCTGCAGGATCTTAGAAAACCAAAGCTCGTTGCTGTCCGCGGTCCAAACTGTCAGCTCCTGGAGCCTGACGTGGACCCCCTAGTGGTGATGGGGAGACCCCGTAAATTCGTCCACCACTACCAGTTCCTCCCACTCCTCTGCTAGCACCACCTTGCTGGGTACTAATCCGATCATGACACTGCCTGTGTCTTGGTGATGCACCTACTACCTGCATGAAGCTCTCAGAAACTTGGGTTGGGCAGTCTCATGCCAAATGACCTCGCCCATCACAAACATAGCACCCTCTCTCTCTGGGCTGTACTAGTGCCCTCCGGTGCTACTGTGGTGTATGAACACTCCCCTGAGTCCGGTTGGCAAAAAGCCACCTGCATCGAGGGTATACTTGCCGACACCCACTTGTCGCGGCAGACGTCTCGGCTCCAACGCGCCTGCTCCCACCACCAACACTAGAACGTGATAGGAAGCCCTATGTCTCCCGCACCTGCTCTAGAACCCCATCATATGTGGAAATTCCCAAGGGTACTATGACAACACGAATCTCTCGGCGGAGACCCTGCTCAAACATCCAAACTTGGATGTTGTCATCACGGACCAAGTCCGAGTTAAAGTGTGCACAGTCTACAAAACTAGCCGCGTACTCGGCCACTGTCATCCATCCCTTCTAAAACTGCAGGAGCTCCTGAATCCGAATGGAGCGCAAGCAGGAGGGGAAAACTACTCATGGAACAACAACTGAAATTCGCCCCACGAAAGCGATGACTCGTCAAGAAGCTGAGTCAACAGACTCCACCAACACCAAGCTGATCCACAGAAAAGGCTGGCTTCCAAAGCCACTCTCTAACCAGTCAGCGTCTGCGCAAGCCTGAAGAGACTAACCACTTTATCTAGCCATCCCTCTACTGACTGAGGGTCTGACTCACCACTGAACCTCAGTGGTCTCTGCCGCTGGAACTCACAAAGTGTGCTCTACCTGCGCTCAAGCCTCGTCTGCTCTTCTGAAGCTATCTGCTGCTCAACAGGTGGGGGTGCTGCTACCGGACCACCCGGAGAAAAGGCTCACATGATGGGTCCTGGACTGTGGCCTCGTAGCTCACAGGGTCGTCGTTACTAACCAAAGACGATATCTTTCCTGGATGTATTCGCAGAGACATCTTGAATATTATCAAGGAGTGTCGCGGTCAGATGAGCATAATGTATATACCAACAACAACAACGATGGGTAGCTAACTCAAGAAGGTCAGTCAAGACTCAGTCCTATGTGATGCACAATAAATTTCACTGCAATAAGTGTCTAAGCATGCCGAGTCGACAAGCGGGTTATCAATGTCCTTGTGAATGGATTCGTAGGCTGCCACACCATCACTGGACTCCCTGGCCTGAGAGCCACTCTTGATACACATTAACACTTTTTCCCTATATCCTAACCAATTCCTCTTTTATGGACATCCGCACAACATCCCAACGAACAAAACACCTCTGATGCCACTTTTTCATGATCCAGCATTATCCAGGCTCGAGCCGTAACTACCCCTAGCCCGCCTCCGTAGGCCAGGGGCTGGTGACCAGCACCGAAGGCACAATAACTCGGGGATGCCTTCGCCTAAGTACATGTACACACACACGCAGCACACTCAATGCAAAAGTGCAGAGTAAAAAAGAAAAGAAAAGGTGAACTTCTATAAATAACCACAAGAGTACATCGACCTCTAACATTACATGTAATGTGCTGGAAAGGAAAAAGGGGAAAAACACGCGCCCAACTAGAAATGTGGCACAACCCGACAAGAGGTAAAAAAAGAAACAGCTGACGAGTCCCCCGCCTGGAACCCAACTACGACCACCACACGCGGTCCAAGCTCCCAAGCTCATATGCTCCACTAAAGTCACGCTCCACCTTTCCATTGTCTACAATGTAACATCAAGTGCGGGAAAATCCCAAGTAGGGGTGAGTATGAAAATACTCAGTAGGATACCCAGAAGGCTCGAGGGAGCAACAAAGGAGGTACCGAAGGGTGAGCAGTAGAGAGAACAGGAAAAGTAGAGGAGTACAACTGAATGTGCAGTAAAGATTCCAGCTCAACCCAATAAGAGAAATGATGTAGACTCGTCCAGGCACAAGGAGATAGAAATGGTGAGAAGATTAAATTCCCGTCGAGTCTTCGCTACCTATAGCAGGAGAGTAGACTTATCCAACCACGAGAAGCTAGACACGGAAAGCACGTGGCATACCCCACGCGTCTTCACCTCTCATGGAGGGAGAGTAACCAAGCCCAAGAAGTGGGTACTCGAACAAGGTATATACATATATATATGCTCTTCAAGAATCCAAAACAAGCTCGTAAGGGGATCTCGGTCCCGTAGCTCAGCCCAAGAAAATAGTAGCCAAAAGTCCCAGAAGTAACCCCATCGATGCCAAGCATCCCATAAGTCTGCCCTGAACCGCAAGACAAGGGGCACAATCAACACACCTAGACACTATTCTCTTTGGGCGGCACTAACTCGCCCGCACGGTTTTACGTCGCGTCACAAGGATGCGTCTCGGTGGGGGAAATCACTCCTCGTACTTGAGAGTTCTGGGGGAACGTCAACCACAACTCATCACTGCCCCGCAGTCGAGAGGTCTTCTCAAAGTCAAAGTTGTTCCAATGTTGACCCGTACAATCAAGGGTCCCGCTTCGGTAATCACAGAGGAAAGCCCCAGACTAGCCTAGTAGAAAGGACTGAGTCTGGAATATCAACGGGTGTCCCACTACCCATCCCTGCTGGAGGGTAATTCATAATATGATACCGGGTGACCCAGTGCCTAGCTCTGCTGGAGGGTAAACCATAATACATCATCCGGCAACCCACTACCCAGCCCCGCTAGATGGTAGACCTTAATACATCGTCAGGCAACCCACTTCCCAGCCCCGCTAGAGGGTAGACCTTAATACATCATCAGGCGACCCACTGCCCAGCCCCGCGGGAGGGTACGCATTAATACATCATCAGGCGACCCACTTCCCAGCCCTGCTGGAGGGTAAACCATAATATATCATCAGGCGACCCACTGCCCAGCCCCGCTGGATGGTTGACCTGGAATATGTTGACAGGCGACCCACTACCTAGCCTTGCTAGAGGGTAGACCGGGAACTAGACGACGGGCGACCCACTGCCCCGCCCTATTGGAAAGTAGACCCCAAGAGGTCAGAAGGTGACCCACTGCCCAGTCCCTGGTGGAGGGTAGACCCTAAGAGTGTCGTCAGGTGACCCACTTTCCAGTCTCTTCAGGATGGGGTAGACCCTAATTGCGTCGGGTGACCCACTGCCCAGTCTCTGCTAGAGGGTAGTCCCTAAAAGCCGATGAGTAACCCACTGCCCAGCCCCGCTGGAGGGTAAAACTCAGAACTGCCCTGGCCATCTCCACTAGAGGGTACAACACTGGCCAACTGAACACGGAGTGGGTATCACGCAACCGCCCAACTCTAGCACAAATCACCCAAATGGGTTCAGCTCCTGTTCCATCACTAGGTGTCACTAACACCGCTACCAGCCGATCCATCGAGAACAAAACCAGGGGAGACCACTCAACCCTGCTGGTCAAACAAACGAGCACAGAGGGACCCTCTACGTCGTAAGAGGTCCAAGTACGCGATGTAGAACACATCACACAAATAGGTCCCACACTGCGTGTGACCCCAAGTCAAACCCCATCCATGTGCACAAACAGTCTCAGGTACAAACCACACATACCTCCAAGTGCTCCCGTATACTGCCAGAGTATACCTCATTTTTCTGCCCAAGGGATATCATGCACACGGCACCCAATGTCAACGCGAAGGCATGACGTAACATCTATAACTTACCACCTTAATGACTAGGGCACAGCCAACCACATCTGTTTAACCACTGACATTACTCTCCCAGGAGTGCACGCAAACTCATGCCAAGGGTCCGCTACAAACACGGTAGAGGAACCGCCACTGAGGAACCTTTCATATTTCCACATTAAGATTACCTAAGAGGCTCTGCCCAACCAAACAGATCATAACATTGCAATCCTCGTGGAAAAACACACGAGATCGACTACTTACTCGCCTCAAATGGATATCTGACGGAAAATTCACCAAAACCGCCTCATGCCCGAACGACGTCCCATGATCTCGAGCCTCAGCCCCGAAAACAGTTGGGTGCATCACACCATTGCGATCCCCTTGGGAAAACATTTCTAAAGCACTACTCACATGAGTGCAACGGATATCAAAAAAAAAGATACATTCTGGTGCACCGCACATGAGCAGTGCCACGTGGGACCCGCATCTCTGTCCTGAAACTCAATGGACGGATCGCATTGCTGTGATCCTCTCAAAAAAGTACACAAGTTCGACTACTCTCTTTTCCAAAACGGACAACCGTTGATAAAGCTGGAAAAATTACTATTAGCGCCCAAACGTCCCTCATGGGTCCTGCACCATCGTGACGAATTAGAGCGGGTGGATTGCACCATTGCAATCCCCTCGGAAAAACATCCAGAATCGACTTCTCGCATGCCCAGAACGGACGTCTGGTTAGAAAGGCATGAAACGCAGCATGCAGCACGAAAGACGGGCCGTGAGGCCCATGCCTCAAATCTAGTCTCAATTCCCGAAACTTCCTTGGAAACCTCCGCCTCAGTGCCAGGGGTGCAATGCCACTGACGACGCTCAAAACGGATGTCAGATGCGTCCACGCCGCCCAAAACAATGATCTCGGAAAAAATGCTCGTCCACTTAAAGACACGTCGCGCCTCTGCGGCCCTTCGTTTTGGGAATTAAAAATTCCCAAAACCATCTCGAAAGGTCTTCCTGTATGTCAGGTCCGTGATGCCGTAGACGGCGCGCAAAACGGACGTCCGTAGCGAAAACTACGGGCTTCAGAAACTTAAAGGGGAACCTCCCCCTTAGGTCGGACGGCCCGGTCCGGCCGGTCCGCCCGCAGCTGGCCTGTCACTCAGTCGCGGGTCCGGTTCAGTCCGCCGTGGCTAGCTGGCCACGGCTCGCCGCCTCCAACCGGCCTTGATGGCTGTTCTCCTTCTTTTTCGCAGTGACCCGCATCACGCGGGTCGCGGTCGCGCTGTATGGGGTCACGCGCCTCGCGACCCTTCCCTTCTCCTTGCCCAACGCCGGAGCCGCCCGGAACCCCTCCTGTCGTCGCCCCGAAGCCGGCCGTGCCGTCGCCCTTGCACGCCCGGCCGACTCCGCTGGCCGCTCGCCCGACCGAGCCGCCTCAAGCCGAGAACCCACGCCGACCGCCGCCACCTGAACGCACCCGGCCCCAGCGCTCCGCAGCCCGCACTAGCCGGAACCTTCAAAAACCCGCAAACATCAGCGGACGTCTGCGGGGTCCTCGAAACTTGGTTTTACAAACCGAAACAAGCGATGGAAAGAGAATAAAATCTAATACGCATTTATGGGCTTTGATTCGATGATCAGACAACAATCGACACATATAATTGAGGTTGAAAGATGGTTCGGAAATTAAAACGCAAACAAAGACCTCCTACCTTGCTGGGCTTCGCCCAATGCTTCACGGACGATCCACCGCCGCGCCATCGCCTTGCCGGAGTGGAGGAGGGGAGGGAGCTTGAGGGCTGCCTTGAGGGAGGCTTCAGCAGGGGAGAACAAGGGTGGAAGGGGATGGAGAGGGGTTTAAATAAAAAAATAATTTTAATTAATTTAAACCCATAATTTTCATCGCATCTGAAACCTTTGGCGAGGTCAAAATTAAACCTCCCCTATGGTAAACACCACCTCCCGAGCACAAAATTGGTCTCGGAATTTGATTCTGAGCTTCCGTTTGAATGTTATTAAACTTAGCGTCTGAGTCCGCCAAATTACAAAAACACCCCTGGGGCCATTTTTGACTAACGGCTCGCGCCCGCATAACTTATACCCCTCCTATTGTAAACGACGCATTCTAAACTCAACAGTGCCCTCAGTTTTCCAATCCGAGCCACCTTTTAATAGATAATTGAGATTCAACATTAAACGAATAAATTAATTAATTAATTTATTCGTTTATCTTTACGAAAGCGAGCAAGGGGTCCAAACGTCCCGCACCAACATGTTTTATGTCATTCATAGGGTAAACACCACATTCTGGACCCATCCGTACACTCGGATCTCCGATCCGGATCTCCGTTTAGGAGTTATCCCATTTATTTTGTATTTCTAGTGTGGACGCACTGAAAACTCAATTCCGGCCACACCGGGGCTTGGAATCGCACGCCGTCTGAAGGTGCTGCTCTGGAATAAAATCAAGAATATTTAAAAGTCCTTCATAGAAAAAACCGGCTTCTTACATCTCATTTCCATGATCTTTTCCTTATGTTATGATTATGCTCACCCCATGCTATATTGTTCTTATCATTAGTCTTTTCCTTAAAACTGCACTAAAATGTTTAATTTCTAAGAATTTCCTAATTAATAATCTTACATGATGTCACTACTATTTTAAATAAATTGATTTTTTAAATTGTATTATTAACTTATTAATTTCTATATATTTTTAAATTACATTCTATAATTGAAAATATAATGATACGACTAATCATAGTACTTTGTGACATGAATGTGCTACCCATTTCCCTCCATGGGTTCTCTTATGTTTATGTATGGTTGATTATGTATGATTATTTATGAGGAATGAATATTCATGAACTTGTTAAGATGGGTGTGCACATAGAGATATCCATTTCACATGGTAATGTTATGTATCATGAGATGTTAGGTCCAATGGTCTTGGAGGTTAGTCGTCAATCATACAACCATGCGCAACAGTCTAGGTGGATAAAAATGACTAGTGAATCTCTATGTGAAACGAGCCTTGACTCATGAAAAGTCATGATTTATCAATTTTCCAAATTATAATGAATTCATGTTTATTTGATACCAGTTTAATATGATATGGTTCTATTTGAAATTTTATATCATTATGTCGCAATCATTAACACTTGTGTTAATGCCTTATTCTTATGTTTATTTCCCTTACCGATATTTTATCTCATCCATTTGTTCATATGTCCCCCATGGTATGGTATAATGATTTAAAGGCTCAATGTAGTAAGGATCTCTTTATAAATATTAAATAAAGAAGTTTTTTTCAATTTTATGTCTTCAGTTATATGTACCTAGTACTCCAAGACACTAGACTACATGATCCATGGATTGTACTCTGATGATTAATTATTCATAAAATCATGTATTGTTATATGTAAAATTCTAGGGTCACTATACTCATGGTGAGAGGTTTTTTTGAAAAAAAAATTCATATGGGAATCACATATTCGAATTTCCAATACGGTTGGTGGTTAAATCGACTAATTGTGGATTACCAATGGATAAATCATATAAATGTTAAAAAGAAATTCCATTTTCCTCATGTTTATGATTTCTTTGATAACTTAAGGGGGTAAAGGTATTTTTTGAAATATTTACCATTTTTGATGTAATCATTACCTCATAGAATGGGTGTGTGATATATCAAAGATGGAATTTAATAGATGGTACGGCCATTACAAGGATATTGTGATATTTTTTGGTCTATGTAATAAACATAAAACATTTATAGGCCTAGGGATACATGTATTCCATTATTATCATATATTTTTTTGGTATTATTCATGGGTGATATTTTGGATTATTAAAAATTTGACCTTGAGCATGAGTTCCAATGGAGTTTGATTTTGGAAAATCAGAGTATAAAAAAATTATGGAATTATTTGAAAATGTAATATGTCGATCATCATGTTAAATTGATGTGGAAAACCATTTTTGGGCTTAAATTATTAGTGTAGCATGATATTTTGAATTCATAAATTATATTTGATGATCCATGTAATATCATTGATATTATGAGTTTAAATGGATATTAATGATATTATCTTTGGTTCATCAAGGATTTCTAGAAGTTTGAATCACATTTGATTTATATTTACATGAAATAGATTCAATTCATGTGGGATTCAATTTTTTGTCATATTTTGAAAATCATAAATGAATTATGACATCGGATTCTATTTGGATATTATTTTATCATGGTTTATTTTGTTTGGATTTCTATGTTGAATTTGTAATAGTTTAAGATTCATTTCTGAGGGAGGATGACCTTGTGGTGCCAAATGAATCACGTAAAATAAAAACTCATGAAAACAATTACCCAAATAATAATTTATATTATTTAACATTTAATCATGAGTTTATGTGTTGGTGTAATTATTATTTTTGGGAAATGGTTCAACGTATCTTATGATTATAAGAGTTTAAATTCTAAATTTTCATAGAATTTATTGAATTCGAGACATATGTGGTGGGAGGAATGTTGTCAAATGAATGGATTTGAATGTACATTTACTCCAAGAAAATGGGATGACGTCACATAAAATCATAGTAGAAATGTATTATCACAAGTTATTATGTAATAAAATGAATAATGGGCCATTATGGGGAGAATTTTTACATTTTTATATTATAGATCTTGAAAAGATTCAAATTGTTCTGACCATTTTTGAATTATCATTTTTTGTTATTTTTATTATTCTAAAATGATAGTATATGGATGTGGATTTAAATGTAATTAAAGAAACCCAATTTTGTGGGGAGATATTTTAGTTCAATATCTCTCTTCAAATGGTATTCAACGTTTTTGGGACTAGTTTATTATTATTTCTTCTATGAAAAGATATGTTTGTTTGATTTTAATAGTTCATCCATGTTTTACAAATGGGATAAACATATGTTTTATGGAAATAATTGATGATTCTGGTGGAAAGGTATAAAGGAATTTCCGGTTATTTTTCCATCTATTAAATATTACTAAATAATTATGAATGTAATGACATGTAATTCCCATGTAATTGTTTTTAAATATATGGGAATTTTACGAGTCCACTAAATCTGACGGCATGCGATACCGAGGCCCAGAGTGCCCGAAATGAACCGTTGAAGTTTTGTTGAGCTTTAGTTAACGCACGTAAGTAGTTTTTCTAAAAAAGCTGAATAACTATTAAAAAATAACTTGGATCAGAAATATGATGGCACCGTTATGCTCATAATGGTGGGTTTACCCTAGGCGTGACTTATGATTAGTCAACGCGGGCCTCCTGTGAGAAAACCCAAAAATTGCATAATAGTAAATAAAATAATTAATTAAATTATTTAATTTTTCAAATGATTATATCTCACAAACTGTAACTAGAATTAAATATATGATACCATTGCTAAACTAATGAGGGTATTATTTTTTTAATCAGATAATAACATTGGCTGGTGCGGGCCACTAGAGAAACATAGTTTTTGGCCAGAAATAAAATAATTATGTTACAATTATTTGTTGTAAAATTCATAACTTCTAAATGGTAACATATATTGAAAATATGAGGGAAATTTTTGGTTCATTGGGGTGTGTTTTACCTAGGCAGAGCCTAACCTCTACCGGCAGGTTCGAGGGTGACTGATAATAATTTTCCGAAAATATTTTCAGGTACGTTCAGTAAACGTGTGAGCAGCATTTTGAAATGTTTGATCCAGTTTTCAGAATTGAAATCTGAGGGCACCGTTGAACTCACAATGCCAGTATTCTCTTAAGGATAAATTCAACTCGACAATAGTGGTTTGAGAATTAATGTTAGTTTTTGGTTTTTAGTGAATGAATTAAATATAAATAAAGTTGTGTATCTATACATTTACTATTTTGGTTAAAGTCTCCATTTTGAAGATAGAGGTTTTGACCACCACACCTTAACCTCCCATGATAGGATATGTTGGTGGGGCCAACCCAAAGTCTAAACCACTTCTTCTGGTTTATTGTATTGGGGAACACCCGATGTTAAACCCCCTTGAAACTCCCTTTAATGGGGAGAAACTCTCCACCTTCTATTAAGTGTAGAGGAGCCTCTTCAACTCCCCAAAAATTAATTTTCTCCAAATCCTACACATTAATTAAGTGGATACAACATAATTAAGACACCCATTTTGAATATTGTACCATCAATTAAATAATAGATTAACGTAATCTATTATTTTGCTTGGCACATTCATTTTGGGTGGAAACATTGGAGAACAGAGATCTTAGGGAGAAAAGATCTCTCCAATGAAGAGTGATGAAATAAGAACGTGTTCTTCCAATGAAGAACGAGAGAAATTATATATTTATACATTCACCCCCGGACTCCAACCATCGTGGTATGTCTTCAACAAACCTTCTAAACTCATCGTCATCAATGAACCGATGAATGTGCTCAATATTGGAAGGGTGTGGCAGACGTGAAGAATGACGACAACACCGTCTTCGTCCATGGGACTCTGTCAATGAAAATCGATCAAGGAAGGGGTTTAATATCATTTAAATGTGAATATTTTACATATTCATCCTTTATTTCAAAAATTTAGAACAAGGATGATTTCCTTTTGTGGGAGGGTTTTTATTCTTCATTCTTATGAACTGATCACTATCACCCTAAAATTGGAGGGTGTGGGGAAAACTAACACATCCTAAATCCCTCCACCGATCTATTTTTGGTGTTCTCAAATATAGAGATGAAACGATGAGGCGAAAAAGGTGATATGATGTGATCGTGCTTCCCGTGGACTCTGCGACCTGTGCAGCTCGCCGGCACGCGCTCCCCACGGCTCCCAGCTGAACCGAGCCGACCCGCGTCACCTGGCTCCTGGCCGCCACTGGCCTCTCATGGGCCCCAACTAAACCATGATGGATGACGTGTCACATGCCTCTTGGCCTATTCAAGCCAGCCCACAACACCTGACTCTTGTCCATTATCGGCCTCCCGTGCACCCTGACCATACCGCACCGGCACGCGTGACCCGTGCGCCCCACACCGCCGCTGGCCGAATAGTCCTCGGCCATATGGACCATGAACCTCGTAGTGCTGGTCGATCCAGTCGTATCCATCTGGGCCGAGCAGCCGAGCCCCACCCCATGCACGCCTAGCCGAGTCTGCCTTCCTCGCCCTCATGACTGGTCTGCGCCCTCGTGCTACTCGCAGCCATTGCGGCCTACTAGGACAAGCCTAGTGGGTCGAGCCGAACCAAACGTGTCAGTCCAAGCCCAGTGGTCCAGGTAGAACCAAACAAGTTAGGCCGGGCCGAACCCGAATTAGGTCATCCAGTTTGTATTGCTTATGGTTGGTCTGACCATGTCAGACCGGACCCAGGCCCACTACTGACCCTTTACATTCTTTGGCCATATCTTTGGCACCAGACATCCATTTGACAAATGGTCAGAGGCGATGGTAATAATGGATATTGATGGTCTTGTTGATTATATACCACTGGTTTCTGAGGTATATTTGATATACGGTCAAGTTGGATCGTGCAAAAATCCATTCGGGCTCTCGGGACAAAAAGGATAATAACTAATAGAACGGGTGTCTGATTGACGCGTCGTCTATTGTGTTGAGACCCCTATGATGTGACAGACCATCGAGATATTTTTTCGTTGTGGGACCATGTGGAAGTTTATGTATAGACACTTGGATTGAGAAGTGGAGCCTCCCTAAATCAAGAATGTTTTGTGCGGAAACCCTATGGGTGAATGCTCTTTGACTACTGTTCCTAGATCTTGTGTGTGTTCGAAAGCTCTGACTAATGTTCCTAGATCCTGTGTGGGTTCGATAGCTCTGACTACGGTTCTTGGATCCTATGTGGGTTTTAAAGCTCTAACTAATGTTCCTGGATCCTGTGTGGGTTTGAGATCTCTGAATACTATTTCTGGTTCCTAGGTGGGTTCGACAGTTATGAATTCTGTACTAGGATCCAATATGGGATCGAAAGAATAGATACTTTAGTGGATACATGTAATCATTTCTAACTCTAGACAGAAGTTGTATACCTTTGTGTACTTAGTCAATAACTCTTTTTTTTTTCGACATGACTGAGATGGATTACATGATATCATAGGTATATGTACGATCATAAACCTATTTGGGTTTATCTTTTGATTTCATACTTTCTGATTTATCCTTGTTGGATTTTTTGAGACCCTGAGGGTCTTGGGGTCCCCAATGAGTATTGTTAAAATCACCCATACACAATATATTCTATCTCCTCATTGTGTTAGAGGCAGACGATGGACAACACTAACTGAGGCTGAGTGCACCAGGACCGAACGGTACCCGGAGGTTGACCATATGGCATGATGATACACGGAGGTTATGGACGGACCTAGAGTGATGAGGAGGCGATCTATACCTACCATTCAGGTAGGAACCTCGAAAGACGACCCAACAACAACTTTTCTTTTCTTCAGTTATATTTTCCCTTTCCTTTTACTTTACAGTTTAGCTTGTATTTCCGGCCCCCTTTTTTGTTCAGACCACATTGTTATATAGTATTACATAGTGTTTTTCTTCCAGTATGTAAACTGTTGTGTGTGTTTTTAGGTTATAAAGGCAATTCATTCCCAGATTTAGGGATTTGCACCTTTGTTGCTAGTTGTCAGCCCCTGGCCCATGGAACGCAGGCTTGGGGTAGTCACGGCATGGGCCCAAGGGGACGGGTCGTGACAAGGAAGATCATCTAAAACCCTATGGATTTATCAATAATCGTCAAGTGGTTTTCAGAAATGGGAGAGGTATCCATGGACATTGTTGATGGATTGCAAAGATATTCATCATGTACATATTCTATCTTTGTGATGATTGATCAGTTGAAAAATATATCACATATTTGAATGATTAATGAAAACACATTTTTTGTTGATAAGGGTATGCAGTATATGATAACAATTGGAAGGTTTTACAGGGATCTTGCCACAATTATTTCAGATAGGGATCATTGGTTTTCTTCGAGTTCTTGGAAATTTTCCCAAATATTGATGGGGACTCTGGTCATATTTCATACATCATATTATCATCATAAAGACAATCACAAAGGGGGTTCTATATAATTTTTGTATTATAATCTCTATGAATGTGTCTTGGATTTTTTTCCATAGTGGTATTGTAACATCC
Organism: Viscum album; assembly: GCA_963277665.1. Classification (NCBI taxonomy): domain Eukaryota; kingdom Viridiplantae; phylum Streptophyta; class Magnoliopsida; order Santalales; family Viscaceae; genus Viscum; species Viscum album. Next base: position 2,029,166,167 of record OY728135.1, read on the forward strand.
CAGGTAAAGAAAATATATTTTATTTTTTGTATTTATTAATATTTTGGAATTAAATTTAAAATTTAAATTACATTTGATGCTATATTCAATGGTGTACCAGACATAAAACAACGAGTTTCTCTGAAATCCCATGTTTCACACAAGTCTGAGTCATAATGAAAAATAATAATATAATATCATTTTAAATGGTAGTTAACGCCTAGGAAATTTATTGGAGGGAATGAATAGAATCATATAAAATATTATTATACATATATTTCTAATTTCAATACCTTTATCCAATAAAATGTAGAGGCATAAAATGAAAATGAATCTGATTCTATGTATGAAATCCACTAATATTTTTTCAAAGGCGGTTTGACCTCCTTTTGACGGAGAACCCTTTTAAATATAGATTTTTTCACTTTTATATGTTATATATGACAAAATAATCTTCTTCTTTCGAATGGGTACATCAAAATTTCATTTGTGTAAATTTTTGGTATATTTATGATAAAGTTCATTTTTTAATGTATACTGAAAAATACTGCATTTTAAGTCAAAGTAATCTTTTCATCTGATTTATTTATATAGTTATATTGTCATTTTAATTTGTCTCAAAGTGTAATGGGATTATATTTTTACCATTTAATTCAGTTTTGGTCATTTTAATAATTTAACATTGAACATGGGCATAACAAAATGTCAATATTTTGATAGTTATTATTTCTTAAAAACATGCTTTTTTGGATCTGCCAACAAGAATTAATTTTTAAATTTTTTATGTAGCCTCTTTGTTTTTTATTTTGAAAAATTAATTCCATATTTTCAATCAAGTGGTCCAAAATTTGAAAATAGGTAACTTTTATTTCTAATAATTATGAATAGTAAGATTGGAAAATATTTTATTTACTATGGTTAAAGGGTATATCAGGTAAATATGGGTAAAAGATAATAAGATAATAATTTTATATTTTCTTCACACATGTTTTAACCCTATTGGATGATACATGTTTGACCATGGAAATCCTTGGGTCGATTTTGACAACCATAGATCAACTTGTATGTGAAAAATGACATTTCATAAAAATTAATTAAATGTTATAGAATATATAACAAATACATATATCTTTCAATAAAAAAATTTTTATATGCTTCTATATAAGGATATTTTCAACAATAAATATTCATTAAAATGATAAAAATATTTCCATAATCGTGGTATTTTATTTATAATTTTTAGTTATCGTATAAATAAATTGATTTATGACACAATGGTTATGTACTGTTTACCTTATTAATGAATGATTTAAATAAATGAGTTTATAAATATTATAATAATTTTATTTTGAAACTAATTATTACATTGAACATTTTTTCAGATAATTAGGACTTGTATTTTTAATTTAATGTGGGGTTTTTGAATGAATCATGTGATTTATTTTTTTTTTATAATTCTTGTTATTAAGAGTATTAAAATCTTAAAAAAATCATAAATCCATAAATATTTTAATAAAGTATAATATTGTCCTAAAATTTTATGATTATGAAAATTACCTAAATTATGTTACAAATAAAATTAATGGTCTATTTTAGGTCTTTTGGCATTTTATTGTATCTATATTAACCATATAGTATGAAAATACAAGAAGACATGGTAAGAGTAAAATTAGTTAACTAATAGTTAAAGCTAAATGATAGTGTTACAAATGAAACCAAAACATTTCTATAACCTATTAGTTTATAATATTGGGAATGATATTCATGTTATATTATAATTTAATGTGTTTCGGACATTTTGTATCCAAAATTCTTTTATTAAAAAATAATGCTTTCAGTCATTCAAAAAGAGACCCACGTCCTACTTATAAAAGGCCATCACATAAACCCATTACTTATGCCTATCAAGCCTCTTGGATGGTCCAAAATCTACCCAAATAATCTCCCAACATCATTATCTTACTCCCTGAATCCATACCTTAGGCAGAATTCACTTCAACAAATCTTTTTGGTTCAAAGCAAATGGAGTTACCTGATTTAAAGGTTAAATATTCCCTTCAGTTATCTTCTTTTATTTAACTTCTTAAATGCTTATACTCTTCTTATTCATTTTTTACATAAAAAAACTTGTATCTTCAATATATGTGGTTGTTTTTCTGATTTTTATTTTAACTACACCTATACAAACATCCATTTAATTGAAACGAAGATACTGTTTCTGTGGATGACAAATTACTGGTTCACGAAATGATGATTGTTCTATTATATCCTACCGCCTTTAATGGTTTCCATTATATTGGAACTGTATTTATATGTGATATATATTATATTTATATTGTCTTGATGATTTTGAATTTTTCATTTAAATCATACCATTATAAGTTCCATAATTGGAAAATACGATAATTTCATTCGAGGATGTGCGAACTACGGCCCCCTCAAAGTGAGATGATTCAGTCAAGAAATACATGGAACATATAAAGAAAGGGGTTAATGAAATTATATATGATGCTGTACTGGAATTATAATATACCTATTTATAATTAAGATTTCATTCCATTAAATATGAAATTGAAATGAATGTAGCATTCAACGTACATACAGCTTTCCGTCTCCATGAATGGTGTATTTTATTTCTTATCTCGAAATTATATGTACTATTATAAATACATATATATATATGATATATATGACATCTAAATCATTAATATAATTCTAGATATAATATAAATTTGACCAAACGAACATCCTTTAATTATTAGAAGTTCATTTTTTGACTCAAGTAGAAAATATTGGAAAAACGACCGTTATTAACATAAACGATTATATAATGTTTATGACCTGGTAATAAGTGACATTAAAGGAATAATAAACTTGAAAAAATTTCTGAAGCATGTAGAAATTAACATTTGATTATTATTAAGGAGATTAATGAATTAATGAGTCATGTCGGAAATGAGGTCAAGGTCTTCATCTCAATCTCCGTTCATAAATGCATATTTTTATTTATAAAAGTTAATCAATTATATGGTGTATAAACACCTTGGAACTTTCATTTCATTCAAATGAAATATTTTTCAATGATTTTTTTACTAAATGTCAAAAAGAAACATTTCTTTTTAATGTACGTGGTGAAAATGAAGTTTCCACCGCCACAAACATTAATTGTTCTTTGGCTTTCCTAAAAACTGGTAATTTTTTTATTGAGAAATAGATACGATATAAACATTTTACATAATTTTCAACTGAAATGGGTTTTGAAAATGGAATTATTATTTCAATATATTTAAATTCCTTATTATAATTTTAATGTTGAAAGTTTATCATTTTTATCATTGTTCATGTGTTATGATTATGTTATGGTTCATGGGAATTGTTTATGTATATGGGAATTTCCGGGATAATCTTTGGGAAGGTGATCCCGAAATAGCTCTACAATTGATTGGGTAATGTGATGGAGTTAAACATTAATGTTTCATTTAATAGATTTATGGAATATAATGCGATGGGTATTCCAAACACTACTCCCTACGTAGCTATTAATGTTATAATGTATGTTTTTATGTGGATACCAAAAGATACATTTAAGATTTATGATTTCTAGGTTTTATTCATAAATCAAATTATTTAATGGGGTTTGTTAAATTATTCCATTAATTAAATATTATGTAATGTGTATGGTTGGGGGCTTATAGTTTGTATCGAAGGTCAGTTTAGACAACATTAAGAGTTTGGATATAGTTATATTAATATCCAAAAATTAATTTATGTTAATACTGAATTGATAAAGAATTTATAGATTTCCATTTTCTTTTACAAATATATTTCTATTTTTAGAATGGATTTCTGTAGAGGAAACATGGAATCTATTATGGGATTACATCAAGAGGAAAACAACCTTCCAAATTAGCATCCTAGGATGGTCAGAATCCGAACTGAACAATTTTGTGCAGCGATGGTGCAGTAGACTCCTGCATAAAATGGTTTTGGTATTCATGCATGAGGTCTTCATTATCAACCAAAAAAGAACATATCAGTAGTGGATCATTTCATGAGGAAAAATCCCCCATCATTCTGAGGATCATCTTACCCTGTGCTAGTTGATGGTGGATTAAATCACTAGGGATGATTATTGATGTCATGGGGTGTTCATAAAAACAAAAGGATAGTCGGGTTGTTTACCATATTGATGGTGAAGCCGATCATCGGTGGTTGATGGTGAAAAACATCAGGGATATTGAGGAGATTGATGATCTTTTATAAGCAGAATTCATAGGTTTGTTTCTTGAGAAATATTTTTCTATGGTGGTTCATTTTAGGAAGGAAAAAAAATTCTTTGAAATGAGGTAGGAGGGTGACTGAATGTCTCTTTATAAAGAAAAATCCACTTGACTAGCTAGGTATTCTTAAAATTTCGAATTAGTGGTTGATAGTAAAATCATTCAATTTTACTCAGGATTAATGCCAAAGTATTGATGGTGTAACATACCAAGTAATTAATGAATAATAGAAATTTTTATCTATGCCTATTAATGAATTAGATAGTGTTTTAGAGGCTTAAAAAAAGAATAATTCCAATCTTAAGCATGGAATACACTAATATTTTTAAAAGATTGTTTTACTGCCTTTTGATGGAAAACCATATTTTAAATCTATCTTTTGACAATTTTATAATCTCTATTTGTCAAAATAAACTTAAACTTTATTATTGGGAAATCAAAATTTACTGTGTTTAAATTTTTGGTATTTTTCTGACAATGTTCATTTTTTAATGAATAGTGAAAAATACGAGATTTTACATCAAAACTGATTTTTCATCTAATTAATTTCTATAAGTAGATTATATTTTGAATTGGTTTAAATGTTCAATTAGAATATTTTTTTACCATCTAATCCAATAGTGGTCTATATAATTAATTTCACTTTGAAATTGGACTTAAACTAGTGTCAATCTTTTGATACTTATTGTTTCATAAAAACACGTTATTTGCCCTGACAGCGGGAATTAATTATTAAATTAATTAATGTATCTTATATGTTTTGAATTTTTTAAAATAGAAATCATTTTTGAATTCTGAATATTAAATATAGCTTAGGGTGGAGTTTTGGTATTTTTCTGGAAAACATCAATTTTTGATGAATAGTGAAACCACTAAGTGGTAGTTAAAGAAACTGATTTTTCGTTTAAATGAAACTTTTCCACTTCTGTGATTTTATATTAAAAAATATGACATAAATTTTTGTCATTAATATGTAAAATGTGGTTCAATGAGATTAAAATAATTTTTTTGGGGATTAGTAACTTTTAAGTTTTTAATCGCGATTAGAGGTAATTAGTGCAATTTAAGGAAAAAATGATATTATAATAAAATGAAAATACCTAGACATATGTCCTACCCTTATTGGATGTATCATGTCTGACCAAAAAAATCCATGGGTCAACTTTGGGACCCCATGGAGCCACTTTTCTTGGGAAATGACATAAATAACTTTTTATTTAATGTAAAAGTAAAAATGACACAAACATGAGTTGTTTTACTAAAACAATTTTTACATGGGGTTATACAAGTCAGAGTTTTGACAATAAATAGTCATTGGAAAGCTAAAATGATTTCCTACATCATATTGTTTTTCTTTATAATTTTTTGACATTAAATAAATTAAATTATATATGACACTAGGATTATGCAGCGATTACCTCATTAATAAAGGATTTAAATAAAATGAAAAGATAATGCTAAAACTATAACTTACACTTGTCAAAAACATATTTTATTGGTGGATTTAAAACCATTATCAACTCATACTCGAATTATATCAATTTGGGACCTTTTAAATCCGAAACTCATTTTAAAATAAAGTAACATTTCTTTACTTTCCAAGAGTGCCCCTCCTCTCCTCTTATAAAAGGCCCCCACAACTACCACCTTACCCACACTTCAAAAGCCTTTGGGTAGGCCAAACCCTGACCATTTTGTCTCTCCAAATCCCTCTCTAACTTTTAGAAGCCTCACATTGGGTATATGTCTTCCCAAGGAAGCCTTTGAGCTCAAAACAAAGGGAGTTACCCGATTTTAAGGTAATGTCTTCACTTGAGTCCTTTTGTATTATTTTGCTTCTCGAACCCCCTAAAATATTTTTATTCATTTGTGTTTTAAGAAAACCAGTATCTTCCATATACTATGATTTTGTTATAAGAAGTATTCTAGCTACACTTACACACACCTACATCTACTGGTTAAAGAACATACTATTTCCGTGGATGGCGAATTTCTGCCTCCCGAAACGATGATTGTTCAACATTCTTTTAACACCTTCAAAGTTGGCCATTAAGATGACACTATATTTATATATGATATATAATATTTTTATGTTTTCCTTAAGCTTCTATATTTCTTATTTTGGGCATACCTTTACAGTTTCAATTATGGGTAAACGCGATATCTTAATTTAAGGAAGTGTGGACTACCACCCCCTCAAAGTGATTTGATTCGATAATACCATATATGGGATGTATAAAGGATGGAGTTATGATATTATATATGATATTATACTGGAATTATAATATACCTTTATATAATTAAGATTCCATTTCATAAAATACGAAATAGAAATGGAAGCAACGTTCATGCGTACGTACGGCTTACCGTCTCCATAAACGGTGCATTTCATTTCTTACCCCTAAACGTTATATAATATTATAAATGCATGCATGTACTGGATATATATGATATATATGATATCTAAATCATGAATACCATTCTGGATATAATGGATACATGAGCAACTTGTAATTATAAAAGGTTTATTTTTGACTCAAGTACCAATGATCGTTAAAACGACCGTTATTAACATAAATAATTACATAGTGTTCATGACATGGAAATAAGTGATATAAAAGGAATAATAAACTTTAAAAATGTTCTTAAACAAATATAAATTAACTCAAGTTTATTATTTAGGAGATTAAAGAAAGATCAAGTCATGTCGGACCCGAGTTATGGGACTTCGTCTTAATCTCCTTTTATTGAGGCATATTTTCTTTTATACACAACCTTCTTTTATACGGTGTATAAAACCCTTTGAATTTTACATTTATTCAATAGGAATTATTTTATACGAAGCGTTTACTAAATGACAAAAGGGAATGTTTTTGTCGTATGTATGCGGCGACAATGACTTCTCCGCCACCGTGACCATTATTTGAGTTTCGGCTTCCTCTACAAGCCATACCTTTTTTAAAAGAAAAATAAATACCATGTTTTAATTTTCTTTTATTTCGGTATTGAAAATTGTTTTCATAATGTTTTTATATCAATGTGTTGTATTGATATCTTGTGATTTAAAGGTGGAAATGTTATGTTTCTTTTATGCATGTTTTATGTGATATGATTATGTTGAGGTTCTTGGGCATTATTATGAAGACGGGTGGTTCCGTGATAAACTAAGGGCTGGTGATCCCGAAATAGCTCTCCAATGCATTGGTTAACGCGAAGGAGTGAAACGTTAAGGTTTCTCCGAAGAGATTTAGGGAATATATTATTATGGGTATTCCAAACGTAACCAAGAGGGTTACTCCCTACTTAAGAATGTTATGAATGCCTCAAGTTACCTTTATGTCTTATGATTTCTATGATTTATTCATGATTTGATGAGGTATGTTAAAGTGCTTCTGTTTTATGGGTAAAGTATGATTTCATTATTATGTGTATATGTACCCATGTTTCCTTTCCATATTTTTATATCCCTTACTAAGCTTTTTATGCTCATCCCATGTTTTTGAAATGTTTTTCACAGGTCAAGGGAAAGGTACATGATATGATGATAGTGTCAAGGATGTGTCAAGAAAGAATCCATGTTTAATTTTAAATATGTTTCCATTGATGGGAAAAATGAATACTATCTTTTATGTAACCAATTTGTTTAAATGTGGAATTTAATTCATGTTTTATGATCTTATCCTCTAATACTCTAAACCTGAAAAGATCCTCAAGGTGTTATCTTGTAATAACTCAAGATTAATTAATGTTTATGGCCGGAGCCTTATAGTTAGTATCAAAGGTCGGTTTAGATAACTGTAGGTGTTATAATTTTATTAAATGATTATCCAAAAATATTTTTTGTGGTCAAATTGATGTGATGTAGCATTTGAAGATTACAATGTTGCTTCATCTAAGATATGTTTTTTCGGAATGGTTTTCCCCAGAGCAAACAGGGAAGCACTGTTAGGAAGGCATACAGAAGGAAATAACCTTCCGAATCAGCATCTTGAGATGGATGGAATTGGAACTAAACAGTTTGTTACAGTAATGGCACAGTTGACTCAAGCGATAAATGGGGGTGGTATCCATGCACGAGATCAGCGAGATCAACTGCAGAGGAACATGTCAGTGGTGGAACATTTAATGAGGAAACATCCCCCATCATTCAGATGATCATCTGACCATGTGTTAGCTGAAAGTTTGATTAAAGAACTGGAAAAGATTGTTGATGTCATGGGGTGTTCAGACAATCAAAAGGTTAGTATTTCTATTTACCGTTTGGAGGGTGATGCAGATCAGTGGTGGTCGATGGTTAGAAATATCAGGGACGCTGATGAGAATTATACTCTCGACTGGGATGAATTTAAAGGTATGTTTCTTGAGAAGTATTTTCCTAAGGCTGTTCGACTTAGGATGGAAAAGCAATTCTTGGAATTGAGGTAAGAGGAAGACTCAGTGGCTGCCTATGAAGAGAGGTTCACTCGATTGGCAAGGTATGCTCCAAATTTTATCCAAGACCTTGATAGTAAAATCAATCATTTTTACTCAGGATTAAAACCAAAATATCGGGGGGCATTAGCTTCTCGTGAGTTTAAAAGTTATGAAAAGCTTGTTCGATGTGCTGAGAAGGTGGAAATGGAGTTTTCTTATGATCAAGTGTTCTATAACAACCTGCAGAAGAAGAGACTGAGGTGGCAGGAGAAAGGGAAGAATTCTTCAAAAAAGTCTGATGGTACGAAAACTAGTTTCTAGTTTGTGATAAATGTGGAAAAAGGAATGCTGGTGAATGTCTTATGAATTTTGGAAAGTGCTGCTGATGTGGTAAGATGGGACATAAGGATCGTGATTGCACTGAAAAATATCAAGGTGATGATATGTCCAAATTTGATTTATAGTTAGTGAAAAGTTTTAAGTGCAATGAGATGCGTCACTATGAAAATGAGTGTCTGACAAAGAGCTCGAGTGATGTGAAGCAGTTAGACTACAAGCAGAAAGGGGTGGTGAAATCCTTTGCAACTACTTCAGCAGATGTCGGGCCATCAAATGAAGTTGCATCAGGTACTTTGTTTGTCTTTTCAGATTATGCCAGTGTGTTGTTTGATTCGTGGTCTACACATTCTTTCATCTCTGAAAACTTTTCAAGTAAAATGGGAATACCATCTCAACAAATGACTCCTGAACTTGTGGTAAAAACACATGGGGGAAATGTTGGGGCAAAAAGAATTTTTAAGAATATTCATATCCTTATCTGTGGAAATAACCTACTTGAAAACCTTATTGTTTTACCTCTAGTAGAGTTTGATGTTATCCTGGCTATGGATTGGCTCTCTATTTACCATGCTAAGATTGACTGTAGAGCTAAAGAAGTTTCTTTTCAGAAAGACAATCAATTTGTGTACAAAAATGAACCCTTACTGTTGATAACATATCAAGAGGCCGAGAAATGTGTAAAAGATGGAAATGAATGTTACCTTGCACATATTGTTGGAAACAAGGGAATTGTTTAGATTATTGATGTGCTAGTGGTAAATGAGTATCCTGATGTTTTTCCTGATGAGTTTACTGGAATAATTCTAGATCGGGAAGTTGAATTTACTGTTGACTTAGTTCCTGATGCTAATACAATTTCAAAACCCCCTTATGGAATGGCTCAAATTGAACTTTTAGAGTTGAAGGAGCAATTGAAAGATTTATTAGATAAAGGTTTCATTCGACCTAGCACATCACCATGGGGTGCTCCTGTTTTATTTGTTAAAAAGAAATATGGTTCTATGAGACTTTGCATTGATTATAAATCCTTGAATAACATCACTGTTAAGAACAAATATCCTTTGCCTCATATCGAGGATTTGTTTGATCAGCTCCAGGGAGCTCAGTTTTTTTCAAAGATTGATCTGAGATCAGGGTACCATCAGCTGAAGGTTGAGGAGGAAGATGTTCTGAAGACTGTGTTTCGTACAAGATATGGCAATTATGAATTTGTAGTAATGCCTTTTGGGCTAACCAATGCACCTGTTGTATTCATGGAATTAATGAATAGAATTTTCCATGAGTTCTTGGATAAGTTTGTGGTGGTTTTCATTGATGATATTTTGGTGTTTTCTAATATTAAAGGGGAGCATGAAAGACATTTAAGGGTTATTTTTCAAACCTTAAAAGAAAATAAATTGTATGGGAAATTCAGAAAGTGTGAGTTTTGTTTGCAAAAAATTTCTTTCTTTGGTCACATTGTTTCTAAAGATGGGATAACTGTTGATCCTACAAAAACAAAGTTTGTTGAAGATTGGCCAAGACCCACAAATGTAACTGAGATTCGTAGCTTCCATGGATTGGCAGGCTATTACCGAAGTTTTGTTAGAAATTTTTCATGGTTATCTAGTCCAATGACTAAGCTAACTAGAATGGGTGTTATGTTTATCTGGACAAACGAATGTTATGATTGTTTTCAGGAATTGAAATGAAGATTGGTGAATGCTCCAGTTTTGGCACTACATTCCAGGAATGGTGAGTTTGTTATATACAGCGATGCTTCATTGAAAAGACTTGGTTGTGTCCTAATACAGAATGATCATGTAATAGCTTCTGCTTCACAACAGTTGAAAACTCATGAGGTAAATTACCCTACACATGACTTGTAATTAGCTACTGTTGTTTTCACTTTACAAATTTGGAGGCATCATTTGTATGGAGTAAAGTGTGAAATATATACCGATCACAAAAGTTTAAAGTATATATTCACTTAGAAAAATTTAAAAATGAGACAGAGGAGATGGCTGAAATTAATCAAGGATTATGATTGTACAATTCATTACCATCTGGGAAAAGAAAATAAATTGTATGATGCTTTGAGTCGAAAAAGTAAATCTTCATTAGAAATGTTGCGTTTGGAACATGATACTTTGGTTAATGATTTGATGAACTTTGGCATAGAAGTTTTTGGTGCAGGATGTTCTTCTGTTTTGTTTCAGGTATTAGTGAAATATTCTCTATCAGACAGAATCAAGCAAGCACAGAAGCAAGACAATGAGTTGCAGAAAAAGGTAGAGCTGGTTCAGAAAGGTAAGTTTCCTGAATTCAACACTAATAATGATTGTGTTTTGAGATTTGGGAAGAGATTGTGTGCGCCTTGTGATTCACAGTTGAAGAGGGAGTTGTTATGTGAAGCTCATAGTTCTCCATTTTCAGTTCATCCTGGAAGTACTAAGATGTACAGAGATCTGTGGGAGTATTACTCATGGGACGGAATGAAAAGTGATATTGCTGATTTTAATGTGAAGTGTTCGACTTGTCAACAGGTTAAAACAGAGCGGTAGTTACCGAAAGGGATGCTTCAGCCTCTACCAGTGCCATAGTGGAAATGAGAGAATATATCCATGGACTTTATTGTGGGATTACAGAAGACATCTCAAGGTAATAATGAAATCTGGGTTATTGTTGAACGGTTGACTAAATCTGATCATTTTCTTCCTATTCGAGATACTTTCTGTCTAGACCAACTTTCTCGATTATACCTTAAAGAGATAGTCATTTTGCATGGACTCTCTCTCTCCATTGTGTCTGATCCTGATCTCAGGTTTACTTATAAATTTTGGAAAGGCCTTCAAAAGTCATTGGGTACTGAATTAAATTTTAGTACAACATTTCATCCTCAATCAGATGGGAAGTCAGAATGAACAATTCAGACTTTGGAGGATATGCTACGTGCTTGTTCGATGGGTTATCAGGGAAGTTGTGACCAACATCTTTCTTTGGTTGAGTTTTCATATAAAAATAGTTTTCATTCTAGTATACAGATGACACCATTTAAGGCATTGTATGGGAAACGGTGTCAAACTTCAGCTTTCTGGGATGAAGTGGGAGAAAGGAAGTTGATGGGACCAAAATTATTAGAAGAGATGGCCGAAAAAGTTCAGTTGATTCAGAAACACATGAGAACAGCTCAGAGTAGGCAGAAGAGATATGCAGACAATAGGAGGAAGGATCTATCTTTTGAGTTAGGTGATCATGGTTTTCACAAAGTTTCACCATTGAAAAGTGTGCTGTGATTTGGTAAGAAATAAAAGCTGAGTCCAAGGTTCATCGGACCATATGAAATTCTAGAGAGATTTGGATTAGTTTCTTACCGAGTGGATTTACCTCCGAGTTTATCTCATGTACACAATGTCTTTCATGTTTCGATGTTGAGAATGTATATGCTAGATCCATCTCATGTTTTCAGTCGAGAGGTAGTTCAGTTGGAAGAGAATCTATCTTATGAGGAACAACCGGTTCAGATTCTTGACCACAGGGAGCAGGTGTTACAGAATAAGGTGATTCATTAGTTAATGGTTTTTTGGAAAAACCACATGATTGAAGAGGCAACATGGGAATCTGAAAATGCAATGAGGGATAAATAACCTCACTTATTCGATAAGTAAATAAATTATGGGGACGCAATTTTATAATGGGGGGGATGGATGTAACATCCCAAGTAAGTAATGAATAATATATATTTTTATCTATGCCTATTAATGAATTAGATAGTGTTTTAGAGGCTTAATAGGAGAATAAATCCAATCTCAAGCATGGAATACACTAATATTTTTAAAAGATTATTTTACTGCCTTTTGATGGTAAACAATCTTTTAAATCTATCTTTTTACAATTTTATAATCTCTATTTGTCAAAATAAACTTATTCTTTATGATTGGGAAATCGAAATTTACTTTGTGTAAATTTTTGGTATTTTTCTAAAAATGTTCATTTTTTAATGAGTAGTGAAAAATAGTGCATTTTACATCTAATTAATTTATATGATTAGATTATATTTTGAATTGGTTTTAATGGTCAATTATAATATATTTTTACCATCTATTCCGATAGTTGTCGCTGGAATTAATTTCACTTTGAAATTGGACTTAAACTAGTGTCAATCTTTTGATACTTATTGTTTCATAAAAACACGCTATTTTCTCTAACAGCGGGAATTAATTAATAAATTAATTAATTTATCTTATATTTTTTGAATTTTGTAAACTAGACATCCTTTTTTAATTTGGAATATCAAATATATCTTAGGGTGAAGTTTTGGTATTTTTCTAAAAAACTTCAATTTTTGATGAATAGTGAAACCACTAAGTGGTAGTTAATGAAACTGATTTTTCATTTAAATGAAACTTTGCCACTTCTATGATTTGATTTTCAAAAATCCGACATACATCGTTTTCATTAAGAAGTAAAATTTGGTTCAATGAGATTAAAATAATTTTTTTCTGAATAGTAACTTTTTAGTTTTTAATCGCGATTAGAGGTAATTAGTGCAATTTAAGGCACAAATGATATTATAATAAAATGAAAATACCTAGACACATTTCCTACCCTTATTGTATGTGTCATGGCCGACCAAGACAATCCATGGGTAAACTTAGGGACCCCATGGAGCCACTTTGGTTGGGAAGTGACATAAATAACTTTTTATTTAATGTAAAAGTAAAAATGACACAAACATGAGTTGTTTTACTAAAACAATTTTTACATGGGGGTATACACGTCAGTTTTATTACTATAAATATTCATTGGAAAGATAAAATTATTTCCTACATCATAGTATTTTTTTTATAATTTTTAGACATTAAATAAATTAAATTATATATGATATTATGATGATGGAGCGATTACCTCATCAATAAAGGATTTAAATAAAATGAAAATATAATGTTAAAACTATAACTTACACTTGTAGAAAACCTATTTGATGGGTGGATTTATAACCCCTATGAACTTATAGTCTAATAATATAAATGTGGGACCTTATAAATCTGAAACACATATTAAAATAAAGTAACATTTCTTTACTTTCCAAGAGTGCCCCTCCTCTCCTCTTATAAAAGGCCCCCACCTCTACCACTTTACCCACACTTCCAAAGACTTTGGATCAGCCAACACCTGCCTATTTTGTCTCTCCACATCCCTCTATAACTCTTAGAAGCCTCACTTTGGGCAGAAGTCTTCCCATGGAAGCCTTTGAGTTCGAACCAAAGGGAGTTACCAGATTTTAAGGTAATTTCTTCACTTGAGTCCTTTTGTTTTATTTTGCTTCTCCAACCACGTAAACTCTTTTTATTCATTTCATTTTTAACAAAAACAGTATATTACATATACTAGGATTTTTTTATAATAAGTATTTGAGCTACACTTACACACACCTACATCTAATGGTTAAAGAACATACTGTTTCCGTGGATGGCGAATTTCTGCCTCCCGAAACGATGATTGTTCAACATTCTTTTAACACCTTCAAAGGTGGCCATTAAGATGAAACTATATTTATATATGATATATAATATGTTTATGTTTTCCTTAAGCTTCTGTATTTTTCATTTTGGGCATTCTTTTATGGTTTCCATTATGGGTAAACGCGATATCTTCATTTAAGGAAGTGCGGACTACCGCCCCCTCAAAGTGATTTTATTCGTTAATACCATATGTGGGACGTATAAAAGATGGAGTTATGATATTATATATTATATTAAACTAGAATTATAATATACCTTTATATCATTATGATTCCATTTCTTAAAATACGAAATAGAAATGGAAGCAGCGTTCATGCGTACGTACGGCTTACCGTCACCATGAACGGTGCATTTCATTTCGTACCTCTAAATGTTATATAATATTATAAATTCAAGCATATACTGGATATATATGATATATATGATATCTACATAATTAATACAATTCTGGATATAATGGATACATGAACAACTTGTAAATATAAATGGTTTATTTTTTACTCAAGTACCAATGATCGTTAAAACGACCATTATTAACTTAAATAATTACATATTGTTCATGACATGGAAATAATTGATATAAAAGGAATAATGAACATGAAAAAAGTTCTTAAACAAGTATAATTTAACTCATGTTTATTATTCATGAGATTAAAGAACGACCAAGTGAAGTCAGACCCGAGCTATGGGACTTCATCTCAATCTCCTTTCATTGAGGCATATTTTGTTTTATACACAAACTTCTTTTATAAGGTGTATAAACCCCATTGACTTTTACATTTATTCAAAAGGAATCTTTTTTATATGAAGTGTTTACTAAATGAAAAAAAGGAATGTTTTTGTCATACGTATGCGGCGAAAACGACTTCTCCGCCGTTGTGACCATTATTTGATTTTCGGCTTCCTCTACAAGCCATACCTTTTTTTAAAGAAAAATAAATACCATGTTTTAATTTTCTTTTGTTTTGGTATTGAAAATGGTTTTCATAATGTTTTTATATAAATGTGTTGTATTGATATCTTTTGATTGAAAGGTGGAAATGTTATGTTTCCTTTATGCATGTTTTATGTGATACGATTATGTTGAGGTTATTGGGAATTATTATGAAGACGGGTGGTTCCGTGATAAACTAAGGGCGAGTGAGACTGATATAGCTCTCCAATGCATTGGGTAACGCGAAGGAGTGAAACATTGAGGTTTCTCCGAAGAGATTTAGTGATTATATTGTGATGGTTATTCCCAACGTAACCAAGAGGGTTACTCACTATGTAAGAATGTTCGGAATGCCTCAATTTACCTTTATGTCTTATGATTTCTATGATTTATTCATGATTTGATGAAGTATGTTAAAGTGCTTATGTTTTATGGGTAAAGTATGATTTCATTCTTATGTGTATATGTACCAATGTTTCCTTTCCATATTTTTATATCCCATACTGAGCTTTTTATGCTCATCCCAAGTTTTTGAAATGTTTTTCACAGGTCATGGGAAAGGTACATGATATGATGATAGTGTCAAAGAAGTGTCAATAAAGAATCCATTTTTTATTTTAAATATGTTTCCATTGATGAGAAAAATGAATACTATCTTTTATTTAACCACTTTGTTTAAATGTGGAATGTAATGCATGTTTTATGATCTAATTCTCTAAAACTTTAAACCTGAAAAGATCCTCAAGGTGTAATCATTTAATAACTCAAGATTAAGTAATGTTTATTGTCAGGGCCTTATAGATGGTATTTAGCTTCTTGTGGCATCAACTATTAAGAATTTTTTTTGATGTGCGTGGAAGGTGAAAATGGATTTTTTGTATGTTCAAGTCTTCCTTGAAAAAACAATAGAATAAGAGAAAGTGGTGGACGAAGAACGTTAAGAAATCATCCAAAATTATTTTTGTAAGGAACATAAGTTTAGATATTGTGAAACGTTTGGTAAAAATCATGTGGGGGGATGTATTTTGAATTTTGATAAGTGCTACCGATGTAGTAAAATGGGTTATAACACTCATTATTTCAGTTAAAATGACCAGGGTAATGGTAAGACTAAATCTAATTTACAGTTAGTAAAATGATTTAAGTAAAATGAAATGGGTCACTATGCAAATGTGTGTCCAACAAATAACGCAATAATGGGAAATAAGTTTGACTACAAGCAGAAATGGGTGTTGAAATCCTTTTTATCTACTTCAGCTGTTGTTAGGAAATCTAATTTAGTAGTATCAGGTACAATTTTTGTTCATTTAAGTTATTACAATGTGTTGTTTGATTCAGGGCCTACACATTCGTTCATTTCTGAGTATTATTATAGTAAATTGGTAATTTAATCTAAAGATATTAATCTAGAACTTATGGTAAAATCACCGGGTGGAAATATTGACATTAAATGAAATTATAAGATCTTTCATATCCTTTTGTGTAGAATGAATCTACCAGAAAACCTTATTGTTTTTCCTCTAGTATAGATTGATATTTTTTTATGGATAATATTTCCATTTATCATAAAAAGAATGGCTACAGATCTAAAGATGTTTATTTTCAAAAAGAATTTCAGTTTATGAACATGAATCAACCCTTACATTTGATAACATATCAATAAGCTGGGAAACTAGAAAATATGGAAATTAATTTTAACTTGCACATATTTTTGAAAACAGAGGAACTATTTATATTAATGATGTGCCAGTTGTAAATAATTACCATGATTTTTTCCTAAATATTTTCCTAGTATAAAACATGATCGGAAATATGATTTTCTATTGACATAGTTCCTTATGTTATTCCAATTTCAAAACCCCTTATCTTGTAGCTCAAATTGAATATTTAGAGTTAAAGTAGAAAATTATGGATTTATTAGATTAAGGTTTAATTTGACCTTGCACATCACCATGTGGTAATCCTATTTTATTTGTTAAAAATAATGATGGTTCAGTGAGACATTGGATTTATTATAGATTTTTGAATAACATAATTATTAAGAACAAGTATCATTTGACTCATATAAATGATTTGTCTAATCAGCTCCAGAGAAACTGAGTATTTTTCAAAGATTTACTTGAGTTTGGGGTACCATCAATTGAAGGTAAATGAATTAACCATTATATAGACCAAATTTCATACTATATATGATCATTATTAATTTGTAGTTATGCCTTTTGGGTTAACCAATGCTTCTATAGTATTCAGGGTTATTATTAAAAGAATGATCTTTTGAGTTCATGAATTAGATTGTATTTGTGTTTATTGATGATAATTAAGTTAATTTTTTAAGTAAAGTGGAGAAAAAAAGTCATTATTGGGTTGTATTGAAAACATTAAAAGAAATTAAATTTTATCGGTAATTGAGGAATTGTGAATTTCAATTAAAAAAACTTCATCCCATGGTAACATTGTTTAAAAAAATGGAATAAATGTTGATCTTGCTAAAAAAAGTTGTTGAAGAATGACCAAGACCCAAAAATATTACTGAGATTCGTCTTTTTTATTATATATAAGATAATTATCGGTGGTGTTTTGAAAATTTTGCACAGTTATCAAGCCCACTAACTAAGTGAACTCGAAAAGGTGATAAATTTATCTAGAAAAAAGAATGTGATAATTTTTTTTAGGAAATGAAAATATTATTGGTGAATTGTCTAATTTTTGATATAACTTATAGAGATGGTGAATTAGTAATTTTTTGTGATTATTAATTGATAGGAAATGGTTGTTCCCTAATGCAGAATGATTAGGTAATTTCTTATGCTTCACATCAGTTGAAACCTCAAGAGATAGCCAAAAAAGATCAGTTGATTCAGAAGCACTTGAGAATAGCTCAGAGTAGGCATAAAATTTATGTAGATAACCGAAGGAAGGATTGTTCATTAGAGGTGGGAAATCATGTATTTATCAATGTATCTCCATTGAAAAGTACGATTCATTTTGGTAAGAAGGGAATAATGATCATGAGGTTCATTTGACCAAATGAAATCTTAGATAAAGTTTGGATAAATTTCCAAATTGTGGATTAATATCCATGTTTATCTTAGGAACCCAATTTTTTCACACTAAAATTTTGATAAGTATATTCTGGATCCATCACATATTTTGAGTCTAGAGGCTGTTTAGTTGGAAGAGAATATCTCTTATGAGGAACATCCAATCCAGATTCATGACCAAAGAGAGAATGTGTTGAGGAATAAGTTAATTAATCAGGTAAATATTTTGTGATAAACCATATGGTTGAAGAGGCAACACGGGAATCTGATAATTCTATGAGGGATAAATACCCCCCATTTATTATATAAGTGAATAATATTACGAGGACGTAATTTCCAAAATTGGAGAAGAATGTAACATCATAGGTAAATAAAGGATATGATATTTTCATATTTATTAATATTTGTGAGTTAAATATTAATTTATTTTAATGTGGATTCTATGTCGAATGACATACCCGACAAGCAACAATTGGTTTCTCCAAGACCTCATGTTATAGGGAAGGCTGAGTCATACTAAAAAATAATAATATTATATTATATTAAATTGTTGTTAACTCTTTGAAATTTTATTAGCAGGAATGAATAGAACTATGTAAAATTTGATTATTCATGATTATTATATGTCTATACCTTTATCCAATAAAATTTTGATTTTTAAAATGAAAATGAATATAATTTTAAGCATGAAAAAACTCAAATATTTTTAAAAAGGTTTCTTACTACTTTTAGATGGAGAACCCCTTGTAAATGTAGTTTTTATAATTTAAATATGTTCCATTTGATAAAATAAACTTCTTCATTAAAAATGTGATGGCAATATTTACTTTGGGTAAATTTTTTGAATTTTTTAATATAATTCATTTTTTAATGAATAGTGATATATACTGCATTTTATGTCAAAACTATCTTTTCATATAATTTATTTATATATTTAAATTTTCCTTTTAATTGGTTTCAAAGTGTGATTGTATTATATTTTTACAATTTAAGCTGACGATGGTATTTGGATTTAATTTCACTTTGATCTTGGACATAATCAAATTTCAATCTTTTTATATATATTATTTCTTAAAAACAAACTTTTGGGTTTTGACTATGGGAATTTATTTAAAATTAATTTCAGAAACTTTTATGTTTTGAATATGGAAAATAGGATTACATATTTTGAATTAGGATCTCCAAATTTTGTAAATAGGTAACTTTTATTTTTAGACATTATGAATATTAACTTGAGTAAATATTTTATTTACCTTGGTTAAACAGTAAATCTTGTAAATAAGGGTACAAAAATAATATTATAGTAATATTAATTTATAATAACTGTAATTCCCCTACCCCAATTAACCAGATTCGGTGCATTACTTTAATACATTTGCATGATTACAAGGAATCAAGTCCCGAAGGACCGATCAGTTTAGCAGTCTTGGAAAATATATTACATACATGAATGTTATATTACACTTCATAACATACAAAAAAACATAAATAATCCTTCATGAATGCCATTATTCCCTTGGCTTAACCCTACATATCAATGACTATACACTTCTTGGAATCCTGGGAAAAATAAAACATAGGAAGGGGTGAGCTCAGATGCTCAGTAAGGATAACAATAGAGCGGAAACAATCATAAATAAGCATAAACATTTAAGGAAATGTATAACTAAAAAAATCCTTTTAAACATGAACTTCTGTATAATATGGAAAAAATAAAATGAATTAATGCCATTTACTTATTCACATGGATATTATATTAGTCGAATAATCACATGCAATATCACTAACCACTTTCATAAGGATGGAATGCATAATGCCGAACTTTAATTTCTATATCATGGCCTCGTGCCAAGACCGAAGGTATAACTATAATCAGAACCCAACCCGAAGAGCCTCTGTAACCAGACTCCAACCCGGAGTGCCTCTAATAACCGGACACCAAACAAGAGTGCCTCTAATAACCCGACACCAACCCAGAGTGCCTCTAATAACCGGGCACCAACCCGAAGTGCCTCTAATAACCGGACACCAACCTGGAGTGCCTCTAATAAACAGACACCAACCCAGAGGGTCTTCTATTACCGGACCCCAACCCGGAGGGCTTACTTTTATCGGTCCCCAACCCGAATCATACTATTCCAACACATTCATCTTAAAAAGAGGATGAAATATAACATAAAAATTCGTATTAAAACTATCATATGAAATGCAAAAACCTTAATCATAAACCATTAATGGAATAAATATAACTCATCCATAGTCAAACATATCACAAAACCCTAAATACAATATGGATGATTTCTATCATAATAAATCAACTTCAAACAAGTGTAAAATTTATCAATGGATTTTTACAAAGATGAAATCAAAACTATTTGAGAGAAATATCTCTTTTTCCTGAAAACATTTAAATGTCACACAATTAGGAAAATAATTCATTTAAGGACAATTATGAATCAAATTGTCCCATACCACTTTGAATCTTTTTAAAGGAATTAAAATTTTAAAAACATTCAAGTCTATATAAATAAATCCTTAAAACCCATTTTGAAGGCATAGAAATTAATGAGAGTGATTTAGAAGAATAAATATTTAAAACGTTTGAAATGATGTTCTCGTAAAAATTCCCTTAAAATAATCCCTTTGAAAACTCTTTCATAATACATGGATATTGATAATAAATATTTCCCAGTAGATACTTACCTAAAAACAACCTCGGATAATAAAGAGATTGTGAAATTAACCCATACCAATTTGTTAACTTACGAAACATACAACCCATGAAAGAGGTATCATACAATGAATATGTAAATACACATAAATTAAATTGTATTACACAAAAAATATAATTATGGGCAGTACATACACCACACAAATGGTAATAGTGGCAATATGGCATGAATCTCATGGGAATAAGGAGTGAGATGAAGACCCCTTACCTTGTAATTTTCCTTGGTCGGGGATAGGTTAACATCCTGTATAATAGTTAAATCATTTTTATAGGATTATACAAGAATCATATACATAAATAAGATATCATATATGATCTTTTAATATTCATTTGTTAATAATATTTTAGTATTATCGTCGTTTCGGGTGTTAACTGATTGATTTTCCATTATACGCTTCGTTACGTAAGCCATGTTTGTTATGCATAGGTTGTATCTTATTTATATCCATAATGATATCAAGTCCTTAATCATTACATTTAATCATCAAACGATAATTATTCTTTAATGGATATTATGGGGAAATGAATCTCATCTTGTTCGTGGAGACGGTAATTCGTACGTACGCACGAACGCTACTTCCATTTCATTTTTCATTTTAAAAGGAATAAAAAAAATGATACATACATATATAATTATTACAGTATAATATAATATCTTATATGTGTTACTTATGTTCATTAAAACTATCCTTTATACTTTCCATGTATGTTATGATGGAGTCATATCACTTTGAGGGGGCGGTAGTCCGCACTTTCTCAAATGAAATTATCGTATATATATACAACATGAAACGAATAATTGTATGATATAAAATCAAATTACAGAAGCTTATATATAATATATACATCATTAATATCATATTTAATTATAGTTCCATCATAATTTCCACCATGAGAGGTGGTAGGAGATAATTGAACAATCATCGCTTCGTGATGCGTTTGGTTTCCATCCACATAAACATTATAATTTTCACCCAATAGATGGATGTGTGTGAAAGGGTAGTTAAAATACTTCTAATAACAATATCCTAGTATATTTAGGATACTGTTTTTGTTACCAAATAAAATAATAAGAAGAGTATCGGGGTTTGAGAAGTAAAATAAAAGAAAAGATGCTAAGAGAAATCGTTACCTTTAATTTGGTTAAGTCCCATTGGTTTGTACCAAAAAGGACTCTTGAAGTGCCTTCTGCCTAAGGTAAGGCTTCTAAAAGGAGGATATGGATGTAGGTAGCTTAATTGGGAAAAGGTTGGTTGAGGAAAAAGGCTTGATAGGTGTTATGAATTGGTAATAAGTGGTGTCCTTTTATAAGGGGGAGGAGTGTCTCTTTAGGGAAATCTAGAAATATAATTTTATAATAAATTTATATTAAGTTTATAATGGATACAATGTGGATAATTTAAATGTTAAGGAGGGGATGGGTCGAAAACCACTCAACCAATATAATTTAGACAGGGTTGGGTCATTATATTAACCTTATATTTTAGTTTTAACTCTTAGTTAATTAGTTTGACACTTACCATGTCACTTTGTAATTTTATATTATATAGTTAATAAACATACTATATACCTACAAGAGACCAAAAAGTGGTCCATTTATGATACAAATATCATGATAAAAGTCTCTTGGCCGAACATAATATTTTTAGGAATATAATACAAATTAATAATATAATATTTGTTTTAAAAACTCATTTATGTGAATTTTGACACTACTCGATAATTGATTTTTGTTAAAGTCTTAAAAACTTTATTAAATCAAAAAAAATTAATTTAAGCAATAATAAAATGTCATATTCACCAATAAATTTCTTTTATATCATCAAAACTTTCAAATTATATTCATTTTAACATTTATAACATCAATTATTTGATTTTTTCATTAATAAGGAAAATACTGCATCATTATTGTGTCATATATATTTTTACTTTTTCAATGTCTAAAAATTATAAATAAAATACCATTATGTAGGAAACATTTTATATTTCAAATTAATATTCATAATAGAAAATATAACATATATAAACCTATGTAAAAATCGTTTTTCTATAAGATATATGCTTATGTCATTTATGTATTCACTTTAACTTTTTAATATAAACTGTCCCTATCACCTACAAGTGGCTCCATGGGGTCCCAAAAAAGACCCGAAGATGCCCATGTTCGGACATGTATCCAAAAATAAGGTTAGGACACGTTTTAGGATAATTTATTATTATTAAAATATTATTTTTTAACAATTATTTACAAGATTTACCCTTTAACCATGGTAAATAAAATATTTACCGAAATAATTATTCAAAATGTCTAAAAATAAAAGTAACCTATTTACAAAATTTTGACATCCTGATTCCAAATATAGAATCCATATTTCCAAATTAAAAACACAGAAGTGGGAGAAATTAATTTAAAATTAATTCCCGCTGTCAAAACAAAAGCTTTGTTTTTAAGATATAATAACTATCAAACGATTGATACATGTTTTTGTTCGGTTTAAATGTGAAATTATTTCCAATGACCAAAATTGGATTAAATGGTAAAAATATATTCTAAATAAAATTTAAAATCACTCAAATTCATAATTTATCACTATTAATTATTTTGATTAAAAAAGTTGTTTTTAATTAAAATGTAGTAATTTTCACTATTCATCAAAATATGAGAGTTATCCCAAAAGTACCAAAATTTCACCCTAGGATAATTTCGATATTCCGAATCATAAAATGAAGTCCATTTTGAGAGATAAAATTTATAAAATTTAAAAAAAGTTGGAATTACTATTCATAACGGCTACTTTGATTGGTCGTGGTGTGTGTTACAACTCGAAGTTGTGTACAACACACACTACTGTATTATTCAAAGAGAAGCCTGTCATAGAAGATTTGGGTGTTACATTCTCCCCTTCTTCAATAAATTTTGTCCTCACAATTTATACTCAGTATTGGAAACATGGGATTGACATTTCAAAATATCTTAGTTGAAATGCCACATCGAAAATGGATTAATGAGGCCTCTATTGAAAATATAGAGTGGTAAGTATGAAGGTGACCGAAAATAACACCTACTAGGGTTCCATGTAAGAAAATATGGATATGAAAGAGAAATACAACCATTAATATCTTATGGATAGTGGTAGAGAACATGGCTATGAAAATGGAAACCATCCCAAAGCCATAAATTTGTGATTATCTAAGGTACCGTCAATGACAACATGTTTGTTCTAAGTTAATTTTCTTAATGTTGAGGAATTTATTAATGAAATTGGATAAGATCATAATGAGATATACTGACTTTATAATTATAGTTTTATCCATTAATAAATTTCTAACACAAACCCATCTTTCACTACAAAACATAAGACAACTCAAAAATACTCTATTTATCCTAATCATATAGGGTTCCAAATATAATTAATGTATAATTAAAATATCATACCCATTAAAAAAAGAAAACTACATTATACATTCCATGGAATTCACATAGTCTAGTGGTAGGTGATAAATCCCAATCGCACTATTGTTGTGGGATCAATTCCCACAGCTTTGTCCGACGCGACAGGTTGTCACATGGTCTTCATGTTTTCCTTTTATAAAAATCCAAAAATAACCATTCAAACTTAATCCATTCCAACCTATAGACTTATTCAAAATAATACTATCCAAACTCATAGTCCAAAATTTATAAGGACGTTAAACACAATGAAGATCCTTTTTTCCATTTAATTTCCAAATTTTTTAACT
Source organism: Viscum album (assembly GCA_963277665.1). NCBI lineage: Eukaryota > Viridiplantae > Streptophyta > Magnoliopsida > Santalales > Viscaceae > Viscum > Viscum album. Next base: position 2,029,191,129 of record OY728135.1, read on the forward strand.
CGTTGTAGAGTCACTTTTCTTAGTAATATAAAATCTCAAATCCTCAATGAAATAGTACTATAGTACAATCCTTATTTATTTCCAGAACATCATTGATACCACACTTAAATGAAATAATTCCTAAATAGATAAATAAGAACACTAGTCATTCCTCTTTATTTGTGGTAGTATCATTACTTGATTGTTATCCAATAGCATAATTTGCAGCATAGTCTGATGACTGGGACATTGGTTCGCATTGTGTCCAAAATCCTTACAAATGAAGCATTGTACATTTGAAACCTTTTTCTTACCCTTGTAGTCACATACTTGGTGTCCTTTTTCTCCACACTTATAACATACTACCATTCCCTTCAATCATTTCCCAAGGTGATTCTTTCTATAGTTATCACATATGGGAAAATCCTTCTTTACCTTATTCCCTTTATCTATTCTTCTCTGTACCATCCTTTCCTTCGATGGCTTCCATTCAAGACCATATGACTCCGATAATTCTTTACTTATCTTATCAACACATGATACTATTTATTCATATGATGATAATACATGGGAGAATACTTCCCTTCTAAATTCTGGCTTAGGACCCCTAAAGATATTATCCTTCTTACAATTTGGATCTTACATTTTACAAGAGTTCACATTCCTTCTACTGGGTGCCATTTCTATACAATATCATAAACTAGGTCAGTTTATGAATTGCAATGAATAATTCCAATCTTGTAAAATACCTAATGCAAATTGAACAGTTTATGGGTATAATCCATAATCATAAAAATGTTTTTTTAGAAATTATATACTCATAAACCCTTCATAATGGTTCATAAAGAAAATTATAATTATCCTATGCATATCCTCTGAGGTGTCGTAACCAAGAGTGCAGCAAGACCCGTTGTCGTGAACCAGTTCCCGTTCGAGTCTACCTCAAAGCAGTGTTTTCGGGTTTTACCCCTAGGTATATCTATGCCAGAGCCGCCTCTACCTGCTCGTATCCAGATAGGGATGTATTACTCAGAAAACTCACAAAATCTAAACAATACCAAAATTCTTGGAAGTTATTCCACATTAATCTTCAAAGTTCATCATAGGTCTACGTGATCTAATCAGAGTTTATCCAAATCTAGTTTCCAAGTTTATTGCTAAACTTCCTCTGATACCAACTGTAACGCCCTGACCCCAGTTACCCAGAGTCGGTGCATTTCTTTAATACATTGGCATGATTACAAAAAATCATGTCCCAAAGGACCGATCAGTTTAGCAGTCTTGGAAAATAGATTACATACATGAATGTTACATTACACTTCATAACATACAAAACAACATATATAATCCTTCATGCACCCCATTAATTCCTTGGCTTAACCCTGCATATCAATAACTATACACTTCTTGGAATCCTGGGAAAAATAAAACATAGGAAGGGGTGAGCTCAGATGTTCAGTTAGGATAATAATACAGCGGAAACTTTCATAAATAAGCAAAAACAATTAAATAAATTTATAACTAAAACAAAAGCCTTTTAAAAATGAACTTCATCATAATATGGAAATAATAAAATGTAGTAATGCCAGTTACTTATTCACATGGATATTCTACAAGTCAAATAATCACATGCAATATAACTAACAACATTCATAATGATAGAATGCATAATGCCGGACTTTAATTTCTATGTCAAGGCCTTGTTCCAAGACCTAAGGAATAACTGTAACTGGAACCCAACCCGGAGAGCCTCTGTAACAGGACTCCAACCCGGAGTGCCTCTAATAACCAGACACCAACCCGGAGTGCCTCTAATAGCCAGACACCAAACCGGAGTGCCTATATTAACTAGACACTAACCCGAAGTGCCTCTAAAAACCAGACACCAACCCGGGGTGCCTCTAATAATCGGACACCAACCCAGAGGGTCTGCTGTAATAGGAACCAAACCCAGGGGGATTATTTTTACCGGTATCCATATAAGGTCCCAGCCTTAAACATTACTTAATCTTGAGATATTCCAAGAATACGCCTTGAGGATCTTTTCAGGTTTAGAGTTTTAGAGAATTAGATCATAAATCATGCATTACATTGCACATTTAAACAAAGTGGTTACATAAAATATAGTACTCATTTTTTCCATCAGCGGAAACATATTTAAAATAAAACATGTATTCTTTCTTGACACTTCCTTGACACTATCATCATATCATGTACCCTTCCCTTGACCTGTGGAAAACATTTCAAAAACTTGGGATGAGCATAAACAGCTCAGTAAGGGATATAAAAGTATGGAATGGAAACATGAGTACATGTATACACAAGAATCAATGAAATCGTACTATACTCATAAAACATAAGCACATTAACATACCTCATAAAATCATGAATAAATCATAGAAATCATAAGCCATGAATGTAACTTGAGGCATTCATAACATTCTTATGTAGGGAGTAACCCTCTTAGTTATGTTTGGAATACCCATCATAGTATATTCCCTAAATCTCTTCAAAGAAATCTCAACGTTTAACCCCTTCGCGTTACCCAATGAATTGGAGAGCTATATCAGGCTCACCTGCCCTTATTTTATCACAGAACCACTCGTCTTCATAATAACGCCCAAGAACGACAACATAATCGTATCACATAAAACATGCATAAAGGAAACATAAATTTCCACCTTTCAATCACAAGATATCAATATAACACATTGATATAAAAACATTATGAAAACCATTTTCAATACCAAAATAAAAGAAAATTAAAACATGGTATTTATTTTTTCTTTTAAAAAGAAGGTATTGCTTGTAGAGGAAGCCGAAACTCGGATAATGGTCACAGCGGCGTAGTAGTCGTTGTCGCCACATACGTACGACAAAAACATTCCCTTGTGTCATTTAGTAAAATGCTTCTTATAAAAAAGATTCCTTTTGGATAAACGTAAAAGCCAACGGGGTTTATACACCTTATAAAAGAAGGTTGTGTATAAAAGAAAATATGCCTCAATGAATGGAGATTGAGACGAAGTCTCTTACCTCGGTTCTGACTTGACTCGATTGTTCTTTAATCTCCTGAGTAATACACTTGAGATAATTTATACTTGCTTAAGAACCATTTTAAAGTTCATTATTCCTTTTATATCACTTATTACCATGTCATGAACATTATGTTATTATTTAAGTTAATAACGGTCGTTTTAAAAATCATTGGTACTTGAGTAAAAAAATAAACTCTTTATAATTACAAGTTGTTCACGTGGTAAAATATTTATTATATCCAGTACATGCATGCATTTATAATATTACATAACATTTAGAGATAAGAAATGAAATGCACCGTTCGTGGAGACGGTAAGCCGTACGTACGCATGAACGCTACTTCCATTTATATTTCATATTTAATGGAACTAAAACATAATGATAAATAATAGTATTTTAATTCCAGTATGGTATCATATATAATATCATTAATTACATCCTTTATACTTCCCACATATGGCATTAACGAATCAAATCATTTTGAAGGGGTGGTAGTCCGCACTTCCTGAAATGAAGATATCGCGTTTACCCATAACGAAAACCATAAAGGTATTCCATAAATGAAAAATCTAGAAGATTAAGTAAAACATAAACATATTATATATCATATATAAATATAGTTACATCTTAATGGCCACCTTTGAAGGTGTTAGAATAATATTGAACAATCATCGTTTCATGAGGCAGAAATTCGCCATCCACGGAAACAGTATGTTCTTTGACCATTATATGTAGGTGTGTGTAATTGTAGCTCTAATACTTCTTATAACAACATCCTAGTATATTGAAGATACTGGAGTTGTTACAAAAAAAATGAATAAAAAGAGTTTAGGGGGTCGGTGAAAAAAAAACAAAAGGACTCAAGTGAAGACATTACCTTAAAATCGGGTAGCTCCATTTGGATTGAGCTCAAAGGCTTCCTTGGGAAGCCTTATGCGTAATGTGAGGCTTCTATAAGTTAGAGAGGGATTTTGAGAGACAAAATGGGCAGGGTTTGTCCGAGCCAAAGGTTTGTAAGTGTGGGTAAGGAGGTAGTGGTGGGGGCCTTTTATAAGAGGCGGGGAGGGGCACTATTGGAAAGTAAAGAAATGTTACTTTATTTTAAAATGTGTTTAGGATTTAAAAGGTCCCACATTGATATAATTAGAGTCTAAGGTGATAAGGGTTATAAATATACCCATCCAATAGGTTTTTGACAAGTGTAGGTCTTATATTTTACATTATCTTTTCATTTTATTTAAATCGTAAAATAATGAGGTAATCGATGCATCATCATGATGTCATAAATAATTTACTTTATTTAATGTCTAAAAATTATAAAAAAACTACTGTGATTTAATAGATAATTTTAGCTTTCCAATGATAATTTATAGTCAAAACTCTGACTTGTATAATCTCATGTACAAATTGTTTTAGAAAAATAACTCATGTTTGTGACATTTTTACTTTAACATTAAATTAAAACATTTTAATGTCATTTTCCTTACAAAGTGGATCCATGGGGTCCCCAAATTGACCCATGGATTGTATTGTTCGGTCATGACACATCCAATAAGAGTAGTACATGTGTCTAGGTCATTTTATATTATTAAAACATTATTCTTACCTTAAATTACACTAATTACCTTTAATCGCGATTAAAAACATAAAATTTACTATTCACGAAAAAATTATTTTAATCCCATAAAAACACATTTTTCTTCTTAATGAAAACTATGTATGTCAGATTTTCGAAATTCAAAACACAGAGGTGGTAAAATTTCATTTAAACAAAAAATCAGTTTTTTAAGTACCACTTAGTGGTTTCACTATTCATCAAAAATTGAAGATTTTTAGAAAAATACAAAAACTTCACCCTAAGCTATATTTGATATTCCGAATTCAAAAATAAATTATATTTTAAAAAATTAAAAACATATAAGATTCACTAATTAATTTAATAATTAATTCCCGCTGTCAGAGCAAATAGCGTGTTTTTTATGAAACAATAAGTATCATAAGATTGACACTTGTTTAAGTCCAATTTCAAAGTAAAATTAATTCCAACGACCACTATTGGATTAAATGGTAAAAATATATTCTAATTGAACTTTAAAACTTATTAAAAATATAATCTAACAATATAATTAAATTATATGAAAAAACAGTTTTGATATAAAATGTAGTATTCTTCACAATTCATTAAAAAAATGAACATTGTCAGAAAAATACAAAAAAAATATCCAATGTAAATTTAAATGTCCCAATCATAAAGAATAAGTTTATTTTGACAAATATATCTTTTAATATTTTCAAAAGTTTGATTTAAAAATGTTTTTCCATCAAAAGGCAGTAAAATAATCTTTTAAAAATATTAGAGTATTTCATGCTTAAAATTGGATTTCTTCTCATTTTAAGCCTCTAAAACACTATCTAATTCATTAGTAGACATAGATAAAAATATCTATTATTCATTACTTACTTGGAATGTTACATCCTTCCCTCCTTTAGAAAATTGTGTCCCTGAAATTTATTTACTTATCGAATAAGTGCGGGTATTTATCCGTCATTGCATTTTCAGATTTCCATGTTGCCTCTTCAATCATGTGGGTTTTCCACAAAACATTTACCTGATGAATCACCTTATATCGTAACACTTTCTCCCTATGGTCAAGAATCTGAACTGTTTGTTCCTCATAAGATAGGTTCTCTTCCAGCTGAACTACCTTTGGACTCAAAACATGAGATGGATCTGGCATATACTTTCTCAACATCAAAACATGAAAAACATTGTGTACCTGAGATAAACTCGGAGGTAAAGAAACTCGGTAAGCAACTGATCCAACTCTCTCTATAATTTCATATGGTCCAATGAACCTTATACTCAGCTTTCATTTCATACCAAATCGCATCACACTTTTCCATGGTGAGACTTTGAAAAAAACATGATCACCTACCTCAAAAGAGAGATCCTTCCTCCTTTTGTCTGCATAACTCTTCTTCCTGCTCTGAGTTGTTCTCATGTGTTTCTGTTTCAGTTGAACTTTTTCTGCCAACTCATCTACCAATTCTGGTCCCATCAGCTTCCTTTCACCCACTTCATCCCAAAAAGTCCGTGTTCGGCACTGCTTCCCATATAATGTATCAAATGGTGCCATCTGTATACTAGAATGAAAACTGTTATTATAAGAAAACTCAACCAAAGAAAGATAATGGTGCCAACTTCCCTGATAATCCATCGAACAAACACATAGCATATCTTCCAAAGTTTGGATTGTTCGTTCTGACTGCCCATCTGATTGAGGATAAAAAGATGTACTAAAATTAAATTCAGCACACAACGACTTCTAAAGGCCTTTCCAAAAGTTAGAAGTGAACCTGGGATCACGGTCAGATACAATGGAGAGAGGAACTCCAAGTAACCTAACTATCTCTTTAAGATACAAAAGGGAAATTTGATTTAGGGAAAAATTATCTCGTATGGCAAGGAAATGAGTAGATTTTGTCGAGCGATCAACAATAACCCAAATTTCATTATTACCTCAAGGTGTCTTCGGCAATCCCACAACTAATTCCATGGATATATTCTCCCATTTCCACTCTGGCACTGGAAAAGGCTGAATCATCCCTTTCGGTAACCGCTGCTCTACTTTAACATGTTTTCATGTTAAACACTTCACAGTAAAATTAGCAATATCTCTTTTCATTCCATCCAACCAATAATACTCCCACAGATCACTATACATCTTAGTACTGTCAGGATGAACTGAAAACAGAGAACTATGAGCTTCACATAACAACTCTCTCTTCAACGGTGAATCACAAGGAACACACAATCTCTTCCCAAATCTCAAAACGCAATCATTATCAATGTTGGATTTAGACAACTTACCTTTCTGAACCAGCTCTACATTTTTCTGCAACTCACTATCTTGCTTCTGTGCTTGCTTGATTCTGTCTGATAGAGAAGATTTCACTGATACCTGAAATAAAACAGAAGAACATCTTGAACCAAAAACCTCTATGCCAAAGTTCATCAAAACCTTAACCAAAGGATCACGTTCCAAACGCAACATTGTTAATGAAGCATTACATTTTCAACTCAAATCATCATCCACTTTATTTTCTTTTCCCGGATGGTAATGAATTGTACAATCATAATCCTTGATTAATTATAGCCATCTCCTCTGTCTCATGTTTAATTCTTTCTGAGTGAATATATACTTTAAACTTTTGTGATCGGTATATATTTCACACTTTACTACATAAAAATGATGCCTCCAAATTTTTAAAGCAAAAACTACAGCAGCTAATTCCAAATCATGTGTAGGGTAATTTACCTCATGTGTTTTCAACTGTCGTGAAGCAACAGAAATTACCTTCTCATTCTGCATTAGGACACAACCAAGTCCTTTCAATGAATCATCACTGTAGATAAAAAACTCACCATTCCTAGAAGGTAGTGCCAAAACTGGAGCATTCACTAATCTTCTATTCAATTCTGGAAAATAATCATCACATTCTTTTGTCCAGATAAACTTAACACCCTTACAATTTAGCTTAGTCATTGGACTAGATAACCGTGAAAAATTTCTAACAAACCTTCGGTAATAGCCTATCAAACCATGGAAGCTACGAATATCAGTTAAATTTGTGGGACTTTGTCATTATTTAACAACCTTTGTTTTTGTAGGATCAACGGTTATCCCATCTTTAGAAACAATGTGACCAAGGAAAGAAATTTGTTTAAACCAAAAATCACACTTACTGAATTTCCCATACAATTTCATTTCTTTTATGGTTTGCAAAATAACCCTTAAATGTCTTTCATGCTCTTATTTACTTTTAGAAAACACCAATATATCATCAATGAAAACCACCACAAACTTATCCAAGATCTCATAAAAACTTCTATTCATTAATTACATGAAACGATTAGCTGCATTGGTTAGCCCAAAAGGCATTACTACAAATTCATAATGGCCATATCTTGTACGAAACGCAGTCTTCGGAACATCTGCTCCCTTTACCTTCAGCTGATGGTACCCCGATCTCAGGTCAATCGTTGAAAAATACTGAGCTCCCTCGAGCTGATCAAACGAATCATAAATATGAGGCAAAGGATATTTGTTCTTAATAGAGATGTTATTCAAGGCTCTATAATCAATCCAGAGTCTCATTGAACCATCTTTCTTTTTAACAAATAAAACAGGAGCACCCCATGGGGATGTGCTAGGTCGAATGAAACCTTTATCTAATAAATCTTGCAATAGCTCCTTCAACTCTAAAAGTTCAATTTGAGCCATTCAATAAGGGGGTTTTGAAATTGGATTAGCATCAGGAACTAAGTCAACAGTATAGTCAACTTCCTGATCTGGTATTATTCTAGGCAACTCAACAGGAAAAACATCAGGATATTCATTTACCACTGGCACATCATTAATTTGAAAAGTTCCCTTTTTTTCAACAATATGTGCAAGGTAACATTCATTTCCATATTTTACAAGTTTCTCGGCCTCTTGATACATTATCAACAGTAAGGGTTTATTCTTTTACACAAACAGAAAGTCTTTCTGAAAAAAACTTCTTTAGCTCTACATTCAATCTTAGCATAGTAAATAGAGAGCCAATCCATACCTAGTATAACATCAAATTCTACTAGGGGAAAAACAATATCGTTTTCAAGTAGGTTCTTTCCACAGATAAGGATAGGAAGATTCTTATAAATTCTTTTTGCCTCAAAATATCCCCCAGGTGTTTTTACCACAAGTTTAGGAGTCATTTCTTGAGATGGTATTCCCATTTTACTAGAAACGTTTTCAGAGATGAAAGAATGTGTAGACCCCAAATCAAACAACACACTGGCATAATCTGAAAAAACAAAGTACTTGATACAACATCATTTGATGGCCCGACATCTACTGAAGTAATTGTAAAGGATTTCACCATCCCTTTCTACATGTAGTCTAACTGCTTCCCATCACTCAAGCTCTTTGTCGGACACTCGTTTTCATAGTGACCCTTCTCATTGCACTTAAAACATTTCACTAACTGTAAATCAAATTTGGTCTTACCTTCACCTTGATCTTTTCCAGTGAAATCATGAGCCTTATGTCCCATCTTACCACATCGGTAGCACTTTCCATAATTCAGAAGACATTCCCTAGAATGCCTTTTACCACATTTATCACAAACTGGAAACTTAGTTTTCTTACCATCATACTTTTTTGAAGAATTATTCCCTTTCTCCTTCCACCTCGGTCTCTTCTTCGGTTGGTTGTTATAGAACACTTGATCATCGGAAAACTCTATTTCCACCTTCTCAGCACATTGAACAAGCTTTTCATAACTTTTGAACTCACGAGAAGCTAAATCCCTTCAATATTTTGGATTTAATCCGGAGTAAAAACTGATTGATTTTACTATCAAGGTCTCAGATAAAATTTGGAGAATACCTTTCCAATCGAGTGAACCTTTCTTCCTAGGAAGCCACTGAGACTTCGTTTTTCCTCAATTCCATGAATAGATTTTCCAACCTAAGTCGAACAGCCTTAGGAAAATACTTCTCAAGAAACATACCTTTGAATTCATCCCAGTTGAGAGAATCAATATCATTATCATCCCTGACATTTTTAACCATTGACCACCACTGATCTGCTTCACCCTCCAAACGGTAAATAGAAATACTAACCTTTTGATTGTCTGAACACCCCATGACATTGAAAATCATCTCCAGTGCTTTAATCCACCATTCAGCTAGCACAGGGTCAGATGATCCTCTGAATGATGGGGGATGTAGCCTCATGAAGTGTTCCACCACTGGCATGTTTTTCTGCGGTTGATATGGCTGATCTCATGCATGGATACCGCCACAATTTATCGCTTGAGTCAACTGCGCCATTACTGCAACAAACTGTTCAGTTCCAATTCCGACCATCTTAGGATGCTGATTCAGAAGGATATTTCCTTCTGTATGCATTCATGGCACTGCTTCCCTGTTTCCTCAGCGAAAAACCATTCTGAACATACATGTCTTAGATGAAGCCACATGGTAATCTTCAAATGCAATATCATTTCAATTTGACCAAAAAAAATATTTTTGGATAATCATTTAATATAATTCTATCTCCTAAAGCTATCTAAACTGACCTTTGATACCAACTATAAGGCCCCAGCCTTATACATTACTTATTATTGAGATATTTCAAGAATACACCTTGAAGATATTTTTAGGTTTAGCGTTTTAGAGAATTAGATCATAAATCATGCATTATATACCACATTTAAACAAAGTGGTTACATAAAATATAGTACTCATTTTTCCCATCAGCGAAAAGATATTTAAAATAAAACATGGATTCTTTCTTGACACTTCCTTGACACTATCATCATATCATGTACCCTTCCCTTGACCTGTGAAAAACTTTTCAAAAACATGAGATGATCTTAAAAAGCTCAGTAAAGGATATAAAAGTATGGAAAGGAAACATGAGTACATGTATACACAAGAATCAATGAAATCATACTCTACTCATAAAACATAAGAAGATTAACATACCTCATTAAATCATGAATAAATCATAGAAATCATAAGCCATAAAGGTAACTTGGGGCATTCATAACATTCTTACAAAGGGAGTAACCCTCTTGGTTACGTTTGGAATACCCATCACAGTATATTCCATAAATCTCTTTGGAGAAACCTCAATGTTTAACCCCTTCATGTTACCCAATGCATTGGAGAGCTATATAGGGCTCACCCTCCCTTAGTTTATCACGGAACCACACGTCTTCATAATAATTCCCAAGAACCACAACATAATCGTATCACATAAAACATGCATAAAGGAAACATATCATTTACACCTTTCAATCACAAGATATCAGTACAACACATTGATATAAAAACATTATGAAAACCATTTTCAATACCAAAATAAATGAAAAGTAAAACATGGTATTTATTTTTTCATTTAAAAAGAAGGTATGGCTTGTAGTGGAAGTCGAAACTCAAATAATGGTCACGGCGGCGTAGAAGTCGTTGTCGCTGCATACGTACGACAAAAACATTCCCTTTGGTCATTTAGTAAAATGCTTCGTATAAAAAAGATTCCTTTTAGAAAAACGTAAAAATCAAAGGGGTTTATACACCGTATAAAAGAAGGTTGTGTATAAAAAAAATATGCCTCAATGAATGGAGATTGAGATGAAGTCCCTTACCTCATGTCCGACTTGAATCGATCATTCTTTAATCTCCGGAATAATAAACTTGAGTTAATTTCTACTTGCTTAAGAACCTTTTTCAAGTTCATTATTCCTTTTATATCATTTATTAACCTGTCTTGAACACTATGTTATTATTTAAGTTAACAACAGTTGTTTTAACGATCATTGGTACTTGAGTCAAAAATAAACTCTTTATAATTACAAGTTGTTAATGTGGTAAAATATCCATTATATCCAGTACATGCATGCATTTATAATATTACATAACATTTAGAGGTAAGAAATGAAATGCACCGTTAATGGAGATGGTAAGCCGTACGTACGCATGAACACTATTTCCATTTCTATTTCATATTTAATGGAATTAAAACATAATGATACATAATATTATTTTAATTCATGTATGGTATCATATATAATATCATTAATTACATCCTTTATTCATCCCACATATGGTATTAACGAATCAAATCACTTTGAGGGGGCGGTAGTCCGCACTTCCTAAAATGAAGATATCGCATTTACCCATAATGGAAACCATAAAGGTATGACATAAATGAAAAATAAATAATCTTAAGTAAAACAAAAAAATATTATATATAATATATAAATATAGTGACATCTTAATGGCCACCTTTGAAGGTGTTAGAATAATATTGAACAATCAGCGTTTCGTGAGGCAGAAATTCGCCATCCACGGAAACAGTATGTTATTTAACCATTAGATGTAGGTGTTTGTAAGTGTAGCTCTAATACATATTATAACATAATCCTAGAATATTTAAGATACTGGAGTTGTTACAAAAGAAATGAATAAAAATAGTTTAGGGGGTTGGAGAAGCAAAATAAAACAAAAGGACTCAAGTGAAGACATTACCTTAAAATCGGGTAACTCCCTTTGGTTTGAGCTCAATGGATTCCTTGGGAATACATCTGCCCAATGTGAGGCTTCTAATAGTTATATAGGGATGTATAGAGACAAAATATGTGGGGTTTGACCGAGCGAAAGGCTTTGGAAGTGTGGGTAAGGAGGTAGTGGTGGGGGCCTTTTATAAAAGGAGGGGAGGGGCACTCTTGGAAAGTAAAGAAATGTTACTTTATTTTAAAATGTGTTTTGGATTTAAAAGGTCCCACATTGATATAATTCGAGGATAAGGTGATAAGGGTTCGAAATATATCCAACCAATAGGTTTTTGACAAGTGTAGGTCTTAGATTTTACATTATCTTTTCATTTTATTTAAATCGTTAAATAATGAGGTAATCGATGCATCATCATAATGTCATAAATAATTTAATTTATTTAATATCTAAAAATTATAAAAAAAGCAACTATGTTGTGGGAAATCAATTTATCTTTCCAATTATTATTTATTTTCAAATATCTGACTCGTATAACCCCATTTACAAAATTGTTTTAGTAAAATAACTCATGTTTGTGACATTTTTACTTTAACATTAAATTAAAAGATATTAATGTAATTTTCCTTCCAAAGTGGCTCCATGGTTTCCCCAAGTTGACCCATGGATTTTGTTGGTCTACCATAACACATCCAATAAGGGTAGGACATGTTTCAAGATCATTTTATATTATTAAAACATTATTCTTACATTAAGTTACACTAATTACCTCTAATCGCGATTAAAAACTTAAAAGTTACTATTCACCCAAAAATTATTTTAATTCCATTGAACCACATTTTTATTCTTAATGAAAACCATGTATGTTGGATTTTTGAAATTCAAAACACAGAGGTGGTAAAATTTCATTTAAACGAAAAATCAGTTTTTTAAGTACCACTTAGTGGTTTCACTATTCATCAAAAAGTGATGTTTTTCAGAAAAATACCAAAACTTTACCCTAAGCTATATTTGATATTCCAAATTCAAAAATTATTTTTAGTTTACAAAATTCAAAACATATAAGTTGCATTAATTAATTTAATAATTATGTCCCGCTGTCAGAGCAAATATTGTGTTTTTTATGAAACAATAAGTATCAAAAGATTGACACTAGTTTAAGTCCAATTTCAAAGTTAAATTAATTCCAACGACCACTGTTCGATTAAATGGTAAAAATATATTCAAATTTAACTTTAAAACCAATTAAAAAGATAATAGAACAATATAATTAAATTAGATAAAAAGCAGTTTTGATGTAAAATGCAGTATTTTTCACTATTCATTAAAAAAATGAACATTGTCAGAAAAATACCAAAAAATTATACAAAGTAAATTTAAATGTCCTAATCATAAATAATAAGTTTATTTTGACAAATATAGCTTCTAAAATTTTCAAAAGTTTGATTTAAAAAAAAATCCATCAAAAGGCATTAAAACATCTTTTAAAAATATTAGTGTATTCCATGCTTAAGATTGGACTTATTCTCATTTTATGGCTCTAAACCACTGTCTAATTCATTAGTAGAAATAGATAAAAATATATATTATGCATTAATTACATGGGATGTTACACCCCAACTTGGAACATACAAGTCCAACACATTCATCTTAAAAACAGGATGAAATATAACATAAACATTCGTATTAAAACTAGCATAAGAAATGCCAAAACATTAATCATGAACCATTAATGGCATAAAGATAACTCATCAATAGTCAAACATATCAAAGAAACTTAAATACAATATGGAGGATTTTTATCATAATAAATCATCTTCAAACAAGTGTAAAATTTATCAAAGAATGTTGACATCGATGAAATCAAAAATATTTGAGAGAAATATCTCTTTTTCATGAAAACATTTAAAAGTCAAACAATTTGGAAAATAATTCATTTAAAGAAATTGTTGAATCAACGTGTCCCATACCAAATTGTAACATTTGTAAGGAATTAACATTTTAAAAACATTCATGTCCATAAAAATAAATCCTTAAAAACCATTGTGAAAACATGGACATTAATGAGAATGATTTAGAAGAATAAATATTTAAAATGTTTGAAATGATGTTCTAGTAAAAAGTCCCTTAAAATAATCCATTTTAAATCTCTTTCATTATACATGGATATGGATAATAAATATGTCTAATTAGATACTTATGAAAAATCAACCTCAGATAATAAAGAGATTGTGAAATTAACCCTTACCAATTTGGTAACATACAAAACCTACAACCCATGAAAGAGGTATCATAAAATTAATATGTAAATTCACATAAATTAAAGTGTATTACACAAATAATATAATTATGGGATGTACATACACCCCACAAAAGGTTATTGTGGCAATATGGCATGAATCTCACGGGAATAATACTTGATATGAAAACCCCTTACCTTGTACTTTTCCATGGTCGATGGTAGGTTAAAATCCTGTATAATAGTTAAATCATTGTTATTAAATTATAAAAGAATCATATACATAAATATTATATCATATATTATCTTTTAATATTTCTTTGTTAATAATATATTAATATTATCGTCGTTTCGGGTGTTAACTGATTCGTTTTCCTTTGTATGCTTCGTTACGTTAGCCGTGTTTGTTATGGATAGGTTGTATCTTATTCATATCCAGAATTATATCAAGTACATAAACATTACTTTTATTAATCAAACGATAATTATTATTGAATGGATATAATGGGGAAATGAATCTCATCGTTTTTGTGGAGACGGTAATCCGTACGTACGCACGAACGCTACTTCCATTTCATTTTTCATTTTAAAAGGAATAAAAAAATGATACATAGGTATTTAATTATTCCAGTATAATATAATATCTTATATGTGTTACTAAAGTTCATTAACACCATCCTTTATAGGTTCCATGTATGGTATGAACGAGTCATATCACTTTGAGGGGGCAATAGTCCGCACTTCCTCAAATGAAATTATCGTATATATATACAACATGAAACGAATAATGGTGTGATATAAAATGGAATTAAAGAAGATTATATATAAAATAAATATCATAAATATCATATTTAATTATAGTTCCATCATAATGGCCGCCATGAGAGGTGGTAGGATATAATTGAACAATCATTGCTTCGTGAGGCGTTTGGTCTCCATCCACAGAAACATTATGTTTTTCACCCATTAGATGGATGTGTGTGTACGTTTAGTTATAATACTTCTAATAAAAATATCCTAGTATATTTAGGATACATTTTTTCTTACAAAATAAAATAATAAGAAGAGTTTTGGGGTTAGAGAAGTAAAATAAAAGAAAAGAAGCTAAGAGAAATCATTACCTTAAATTTGGGTAACTCTCTTTGGTTTGAACCAAAACGGACTCTTGAAGTGCCTTCTGCCTAAGGTAAGGCATCGAAAATGAGGATAAGGATGTAGCGAGCTTAATTGTGCAGATTTTGGACGATCCAAAAGGCTTTATAGGTGTGATGAATTGGTTAGAAGTGGTGTCCTTTTATAAGGGGGAGGAGGGGCTCTTTAGGAAAATCTAGAAATATTATTTTATAATAAATTCATATTCGGTTTTTAATGGATAAAAAGTGGATTATTTAAAGGATAAAGTGGGGATGTGTCGAAAACCACTCAACAAATATAATTTATACAAGTTTTTGTCATTATATTAACCTTATATTTTAGTTTTTACTCTTAGTTAATTACTTTGACAATTACCATGTCACTTTGTAATTTTATATTATATAGTTAATAAACAAAATATATACCTATAATCTACCCCAAGTGGTCCATTAATGATACACATATCATTATATAAATCTCTTGGATGATCCTTAGATTTTTAAGAATAGAATATAAATTAATAATATAATATTTTTTTAATAACTCATTTATGTCAATTTTGACACTACTCAATAACTGATTTTTTTAAAGTCTTAAAAACTTTATTAATTCTAAAAAAATTAATTTAAGAAATAATAACTTGTCATGTTAACCAATAAAATTCTTTTATGTCATAAAAAATTTCAAATTATATTTATTTTAACATTTATAACATCAATTATTTGATCGTTTCATTAATAAGGAAAACACTGCATCATTATTGTGTCATATATATTTTGACTTTTTCAATGTCTAAAAAATATAAATAAAATACCATTATATAGTAAATATTTTTATAATTATAATGAATATTTATAATCGAAAATATAACATATATAACCCTATGTAAAAATTGTTTTCCTAAAAGATATAAGCTTATGTCATTTTTGTATTCACTTTAACTTAATTAATATAAAGTGTCCCTATCACCTACAAGTGGCTCCATGGGGTCCAAAAATCGACCCAAAGATTCCCAGGGTCGCACATGTATCCACCAATTTGGTTAGGACACGTTTTAGGGTAATTTAGTATTATTATAATATTATTTGTTAACCCTTATTTACGAGATTTACCCTTTAACCGTGGTAAATAACATATTTACCGAAGTAATTATTCAATATTTCTAAAAATAAAAGTTACCTATTTACACGATTTGGAAATACTGATTCCAAATATGGAATTCATTTTTCCAAATTCAAAACACATAAGTGGTAGAAATTAATATAAAATTAATTCCCGATTTCAAAACAAAAAGCCTGTTTTTAAGATATTATAACTATCAAAAGATTGATACTTGTTTATGTTCGGTTAAAATGTGAAATTATTTCCAATGACCAACATTGGATTAAATGGTAAAAATATATTATAAATATAATTTAAAACCACTCAAATTCATAACTTATCACTATTAATTATTTCGATTAAAAAAGTTGTTTTTAATTAAAATGTAGTAATTTTCACTATTCATCAAAATATGAGAGTTATCTGAAAAGTGCCAAAATTTCACCCTAGGATAATTTCAGTATTCAGAATCCAAAAATTAAGTCCATTTTGAGAGATAAAATTTATAAAATTTCAAAAAGTGGGTATTACTATTCATAACGGCTACTTTGATTGGTCGTGGGGTGTATTAGAACTCGAAGTTGCGTACAACACACGCTATTGTATTATTCAAAGAGAAGTGTACTGTAAAAGTTTGGGGTGTTACAGAAACAAGTTACCTAACCTATTGGATTAATCATGTACAACCATGGGCATCATTGGGTCAATTTGGGGACCCCATAGAGCCACTTTTATTTAAAAATGACAATTTATAAAAATTAATTTAATGTTAATGAAAATATAACATAAACATATATCCTTTAGTAATAAAATTTGTATATGGGGTTATATAATTTTTATTTTAGAGTATAATAATTTTTAGAAATATAAAATAACTTCCTAAATCATGTAATTTTTTTAATTTTTAGACATCATATAATTAAATTTATTTATGACACAATACTAATATTGTGATTACCTTATCAATGAATAGTTTAAATAAATTAGATTATAATTATTAAAATATATTTATTTTGAAACTATTTATTCCATACATGAATTTTAGAGACAATTATGTCTTGTTTTATTTAGATAAATTATTTTTTAAAAAAATTATCATGGTTTTTGAATTTTAGAAATCATGATATGATTAGTATTAAAATTGACCTTAAAGGATTTTTAAATCAATCAATATTTCCTTTAATGATTAAATAGTCCTAACAATCTATGATTCGTCCAAATGAAAAATTTTATGTTTATAATGTCATCAATCATCTATTTTGTGTCTCTTTTAATTAAATAGTATCTATATTAACCATATAGTATGAATATACAAGAAGACATTGTAAGAATTAAATTTGTTCAATAAGGGTTAAAGCTAAATGAAAAAATAGAAATGAAACTGAAACATGTCTTAAACATATTGGTTAAAAGGATTTATAATAATAGTAATATTATATTTGATTATAATTTTTTTGGACATTTTGAAATAGAAAATTATTTAATAATAAAATAATACATTCAAACATTCTTAAAGAGCTGCACCTACCTCTTATAAAAGGCCATCAAATCTAACCCATTAATCACTCATCTCAAGCCCCATGGCTCATCCAAACTCTGACAAAATATTCTACCATAATCCATTCATCCTCATAGAAGCGTTACCTTATTCATAAGGGATATCAAGAAATTGGTTTCATTCAATCCAAATTGAGTTACCCGATTTAATGGTAACATCATCTCTCAAGTTATCTTCTTTTATTTTACTTCTTCACTACCTATGATCTTGTTATTCTTGGTTTAAATAACCTAACAAGTATCCTCAATATACAAGGGTGTCTCTATGATAAGGATTCGAACTAAACTTACTCACATCTCCATCAAATGGATACAAACATACTTTGTCTGTGGGCGGTGAACTACAATCTCTCAAAATGATGATTGTTCAATTATCTCCTACCTTCTATAATAGTGGCCATTATGATTCACTATATGTATTTGATATATATATTATATTAATATTATCTCTATTCTTCTGTATTTTTTATTTATATAATTCCTTTATGATTTCCATAATGGAAAAATACCATAATATCATTTGCGGATGTGCGGACGGCGGCCCCCTCAATGTGATACGATTCGTTCATTTCATACATGGAGCATATAAATGAATGAGTTAATGATAAAATATATTATATTATATTAGAATTATAATATACATATGTATCATTATGTTTTCATTCCATTTAATATAAAATAAGAATGAATGTAGCGTGCATGCATACTTTCGACTTATCGTCTTCATAAAGGGTGAATTTCATTTCTTATCTCAAAATATTATATAATATTATAAATATATATATATATACTGGATATATATGTTATATATGTTATATAAATCTTGAATTTCATTTATGAGATAATATAATTTTGACCACATGGACAAATTGTAATTATAAGAAGTTCATTTTTGACTGAAGTACCAAATATCGACAAAATGACTATTAATAACATCAATGATTATGTAATGATTATAACATGGTAATAAGTTATATTAAAGGAATAATTAAAATGAAAAATATTCTATAGTAAGTAGAAATTAACTATATTTTATTATTTTTGGTGATTAAAGTATGAATGAGTCTTGTTGGACATGAGGTAAGGGACATCGTATCAATCTCAATTAATTGATGTATATTTTTATTTATACACGAAATTATTTTATATAGTGTATAAACACCATTGAATTTTCATTTCATTCAAAGGGAATGTTTTTTCTATGAAGCATTTTACAAAATTGAATAAACGAATATTTCTTTTTAATGTATGTGTTGACAATGGACTTTACACCAGCGCAAGCATTATTTGATCCTTGTATTCCTTAACAAGAAGTAATGTTATTTCAAAGGAAAATAAATACAATATACTCTTTTTTACATATTTTGGTATTGAAAATGGTTTTGATAAAGGATTGATTATGTCAATATATTTAAATTTTATATTATCCTGGAAATATAAAAATATTATCTTTCCTTTATGGTTTTGCATGTGTTTTGATAATATTATGGTACTTTGGAGGTTTTTACATATACGGGCAGTTTCATGATAAACCAATGGAAAGTTATCCCGAGATAGAACTCCAATGCATTGTTTAACAATAAGTAGGTAAACATTAATGTTTCTCCTAGTGAATAAATAGTGATGGGTATTCCAAACATAATGCCTTACATTGTTGTGAAAGCTACAATATAAGTTTTATATGGATTCCACACATTGCCTTTTTGATTTATGATTTCAATGTTTTATTCAAAAATCATATGATCTCATGGGGCTTGTTAAAGTGTAACGACCCGAATTTGGATCCACTCAACTGGTTCCCCATACCCGGTTCTCCACATGACCTCAAGCGCGTTTCCCCAAACACCAGAGGCTTCCGACTAGTAGCGAGGGCCTTAGTGAGTCATTGTGGAAACTTTTCCCTCATTTGGTAAGGTATACAAAGAAAGAAAAGAATAGTTAATAGTGGAAACATAAAATAGCATATAACAACTAAACTAAATAGCGGACGAAATGTATAATTTAATAATGATGAAAATGATGCAGCAGGTACAAGTATCATAGAAAAGTAGAAAACACAACAACGTGCTGAAATAAATCTGAGAACAAAGTACAAAAGTTAAACAGAAACTCCAGCAGCATTGAAAGCCTAGGCTCGATCCTATGCTCTCCATCTCCAACCATCAATCATGTATCTGAAGTAGAATGACCACAATCCCTTTTCACACCTGCAACCATATAACCTGTTTGGGCCGAAAAGAAAGACCCAAACAAGGTGAGGACTAATCCCAGTAGGCAACCACTACAAGTTTTGTTCCCTACTGTCAGTGAGCAATATAAAGAAAGTAAAGGAAATGAATGCAACAGAGAAACATAAGTACACTAGAGTAAAAAATCCTAAAAATATCTATCCCCATTTATTTATTAATTCAATACAATAATTTTATTATCAACCAATGAATCTAGAAAAAAACTCTATATCTTAAAGGAATAGAAAGTAAAACAACATGTATCACAAAAGACTACATTAACAAAAAACTGTACAAAATTCAAGATTGTTCTTTGGAATGGTGAACTCATCACAACCAACCAAAAAATATTCAAGGTGACACTCTCAGTGGCTCACAGTAGTAGAACCTTCTAGTAAAGTAAACATACAAATGCACAGACACTCTGGGAAGCTCTCACCGTCAATTCCTCTGTGGTCTTGCAACGATAGCTATAGACTCTATGAGGAAGCACTTACGTCTAATTCCCACTATAGTGTCGATACGTAACTAAGGAAACTAAGGAATCACAAAGTCCCTTTCCCATAGGTCCTGTGAATTATACTAAAATATAACAGACTATATAAGGAAGTGCTAATTTCCAATTTACCCTTTAGTCTACCGCACCAGGTACGTACAGCCCTGAGCAGTTCAGTCGGGCATAGACAACTATTATCAACCTATGTATGCTCAAAAAACTACTTGGATAATAGATACCATTCATAAAAATCATATAAACATAAGGCATTACATGAAATCAACTATATCAAAGAAAGCAAGCAATGCAACAAGGTCTGCCTCACAGGCAACCTAACCAAACGGCGATAAACAACCAAAACAAGGAAGAACCCAAGGGGTGATCCTCAAACATGCTAACAAGAAATTTTCAATCATCTAATAACCTAATTAATACATGCAATCTAATCAAGATACTAGTACATAATCAAAACCCTATCACAAGATACCTGATACATGGGTATCCGGAACTTTTTCACCAAAAACTCAAATACATTCAACATAGGGAAACAAACCACCTACCTCGATCCTAAGAGATTGATATAATTGAAAAAAGAGGCTTGATTCTCCTTATAATTCCATAGATCTATTAAAACGCATAAAACTCTCAACCCCCAATAACTTGAGATAGAAGAGGAATTTGAAAACAATGCTCTAGGAGAAGAGAGATCTTATCTCTACGGTCCCATCACAATCGACGACGGTCAATTCAGAGAACGGAAAGAGGCTCGGAGGCTTGGAGATGATCCACAACCGTACGGAATTCTCTTGGTCGAAGAACCTAGGGAAGAAGACGGTTCTATCGATGGTTGCGACCCTGGTCCATTTAATGAAAAAAAAGAAAATACAAGGCTTCTAATTCTAAAGTACACGACATATACTCATCTTTTCTGTACTCCGAAATAAGTGGCCTTCACATCACCAATACACACCATGTGTGTGGTCCGGACACGACCAGCTCACGGTCTTGGGTGAAAAAGGAGTACACGGTGTGTACTCATAATGTACATGACATGTCCTTCAAAAGTTTCCAGAAACTCCTCTTTTTCCCAAAAATGACCAGAAAGGGAAAAACATACCTGAAAAGAAGGTCGGGGTTCTTAAAAACATCTTCTCTTAAATAAATTCATCCCCGAATTTCCATAACAAGGTAGTGATGAAGAAACTCGAACAACTCTGGTCACTGTGATCACATATCGGCCTCCCTCTCCAAAGTCTTGCCTTGTACATGGTCGTGCAACCAGAGCACCCATACCAGAGGAACAGACTGGCCATGGAGTACCTTTTCACTACGATCAACAATCTTGATACGATTCTCCCCGAAAGATGCATCCTGCTATATCTCAACCTCCTTTGGTCGAAAAACATGAGACAGGTCTGAGAAATAACGTCGAACTTGAGAAACATGGAAGATGTCATGCATAGCCTGATATCTCTGAGGTACCTGCAACCTATAAGCAACCGGCCCGACACTCTCAATAAACTAAAATGGACCAACGTATCTCGATGAAAGCTTACACTGTCTCCTGATCCCCTTGTGTCCCAACCTCACAGTAACACGTATGAAAACCTGATCTCCAACCTTGAACTCCAAAGGTCATCTCTGCTGATCGGCATAAGACTTATGTAGAGACTTTGTTGTAGAAATCCTCCTCCAAATCAACACTATCTGATCTAAGGCCTCTTGAACAAGATGAGGTCCCAAAAAAGCTGCCTCTCCTCCCTCCATCCAGAACAAAGGTGATTGGCATGGCCTACCGTACAAACCCTCATAAGGTTCCATCTGAATAGTCTCATGAAAACTATTGTTATAGGTAAAATCCACAAGACAAATATTCTTCTCCCAAGAACCGCCAAATTCCAGAATGCAATCTCGGAGCATAAACTCAAGCACCAGGATCATGCACTCTAACTGGCCATCTGTATAGGGATGGTAAGTTTTACTGAGAAGTAACTGTGTACCCATGGCCCTCTATAGCCCCTGCCAGAAATACAACGTAAAGCGGTCTTCCCTATTTGAAATGATAGTACTCGGAACCCCATGCAAGATCACAATCTCAAAGATGTAAAAACGTCCAAGCTCAATGACACTGACGGTTTCCTTTATCGGCAAGAAGTGGGAATCCTTCGTGAGCCTATCAACGAAAACACATAACACATCGTCCCCTAGAGGCAATCTCAATAACCCTGTCATGAAGTCCATCGCGACATCATTCCACTTACACTTGGGAAGGGGTAACTACTGCAAAAGCCCTTCTGGCCACTGGTGTTCCTCCTTCACCTGCTGACAGGTGGAACACCTAATAAAAAAACTAGCCACATCTCTCTTTATACCTGGACACAAGTACTGGCGCTGTAGATCACGATACATCTTGGTGACACCAGGATGAACTGCCCAAACTGAAGAATGAAAGTCTCACATCAGTTCCTCATGTATATCTGCTGGCACCCATATGCGTCCCTAGAAACGGAAGATCTTGTCCTCGCCAACAGTCCATCCAAGAAGAGGGTCCTCTCCTGACACTCTTTCCCATAGTACTAGTCCATCAAAATCTGGTAGTTGCCTCATTTTAACTCGGTCAAGAAGTGTAGAGGTAATATCTATAGAAGATACCAAAATCTTCCCATGTCTGTCATGCACCTCCAAATGCATCTTAGAGAACAGATCTCTAAGCTGCCACTCACTACTGGCCTCCTGAACTGCCTGTATCTGAGTCCTCCTTCTCACTGCATCAGCCACTGCATTGCCTTTCCTAGGTGTATAAAAAAGATTGAAATCAAAATACTGCAAGTATTCAACCCACCTCCGCTATCTTAGATTCAGGTCATGCTTTGTGAAGATGTATTTGAGGCTCCTGTGGTAGTACATACCACTAAATTCCCTCCCTGATGATAATGCCTCCAACAACACAAGGCATGAATAAATGCAGCCAACTACAGGTCGTGAGTAGGAGAGTTACTCTCAGGTGGCCTCAACTTCCAAGATCTGTACGCAACAACATGATCCTCCTGTATAAGCACTCCTTGAATCCTGATGCCAGATGAATCACAAAAAATAGTGTAACTCTTTCCTGGCTCTGGGAAAAAAGAATCGGTGCTGAAGTCAATCTCCCCATCAAATCATGAAAGGCTAAATCACAGGCTTCTGACCAAAAAATCATCACCCCATCTAATTCAAGCACGTTAAAGATGATTCTAAGCGTGATAAGTCCTATATAAACCTTCTGTAGTAACCAGCCACCCGTAAGAAACTTCGTACCTCAAAGACAATCTTCATATTCTCCCACGTAACCACTGCTCTCACCTTTTATGGGTCTACTAATACTCCTGTTTCTGAGATGACATGAACTAATAAGTGAATCTCGTCCATCCAGAAGTGGCACTTTGAGAGCATAGCATATAACTGATTCACACTCAGTGTACTCAAAATGGGTAGCATGGTCGTGTCGAGTGTGAGAGTACACCAAGATGGCATCCATGAAAACCACCATGAAGGAATCCATGTAAGGATGGGAAAAAAAATTCATCAGTTCCATGAAGACTGATGGAGCATTCGTGAGACTAAACAACATGATTGTATACTCATATAGACCATACCTATTCCTGAAGGCTGTAAGAGGTATATCTGATGGTCTAACGCGTAATTGATGGTAAACAGACCATAAGTAGATCTTTCAGAACACTCGGGCTCCTTGAAGATGATCAAAGAGTTCATCGATCCTCAAAAATGGATATCGGTTCTTGACTGTTAACTGGTTCAGCTTCCGATAATCCACACAAATCCAAAGGGTGTCGTCTGACTACTTCGCAAATAGGATAGGCGACCCCTAGGGACAAGTACTTTGTCGGATGAAACCATTTTCTTGCAACTCCTAAAACTGCTTCTTGTGCTCCTGAAACTCAGGCGTTGCCATATTATATAGAAAAATGGACACCGGTTCTGCATCGGGCATGAGCACAATCAAGAAGTCCACCTCACGCTCTGGAGTCAAAACTGAAAATACCTCTGGAAGGACATCTCTGAAACGATCCACCACTGGAGGAAAGTCTAACTGTGAAGTCCCCTGGTCATCCAGATATAGACTAGAAATCCGTTCTATAAATCCACCTATCTCATGATGCTCTGGTCCAGCTCTACCTGCCTGAACATCCCACACACCTCTATGAAGAAAGGACACGCCTTATGGTGATACGAAACTCACCCTACGGTGATAGAAATCGATGACTCCCTGGAAGGGTACCATCCAGTCCATCCCAAGATTGAAATCATATACTGTCTTCTATAAGACATAGAGGTCCCAAAATATGTGACTCCCTGCAACCTCAAGAGGGAATTCCTTGCACTGACGTATGCTAGATATCCATGTTCCCAAGGGAGTGTCAAGAGTCAACACGACAGTAGATGAAAAGATACAGAGCCCAAGGCTCTCCACAACAGAAACAGAGATAAATCTATGAGAAGAAACAATATCGAAAAGAGATGAAGATAAAACTGAGGGTACTAAGAATGTACCCCGAACTGTAGAGGGCCCGAGATCCTACTTCTGATGAATCTTCTCATCAGCAAAATCCTGGCATGTACCGCAACCCTATATAGCTGCCTGAGATCCTTGAGTTGACCCTCCCTGAGCCTGAACACTGCGTCCATGGCCTCTACCCTGACCTGAAGGACCTGAAGAACTCCATCCCCTAGTCTTCTGCGGAACTGGTAATCCTGCTCTTGTACACGGAGTCGAAACTGATCCTCCTTCACTAACCAGTGGAAGGGGGACCTAACAAAAATGCTGCAGATAACCCATATTGTCGCAAGATACATATTCCACTAGGTCTCCTGGTCACTGGTGCTTATTTATGACCTCTCCTCCCACAATTATAACACCCCACTTTGGTTCCCGAATAAAGATCTCATCTACCAAAAAGAACATCTCGCTTCCTCAGATCACCTCGTGTAGACTCTCAGAGGCTCTTCTTGCTGTCTGCCTAAAAAGAATCGGCCCTGGATGCTGATCCTCCCTTGGCCACAGCTTTAGTCTCCCTCAAGTTCATTTCTCTGATGAGTTCCTGGTTTAATAACAGAGTAATAGAAGTCAACTAAAAGACATTCACCTGCGATCTGATGTCTGGTCTGAGGCCTTCCTCAAACATCCTTGCTAAAAACTGCTCGTCATTCCCCAGAACGGGAGTGAAATGTTGTAACTCAGTGAAGAGGGGTGAATACTCCATTACTGAGTGAGTAACCTGATACAATCTCATTAACACCATGGATCTGTCATCCCTCGGCGTCGCCGGGTAGATGTAATCATATAATGTACGCTGAAACTCATCCCAATCCATAGCATGTTGGCACCCTATATGTGAAACCACATCCCACCAACTTTGGGTGGAATATCGCAGTTTATAAGTCACGAGATTCACTCACCTCTCCGGGTACATCTATAGATGCTCGATGATGGACAACATGTCTTCTAACCATGACTCCACACCCTGCAGTCCTCTATCCCTAGAGAAAGTGGAAGGATGCTGCTGCTGAAAAACTTGTGTCAACTCTGGAATAATTTGGGAAGAATGTTGAGCTCCCTGGATGGTTTGCATGAATCTCATGAAACCCTCTCTGAACGGAGCGTCAGCACGAGTGTCTGGAATCCCTGCAGGTTCCATGTACTGAACGATAGGAGGAACTACTGGTAGTCCCTGATCCGCGGTATCTGGTGTACGGTCACTGCCCAGTACCTGACGTTCAACGGGAGGACGTCTTGGTGCCATAGGTCTGAAATATCAAAAACACACCTTCATTAATGACGAAAACAGTTGTAAAATAAGATATTAAAACAGAATAGGAGGGAAAAACCTTTAAAATTTGGGAAAACATGACTACACGGCATGTAGTACTAATACACTGCGTGTTTCTTAAATGTTTACCCTGGGCGTGTACCTTGGCCATACATAGCTGCATAAACCACCCAGCTACACGGCGTGTACTAACCCTTTTATCCCTTCCCATTCAATCAGACATGGCTAGGAACACATATATTCCTAGAAAGAAACTACAAGACGTGATAGTCTACTACATGGTGTGTTTATTAAGATATCTCCCATGTCTGTGTCGTTAGTCACACAGACTGGTACACAGACCACTACTACATGGCGTGTCAATGGATACATGGCATGTACTCGAAAAGCCATCCTTGGACCGTGCTGTCAGTGACATGGCCTAATACATGGTCAACACTACACGACATTTTCCACACGGAAACAGCGTGTACACGGAGGGATAACACCAACCTATGATGTTGGCTACACAGCTAGCTGCATGGTCAACTATACATGGTGTGTTCCCAAGAGACACGACGTGCACTTGAAGGAAAACCCCGCCCTGTGTTGTTCGTGACACGGTCGGATACCTATTCTAGACTACACAATGTTCTAATCTGGTACACGGTGTGTTCCTACAAGAGTGTACTGGACCCAGTGTCCTTACCCACATGATCAGTGACACAGATAAAAACTACACAACATTTATTCATAAAGTACAACCCATGTATTCCGGGTTTTTCTAGACAATAACCTTATAACTGCACAGGAGCCCAGAAAACACAGAATAGAAGTGTTAAGGAGCCAAATTCCGATCTGTGGGGGCCCATAATCCTCACGAATCAAAGCATGGCATCATAACCATGCATATAACAAGTAAACAATATAACAAACTCACGACCCACCAAATTCCGATCCTCGAAGTCCCGTAAAACCTCTAAGACCAAAGTTTGGCATCCATGATAAAGAATCTCTAAACAAACAAAACCCTGTCAACATAGTAGGTATTCCATCACAGAAGCTATCACAAAAGGTTGCATCTTCTATCACAAATTCTATCACAGTAGCATGATATTTCTAATGAAACCTAGATGGCATGGAAAAATGCATGACATGTGATTTTATAACATGAGCGTATATGATGGCAGAGATATCATAACCTCATCTCATTGGGTTGAAACGAAATAAAACAACAATCATATAAACAGAAACACCACAAAACAAGTGCACCACCCAATGGTGAAATCAATTGAACTGTAACATTTGAAAAACGCGAAAACTACAATATTTGAGGTAATCTGGATTTTTCCCTATACACAAGTTCTCGAATTCCCGGGTATAGCTATATACCACTTAACTGTTCTTTCCTATCTTTGTCTAATGTTGCTAAATAGTAAGTCAATAGAAAAGGTAAGAAAATCCTTTGATTAAACATTATAACGACCCGGATCTGGACCCATTCAACTGGTTCACCATACCCAGTTCTCCACATGACCTCATGTGCATTTCCCCAAATTCCTGAGGCTTCCAAATAGCAGTGAGGGCCTTGGTGAGTCATTGGGGAAACTATGCCCTTATTTGGTATGGTATAAAAAGAAAAAAAATAACAGTCACTAGCAGAAACAGTAAACAACATACAACAACTAAACTAAATAGTGGAAGCAATGTATAATATAATAATGATGAAAATTATGAAGTAGGTAAAAGTATCTAAGGAATGCATCAAACACAACAATGTGATGAAATACAACTGAGAACAATGTACTAAAAGCAAACAACAACTCCAGTAGCATCGCAAGCCCTGGCTCGGTCCAATAATATCCATTTCCAACCAACAATCATGTACTTGAAGTAGAAGGGCCATAATCCCTATCCACACCTGCAACCATATAACCATTTTGGGCCGAAAAGCAGGACCCAAACAGGGTGTCAGACTAATCTCAGTAGGCAATCACCACAAGATTTTTGCCCTATAGTCAGTGAAAAATATTGAAAAATTAAAAGAAATAAATGAAACAGATAAATAGAAGTACACTAGAGTAAACAACCCGACAAATCTTCGTTAACTTTTATTTATTATTTAAATACAATAATTTAATTATCAACCAAGGAATCTAGAAAAAAACTATATATCCTCAAGGTATAGCTAGTAACACAACATGTATCTCAACAGACTACATAAACAACAAACAATACAAAACTCAGGATTGTTATTTGTCTTGGTGGACTCATCACAACCAACCAAAAAATATTCAATGTGACTCTCTGGGTGGCTCATAGTGGAATACCCCTCTATTCAAGTAAACATAAAAAATAATAGACACTCTGGGAATCTCTCACAGTCAATTCCCCTGCGGTCTTTCAATGATAGCGATAGACTCTCTGGGAAGCACTTACATCTAATTCTCCCTATAGTCTCGATTCGTAAAAAAGGACACTCTAAGGAAGCACAAAGTCTCATTCCTGTAGGTCCTGATAACGATACTAAAATATAACAGACTCTCTAATGAAGCCCTAATAGTCAATTCCCCCATTAGTATACCGCACCAGGTTCGCACAGCCTTGAGCAGTTTAGTCATGCGTAAACAACTGTTATCCGCCTATGTAATCTCAACAAACTACTTGGCTAACAACTAACATTCATAAAACTCATATAAACAGTAGGCATTACATGCAATGAACTATATCAAAGCAAGAAATCAATGAAACAAGGTCTGCCACACATGCATCCTAATCCAAATGGTGATAAAAAAACCAAAACAATGTAAACAACATAGGGGTGATCCTCAAAAATGCTAACAAGAAATTATCAATCATATAATAACCTCAAGAATACATTAAATCTAATGAAAATAACAATAAAGAACCAAAACTCTTACCCGAGTTACCGGATACATGGGTATCTGTCACTATTGCACCAAAAACACAAACACATTAAACGTATGGCAACAAACCACCTACCTTGATCCTAAGTGATCGATATACTTGAACCACGAGGCTTGATTATCCTAATAACGGAGTAGATCAATATAAACGCACAAAACTCTCAACCCCCTATAACATGAGAAATAAGAGGAATTTGAAAAAAATTCTCTGTGAGAAGAGAGAGCTTACCGCAATGGTACCAATGCAATTGACGGTGGTTGATTCAGAGAACAGAAGGAGGCTTGGAGGCTTGGAGAGGATACGTGGTCGTACGGAACACTCTCTGTCGAAGAACCTATAGAAGAAGATTTTGCTGACGATGGGGCATGACCCCGGTCCATTTAATTAAAAAAATAGAAAATACATGGCGTGTACTTATGAAGTACATGGCATGTACTCGGATTTTCCATAATCTGCATTAAGCGGCCTCCACATCACCCCTACACACCGTGTGTGTGTTCCGAACATGGCCAGCAGACAATCTCAGGTGAAAAAGGTTTAGACAACGTGTACTCATAAAGTACACGGCGTGTACATCTAAAATTTCAAAAAACTCCTCTTTTTCCCAAAAATGACAAGAAAGGGAAAGCATACCTGAAAAGATGGTTCGAGTTCTTACATAAAGAGATTATTTTTTATATGTATTATTGAACTAATTTTTTCTTTCATTACATTATAACACATACTATGTTTTTATGCTCATGCCATTTTTTTGAATTATTTTTCATAGGGTGTATGGTAAGTTAAGATAATGGATGAATTCAAGAATATTTATATCAATAAAAAAATTATTGTTTTATTTTAATGAGTTTTTATTTTATGAAAAAATGGATAATGATTAGAAGTGTCTACGTTGTAATATTTGAGATGTAATGTAAAAGTTGTGGCCTAATTCTCTAAAACTATAAACCTAAAAGGATCCATAATGATAATTATTCACATAATTCAAGATTATGTAATGTGTATGGTCATGGCCTTATAGGTATTTCCATCTATGAATATTTTACATTCCTTATAAGAATATTCATTAGTCTTTAAACAGAATGTCTCCATTTAGTGATTAGTAGGGACACCGGTAGAGATAACCACATTGTCGGGAAGAGGTGGGTGAATCATTTTTCATTGAATAGAGTTTGATTCATAATACATCCACGAGGATTCATGATATACAATATTATAATGTTATAGTGAAGAGATGGATGAAATATTATGTTTACCACCATCGTTAACTTTTCGAGTTTCCCATAGATGGTGTTGTTTTCTTGAATGATTCTCCTTATTAGGGGAACCATCTTCTTGGAAAAAGTGAAAGATGGATTTTAGATACATTGGAATATTTGTGGTCATTCAACAGATTTGGCAGGCTACACGTTGATTGTAATTTTTATACTAATTTAAATTAATTCATAATGTTTTCAATACGTCATATATATGGAAATTTGATCCTAACAGGTTTCAAGTTTGTAGTTGTGTGGAGATTATGATAGATCCATATGTTTTTTTGTTGAGTATACAATTTATATCATTATGTTTCTAGTGAAATAATTATGGGGGATTTCAATTCCATCAGTCAAAATTTTATGTAGGAATATATTATATTATCATGAGACTTTGGATGCCTTATTTTTTATTAGAGAGATTTGGAATCAACACATTATGGGAATTAATTATACCACATGAAATATCAGGAAGAAAACTGTTAGGATGGATGATTGTATCATATTTTTACCTATTTAATAATTTTTTCATTCTCTCATATTATTTCATCAATATTTGGTTATGTCATATGACACCCAATTAGTGAGAAAAATTGTAAATAAAAATTACCAAATTTTTTAGGATGTGTTTTTTAATTAATAGAGTCTTTGTATAATTTTATTAATGGATTAGAGGGGTTCTCACGAAGATGGTTGGAGGTTTTAATAATAAATACGTTGTTTTTATTGTCTAAAAGAAATGAAACATTGTGTAATTCGAGTATATGCCATGTCTGTTATGTAGTGAATATGTCGTTAACCTATTTCACATTTTGTAGAAACTTACCTCTTGTAATGATTAGACAATTCGTAATGTTATGTATTATTTTTAAATTTAAAGGATGGATTTTTCTATAATATTTGTCTCCATATTACTACATGACTTGTTAAGGGATTATATTCCATGTAAATGATTTAGAAACCCAATTTATTATATGGTTCATTTCAATGTCAGTTCGTTTTCCATAGCATTAGTTTCTCTAATCATAGGTCATTTATTCGGTTATTTTTCTTTCATCTATTCAATATGGGTATATTTGATTGGAAATAAGTCACTATTATGAATGCATTTTTTCTTTCTATGTGATTAATGGATTACAGTTCTAATATGAATTGATTTTTTGGTGATATTATTTTCTATTATTCTATCTGTTGACCCATGATGATGATTCATATGGATTATCTGTATATATTTTTTTGATCATGTTCTACGGGTTATTTACTTCGTTAATTGTGCAGAGTTTGTAGTTTGTTTATGTTTTATATTAATCTAACATTGTGTATAATACATTTTATTAATTTAATAAATTATATGATGTCTAAATTGATTCTATAGCCTCCATTTTCATTTATTGTTCCTCTCTGTTGGTGGATTCTCTTATGGTCATGTTCATCCAGAGTCTTCGGTTAGGGGGGTCAATCATTATCATATGTAATTGAACTATTTTTCTCAAATTTTGTATAAGTAATTTCAACAAACTAAATTGATTTATTGGATTTTTTTAACTCTGTTTTTTTAAATGATGGTTTTAAAAAAAATGGTAAATGGAAATTTATTGTCAAATAATTGTCAAATATTTTTGTAATGTTTTTCAAATTATATTTTTATGAAACTGAATTTGTGAGTTGATGTGAAAAAATAGTCCTTAAGGTAATACATTAGTACATAGATGGAAGGATTAGTAATATTACTTAACCTGTGTTGGGGGACTTTTCTAATGGGGAATTCCTCTACTCCATAGGTCTATTATTCTACATACCTAATAGATTTATTTTGTGAAAAACAATTTGGGTGTTAATATTCTCTCTATAATCGAAACATGTCTAGTGAATTGAATCGTACATGATTTTATATTCTAGGAATGAGTTTTATAACAATCCAACCCATGTTTGATGCATGGAATGATGTTACGTATGATGTTTTTATGCAGTTTTGATTTTACTTCCATGGATTTTTGTGAGATGTGATACAATATTATCATGGAATTGATAGAACATTATTGATATACCAAAATTAAATGAAACTAAATATATTTAACCACTTTTATTTGAATTGTGGGGAAAAGGGAAATTTAACTTTTTGTTAATGATATTAATATAGAAACTATAAAACTATTATATTTCACAGTTTTCATTAATGTTGTACATTTCAGGATTATTATTTAGATACGGTATATGAAACATCTAGGAGAGACCGTACTGATCCTATTAGCTCACACTATCAATACTATATAATTTTTCCAAAAACCTTATTATATCATTTGATCAAAGGAATATTAGGGTGACACATTATAATGATATGGTTTTATATCAGCAGTGTTGAGTATCTAGTGGTGAGATGGTTTAAGTCTTCCCACAATATCACATTGAGTAGTTTATTTCCTATCATTTTTGTCCATTATTATCATACATGTACTATGATATTGTTTATTTTATATAGTTTTTTGGT
Organism: Viscum album; assembly: GCA_963277665.1. NCBI lineage: Eukaryota > Viridiplantae > Streptophyta > Magnoliopsida > Santalales > Viscaceae > Viscum > Viscum album. The sequence continues at coordinate 2,029,224,445 of OY728135.1, forward strand.
TTCTACATTGTATTTTATGTTATGGAATATATTAATCCATTCTGTGGTTTTCTCTATTGTATACAATTTTACATAATGTTTCATTAGGATTGGATAAATTGTTCAATGTTGTCTTTTTTTATTCCCATATATTATTTGGATGCACGTAGGGATTGTGAAAAAAATTTGGTAATGACAATTGTTGGGCTTCAAACTTGATTTAGAAGGTTTATCTTGTCAGGTCATTAAAAGTCAAAAGTCTGAAAAAATATAATTTCATTATGACTATTAATTATTGAGGTAAAATCATAAATTTCATAATTATTATTGTGATCCTTTAACAACATCTGGGAGTTATATACTGAATTTATTATCAATCAGGTTCTTGAATTGTGTACAAAATCATTTCCCCTTGAAATAACGTAATATTGATTTTTATTGGTTGAATTATAAATAATAATAAACGGTATTATTGATGAAAGGTCTTATTACAATTATATTTTTTAATGGGTTATTTACTATAGGCTTATGTATTTCAGGTAAATGAATTTCAATCAAAAATTATAAACAATACGACACATAATATATTAACATGAGAACAAAAAATAATTTATTTTATAAGGATATTGGGATTCAACGTATTAATATATAATTTATATTATATAATTTTTTAATCCCTTAAAAAATTATTTTTTTAATTTTATCATATAGAATATATGGTAAATTTCATCTATAATCATACATATCCTATAATAAATGAAACATAACGTTATATTTTTAGACGGAATGAATATGATATGGAGGTGTTTAGAGCAATTTCTAATATATAAAAGTTCAATAATAAAAAATATGATGTGTTTTTAATGGAGATGTTGTTATAGTTTTAAAAGGTCTAACTAATGATGAACATACATATGATACATGAGAACCTTTAGTATCTAGTAGGATTCAAAAATTTATCATAAGATATAAATTTTGAATATTTAATTATCATGAGTATGTCTTCATTTTTGCTGAAAAAACTATATACTATGTATCTATATTGAGTTCTATTTATGATAAAAGGATAAAATAACAACAATATAAAATTGGATCCATGTAAGGTAACCATGATTAGAAAATTTTTTATAGATGTGAATGGGAAGACCCATAAGGTCTATGTGATTTTCTGATAAAAAAATGAAAATTTTGGTATATCATTTATCTAATAAAACATTTGGTTCATGATGTTTATCAGAAAAATCATGTTAATTATTTTGAATAACCATTTTACTTTTTTTAGATGATAATGGACACTCAGATATTACTATCTTTGCTACCTCATTTTTTTGATATAAATTAAATTGATATCAAACCCACTTCCCCAAAAAAGAATGTTGGGAAATATGTATATCTGATACCAACAGAAATATAATAGTTTCCAATTTATATTTTTAATGCCTGATAGCTTCAAATGTCAAACTGTTAATTTTATAAATCTTTAAAAAATGAGTATATATGATTTTATGATGTGATAATATGATTGTTCTTATAAAATATAAATGTTAATTAATTTTTATAAATTCATATTAGTGGGATTGTAGGTTTTATCTAATATTATATCTATATAAAATTATATTTTTTCAAATGAGTTCCTAACTAGTCACTCTATGAAGCTGTAGATGTGTCAGTGATTCTTGATGAATTACAAGCATGAAAGAAGAAAAATAATATTTTTTAAATAACCAATCTAATAAATATAATATGTTATTTGGAACCTGTTTTGTAACATACATTGGTAGTGTTTTGAATTGATTTATCATGTATATCACTATATGGGTCTTTAGTAATGTTATGTGGAATCGATATTATGAAGAATTTCAATCCTTAAAATGAATTATCAATGTTGTATGGAACTACATATATGTATTCAATAATATCATTAATGAATTATATGTTAGAAACTCAACATGATATATTTTATAGAATTAGTATTACTTGTAATTTACATTATAATCCTAGTGAATGTTAGTATATTTTTCTTTTTTTAATTTTTTAAAACATTAGAATGACTATAGATATGTACATGATTTTTAAAGGATATGAACAATTCTTTTAATGGATTGTAAGAATAAATATATCCAAAATTAAGTAGATTATTTAAAATAACATTTTAGTATAATTTTTTAACTAAATATAATATCTGTATGTAAACAATTGATCAAAATAAGACACTATGAAAACAAAACAATAGATGTAAAGTACATCAGAACATTAGATGTTGTGATGTATTTTTTGATATCATGATGTTCACCATTGAACATGAGTTAGATGATTCCATTGTAAGAGAGATCATGGAAAACTATAATATTTGTTGAACTATGTCTTATGTAATGGATCCCAAGACTCACTAATAGATTATACACATTCTTATATAATTCTAAATTATAAAATATATCATTGAGTGCGGTCATGTTATATCTATTTTGTGGTTATTTATATTAGTGAAGCACATATATTAAGGAATACATAATCAAGAAAAATATAATTATATTGTAAAATCTCGTGAAATATTATACATAATATATTTATTTTATTAATGAATATTGTATCCAGTTATTTTAATAATGAAAATATCCAATTTTGATTCAGTCATGTTTTGGTGAAAATCAATTGGATACTAGTTATTAGAATGACCCACCATGAAAGCCCCATTGAATGTATTCAGTAATCAAAAATTTCATGGGTTTATACATGAAAAATGAACATCTCCCTTGAGTATAGTGAGATACGTGGAACTAAAAAAATCATTTTCTGATACATTTCTTAATTAAATACTATTTATAATGGTAATTATAGGGATTCCTGTAATTGAATTTGATCATGTCATCCAATTAAACACATAAAATATTGGATATTTCTAATCATATGAATTCAAATGAAACATCATCCATAATTGAATTAAACTGAGGAAAATAATGTATATTTATATTCATGTCCCATTACAATTATTCAGAAAATTGTATAATGTTAATCTTTTTAAATCATCTTTTTGATTAATAACATTTTATTTATTCATTGTGAATGATGAATAAAATAAAATACATGTAAATTATATAAATTGATATATTTTTAATGTATAATTAGTATCTTATGGAAATTAATTATATATGTATTCATAATATATTTATAATATGTATTTTTCTATATATATTAATATGAAATAAGTGTATGTTTGATGAATATCTCAGATGACCCCCTATATGCTTCTGTAGAACATATTGAAAAAATAAATTTTTTCAGTTTAAACATATATATGGAAGAAGTGATAGAGTATGGGATCAACCACAAAGATAAATGTCATATCGATTAATGTAAAAGATAATACTAATATATTTAATCACTCTAAATAATATCTATGAGATATTTTTTACCTATGAGTTTGGTTCAAGCATTAAAATATATTTAAACTGGAATGCCTACTTTTCCCACTAATTTATGTACTTTCAAAGGATGATCATCCCTTTATTTTACCCCGTCTAAAATCTAACCCTTCTTGTAGATCATGGTATTCCACCCCTCTTTGAGATACTAATTTATTGACAACCCAAATATTCTAGCGGCTTCATTTTCTATATGACACAAACAAAACTATTAAATAAATCTTTAGTATAGTCCTAATTTTTTTTCTTTAATATTGGTGATCTTTTTAGCTTTAGTATTTTTCTGAGAATTAGGCCATCATTAATACATTACATCCTATAATCATATAATAGGATACAACAAATGTAGTATCCATAAATTCCAATATATATATATATACATTTAAAAAAATGATTTATATTCATGATAAAAAAAATATTGACATCATCCTTTTTCTTAACCATCCTTATAAACTATGGAGAACATTTCAAAAATTGTGTTGAGAAAAAAATGATTTAAGGGATATAAAATTTAGAATGAATCCTCATTCCATAAAAATTATATTCATATGAATATAATTGCACAAAATACTAATTTTCACACATAAAAATATAAGCTCTATAAATTACCTTTCGAAATAATAAGACTCCATAAAAAGTACATATAAATTAAAAAATTTAGGTAACATTTGGAATCCATATTATACTACATTTTAGTTTTCACAGGTATATAGGGATTAACCATCATGGTTACATTTGGAATACAAATGGTAGTATATTCCAAAAATCACTGAGGATAAACCCCATTATTTTACACAATCCCATTAAAAAAGGATTTAGAGATATATCAAGGGATCCCCACCCACATTGTATCATGTATCATCTAATATATATATATATATATGAAATTACAAGGATTCATGACATAATCATAACTCTTAAATTAAGCATAAAGGAAAAATAACATTTCAACATTGATATCAAAAAATATAATTTCATGATATTAATATAATGAATACATTTTCATTAATATTTTCATTAATAAATTATCGAAAAAATTAAAAAAAGATATTTATTTTCTTTTAAAAATAGTAAGGCTTATATAGGAATCCTAATATCAAATAACGATTAAGGCATTGAAGATGTGGTTGTTGTCATATACGTTAAAATAATTCTTTATGTTATTTTTTATGGAATGATAAAAACTCTATATAAAAGGAAACCCATTAATAATAAATTTAATGAAATTTATGATAGAAATAAATTATAATATTTTCAAAATTCCTTTCACACACAAGAGTTGAACGATATAATCACGATGTTGATGTTCTACAGAATTACCGTAAATTGAGTTAAGAAATTCCCTTACATCGTTAAGGAGTTGTCTCGTATATTATTTATCATCCTAAATAATAAACATAAAATAATATCTAATTGATTGATAAATATTTTCAGGTTTATTATTCATTTTATAAAACATATTACCATTTTATAATAATAACATAATTATTTATGTTCTTCTCTGACGTCATGGTCATATTTGGTACTTGAGTAGAAAATAAACATTGTATGCTGTCAAAACTCAATGTCTTCACAATTCATTAATTTCAATAATAAAAATTGATATAAATATATTATATATTTATTATATATTTATTAATATTAGTAATTTTAGGCTAACTAAATTCTTTATTCCTGGAGACGGTAGATCCAAGATATGCATGAACACTCTGTTCAATTGTTAAGTCTTATTGAAATAACAAAATGATATTAAATGTATCTAAATATGTATATATATAACATCATTATAGAATAATTAATAAGTAATTTATATCTAATATTTCAAATAAAAAAATCCTTACTTCCTTGCAGGGTATTTTTGAATGAATCACATGATTTTGATTAGGTGGGATTCCACGTGTCCCCAAACTAAGTTATCATATAACCACAATAAGGAATACATGATGGTATATTTACTGTCACATTTCATTATTATTAAATATGTTATTATTCAAATATTAAAATAATCCATGTCCATATGAATTTTTTTAAGATCATCCATGAAGGAGGTAATGGATAAAAAACAAAAACATTATTCATATAGATAAATAACTGCAATAACTTGGAAAAAATTTATTTATTTGTATAAGAGGAGGAGACAAAGAAATATGCAAATGATATATTCCATTAAAGCCATAAATCCTATTCTTATACATTATTTTGGAATTAACATGCATTTAAGGATGCTGGTGTTATTGAGAAAGTAGAAAAATATGGTAAATTAATATATGTACATTGAGAAAATTAACTCTTGAATATTCTCTGCTGGAAAGGAAATTGAGGACATATGATTTTGTATTTTTGTTATAATAGAATCTCATTATATTGGGGAGAGTGATAAGGAGTGGTTGGGGTAGATATTTTAGGTGTTATATGGATAATTAAGCGGGTAAGTTTCTTTCCACCCCTCAACCAACCATTAAATGTATCTATTTTTTGGTATGTTAATCTTTTACATTTAAACAATAAAAAATTTAAAAATTTTACAAAAACTAAGGTAAATAATTTCATAAAATGGATATTTTTTAAATACCTAAAAAATAAATAGACCTCAAAACACCATTTTTTATTATATACCAAATATGGAATCAATTTTATTGAATTAAATTCCCATAAATTGAAGAAGTATATTTAAAACTAATTTTATAGATAAAACAGAGAACATGTGTCTTCAATTAACATGTCCAAAAGATGACATAGATGTTATATCCAATTTAAAAATTAAATTATTATAATTGACATTAATATAAATAACTGATAAAAAATAGTCTACTTACACTCTAAAACAAAATAAATCTACAATCATACTATATATATAAATTAGACTAAAACAGTATTTGATGTAAAAAGAAGTAATTTTTTATTTTCATTAAACTATTAATATTATCATAAAAATATCAAACTTTTATCCTAAGTAAAATATTATCTTCCTTTTCCTATAAAGAATTTAATTTATTGAAAATATTACAATTAAAAGTTTCAAAATAATATATTTAAAATTGGTTCACACTAAAAAGGTGGTAAATGTATTTTTTTAATATACTTCTTTTTTGCATACAAATGAATTTGATATTATATGATGTTTATAAAAAATATAAGAGGAATTTAAAACATTAAATTATGTAATATATATATATATATATACATATATATATATATATATATATATATATTTCATTACTATAATCCAACCTGTGTGATTTATTATCTTATTTCTTCAAATTGTAGTTATGAACCATTTATTTTTTATTCATAAAAACATATCTTTTTATTTTTAAAAAATATTTTATTAATTTATAATTAAATTTACAAAAAGTAAGTAATGATATATTCATATATGAACCATAATTTTCAATATTCAGTTAATACAATTCATTTTTAGATATTCTAACACCTTGGTTATGATGGTAACATTAAAATAATGATATTTAATTATTTGTTTATGATTAATGTGGAGTATTATGGAGATTATTGATAATAGTAATTCTCTTAAAAAAATGGTATGTTACATTCTATCCCCCACCACCTTTTATAAATTACATTCCCTAAATTTAATACTGTAATTTAAAACAATGTGTTTTAATTTTCAAAAAACCATTTTTGAAATTCCACATTGGAAAAAGATTAATGAGTCCTTAAATTATAGGTAATAAAAAAGTCTTACATGGGTCATCGGAGATAACAAATTCTTGGTTTCCATGTAGGAAAACATTGTTATGGAAGAGAAAACTGGTCATCCTGTTTTGACAGATAGTGATATAAAACATTTCCAGGAAAAAGTTATCAATCCTAGCATGTGAAATTTATGATGGGTAAAACATTCATTGATTTCATTGTAGGAAAAGTAATTGAAAAACATTATTATTATAAGATCCTTTACATAGTGTGTAGGAATTATTTTACTACTTATAATAAGATCCTCAGGAAAAATACATACTTGAAAAAGAGTGTTTCACCTTTAAAAAATTACACAAAAATATCATATTTTCCTTAAAAGGATGAGTATTCATGATTAATATACTTTTATATAATGAATAAACCCAAAAACAATAGATATATATTTTTCCTATATTGAAATATTAACCAAATATAATATTTTTAGGATATGATAAAAATATTCTACCAAAATAATAAACCATTGGATGAGGAAAAAAAATTATTCTCCAAATTTCATTTGTCAAAGAAGATGTTAAACATAGACTAATAAAAAAAGTATCATTAAATTTGACCCAAAATTATCATAAGTATGTTTGAAATCCAAAACAAGGAAGAATTTAATTACCTAGTGTTCCAAGAAATATTTTTACTTTTATCCCCATATAACATCGATCACTCTTAATGTCTCATATAAAAATGTAATTTCAAAAATTATATATTCCACTTGATAGGATAATTATTTCCATAAATATCCAAAATCTCTATAATTCAATATTTTTCTCATAGATTCATCTCAATGATAAGTCAATGATTACTCTAGTCATAAAATCCCATAGTATTCTATATACCTTAGACATATAGGGTCACCATAATCAACATATTATTTTTCCATAAACACGTAAAGTAAAAAAATTCTAACTAACCAGGGACATCATATAGGCCAGTAGTGTGTGATGCACCCATTTCGCCCCATGGTTGTGGCTTCAATCCCCATATACATGCTAGATGTGATGGGTTGTCACCCTTCTTGTTGCTTGTCTATTTTATTAAAATTAAAAAATAACATTAACATGTTTTATCCTCAATGGTTGTTGTATACTTCGCATTTTTATCCCAACACATCATGACATCAAAATAATCATAGATTAAGTATTATATATTTTGATATTTATTTTTATTTTACCACTAAATTATTTAATAAAACTATTCCAAAACACATGAACATTATACCAAGATCATGGTGTCCACCTTCTTTCAACGTCATTGTTTCAACATAGATAGATTGCCTATCAATCCAAACAATGATTTGGAGATTCTTAAAAATCACTTCCTTATTTTTCCATGTACCCATTTTCTAACACGAGTCAGATGGGTGATCATAGAGAAATATTTCAGATAAATAATCATGTATGACATATAATTTCTAAATAATATATAAGACTTTATTTTTATTAAATATTCATAATCATGTTTTTTTATGACATTCAATATATGGTACTATTAAAATTACATAAGTATGTGTTGGAAGAAAATAAATTAATATCAAATATATTGTAGGTAAACAAGGATCTCTATTATTAGGATTTTTTTTGAAATCATTATATTCAAAAAAAATACGGTGATATGGTAAAATATCATGAAATGCATTGATAATATTTACCTTTTATGAAAATATGAGATTATTGGGAATATATGATTTCATAGAAAAAACCTCTGATCCATGATGTTTTCATGGTATAGGGGAGGTTTTTGATAACCAATTAATCTCTTTTTAAGTTATTTATATGTTTGAAAATGTTTCAACATCATCCGAGCCTGAATTTGAAACAATTATTGCAAGAAAGACATCTAGAAGATATAATAATGTTTTTTTGAGATCCACCTTCTTCCATTTGTATTCAAAGTTCCTCAATCTGATTAAATTCATAGAATTAGAATTTAATTTAAATAATATACATAGAAATGTTCCATATGTATATCCCATGATCCTAATACCTAATATTGTATAAACCTTTCATTTGATACCAACTATAAGGAATAAGACTTTAACATTACATAAATCCTGATTTTTCTGATGAATACACTTTTTTAATATTATTTATATTTTAGGTTTATAATGTTTGATAATTATTCCATATTTAATAAATAACACCACATAACCATTAAATATAATACTACCAAAGCAATATTTGTTTTATCCAAAATATAAAACATTAAAAAAACATGATTTATTATCATTATTAAAATATTATTGATTACTTACATTCTATTACTCTTCCTTTTACCCTATGGAAAGAAATTAAAAAACTTGTTATGAGCAGAAAAATCTCAGTAATAGATATAGAATTAGGAATGAAACCATTAACACAAGGATATTTTGAACTCATGAAACCATTATAATGAAATCATGCATTTTACTAATAAAAACAATAAGATATTTATGATACTTCATGAAATAAAAAAAATCCTAAAAAACATCATTTTATTATAAAACATAACGTAAATTTGTTGATTCCATATCATTCTTAAATTTTTTCATTCACAATTAAATGGTGAGTAATATTTATAGTGACTTTTAGAATACCCATTGAAGTATATTCCATAAATATCTTTGAAGAGTCTATAACATTTCACTATATCCCATTACCCAATACAGTGGAGAGATATAATGGGCTCAACCACCCTCAGTTTTTTAACAGAACCACCAGTATTGAAAAGAAATTACCTTGATCCATGATATAGTCATAACACATAAAATAAGCATAATGGAAAAATGAAATTACCACATTGAAATAAAAAAATATCATTTCAAGATATTGGTATAATAAAACCAATTTTTATACCATTTTCAATTAAATAAATACCCACAATTGTAAAAAAAGGTACTTATTTGCATATTAAAAAAATTAAATATTATTGATGAATCAAATATCAAATAATGGTTATGACATTTATTATTCCATTGTCTTCATATACGATAAACAACATTAATTTATACAATTTATATGTAAAATAAAACATTCCATATAAATATATTTATCCTAAAAAACATTCAATGAAATTAGAAAAAAAATATAATTAACAAACTTGTGAAAAATAATTTCACGCACAAGATTTGAATGACATGATCACAATGTATAAGTTTAACCTAAAGAATGTAAATTGGGTGATGAAATTCACATACCTTGTTTCTGATACGTATCATACGTTCTTTATCACCCAGAAAAATAAAATAACATTAATTTATAAATTACATTTTTCAAGAATTTTATTCATCTTAAATCAATTCATAAAATGTAATAATAATTAAAAAATTATTTACATTCATGTCAGACGTTTTGTTGATATTTAGTACTTGAGTCGATAATGAACTTGGTATAATGTCAATAGTCCATGTGGTCATAAGTCCATCTTCTCCATAATATAAAACATTATTTAAATATCATATAAATTTATTATATAGTTATATATATTAATATTTAGAAACAAACTAAAAACACCGATGATGAATATGGTATGTCGTATGTATTCATGAAGCTTTATTGTTGGTTCTTGTAGCATAAAAAGAATGAAATTAAATGGAATGTATGTAAATATATAAACCTGTATAATATAATTAAAGTAACATTAATTCTTCATTTATAAGATATGTTTTTACTAAAACCATCCTTAATTCATTCATGTGATGTTTGATTAAATCACATCATTTTGAGGGGGATGTAGTCCACACATCCCTAAATAATGTTATTGTATAACCAGAGTAAGGATATAAACAAGGTATGTTTAATACACCATTTAAAGAATGGGATATAATGTATAATGTAAATATTAAAATATTTTTAGGATAAAAATAGTTTTAATACTATCCATGAAGGAATTGATGGAAAAATAGAAAAACCATAATTGGCGATGCCAATTAACCAGCATAACTTTGATAAGAATTTTATTTTGTTGAATAATAGGTGGTTGGTAATCAAATGGATATGATTTATAATAGACCTAAAACTAAATTATATAATATATTATGAATTTATCATTTATTGATGTATTATGTAGGTTAGTGGAACGTAGAAAATATCTGAAATTATGAGAGGTACATTGATAAAATTACCTATAGAATATCACCTCCTTGAAACACTAATAATGACCATGGAATTGGAAATTTGGTGAGAGAAGAATAATTTGGAAGTGGGGAGAGTTAGGAACATAGTTTGGGGAAGATATTTTAGAAGATTTAAGGCATTTTGGGTCGAAATGTGGAAGTGAGTGGTGGTAATTATTCAGGAGGAGATGTGAGTTCATGTTAATTTTTTTAAAAACAAACAGAGTCATGGATTGGTCACCCAATTCATCCCCCAAAGAAATGTGGAGATGTGAGTTCATGTAATTAATTAATTGATTATTTTAAATGAAAGGTAATTCAAGTTAAGGTTTAATTAATTTCAATGAATGAAAAATTTAATTATTATTATTTAGGATGGTTAGGTTAGATACACACCATAATGGATCAAACCGCTATGGTCCATTACATTATTAAAATACAGTGTCGGAGTAGTTTCGGGGTGTCAAGGTGACTTATCCCCCACACTTTTGCAATTTTTCAATTTTGAAATTAGTTCTATCAGAGTGACCGAAGTGAAAAGTTCCACTGGTGAGACCAATGTGAACAGTACCATCAGTGAGACTGATGTGAAGAGTTCCATTGGTGAGACCGATTAGAAGTGTTCCCTCAGTGAGAATAATGTGAACAATTACATCGTCGGGACCATTGTGAAGAGTTAAAATTATAAGAATGATGTGAAAAGTTCCATAGTTGAGACTGATGTGAAAAGTTCTCTCAGTGAGATCGATGTGAAAAGGTCTATTTTTTAGACTGATTTGAATAGTTCAATCAGATCAGTCTGTCATTCTGTGAACAGTACCATCAAATCAGTCTGTCATTCTGTGAACAGTTCCATCAAATTGGTCTATAATTCTATGAACTGTTCCATCAGATCGGTATGTCGTTCTGTGAATAGAACCATAGAATTATTGAGACAGTATGTGAATAGTAAGATCAGCTCAGTTTATCATTTTCTGAACAATACAATCGGATATGTCTATCATTCTGTGAACAGTACCATCAGATTGGTCTATTATTCTATAAATAGTATCGTCGAAACATTCTGTCATTCTGTGAAAAGTACCATCAGACCGGTGAGTCATTCTGTGAATTGTACCATTATATCATTATGTCATTCATTGAATAGTGCCATCAGATTGATCTATCATTCTTTGAACGCTACCATCGGATCAGTGAGTCCATGATCATTGAATCCCGAATCAGTGAGTCATTTGGTGAATAGTGTTACTAGGATTGCTGAGTCAAGGATAGGTGAGTCCATGATCATTGAGTCATTCAACGAATAATGTATCCTAGATCGTTTAGTCAATGATCAATGATTCCATGATCGGTGAGTCATTTTGTGAACATTGCTTCTAGGATCAGTGAGTCATTCTATGAATACTCTTTCAAGGATCAATGAGTCCAGAATCGGTGAGTCATTTTTGTCAATATTGTTTTCAAGGATAGGCGAGTCAAGGATCGGTGAGTATACAGTGTTCCTAGAATTGTTTATAGTGTTTCTAAAATCAGTAGTTATACAATGTTTCCAGGATCATGAAAAGTGTTTCGAGCATCCAACAGTTTGGACCCTTTAATGATTTTATTGAAGTAAAACACATTCAAGGCCTTGTTTTAAGGGATTTTTAGACAAATAAATTCTTATAACTCCTATATTAAGTTTTCTATGTCCCGATATGTATTTACATGGTCAAACTATGTGGTTTAAAGCGATCTGATTTTAATGGAAAATCTCGAGTATATTAAATTGATGCTCTGTTAAATCTTCAAAATCAGTTAGATATATTACTCCCTTATTCAACCTCTTTGTTCCCTAGTACGAAATGATCAAACATTTCATTCATCCCATAGGAGTGGCGTGATCGAACCTAAAACCTCAAATCGTTTCCCCATGATGTTTCTTAATGCTACAAGTGCAAACATATTTTGTTTCTAGTAGCAAGTGTCGATCCTTCATTTATATATGGAATGTTTTATCATCATTAATTTTTGTTCATATCCTTATATTTCTATGTACCTATTTTGGTATGTGATATCCATACAACTAATGATGCTTTCTTGGTTTTTGGTTGGTGCGATTGTACTGCAACATCCTCGGGTGGATACAGTTGTCACGGGAGGAGGTGATCATTATAATTTTTTTGGATCGTTCTCATATTAATAATTACAAGACCATTTTTTATAGGGGATTCAATGCTTCTATTTTCATTTATGTGAAATTTTATAGATAGCATGTTTTATCCCACTAGATCACGATGGAATTGAGAAAACAAATATTTGAACCTGGTAAATAAATTGATATTGATAATATGTTATAGCCTCTTGTTTTTATAGATAGTGTTATATTTATTCATGCTTGTTTAGATTTCATTCAGGATGGAAAATGGTAATGAACATAAAAGAGGATTTAATTGATATTTGATTGTCTAAATAGAATGAGGCATGTAAATGAATATGGTTCTTCATGCTGTAATTTGATATTAATCAAATTGAGATAGTAAGAATGATTAATTATTTGTTATAGCTTACTGGTTAGGTATCTAGAATTTGGAACCAAATAATAATAAATCGGTTAATCAAAGATAGATCAAGGAATTGTTTGTTTGATAAATGATAATTCCATGTATGGTTTTGAGTTACCCTCTTACTTTTCTAAGGGACAAGAGCCTAATGGATATGGTATTTATTTTTCTTTCTACATGTGTTGTGATGCGAAAATGGATGGCTATTGCGATTTGTGGTGGCATGGAGGACTTATGGTAGGTGATGTAGTTGATGCCTAGGGTGGCGAGATGCATCAGTTTATGCATGTGGGTATTAGAGAGGACACCAGGTATGATGAAATGAGTTCGATGTGAATGTTTTTATTTTTACAGATTCTTATTGTTTGTTTATCTATTTTACTTTCCCCACTAACCAAGCCAGCTGGTCATTCACACCCTTCTTCCTAAAGGGGTGAATACACGTTGGGTATGCCATGTTCATTCCATGTTTGGATTCTCAAGGGTGGATGGGTCTACACTCTTGCTATATGAGGCAATGACTCTACAGGTTGGTCATCTACACAATGTGTTGAGACCCCTTGTGTTTAGTAACATAGAATGTTTTCTTGAATGCCACTGAATATGGTAATTTAATGCTGTAATTTAATAATTGAATAAATGATGTTAACCCACGTGGTTGGAGGTCGCTGGGATGCAATGATGAGGGAACAATTTTTCTAGGATGGTGGACTTTGGGTATGATGCTAATGAAATGTAATGTGGAATTCTTACTGTTAAATTAATTTTTAAAGAATTAATTAATGTAAATAGAACAGATAAAATGGGAATGAATTAATGTAATAAAACTCTTTAAATGGTTGTGTTCTTCTATGATACCTAGTCTTAGAAGTGGTAGTCGGGAGTCCGAGAGAAGTTAGATGTAGTGGTGTCTAAGAATAGGTTATTCCCATAGTGTGCTTGTGAGAAATAGTATATATTCTAATTTTTTATGTTTCTATATGCTAATCCACCCTGTCAATTTGGGAAACTGAATACCCAGGGATTCTATGCCATGGGGGTTGTTTTCACCAAAATTTTGGTCAGAGTATGGATGTTTGCCTACCCCATTTGTCCCCGCTCTCTTTTCATGGTTGATACTTGTGCTGATAGGCACATCAATTAGTTTTTCCCATATATGTGTTTTGTGGGCTATAATTTCTTATGGTTATTCATACACATATATTTTGTATATAGTATCATATGGACTACAATAGGCATAACATTTATAGGTTGTTATAGCATGAGGATTCTTACTTGGTTTGTGGGATGTAATTTCTTGAGGTATAATTCCCAACGTATGATACATGTTTTTGGAGCTATGTTGGCTCCAGGAAACTACCTAGTTACATTATTTTTTGGACAATGTGGTTTTTTTGCATGAGTTGCATGTTGTGGTGCCTCGCCCAAGTGTCTACGGGCAATGCCTTTTTTGAGAGAGATTCTTAAGACGTGCGACATTGGGGAAATGAAGAAAACCAATGGCGAAGTAGTTGCGGGGTACCCTTTATATTATTTATTATATTATATAATCTTTTCCCATTGCATGAATCTAGTGTCTCTTGCTGAGTAATGAGATATCATTGATCATTACATCTTGATATGGGAGTAATTAGGGGAAGAGTTTGTCTTTTTTTAGATGATGATGTAGTCATATCTGATGTAGAAGGGGGAAGATTCCCAATTGGGGGATCTTGAGGTGGAAGTCTGGAGAGACTAAGT
This sequence comes from Viscum album, assembly GCA_963277665.1. Lineage (NCBI taxonomy): Eukaryota > Viridiplantae > Streptophyta > Magnoliopsida > Santalales > Viscaceae > Viscum > Viscum album. The sequence continues at coordinate 2,029,239,927 of OY728135.1, forward strand.
TGTTAGTGGTGGGGCCCCTAGTGACTGGTCTGAGGATGAACACCACCGAGTGTGGTATCATGGAAGGATATTTGATCCTTTGATGATCTTTGAGACAGTTCTTAGAGAGTTCCATAGTTCTCCTTTAGCGGTTCATCCTGGCATAAAAAATATCATCCGAGCATTTTGGAGTCAATTTTGGAGGTCTGGGATAAAACATGTAGTAGGGGAGTTTGTGACTCGATGTTTGGTCTACAAGATGGTTAAGAAGAAACACCATGTTCTGGTTGGATTTTCCAGCCAGTAGATGTTCCTTAGAGGAAGTGGGAGAAAATTTCAATGGACATTGTCACTGTTTTACCTTGAGTAGAGGGAGGACATGTTTCTATTTGGGTGGTAGTGGATTTTTGTAACAAAATTAACTCACATCATTCCAATCCAAGAGTCATGCTCAATGGATGTATTGTCGCGGCAGTATCTGGAGGAGGTGGTGAGTCATCATGGAGTCCCATGCATGATAATTTCTGATAGAGATCCATTATTTTAAACTTTGGTGTGGAAAGCTCTCTATCATTCTTTTTTGTTCTCAGATATGCCTTAGCACTACTTTTCACCATCAGACGGATGGTCAGACAGGGGGGACCATCTACACCATAAAAGACATGTTACACTCTTGTGTCCTGGATTTTGGATGTTTGTGGATGAGGCACAAACCTTTTGTGGATTTCACATACAACAATAGTTTTCACTCCACCATCTGTATGGTGTCATTTGAATAATTGTATGGTTGGCATTTCCCTTCTACGTTGTGCTGGACTGGGGTTAGAGAGTCCATAATTCTCAGACCAGAACTAGTATAGAATACAAAAGAGATGGATCAGGTGATTCGTGAGACGATCATGATAGTGCAGGATTATCCTAAATCATATGTCGATAAAAGGAGGAGACCCTTACATTTTTATGTGGGGGTCACATGTTTCTGAAGTAGTATCCATGTCATGGGTAGTGAAGGTATAGTCATGGGAGTAATCATTATCCTCAGATTGTTGGGGCCTTCATGATTATGGATCATTTTGGGGTTGTGGCATATCAAGTAGCACTTACCCCACATATGATCCTAATATATGATGTTTTTCATGTAACCTCGCTTCATCATTGTCATCATGATGACTCTCACATAATCTATTGGGAAGAGATCGATGTTGATGATGATGTGACCTTTGATGAGCGTCCTGGGGAGAACCACGACCACAAAGAGATTGTGTGGTGAGGGAATTATTTTCCATTGGTTTGGGTCTTGTGGAGACACGATGGAATGGATGAGGGTACATTGGAATGTGGTTTAAAAATATATTCTCAGTATCCATAGTTGTTTGGTTTTTAACTCTTTTTGTGTAATGATGATTGCATTTTGGTTATAGATGTGTCGAGTTTATGGGATGGATTTCTTTGGTTACTTCTAGCGGCAAGATATCTTTTGAGAGGTATCTTGATTTGTGGTTATTTAATCTTCTTATTTGTTTCCTTTATGGTTGATTATGAATTCATTTGGATGAGAATGTTTTGATAGTTATCTGATGTAATGTACAGGACCTAAATGGTCCATTCCATTACGAATATCGGCTGTCTAAGGTGTTCCTGGAGGTCAAGGTTACTTATCCCCAAAAAATTTCCAGTTTTCTAATTCTGCAAATAGTTCCATTGGTGAGACTAATGTGAACAGTGACATCAGTGAGAATGATGTGAAATGTTCCATCGGTGAGACCGATGAGAACAGTTCCATCGGTGAGACTGATGAGAAAATTTCCATCGGTGAGACCATTGTGAACAGTTCCATCGGTAAGACCTATGTGAACAGTTCCATCGGTGAGACCGATGTGAAGAGTTCCATCAGTGAGACCGATGGGAACAGTTCCATCGGTTAGATCGATGTGGAAAGTTCCATCAGTGAGACCGACATACAGATTTACATCAGTGAGATCGATGTGCACATTTCCATCGGTGATGCCGATGTTAATAGCTCAATCAGTGAGATCGATGTATATAGTTCCATTAGATCGGTTTATCATTTTTTGAGAAGTACCATTAGATCGGTTTGTATTTCTATGAATCATTCCATCAGATCAGTGTTTTTTTATTTGAATAGTACAATCAAATCGGTGAGTCATTCTACGAACAATACCATCAGATCGGTCTTCCATTCTATGAACAGTACCAACAAATCATTCTGTAATTCTATTAACAGTACTATCAAATACTTCTATCATTTTGAGAATAGTACCATCAGATCAGTATGTCATTCTGTGAATAATACAATCAGATCAGTGAGTCATTCTGTGAATAGTACCATCTGATCGGTCTTTCGTTTGGTGAATTGTACCATCAGATCATTCTGTTATATGGTGAACAGAAACATCATATCGGTGATTCCTTGATCATTGAAACTAGGATCAGTGAGTCATTTTGTGAATAGTGCTTCCAGGATTAGTGAGTTTAGCATCAATGAGTCAAGGACTGGTGAGTCATTCAGTAAATAGTGTTTCTAGGATAGGTGAATCTAAGATCGGTGAGTCCATTTGTGGACTGTGATTCCAAGATCATTGAGTTAGTTTTTGAATAGTTTTTCTAGGATTGGTGAGTCAACAGTCAGTGAGTAATTCCAAGAAAAATGTTTCCAAGAATAGAGAATCTAGGTTCAGTGAGTCCAGGATCAGTGAGTCTAGGATCAGCGAGTTTGCAGTGTTTCCAGAATCATGTATTGTTTATCCAGGATAGGTAGGGGTATAGTGTTTCCAGCCTCGTAAATAGGGTTTCTAGCTACCGAAATGTTTCCCCATTGATGTTTTCTTTGATGTATGATGTATTCAAGTCCATGTTTTAAGTTATTAAAGGACAAATAAAATCCCATAACTCCATTATTAGTTTTTCTATGTCCTTAGATGCCTTTAATTTTTCAAACTATGTAGTTTAATATGATCCTCATTAAATGGGAAATTCTTTATATCCTAAAATGTAGCTCTATTAATTAATATAAAGTAAGTAAATATGTTTCTCCCTTATTTTACTTTTTTGTTATCATGTGTGTGGATCTTGAACCATTCCTTCTTCCCATTGGAGCGGTGTGGTCGAACAAAAATCCTCATATCATGTCCCCTTTATGTTTCTTACTTCTGCATGCACCCCCTTGTTTTGGTGTAAGCAGCAAGTGTCGATCCTTCATCTGTACGGGTTCATCTCATTCTATTTCTCCTTTCCCTATTATTGTATGTGATATCCATAATTCTAATAGAGTTTTTTTTTTTAATTTTGGTGGTCATAACACGACATCCTTGGGTAGATACACTTGAAATAAGAGGCGTCGATCATGATTCTTTGTGTGGATCAGTCTTGTATAAAGAATGGATAAAACTGTTTGAGGTTGGGGATCCATTTCTTCTCATTTATTTTATGTGAAACTGTATAGTTACCAATATTTATCCCACTGGATAACAATGGAATTTACTTATTAAATATTAGAAAAGGATAAATAAATTGATATAGATTATATGTTGTTGCATTTTGTTTTGCTAGATAGTGTGATATCTATGATTTATTATTTATATTTCGTTTAGGATAGAAATTGGTAACAAACATAAAGCCATAAGTAATTGATAATTGATTGGATAAATATAAAGTGCCTTGTAAATGAATCTAGTTCTTCTTGTTGTAATTTGATGTTAATGAAATTTTTGTAGAAAGAATGTTTAATTATTTTTGATAGCTTACCAGTTTGGTTTCAAAAATTTGGAACCTATGAATAATAAATAGCTTAATCTAATATGGATTAATGAACTTGCTATTTGATAAAAGATAATTCTTTTTAGGGTTTTGAGTTACACTCCTGCTTGTTTAAGGGCCAATAGCACAATTGATATGATGTTTCTTTTCTTACTGCTTGTGCTGTGATGTGAGCCAGGATGGATGATGTGATATATAGGGTAATTTAGGCCAACAGTTTGTTGCCTCAGTTCACACATAGAGGGGAGAGATGCATCAGTTTATACATGTGGGTGTTGAGGAGGACACTGGGGATGAATAAATGGTTTAGATGTGAATGTTTGGATTCTTACTAATTCTAATTGTTTATTTATCTTATTTACATTCCCCACTGCTCAAGGTAGATGGCCTTTCATTACCTTCTTCTGATAGTGGAAAAGACGTGAAGGGTATTCCCTATGATATTTGTGTTTTTTTCACAAAGGAGGATGGGTATACACTCTTACTATAGGCGGAAAACACTCAGCATACAGTTCATCTACACACTGTATTGTTTCCCCTTGAGTTTAGTAGCATAGAATGTCTTCTATAATACCTTGGAATATGGGAAATTAATGATATAAATATATAATTGAATAAATTATATTATCCCATGGGGTTGGATATATGCTGGGATTCAATGCTGAGGTTAAAATTTTTAAGGGATAGTGGACTTTGGGAGTAATACTAATGAAATTCAAAGTGTAATTGGTAATGGTAAATTAACGGTTAAAGAATTAGTTAACGTAAAGTGGAACTAATAAAATGGGAATGAAGTAATGTAATAAAGCACTTTAAATGGTTGTTTGATTATAGGAATCCTAGTCTTAGAAGTGGCAGCCAAGTGTCTGAGAGATGTTAGCTGAAGTTCAGTCTAATACTAGGTTATACCCATACTTTGGTTGTGAGCTATAGAATATTCTGTACTTTTTGTGTTTCTATATGCTACTCCACCATATTAGGTTAGAAAACTAAAACCCTTGGGATTATGAGCTCTAGGGGGTGTTTTACCAACCATCCAATGGGAGGATGGATGGCTGACTACCCCCTTTGGCCCTACTCTCTTCACTTGATAGTTACATGTGCTAATAAGCACAGTGGTTAGTTTTCCCCATATATGTGTCTTGATGGCTCTAATGGTTTTTAGTTATTCACACACATATATTCTGGATATAGTATCTTATAGACTATTATAAATGTAACATGTATAGACAATGACAGATTGAGCATTCTTACTCGGTGTGTGGGATATAATGTCTTGAGGTATAATTCCGGACGCACAATACACGTTATGCGAGTTGTGGTGCTCCCATAAACTGTTTGAATACATTCTTGTGTAGACATATTTGTTTTGTTGTCTGAGGTGTATGTTCTGGTTCTTCTCCGAGGTGTCTTCAGGAAAGCCTTTTGGAGAGAGATTCATATGATGGGTGACATTAGGGAACATCAGCAAACCAGTGGGGATGTTGTAGCGAGGTACCTTTGATATTCATTGTTATATTATATACATATGTATTAATTACATATTGAGAGTATCCACAGTTATTATGGGAACATAGTATACCTATTTAGGTGATGAGTTAGTTTCACTTGTCATTCACTGTTCTTTATCATGATTTCATTGCTTTTTCACAAGAGGATTCAGGGAGGATCCTACTGAGTATATCGATATACATACCCAATGTATATATAAACAATTTTAAAGGTCACTTAGATCATGTTGGAGATCATTATGGTTTCTTCTAGCTTGGGGTTTCTAGAGCAGTTCGGGATTGTGGTTGTAGTTTATTTAACAATTTTTGGGGTACTTACAGTTTTCCCCTTTCAGTTGTAGTTTTTTTTTCAAGACATTACAAATTTTTACTGGGGAAATTTATTATATTTATAATTTATTTGAAGTTGGTTGGTGCCTAAAAATTCACTATCTTCTGCATGTATTCTATTATAGGGTAATGGAACACATCTATGTATTTACTATACCTACTGAGACAGTCACCAACCTAGGGCCTACTAGAGGCGGGACTCGGGGGTCACTATTTCCCTTCTCACATTTCATGCCAAGTAGGGGCACACCTTGTGGGGGGGGGGGGGGGTGTTGTGACAAACACCTCAACCAACCAATAAATTTTGCATGTTTTTGGTTCGTTAAACTTTTACATTTCAACATTATAACTTTTAACAATTTTACCTATACCACATAAATAATTTTTTAACCATTTTAACATTATTAATACCTAATCATTAAATTACCTACTCCAAAATAATTTCTACCTTATTATTAATAATATGGAATCTATTTTACCATACTAAATTATAATAATTTGAAGAATTATATTTAAAAATAAATCCACATACCAATTAGAAAAGTGCATTTTAATGTAAAATGTTCAAAGTTCACATTGATTTTATATCCAATATAACTCTGAAACCGTTTCCAATGATGTAAGTTAAATAAAATTTTAATAAATTGGTAAAATTACATAATAAATGAAAATAATCAATAATATAAATATGTAGATAAATTAGAAGACAAAATAGTTTGGAATTAAAATTTTGTACTTCAAAATAATGATTAGAAAAAAAATTTAAAAAAATTATGAAAAAATAATCCAATGTAAAATTTTAAGACCTTATTCTAATGAAGATGTTTATTTTATCAAATAGAACGTATAAAAGTGTCAAAAAATAGATTCAAAATGTTTTCCCCAATAAAAGGTGGTAAAATTAAATATATTTTTTTAAAAAATACACCTTTGATGCATAAAATGGAATTTCATCTAATATAATGTATAGAAAACATTAAGAAGAATTTAAAATATGAAATTAAATATTTTTCATATTTATTTCAATAATATAATACAAAAATAGTGATTTGAAATCTTATTTGTATAAAACCCAAATAAGCACATTTGAATTGTTTTTTTATGAAATACATTTCCTTATAGTTTTATAAAATTGCATTAATTTATAATTTTTTATTCAAGTATTTAATTATATATAAATTTATAAACAAATATTTTCATATTTCATTAAAAAAAATTCATTCTATAAATTATAACTGCTATATTATGAAATAATAATTGAAATAACATTATTTCACTGTTTTTATAACCTCTAAGTGGAATGTTAGATATCTTATTAATCATTGTAATTATTTTTTTAAAAAAATTACAATATTACATATGAGGTATAATTTATTGAAATAACCTCTTCAAACTTGTCATCTTTTGAGATCATAAGAAATTATAAGAATTAATATGATAAAAAAACTAGTTTTCACTTTTTTCAAGAGGACTTGGATTATAGGTAAGAATTCCATTCAATCTCCATGGATTTCGGCAACGACGTTAGTAATATATCTATTAGATGTGGGATATAGTTGTAGTTTTTCACCCTTTATGGAATCCCTTCGACTAATAATTATCCATGGACATGGATGCCTACCACCATCAACCCCATCCTATGATTTGACTACAAAATGGATAGAATAATAATCACTAGAATCAATAATGGGGACCATCAACCCATCCTAGGATGAACTAGATGACTTTTTCAATATTTCTTGTCATAGATACTCATTAAGAAGTCCATAAAAATGATTAACTAGATTAATAGTTATGACTTCACTTTTAGGACTCATCCTGGTGCATGATAGTTTATCCCTAGAATCTTTTCAAACCATTGCCTCGGTGATATCATTATTACCACTCCCAGAGCACAACCCCTCAATATTTGGAGAACCCAATGGGGGTATTGATACCTCCATCATCAACCATTCGATACACCTTTTCATAGTTATGTCTACTTCCACCATGGGTACCCTCAAATCCATCATCCTTATCAACCTCAAAACTCCTTTTCTCTAAAGATACATTCTATTATAGATAATGATACTCAGTTTCCATTATCAAATGGATAAAGAGGTTGACTACCAAGATATTTCCTTCCCAATGATCACTATTTCATAACATTGTTGCGGCCTTTACACCCACTATCCCCTGATCAGATGAACCATCTACCAGGATGGTCATCCAAAATATTCCCCTACATGTTTTTCCTACATGATTTTTCATATGAATCAGTCTAGAACCATGCCTACTTGTAGCTAATGGATGGCCCATGTTCTTAAAATAAAAACAATCATCCCATGATCCATAAAAAAAATTATTGTCTACAATGAAATTCACCGCCTACTGTAATCTAGAAAAATTCAAGATGCATTCTTGAAGCATCATATTCCACCAAATTCTGAGGGTTAATGTGATGAAAAAGTGATTTATTTAATATATATAACATAAGTTCCTACCTATGGGGATCTCATGCATCCTTACAATAGAGGGGAATGGAAAATTTAATGTTGTCTTAGGTAGACAATCAAAAATAAAAATTATCCAGAGTCACGCTTCATAATGAAAGTTGTAGTTACTTCTGAGGAGGAAGAATTAGGAACCATTATTGTGGTACGGGGAACTAGAATAGGATTTGATCATATACCCTCCTAATTGGAATAGATAATTTTTGTTGGTCAGAAATCCTACTATATCCATATCTTTTAATTCTCTAGAGCTGAAAACAAACATCTTGAAAGAGACCAAAAAGGCCTTATCAATGAGATGTGGGCGATAAATTTCATGTTGAGTAGGGATTAAGAATATATGCACTCCATAATATAAGGTGAGATATTAGATATCCCATCATATTGTTTGGGAATCATTGAACACAATGATCATTGAAGGGACGAAGGTAGAAGATTGGGGTCTGAAAATGGAGTTAAGAGGCATCAGCTCCATCGAATGACATTTTAGTTCCCTCCCCTACTGGGGGGACCAACCCATTGGATGCCTACATTATAAAATGGGAACATAAATCATTGTTTTCCAGAGAGAACCTCATAATAATTGGTATCACACATTTTTTTCATGTGGCCCTAAATACATACTACAATTAAATAAATGTTATACATATTTAATCATTTATATTATGGAAGGTAGGGTCACACAACTACGAAATGTGGAAATGAATCATCATTGGAATATCATTTTTTGCAACTTGTTTAAAGACCAATAAATTTTTATGTAAATGAATTTTGTACAAATTCAAAATATTTATCTGTTTTCTTTGTTTTGTGTCCCTTTGGTATTTAGATAGAAGTGTGAGTTTGTTGTATATATACTAAAAGATGTATTTAGTGATTATAAATGCACCACATTCCATGTTATGTGACTTTTATGGGATGTTATTTATTTCATAGGATATTTATTCATATTAATGATGTATATGATTCCGTTGTTTCCAATATTATTTTATTTTATTTTTTATACAGGAAAAACCCAAAAAACATGTTACACATGAATTATCCATGTTTCATAAATATTGTTTTATATTTTTATAATATATGATATGAATTATTCTTGGAATTAAAATTATCAATTTTAGGATTAATAAATTATCCAAATAAAATTTGAAGCACGAGTTCCCTGGGATTCAAATTTTTTCATTCAAAATCATATATTCACATTTTAAGATGATGACATATGAGAATGTATATAATGTCATGTATGTCATCTTATTATAATAAAACCTAGTGGATTATTCATATCATCAATGATCTCATTATTACATTATCAATGTACTTCAAGAATAGTTAATGTGATAGTAACCCTCTTTGTGTATGATAATCAACATTTTTTGAACCAGGATCCAAACACAAATTGATAAAAAATGGAATAAAGAAGCTTTTATTTTTTTTATATTGAGGTCATAATCAAATCATACTCTATGAAATAAGTTTATATGTTCATTATAATGTTTTGAGTAGTATTTTTCATCATATATTAGACGGATGTGTATTCTTAAAGACGAATCAAGAAATTTCATGTGTAATTTCTCCTATCAATGTATTTATAATAATAAAAAAAATGTAAAACCAAAATGGGTATAAAAAACCCATGTGGGTTTTTAATCTCCATAAAACAATTAAATTTGAATAAATATAGAACTAAGTATTTTTAATGAATTTAAAATTATAATATCATGCATTTTTTTTATATTTTTTTATATTTTCAATAATTTAGTTTTTATTATTATATACCATAACAAAATTAAATTGTTATGTTTTCATATACCACCTTATACAACTCATTATTTTTGTAACATTCCCATCATTAACTTCCGATTATATTCAGACATATCCAAATTCATCACATGAATGTGGTATTCAATTGTATTTTATGTAATGGATTGGAATTTTATAAAAATAAGAAACCCAACAGAGTTATCATGAATAGATAGGCAATAAAGACCAACATTCATTAACATTGTGTAATCCCCCATGCTAGGGAGAATTACCATACATTTCTCTACAATCCATGGATAAATATTCAATGTATAAATTAATTTACATACAAACCAAAAATATAATATATATAAAAGAAATTAATTATTAAATTCAATCTCATATTTTCTAACAAATGAGATCATATGAGGAATTATAACACCATGATATTGTAAGAATTTTTTTCTCAAATATATTTAATATCTAAGATATTATCCATTATATTACACAATTCATTTTACTTTTCTAACATAAAACATTGAGTTTATCTTTCATTACAGCCACCAACGAGCTTCAAAAATAGTGGGAATTTGATTGAAATATTATTATTAAATATGGTAGTTATCATATTTCCATTGAATTTTCAAAAATTAATAAATTTAAATAATATTTTTAATTATTTTTTATACATATATATATAATGTGTTATTTTTATCTTATAATTATAAATTAATATAAAAACCATTAGAAAAAAAGAGTTTTTTATCTTCAAATATATTTTTATATGCACAATTGTGTTTTATATTAATAAGTCATGATAATCACTTTTGGTGAATTCTAAAATTTAAATTCTTATATTGCATATTATATATAATGATTTACATTCCACTTAGTTTTTTAATAGATATGATATAAGAATTAATCCTTTTCAATACTTAGAATTATATTTTTCAAAATAACAGCTCATTCACATTTGACATTGTTATTTTAAAAATAAATTTTTAAAAGTTTACTAAATTAATGTTAAAAAATAAATATTTTTATTAATAATCAATCAAAATTTATCATTGAGTGAATTTTAGTATTTTTTGAAAATGCTTGTTATTTCATAAATATTGAAAAGTACTAAATTTTTTTCAAAACACCCTTCTCATTTCAATTTCTTAATAAATATAAAATTATTTATAAAATTATTTTTACATAAAATAGAATAATTACATATTTATTAATCCAATTTAGGTAATTTTTATTACCATCATATAAAAATATTATATATTGAAATTTTAATTTTTTTAAAATATCATTTAAAAAAAATTTCATCATCACATAATTTTTAATAAATTTATTTCATATAAATGAATAGAATTATCAAAAATGGATTCTATAATTTTAATATAGATAATTAATTTATCTATTTGATTTGAAGAATACATTTTCACTAAATTGACTAGTAAAAACGTTTAAAATTTTAGTGCACTTATTCTGGTTAACAGAAATTTTGTATGTTACGAGACACTATTTTAAAATAGTTTTAATGAAATATTATTTTATATTTATAATTATTATTTAAGGAAATATAAAATTATTAATGATTAAAAATTAAATGATAAATTAACTATCCAAAAAACTAGTTATAGTTGTGAAAAATTAATATTTTAAAATTGAGTAAAACCTAAAGGCTAAGGATTAATGTGATTTACAATTTTTTGGGGGGTTTTATCGAAACAAATTTCCCTCATGAGTATTAATGTCAATTTTATATCCCCATTATGTATTGGTGACCTCCCATTATTAAATACATTTTTGAATTTACAAAAATAGCACTCTTTAATTATAAATGTTGACTCACTCAACTAACTAATTTCCGCATATAAAAAATTTATTTAAAAACCCTAACCATATTACTTAAATCCATCCATTATTCATCAAATAAGACTTATTTTTTGAAAAAAATTATTATGGAAGGATCTGGTGAAAAAAATGAGGATATCAAGGGAAGTGGTAACATTAATCAATGAATTTTCTTTAATGTTTTCATTATCAACAGAATTAAATGGTTATTATTTGATGATGATATAATAAAATTAATATATTTCAAAAGCAGTGATGTTTATATATAAATTGCTTTACCTATATCATTCTCTAATTCTATTAAATGGGAAACAAGGTCATAATTATTGTTTATGGAAGATCACTACCTCATAAAACGCTGTGATTTTTTTACATTACGACACATCAAGGATGGAAAAAATAATGGATTCAATATTTATAAATTATATTTATTTTACATTTAGATTTTTGTATTTTATATCACACATACCATAATAATAATAATTTCCTAGATTATAGTAATGTCGCTCATGTGTATGACGTGATACCTCCTCATGAAGCTATATAATTTTATAATTTTTTTCATAAAAGAGAATGTGGACCCTTATAATGAAAAATGCTATATATATTATAAAAATGTTTCAGTATTGATAAAATTTCATTTACAATTCATTGAAGAAATAAATCATGAAAATGGAAACAATGTTAATTTATACATAATACCTACCATCTTTACGAATGATGTATTATATATATATATATAATATACACATATATACATTATATATATTATACTAAAATAATGGTTATTGTTATAGTGATTATAGAACCATGATAACATTATGGGATAAAAAAAATCAAATCATACATGTTAAACAGATCATTTATTAAATAAAATTTGACATTTACATGGAAGTGTTAATATGGTTTCAAGATTTTTCCTTAAAAGTGTTTTCATAATAATAAAAAATGAATTTTTAGTCAGTACATGGAATTGTTAATAAACAAGTAATAAATGTAATAAGTAAATCATATATGTAATGATATATATATGTATATATGAATTTTTATTTAATAGGTTTATAATAAAATAATATTTATTATAAATTAGGTTATAAAATGTATTATGGAATTCAATACTTATGGAAACAAATATTTGTGTCAATTTTTTCATTGAGACATATTTACTATTATGCACAAATCATCATTTATGTGCCATATATAAAGACACATTCCCAGGTAATATGACTAATTTATTTTTTCTCATGAATTTTAATATTTAATATAACATTACTCTTTTTTGGGGGCCTATTATTAAATGTCACCATAAGTGTAATTATGTTATATTAAAATACCATTGTTTATCAGCATTTTCATTTCATTAGGATTTTGATGATAAATATATATGATCCATCTCACAATAAAATGATTAATTTTATTCTCCAATATTTATTCATGATATTTCAATTAATTGTAAAAATTTTCTATGAATTTTTTTAAAAAATAATATATAAATTATTTTAAAAAAAATAACACTTTATTACATTATTTATTTAGAATTATGTTTTCATCAAAATCCATGTTTTATGAAATTATTATAAGGAAATTTTAAATTTATTCACTGATTAATAAAGAAAAAAATTGTTTACATTTTTTAATTTTGTTTTAAAATTATATTATGTTTGTTTTCCAACAAAAAATTGATATTACTTTTAATGAAAATGCGAAACGAATCATTATTTTAACTTGTATGACATGAATATAATTTATTACCATCTTAAAAATTATTCTCTTTTAGGACTCTTTTATATTTTCTCAACAAAAAATTTATAAAAACATAATTAATTTTATTTAAAATGAATTTTTCAAATTGGAATGGATATTTACCTCAAAAAATTAATTAAAAATTATTTTATGCATCCATTCAATATTTTCATGGTTCTTTTCAATGAATATTTTTTCTATATATTTTTCCATACAATGATGTAAATAATGATTTTCTAGGGATATGAACTATGTATACAATTATTAATAATTCTTTGAATATTTAATGTTTTAGGTGGAATAATGTTTATGAAACTTTTCTCTCTTTTATGGGATATGTGATGATAAAATTATTATGAATCGATTTTCATTATCCATGGGTTCAACAATGATGAAATGTGAAAAGAATGTCAAACCAATCACTTTATCATAGTTTGTGGTATTATGAAATTTTTTTAAATCCATTTTAAATTAAAATAATACAATATGATAAAAATTTAAGTTTTTTTCACACATATGTATGATTTTAATTATTTGATGGGGTGAGTTTTATATCTCTCCAATGTATTGTGCATGGATTTATATATAATTTTATAATAATTCATATAATGTCAATGTGATTGATACATTGTGAGAATTTAGTGTTCCAAAATCCACTTTCTGAATAAGGTTTTTTTGTGATACTATATATTACAAAGGTGTGTCAAGATCCACTATGGGAAACATGAGTTTCTGGATCCACTATGGGAATTCGATGATGAGTCCTGAAACACTATGATTTTTTTCTTTTATGATTACCAAGACATATGAAACATTTTTCAATTTTTATGATGGTGATAAAATTATTGAATGTGAGATTATGTTTTATTGTTTATTTATGATTATTTAATACTCAAATGGAATTTGTTTTCAAATTTATAATTATAAAACTATTAATGAATATATTATATGAATTTTTTTAAACATCATAGGTTATATTCATGATCACATACACTAATTCGTATATTATAATTGAATATAATCATAAGTTTATATTTATAATGAATACACTTTGTGACCATCTAATATCAATATTTATTAGTTGAACTTAAATATTTTATAACATATGTTTTAGGTTGGCTATTTTGAAGAGGAGTTTAACATTGTTTCATATATTTATCTGATATTGAATATCATTGAACAAATTATATTATTTTTTAACTAGTCTCAAAAGTCACTAATATATTACCATTACCTCGTTGAGTTTTTTATTGTATTGAATATTTATCTAAAAAAATGTAATATCTATATATGAGAAGCCATGGGTCTCTACATGAATAGTAATAAATATTATATTTTATAGGGTATTTAATATATGAAATTGATGGTCTTTAATATATAGGTATTTTTAAAATAAAAAAATATGTTAGAATGTATTTATAAATTAATAACTCTATTGATGAATAATAAAGATGGTAATAAAATCTATATGTAAAACAATTGGTACCCATGATGGATGGAATTGCTAAAAATTTCAGCTTCCTCTAACATTTGGATTTCGTAAACATAGAAATTCCAAAATTGATAGACATTAAACATCTCGCTGGAGACAAGGATCACGATGTAGCTCTTCGGGAGGCTTCAACAACATTCCGCAGCCAAACCTTATTCAACTCTTAATGTGGATGGAGATACTGAAATGAATAAATCTTGTAGAATTGTAGTGGTTGCATCTACTATGGACATTTTGGGAGAAGAAAACTATAACGATTATCCCAACTCGTGTTTGTTGATTTAATCAATTGAGTTCATATTTATACTATTTTTTTCTAACCTAAATTATCTATATTAGACTATGTTCATTGTGGATAAAAATAAGGAATTGTGGTAATCCATAAGCGATGTGAGTGAAATTCTATTTCTATTAGTAGATAATGATTCTGTGCGAAAACTTTATACCACAGTCACTCTTACAGTGGATGTAAATGAGGTTCATCGATGTATTCCTTCTATTGGGAAAAGATCATTTTATTTGAGAGTAGCAGGACATGTAGTAATTGGAATTTTTTTAATCAAAATTATTTCACATATCTTAGGGATTTAGTTACATCCTAATCTTGAGATAAGGTTAAAATACATGTGTGGTTTCTAATAGGGAGGATATCATTAATAGATTTATGGTTTTTGAGAACAACATTATATAGAGAATTTCTCTTATTATTGGTTGAAAATCTTGCTGGATAAATTATTTCATTACAAAGTTTACATATGTATGTATGTATTCTGATTAACGATGCATTCCTATGGATTGGTGAGTTTTTCATATAATTTTCACCTCCGAGCAGTAAAGTAAATATCACACTATATTAGATAAATTTGATTAAATCTATGTATGGTTTGATATCAATAGTGTCATTCTTATACCCTCATTTTTTAATAAAAAATCATGGCTAATTCCTGGATCATAATTTTTGGTCTCTACTATATCATTTTTAATCTTACGATTATTATTTTACATATATAATACTATGGAAATTAATATTAAAATTGAGAAGACCATAAATGTACCAATTATTGGGAATTATTCTATTATCTCGATGTATGTTAAAATAATATCGTGATTTATTAATAATAGAAGATATATTTTATTTTATTATGATACATCTCTAGATATGTAATATAATTGAATACCTTAATTATATCAAATATTTCTTGTTATTGGGCATTCCAGTTATTATTATTATATGAATGATGTATTTCACTTTTTCACTAAAAAGGACACAATGAGGATTCTTGCAGGAAGATGATTAGTAGGAAAAAACACCGAACAAACATGTTGGAACTGATTGAATGGGTAAGAAAAATGTTATTTTTTGTGCATCTCAAATGATCAGTGATTTTTAACAAGAATGATCCTAAGATACACTATTGGTTAATGGTAATGATAAAAAATTACTGGTTCTTGAAATGGGGGAATTTAACCACGATTCCAATTAATCATGTATATAGAAGACCCTGATATTGGTTCCTAAGAAATGAGAAAATTCCCAAGTAGAAAAAAATGTCCTTAAACTAGAAGTTACCTTCAAAAAAAGACCAGTGTCTATATGAATCCAATTCTTTAATAGAGGTCAAATGAAATTCATGTGATGGTTTCAATTTTTCTTGAATTCAAGAGGTTATAAATAAATTAAAATAAACCAAGGGTATACATGGATGGTGGGATAATATAAAGGATGATGCACCTGAAAACCATAATATAGTCAGTATTTTCCAAATGAAAAAATGTTGCATTGATGGTGGGGGATTTAATCTTGTTCCTCTCATGATGTGTGATGTTGTAAAGAAAATATCTATCAAAATACAACTATGATTAAAAGTATCATTGTTTTATAAAATTTTAATATGATTGGTGTGGTGTTTATGATTCTTCTTATCCATTGTACTATGATCGCTAATTTTTTCATTAGTTTCTCTTGGAATAAAGGTGTATGACACCACCCATCATCATTTTTTATATATTTTTTACATTTAGAATAAAAATTTTATGACCTATAAATTATAATATATTTTAAAAAAATATTTAATAATTTTTATACAAATAATTAGGATTAATATAATTAAAATACCACAAAATTTTATGAATGTTTTTAAACATACAATGAAATAAATGAACACATCATATTGATTTCAATACAATAATACTTTTTTACTTGTTTACAAATAATTTCATATAATACCCTTCATAATTTTAAAATATTTAAATGTCATAAAAAATTAAACCACATATGTAATGATCCAAACTTCTCATTCATTGATAATATATATTTGTAGATGAATATTCATAACATTAGATGGAAACATGCATGATGATTTTGATGATATAATTCCTTTGGAAAATTGATAGAAAATATTATTATTTCATGAATGACCTATAAAAAATCCCATAAATATATTAACAAATATTACCACTCATAAAAATAATGTAATTAAAAAAATTCATCAAATTTGTGGAATGGAAACATAAGAAAGTGTGAACATTGGTGCTCGTTATGGGTTATGAATTGAGAAACACAAGAATAACCGGAAAAAAAGTGAACGAGAACATGATAATAACTTTTTAAAACCATACCAATCATATAAATGATCATAATATAGAGTCATGGAATAAATAATGGAAGTTAATATGACATGATTCATAAGGAAATAGTTGAACCTAACTATAAGAAAATATAAACAGAATAAGGAATATATTTTTGGCATATTCATAAGAATATTATATCATTTAAAAATTATTAAATGATCATTTCTAATAATATAATAGTTGAATGGTTTAAATCCCAATTCCATTATAATGGTTAATGTTTATACCCAAATCTATCATTGTTGAAAAATTATCGTACTGAAAGAGTCTCTCTCGGTAGATTACAATGCTATTTTACTCATGAATTTTAATTCCATAACCTATTAATCAGAAGAAAATAACACATAGACTAGAAATGGGTTTAATATAAATATTTAATCAACATGATAAAAAAAATTTCATTATATGACATCGCATGAAATTTAATGATTTTTGTAGTAATTAAAACACAAAATAACACATAGACTAGAAATGGGTTTAATATAAATTTCATTGCATACAAACATAACATGATAAAAAAGAAGTAGGTTTCATTAGAATTTTATAATTTTATATCCTTATAAATATAAATGTATTCTATAAAAGTTTTTATTTATAAACATTAAACATACTTATAAGGATTTTGAATTGTATCCTTAGATCATATCCATAGATAATACAATGTGTCTTAAAATTCTATCTTATTATATAGAAAATTATTTTGAAAAGAAAATTCAAAAATTTATTGAAGAAAATTTTTATTCATTGAAACTAATGTTCAATAAAAAAATATTCATCATATAAATTTGAAAATTTATATCATTGAATATAACATTTGAAACCTATATAGGATTTATTAAAATTAATTTAATACATTTCTTGAAGAATGTTTTTTCACTATGTATGAAAATTATAATATATAATTGTTTTGTAAAAATAGTTTTCATTTAAAATAACTATAATCCTATAAATTAATAATTAAAATAATTAATTTTCATGATGATTAATAATTACAATTATTACATACACCATAAAATAATGATTCTGTTGCTATTATTAGAAAAGTCCCAATGACCATTTTATGGAAAATGTCATCAATGTTACATGAAACCTTTTTCAAAAAAAGTAATTAATGGATAAAAATATTTTAATAATTAATTTTGAGAATCATAAAAACCATATATATATATTTTTTTCACTAATGGTTTATGATGAATTATTTTAAACTAAAGTGATGAATAAAGATGTTAATTATTAAAAATAATCATTTGAATTATATATTACACTATGATATGAAATTTGTTGAAATGTTATATTATTTTGAAATTAATATAAGATAATAAAATTAATGTGATTAATTCGTGGTGATTCATATGATTTAATTATCATAAGTATAAAGAAAAACAACTCTGAGAAACAATGATATTATATCATAAATCCATTTCAAATTTAGTAATATTCATTAACAATCCCCATAAAAGAATAATGTCAAATGAAACATAATATAAATCATTAAAATAATAATATTAATGTTATTAAATGTAAAATTTGATGTATATAAACCTCATAAAATTATATTGGTTCATAATACTACATATGTCTCAAAATTAAAAAAATGAGATGAAAATTCCTTACTTATTTGTTACATATTATTGTTAAACCCCATGAATGATTAATAAAAAATGATTTTGTAAATAAATATACATTTATATTTACTCTTCATAATATAAATTCTTGTAATTTATAAAAATCACATGAAATATAGAGTTGGTGAATACACAATTTATCTCATGTTTAAAAAGATAGAAAAAATTTACATACCATAAGACTCAACTTCCAATCTAGATATTCAATCCACCTATATAAACTAATATGTATAACATAAATAAATTTTTTAAAAATATTTCTAATTATCATACCTTAAATAATTTTTTAATGGTCCATTATTACCCATTTATTATTAATTCGTTGTTATAATCTGGTTTAATATAATAATATTATTTCATTTCATGTATGTGTTGTTTTTATTATTATTTTGGTCTAAATACTTTTATTTTACATCCATAATATACATAATATTTACCATTAAATAAATTTTATTTATAATCATTAAACATATATGTAAACAACTCTATACAATATTTAGACTCATAATGAAAGACATAATTCATGGAGATGGTAGGTCATACATAATAATGAATGATTTAAACATTTTCTAGATGGATTTAAATAAATAAAGGAAAATTTTCTATGAAGATTTTATAATAATTTTTATTTCATACTTTTATCATAAAAACTCGTAAAATGATTCTTCTAACATTCTGTAAAATGAAAGAACTAATCAAATTGTTTCATGAGGTGATAATCCACTATACACATGAGCATCATTATCATATTCCCATAGAATTGAATATTTGATGAAATATGTTATATATTTATTCATTTGGAAGGTTAATATACTAGATATCTTATATTAAAAAATACATCCATTATTATATTTTTCCATTAATTGTGGTGATATAAAATTTTTATCATTACGTTGTGAGGAGGTAGTCTTTAGTACACACACAAGAATATTTTGTAACCCATTTGATGGAAGGTGATAGAATATATGAACCCCCACCAAAAATTAAAACATCTCATTATATTAATTATAATTTCTTTATTATATAATCATTCATTAAAAATAAAATAAAGAAGTATTGAGAGAAAAATATCATAGTTAATGGCATTATTTCATCATTGAAATTTATTTTGTTATCGAGAAAACGCACTCTAGGATATATATTTACCCAAAATATGTACTATAAGATTAAATTATCAATTTAATGGAAATATTTAATTAGGTGTATTTATATAAAATGATGTTTTTATTTTTGATGTGGAGCGGATATTTTGTGGCCTATTATAACGGAGAAAAGTTGTACCCTAGTAAATTTTAGAATGAAGATGGACTCCCCATGTTTCCCACATGATACAGGGCTCCAAAATGGTAAATTAAAATCAATAATACATGTTTTGGTTTATATATATCTATACTATGGGCTTTTTAATAATTTTGGTTCATCTGAAAAAATATATCATTTTTATCTAACCAACTACTAAACCCATTTGAACATTATCCACAATAAATTTTTTATTATATATTTATTATTCCTTTTAAATATTAATTATTCAGAAATAATTAGTTATTATAAATTATTTTGAATCAAAATATGGGATCCATTATTACTAATAACAGTCTTCGAAGTTCATTAAAAGGAAATTTTAAAAAAACCGACAATCATGTTGAAAAAACAGGTTTCCAAAGAGAAAAAGTTCTACAATTGAAAATATTATTATATCATACAAATATAGAAATTATTACAATGAAAAATAATTTCATACCTGATATATGGTTGATGTAATTATACATTAAAACCAATTTGGAGATAAATTTTTTTCATACATTATGTTTAAAATAGAAATATATTTTTTTAAAATGGGAAATTTTTAATATTCTTTGAAATATTAATATTTTATGGAAAAAATTATTTATCCTCCAAAAATTTACATATGATAATTAAAAAATTAATTTTATTTTATCAAATATTTTCATTTAAATTGGGAAATTTAAATTTTAAAATAATTTATCAAAAGGTGAAAAAAAAATTTCATCGAAGAATTTGATTTTAATGGGTTAAATGTAATTTGTTATTGTCACATGTAAAGAAAATATAAAATATAAATTCACAAATATTTACTAAATATATAATATCTAAATTTCATTATAGCTATTTAATAAAATGTTATTTACATTATTTATATTGATAAAAAAATTTCTACAAATAAAACAATTTTTTTATATTATGATTTCTATAATTATCGAATGGGTTTTATATAAATTTATAATTATTTGGAAACAAAATAATTTAATTTAGAAACATGTGGTATACACACATATAGATAATGTATATATTCCTATTTATACTCACCATTGTTACATTTATGTGATTTATATCATATTAAATAATAAAATATTAATATTATGTCTAATTTTCATTAAATCATTATCATTCATGTAATGTAAAATAAAATTAGTGTTCTCTTCAACACATGATAAACATGGTGTTGCACGTATTGAAAAATATCATAAAGGCTGTTTTTTTTAAAATAATATTTTTTAAAAAAAATTTAACATATAATATATTTATTTTAGATTTTATATCTCCCAGTTAGAAAACATATTTATCATCAATTTTATAATATATAAATAAATCATTTTGAAATGAAAATAAATTAAAATTGATGAAATAAAAAATCAAGAAATTATATTTCAATAAGATTATTCTGTAAATAAATATGAACCCATTTTTGTATTTATTTATATTAAAATTTATAAACACATAAATGGTAAATATATTATGTAATTACACGTGAGAAAATTATATTATCTAGATGTTTTTATGGTCACAAATATAAAAATTATTACATATAAAAATTATAATAAATCTAATTTTCTATTGTAAAAAAAGGTACTTTTTATAAAAAATCATTAAATGTTTTATCTCCGATCAAAAAACTGGAAAACCAATAACTATCAGAATTTTGTAATTTTATGTTTTTTGGGGCCTAATGTATCATAAGTAACAAATTTTGTAAGAAAATACTTTACCAATGTTTAATTAATAATTTATTAATATAATAAAATTTATATATAACAATAAAAATTTTAATAATATTTAATTACATTGTTTTATCATTTTATGATTCATCATATTTCATATATACTTTTATTTCAGTTTTTATGAATCAGGTGATTTGGATTAAAAACATTTATTTATAATGGAAAATTATACCTCTAAAAAATATTGTGTAGTAAAAAATAATATGAACCATAACATTTTATTATGAAATAATTTATTTGTAGTAAAAAAATAAAAAATTACTTATTATATTATTATTTAATAATTCCTAAAAATCCAAATCAATGTGTCCCCAATAACACTAATGGTTTTTTTCAGGGATGAAATAATCCCAAATAATATGATATAATAAAATAAAACGTATTTAGGTTAGAAGATAATTCTTTTAATTTTGAAAATATATAATTGAAAAATATTCTTTACTGTTACTCAGTGGATTTAATTCATTCTATTATCCTTGAAATGATGTTTATAAAAATTAAATAGAAATAAAAATGGTTTATATAATCAAATGTTATTCCATGGTTGAATGAATCACCCTATTCACCGGAAAACACTTATTCTTTATAGTTTTCTTAGACCATTATTAGAAAGAGAGTGTCTGTGTGTGCGACATTCCTGAGATCACATTTAATTTTTTTCCTTTTGAATTTATATTTTTTTCTTTGTTTTTGGAGTTTTTATTTGTAGGAAAATATTTTTAAAAACGTGGGTTCATGCTTAGGGTTGAAACATGTTTAATGAAACAGTATGTCTAAGAATGTCAGATGTATTTTTGGGGATATTCTGTTTTCTAATTGAATGAGAACTGTTTAACTAAACATGAAATGTTCTCTAGAATCCATGACTATTTTGATTTGGTGATAAAAGGTATTGTATTTATTGGTAAACAATTTTTAACTATGAATCCAAATTATATTCTGTTTTTATGATATTATATATGGTATTTGACCATTTCTGTATTAATGATTTCTAAAAATTTCATCCTAATTTCTCTCCCTACTTATGTGTCACCTGTACACCACACATTGGAGTTATTTATCCGTTGGTTTTTTGGGATTACCAATATAATATTTTTCATTATATGTATGCATTTTTTAAAAAAAAATTATTCTTTTTTTCCCTTTTCATTCTTATCCTTAAATTCTTGTTGATGATTGAATCAATTTCAGAAAATATGAATGAAATAATCTTTATTTATGGGGAAATTGAGTTTTTTAATGGTGTATTAGATTTATAAGGACCTCTCCAACAAAAATAATATCATTTATTTGGTGGTGAAAATATATGGATTATTATCATGGTTAATGTCTCTGATTAAATGTGATTTTTTATAGAATTCCATTAATTTGTGATTTCTATGGGGTGATTAACACACTTCGAAAAATCCTTTTTATTTATAATTCATTATCCATACAAGATTATATTTTTTTGAATAATATAAATCTAAAATTTTAATTGTTCTATTCAATGCGAGTTGGATTTGATGCACTCTATGTTTTTTATGTATCATGAAATGTATTAGGATTTAAAATGGGGTTTGAATGGTTTTCAATTATTTCTTATATTTTTTTGAATGAATGGAATTTTCTTTGAGATAAATTTTAATGAATGAAATTTTTATATGTATTTTTCATTTATCAAATTTTGATGTTATGTGCTTGGAATTATGTAGAACATGGGAGTACATTAATGTAGGAATGTGGAAGATTTAGATAGCTACAATAAGAAAATATGTTATATAATAGCTCGAGAATAAATCAAAGGGATTATGATATATTTTACTATGAGGATTTATGGATGATAATAATCATGTACATAAAGACCTAGAGTAACCATGGAATAATATTTGGTCTTCTGTAGTATAGATAGAAATTCGGAACATGTTATAAATTTATAATATTAATATAAAAACAGTATCTTTTTTTGTGTAACAATAGTACCTTTTAGTTAGAGCCAATGATGTGTAATTTGTGAATGTAGTTTTTTTATTTTAATCATAATGGTAGTTTCTTAATTGGTTGTTAAATTTTTTCCATTTTTGTTTTTATTATGTTATAATTATATATTGATGTCATTACTTTTCTTATTATTATTTCTTGTTTTATTGTATTTAAAATTTTTTTTTCTTGTATAATTTTTTTGTGGGTTTATCCATAGTTAAAAAACATTGAAAATGTGTAATTTAAGGAAAAAATTGATTTTAAAATTAATAATTTATAGTAAACACTATTTTAAATGTGACCATGGTTTTCAAAATGATTTTCCATACGTGAAAATGTGCATTTAATGGGAGAATGGAATTAATAGATTCATTGTGGTTTCATACTATGATTTTAGACTCCCATTTTACATATGCCTTTGGTGCATTCCTACCTTTTGTAGTAAATATTTAAGCACAATACTATCATTTAATTGGTTGGACCTTCTTGTATATATATTTTCATGGAAATTTTGAGATGGTGGATATATGTTATTTTGAATATTGACTCATATGGAGTGGTTTTTATTAGTTTGTAATCATTGGTATATTATTTATTTTCTACATATTATATTCATCCATATTTTTATCTATAACCATATATATCATATTTATAGGATTATTGATGAAATTTCAATTGATGATGTTATGATAACTTATTTTATTCATTGTTTTATTCACAATGATATATGATTATATTTGTTTGGTTACACATGTAGTTTGGTGTGGAAATCAAATTAATTTATGAGTAATGAAGGGTATTTTGATGTGAAACCATTAAATAACATTTTTGTTACTCATTGGTTCATTCAATATCCTATGGTGAATCAGAAGGATCTCCTTTTTCCTTCTATTATGTCATATAGTGTGATGTGAAGGTCAATCTGGGAGAATTCAATACAAAATAGTATGATCAACCTTTTTTCATTTAGTGGGATGTTTTTTATTTGATGTTGTAACATATATTTTTGAGTAATTGGAATAGAATATTTCATGTAAACCTATTTACCATGATGAATAACCATTTTAATTATTATTATAGATTTATTTGGGGTTATTTGAGCATTGTATTGGGTTTTTTGATTCCATTAATTATTTCCTAAGGGATTATTAATGAACCTATGAGTTACATTGGGAAACTCTATTATTTATGATTGGTTGTGAATGTTAATTAATCTCACATTTTTTATTAACATATTTAGTTGTATGCATCAGAATTCCTTGCAACTATATCTATAATAATACTTTTCAATTTTTAGTTGTTTTATCATCGTTTTATAAACTATGTAACTATATCACATATAATTAAATTTCTTTAAAACATTCCTGGTTATACACATTTGATATAAAAATGGTTTCACTATGTTAATGACAGTTGTTTGAGATTGATTGTAGGGTTTTATTGTGATTTATATGATAGATATTAATATTTAATAGAGTATATAATACATTATAAATTATTTTATACTGATAATGTCTTAAATTAAATATCCTTTAGACATAAAGAGGGAATATCCTAGCATATCCCACTGGGTAACCATATTTTAGATCCCATTATAATGTAATTGTTGATTTTTTTTATATATAAAATATGTTTTGATGGTAAAAGTGGTCTTCCATAACCAGCCAACTATGTATAGAAGTTGAATATGTAGAATATATTAGGAATCCATTTTAATAATGGATTCCATGAGCATGAATAATGGATTGAGCTAATCGAGTGAGTCTTCCATTTATTAAGACCCAAAATATCTCATAATTTGGATTCACCACATTAATGTATTAAGGAAATGGTAGGAAATTATGGGAAGCTCATATTAATATAATTTGGATTTTGGATCACAAGTATACTGCCATTAAAATTTAACGAAATTTTCGTTTATACCATTAAAATGAATGTGGTTAAGGCGCACATGTTTACAATACTGTAAAAAGGATGTCATTTGGTAATGGAGTATAAAACATGGTTTGAAGAAATTTTTTATTTGTCCACTATCCACTACATATATTTCAATCTAAATGTAACATGTATCAAAATGTGATTTAAGTACATGATTAAATTAAATTAAATTATACATTTCTTACATAGTTATGTCAAGGAAGTAGATAATATTTCTATGGCTATGATACACATAACTAATATGATAGATCTAAGTGGTATCTATTCATTAGTGGGTTTACATAAAATTATTCCTCTATCCAAAATAGGATGCATTATTAGAAGTGTTAATGTAGTGGCATGGGAATTATGTATTCATCAGTTTTTTCAATAGTTGATTATTTTGAAGGAGGGACATTAAATTTCGTTCTTTGTAGGAATATATACATAAGAACCTCCATATCCTAAAGGCTCTGAGGATACTCTAATAGTTTGGATCTCTTGGTCATCATTATTATTTACACATTTCCCCCAATTGTGGAATGGTATTTATTTATTTTTTTTGTATGGGGTTTTCGGTGTGATAAGTTACTTATAAGGGTGTGAGATCTCATCCTCAAAATATTTTGTATTATATGATTGATATTATGTTTTTAGGATTTATGGAGTCAAAAAACTACCATATAATATAGTCATTAAAATAATATTTACATAGTTGTTGTCTATAGTTAGTGTACTTATTTTTATAACATCATATATGGATTTACAATTGTTTGATATAGTTTCATCACATTCAATTTTATAAATAATAGGAATTTATTAATTGGGTAAATTTTTTGAGTTGATTTATATAATTTTCAATCATATTTTGTCATTTGGAAGGAAGATGTAATAGTGTTTGATGATATTGAATTTTTTTTATCTCTAACATAGAAGTGAGGTTGGAATTCCTCATATATTATTTTACAGTTTTTATATCATCATCCATAAAAATTGAATCATAATTTATAATTTAATAAAAACATTATAAAATAAATGTCAAATTTTTATCTTCGTAAATGAGTAGTCATATTATATGTAGTGTGTGGGATCTCTTATCAAGGATGGAATGACCCAATTATCAAGAGGTTGGATTGGTTTGATAATTTTTATACATGTTGACATTTAAATATATAATGTAGGGTTATGAATGTCATCTAGCAGGGGTTGTTTGAAAAACATTTAGGTAATTTTGAATTTATTAAATATGATTTCTACCTATCCAAAGGTATATTTTTCAATTTATATTATATATGAGATGAATACAAATTTTTTTCAATAATACTAGATGGATCTAATCGAGTCCAAATAATTAATTTATTTGTTACAGGTAGTGAGATGAAAGTCATTTACTCTTCATATAATGTAATTCTCAAAATATACTGTAATACTTTCATTGAATAAATATTTGCATATAAAAGGTAAAAGGAATGTCATAATTTGAAATTGGTGTCTATTTGAATGAAATTCCTATTTAATTAAATTGATTTTAATTTAAATTAAGACCATGGGTTATATTTATTTTTTAAAACCAACACAATTTATGAATACCATTTATTTTGTGTTTAGGGAGGGGGTGTTTCTATGAAAACATTTACAAGAAAAATGATTATTTTCATTATAAAGGTATAATATTTGTTATTGGTTCTAACCATGTATTTTCAATGAAATCAATGAACAACTTCATTAAACACTTTTTATAATGTTATGTATTTTTTGTTGATGATATAATGGTGCACACAAAGACAAAGGATGACAATGGTTACTATTAATAATTTTTAAGGGAATAATAAAATAGAATGAAAGAAAATGTATGTTAACTAAAAACATGTTATAAGTTTGATATTTAATTTTCTTAAGACATTTTATTTTTAAGGAAATGATTCTATGGATCTAAAGAATGTTTAAATGATTATTTCATGGAAGTGACCAAAACATTTATTTCAAATTAAGGAAATTTTTAATTGGATGTGATATTGACTAATCAATTATGGGGAATTATATTTTCTAGCTTATCCCAATATATATTTTACATGTAAAAGACTGATATTTTAGTTAAATGAGATGTTCCCTCATTCCTTGGATGAATTTCATATTCATTAGATTTCATGACCATTTTTTATTTACACTAATTAGGGGATTTAGTACATTTAAAATGATGATACATTAGGTGTAGGGTTTGTGTGTGTTGTAATTTTCGATGACAGTGTGGTGTAATATAGATCAATTCATCAATTCATACATGAGACGAATGACCCCAACAAATAAATAGTGTTTGTAATTTTGACACATGTGTTAAAAAATTAGAAACCTTACCATTTAGAAATAGGTTTACAGTTCATTCTGATTATTTGATCCTAAAATATATAATCACCGTGAGGAAAATTCTCCACATGAATATATATCGGGTTTAATATAATAATTGAAATGAGTTTTTTATCTCTATTACCTTTTAATGGGTAAACTTGTACATTAATCCTTGTGGATACATTTATTGATCTATAATGACAATGAAATCTTCTATGGGTGGTGTCTAATGTATTTTCATACCTATTGATGTTTACAAATGTTATTGGATATATAGAAGGATTCCTTAAATAGTTTTTAGGTCAGACCTTATACATGTCATGGAACATAGAGTGATAATGTTTCAGACCTCAATATATAAAAGATTAACTATGTTTAAAATAATTCGGAGACCTTATGTGATTACTCTGGGACTCTTGATGGTGACCTCTTCTGTTTAAGCTCAAAATATGTTTATTTTGACATGATATATGAGTTTATGATTTTTGGGTAGTATTCATTTTGGGTGACTCAGTAAAGGGATACAATGATTGTTTAAACTATATTAAGTTGGTTCATGTAGACTAAAATGATATTGATGGATTAGGATTTTACACCGATATGTATTACAATTCAAAAAATATATAAATATAATCTGGGGATATGTACAGTTATTTAACATCTTCTTATCCCATTATTGATAGGGATGAGTTATCCTAGTACTTTTTAATCTAAATACAATGTAATCCTTCATAGATGGATTCTATTTGGGAGATTACTAAATTTTTTATGATATAAATTATCTTTTACCCCTTATGGACTCGATTATGATTGATGATATAACTGAAAATAATTGTAAATAATATATATTACATCCAAATTTTAAGAATATTCATTACAAATAATAATAAAAACCACACCAAGACAGTATTGGTTATGTGTCTTTAGACAGAGGGAATCATAAAAAATGGCTTCATAAGAAATATTTCATATCTATAACTTGTAAACACATAACTATAGAAATTTTTCGCATATCATAAAAAATACCCTTCTTAATAACCTGGGAATAAGAAACATATAAAATGGTGATCTCAGATTCAAAATAAGGGTAAAAAAATAGATATGAATCATATCATAATCATAAGACATAATGAAATTACATTTGAAAATGTAATCCATAATACGAATGATTTTGATCTCATTATATGGGATAAAAACTAAAAGTTTTTGAGAATGAATAAACATAATCCCAAAATTATTTTAATAATTATTATTTTTATTATTTTTCAACAATTAAATAATTTTTTTCTAATTAATATATATCCCATTATGGTAAATATTTAGATTTTAAAAATTAAAAATAAATTACCATGATAGAGAGAAAACTATTATCATTCACATTATTCTTTATAATATAACATAGCTTATGTATAACCTTATATTAAAAGTTTCATAGTTATTAAAACTTGAGTCAGATATATTTAACTTTTCAATAAAAAAATTATAAGTCCTAAGATCATCCATGATGATTCCAAAGCCTACCATTTAAATCATATGATTTTTAAGGTAGTAAAATACTAATCCAGTGATATTAAAAAAAAATTAACGTAATTTTATAATATTATTCATATCCTTAATTACCTTATTTACCCTTTAATCAAAAGAGTAAAAATTACTAAAGTAATTATTCATAATGGCCAAAAAATTTAAAATTATTTAAATATTTTGGACCAATGGATTTTAAATTTGGAGTCCATTTTGAAATGGTACAAAAACTTATTTTTCAGTAATTAATTTATAAATTATCCCATAATGAGAAAGAGAGAATAAGTTTTAAACGTTAAAAAATTGCATAATATTGAAATGTTTTTAACTGAATTCAATGTAATGTTAATGGAAATAACCAAATTTATAGTCAATAAAAAAATATTCTATTAATACATTACTACCATTCAGTAAAATAATTTTACCATATAAATTATTTTGATGAAAATATTTTATTTTCAATTAAATTTTAATTTATTTTTATATTTCATGAAAACAAGAAGAATATATAAAATATATCAAAAATTCAATTGATGTAAAATTTTATTCCCCATATACAATTTTTATTTTTATTTTTTCATATAAGAATCATTAATGTTAAAAATTATTAATTTATAAAGTGTTTTCCATTAAATGGTGGAAACTTGCATTTTAAAAAATGTGGGTTTTGATACATAAAATATGGTTTATTAATAACTTACGATAGAAATAAATATTCGATTAATATTAATTTTTTTATTTATTATATAAAATACATATTTTATTATATTTATTTACTAATAGTAATTCGATCATTTTATTAATAGAAAATTAAAATATAAAATTTATTTATATTTTTCATAAGTAATTGGTTTTCCAATGAATTGACCATAAATTTTAACGTGATAATTATATTTATTTCCAAATTTTTAACATGTATGATAAAATGATCAGTGAATACTATGGGGGTCTCAGTGTTCTTTTAAATTGACAATTTTGTGCAATGTATTATATTAAAAGATTTAAAATTATTTAATGAAAATATTTCTTAAAAACATTCGGGTGTTACATTATACCAACCATATAATGAATTTATCCATCAAAATTTTTCAATTTGAAACAAATAGATATAGATACTTCTGCCTCATCACATTCTCAAGATAGATTGTAGCTACATTGAATTTGTTTTTCCACAATAACACTTTATCAATAAATGCGGTCTTATTTAGTATAAATTTTTCTCTATGATCTAGAATATCTATCAGTGGTTCTTCATAAGAATGATTATGCCCAATATTTAAAATTTTTGAGATTAGTACATTTGAATGATTAATATTTAATTTGTCAAGAGAGACTCATAGAACACATCATGATCATTATATAGATTCAGTGGAAGAACCACTCAGTAAGATACCTTCCCAGCATTATCTTGAATTACAAATGAACAGATATACCTAGGGATCATCATTCCATTCCTTCCAAATCTCATTACTCTCTTATAAGGATATATTTTTATAAAAACCATTCAACCACATAAAACTATATTTCTTTTCATCTATTTATAGCATAACTATTTTTACATCTCTGTGATTATCTTTGGTGTTTTTGGATAGATCTGACATTTTCATCAATTTCATAAAAAAAATCATGTCCTAATAGATTTACTTCCCCATATTCATCATAAAATCATTGATTTCTACCATTATTTATGTATAGGGATTCCAAATGATACATCTGAATACTATAGAGAACTCAATAATTGTACGAAAATTAAACAAAATTTTGGTTTTGATCCCAACCACCTTTGAAATCCAAATACAATGATATCAAAATTTTATCAAGAGTCAATATTTTCCTCTCATATGGATTGTCTGTCTATGAACGATAAGAAGTGTTGATTTAACAAATCGTCCTAGCTCTCCTCTAGTACAGTGGCCGGACTAGTGGGTCACATGACATCAGTCATGTATTCCCATACTCCCGAGGCCACCGACTAGGAGAGAGGGTATCATGAGGTGATAGTGGGGAGACAATAAAATATTATCTGAGTTAAAAAATTTATATTATATAATATGTAAAACAAAATAGAAGATGTAGTAAATAAATATAATATAGTGGTGGGGGACAAACTAAATACTCAGAAAAGCATTGAAAGACAATATTTAATAATTTAATAAAAGTGACTACTTCCATGTTATACAAAAGATTAAATATTTTTCATGGTGATGATATGTACTAAATGGAGTAAACAATATAGTATGCTACATAACATATTACATAAATAAATAAAGGACAGCAAGGACCCACAATGATCTACATGAGCATCCAATCCTCTAACTCAAACCATGGCTTATAACTCTTAGATAGAAACTGAAAAAGAAAATAAATCATGCATCATATACAATACAGTGAATAAGAATGGTCTACATGGGTACCCTAGTGCAATGGTGTCCCATGTAGGATGTGTGATTTTAATCCTTGTAGTTTGTAACTACCGATGTCTAACATTATGTGACAATGAATTACAAATTTAAAATGAGTTCTATATTATATAATGGTTAGTGATATAAATTAAATAATTGAAACTAGGTCTAGGTTCCAAAATAGAAAAAATTATTATTCCACCTGATCAGACCTATCAGGAAATATGAAATTAGTACCTATAAGAATAAGGATGTATATTTATATAAAAAATTCTATAAAACAGAATGAATAAAAAAAGAATACATTCCTTAAAACCTGTGCATTAACTTCAGGTATTATATATGTATCAAAGATGATTGTTATAGGGCCTCAGAAATGTATCAAATAGATCAAGGGAGACAAAAAAACACCATTATTAATGCCATGGTCATGTTGTGGAGTCAGAGTCTGTGCTCTCCCCAAATGTATTGCTATGGTACATACATCAAATAACCCAATACCACCAATCTCATCCAAGGAAATCTTCCAGACACCAGGTAGCACATCACGGAATGAAATTACTATTACATTGTTCTAATATCTCAAAGAAGGGGAATGTATCACTCATGGATTTTCATATCCACATTTCCAATGAGTCTGTCCTCAATAACCCATTTAGAAACCCTTATCACTCATTAGTATTTTGAATTCACCTTGAATCACTCACCCAGTAGAGCCTAATATGACATATACACTTCACATCATGGAATAACCACCATAACACAAGAGATCATCCATGACTCTTTAATATGGAACTCATGTTCTCACTAGGCCTGTATCAATTGAACAATTGTGTCCAAATCACATTTCATGGAAAAAACAAATACAAATATCACATCAAAAACTTATACATATATTATGCTGCCATATAAACATTTTGAATAGCATGTCAGTCAAGCTATCGATTAAAATAATTCATGCCATCAACACTGAATAATAAATATTTCACAATGTAAGAAAATAAAAATTATAAGACAATAATATCACATTAATGGCTCAAGAAATAAATTTCAGAAAGAATGTTAGACAACTAAAATAGGGTATCAAAATATTGAAATTCAATTAGTGATAAAATGTAAACAAGAGAATTCACCATCATAAAGACTAAATAATAGGTTATTAATAACATAAGTATTATTGACTAACAAGATTGTTCTAGGAGGGAATTCTATTCCTACAAAAATATAATTTATAACATGTAATTTAGGTAGGGCACACCAACCGAGGTGGTCAAGAGGCACGGTTAATATCCAAATTCATTTTTTCCATAATTGAATGCCAGAATGGTTATGTTTGAACAAACCATACAATTAAATAAGTGATTACAAGGCATTGCTAGAAGGTTGCAGTGAGTTTCACAAAGACATGACATGACATAAGTAATGAAGGGAACATGGTAGACACCCTACACTAGTAGTCCTAATTAACTATTAATCCACTTACTCAGTATGTTTCTCGTATCATCTATTGTTATAAAAATAATCATTTTCATTTATAAGTAACCAATAAGGGAAGAGTCTCATCACAAAATAGAACAATTATATCTCAATCACTAAGAGATACCCAATAAGAATTGAAAGTAATCATAACTGATTATTTCTGCATTTTTATATTTAAGACAACTCACCTCGATTAGAAGAGTTTTATTAGAAAATCTATCATTACATTATAAAACAATTAATTTAGTTAAAATTAACATTTATTCTAAAACTCATTCAAAAGTAATATAAATAAAGAATCCAAGTAAACTAAAAAAAATCATAGGTGAGTATTTACACACCGCACACCTCTGTTGGGGGGGATTTATTTTAAAATCATGAATTTATTATCATTCATCCATTTATCACATTTAACATCATTAATTTTACTCAATTAATAGTAATAAGGCATGAAATATAGACTTTACAACATTAAGTATAATCTAATAAAAGTAAAGTAAAAAATTTAATAAGTAAAGTAATTAATGAATTCATTAAATTAAGTGTATTGGAATGTGATCCTACCTCATGGTGAAACCCTGAAATCAACATTAGCTATTTATTCTTTATAACTAATGGTTGTTGCTACCCCACTCAGCATTCACACTTTCACATCCATGCAAGGTCACCTAGACCCTATGCACATCTTTACATGGCCATTATCATGTGCATGGGGATCATTACATATATGAACATTTGTATATTCCTTTATCCACTCACTTATAGAAGATATTTTTATATATAAACATTGGCACACCAAGAAACATACACATATAAATATTTTCATTCAAGAATATATGTGGAACGTGAGAACTTATATATATAAATTCATACCTATGCATATTTATGTGACTTTTCATTGACTCATCCACTCAAAACCACTTGACAAGGACCATCACTCTACAAGAAAAACACTAGGAACTCCAAAACAGCCCTAGAAAACCATATAATAAGAGAAAAACTAAATATCAAGCAAAAAACCATTCCACAGACAACTGTGATGAAACAAATCACTACAAAACCATACGATAGAGTTCAACACACAAAAAGTGACATTACAGGTAATCATAAATACCCAAATCCAAAAACTTAACAACTGAAAAATAATGAATTAGGTTGAAAATATAATCTCAAATAATGTCCTATGATTGAATTCACTAGAACCAACTCACATTCAGAGGCAGTTGCTGGAACAAGCACTGAAACATCCATATGTCTCCTTTGGAATACCTTGAACGAAAAAGAAAACTGAAATCAACCACACCCCTTACCCTAGGTTGTTTGGTCAAACCTAAACTGGGAAAAGGGGAGACTGAAAATAGGCAATGGGATGGAGGAGAAGGGAGGATGGAACATACCTGGAGGATCCAGAGGAGATACACCCTGGAAATTGTCCCGAAAATCAATGAATGGGAGATATGTGAGGGAGGGGGTATATTTATCAAAGGGGGATGCCCATTGGGGTTGGTGCATCCATAATATGGTGGGGAGTGTTTCAGATTATGCTTTTATTTTATTTTATTTTAAAATAAACACTATTTTAATTTTTTACAATTTTTCCTCAATTAATTACTAGTAAATTAATTTTACAAATTAATTTTTAATATAATTAACATTAATTTAATTTAAATAATATAAAAACACCTCGTCTCTTCAATTCTAGGAAAAAGAGAAGTTCTAATGCATAGCATTAATAATATCTACCTAGATAACAGAAAATTTTAAATTCGTCACTTTTTTTCCTAGTTCAAAATGCAGGATGCAACAACCATTGAACATTATAAATTTACATCACCAAGAATCCCTCTAAAACAACATACACATCACCCAAACTATTAGGGTCATGAAAAATG
Source organism: Viscum album (assembly GCA_963277665.1). Lineage (NCBI taxonomy): Eukaryota > Viridiplantae > Streptophyta > Magnoliopsida > Santalales > Viscaceae > Viscum > Viscum album. Next base: position 2,029,275,640 of record OY728135.1, read on the forward strand.
TTAACAAATGGTCATGATGTGTCTCTAAATTCCAATCACACCTTCATGAATTAACTAGGCAAGAAACATGCAAGCCATTACGATCTGAGCCAACTATAAATTAACAACTGAAACACAAATAAGGTGCTTATCCAATCATTTTCTATAGGGACATGAAATTTCATCATCTCAATAAATTTATATCCAATTATTCTTCCCACCATAGGCTTTAACAGTAGATGTTGGCAAATTCTTAATCGACCATAGAGCCCATGTCAAGTTTGTTTTTTATGAAAATCCATGGTCGACACTAACCACAAATCTATCCCATGGAAACTCAAGGAGAAACTTATACTACCTATACAAGAGGGTTTAAATGAGGAGACCGCTACTGGTTACCTTCCCAATCCATTTACTTTTATTCACATTTACCTTTTTTTAATATTTTATATGGATTAAATAAACGTCTAGTGCCCATTTTAAAACAAACATTGTGTACACGATTTAGCTAATAACTCTGAGTGATGATCATGTCACTATAAGAAGCTAACACTATGTATAATTATTCAACAAATAAGCATAAATGATTTAATATAGAGACATGCTAATAAGCAAAAAATCTTGATACAAGGAAAACATAATAGTATGCATGCAATAAGAAAAAAATCTAGTATGCTAAATACATCACTAAAATAGGGTATAAGATATTTTATGGTACATAAATAAAAATGGAATACATTTAATGAAATAAATATTATACGTAGGAAAATTAAAATGAAACTACATGGCATGACAATATGCATGGGATGGGAAATTCTATGAGGCTTCTATGATTCATGATATGTTTCATCATTTCATTAACAGAACAGGGTTAAAAAGAATATACACTTCATAAATCCATAATAATCTTAAATTTAACCAATCACTTGAGGTGAAATCATATCAACTATAATATAAAAAATCATAAAAAAAATTTCATAGCCCTTGTCACATGGCCATTTCCCGTACGTTGGTTGATCCGTCCTAAGCACATCAATTATCCAAGAACTGAAACATTTGTAGTCTCCTCTATAACAACATAGAATATTAAGAAAAAAAATAAGAACCTTTGATAACACTTTGTAACATACCAACCCAGCTCACCTCTAAGACAGTGGCATGACCGGTTTGTCAAATGACTAGAGGCACATCTCCTCGTACGTCATAAGAAAACAAATAGTTGCACGGGTTTTATAAAGAGATAGTAGGGCGATATACCCTCTTATGAGAGTTTCACAGTGGTGTAACATTATATAATGAAAAAACAACAATGGAAGAAATAAATAAATAAAAGATAGTAGTGGAAGAAAAAATAAATACACGACAAAGTAGTGGATGGAAATATTTATCAATTTAATAAAAGTGACCAACACCAAATTATAAAAATGATGAATACATATAGCAATGTGAATACATACTGAATGTAGTAAACAATAAAACATTATTTAAAACACAGTACAACTATATTGAATCGGAGACAAGGCCCCACAAGGATCTCCATGAGCATCCCGAGCTCCAACTTAGTCCATTGATCCTAACACTCAGATACCAACATCAATGCATAAGAAAAAAAGTATGGTCTTCCATATAGAGAACTAAAAAGGTCTACATGGGTATGCTAGTTCAATGGTGGGACAAATAAGGGGTGAGATATAAATCACACTAGACTGGATCCTCCGGTTTCTAGCCCAATACAGACAACGAATTACATATTTAAAAAGTGTTATATGAAAAATAATTGTTTGTTATAAAAATTTAGTAATGGGAACATGGTATGGTTTCATAAATCTTCACCAATATTATACCACATGATTCTGCCTAAGAAGAAAATTAGGAATGAGTATCTATAAAAAATGAGGAAATTATATTTATATATAGAAAATCAAGTTAACAGAATACATACAGAATGGAATCATAACCCAATGCATGTTATTTAACTCTTGTTATAATATATTTATCAACAAATTATGTCATTGGACATCAGAAAATTATCATAATACATATGTAAAACCAAAAAACATATTTATTATCATTACGGTCATGATTTAGAGTCAATTTTCATGCCCTTCATGAAGGTATCACTGCAGTACATCCTTCCAATTACCTAATCCCACTAATCCCATAAAAGGAAATCCTTCGAAGGTCAGGTACTTTATCGAGGGATGACATTAACATGAGTCCATCTCAGTATCACACACAAGGGTCTAGTATCAACTGATGCTTGGTGTATCCCCTTTTTTAATGATTCTGTCCTTGATAATCTATTTTAGAACCAATATCACTCATAAGTTTATAGTATGAACCGGGAAGCCCTAGTATGGAAGACCCTAAGACATTGTTTCACCAACATTTCATGGTATAACCACCAGAGCATGGGATCCCATCCATGATTCCTTAATATAGATCTCATGTTCTCGACCAATCTGTATGCAGCAAACAATATTATGCAAAGCACATTTCAAGGAAAATAACAATATATATAAAACATGGAATTATTATACATAAATTATTCTATCAAATAATCTTTTTGAATAACATGCCATTCAGGTAATAAAATTAAACTATTAATTCCATCAACATGACATAAAGTGTTTAGAAAAAATAAAGCACATCACAATTACAAGACCATATTAGTACTTTAAATTCAGATGTAAACAAGTTTATAAACTAGTTTAATCCACGAAAAAGTGTATCAAAATTTGGAAGATTAATGAGGAAAAATTTAATCAAAATCAGAAACTGTGAACATGACTCGACAATATGTTATTAATTACATATAATGTAAATTATAACATGTTTGTTCATGAATGTAATTCAATTAAAAATGACATTTCATTTATAACATGGCATGTTGTCACGACGCAAACAAAGGTATGTCTATGAGGCAAAGAGACTACCCCAAATGTTATTCTATATAAGTGAAGGCAAGACCAGATACAGTTGAACAATCCAAAAAATTAAATAAGTGATAACAAGGAATCACTCTATGTTTGAAGTGAGTTTCACAATGACTTGGCATGACGTAAGAGATGAAGGTATGAATGTAGAAAACCTACAATCATTGTCCTATTTATCTACGTACGAGTGATGATTATTAGATGATATATTGTTTTAAATATATTTGAGGACATTTATAAGTTTCCAATAAGGGATAATAATAAGCACACCAATAAACAATTTATATCCCAAAAATTTTTTGACAGCAATGTAGGAAAGAAGGAAAGCATAAAATAATATAATTATATTTTAACATTGACAGCATATCAACTACATCAGAGGAATTATTTTTTTAAATGTGACACTACATTATCAATCCATTCATTTAGAAATATTTTACAATTATTTTATTACATATTTAGTACTGATAAAAATCATGATGCCAAGAAAACTAAAAAGAATCATAGGTTAGTTTTCCTAGACAACACATCTCAGTTGGATGGGTTTTATTATAAACCCAAGATTTTATTATTATGAAACCATTGATAATAATTAACACATTCAACGTGAGTCAAAATCTATTCATATTAAAAATGAATGTAATCAAGACTTTACTAAATTATGTAAAATCTAATAAAAGTACAGAAATCAATTTATTAAATAAAATAAATAATGAATTAATAAACTTAAGTGAAATGTAATGGGATCATACCTCACGGTGGAACCAATCAGTCCACTTCATCTCTTCATGATTTCTAACAAAAAGTCGTTGCACCCCCACATAGTATTCACACTATCACATACACATTAGAACACCTAGCCCCTATGAACATGTCTGCATGTCCATGATCATGTGCAAGGGGATCCATACATATAAGCTTAAATTCATTTACTTGTATCCCCTCACCGACACTTGTACTTTTTATATATATACATAGGCACACCGAGACCCATATATGGATAAACACTTCAATGAATTGATATACATGTAACGAGGGAACCTATAAATATATAAGTATGACAACCCTGCTTTTATTACAAACTTAAAAATGATTTATTACATAAAACATCACTTGATACAACTAAGAAGATCGAGAATTTTAGTGTCTTTGGCGCTTAGGACCATTACAGAAAATTAAGTCAAAAATACCCTGATGGTAAACTATATATTGGCCGAACATAAAGCTTATAGTATTTTTCTACATGACTATTGGGTCATTATGATGTCATAAATCACATTATATATTTAAACGTTTTTAATTTTTACTCAAAAAATTTGACTGTCTCAGAAAATTATGAAAAATTCACCATTGGATAATTTCAACATTCTGATTCCAAAAATAACATTTATTTTAACTAAATAATTTTCTAAATTTGTTAATTGTCACTTTTAAAATAAAAACCGACATTTATAAAAAATTCACAAGTTTGGACAGAAATGGCTTTCAAACATTATTAAAATTTATAATTGCATTGATAAAATTTTATGATCATTTATAATTAATAAAAATTAATTTAATAATAACAATAATACTTTATTACAATATTATTTAATTCAAAAATCCCTTAATTTAATAAAATATAATTCTTAGATAAATAATAACTAAAAACACTATTTTTTACTTTAAAAACTACATACAATGTATCAAAAATGACTAGAAATTATATTAATTATTATATACAAAAAGAAATAATGTACATGAACATAGTACTACTTATTTGTTACATAACCCCTTAAAACAACTGCATAAGACCTAAGGGTAAGGTGTGAGATGGTGACGGACTCTTGGGGTGGGTCGGATAGTATCCCTCGAGGTGTAATTTCAATCAACTTCCACTTTTCCCATAGACGGTTACATTCGAGCTTGACAAGATGAAGCTGAGATTGGGCTTGGTCAAGGGAGAATCCCAAAGACGCCACCTCTTTTCCGAGCACTGACAAATGGGCTTTGTATGGAGCAATTCTACTGGACGAGGCCATCACTTCTTTTGTCTAAGTAAAATTGGATGTGTTAAAGCCCTATATTTATACTAATCATGTGATCATTGTTCAATGGCTATATTAGCAACGGTCAAAGTTCTTAACATAAAACCAATGAAGTTGACATTTTATATAAACATAAAGAGACATTTAATTAGATCAAGAGGGATTTCAATTAATGAAACATTGGGTCGTTACAATATTCCCCCCTTAAGAAATTTCTCCCTCGAAATTTTCCTTTTCCCACATTAAAAAAATGTGGGTAACTCAGCTTCATCATATCCTTGGATTCCCAAGTCGCTTCTTCAAACTTGTGGTTTCTCCACAACACCTTGACGAGGGGCATTGTCTTACTTCAAAGCACTTTTTCTCTATGATCTATGATCTTCACTGGTTGCTCCTCATAAGAAAGATCATATTCCAATTGTACCACCTCAGAAGAGAGTACATGTGAAGGGTCCGATATGTACTTTCTTAAGAGGGATACATGAATGACATAATGTACATTGGCCATAGTAGGTGGAAGTGATAGTCAATAGGCCACAGCCCTGACACAATCAATAATCTCGAAGGGGCCGATGTACCTTGGACTTAACTTCCCTTTCCTTCTGAACCTCATAACCTTCATCCATGGAGATATTCATAGAAAAAACATGTCTCCAACATTAAACTCAAGGTCTCGTCGACGGTTATCTACATAACTCTCATGTCGACTCTGAGCTGCCTTGTTATGCTGCTGAATGGTTTTTACCTTCTCCACCATTCCCTCGACCATTTCTGGTCCAAGAAGCTTACGTTCATCGACCTCACCCCAACATGCTCGTGTTCTGCACCTTTTCCCATACAGGGCATCATATCGTTCCATTTGGATTATCGAGTGGAAACTATTATTATAAGAGAACTCAACAAGAGAAATATATTGATCCCATCCTCCTTTAAAGTCCATTGAGAAGTATCTCAACATATCCTCAAGTGTTTGGATAGTCCTCTCATATTGGCCATCAATTTGAGGATGATAGGCCGTACTAAAGTTCAGTTCAGTATTCAAAGCATGTTGAAGACTCTTCCAAAACATAGAGGTGAATATTGGATCTCGGTTAAACACAATAGATAGTGGTACTCTATGAAACCTTACCACTTCCCTGATATATATCCGTGCGAGTTGATCCAATGAGAAATCCTCCCAAATAGCAATGAAGTGTACAGTCTTTGTAAGAGGATCCACAACAACTCAGATTGCATTGCTTCCTTTGGATGTCCTTGGAAGTCCAGTGACAAAGTCCATGGTGATGTTCTCCAATTTCCATTCTGGTATGGGCAATGGTTGCATCATCTCCTAAGACTTCTTGCCTGTTTTCCTTCACTTGCTGACACACCAGGCGCTTTGATGAATATTCAGTGATCTCCTTCTTCATATTATCCCACCAAAAGTTTTCTCGGAGATCTCAATACATCATTGTGCTCCCTTGGTGAATAGAGAAATTTGAACTATGTGCATCATCCAAAAGGTCCTTCTTCAGCTCCGGACTTGATAGAACACATAGTGTTTTCCCAAACTGCATAATTCCTTCTTCATTAACATTAAACTCTGAGGATTCTCCCTTTTTGATAGATTCTACCTTTTCCTGATTTCCCAGATCATCCTTTCGAGCATCCTTTAACCTTTCCAAAAGTGATGGTTGAGCAATAATTTGTGAAAGGATTTATGATGTTCCCATCTCTGTGATTCCCATGTCCATCTTCATCATGTCTAAGAAGATTGGATCCTTCTCAATTCTCATTATTGATAGAATCAATGGAACCTTTCTACATAGGGCATATGCCACCTTGTTCGCTTTCCCAGGCTGGTAATGTATTGACCAGTCATAATCCTTGATGAGATCTATCCATCTTCTATGGCTCATATTAATATCTTTCTATTTGAATATATATTTATGACTCTTGTGGTCAGTATATATCTCACATTTCTCTCCATAGAGAAAATGCCGCCAGATTTTCAAGGAAAAGATCACAGCCACCAACTCCAGATCATGTGTTGGATAGTTTTGCTCATGGATTTTCAACTGCCTTGAGGCATAGGATAAAACATTATCATTATGCATCAACACACAACCTATTCCCTTCTTTGAAGCATCACTGAATACCACAAAAAGTTCCCCACTTATGGGTAATGTGAGCACGGGTGCAGTGATAAGCCTCCTTTTCAATTCCTTGAAGCATTCTTCGCATTCATCACTCCACGAAAACTTTACTCCCTTCTGAGTTAGCTTGGTAAGAGGGTTGGACAATTGTGAGAAATTTCTCACAAATCGTCGATAATATCCATCTAATCCCAAGAAGCTACGGATATCCGTTACCGATGTTGGCCTTGGGAATCCCTCAATTGCTTCTGTTTTGGAGGGATCCAAAGATATCCCATTTCTTGTGATGATATGGCCCAACAATGAGACTTCCTTCAACCAAAACTCACACTTGTTGTACGTTGCACAGAGCTTCTCCTTGCGCAAATTCTCCAGTACAGTTCTTAAATGCGCCTCATGATCCTCTTTTGTTTTGGAGTATATTAGAATATCATCTATAAAGTATACCACAAATTTGTCTAGGTAATCTATAAAGACACTATTCATTAAGTCCGCGAAGATTGATGGAGCATTGGTGAGTTTTAAAGGCATTACTTTGAATTCAGAGTGCCCGAATCATGTAAGAGAAGCAGTCTTGGGGACATCATCTTTCTTCACCCTTACTTGATAATATCCTGACTGCAAGTCCACCTTGGAGAAGTATTGTTCTCCACACAGCTGATCAAACAAGTCATCGATTCTTGGGAGAGGATACTTGTTCTTTATCGTGATTTTTTAAGTTCACGATAATCAATGCAAAGCCGCATTGACCCATCCTTCTTTTTGATGAAGAGAACTGGTGCACCCCATGGTGAAACACATGGGAGTATAAACCCTTTATCCAGATTCTCCTGTAGTTGTTTCTTCAGCTCTTCAAGTTCAAAAAAAGCCATTCTATATGGAGTCTTGGATATTGGTAGCGCCCCAGGTATATGTTCAATTGAGAACTCAACATATTTTCAAGGAGGAAGACCATGCAGTTCCTCGAGAAACACTTCAGTGAATTCCCTCACTATAGTCATTTCTTCAAGGATGGTTTCTTCCTTAGACTCAACCATTTGAGACAGATACGCGTGCTCATAAGGCAGTAATATCCATGATTGAGATGATGGAGCAAAAAGAGATTCATCTTCGTCCTGACACTTGTAATGAATTGGGGGTTGATTCTCTATATGTAGTGTGATTTCCCTCTTCCGACAATTTATATTGGCACTATATAAGGAAAGCCAATACATGCCAAGAATTGCATAAAATTCCACCAGAGGGAGTATGACGAGGTTCGCCAGGAAATTCAATCCGCAGATTATAACAGGGGAGGACTTATATTCATGGGATGCAATGATTTCCCCATTTTCCATACTCACCGACATCTTACATTCACGATTTGTGGTGGTGCTGGGATTGTTCTACTAAACTTTCAAGATATAAAATAATGCGTAGAACCCAAATCAAAAAGTATGTTCGCTATTCTTGAATGAATAACTAGAATACCTATCACCACTTCGTTGTCGGGGTTCACTTCGACAGAAGTGATGGAAAAATCTCTTCCTTGCAGCCTTGGAGGTTGTTGGTCGCCTTCGAAAACCCTTGGATTAGGGAACTAATTTGAAAAATGACCCAGTTCTTTGCATTTTTGGCAATGAACAACGCGTTGAGGTTCAAACGGAGCATTCATATCCTCTGTCGCAACCGTGGGACTTTCTTGCCGACAGTTAATAGCTAGGTTCCCTTCTCTTCCACACATGAAGCATTTTCTCGTCCCCTTAAGGCAATTTCTAGGGTACTTGTTTCCACACTTTTGGCATGTGGGGTGTTGGATCTTCTTAGCACCGTTGGATTTATCCATCATACCACCATAATTGAAGTCCACCTTACTCTTCTTGTCCCCATGATACCCCTGTGATTCCCCGATCTCCATTTCGACCTTGAGGGCACATCGGACAATTTTCTCATAGCTTTCAAAGTCACAGATCGCTAATGCTTTCTGCAAGCTAGGATTAAGCCCACCAAAGAAGCAGTCAACCTTGAATTCGGGGGTAACGACATATCCAGAAGTGTATCGTGCAATCCTTGTGAAGTTTTCCTTGTACGTTCTAATAGATTCTTAATCTTTTTTTCTTGAGGTAAATGAAGTCCCTTTCCATCTTAAGCTGGAGGGTGCGCGCAAAATATTTATCAAAAAACATCTTCTAGAAATCCTTCCATTCCAACGCCTCGATATCCTCCTTAGGCTTCGTATTTTTTATCAATGTCCATCATTGATTAGATTCACCCTCCATATGATAGGAATCCAGGAGAACCTTCTCTTGTTCAGAACATTGAAGGATGGAGAAGATTTAATCAATGGAGTTGATCCATTGTTTAGCGATCGTGGGATCGGGAGATCCACTAAAAGTAGGAGGCCTTTGTATAATAAAGATCTCGATAGCTACTTTTTATTTCTTAGGCGGGTTGAACGGTTTTCTTGACCCAAGTTTCTATTCAATGCTTGAGTTAGCTGAGAGAGAAGCGTGACAAATTTTACAATTCCCGCTACCATTGGATTGGGCATCTCATTAGTACAGTCATCACACTGATCTTCACATCGATTGTTATCCTGAATCCTCCTATTACCGGCCATTGGCTGGAATAAAAAGAATGTTAGGGGTAAAACGTAAAGGGTAATCCAAAGACAAAAGTTTATGACTTATAAATAAACATTCATTTCCTTAACTCATAATTCTATAGGCTTCAATCTAGGCTTTTCATGATCTACTTTCTAACATATATTATTAGGGGCATTCTTTTCCCATAATAAGAGTTCATAATAAGATTGTGAATTTATCAAAACATATCCCCCGGGAGTGTCATAACCAAGAGTGCAGCAAGGCCCATTGTCGTGCACCAGTTCTCATTCGAGTCTAGCCTAAAGTGGGGTTTTCGGGTTTTACCCATAGGATACATCTATGCCAGAGCCGCCTCTACCTGCTCGTATCCAGACAGGGATTTATTTTTTTGATAAACCACATACTCAGTACTTAACAAAACATAGGGATGTTTTTATTATACTTAGTCTTGTATCTAAGGCTTTACAAGGGTTTCATAATCCCAAACATAACTAAACCTATCATCTGATACCAACTATGACAACCCTGCTTTTATTACAAACATAAACATGAATTATTACATAAAACTTCACTTGATACAACAAAGAATATTGAGAGGTTTAGTGTATTTGGGGATTCAGACCATTACATAAAAACATAAAACATGAAATACAACATCTTTATTGAATGATTCCATTACATGACCACTACATTCCCTCGTACTTATCATTTCATGGGATAACTTGAGAACATACATAAGAAAAGGGTGAGCTATAAATCCCAGTAAGGGAGTACACATGGAATAACATGAGGAGTAGAATACATGTTATACAATAGGAATATCGATAGAGAATATAAGAAACATGAACATAAAGGCATGATAAATCATGATAATCATAACATGGAAATGTGGCAACAACACTTAACATGGAATTAGCATGAGCCAAGGCTCATTGCACATGGAGCATGAGTAAATCCTCATTGCACATAAAGCACGAGTAAACCCTCATTGAACATGAATTAGCATGAGTCAACAATCATTTCACATGATGTATCATGATACTATACTTTACCCAATGCATTGGAGCGCTATAATGGCGCACCCTTCTTAAATATTTCATTTCATGCATAAGTGTGCCACATGGATCATCAAACATGGATTCATAAAACATAATCATTTATTCCATGATAACGGAATGTGGAATTCATAAATGAAAATTTTTAATCAATAAGTAAAGGTGCATAAAGGTGTATACCCTTGATGGAGAAATGTGCATGGTATCCACTATACAATGGCATTGGCTTAGAAAATATGTGTGATTTCGACTGCGTAACAGCGTGACATAATAAAATTATAAAAATGGTTGATGAGAGAGAAAGGGGTTCCTAATCCTATTCAAATGTAATTTACAGTAAGGAGGTCACATAGATAAATGTCCCAGCAATTGTAATGGAAATTAGATTCATGATACAAAAATATTGCTTGAATGTAAAAGAGGAGAGAGAAGTTCCTTTCGGAATTTCTACATAGTAACGGGTGTACATGGGAGGCATTTAATGAGAGAGAATGGGGTCTCCAATCATACAAACATAAATAGGGAAGTATGAGGGAGGTCAGAAACCATACCCCAATATTAATAATTGAAATTAAAAGGGAAAACAACTTAAATAAAATAGGAGAAAAATGAGAAAGGAAGAAAAAACCCTTACTTGTAAGTGTGCTTCCAAAGGCTAGAGAGAGGCTTGTGAGAGGCTTCTTGGGAGCTTGGGGCACCTTGGGGGGATTCTAGAGAGAGTAGGGTAGAGGTTTGAGGAACTCCAAATTATTTTAGTGTGGAGGAAGTGGGAGCATGGGTGGGTTTATATAGGAAAGGTGAGGTAATTCTTTATTATTTAGGTTTGGGACCCCTTATATTAAATTAATCCAAACCACAAACCATCCCATGGTTTTTCACATGGGTTTTGGCAAATGGAAGAAGGAAAAAATACTTTATAAGGCCAAATTCAGAACTTCTTAAAATATTAGTGTTGCTTATGTGGAGGTGAGTCACACTCCCATGGAAATTAATTTAAAAAGGCAAGGTGTTGAATAAGTCTTGAGGGGTCCATTAATGCTTTGAAAATTAAGTCAAACAAAACCAAAATCACATTATCTTAATGGTAAAACATATATTGGCCGATCATAAAGCTTATAGTATTTTATTACATTAGTATTGGGTCATTATGATGTCATAAAACACATATATTTAAACAGTATTTAATATTTACTAAAAAATTTGACTATCTCGGAAAATTTTGAAAAATTCACCGTTGGATAACTTCGACATCCTGATTCCAAAAATAAAATTTATTTTATCAAAATAATTTTATAAATATGTTAATTTTCACTTTTAAAATAAAAACCGTCATTTATCAAAAATTCACAGATTTGGACAGAAATGGCTTTCAATCCTTAATAAAAATTATAATTGCATTAATAAAATTATAAGATCATTTATATTTAATAAAAATTAATTTAAAAATAATAATAATATTTTATTACAATATTATTTAATTAAAAAATCCATTATTTAATAAAATAGAATTCTTAGTAAAATAATAACTAAAAACACTATTTTTACTTTAAAAACTATTTACAATATATCAAAAATGACTACAAATTATATTCATTATTATAAAAAAAAAATTAATGTACATGAACATAATACTACTTATTTGTTACATAACCCCTTAAAATAGCTGCATAAGACCTAAGGGTATGGTGTGCGATGGTGAAAGACTCTTAGGGTGGCTCGGATAGCATCGCTCGAGTGGTAATTTCAATCATCTTCCACTTTTACCATAGATGGTTACGTTCGAGCTTGAAAACATGAATCTCAGCTTGGGATTAGTCAAGGGTGAAGCCCAAAGATGCCACCTCTTTTCCGAGCTCCAACAAATGGGCTTTGTATGGAGCAATTCTACTAGACGAGGCCATCACTTCTTTTGTCTAAGAAAAATTGGATGTGTTAAATCCCTATATATATACTAATCATGTGATCACTGTTCAATGACTATATTAGCAATGGTAAAAAATCATAACATAAAACCAATGAAGTTGACATTTTATATAAACATAAAGATACATTTAATTAGATCCAGAGGGATTTACGTTAATGAATCTTTGGGTCGTTAAATAAGTACATAAATATTCATATATAAGAAAGTCACCCTTGAATCATTTTCTCCAAACAACATGATAGTGACCATCTCTCAGTAAGATAAAAACAAGGAACTCTAGAACATCCAAAGATCCCATATAACATGGGATAAACCAAAAAATGGGTTCAAAAAAATACCATGGATGACGATGACATTCAGAATCACCCTGAAACCGCTTGACATTGATCAATAAACAACAAGAAAATTCTAGAGACTCATAAATACCAAAATCACTAAAAATTAGCAAGTGAAAAAAAAATTCGGAGGTGAAAACATTACTCGATACCAACGGGACATATCAACATCACCTGAACCACCACTCCTTCAGCGGAATTTTCTGGAACATGTACCTACATATCTTGAAATCTCGTTTGTACAACCTAGAACTGTATGAAATCATGAATCGGTGACACCCTTAACCTTTTGGTGCTAATCCGAACCTAAATAGTGAAATCGGGAGGCTGAAAATAATCAATATAAGGGAGAAGAGGTGAAGAGAGAGCCTAACATAAAGATCCGGAGGAGAAACACCACGAAATAAGTCATGATAATCGATTAATTGGAGAGACACATGGGTCCATGTGTCGAAGGTGGAAGACATTTTGGGATGATGTTTCATGAATGATGAGGTGGGATTAAGTGTTATGTTTTAGTTTTTATTTTATTTTGTTTTAAAATAAAAATGGTTATTAATTTTTTTAAATTTTTTTACACATTTAATTTCCATTAAATTGATATTATAATTTCAATTTTTAACTAATTTAATTTAATTTAACATTTTTAAATGAAAAACTGATCACAGTTTCAACTCATGGAAAAAGAAGAGATTTCAATATTGTCTTATAAAAACCTTCAAATCTACTAATTTTTTTAAATTCTAGCTATATTTCTTCTGATTCAAATTATGTGACACTATATTTGAAAAATAACTCTATATATAGAGGTTTTGAAGACTTTAGATCCCGGTCAATTATAATGGAACATGGAATCCATGAAATTTTACCACTACATTAAATACATCATGTAAATGTGATCAATATTGAAATAATATCAAATATAATTAAAGGGTGGTGAATTCAAACAATGATCAACTATAACACATATAGAAACATTTTCTCAATATGTTTTTGGAAGTACAATGATAAGTTCCGTCGGGATTTTTTCCAATTTCCCTTATGTTATTGGTAATGGATTAAACATCTCATTTGACATCTATTACATAGACTTAACTTACTAAAAAACCACGTATGAAGATAAATATTTGGAAACATCCCATTTCAAGTCATCGCACTGGAAATATAATTTCTGGTCCACGTACTTTGTTATGCTTCCATGATGAATATAGATTGATGAACTATGAGCTGAATCCAATAATTTCTTATTTAATTCTAGTATGGGATTAATACAAAACCATTTATTGAACCTTATTATTCTATCTCATAAAAGGTTGAATTTAAGAACATTTACAACCTTCTTTTTATGCTCTAAATCTTATTTTTGGCCTTATTAATACTTAATTCCATAGTTGGATGAAAATTCATTTTATAAAGATAATATTCCCCTCTTCATTTAATATTTAGTGACCCATCGATTTTCAAATCCATATATATTTGAACTTTTTTATCCCCATAACTGATATTATAGAATGGTTCTTTCCACTCAATGTATCTTCATATGTGTTCACTTTCCTAGTGTGGTAATTTATTGAAAAGTTGTAATTATTAATCTACACTAACCATCTTTTATGGCTCATATTCTGATTCTTTTGTGTGAAAATATAATTTTTACATTTATGAATAGTATAAATAATATTCTTTCACATTATAGATAATTACTCTATATATTTAATGTAATGATTAATTTAGATTACTCTAAATCATGAGTTTTTTAATTTTGGTCAAGTATTTATAATTTATATGAGGTATAAGATATCAACATGTCATTTTTCTGGATAACACAACCTAGAAACATATTAAAAGCATAAATATAGATCACAAACCATTCTCCTCAATAATATAGTGTGAGCATAGGGGCACATGATAAACAAATTTTTAGTTATTTTAAATTAACTTAACATTCCTCAATCCACCCAAACATAACTCCATTCCTAGTCAACATAGACAGTTTACTATATTATCATGAAAACAATTTCAGAAAAAATCGATAATTTCGACCCAATCAAGAAAAACATTCATATTATATAACATTGTATGTCTCGGACATCTTTTAATATCTTATGTTTTGGTTGGATCTACAGATATCACCTCCCTTGGGATTATGTTACCAAGAAATGAAACTTTTTGAATCCAAAATTTACATTTGTTAAATTTTTCATAACCATTTCACATTTATTGTGCCTTCTATAAAATAATCAATTGATATTCATGTTTTTCCTTTATCTATGAGTATATAATAATATCATTTATAATGTCTACCAAAAACATATAATGATAGCCTATAAAGACTTTGTTCATTTGATAAATGATGAGAGTGGAGGAATTTGTAAGACTAAATGACATCAATATAAATTAGTAGTATCTATACACTATCAATAATGTCAACATTGGAATAACCTCTATTGTGACACTTAATAAAATATATCCTACATGAAGATAAATCCTGGAAAAGTATTGTGCTCCACGTAGTTGATTGAATCACACATCAATGCAGGGAAGGGGATGTTTGTTCTTTATAGTGATATTGTTATGTTATAAATAATCAATGAAGTGTCTCATTGATCAATATTTATTCTTGGAAAATAAAATAGGATTAACCTAAAGTGATGAACTATGTCCTATGAATCCCATTTCATGATTCTTTTGGATTTTATTCTTTAAATACTTCAACTCTATTGAGGTTATTTTTATAAGGTGTCATTGAAATTGGAAGAGCACCAGATATAAGTTCTTTTGAAAAATCAACCAAAAAATTTAGTAGAAGGCCAGCCAAATATTCTGGAAAGACATCATCAAAATTGTGTTCAATATATTTATACTAAATGGCGAGTATCTCAATATACATTTTAGATATAAAACCTTCATTTTATTGAATCAAGACCCATATGATGGATGAAATTTCTAATTGATGGTCATATTCATCTTTGAAATGATGGATGAATATATATTTATCCAAAATATAAAATTTGACTTCCCTTACTTTGAAATTGAATTGATCTCTATATAGGAAATTCTAATCTATTCTATTAAAAACATAAAACTACAATATAAGATCGATCACAAGATTTTAATGAATCACTTTCCCACAAACTTCAACTGGAGAAGAATTATTAACTTTTTTGTGACTAGTGTTCCATTTAATTTTGTTAAAGCTAACTCTATATAAATGTATTGATGTAAAAAAATGACACCCCATGAAATTTTTTCATAAATAAAAGAGTTGGTGGATCCAGATTCAAATAAAACATTTTCTACTATATAGTAGATTGTAAGTATACCTTTCACTGCATCATTATCATTCTCTTCATCATCGACAGTGATCACATCATACATGCCTTTGACAATGTCTATAAGAGTTTTCTGAAATCAAACATCATCAAAAATCTGTGGGTTAGGGAATTGATTGGAATAATTCTCAATTTCCTTCCACTTGTTTCATGGATGTGTAGGAGGTTCATTAGGGGAAACCATTTCATTATTCGGATCATTAGGCATATTTTCTCCATCACATCGTTAATCAACTACCTAATGATATTCTCTCCCACAAATACAACATTTTCTACAACATTTATGAACATTTCTTCCTTGATCATTACACACATTGAGAATAAAGGACAATAATATTCCTTTCAATAGGTTTTGTTATGTTTTTTCTTGAATTATATTTTTTCTCTTCCTATCAATCTCATGATATTGATTTGTTACTCCAATATTCATTTCATCCCTTAAAGAACATCAAATGATTTCCCCATAACTATTTATTTCACTATATAAAATTACCTTATAAGAATAGGTTTCATGATACTAAATAATTGATCAAATTTTCTCATAGGTTGGATAATAATTCTAGAGGTGTACCTTGAATGTCTATTATTTTATTTGTAGCTACCAACAAATTCACCATCCCTTTTCTTAATCATAAGGAACACCTTCTCCAGATTTTTTTAAGAATATGAGGAATGTACTTTTAAAAAATAATTTCTTGAAGTAATTCAATTTTATATAGTCAATTAACTCCCCTTACCTAATACTATTGAAATGAATCCACTGTTGATCGTATTAAACATACACAAGATAGACATCCATGATTAAATTATAATTTTATTAACATTAGAGAACTAAAAAATTTCATTTTGGTGGTATTGAACTATTTTTCATCCAATAATAGATTTGAAGACCCACTAACATTAGGTTGGTGTTTTTTAATTGTGGAATAAATAGAATGTTGTCCCATCATTTCTCATTTAGATGTCCATCATGATTCAAAGCATGATAAATTTGTGTGATCCTAACGTTCGATTTTTTTATTTTAGCTCCCCAAACATTTGGTTTCTCATGAGGACTATCTTTTTTGTTCCCTAATCATTAAGCATTAACATTGTCCCTTAATGGTCCATCCATTGACTGAAATGAAGAATTAAGGTATAAAAAACTAATAATAATTGGAAAACTACATAACAATGAATAAAATTAATATCTAGTACATTATAGGTATTATACTATGTTTTCAGGATCATTTCTGAAACACTAGTATTGTAACCTATACCTCAACATATCATTAGGGTTATTTGTAATGGTATTCTCATCATATTTTCCAATGATTAACAAATAAATATTATATTATACCAACTATGATGGAACAAACATTACATACATTTATATTACTACAAATTTTATGAATAATCATTAAAAACCATGATAAAACCATAATAAGACCATATATGTCTAGTGTTTTTAGAAACTAAGAATCATAAACAACTAGTTCATCAGACATCATCATTTTCTATCACTTATATCACTATAAATAGACCCATTTTGAAAAATAATTCTTAATATCATTCATCATGACATGGGGAAAATAATAATATGGAAGTGTTACCTCATATACTTAGTAACAATAAAAAAGGGTGATTTCAATATTATAATAATGATAATTCAAAATAACATAACATTTGAAAATCATAACCTACATATAAAATATCATGATATCATGCCATTGTATAAATCAATTCATATAATAAGAATAAATGGACGTAATTTGAAAATTAATAACATAATATATAATTGTTTTGGAATTCACATAAGCATAGAAAATCATTTCATATTATTAAAGGGCTATTTACAAGACCATCATACCAAAAAAATCTATAATGAACCGTGTTTCTTTTCTTATTCCATCCATACAGTACTAAAACGAGTTTATTTGCAGTTCCAACAATGTATATCCAATGAGATATAAATCAATACTCAATTAATTACAAGGATATATAAGACCCTCCTATATAATAATTAAATCTTTCATATTTTCAATCATTAATATAAATCATTCAACATAACCAATGCAATAAAATGGGTTCATATAAACATCATTCCATCATGACCTACTCCATTTAAAAAATTCATTTCATAAATTTAATTTCATTATAAATAAATTAAAACCACATATATAATTATTATATTAAACTTGTAACATAACCCTATTAATTAATTCAATCTTAGTCAATAAATTGTTCAAATATAACACATGAAATTTATTATTGAGGAAAATATCCTTTCTTCTTCAAAAATAGTTTTTACTCAATATGTCACACAATTTTAAAAGAATATATTTATTTTAAAATTAACTTGAATTCTTTAAAAGAATATTCATGGAAATATGGTGTTTTGAAAATCTAAAAATATATGCATGCTCTATAAGTTCAAAAATATTCTTCATGTACTTTTTCTGAAAAAGTAAAAAATTTCCATATATCAAAAATGGAAAAAGATTCATTTATTTCGTCTAAAAAAATTAGCCAATGGGAAAATTGTTTATATAAATATTTAGAATAATTTAAAAAATGTTTTTCAAATAATAATTTTAAAACATTAACATGGATGATAAATATTTCCAAGTAAATACTTATTTATATACAATCTGAA
Organism: Viscum album; assembly: GCA_963277665.1. NCBI lineage: Eukaryota > Viridiplantae > Streptophyta > Magnoliopsida > Santalales > Viscaceae > Viscum > Viscum album. The sequence continues at coordinate 2,029,294,580 of OY728135.1, forward strand.
AAAATATTGATATTGAGAAAGAATACCAAACCTGTGGTCAGATTTCCATTGATTCTATCAAAACATAAAATATAATGAATTATAAATTTTTATTGAGTTATTCCAATATGGAACTCATTTTAATGATACAATATATGATCACATTATCATCTGTTTATGGTAACATTATTCCTCATCAATCGGTTGTTATTCTTACAGCATCCCAAAAAAATAAAGAAAATTACATTTTCATATTTATTAATATTTTTTAATTAAATATTAATTATACATTAAAGGGGACACTATGTTCTATGGAATACCTGATACATGACAATGGGTTTCGTTGAATTATAATGATGTACACTTATAATATAATATTATTATTTTAAATGGTAGTTAATCCCTAGCCGTTTTATTGGAATGAATTAATAGAACTAACTAAAATATGACGATACATGTTTTTTGTACATTTTTATATTTATCCAATCAAATATAGATTCTTAAAATAAATAACAAATTTTATTTTAAGCCTAAATACTCTAATATTCACTTAAAGGTCGATTTACCACATTTTATTGGAGAACCCTATTTAAATATAGTATTTTCCACTTTTATATGTTCTATTTGACAAAATAAAATTCATATTTATAATCGGGACACCAAAATTTACTTTGGAATAATTTTTGGTATTTTTTCTAAAAAAGTTCATTTTTAATAAATAGTGAAAAATACTGCACAAATCATTATTTTTATTTCAAAATCACTTTTATGGAAAAGTGGGAAACCAACATTCAGGAAACATAAGGATTAAACCTCGTAAGAAATAATCAGTCCATTCCAAAATAAATTAAAATAGTTAGAGTTTTGAACCTCGAATAATGGCTATTTGATGGAGGTAACCTCAATATCTGGGTCGTCCTTAATGATATCCTCATAGAAATAAGCCATCTTGTCCCAAGTTTTCACATGTTCCTTGAGACATGTTTTCCCATCGTTGAAGCCACGAATCAAGATCCTATTCTGTTTATCAATCCTGGAGCATTGCTCGTCATTGGTACCAACTTGTAATGGAATTTCAAACATTTTGTGAGCATCCTCGTCTGAGATGTTGATCACAAAATACTATTCAATCATTTAATCCATAGAATTCATGAGGAGCTCCTGGTTGATCTCTGATTCCACATCCTCCTTATTATCATTTTCCTGAACTAAGTTAGTTGGATCCCTTGCCGGGTTTACAATAGCCTCCTCATTGTGGGAGGCTTCCATTTTTCCCTCAACTGCATTAACCAACCCATTTTGAGGGGGGATACCATTGCTAGATGCCCTTGTAACTGGTGGTCTATTTAAATTAGAATAATCGTTTCATCTTCGCGGCTTCCGAACATGCTGAATAAACCCATCACCATCCATGATTGTGTTCTTACCTTTCTTTGATGACAACCTAAGATAATATTCTACAATTGCGGTCTCCTTGGACATAGAGGACCTAGATTCAGAGTCAGAGTCATCATACAGTCCTTCGAACCGATTCCCATGTTCGATGGTGGAAACGCTTTTTAGAGAACCCTACTTGTTCATAGTATACAATCCATCCCCTTGGGAAGGTTTCTGCACATCCAGCCCCTGAGTACATGGATCCTCAGAAGGCTTATGGGTTTGATCAGCCACACCAGATGAAAGAACAGCCTCAACAAACAGGGGAGGGGATGGTCCACTGCTTCCATCAGTTTCCATCCTTGACCTAGAGCCATTAAAATACTGAAGGCAGCTGATAGGTCTATCCTCGCAAGGCTCCTGTATAGCACCAACAGTCTGGTCCTTGCTACCTGATAGGGATCGGTCTATCCTCGCAAGGCTCCGGTATAGCACCAACAGTCTGGCCTTTGCTACCTGATGGGGATCCTTCGATAACCTCCTGGAACACCTTGTTATTAGTAGAACAGATACCATTACAAGCAACCTCTCCATGATCCACGGAATTAACCATATCCACAACCTTTCCACCTCTTGTTCTAGGTGTACCCTACATACCCGGCCCATAATCAGCCAAATCCTATCTCAGATGAGCAAAGATGTCTGTCACCTTTGGAACTGAAGTCATTGTGATGGAATTTCTTTGATTGGAATCATCAGGTACAGAACTAGAATGGGTAATGGGCCTGACTGATGTCTCAAACCCAAAATCCGGTGGCTGGAAAACTTTCCGCTTGTGTCCCTGACGACAAGAATCAACTAGATGCCCCAACCAATTACAGGATGAATAGTAATCAGTCCAGGACTCAAAAACCACTCTTTGCTTCCATCGGAAGTCTTCTCCGACCACAATCCAAACCCAATCCACTGGTGACCTAGAGACATCAACCTCAATACAGATACGAGGTGATATTAGGTGACAAACTACATCAGTTCGGCGATCTGCACACAAAAAATGGCCTACCAAATTTCCATGAATCTTAATAATAGAAGGGTTTTGAAAAGGCAACGGTAATCCTAGAAATCTTACCCAAACCGGTGTAGAAGGAACATCCCAGTTCAAATGGAAGTCGTATGACCAGAGAAGAAGACAGAAGAGGCACCCATTGACAGATCGCCGAGCTCTGGTCCGAGAAAGGATGAGATCTTCCTCGGAGGAGAAATGAAGCATCATGTGTCGTCTATCGAGAAGTCCTTTCACCACTCGACCCTGATGACCCCAAGATCCAGAAATAAACCGGTCCAAGTCATCAACCGATGGACGATGATTCGTGAAATGAGCCAACAAGGTCATCTTAAGAAGATATGATGCCTCGAAGAACTCCGTCGATGAAACCACCAACTGAGGCGAGCCATTGCATAGATCCAGAACCTTAGTGCTAAGAGAATAGTGAAAAATACTTTATTTTAATTCTAAAGTGATTTTTAATATAATATATTTAAATCGTTATATTAATTGATTAATTGTTTTTAAAGATAAATTAGAAAATATATTTACCATTTAATCTAATTTTGGTCATTTTAAGTAATCTCATTTTGAAATTGGACATAAACATGTGTCATTCATTTGATAGTTATTATTTCTTAAAAACACGCTATTTGTTTTAACAGCGGGATTAAATTTTAATTTAATTTCTGCCACTTCTATTTTCTTAATTTTGAAAAATGGATTCCATATTTATAATCAGTATGTCAAAAAATTTTAAATATATAAATTTTATTTTTAGTAATTTTAAATATTTAACTTAGTAAATATTTTATTTACCATGATTAAAATGTAATGATAATAAATAAGGGTAAAATATAACATTATAATAATATCAAATTACCCTAAAAACTATCCTAATTCTATTGTCTAATACATATCTGCCCATGGGTATCCTTGGGTCTATCTTGGGACCGCATGGAGCCCCATGGGAGTAATAATGACATTTTATATTAATAAATTTTAAACAAAGACCAAAATGAAAAAAACAAATATCTTTTAGTAAATAAATTATTACACGGGGTTATATAAAATATATATTCAACTATAAATATTATTTGGAAATATAAAACTATTTCCTACATCATCGTATTTTTTTTATAATTTCTTGACATCACATAAATTAAACTATTTATGTCATCTTAATGATACAATATTGACTTCATTAATCAGTGGTTTAAATAAACATGATTATAAATACTAAAAAAATAACCAAACCCAGTCCAATTCTTGATTGATTATTTTATTTCTACCATTAGTGATCTTAAAATTTATATTAAAAAATATTTGACCTTTTGAAACCGAAAATGATGTTATAATAAAATAATTGTTTCAAGCTTTCCTAAAGAGCCCCTTCTCTTCCTTATAAAAAGCCCTCAATACTATTCCATTAATCACACATCTGAAGCCTTTGGATCTTGAAACCTCTACTCAAATAAGTTCCCAAGATCCCTCTCGTCATCCTAGATGCCTTACCTTAGGCAGAAAACACTTCAGGAAACCCATTTGGTTCAAACCAAGGGGAGTTATCGTATTTAAAATTATCGTCTTCTCTTTAGTTATTTTGTTTTATTTTATTTCTCCAACCCCTAAAGATTTCTTGTTCCTTTATTTTATAACAAAAACTGTATCCTAAATATATTATGATTTTTTATGAGAAGGATTCAAACTAAACATACACACACCTCCATCTAATGTGTGAAGACCATATTGATTCTGTGGTTAGAAAACTAACGCCTCACGAAGAGTATGACAACCATTCTTTTATTAAAAAATTTAACATGATTTGTTACATAAAATATCACTTGATACAAAAAAGAAGATCGAGAGGTTTAGTGTATTTGGGGCGTTGTTCCATTACATAAGAACTTAAAACATGAAATTAAACATCTTTATTGAAAACTTCCTTTACATTACCACTACATTCCCTCGTACTTAGCAATGCATGGGATAACCTGAGGACATGCATAAGAAAATGGTGATCTATAAAGACCAGTAAGGGAGTACACATTGAATAACATGAGGATTACAATAAATGTTAGACAATAGGAATATCAATATAGCATATAAGAAACCTGAACATAAAGGCATGATAAAAGATGATAATCAAAACATGGAAATGTGGCAACAACACTTAACATGGAATTAGCATGATCCAAGGCTCATTGCACATGGAGCACGAGTAAATCCTCATTGCACATAAAGCATGAGTAAACCCTTGTTTCGCTTGAATTAGGATGATTCAGAACTCATTTCACATGATGTATCATGATACTATACTTTAACCAATGCATTGGAGCGCTATATGTGTGCACCCTTCTTAAACATTTCATTTCATGCATAAGTGTTCCACATGGATCATAAAACATGGATTCCTAAAACATAATCATTTATTCCATGATAAAATAATGTTGAATTCATACATGAAACTTTGTAATCAATAATTAAAGGTGAATAAAGGTGGATACCCTTGATGTAGAAATGGGCATGGTATCCACTACACAATGGCATTGGCTTAGAAAATCGGTGCGATTTCGGCAGCGTAATGGCATGACATAAGAATTCATAAAAATGGTTGATGAGAGAGAAAGGGGTTCCTCATCATTTATAAATGTAATGGATAGTAAGGAGGTCATATATATACATGTCCCAACAATTGTAATAGAAAGTTGATTCACGATACAAAAATATTGCTTGAATGTAAAATTGGAGAGAGAAGTTCCTTTCGGAATTTCAGCATAGTAACAGGTGTACATGGGAGGCATTTAATGAGAGAGAAATGGGTCTCCCATCATTCAAACATAAATATGGAAGTATGAGGGAGGATATAAACCATACCCCAATAATCATAATTGAAATTAAAAGGAAAAAAAACTGAAAGAAAATTGGACAAAAATGAGAAAGGAAGAAAAAACCCTTACTTGGAAGTGTGCTTCCATAGGCTAGAGAGAGAATTGTGAGAGGCTTCTTGGGAGCTTGGGGCACCTTGGACGGATTATAGAGATAGTAGGGCAGAGGTTGGACGAACTCCATAGGCTTTGAGTGAGGAGGAAGTGGGAGCTTGGGTGGGTTTATATAGGAAAGGTGAGAAAATTCTTTATTATTTAGGTTTGGGACTCCTTATATTAAATTAATCCAAACCACAAACCATCCCATGGTTTTTTCCCATGGTTTTTGGAAAAGGGAAGAGTAAAAAAATATTTTATAAGGCCAAATTCCGATCTTATTAAAATATTTGGGTTGCTTATGTGGAGGTGAGTCACACTCCCATGGAAATTAATTTAAAAAGGCAAGGTGTTGAATAAGTCTTGAGGGGTCCATTAATGCTTTGAAAATTAAGTCAAACAAATCCAAATTTACATTATTTTAATGGTAAAACATATATTGGCTGATAATAAAGCTTATATTATTTTATTACATCACTATTGGGTCATTATGATGTCATAAAACACATTATATATTTAAACGATAATTAATTTTTACTCAAAATTTTGACTGTCTCAAAAAATTATGAAAAATTCACCGTTGGATAATTTCGACGTCCTGATTCCAAAAATAACATTTATTTAATTTAAATAATTTTCTAAATATTTTAATTTTTACTTTCAAAATAAAAACTGACATTTATCGAAAATTCCCAAGTTAGGACGGAAATGGCTTTCAAACCTTAATAAAAATTACAATTGCATTCATAAAATTATAAGATCATGTATATTTAAGAAAAATTAATTTAATAATAATAATAATATTTTATTACAATATTATTTAATTCAAAAATCCCTTAATTTAATAAAATAGACTTCTTAGTTAAATAATAACTAAAAACACTATTTGTACTTTAAAAACTATTTACAATTTATCAAAAATGACTAGAAATTATATTCATTGTTATATACAAAAAATAATAATTTTACATGAACATAGTACTACTTATTTGTTACATAACCCCTTAAAACAGTTGCATAAGATCTAAGTGTAAGGTGTGCGATGGTGACATACTCTTGGGGTGGCTCGGATAGCATCGCTCGAGTGGTAATTTCAATCAACTTAAACTTTTCCCATATATGGTCACGTTCGAGCTTGACAAGATGAAGCTCAGCTTGGGATTGTTCATGGGAAAAGCCCAAAGACGCCACCTCTTTTCCGAGCTTAGAAAAATGGGTTTTGTTTGGAGCAATTCTTTTGGACGAGGCCATTGATTCTTTTGTCTAAGTAAAATTGGATGTGTTATAGCCCTATATTTATACAAATCATGTGATCACAGTTCAATGGCTATATTAGCAAAAGTCATAATTCATAACATAAAACCAATGAAGTTGAAATTTTATATAAACATAAAAATACATTTAATTAGATCAAGAGGGATTTCCATTAATGACACTTTGGGTCATTACAATATTCCCCCCTTAAGAAATTTCACCCTCGAAATTTTCCTTTTCCCACACTAAAAAAATGTGGGTAACTCAGCTTCATCATATCCTCTGATTCCCAAGTCTCTTCTCCAAACTTGTGGTCTCTCCACAACACCTTGATGAGGGGCATTGTCTTATTTCATAGAACACTTTCTCTATGATCTAATATCTTCACTGGTTGCTCCTCATAAGAAAGATCATCTTCCAATTGTACCACCATAGAAGAGAGTACATGTGAACGGTCTGGTATGTACTTCCTTAAGAGGGATACATGAAATACATCATGTACTTTTCCCATAATAGGTGGAAGTGCTAGTCGATAGACCACAACCCCAACACGATCAAGAATCTAGAAGGGGACGATGTACCTTGGACTCAACTTCCCTTTCTTTCCAAACCTCATGACCTTCTTCCATGGGGATATGTGTAGAAAAACCATGTCCCCAACATTAAACTCAAGGTCTCGCCGACGTTTATCTGCATAACTCTTTTGTCGACTCTGAGCCGCCTTGATAAGTTGTTGAATGGTTTTCACCTTCTCCAACATTTCCTCGACCATTTCTGGTCCAAACCGGTTACGTTCACCGACCTCATCCCAACATGTCGGTGTTATGCACCTTTTCCCATACAGGGCATCTTATAGTGCCATTTGGATGCTCAAGTGGAAACTGTTATTATAAGAGAACTCAATAAGCGGAAGATGTTGATCCCATCCTCCTTTAAAATCCATTGAGTAGGATCTCAACATATCCTCAAGTGTTTGGATAGTCCGCTCGGATTGGCCATCAGTTTGAGTATGATAGGCTGTACTGAAGTTCAGTTCAGTATTCAAAGCTTGTTGAAGACTCTTCCAAAACTTAGAGGTGAATCTTGGATCTCGGTCAGACACAATAGATATTGGTACTCCATGAAACCTTACCACTTCCCTGATATATATCAGTGCCAGTTGATCCAATGAGAAATCCTCCTTAATAGCAATGAAGTGTGCACTCTTTGTAAGATGATCCATAATAACCTAGATTGCATTATTGCCTTTGGATGTCCTTTGAAGTCCGGTGACAAAGTCCATGGCGATTTTCTCCCATTTCCAATCTGGTATGGGAAATGGTTGCATCATCCCCTTATACTTCTACCTCTCTCCGTTCACTTGCTGATACACCAGGCAATTTGATGTATATTCAGCGATCCCCTTCTTCATATTATACCACCAAATGTTTTCTCAGAGATATCGATACATCTTTGTGCTCCCTGGGTGAATAGAGAAATTTGAACTATGTGCATCATCCAAAAGTTCATTCTTTAGCTCCGGACTTGAAGGAACACATAGTCTTTTTCCAAACTACACAATTCCTTCTTCATTAACATTAAACTCTTAGGATTTCCCCTTTTTGATAGCTTCCACTTTTTCCTGTATTCCTAGATCATCCTTTTGAGCATCCTTTAACCTTTCCAAAAGAGATGGTTGAGTAATCATTTGCAAAAGGATTGATGATGTTCCCTTCTCAATGATTCCCATGTCCATATTCATTAAGTCTAAGAAGATTGGATCCTTATCAATTCTCATCATTGATACAATCGCTGGATCGTTTCTACTTAGGGAATCTTCCACCTTGTTCGCTTTCCCAGGGTGGTAATGTATTGAACAGTCATAATCCATGATGAGCTCTATCCATCTTCTCTAGTGAATATTAATATCTTTCTGTGTGAATATATATTTAAGACTCTTGTGGTCTGTATATATCTCACATTTCTCTCCATTGAGATAATGCCACCAGATCTTCATGGAAATGATCACAGCTGCAAACTCCAGATCATGTGTTCGATAGTTTCACTCATGTATTTTCAACTGACTTGAGGCATAGGATATCACTTTATCATTATGCATCATCACACAACCTAAGACCTTCTTTGAAGCATCACTGAATACCACACAAATTTCCCCACTTGTGGGTAAAGTGAGCATGGGCGCAGTGATGAGCTTCCTTTTCAACTACTTGAATCTTTCTTCGCATTAATCACTCCATAAAAACATTACTCCCTTCCATGTTATCTTGGTAAGAGGGTTGGAAAATCGTGAGAAATTTCTCACAAATCGTCGATAATATCCAGCTAACCCCAAGAAGCTACGGATATCCGTTACCTATGTTGGCCTTGACCATCCATCAATTGCATCAGTTTTGGAGGGATCCACAGATATCCCATTGCTTGTGATGATATGGCCCAAGAATGAGACTTCCTTCAACTAGAACTCACACTTCCTATACTTTTCATAGAGATTCTCCTTGCGCAAAGTTTTTAGTACGGTTCTTAAATTCTGTTCATGATCCTCCTTGGTTTTGGAGTATATTAGAATATAATCTATAAAGACTACCACAAATTTGTCTGGGTAATCTCTAAAGACTCTATTAATTAAGTCCATGAAGATTTATGGAACATTGGTGAGTCCGAAAGGCATTAATATGAATTGATAATGCCCATATCTTGTACAAAAAGCAGTCTTGGGGGCATCATCCTTCATCACCCTTACTTGATAATATCTCGACCGAAAACCCATCTTAGAGAAGTATTGTGCTCCACACAGCTGATCAAACAAGCCATCGATTCTTGGGAGAGGATACTTGTTCTTTATCATGATTTTGTTAAGTTAATGATAATCGATGCAGAGCCGCATTGACCCATCCTTCTTCTTAACGAAGAGAACTAGTGCACACCATGGAGAAGCACTTGGGCGTATAAACACTTTATCTAGATTCTCCTGTAGTTTCTTCTTCAGATCTTCAAGCTCTACAACAACCATTCTATATGGAGTCTTGGATATTGGTAGTGCCCCAGGTAGATGTTCAATTGAGATCTCAACATCTCTTCTAGGAGGAGGACCAATCAGTTCCTCGGGAAACACTTCAGTGAATTCCCTCACCATAGAAATTTCTTCAAGGATGATTTCATCCTTGGACTCAATCATTTGAGCCAGATACGCATGCTCATAAGGAAGTAATATCCTTTCTTGATATGATGGAGCTAAAAGAGATTCATCTTCCTCCTGAAACTTGTAATTAATTGGGGGTCGATTCTCCATATGGAGTGTGATTTCCCTTTCCTGACAATATATATTGGCTCTATATAAGGAAAGCCAATTCATGCCAAGAATTGCATCAAATTCCACCAGAGGGAGTATGGAGAGGTTCTATGGGAAATTGAATCCACAGATTATAACAGGGGAGGACTTATATTCATGGGATGCAATGATTTACCCATTTTCCATACTCACCGACATCTTTACATCCATGATTTGTGGTGGTGCTGGGATTGTTCTACTAAACTTTCTAGATATAAAAGAATGCATAGAACCTGAATCAAAAAGTATGTTCGCTATTCTTGAATGTATAACTAGCGTACCTGTCACCACTTGGTTGTCGGGGTTCACATCGGCATAAGTGATGGAAAAAGCTCTTCCTTGCTGCCTTGGAGGTTGTTGGTCGCCTCCGAAAACCCTTGGATTAGGGCACTAATTTTCAAAATGACCCGGTTCTTTGCATTTGAAGCATTGAACAACGCATTGAGGTTTGAACGGATCGTTCCTCTCCTCTGTCACAACCGTGGTTTTTTCTTGCCGACAGGTAATAGCTAGGTGCCCTTCTCTTCCACACCTGAAGCATTTTCTCGTCCTCTTAAGGCAATTTATAGGGTTCTTCTTTTGTCACTTTTGGCAAGTGGGGTGTTGTATCTTATTAACACCATTGGATTTATCCATCGGAAAACCAGTATTGAAGTCCACCTTATGCTTCTTATCTACATGATACCCCTGTGATTCCTCGATCTCCATTTCAAACTTGAGGGCACATCGGACAATTTCCTCATAGCTGTCGATGTCACGGATCACTAATGTTGTCCGCAAGATATGATTTATCCCACCAAAGAAGTGGTCAACCTTACATTCGTGGGTAACGACAAAGCTGAAAACGTATCGTGCAAGCCTTGTAAAGCTTTCCTCGTACACTCCAATAGATTCATCATATTTTTTCTTGAGTTAAATGAAGTCCCTTTCCATCTTAAGCCGGAGGGTGCGCGGAAAATATTTATCGAAAAACATCTTCCAGTAATCCTTCGATTCCAACGCATCGATCTCCTCCTCATGCTTCGTATTTTTTATCAACGTCCACCATTGATCAGCTTCACCCTCCATATGATAGGTAGCCAGGAGAACCTTCTCTTGTTCATAACATTTAAGGATGGAGAAGATCTTTTCAATGGAGTTGATCCATTGTTCAACGATCGTGGGATCAGATGATCCTCTAAAAGTAGGAGGCCTTTGTCTCATTAAGCTATCGATAGCGACATATTCTTTCTTAGGGGGGGTTGAACGTTCCTCTTGACCCATGTTTCTATTCAATTCATTAGCTAACTGAGAGAGAAGCGTGACAAAGTTCCTGATTCCCGCTCCCATTGGATTGGGCATCTCATTAGTACTGTCATCACACTGATCTTCACATAGATTGATAGCCCAAGTCCTCCTATTACCATCCATTGGCTGGAATAAAAGCAATGCTAGGGGTAACCCATAAAGAGTAATACAAATACAAAAGTTGATGAATTATAAATATACTTTCATTTCCTTAACTCATGATTCTATAAGCTTCAATCTAGGATTTTCATGATCTACTTTCTAACATATATTCTTAGGGTCATTTTTTCCATTAATAAGGGTTCATACTATGATTGTGAATTTATCAAAACATATTACCTGGGAGTGTCATAACCAAGAGTGCAACAAAGCCCATTGTCGTGCACCAGTTCCCGTTTGAGTCTAGCTCAAAGCGGTGTTTTCGGGTTTTACCCCTAGGATATATCTGTGCCAGAGCTGCCTCTACCTGCTCGTATCCAGACAGGGATGTATTTGTCTGATAAACCACATACTCAGTACTTAACAAAACTTAGGGATGTTTTTATTATACATTGTCTTGTCTCTAAGGATTTAAAAGGGTTTCCTAATCCAAAAACTAACTAAACCTATCCTCTAATACCAACTATGACAACCCTGCTTTTATTACAAACTTAAGCATGATTTATTACATAAAACATCACTTGATACAACAAAGGTGATCCAGAGGATTAGTGTCTTTGGGGCTTAGTACCATTACATAAAAACTTAAAACATAAAATAAAATATATTTGTTGAAAACTTCCTTTACATGACCACTACATTCCCTCGTACTTAACATTGCATGGGATAACATGTGGACATGCATAAGAAAAGGGTGAGCTATAAATCCCAGTAAGGGAGTACACATGGAATAACATGAGGAGTAAAATACATGTTAGACAATAGGCATATCAATAGAGTATATAAGAAACATGAACAAAAAGTCATGATAAAGCATGATAATCATAACATGGAAATGTGGCAACAACACTTAACATGAAATTAGCATGAGCCAAGACACATTGCACATGGAGCATGAGTAAATCCTCATTGCACATAAAAACGAGTAAACCATCGTTGCACTCGAATTAGAATGAGTCAAAACTCATTAAACATGATGTATCATGATACTATACCTTACCCAATGCATTGGAGCGCTATAAGGGCGCACCCTTCTTAAACATTTCATTTCATGCATAAGTGTGCAACATGGATCATAAAACATGGATTCATAAAACATAATATTTTATTCCATGATAAAGGAATGTGAAATTAGTACATGAAATGTTGTAATAAATAAGTAAAGGTTCATAATGGTGGATACCCTTGATGGTTAAATGGGCATGGTATCCACTACAAAAATGGCATTGGCTTAGAAAATTGATGCATTTTCACCAGCGTAACAGCGTGACATAAAAATTCATAAAAATGGTTGATGAGAGATAAAGGGGTTCCTCATCATATTTAAATGTAATGGACAGTAAAGAGGTCATATAGATACATGTCCCAACAATTGTAATGGAAATTATATTCATGATACAAAAACATTGCTTGAATGTAAAAGAGTAGAGAGAAGTTCCTTTTGGAATTTCGGCATAGTAACACGAGTACATGGGAGGCATTTAATGAATGAGAAAGGGGTCTCCCATCATTCAAACATAAATAGGGAATTATGAGGGAGGAGATAAACCATACCCCAACATTTATAATTGAAATTAAAAGGGCCAAACAACTTAAAGAAAATTGGACAAAAATGAGAAAGGAATAAAAAACCATTACTTGGAAGTGTGCTTCCAAAGGCTAGAGAGAGGATTGTGAGAGGCTTCATGGGACCATGGGGCACCTTGGGAGGATTATAGATAGAGTATGGTAGAGTTTGGACGAACTCCAAAGGCATTGAGTGAGGTTGAAGTGGGAGCTTGGGTGGGTTTATATATGAAAGGTGAGGGAATTCTTTATTATTTAGGTTTGAGACCCCTTATATTAAATTAATCCAAACCACAAACCATCACATAGTTTTTGACCATGTTTTTTGGAAAAGGGAATATGAAAAAAAAAATTTATAAGGCCAAAGTCCTCACTTATTAAAATATTAGGGATGCTTTTGTTGAGGTGAGTCACACTCCCATGGAAATTAATTTAAAAAGGCTAGGTGTTGAATAAGTCTTGAGGGGTCTATTAATGCTTTGAAAATTAAGTCAAATAAACCAAAATCACATTATTTAAATGGTAAAACATATATTGGACGAAAATAATTCTTATAGTATTTTATTACATCACTATTGGGTCATTATGATGTCATAAAACACATTATATATTTAAATGGTATTTCATTTTTTCTCAAAAATTTGGTTGTCTCAGAAAATTATGAAAAATTCACCGTTGGATAATGTAAACGTCCTGATTCCAATAATAACCATTATTTTATCTAAATAATTTTCTAAATATGTAAATTTTTACTTTTGAAATAAAAACTGACATTTATAGAAAATTCACAGGTTTGGACAGAAACGGCTTTCAACCCTTAATAAAAATTATAATTGCATTCATAAAATTATAAGATCATTCATATTTAATAAAAAATAATTTAATAATAACATTAATATTTTATTACAATATTATTTAATTCAAAAATCCCTTAGTTTAATAAAATAGAATTCTTAGTTAAATAATAACTAAAAACACTATTTTTACTTTAAAAACTTTTTACAATGTATCAAAAATGACTCGAAATTTTATTCATTATTATATACAAAAAATAATAATTTACACAAACATAGTACTACTTATTTGTTACATAACCCCTTAAAATAGCTGCATAAGACCTAAGGTTAAGGTGTGCCATGGTGACAGACTCTTGGGGTGGCTCGGATAGCATCGCTCGAGTGGTAATTTCAATCAACTTTCACTTTTCCCGTAGATGGTCACGTTTGAGCTTGACAAGATGAAGCTCATCTTGGGCTTGGTCAGGGGAGAAGCCCAAATATGCCACCTCTTTTCTGATCTCCGAAAAATGGGCTTCATATGGAGCAATTCTACTAGACGAGGTCATCGCTTGTTTTGTCTAAGTTAAACTGGATGCGTAAAAGCCCTATATTTATACTAATCATGTGATCACTGTTCAACGAAAATATTAGCAACGGTCAAAATTCTTAACAAAAAACCAATGAAATTGAAATTTTAGATAAACAAAAAAATACATTTAATTAGATCAAGAGGGATTTCCATTAATGAAACTTTGGGTCGTTACAAAGCGATGATTGTTCAATTATCTCCTACCACCTCTAATGGTGACCATTATGATGAAACTGTATTTATATATGATATATATAATTTTTTTTCTATATTATTCTGTAATATTTATTTAAAATCATACCTTTATGCCTTCCAATATGTGTAATCACGCTAATTTAATTTGAGAAGTGCAGACTACCGCCCCTTCAAGGTGATATGGTTCGTTCATGACATACATGGAATGTAAACAAATTGAGTTAATGAAATAATGTAACATATATATCATATGATATTATGTTGGAATTATAATATATCTATGTATCAGTATGATTTCATTACACTGTATATTTAATATAAATGAATGTAGAGTTCATGCGTACGTACGGCTTACCATCTCCATAAACGATGCATTTCATTTCCTATCTCCATATGTTATGTACTGTCATAAATATGTATATATATATACACTGGATATATATAATATATATGATATCAAAATCATTAATATTATTCTTTATATAAAAGATATTTGACCACATGGACAAATTGTAATTATAACAAGATCATTTTTAACTCAAATTTTGTACATCGAAAAAATGTCCGATATGAACACAAATAATTAACTAACTATTATTGCAAGGTAATAAGTGATATAAAAGTAATAATAAATATTAAAAAGGTTATAAATATATTATAAATTAATTTATGTTTATTATTCATGAAGAACAGGGAATAAACGAGTCAAGTTGGACACGAGGTAAGTGATTTCTTATCTCACTTCTAAATCCGTGAGAATTCCATTGTTCACCACTCATTTACTGCATGCGGTGTATTGTGTACAATAATTTGATATATATTATCATTTTTCTATTTTTATTCATGCTATTCTAGGACTCATTTGGTGGTTATTAAATTTTTCTCATTCGCCTCGATTGATTACAACGTAGTAAGGGTTTTTCATCTCACTTTTTATTCCCGCGAAATTGATGCTATATTTGGAACTATTTCCTTTTCTGTGGTGTATATACTAACCATTGGCATATTATAACATGAATGCATTTATTCTCATGATATTATTATGTTATGATTAAATGTTATTTTGGAATTATTTTTATTCTAGGAACCCTCATTTTGATAAAAACTCTTTGGCTGAAATATTGTTTTAAATGTTTTCAAGGATTATTCTTCTAGATCGTTCACATTAATATCCATTTTTTAAAAATGGTTTTAAGGATTTATTCATATGGAAATGAATGTTATGAAATTGAAATTTCATTAAAAAGCATCAAAGTTTTACGGGACACTTTGATTCAATAATCTCTTTATTTATTATTTTAATAGGTTTTAGAAATGGTTTGATAAAAGGTTTGATTTTTCCAATATTTTGCAATGATATATTGTGACTGCAATGTTTAAATTTCATCATTTCATTAATTTTGTTGGAACATGTATATATATATCACCCCCATACTATCCATATCATGTAAATATGATGAGACATACCTTTCTCTATCATCAACCATATTTACGGTTCTTATGACATGTCGTTATGCTGCCGAAATTGAACCACGATTTTCCAAGACAAAGTCATTGTGTAGTGAATACCATGTCCATTTTCTATCAAGGGTATTCACCTTTATTCACATTTATTTATTGTTTTAATTTGGTTCATGTATGTATTCCACATTCTTTAAATGTGTAATAAAATATTTTGTAGAATGATTCAATGTTTTGTGATCCATGTGGCCCACTTATGCAAGAAATGAAATGTTTAAAAAGAGTGATCCCTGGTAGCGCTCCAATGCATAGGGTAAAGTATAGTATCATGATACATTTTGTGAAATGGGTTTTAAACATGTTAATACAAGTGCAATGAGGTTTTACACATGCTTCATGTGCATTAAGTATTTACTCATGCTCTATGTGGAATGAGTTTTGACTCATTCTAATTCCCTGTTAAAAGTTGTTGTCACATTTCCATGTTATGATTATCATGATTTTTCATGACATTATGTTTATGCTTATCTTGTTCTCTATTTATATTCTTATTGTCTTACATGTATTGTATTCCTCATGTTATTCCATATTTATTCCCTTAATGGGATTTGTAGATCTCCTTTTTTCTTATGCATGTCCTTAGGTTATCCCATTCAATGATAAGTATGTGGGAATGTAGTGGTCATGTAAAGGATGTTTTAAATAAATATGTTTCATGTTCCATGTTTTAAGTTGTTATGTAATTAACCTATGCCCCAAAGTCACTATACTTCTCGATCTTCTGTGTTGTATCAAGTGAAGTTCATGTAATAAATTATGTTTAATTGTGTAATAAAAGACTAGGGTTGTCATAGTTGGTATTAGATGATAGTTTTAGTTTTTTTGGGATTATGATTAGAAATCCCTAGTAATACCTTATATACAAGACTATGTATAATAAAAACATCCTTACATTTTGGTGTTTATTGAGTAAGTGGATTATCAAGATAATACATTCCCGTCTGGATAGGAGCAGAACTATCTTAACGTATTGGGATGAAAATGGATTTTATAAGAAAAACATTATGTTTAAAACATGTTAGGGTTATTTTTGAGTTTTATAAAAATACAACATGAAAACCTTGTAACAAACCGTCGTGTCCGACAAAGCTGCAAGAATCGAACCCACAACCAAAGTGTGATTGATATTTATCACCTACCACTAGACTATGTGATGTCCCTAGTTATTATGACTTATTATTTATAGTAAAATGATTTTATGGTACAATAATATGTTTATTTTGGGAACTTTTGTTTTATCAAAAGGATATACTTATTATAGGAAAATTATTTGGTGATTAAATGATAAGGATTATTTTGGAAGATGTATTCACTTTTGGGATACTATATGCCTAAGGAATATAAAATACTACAGGATTTCAATTGTGGATTAATGTTTGAAATTGTTTTATAAGAATATATGTATTTATTGTGGACATATGGTGATTTGGGTTATTTCTAAAAAATGATTAACCTACCATAGAGAATATGTTATTTGGTTAATTACGATTTAGTATGTGACTTTCAGAGTAGTCGAAAATATTTGGAGAAAAATGTTATGATTTATTTTGGAAGACTATATGATTAAATAGTTCTGAGTTTAGGGTTTCAATCTTAGTTTGGAGTATTTTGAATAATTTTAAGGATTATTTTGTATTGAATGTTCTTTCTATAACTTTGGTTATTCTTCCTTTAATTTTGGATATTAATAGTAGTATTTCTTTTTTTAAAGGATTAACCTTTTTGCGGATTATATGATATCATACTAAGCATTTTGGTTTTAGTTGATGTCTGAAGACAAGGTAAATATATAGTTATTCTTTTGTGGATTATGTGATTCTCTAGAATAAGATTCTTGTACTTTTATGTGACCAATTATTTTTGAATGATCATTGTTTGGGAAAAGAATAGTGTTTGGTAGAAACATATTGAAGGAAGAAACTCTACCTGAAGTTAAGTATATTTCCTTATGTTTTTATTCTATGTAGTAAATGAATTCCTCAAAATTATAAAAATGAACATGAAACAAAAACTTTGTTGGATTATGTTTCTTACTAGGCAATCAAAGTGTAACATCCTAGATCCGGGTTCCACTCCACAGGTTCCCCGAACCCGGTTGGTCACATGACATCAAGCACATTTCCCCAAATTCCAGAGGCTACTGACTTCCAGCGAGGGCCCAGGTCTGATAGTGGGTAAACTATGTCCTCATTTGTCAAGTGTAGTATCGTGGAACAAAATATACAACATAGAGCAACAACAGAAGGAATAAACTATACACAATTAAAAAGAACAACTGAAGTAAAAATGATAACCAACAGTTTTTAGAAAATGACGCAACATATCTAATGTTCAATGAAAGAATCCAAAACATGTTACAAAGCAATACAGTACAATACAATATAACTCAAGGTACAAGGTATAGTAAAGTAAAACAAAAAAGTGCAACAGGATCTTAGCATCATCAGAAGCCTAATCTTGGTCCCATGCTCTCTTACTCTTCTCCCATAATCATGTACCTGTATAGTGTCCCTTTCCCCTATCAACACCAGTAGAAACGTAATCTATTTGGGTCGAAGACATGTCCTAAATAGGGTGTGAGAAATAAATCCACAGTAGGCACCCACCAAAGGCTCGTTCCCAACCATGTAAAAATATGAAACAAAAGTGTGAAAAAGTAAATGAAGTAAAATAGTACGTAATCAAGAGTAACTATCTATACCAGTTATATTTCCATTTAATTATTCCTTTAACCATTAAATTTAATATCATTCTATCCTCATCAGAGCAAATCCCTCAGGCCGAACAGAATCTTTCCCTCATGATAATATAGTATAACCGCACCCTCGGGCTATCGAATATTTCCCTTAGAACATTCAGAACCATTCCCTCAGTCTTTTCCCTCAGGGGAAGTAGAATCTTTCACTCAGACCAAACTGAAACGAAACCCTCAGGTGATTAGAATCTTTCCCTTAGGTGAAACAAGCAATGCCTTTAGGCTAAGCAATTCCTTTCCCTCAGGCTAAAAAAACATGACCCCTGGATAAAAAGGACACTGCCCTAAAAAAAAGTAATATGGACGAGCCCAAAGTATAAAAATGAAATTTATATAAAATTACTCTCAAGGAAAAGGTATTGCACAAAATAAACATGGCATACCCATGAGTATCCAGGCCAAACAGCTAAACAGAGGAACGCACCCCCGGGGTGGTCTTGGAACTAAGAAGAGATCCAAAACAGTAGTTTATTATGAAATTTAATTACCTATACAATTCTAGGTATTCAAAACATCCATGGACTTAGCCACATGACACCCCAACATTGGTTCGTAGCTCAACGTTACCAAAAAATTCACAAAAATTGGAATTTAAACACCAAGCCACCTACCTTAAACACCCTTGAATGATATATGTGAACGTTGCATCCGGAAATGCCCAAAAAAGATGTAGATATAAGGTAGAAGAAAACTAGTTCAAATGTAAATAACCATCCCTCGGGAATGAATTGGTAAGAACGGATTGAGGAGAATGAGAGGCTTACCCGTACAGTTCCAACGAGATCGACAAAGGTGGAAATGGATTCCCAGTATGCGATCTGGAGCTCCTCGATGGTTTGGCCCTCTCTCCTGACTCCTCCTCCAGTTCTAAAACTTCCCTGTGAATAGGGGAGGCTATTTCCCATTTTATGCGAAAAAAATACTACACAACGTGTAAAACTGGGTACACGGTGTGTAGTTTTCATTTTTTTTAACTGTTCCTTTGGAGGCTTCTCGCAAGCGTGACATTGTTCATCTATTGACATGAGTACACGACATGTAAAACCTATGTACACGGGATGTACTACCACTCAGTTGGCGACTGCTTCCACCGCCATACTATTTGCCTGCCGACTGACTACACGGCATGTTGTCAGTTTTGACACCTTTCATCGCCAACATGGCTACACACCCTATGAAATCATCCCACATGACCAAAGTACAGGGCGTGTGGAAATGTACATGACATTTAATAACAAAATTTATTATTTTTTCTCATTTTGTTTATTTTATCAAAATTAATTAAGGAAAAGAAAAAGAAGAAAATCATACCTCAAGAATAAGAACTGGGTTCTTACAAACTTCACCACATAAAGAAATTTGTCCCTGAATTTCCCTTCCAAGGGTGATGATGATATGGATAAGAACAACTTTGTCCACTTAGCACGAACGTCATTCTCCCACTCCCCAGTTTCGTCCAACACTCGGTCGTGCTGCCATAGCACCCGTATGATAGGAACTGACCGACCTCATAGAACCTTCATGCTCCTATCAATGATATGAATAGGATGATCTGAAAAGGACACATCTATCTGAAGCTCAACCTCCTCTGGCTGAAAGACGTGAGATGTTTCTGAATGATAGCGATGCGACAGAGATACATGGAAGATGTTGTACATGGCCTGGTACCTCTGTGGTAACTACAACCTATAGGAAACCGGCCTGACTATCTCAAGAATCTCAAATGGCCCCATATACCTAGGTGAAAGTTTACCCTATCTCCTAATCCACCGGTGTCCCAACCTCGGTGAAACACGCATGAAAACCAGATCCCCGACCATGAACTCCAATGGTCGTCTGTGGAAATCAACATAAGATTTCTGACAAGACTGTTATGCAGCCATAAGCTTCTGAATCAAATGGACCTGCTCAGAAGTCTCCTGCCCGAGATGTGGTCCCAGTCATGCTGCCCCACCTGCCTCTCACTAGTAGAAGATTTATCAGCATGGACTACCTTACAAAGCCCTGTAAGGATCCATCTCAATAGTTTCTTGAAAACTATTATTTTAGTAAAACATGACTAGGGGAATATTCTTCTCTAAAGAGCTCCCAAATTATAGGATGCATGCATGCAGCATTTCCTCTAGCACCTGTATCATAAGCTTTGACTGACCATCAGTTTGAGGGTGGTAAGCTATGCTAAGAAGCACCTATTTACCCAGTGCCCTCTGAAAACTATTCTAGAAACGATACGTAAAATGGGCATCCCTATCTGAAATTATAGAACGAGGAACCCCAATAAGACGTATGACCTCTCAGAAATACCACATCCCAAGCTCGTCATCACCGAAGGTCTCCTTGATCGGTAAAAAGTGAGATACCTTCTTGAGTTTGTCCACAAAAACCCACACTGCATCATTGCCTCGAGGTGATCTCGAAAACCTAGTAACGAAGAACATCGTGACATCATACCATTTCCGCTCCAGGATGGGTAACTGATGTAACAGTCCGGCTGGCCCCTGATGCTCCGCCTTCACCTGCTGACAGGTGGAACACATCGTAAAAAAACCATATACATCCCTATTCATACTCGGCCACCAGTACTGACATCTTAAGTCATGGTACATCTTGGTATCTCTCAGATGAGCTGTCCAAGATGAAGCATGAAACTGTAACATCAATTCCTCTCATATATCCCCTGGAACCCACACTCGTCCATGGAATCACAGTACCTCATCATCGCCTATCGTCCAACCAGGAGAAGGGTACTCACTGGACACAAACTCTCGTAGAACAAGGCCTTCGGAATCAGATAGTTATCTCATCCTCACTCTATCCAGGAGGGTAGAAGTCACAGCTAATGATGAAAGATAAGTATTCCCCAGACTGTCTTGCACCACCAAGTGCATATTAGAGAACAATGCCATAGGCTTCCACTCACTACTGGCCTCCTGAACCGCCTGTATCTGAGTCCTCCTGCTCAGTGCATCAGCTACTGCATTACCCTTATCAGGTGTATAGGCAAGCTCAATGTCGAAGGACTAAAGGTATTCAGGCCACCTTCTCTGTCTCAGGTTCATGTCAGACTGGGTAAAAATATACATGAGATTTTTTTGGGCAGTGAAAACCACAAAATTCTCTCCCAAGAGATAATGTTACAAACAGCACAACGCATGAACAACTGCATCCAACTCGAGATAATGCGTTGGTTAATTCCTCTCATGTGTCCTCAACTGCCAAGCATGTATGCAACTAATCGATCGCCTTGCATCAACACTACTCCCAGACAAATTCCTAATGCATCATACTAAAATGTATAGCTCTTCCCTTGCTATCAAAGTATCTGGAATGGTGCTGACATCAACCATCCCTTCAGGTCCTGAAAGGCTGTCTCACAAGCTCCTGTCCAAACGAACTTCACACCCTTCATAGTCAAACCTGTCAACAATGCTGCTAAGCGGGAGAAGTCATGGATGAAGCATCTGTAGTAACCTTCCATCCCTATGAAACTCTGTATCTCAAACAGGTTCTTATACTGCTCCTAGGAAACTACTTCTCTCACCTTCTCTAGGTATATTGCAACTCCTTCCTCTAAGATGATATGACCCAGGAAGTGAATTTGGACCTTCCAAAAGTGGCACGTTGAGAGCTTAGCATATAGATGATGCCCTATCAGTGTACTCAGTACGATATCAAGATGGGTTACATGGTGTGTCAAGTGTGAGAGTACACAAAAATATCGTTCACGAAGACTACCACAAAAGAATCCAGGTACAGATGGAACACACGATTCATTAGAGCCATGAAATCTTCTGGCACGTTCATGAGTCCGTACGACATCACCAAGTACTCATATAGATTATATATACTTCTAAAGGTTGTGAGAGGATTATCTTATGGTCTAACGTGTAACTGATGATATCCATATCTGAATTTAATCTTCAAGAACACTCGTTCTCCCCGAAGTTGATCAAAAAGATCATCAATCCTCAGCAATGGATATCGATTCTTAACCGTCAGCTAGTTCAGCTTCCGATAATCCACACATAGTTTAAGGGTACCTTCCACCTTCTTAGCAAATACGATAGGTGAACCCCAAGGATATGTACTGGGTCGGATAAAACCCTTTTCCTGTAACTCCTCTAACTTCCTCTAGAGCTCCTGCAACTCTGCTGTAACCATCCTATAAGGGGTAATGGACACTGGTGCTACCCCTGAAAAAAGATCAATAGAAAAATACACCTCACACTCTGGAGGTAGACCTGAAAATTCGTCCGAGAATTCATCCCTAAAACGATCAACTACTGGAGGGAAAAAACCTTCTGAAATGTCCCCTGATCATCCAGATATAAACTCGCAATCTGGTTTGTGACTCCACCTCTCCCACGATGCTCTGGTCCATCTCAACTCTACTGAACATCCCATTCACCCTTGTATAAAACCTCTCCACCCTCTGGTGATGTGAAACGCACCCTACAATGATAGCAGTCTAAAAAGTCTCGAAAGGGAACCAACCAGTCCATCCCGAGAATGACATCAAAAGTCGTTATCTCTAAGACATAGAGGTCCCATAGAAAGTGACAACCAACAAAATATAGGCTACACTCCCAGCACTGATGCACACCAGCCTTTCTAGTTCCCAACGAAGTGTCTAGCATCATAACAACATAAGAAGAAGAAACACAGAGCCCAAGGCTCTCCACAACTGGCACAGATATAAGTCTATGTGTAGAACATGTATCGAAAAGTACTGAAGATAAGACATAAGATATTAGAATAGTACCTCTAACTATAGAAGGTCTGGGATCCTGCTAATGTTGGATCTATTGCACTGCATATGCCCGCCCAGTGCCGTTGCCTGGCGACACAACCCGGCTACCCTGAGTTGTCCTGCCCTGCTGCCTCTGAGATTCTGGTGTCTGGCTACCATAGCCACGAGCACCATCTCTTCCTGCATGCCCTGATGTATTCATGTTTCCCGACTTGTAAGAAGATACTGGTCCCGGTGCCGCACGTGGAGTATGCAGAGAAACCCTCTCACTAGACGCTAGTGGAAACAACCTTCAAAAGAATTGTGGATGACCCATCATTCCGCAATCTCAGCACTCCACTGGATCATGTGGACATTGCGGTCACTTGTGCCCCTCTTTACAACACTGGTATCACATGATCAGGACACCTGAAGTGTTCCACTGGCTAATACTTCCACTGTGAGATAAATCCATCTGTATTTTCCTCTTACTAGTATAAATAGTACCATAAACTGGTGTTAAGCTTCCCTGGCCTGCCCCACTAGCTTCTTGAAGGTTCCCCTCTATAATCAGCACCTGGTTCACAATATCATGTACTGAAGGAGACCTGAAAATGTTCACCAGCGATCAGATGTCATATCAAATACCATTCTCAATGCACATGGCCCCCAATGTCTCATCACCCACTAGAATGGGTGAAAAAAGCTGAATCTCAGTGAAACGAGCAGAATAATCCATCACTGACATAGCTCCCTACTGCAGATTCGTGAACTCTCATGCTCAATCTACCCTCAACGTCTCTGGGAAGAAGAAATCATAGAAATATATCTGAAAATCTTCCCATGCCATGTATATGTGATGCTCTGAGTGAGTGCTAGCATCCCACCACCTCTTGGTAGAATCATGCAGCATATAAGTCACGAGTTTGCCCTCCGCCCTGGAAGAGTCTCCAGATGCTCGAAAATAATCTGCATCGAATCCAGCCAGGAATCCGTAGCCTATGGTCCACCATCCCTTGAAAACATAGGTCGATGCTGCCTCTGGAAGATATGAGTGAGTTCAGCCATAGATGTGGCAGCTAGCGGTGCTCCCTGAAAGGTCTGCATGAACCGCATAAAGCCTTCACGAAACCGCGCCTCAGCGCCTGTGTCCGGAATAACGGCTGGGGTCACATCTGGCTCCGATGGAGGATCCCTTGGTAGCCAATGTTCTAAAATCTCTAGAGTATAATCATTGATTCTCTCTTGTTGAACAACACATGGTCATCTAGGTGGCATGACTCTATATGGTCTAATGCACACCCTAGATTAAGAGTATCGAAGACCGAAAACAAGGAGACAAAGAAGGAAAGATTTCAAAATTAACAAAACATGACTACACGATGTGCATAAATACTACATGTCATTTTCTAAGAAATGTTCACATGGGTGTGGACTCCAGCTTAAACTGGATGTGTAAAAACCCAAACACACAGATGTCTTATAAATACACGGCGTGTACTTGAATCCTCCTTCCCTACAATAGTCATTCTACACAGCTAAGCCACACGACTCCCTTTGAACACGACTACATGGTGTCGATATCATCTACACAATGTGAAATGTTTAACAATCTAACTGCAAGTGTCATTCATGACACAGCCGACTAATCGGAAAAAACTACATGGCGTGTTTACTCTGCACACGGTGTGTACACCACCCTGCTTTCCCCAGCCACATGGCTAAGTCCACACAGTCTGTCACCGGTCAATACTACACGGTGTGTCCCTCAGGTACACGACATGTTCAATAATAGGTAACAACGACCCGTGTTTTTTAGCTACACGGCCGGGTCCCCAGGTCAGACCACACGGCATGTTCATAATTGAAACGGCGTGTACTTGAAAAGATTTCCCCGAACCGTGTTGTTAGTTACACGGCCGGACTCCGGGTCAACACAACATGACGTGTACATCCAAAACACGACATGTTTTCCCCAAGCCTTTCTGTTCCCCATGCCCCTGCCCACATGGTCCATGACATGGAAAGAGACTTCACGACGTGTACAGAGGGTATACATCATGTACATAAAAATTTATCATTTTTTCCCAAACAGAAGATCACACAATGTGTGTCCTAGGAACTACATGGCATGTATCTTGGTTTTTCTAGACATTATGCCTCAGATACTACTCTGGAACCCAGAAAAACCACTGAAACAACTCCTAAGTTCCAAATTACGACTCGTGAGGTACCATAATCCCCACGAATCTATGTTTGGAATCATATATGAGTTATACATATGGTAAATAGCCAATGATCCAAAAAATTCCGATCAATTAGGGCCCATACTCCTCAGTAACCAATTTTTGGTGTTCATTCTTCCAAGACATCACACAAACATATCCTATCACATAGCAGGAATTTATCAAAGAATATATCACAACAATATTCTTTTCTAGCACAACACTTATCCCAATCACATGGAATTTCTAATGCGCCTACATGGCATGGAAATATGCCTCGCATGGGATTTCTAACCTATGCCTAAATGATGCATGAGATGGAATACCCTCATCTCATTGGGTTGAGACTAAATAAAACCCATAGATAAGATATAAACAGCACAATCACAAGTCTGTCACCCAACGGTGAAATCAACTCAACTGTATAGTTTGAAAAATCAGAAGAATTGCAATAACATAGGTAGACTGGCTTTTCCTTGTACACGGGTTAGCTACTCCCATGCATAGCTTATTACCAACTATCATTTTCTTCCCATCGCAGAATACAACTCCAACTAGTATGTCAAAGAAAAGAAACCTCGGATAACACTTTGTAATGTCCCGAATCCAAGTGCCACTCCCCGGGTGCCCCGAACCCGGTTGGTCACATGACCTCAAGCGCATTTCCCCAAACGCCAGAGGCTGCCGACTAGCAGCGAGGGCCTAGGTATAAGAGTGGGTAAACAATGCCCTCATTTGTCAACTGTAGCCCAGTGGAATAAAATATACATCATAATGATATAGTGGAAGCAATAATCTATTCACATTTAAAAAAGAACAACTGCTGTAAAAAGATAACCAAAAGTTTTTAGAAAAGGATGCAACATGTCTCATGTTCTTAGAAAATAGCCAGAACATGTTACACAGTAATACAGTACAATACAATACAACTCAAGGTACATGGTATAGTAATGAAAATCAAAAAAACGTGCAATGGGAACTCAGCAGCATCGCAAGCCTAAGCTTGGTCCCATGCTCTCCTACTCTTATGCCACAATCATGTACCTGTATAGGGACCCTTTCCCCTGTCAACACCTGCAAAAACAAAATATGTTTGGGTTAAAGACATGAACCAAATAGGGTGTGAGAAATATATTCCAGTAGCCACCCACCAAAGGCCCGTGCCTTACCGTGTGATTGTATTCAACAAAAGTGTGAAAAAGTAAATGCAGTAAACTAGTAAGTACAAAAAAGTAACTATCTTTAACAGTTATATTTCCATTTAATTCTTCATTTAACAATTAAATTTAATAGCATTTTGTGCTCATCAGAACTAACCCCTCAGGCCTAATAGAATCATGACCTCATTCTAATATAGTAGAACCATGCCCTCAGGCTTGCCCTCAAGCTATAGAATATTTCCATCAGGCCATTCAGAACCTTGCCCTCAGGCCTTTCCCTCAAGAAAAACAGAATCTTTACCTCAGGAAAAACTGAAACAAAACCCTCATGTGATCAGAATATTTCCCTCATGCTAAACAAGCAATGCCCTCAGGATAAGGAGTACCTTGAACTCAAGCTAAACAAACCATGCCCTCATTCTAAAAAGAACACTGCCCTCAGGCGTAAGTAATCCGGCCGATCCCAAAGCATAAACATTAAATTTATATACAATTCCTCGCAAGGAAAAAGTAATGCACTAAATAAACATGGAATTCTCTCAGGTATCTGGGCCAAATGGCTAAACAGAGAAACGCAGCCCCGGGGTGGTCCTGGATACAAGCAGTGATCTCAAACAGCAGTTTATTATCACATTTAATTACCTATACAATTCTTGGTATTCAAAACAGCCATGGCCTCAGCCACAAGACACCCCAACATGGGTTTTTAGCTCAACGGTACACAAAAATGCACAATAGTTGGAATTTAAACACCAAGCCCCCTACCTTAAATGCCCATGAATGGTATACGTTAACGTCGCTTCCAGAAACGCCCAAAGACGACATAGATATGGGGTAGAAGAAAACCTGTTCAAATGTAAATAACATCCCCTCACGAAATAATTGGTAATAACAGCTTGAAGAGAAGGAGAGGCTTACCCATACGGTTCCAACGAGATCAGTAGAGGCGGAAAAAAATTCTCAGTGTGCGATCTGGAGCTCCTTGAAAGTTCTACCTCTCCCGACTCCTCCTCTAGTTCTAAGCCTTCCCTGTGAACAATAAAGGCTAATGCCCATTTTATGCGAAAAAATATACTAGACGGTGTGTATTATTGGTTACATGGTGTGTAGTTTTTATTTTATTAACTGTTCCTTCGGTGGCTTCTCACCAGCAAGGCATTGTTTATCTGTCGACATGAGTACACGACATGTGAAACCTGAGTACATGGCGTGTACTACCGCTCAGCTGGAGGCTGATTCCACCGCCTTACTATTTGCATGCCGATAGACTACACTATGTGTAAATACCAACTACATAGCGTGTAGTTAGTTTTTACACCTTTCATCGCTAGCATGGCAACACACCCCGTGTACTCATCTCACAAAGCCAAAGTACACGGCCTGTGGAAATGTACACAATGTGTAGTCAAAAAATATAGGATTTTCTCTCATTTTTTATATTTTCTCAAAAAACCTTAAATAAATGGAAAATAAGAAACCCATACCTCAATAATAAGATCCAGGTTCTTACGCAAAGTCCATTTAACACATCATAAGTTTGTGATTTTTTTGGGGTAAACTTTTTCCTAATCATGTTTTCTATCACCCTCCCTCAGAACTTGACCATTTGTTTTCTCTTCCATATCCATGTTTTCTAACATGGAATCCCATTATTGGTTAACTCGGGTGACCTTTTTACTTCTATTTCTTTCCAATAATGTGACAGTTTTACTGACTCTTTTTATGATGTGGGACTTTCATTAGCGTTTCTAAGCCCAATTTTAAAATTTAGAGAAAACAATTTTCAAATGGGAGAAGAATCTAACATCCCAAGAAAATAAAGCATATCACATTTTAATATTTATTAATATTTTCGAATTAAAATTTAATTATAATTTAATGGGGATTCTATGTTCGATGGCATAACTGATACGGAATAATTGGATTCTTTGAAATCTTACGTTGCACACTAATAATATAATATTATTATTTTAAATGGTAGTTAACGCCTAGTCGTTGTATTAGCTGGAATGAATAGAACTAACTACAATGAGATGATACATACTTGTTGAAAATTTTTACATTTATCCAATAAATGTTTAATGATTAAAATAAATAAATAATTTTATTTTAAGCATAAATAGTCTAATATTCACCAAAAGATCGATTTACAGCCTTTTAATGGCGAACCCTCATTAAATCTATTTTTTTTACTTTTATAAGATCTATTTGAAAAAATAAAATTCTTCTTTAGAATTGGGACACCAAAATTTACTTTGGATGAATTTTTGTATTTTTATAATAATGTTCATTTTTTAATGAATAGTGAAAATAATGTATTTTAATTCAAAAGTGCCATTTAATCTAATTTATTTATTAGGATATATTATTATATTAAGAGTTTTTAAAGTTTACTTAGAATATATAATCACCATTTAATCTAATATTTTGTCATTTTATTTAATTTCGTTTTTTGAAATTGGACAAAAATATGCGTCAATATTTGGATAGTTATTATTTTCTTAAAAACATGCTATTTGTTTTAACAACGGGAATTAATTTTAAAATAATTTATGTCACATATGTGTTTTTAATATGGAAAAATGGATTACATATTTATAATCATTACGTCCATATTGTGTAAAAAGGTAACTTTTATTTTTAGTAATTTTAAATATTTACTTTAGTAAATATTTTATTTACCTTCATTAAAAGGTAATAGTAATAAATAAAGGTAAAATATAATAATAATAATAATTTTAAATTACCCAAAAAATTGTCATAATTCTATTGTTTGATATGTATCAAATCATGGTCATCCATGGGTCTAACTTGGGACCCCATGGAGCCACATGTTTGTAATAATGACAATTTATATTAATTAATTTTAAGTAATGACAAAAATGATAAAAACAAATATATTTTATTAAATTATTTTTTACATGGGGATCTATAAGATATCTAGTATACTATAAATATTATTTGGAAAGATAATAATATTTCATACATCATGTTATTTTGTTTATAATTTTTTTACTCCAAATAAATGAAATTATTTATGACGCAATAATGATACTATATTTACCACATTAATAAAAAATTTAAAAAAACATGATTACAAATGATAAAAAAATATCCAAAACCAGTACAATTCTATTTGGATTATTTAATTTCTACCATGAGTGATTATAAATTTTATATTAACATATATTTTACCATTCTAAACCGAAAATGAGGTTATAATAAAATAATTGTTTCAAACATTCTTAAAGAGCACCTCCTCTCCCTTATAAAAAGCCCTCACTTTATCCAATTTCTCAAAATTCTAAAGCCTTTGAATCTTGAAACCTTGGATAAAATAAGTTCCCAAGATCCCTCTCTTCATCTTAGAATGCCTAACTTTGGCAGAGAACACTTCAATAAACCCATTGGGTTTAAAACAAGGGGAGTTACCCAATTTAAAGGTAACGTGTTCTCTTAAGTTATTTTGTTTTATTTTACTTCTCCATCCCCTAAACACTTTATATTAATTTATTTTATAACAACCTTGGAATCCTAAATATATTAGGATGTTTTTATGACATGTATTTGAACTCCACATAAACACACCTCCATCTAATTGGTGAAGAAAATATTGTTTCTGTGGATGGAAAACTAACACCTCACAATGAGATGGTTGTTCTATTATCTCATACCACCTCTCAAGGTGGCCATTATGATGAAAATGTATTTATATATGATATATATTATGTTTTTCTTCTATATTATCATGTATTTCTTATTTATAAACATACAATTATGCGTTCGACTATGTGAAAACAATATAATTTTATTTGAGGAAGTACGGACTACGGCCCCATCATGGTGATATGATTAGTTCATGACATACATGGAATGTATAAAGATTCAGTTATTGAAATAATGTAACATATATAACTTATGAGATTATACTAGAATTATAATATATCTATGTATCAATATGTTTTCAATCCATTAAATATTTAATAGAAATGAAGGTAGTGTTCATGCGTACGTACGACTTACCGTCTCCATGAATGGTGCATTTCATTTATTATCCCCAATTGTTATGTACTATTATAAATATGTATATATATATACAGTAGATATATATAATATATATGATATCTAAAACATTAACATCATTCTGGAGATAATGGATTTTTGACCACATGGAAAAATTGTAATTATAACAAATTCAATTTTAACTCAAATTATGTACGTCTACAAAATGTACGATATGAACTAAAATAATTAACTAACTATTATTTCAAGGTAATAAGTGATATAAAAGTAGTAATAAATAGTAAAAATTTTATGAATCAAGTATAATGAAGTTATGTGTATTTTTCAGGAAGAACAAGGAACATATAAGTCATGTTTGACACGAGGTAAGGGATTTCATATCTCACTTTTAATTCCATGAGATTTCCATTGTTCACCACTCAATTATAGCATGTGGTGTGTTGTGTACTACAATTTGATATATATTATCATGATTCTATTTTTATTGATGGTATTCTGTTACTAATCTGGTGGTTATTAACTTTTTCTCATATGAATCGATTGATTACAACGTGGTAAGGGTTGTTCATCTCACTTTTTATTCACGTGAGATGCATGTTATATTAGCCAATATTTCTTTTTGTGTGGTGTATATACTGTCCTTTGGAATATTATATCATGAATAACATTATTCTCATGATATTATAATTTTCTGATTAAATGTTATTCCTCTATTATTTGTATTCTAGGAACTCTCATTATGTTAAAAACTCTTCAAATAAAATATCTTATTAAATGTTTTAATGGTTTATTCTTCTAAATCATTCACATTAATGTCCATGTTTTAGAAATGGTTTTAAGGATTTATTCAAATGGACATGAATGTTTTGAAATTCAAACTTCCTTCAAAATCATAAAAGTGGTATGGGACACTTTGATTCAAATATATCATTATTTAATATTTTAAATGGTTTTGAAAAAGGTTTGATAAAAGGTTTGATTTTGTCAATATTTTGAAATGATATATTATGATTGCATTGATTAAATGTCATAATTCCATTACATTTGTTGGGACATTTATCTATATGACCCTCTAACTGTCCATGTCATGTAAATATTATGAGACAAACCTTTCTCTCTAATCAACCAATATTATGAGTTCTTATGTCATGTCGTTATGCTGCCAAAATTTCACCTCGCTTTTCCAATCCAAAGTCATTGTGTAGTGAATACCATGACTATTTACCTATCGAGGATATTCACCTTTATGAACATTTAATCATTGTTTTAAATAGTTTAATGTATGTATTCCACATTCTTTTATCGTGGAATAAATGATTATGTAGAGTGATTCAATGTTTTATGATCCATGTGGTACACTTAAGCATAATATAAAATGTTTAAAATGGGTGTGCCCTGACAGCACTCAAATGCATTGGTTAAAGTCTAGTATAATGATATGTTATGTGGAATTGGTCTTTACTCTTTCTAATACAAGTTCAATGAGGGTTTACATGGGCTTCATGTGCAATGAGGGTTTACTCATGCTCTATGTGCAATGAACCTTGGATCATGCTAATTCCATGTTAAGAGTTGTTACCACATTTCAATGTTATGATTATCATGCTTTATCATGAATTTATGTTTATGCTTCTATTCTGATCTATTGACATGCCTATTGTCTAACATGTATTGTATTTTTCATGTTATTCAATATTTATACCCTTATTGGGATTTTTAGCTAACCCTTTTTTTATGAATTTCCTCAGGATATCCCATGCAATGCTAAGTACGAGAGAATGTAGTGGTCATGAAAAGGAATTTGTCAATAAAGATTTTGCATGTTTCATGTTTGAAGTTGTTATTTAAGGATCCTCTACCCCAAATACACAAGAACTTTCGATCTTCTATGTTGTATCAAGTGAATTTCATTTAATAAATTTTGTTTAATTGTGTAATAACATACCATGGTTTTCATAATCCTCGTTATTTTATTATGCATGTATTGTAGGATTATTTATTCTTACAAATAGATGATTATAGTTAAATAATATATAGAATTATATTCTAATAATATTTATCATATTTACACATTCAATTCATTAATTTTATCATGCTTTAATGAATAACATGTAGAATGAATCACACTGTAGAGACAGTAGGCTGTGCATATGCACAAGTGAAGATATAATTAACATAATTTTTGAATAGTATTGACGTGGAATGAGTATAGTATTTCAGAATAATTATTTTGTTATTATAATCATATATTGTTATTTTTTCGATCATTATTCACATCCATGTGAGGTGGTGGATGAAATTAGATCACAACACAGTGTGGAGACGGTATGTCGTACAAATACACGCAAGGTAATTTTGTATCCTATTGGATGTATAGAATATGGAATATGGTTATTCAATAGTAATAAATTATTAGTATATAAGTGATAGTAGTTTTATATAAATATAATGAAAAAAATTCAGAAATATGAAGTTGTATAATAATTTCGTTTAAAATAATCGGTAGAATAGATTACCTATTATATGATGGGATCCCTCAAAATTTTCTCTTAATGCGTCATAGTTGGACATTTTCATGACCCATCCCAATGGGGCCCATGTCGTGACTCCCCAATCCTACCTCCAATAGGCCAAGGCATGGTGACTAGAACCAAGTAAGCATATTACTAACTTGGGGGGCATTGCCTATGTACCAGTACAAACGCTAGCATCTTCAAGCCCACAAGTGTTGAACCACAAAAAACGAGTGGGGAAAAAATGCATACATAGAACTAAACCCAACCAATAGAGTACGATAGAAGTAATGGGTCAAAATTAATATTGGTCCAGAATACAGTCCCACCAAAAACACAAGTCTACAATCTACAATGTCAAATCTATAAGAACAAAGATGTACATGGACTGGTTCTCGTAACCGTAGAAACACCTCTCCCTGTTGGGAACACAGAAATCATAGTGTAGTCCTATTCCTCCATTGAATCTGTCAAAAGGTGGCTCGTCTGTACATCAAACGACACATTTGAGAAAATCCGGTGAAGGGGTGAGTATATAAATACTAAATAGTGTTCCCCAATAACAACAATGTAATGTGCATATTAAAGCTATAATCAACTCAACGGATTATAGGTCTATGGAACTAATAACACATGAAACCCATCCAGATATATGCTTATTATACAAATACTATGTAGATCTGATATTACCTGTACATTTCATATTTCATTTATGTTTTTATGGCCCTCTACTGAGTATTCTTATACTCACCCCTGAATGAGATTTTTTCACATGTGTCATGTCTTGTTCAGATGAGAAGCCATTTGAAAAATTCCATGGGGGACTAGTACAAGACCGTGCTTTCTGAGTTCCCTATGGGACGAGGTATTCTTATGGCTATGTGAAACAGTCCCAGAACCTCGTTGTTATTATAGGTTGAACTTTTTAGTTTGTAGAATCTTTTTTGTGGGCTTGTATTCTGGCCCAGTTTTTCATTTTTCACTTCACTGCTATTGTAATCTGTTGGTTGGGTTTAGTTGTATTCCTGTATTTTGTTCATTAGTTGTTTTATGCTTTAGAATTTGTGGACTTGGAGATGTTTGTGTTTGTACAAGTATAAAGGAATTGGATCCTATGTTAGTGAAATTCCTACTCAGTGCTACTCCCCATCCACTGGTCCATTTTAGGTGTGCTTGGGGGGTCGCAGCACAAGCCCCACTAGGACGGGTTGTGACAGATTGGTATTAGAGGTGGTCAGTTCAACCTGAGGACCATGAGTCTGTAATAATGTTTTGGGGAAACCATGTTAATTGTGTCATGTTCATATATCATGAGAGGGAATGTAGTGTTGATGTGGGAGGTTGAAGATTCCATAAAGGCAGACTCGGATAACCAGATTTTTGACTCGGTATATGAAGACACATGTTTTGGGGATGTAAAAGAATGGTACATGAATCATAGAGGAATGGGTTGTGTCTTCCATGATCTATGTGTCAACTATCTAGATATAATCATTGACCATGTTACATCTTATTTCCTTATAGGATGCCTCAACAAATCATACCCACTTTGATTCGGCATCTCGATCACGATGATGTCCCCCACTTTGAAGAGGCTTTGATACAGGGACACGCTAATCAAGAATTTCCTCTAGGGGATGCACCAGCGATTCCACCACAACGAAGTAGCTTGTGGTGCCTGTAGTACCAATAGATGACAGGCGCAGGCTGAGCACACTCCATTAGTTTGATTGATAGAGACCCCTTAGGTACCAAGGCGAGCCTAACCCTTAGGCGGCATAAAATGTCTTGATGTGGTGACTTGAGTTTTCCACCTACTAGGGATACCAATAGAGAAGATGGTGATCCTATGTGTGATCCTTCTTCTGGTTTGAGTGTGATGATGGAGGAGTCTAACCAAAAGGACTCATGATGAAGAGAATATATTGTGGATAGAGTTTGAACGACACTTTAGAGAGGTGTTCGGTATGGTTATGCTGTGAGAAGTACGTATCCAGAAACTTATTCAGTTCTAGAATAGAAGATTTACGATGGATGACTATTCATATAGGTTCACCATCCTCTCTAGTTATGCAAGGGATATGGTCAGGGATCAGTACAGCAGAGATATGACCTTTAATATAGGTATACGATGTGATATCTGAGCTACTATCGTGCCTCTATTCATTAAAAATTATGTTAATGTTCTTGAGCAGGACGTGGTGGTTGAGAGCTTCTTGGCATAATAGAGACAACGGGTCACAATCGGCAATGAGTAGATAGGTGTGGAAACCATAGTAGCAGGGACTCATCATCAGTCACAATGTTAAGATGTGATAGATGTTAGAGGAGGACCAATCATAGTGGATCTATAGCCCATGTCTCTCAGGATAGATTCACTGTAGAGACCCGAAGATTAACGTACAAGGACATTAAATTACTTTTTCGGAATACTTATTACATAACAAAAACACACACACAAGGACCGTAATAGTTTAGTGTCTTTGGAAACTCGGAATGTAATCTTCTAATCATGGTGAAAGATCTTCAACATCTCCCATAAAGATCTTCCCTTTTTTTTCTTACCTAAAACCTTTCTTTATATCCTGGGGAAAAGAAAACATAAAAGGGTGAGCTCAAATGCTCATTAAGGGTAAACAAAATAAATATCAATCACATCATATTCATAAGAACAAAACATTTTGGAAATCATAACCTGTAAAAGAGAGCATAATTTCATAACATGGGATAAATCATGGCAGTGAAATGTAATCACAATAATAATAACATAAAAAATGAAACTTTTTGGCATACACACATAATCATAGATAATCATTTCTTGTTAGCCAAGACTCATTTCCAAGACTATCTTAGTGGACAAAGTCCCTTTCTAAACTGAGTCACCCTCGTTTCAGTCCTCTTTCACTGAACCGGTATAACCTAACATTCCAGCCATGTCTATCTCATGAGATATAAAATGTTTACCCAATGCATTGGAGGGAGATATAGGTCCCACCCATATCATAATGATACAATTCTTATGTGTTCCACAAAATCATATATCATACATCATTGCATAACCCATGTAATAAAATGGGATTCTTAAACATCATGCCGTCATAATCCATAAACAATTGATATCATTTCATCATAAGAAAATTGAAACCATTTAAATCATAGAGACATTTTGCTTGAAACATACATATCAAATAACGTCATCTTAGATGGAAAATAGTTTTGAAAAAAACACTTGAAATGATTTCTTGAGGAAAATATCTTTTCTTCTTGAAGAACATTTTTCCTTTCTTAACATGTCATAAAAATTTAAACTAAAAGAAGTTGATTAAAAATAAACTTGAAAACATGTAAAGGAAGTTTCTTGGAAATAATTTTTTAAAAATAAATTCATGCCGTATAAGTTTAAAAAAAACATTCATTGTACTTTTGTCGGAAAAGTCAAAAAGTACCTCGTACGAAAAATGACAAAATATTCCTTTCATACCCTTTACTAAAATCTCACCATAGGGTAAAATTGGAAAAAAATTGTAGGTGGATGGAAATAATATTACATATTGAGGAAACATGGATGTGGATGATAGAATACACCCCAGTAAATGCCAACGTATAAACAATCTCCGATAAAAATGAGATTGTGATATTTCCCTTACCTTAGGTACGATATGCTTCGTAAGTGTCCGAACCTCCTGTATAATGATTTAAATAATTTTTTTGACTTATTCCAGAATCATACTCATTGTTATGATATCATATATGGTTCACTTATGACATTATATTACCCGTTCTTTTGTAAATTCCATGTTAAAGAAGCGTTTTGGGTAAAATCGTTTCATTTATCGTAGGTGTTTGGACTTGTTGTTCTTGACATTATTATTACATATATCATGATTTAATTACTTCCAGAATATAAAACATGATTTATATATCATATATATTCAGTATATATATATAATATATAGATAAATGAAATAAAACACACCGTTCATGGGGACGGTAGTCCGTACGTACGCATGAACGTTGTTTTCCTTTCTTTATTGTCTTGAATTGAAGTAAGTAGATATACATATTCATATATACATAAATCCATTAGATTTAACATGTCATATATTTCATTATTATTCATTATATATACTTTATAATCATTCATGAATGGTTAATGTGGAGAATGAATCTCATTGCGTCGTGGAGACGGTAGTCCGTACGTACGCACGAGCGATGATATCGTTCTCATGATCGTGAACTTGTGTTGAAGTGTATGTATACTATTTCAGTATCAATGTCACTTTATAATAATCATATATAGTTACTCATTACAACATTACACCCATCCAATTAAGGTGGTGGTGGAAAATAGATTACACCACGGCGTGGAGACGGTATTCCGTACGTACGCACACGCGGTGATATCCTTTTTCCGTAGGATGGATAGAAGGTTAATTAGAGTTGTTTCATATTTATAAAAACATATCAGTATATAATAAATACTGATGTTATTACTTTATCATGAAACAACTAAGGAATAAGATGTTCAAGAAGAAAGAATTTGAAAAAGATTGGTAATAGATATTACCTCTTTTTGACGCGTCTTTTCGTAACCTCCACTTAAAGAACTAAAGATGGTCTTTGAAGAAGCCCAGGACCTCTAGGATGATACTATGGAAGTGGAGAAGAGATTTTGTCAGGGGTTGGCCGAGGTTTAATGCTCAAATTGGTGTGAGGAGGAGAGGGAGGAGGTGCCCTTTTATAAGGGAGGAGAAGGGTATCTTTGGAATAACTAAAAATATTATTTTATTATAAAGTCATGTTCGGTTTTAAATAGCTCCAAATTGATTTATTTCGAGGCTAAGGTGGGGATGGGTCTAAAGCCTCTCATCCAATATAATTTATACAAGTTTAGGTTCCTATTTTAACCTTATCATTTAGATTTAACATTAAGTTAAATAATTTTACTTTTACAGTGTCTTCTAGTGTTATTACACTATAAGGTTAATAAACTTACTATAAGAAGACAAAAGAACCCCAAATTGTTTATTATTAATATATATAACGTTATCTAAGTCATTTGGCTGAACCTTATATTTTTAGGAATAAAATAACAATTAATAATATATTATTTGTTTTAAAAACTATTTTATGTCAATTTTGACACTGTTTAGTAATTGATTTTTGTGAAAATCATAACAGAATGATAAGTTAGAAAAAATTAAATTAAATCAATAATAACATGTCATATTAACCTATAAAATTAGTGGAATTAATAAAAAGTCTCAAATTATATTTATATGGGTATTTATAACATCAATTATGTCAATATTTCATTAATAAGATAATTACTGCATCCTCGTTGTGTCATAAATAAAATAAATTATTTAATGTCTAAAAATTTCAAATAAACTACCATTAGGTAGGAAATCGTTTTAACTTTCTAATGAATATTTATAGTCGAACTTATCTTATGTATAACCCCATATTAAAAATGTCTTATTAAATAAACATTGATTTTAACTCTTTTAACCCTTCTTTAAATAAATTAATAATAAATGTCCTAATCTAATCCAAGTGGGCCTAAATGGTCATGTTTTATTCCTAAGATTGTTTTTGGTCGAATTAAACTTTTACAATAGAATTAAGACTTGTGTTAGGGTAATAATAATATCATTTCTACCCTTAATTACCATATTTACTTTTAACCGTGGTTAAAAAAAGTAAAAAGTTACTATTCACCAAAAAATTATTTTTATCTCATTGAACCACATCTTACTTACTGACATCAACCATTTCTCTCGGATTTTTGAAATTCCACCCACAGAAGCGGTAAAATTATGTTTTATGAACAATTCAGTTTTTTTAACTACAACTTAGTTGTTTCACTATTCATCAAAAATTGAAGGTTTTCAGAAAAATACCAAAAATTAGGCCTAAGCTATATTTGATATTATGAACTCAAAAATGATGTATATTTTACCAAATTCACAACATATCAGTTGCATTAACTAATTTAAAAATTAATTCCCGTCGTCAAAACAAATAGCGTGTTTTTAAGAGATAATAACTATCAAAAGATCGACACTTGTTTATAACTAGTTTAAATGTGAAATTACATTCAATGACCAACATTGTATTAAATTGTAAAAATATATTCTAAATATACTTTAAAACCACTCAAATTAATAATTTATCACTATTAATTATTTTGATTGAAAAAGTTGTTTTTAATAAAAATTTAGTAATTTCCACTATTAACCAAAATATGAAAGTTATACGAAAATTACCAAAATTTCACCCTAAGCTAATTTTGATATTCCGAATCAAAAATGAAGTCCATTTTGAAAAATAAAATTTACAAAATTTCAAAAAGTGGTTATTACTATTCATAATGGCTAGTTTTAATAATATTTTAATAGCATATCGTTGTTTAGTGAAACTCAGTATTGCGTACTACACACACTACCAAGGAAGGTCGCGATTGTGTGTAATGAAAGGCAAGTCAAGGATTCGTGTTGTGAAGGCTTCTTTTGGTGTAGCGTACAACAGAAGACATTAATGAAATTAAAAATAATATTTTTCAAAAAATCTCGGGGTGTTACATTCTACCCCCCTTAAAATGAATTTCGCCCTCGAAATTCGTCGGGGTTATAAATGGTTTACTATTCGAAAGTTTCATTAATCGAAACCCACATAGTAAAAAGGAATACCAAAACCAATCTTTAAAAACAAAAGTATGAAATGTAACTGTTACCCAAATAAACTAATCACTGGGTTTCCACATAGGTGAAAATATGGATATGAAAGAGAAATTTAACCATCATGTTCTGATGGAGAGTGGTAGAGAACATGGCTATGGAAAAGCTAGCAATCACAAAGACATAAATTTGTGATGATCTAAGGTAACATCTGATTCATCAGATATAAGAGCACTAAGACAACAATTTTGGTTTTCAAGATTATTTCCCTAAAGTTGATGAAATGGGAATTTGAAGAAATACTTTCGTGATTTTGGTATAATATCACCGTTTGTTGTTCTATGAACAACTTCCTCTTCATCTCTTAAAGAAATGAAGTTGAATTTGTCATTCGTGACGTGTTAACAGATCATGTGATAGAATGATGGTTCATTCCATCTCTTTCAAACAAAAGGTTAGCAAAAGTTATAAGTCCATCTTATGGTTAATCGTATATGGTTCCAAAAATGAACTTATACTTCATATATCATACCGCTTAATAAAATAAAACTAGTTTCTACTAACCAGGGACTTCCTGTAGTCCAGTGGTAGGCGATAAAGGCCAGTCGCACTTCGGTTGTGGGTTCGATTCCCACAGCCTTGTCTGAAGCGATGGGTTATCACCCGTCCTGCAGGTTGTCCTTTTTCTAAAACTATATTACTATAACATCCCATCAATAATATCGAAAAAACTTCTATCCTTAAACAATACAAACTTATGTCCAACATAATCCATTCCAATTTTTAAGCTTATCCATAATACTCTAGTCCACTCTCATAACATAGTGAAAACGATTACCAGAGATTTAATACCATCGTTGATCCCCATATATCATAAGATATGTTTTTTTGGTCACATTCCAAACATTCAAAGTCCTTAATCATGTATTCTCTTGAATACCCATTGAACCTTAGTGAAAACATGAATGCAGTAAAAAGTTAACACCTTCCACATACCAAAATCCTCAAAATTCTATATACTCAAACCATGATATCACTTAGTCCTTATATCAATCATGAGTTCATGAATACTGTTAAACATTTCATTTTCTCGTTTTCCCTCCATTATGCGCATATCATCTTATTTCCAAAAATATCTCAATCACTTTGAATAAATATTCCAATACTCCATGATACAACATTATTTTGGAATCCCATTACATAAACACTTAATCATTCCACCACATCGTTGTCATATTCAACATCGCCAATAGTGATCTCTTGTGACTTCCCTTTTTCCATTTCCTTAAGTGGTTGCTCATGTTGATCATCAATAACCCTTGGATTAGGGCATTTATTAGAATAATGCCCCATTTCCTTTCACTTGAAGCATTGAAGTGTTGGTGGTGCGTTCTCTACAATGTTTTCTTTATTCACATCACTAGAAACCCTTTTTCCATTACTTCGACACTCAGCTACTCGATGACCTTCTTTTCCACACTTAAAACATTTTCTAGTCCCTTTAATAAAATCTCCACCATGCTTCTTTCCACACATTGTGCATAAAGAAACATTCATTTTCTTTTCACTATTATTCTGAGATTTCTCCTTGAACTCCATCTTTCGTTTCTTGTCAAAACCATGAGATGGATATGTAAAACCATCTTCCATTTCTACCTTGATATCACAACGCACAATTTCTTCATAGCTACTGAAGTCTCTTATAGCTGATGCCCTTCGAAGACTTGGTTTTAAGCCACTGAAAAATCGATCAACTTTACTTTCAAGTTGGATGATAATGCCAGATGCATACCTAGCAAGTATTGTAAAATTCGCTTCGTATATACCAACAGATTCATCATCCTTTTGCTTTAGTTCAATAAACTCCTTCTCCATCATTGTTTGAAGAATAAGAGGGAAGTACTTATTGAAAAATAAGTTCTTGAACTCGTCCCATTCCATGGACTCAATTTCATCTCTTGGCCACGTATTCTTGATAAGATTCCACCATTGATCAGCTTCACCTT
The DNA here is from genome assembly GCA_963277665.1 of Viscum album. Lineage (NCBI taxonomy): Eukaryota > Viridiplantae > Streptophyta > Magnoliopsida > Santalales > Viscaceae > Viscum > Viscum album. The sequence goes on from OY728135.1 coordinate 2,029,336,734, forward strand.
CCAAACGATATACTGCTAAGATGACTTTATCATGTTCAAAACATTGAAGAACTGAAAATATATTTTCAGTGGTACTAATCCATTGTTCAGCAAAAAGTGGATCGGAAGACCCATTGAAAGAAGGTGGACGTTGCCTCATGAAGGACTCAATAGAATATTGTTCCCTTCTCTGCTCATTTGGAAGTCCAGAATGATTCATAGCTTGTGTAATTATAGAAATAAGATTTTGCACTCCATCTCCCATAACATTTGTTTGTTCAGGAGGACAATCATTGCATTGTCCACTGCATTGATCAACACGGTTCCTTCGGGTTCCAGCCATCGTCTAAAACCCAAAAACAATAGTGTGAGAGGAAAAAATCATGATAGGGAAAACAACATAATAAAGGGGGAGTACCCTAAATATCTAACATCTTAGGTTAAATTCTACGATCGTTAGCGAAATTATAGGACTCTAACCTATAAGTATACTTAACCTTAGAGACATCCCTAGACATACCTTAGAAATATCTCTAAGAATCTCACTAAAGTTCTCGCATCCTAGTTTCCAAAGGTGGACTAAACCTTTCCTCTGATACCAACTATAGAGACCCGAATCATAACATACAAGGACATTACATTACTTTTTCGGAATACTAATTACATAACAAAAACACACACACAAGGACCGTAATAGTTTAGTGTCTTTGGAAACTCAGAATGTAATATTCTAATCATGGTGAAAGATCTTCAACATCTCCCATAAAGATCTTCCATTTTTTTTCTTACCTAAAACCATTCTTTATATCCCGGGGAAAAGAAAACATAAAAGGGTGAGCTCAAATGCTCAGTAAGGGTAAACAAAAGAAATATCAATCACATCATATTCATAAGAACATAACATTTTGGAAATCTTAACCTGCAAAAGATAGCATAATTTCATAACATGGGATAAATCATGGCAGTGAAATTTAATCACAATAATCATAACATAAAACATGAAACTTTGTGGCATAAACACATAATCATAGAGAATCATTTCTTGTTAGTCAAGACTCATTTCCAAGACTATCTTAGTGGACAAAGTCCCTTTATGAACCGAGTCACCCTCGTTTCAGTCCTGTTTCACTGAACCAGTATAACCTACCATTCCAGCCATGTCTATCTCATGAGATATAAAATCATTACCCAATGCATTGGAGGGAGATATAGGTCCCACCCATCTCATAATGATACCATTGTTATGTGTGCCACAAAATCATAAATCATACATCATTGCATAACCCGTGTAATAAAATGGGATTCTTAAACATCATGCCATCATAATCCATAAACAATTGATATCATTTCATCATAAGAAAATTTAATCCATTTAAATAATTGAGACATTTTACTTGAAACATACATATCAAATAACCTCATCTTAGATGGAAAATAGTTTTGAAAAAAACACTTGAAATGAATTCTTGAGGAAAATATCCGTTCTTCTTTAAAATTTTTATTCCTTTCTTAACATGTCATAAAACTTTAAACTAAAAGAATTTGATTAAAAATAAACTTGAAAACATGTAAATTAAGTTTCTTGGAAATAATGTTTTAAAAATCCATTCATGCCGTATAAGTTAAAAAAACATTATTCGTACTTTTGCGGAAAAGTCAAAAAGTACCTCGTACGAAAAACGACAAAAGATTCCTTTCATATCCTTTACTAAAAACTCAACAAAGGGTAAAATTGGAAAAAAATTGTAGGTGGATGGAAATAATATTACATATTGAGGAAACATGGATGTGGATGATAAAATACACCCCTGTAAATGCCAAAGTATAAACAATCTCAGATAAAAATTAGATTGTGATATTTCCATTACCTTAGGTCCGATATGCTTCGTAAGTGTCCAAACCTCCTGTATAATGATTTAAATAATATTATTGACTTATTACAGAATCATACTCATTGTTATGATATCATATATGGTTCACTTATTACTTTATATTACCCGTTCTTTTGTAAATTCCATGTTAAAGGAGCGTTTTGGGTAAAATCGTTTCATTTATCGTAGGTGTTTGGACTTGTTGTTCTTGACATTATTATTACTTATATCATGATTTACATACTTCCAGAATATAAAACATGATTTATATATCATATATATTCAGTATATATATATAAAATATAGATAAATGAAATGAAAGACACCGTTCATGGAGACGGTAGTCCGTACGTACGCATGAACGCTGTTTTCCTTTCTTTATTGTCGTGAATGGATGTAAGTAGAAATATATATACATATATACATATATCCAGTAGATTAAACATTTCATATATTTCATTATTATTCATTATATATACTTTATAATCATTCATGAATGGTTAATGTGGAGAATGAATCTCATCGCGTCGTGGAGACGGTAGTCCGTACGTATGCACGAGCGATGATATCGTTCTCATGATCGTGAACATGTGTTTAAGTGTATGTATACTATTTCAGTATCAATATCACGTTATAATAATCATATATAGTTACTCATTACACCATTATACCCATCCAATTAAGGTGGTGGCAGAAAATAGATTACACCACGGCGTGGAGACGGTATTCCGTACGTACGCACACGCGGTGATATCCTTTTTCCATAGAATGGATAGAAGGTTAATTAGAGTTGTTTCATATTTATAATAACATATCAGTATATAATAAATAATTATGTAATTACTTTATCATGAAACAACTAAAGAATAAGAAGTTGAAGAAGAAAGAATTTGAAAAAGATCGGTAATGGATATTACCTCTTTTTGACGCGCCTTTTCTTAACCTCCACTTAAAGAACTAAAGATGGTCCTCGAAGAAAACCAGGACTTCTAGGATGATACTAGGGATGTGGAGAAGAGATTTTGTCAGGGGTTGGCCGAGCTTTAATGGTCAAATTGGTGTGAGGAGGAGAGGGAGGAGGTTCCCTTTTATAAGGGAGGAGAGGGGCACCTTTGGAATAACTAAAAATATTATTTTATTATAAAGTCAAGTTCGGTTTTAAATAGCTCCAAATTGATTTATTTCGAGGCCAAGGTGGGGATGGGTCGAAATACTCTCATAAAATAGAATTTAGACAAGTTTAGGTTCCTATTTTAACCTTATCATTTAGATTTAACATTAAGTTAAATAATTTTACTTTTACCATGTCTTCTTGTGTTGTTATACTATAAGGTTAATAAACTTAGTATAAGAAGCCAAACGAACCCCAAATTGTTTATTATTAATATATATAACCATATCTAAGTCATTTGGCTGAGCCTTAGTTTTTTAGGAATAAAATAACAATTAATAATATAATATTTGTTTTAAAAAGTATTTTATGTCAATGTTGACACTATTTAGTAATTGATTTTTGTTAAATTTATAACAGAATGATAAGTTCGAACAAAGTAAATTAAATCACTACTAACATGTCATGTTAACCAATAAAAGTAGTTGAATTCATAAAAAGTCTCAAATTGTATTTATTTGGGTATTTATAACATCAATTATATCAAAATATCATTACTAAGATAATTACTGCATCATCATTGTGTCATAAATAAATTAAATTATTTAATGTCTAAAAATTACAAATAAAATACCATTATGTAGGAAATATTTTTAGATTTCTAATGAATATTTATAGTTTAATTTATCTTATGTATAACCCCATATTAAAAATGTTTTAGTAAATAAACTTTGTTTTTAACTCTTTTAACCCTTCTTTAAATAAATTAATAATAAATGTCCTAATCTAATCCAAGTGGGCCTAAATGGTCATATTTTATTCCTATGTTTGTTTTTGGTCGAATTACACTTGTCCAATAGAATTAGGACATGCGTTAGGGTAATAATAACAACATTTCTACCCTTAATTACCCTATTTACTTTTAACCGTGGAAAAAAAAAGTAAAAAATTACTATTCACCAAAAAATTATTTTTATCTCATTGAACCACATTTTACTTACTGACATCAACCGTGTCTCTCGGATTTTTAAAATTCCACTCACAGAAGCGGTAAAATTAAGTTTTATGAACAATTCGGTTTTTTTAACTACCACTTAGTGGTTTCACTATTCATCAAAAATTGAAAGTTTTCATAAAAATACCAAAAATTATACCTAAGCTATATTTGATATTATGAACTCAATAATGATGTCTATTTTACCAAATTCACAACATATTAGTTGCATTAACTAATTTAAAAATTAATTCTCGTCGTCAAAACAAATAGCGTGTTTTTGAGAGATAATAACTATCAAAAGATCGACACTTGTTTATAACTAGTTTAAATGTGAAATTACATCCAATGTCCAACATTGTATTAAATTGTAAAAATATATTCTAAATATACTTTAAAACCACTCAAATTAATAATTTATCACTATTAATTATTTCAATTGAAAATGTTGTTTTTAATAAAAAATAGAAATTTCCACTATTCATCAAAATATGAAAGTTATATGAAAATTACCAAAATTTCACCCTAAGCTAATTTTGATATTCCGAATCTAAAAATGAAGTCCATTTTGAAAAATAATATTTACAAAATTTCAAAAAGTGGTTATTATTATTCATAATGGCAAGTTTTAATAATATTTTAATAGCATATCGTTGTTTAGTGAAACTCGGTATTGCGTACTACACACGCTATCAAGGAAGGTCGCGATTGTGTGTAATGAAAGGAAAGTCAAGGATCCATGTTGTGCAAGCTCCTTTTGGTGTAGCATACAACACAAGACATTAATGAAATTAAAAAGAATATTTTTCATAAAATCTCGGGGTGTTACATTCACTCATCCTATTTGAGAGGCGATGTTAATAATGATATGATAGTGTGAATCTCGCTACAGACTGTCTGACTGGTCGAGATGTTGAAATAGAGGCATTGTACGGACCACCGAGGCATATGTAGAGAGTGGAATAGATATATTCACCATTTTGCCGATGAGGATGATGTGTAGGGAGAGCAGCAGGTGGTGTAAGACGCTTCATTTTACATCCACCACAACCCCAAAGATGTCTAAACTATGCTCAAGGTTATGTGGGATAGGGGCTGGGAAAACATCTTGTAGACAAGGATTATGACCCATAGACTCCAGGGATGATCTATCGTATGATATGTTTCTACAATACCTTGGAATATGTACTTATAAACATAGGTTTCCAGTTATTCCATCCTATCCATGTGTATTTTGAAAAAACCTTGAGATATCGGTAGACCCATTGACTCAACCCTTAGGCTTAGAGACACCTATGAGAGAAACTTCAATGATAATGCATCTTTGAAGACATTGTTATATATTCTCTCGAGAGTGGGTGTTTTAATTGGAACATCGTAGTGGCAGCATCATGTCCTTACATCATCATTCTTAGTATGGATTTGCTATCATTGGTCCATGCAAAGATGGAATGCTTTTGGAGAATAGTGCAGTGTTTCTTTAGTGATGGGATGTGTTCTTCCATTATTGGAGAAAAGGAGATCCAATAAGCACATGATGGGATAATTAATAGGATGGTGTAGTTGATCAATCATGAGTTTCCAATCCTTACCCTCGGAGTCGTATATGTTGTTAGATTCCAGTTACGAGTAGATGCGGTGGAGTACAAGGACGTATTTCTCAAAGATGTTCGAAGACTACCTCCTCACCAGGAGATAAACTTCTACATCAACTTGAATATAGGGAAGACATTGATATCCTCAATATCATTTCAAATGTCTCTTGCAGAGCTACATGAGATTAGGGTGCAACTAGAGAATTTATAGAGGATGGGGTTCCTGAGACCCAGCATTTCATCCAGGTTAGCCCCAATTTTGTTTTCCAAGAAGGAATATGGGAGTTTGAGGTTGTGCGTGGATTATTGGCACCAATACCAGGTGACGTTTAAGGAAATGTTTCCACTAATTAGGATCTAAGACCTATTCGATTAGATAATAGGGGCACAATGGTTCTAGAAGGTAAACCTTGGATCATTTTATCCTAACTTATTAGTATGGGACGATGATATACCAATGATGAAATTCTGAGGAAGTTGTCGTCACTATGATTACATGGTGATTCCTTTAAGCATGATGAATGTCTATGTGTTTTTCATGGGACTTATGAATCATAACATTCAGTCATATTTAGACCAGTTCATAGTAGTCATCATTGATGACATCTCTCTGTACTCGGCATTAGTGGAGGAGCATACGATGAACCTTTGGATGGTTCTAGAACTACATATTGAGAACCATCTTGATTTGAAGATATATTTGTACATGTTCTTGATTCCTAAGGTCCACATTATAGGATGTGTCATCTCAGCAGATGGAGTCGCTATAGTCCCATACAAGGTGAATGTAGTCATTGATTGGGAACCTCCTTAGAGAGTGACGTAGGAGGGGACCTACCTTGGGGTGGAAAAATATTACTAGAGATTCATTCATGATTTATCTAGGATATTGGCACTGATTAAATCATTAACTAGGTAGGGAAAAACCTTCATCAGGATGGAGATATGCTAGTAGGCCTTCGAGCAGTAGAGATTGTGTTTGATGAGAACACCAATGTCGAGGTTGTCATAGGAGGGTGTCGAGTACATAGATTTCAGCGACACATCAGAGAATGGGTTTGGCTGTGTCCTAATGCAGGGGAATTCTGTGATAGCTTATGGTTTAGGACGGCTAAGACTATACCTACAGAACTATGCAACCCATTGTCTTGAGTTTTCTGCGGTTGTTTTTTCGTTGATGATGTGGAGTAATTAACTTAAGGGTGAGAAGTTTATCTTCTAATATGACAACATGCGCCTGAAATAAATCTCATCACAAAAGGATCAGAATATGAGAGAGTGGTTTTGGATCATGTTCCTCTAGGACAATGACTTCTTTATCATCTATACTTCAGGGAATGAGAACAAGTGGGATATTTTCATAGTAGGAGATCAAGATCATAGTTGTTAAGTGAGGAGACCGAGCAGTTGGACTCGTTATAGTTATCCTTTGTTGAAAGAGAGGATAAAACATACCATTAGATGATGGTCTTCATTCATCCTCTCATACACCGAGTTTGGGAGGCATAACTTGGGGATATCTACTTTGAATAATTATGTTCTTAGTTATCCACATGACATGCTCTTCATGGATAATATCAAGGTGGGGAGAACATTGTTCTTTTAAGAGAACACACTATTGTACCAGTGGAATTGCAGGATGAGGTCCTAAGGGAGTTTCATACATCCCCCTTGGCCTTACACCATGGCATGGGGATGATGTACTGCGATATAAAACATAAGTTTTGTGGTATTACATGAAGAAGGTAGTAGTAGAGCTCATTTTTCGATTCCTTACATGCCAATAGGTCAAGGCTGAGCACCAGGATCTAGTATGATTAGTTCACCCCATAGAAGTGTCAAAGTGGAATTAGGATGGAATCTCGATGGACATCATGATAGGGTTACCCTGAATATATAAGGGTCTTGATTCGATCTCAGTGATTGTTGAAGGACTCAGCACGTTGGCCCACTTCATAGAGATCAGGGAGAATTTCTCTATAGTGATTATGAGATGCCTCAACATGCATGTTATATTTTAGCTTCATGGAATGAAATAGAAATTAGACTCTGATTGATACACCCTCTTCACATCTCGGTTATAGAAGGTATTGAAGTAGGCCTTTGGGACTCAGCTACGCTTGAGCACAGTGTTCCATCCCCAGATAGATAGTCTGTTGGAGGGGACTACTCAGGCTCTGGCTGATATAATGATTGCCTATATCATGGATTTTTGATTCATTTGGGAGGAAAACAAACCACTAGTAGAGTTTTCATACAATAATATCTACAACACCACCATTGGAATGGTACAGTTAGAGGTGATATATGAGATACCCTTACGATCACCACTTTGCATGACCAACCCTGATTAGACATCACTCATGGGTCCAAAGTCACTGTGAGATTCCACCAAGATAGTTTAGATCATCTAGAATCAGATGAAGACTACACCGAGCATGTATAAGTTTAATGATGATAGGTGATGGAGTCCACTAAGGATTGAGGATGGACACCACCTCTTCATTCAGGTCTCATCTCAGTGAGAATTATTGAGATTTAGCTAGGGAAGCAAGCTATCATCAAGGATCACCAGAACTTTCCTGATACTACATAAAATAGGCAATGTGGATTAATACTTATCTCTACCAAGGAAAATTATCTGAGTACATGTTTTGTTCATAGTTTTGTAGATGAGGATGTCCATGATTTCCCCATCACATGTCATCACATAGGGTGAGTTGGACATTGTGGATGGAGTGACCTTTACAGGGTACTTAGTTGATATCCTGGACCGATAAAAGATGAAACATTGTGGGAGAGTTATTCCACTAGTGAATGTATAGTGTCAGCATGAGAACCTTCAGTATAGCACACAAGGGTGGGAGGCTAATATCTTTTCACAATACCTGAAACTTTTTGAGTTCCCATTGTTTTGGGTGGAGGCAAAACCCCATGGTGGGGAGAATTTAATTTCTTTTATTTTTTTATAATTTTTATATATTATATAGAAATATTTATATACTAGGAATGGAAATATCACATCATTTAGAGGCTCGGTGAGCCCATAATTGTGGTTAGAACATTTTTAGTTATGTGTGTAGGCATGTTTGTGGGTAGTTGAATTTCCCAGACAGATGCCCAGATTAAAAATATGAGGGAACCATTGCATATAGGATGATGGAGTTACCAAAGAATGGGTCTAACCTTGACCAATGTAAGTTGAGGGAAAAAGTAAATTTTCGGATGTAATTAGTAAAATAAAATAAAATAATTTGAAAAGTTTATTTTTTTTGGAAACATTCATTGCAGCGCAACAATGGGGAAGCTGTTTTGAATAACTATGACATGACATAATGAATATGAAATAGAAATGTTAACTCATTAATGCCTCAATGTAACGAAATCAACTCATCATTAAAAAACTCTGAAACATGTTCCATCAATTTAATGGGTTAATCAAATGTTGGTCTTCAGAATTAGATTGAGGGACACACTAGATAATTCATGGATATTTGGAGATAATTTGTGACAAGGAATGACGAGAAAAAAAATGTGAGAATCAATGCGCCAAGAGAGTTGAAGGATCATGGTGATGACTATAGTGTGATCCTTTAGTCCACAATCAATCCCTTATCAAGGTAGGGGTTATGATTTAAATAATTTATTCCCCAATCTTAAAATTAAATTATTAACTTCACTCAAACCACGAACTGGTTGACCCATGCATTGTCGTTCATGCGGGAGGGATTTTCATTATCGGGTTCATTACTATGGATAATTTTGTCATGTTAGGATGATCATAATCTTCCAGGTTTAAAAATTATAATGGAGTGGATTAACTCCATGGAAAATAAGGACTGAGGTTTGTGCCTCATTTTTTTATTCATTCTCCCTCATCCATGTGTTCTTCATATTATTTGTGGTGAAATGAACAAGGAATTATTTCATGCACATTTCTTGGAACAATGATCCCAAAATGAAGATCATGCATCATGATGATCCTAATGAGGTGAAACAATGTTAGTGATGGATGAATCGACAAGGTTTGGGGGTTCTGATTCTTTGAGCTTTTTCATGTGGGTAAATCAGAACATGTTTTCGGGGCTGATTGGATGTCCAAAACTAATGGAATCATATTTTTGATGTCTTATAGTAAATAAAATATGAGTTTAAAGCTGATTATATGGAAAATAAAATAATGGAGCATCAGTGGAGGCGCACTGTTGGAGAACATTGATTCGGGAAATTTTTGGGACACATAGCATCTATTCCGAAGAACATACCTTGCGGGACTGGATCAGTGGCATCTAGGGATTCATCTTGCATGAAGAAATGACATAGAGTGTTATACTATGATCATAGCTTGTGGGTCCTTATGTGGGACTCTATTTCTATCTCTGATGATACACATACACCGCTGGAGTACATACCCATGTACTCCCCCCACATAGCCAGACCATGCCTTGTGCATGGGTTACCCCATGTACAAGTTACATGGGATTCCACACATGGGATAAAGACTTGTACGAGCACACGTCCACATACACAAATGGAACCCCGATTTCTTAAACACAAAATTTGGTCCATCCTACATGCCATGTACTTACCTTTCCACATAGCTTTTTCCCTCTTACACGGTCCGTTATACATGGGCAGTAGCTAGAGTCGTGAGGCACGGTGTTTCATCCATTCTACATATTATGTATTTCCTGTAAAATTGATTGATCCTCTGGTCCAATATTCCATATACATGTTTCATCTGGCTTATTTCTCTTTTTTATTGTTCCCCTAATGATCAGGTATTGTTTCCATCAACAGAAATATTATCCCATCTGCATGACCTTCTGAGATAGAGTATGATATTCCTCAGAGAGTCCCAGAGTGAGATCCTCTATACATTCGTGACCTTATGTAGATTCAGGTATCAACGTAACTAATCCTACAAGACATGGATTTGATACATAGTAGGTTAATTATGATGAGTCGTGGTATCTTCCAAGGCCCATTAAGTGATCCTCATCTATGTATCATGAACCTACCCCTCTCAGGAGTGTGTTCTCCAGGAATGAGTGTATCTATCTCTCATGGGTTTTCCCAATGGAATGTACTTCTCATTCAAACATTATTAGTGCTATCAATATTGTTGAATGAGTTCTCTAGTATAATTGCATCATGTAATCATCGAATGGAACACCTTTCACGGGTATGTGGTCATGTGACTTGCCTTTAGATGTCAGCTCTAGGTTTCGAGTATATATGGATCTTTGTCACAAGTGGTCCATGTGGGGCCCGTTCCTCAACTCCCCATGCTCACTTACAATAGGAAAGGGTCTGGTGACTAGAATCAAGTAGGAATATCACAATCATTCGAGGAAATTCCTATGTAACTATACATAGGCACACATCTCCAAGCCCAAAAATGTTGAACCATAAAACCAATAAGGATCAAAATGAATGCATACACATTAACACGACCAATAGTGCATAATATAAGTTATGTGTTGAAGGTAAAACTATTCCACAATAAAATCCCAACAAAAAAAATATTCTTCAAACTAAAATTTCCAAAAATTATCACAATGAATTACTTAGAATTTTGCTCGTAGCTATAAGAACAACTCAACTTAGAGGCAACTTTCAAAGCTCGGTCGGGTCTGCGTCCGCCATGGACTCTATCAAAAGGACGCTCATCCACACAAGACACGACATATGCATTAAAATCCCATATATGTGTGAGTATAACATTACTCATTAGAGGCCACCCAAAACTACAAACCCATACACAACGTAAAATTTCAATCACCTCTAAACAATATCTGTCCTCTGAAAATAGAATATGAAAAACACATCCTGATATATGTTCAATAGGAATATATTTTTAATAGATGACTTTGAATTTAATTTTAATATTTCATTGTGGGTTTTGGGGTCCTATACTAGGTATTTTATACTGACCCTTGCATGGTCTTTTTCTGCACATGTCGTGTCTTGTGCAGACGCGCGGCCTTTCGATGTAGTCGAGGGCGGACTAGGACTGAATTGACCATTCTGAATACCCTACAGGCCGAGGGGTTTCTATGTCTACGATAACATGTTACAGTACCTCTATGTGCTTATAGGTTAGACGTTGTAGATTGCAGACTCTTGTTTTTGGTGGGGTTGTATTTTGGCCCTGTTTTACTTTCTGAACATTACATTTGTCGTACACTGTTGGTTGTGTTATGTTCTATGCATGCATTTCATTCTTTTGTGGTTTTAATGGTTAATCATTTTTGGGATTTATGAATTTTTCATGTGTATTAGTACTTAGGAAATTCCTCTCATGTTTTAGAAATGATTACTCAAATCTAGTAACCCACCCTGGCTTATTGTTGTTGGGCTTGGGGAGTACGGTAAGGGCCCCACTGGGACGGGTCGTGACATCATAGAACAAAACAAAAACCTACAAAATGTAACAAGGTAATTTATAAGAGAAATTCATAGATTATTAACAAGAATGAAAGATCAATGAGAAGTGAATAAGGTAGGGAGAAGGTTCCTTTTTATCTTTGAGGTGAGCAGTACATTTGGGACCTCCAAAAATATTAATTTATTAAAAATTAAAACTCCCTCAAACAAGCTCCAAAATTTCGCAATTTTTAAAATGAGAAGATATAGTGTCATAATATCATTATAAAAAATTTAGAAAACTTTTATATTAGGTTACAACCTATCATTTTAATTAACACTTATTTTTCTTTTTAATTTTTAACATTGATAATAAATATTTTAATATTAAATAGGTAGAATATTTACTAATTTTATATAAAATAGACAATAAATAATTACGATATATCATTTTATATAATATAATATTTTTTATATATTTAAAAAATGATTTATGGTTTTAAATAATTTAATAGTACATTATTTTTATAAAAAAAGAATAATGTCATTTTAGAAATTGTTCAATTAATTGGTTTTTAAAGATATGAAGATAATAAGTTAACATAGAACCAATTATATTATAATATTCCTAAGAGGTCATGGTCGTATATTAAATTATTTGGTTATGTAACTATCCAAAATAATATATAGTTTACTCTTTTAAAAAACATTTAAATTTTTTTCTTCATTAATAAAATAATTTCTACATTAGTTTTATGTAATTATTTAATATTATTATTTGTGGAATAAAAAATAAAAAAAAATATGATGAATATAAATCCCATATAATTTATTATAATACTTCGAATAAAATATAAATTCTATATAATCCAATATTATAAAATATTTAATAATTAAAACACTATTATGACTACTTTAACATCACTTTAAATAAAATATTATAAGAGTCGTAATATTTCACATATGGATCCAAATTGACAATAACAATACAATTTGTTGATTATGGTGAAGAAATATTTGAACTATAAAATTTAGTAATATTATGGTGTCTTTTAATTATTAATATCATTTTAATAATAATTGTTATATTGATTTGAAAAATATATGTAATTTCATAATCATCAATAGATAAATAATTATAGTAATTATTTATTTACGAAATTAATTATATAAACTATCATGATAATGAATGATATTTAATCATTCAAGTTATTATTTATATTAGACATTGTCATATTTATAGGATCATATTAAATAAAATTAAATTTTGGTTAGAAATATTTTACTTCTCCGTTAAAAAAATAAATTTTTTTATCTCATCCGAATGGATTCCAATGTAAAGGTTTTCCATAGAATGGAGATTTAGGTATAAACCTACTAATCCAATTATAATTAGATAAGTATTAGGTTAATTTTAGAATAATTTTTATACCCTTAATTACCCGATTTACCCTTTTACCAAAGTAAGACAAACATCTGAAGTTACTATTTATAATGCTCTAAATTAAAATAAATCTATTTAATTTATTGGGAACTAATGATTCAAAATATGGAATCCTTTTTTAAAATTTCTAAAAAAATATGTTTAAGTAATTAATATAAAATAAGTCAAATTTTCCGAAAGAGAAAATGAATTTTAAATTTTAAATCATTCCAATATATTGAAATGTTTTATTATAATTATTCAATTTAAATTTAATGGCAGCGAACAAAATTATATTATATTATAATAATATATTTAACCTATAATTTGAAACCATTCCATTAAAATAAATTTTCCACATATATTATTTCACTGAAAGATGGTTTTTTTCAAATATAATTTTATTTTCTATTAATTATTATCTAAATTTTGACCTCATTAAAAATATATCAATATTCCATCCAAAAACTTTTATATACCACATACAATGAACATGTTTATTCTATCATATAATAATTATACATGTTTCATAATTATAATTTTAAAATGATTCTCCCTTAAATGGTTGAAAATTGCCATTTAAAAAATTATGTTCATATTCATAAAATAGGGTTTGTTCATATGCTATAAAGAAAATCTATTGGATAATTATAAAAAATATTCTATTATGTATATAAAATATATATTCCATTAATTTCATTTACTAACTGCAATTCAGCAATTTAATAATATATAAATATAAATAAAAAATGATTTATATCAATAAAAAATAATTTGCAGACACTGAAATCACCAAACATTATCATAATTTAGTAATATTTATTCAATATAACATAATTGATAGGATAAATTGATCAGTTTTTACTAAGTAATTATCATGATTCGTTTAAACTCATGAGTAGGTTCAAAGCAACCTATTGATGAATTAAAAATAATTTAAGAGAAATATTTCATAATAACCAATGGGTGTTATATAGGACCTCAAGAGCCTATATATATATATTATATATTATATATCCATGGTTTGAAATTTGTAATATTTTATGAAAAGAGTATCCTATTTATATATCTTTTTCAATGGTTTATTCATGTAGACAGGTGGACATATTTAATGTTGATCGGAACTTATCACCAACATGAAGACTTTTATGTTGAGTGGTTTGTGAATTTTCATATTGATCTGATTCATGAACATGTTCTTGAAATAAATGGTCTTTTTTTAGTTAAAATTAAATGGATTAATGGTTGTATAATAATTTTACCTATTCTATTATCATGAAGGACCATTTGGAGGTGTTTCATGTAATTTTGATCCACTACCAAATTTATTGGGATGAGTATGTGAGAATTATTTAATAGTACCAACTATCAACCAATAGATGATATATAAAGATTTTTTAATCTGATATAGGAAATAAAAATCATATACTATAAGTAGTCATATGTCTATCCACTCTATTACTCACTAGTGTTTGAGGTTGGAGATGTGGTGTTCTTATCTTTATGTGATTCACTATGACATCGTCAAATTATAATGAAGGATGTGTTTTCTTTATATTATATTTACTTGATTCTGATTGTGGGGAATTTTGGGAATGTATCATATCAGATGACCATTAATTATCTTCCAATATTGAGCCCTTATTTCATCCAAATATATATGGTAAATTTGTACACCCAAGCATAATATAATGAAATAAAGTGAAATGAATGATAGTTAAATACTAATACCACCATAATGTAGCTTCATGTTCATATCATTGATTATTATAAAAATGTTCCCTATGTCTACTCAATCCCATTGTATAATTTTTCATGTCAGCATGGTGGTAAAAACTAGGAAACATAAGGGATGGATGTTTAGATGGGGGATAAAGGGACTTATATGATTTATTCTAAAGATTCATGAGGAGCAGGTAGTGGGTAATTGGTTTGGTAGTGAGAATAATAAATCTTTTTTTGGTAGTGGTGTTTTTTAATCTTTTTTATGGGTGTTATTAGGATTTTTGGTTTAGATACTTTTTTAGGTAAAATAGTCTATGGTTCAAGGTTGGTATATAGTTAGTGAAACTATACATCAAACTGTGAAAGTGTGTTTTCTGGGGGATAGTCCAGTTACATATGGAATGAGATTTATAACATCCCATTTCTGTTTTATCAGTTACTCCCTAAAACTCATCATGTATTTCTGCTCCTTATATACTGTTAGGAAACCAATAATACTAATGAAATATATTTGATGGACTTAAAATATGAACATGTTTTTTTACAAGATGCATAATTATTTCACAAAATTTAGTTTTTTCTTGGAACATGTCTTGAAAAGAATCACGATGTGAATGATTACATAATGTGAATGGTGGTTTCATTTTGTGAATTATTTAAAGGAAATTTTTTAAATTTGAGGTGATGTATTTTTTAGCATTCTTATCTAGCCCGGGCTCCATGACATGAATAGAGGTTTCACACAGTGTAATGGCCCAAATCAAGTTTTTAAAGATATTTTGGATTTATATTGATTCAATTACATCCCAAGTTCTTCAATGTACATGACATATGGTAGTTCAAGGGTGTTTTTATAGTTTCAACCCCTTCTAGATTGATCTGATCGAACCTCGATCAACAATGAGGTTGTGGTGCATCTCTTCAAGAATGTAAAAATTCAATTTTTTTCATTTCATTTTGTCATGGTATCATAATTAGGTGGAGGTTTTGGATATGATGGTCTATGGTTGGTTATTCTTCTTCGTTTCATCATAGATCCATTATCTGTTCACATTATGATGGCCTTTTTATCCGTTGGTTGATGTCTAGATGGCATTCATCTTTTAGGTATGCGTGTTTTACCATTTCATATATCCCTATGTAATATAGATTGAATGAATATTTAAGTTAATTGGATTGTAGAGAATTTGATGAAATTGATTGTTTTTGTTGATTTAGGATTTTGTTAGGGGTGTGTGTGACATATGATTTAAGTAGGGAATAACATCTCTATCCAAAGTTGATAAACCTGATTGTATTGCTTCATATGTTATTTTCTTCTTTTAAATTGGAACGATTTTTAGGAGTGTGATTAAAATAGATTTTAATGAAAACTATATTTTCCATTGTTTCTAAAAAAATGTATGATAAATTGGTATTTTCAATACATTGAAATGGAATTTATGAAATTGTTATGAATTTTGTTTTCAAATCATCAGAATGAATTGTGAAAAAGAGAATGTGGGTTACCCTATTTTCATTGGTGGAAGGTTTATCTTGGGTCCATCGTCCATTGTTTTTTGATAATCAATGTGGTTTTCCATGGTTCTATCCATTTTTATTATACCTGATGTTCTAGTAAAATGTTATTTACATTTTGGATTGATTATTTATAGTGTATTCCACTACTTCGTAGGCCAGTGTTCTAGGATCAGAAGTTGTGTACATGATTGATTGATTGTGGTACTACTAGTTTCTGGCTGGATCCTATAGTCTTTCTATGTGTTGTGATACCTATGAATTTGTTTTAGATTTATTTTAATTTTGATTGAGCCTTGATATTCATGTTTATTCTTGTAAAAAGTGTTAGGGAAAATGTTTTTAAAATTTATAAACATGATTTTGTTTAGAACTATTGAAAAAGGGAAATGTTTGTGATATTTTTTAAAAAACTATCTGACTTCTTATCATTCCACATTGAATTTAAAAAAAGCATACAAATATTTTTTATATAGAGTCTATTTTAGGAACACCTTGGTGGGATCCTATTAATCCTATTAGCTAAAACCCTAAACACTTATTCAGTGTTGTATAGACCTTTGTTTTTCTTCCAATACAGGGAAAGGAAAGGCATTGCATTGAGGTAAAGATATTCAAGCCAGCTAGTTATGTAGCTTGTGCTGAGGTCATGTATGTCTTTCGTTGCCATAATTTTGAGTATGATTTTGATTTTAATCCTTTATTGTTATAATTTTCATTGAAATTTTTAGTTTTTTTTTAAATTTTCTATTTCTACTTCTTTCTTACAGTTATGGAATGTATGTCTTATTCATCATTCATTGTTACTTAGTGTTTAGTGTGTCTGTACATATATACATACATATATATATATATATTCAATGTGGTTATTCTATAAGGAAGAAATCATTAACTCTCCTTTTTTGGGCTTGGGTGATAGTCACTACCTCGTGGGGATTAGGATTGTCATTCGAGAATGTAATGAAATGAGTCATGTGCCGGGAGTGATGGAAAACATGGTCAATTTGTTACAGTTTGGTATCAGAGGATGTTATCCCCCAAGTTTCCATTTTTTTGGACATTTTTTAATCTAGGTATATGATTTTTTGGACATGATAGGTATTTAATGATAAGTTCCTAGCCATATCATGTGGTAATGAGACTCATGATTCCATTTTATTTTGGAATGTGTGTCTTTAGTATTGGTTTTATTTTAAAAATATCAGTTTTTCAAAATAGTTTTATAATTTGAACTGAAATTTGATATGTTGTCTGGTCATTCTTAGTTTATAGTAGCATAACACCAAGACAACTTCAACGTGTTAATCATAATGGTGTTTCTAATGCTCCTCAATAGAACCCACTTATTGATCATAATTTTATCGAGACTATCATACACGAAGGACAAGTTTTTGGTCAATATGTTTAATGAGATTAGAACATATTTGTTGACGTACATCCAATAGTTGGAGGATGTAGAGATCAATTTTATGAGTTGATATGTGAGAAGCATTCATCCTTTAATAGAATGAAATAGATTCAATAAGTAGATTACTATGTATATATGATTTATCAATTCTACTATAACATGGAAACTCATTAAGAAATCATGGTGATGTGGTCAATATTTAGTCGTGAGGTTGCCGACCAGTAATGGATGGAGTCTATGGTCCATGAATAAAGACATGTGGGCTTGGAATGGAAGGTTTTGAATACCATATTCTTCTATATGTTTCTCCCATATTCTATGATGTTGGAAATGACTCTGGTATTCCTATCATTACATTATAATGATTTTTTGGTGTCGACATACACCAATTGTTTTTCTAGGACAGTTTTTTTTTCAGGAACATTGTGGATAATGATCTGATGAAGGATCAGATGTGCCAATAGGGGCTATGATAAGATATCAGATAACATGTGTGTATGTTGAAGTATTCTTCATATACTGAGAAAATAAACTGAGATATGATTATAGAAATGTATATATAAGGAACAACTGGATTTTCAAACTCATTTCATCCATTGGATGGAAGATTTAGTGGAATTTGTGGGAACATGAATATGTGGCATGATCATCGCATGAGTAGTGGAGGTGGGTCTTAGTAGCAATATACACTACACCATTTGTTACAGTGGGTAACGTGCCACTAACATTCTATGTCATTGGTAAGAGAGCAAACATTAGACATTCTGGACTTATTCCCACTAAGATGTGCAATAGTTGTGGATGTGTTTCTATCAGGATATCACTATGTCTTATTATGTTTAGGGTTTGTCACCTTCAAAGGCTTATACATTTTAGTCAGAATCTTCAAAGACTATAGGGCCCCATCCACATGACTTAAGAGTGATGAATTTTAAAGAAGAGCATGAGTGGCCAGTAGAAGTTAATGAAAGTCTATAAATAGTTATAGGTACTATCCATATTGCATCTTCAGTATCATTTTCATTATTTGGTGCTGGTTCATCACACTAATTCATATATACATGATTTTTTGATGTTATTAATCATTAAACAAAACTTCTGTCCATAGAATGGATTTAGCAACAACTCTTATTATGATTAATGGGAAAGGGTTTAGGTTTCATTCATTTCAATGGAAATGTCCAATATTGAGTTGTTCTGGGATTCAGTTGATCAATATTTTGATCTGTTAGATGTCATCATCATTATGGATTGGCTTGTCACTCATCTAGAGGAGGATGATTGTTATCATAGAATTGTTTAATTTATTGTTGCAAATGAGATATCTCATGTGTTTCAAGGGGAGTGGTACCTAATATTATGTCGTGGAGGTCCTTTCAGCCAAATGATCGGGATTTTTCTATCTACTGTTGTGTTTGAGCCTGATGACATTTCTCATGTCATTTATTTTTAGATTATTATTCGTGACATTCATGAAAAGTTCCCAGATGATTTATATGTTCTTCATCTACAGATATATGTATTGTTTAAAATTGATGTGGTTCTAGATACATAGCTTATATCAATACATTACTATTGCATGGAACTAGTGGAGCTAATTCAGCTCATGATTTAGTTGAACGACCTGTTAGAGAGATATTTTATTTTCCATAGTATTTCACCTTGTGCATCTAATACGCTCTTTTCTATAAAAGCATGTGGTTCACGTATTTTATGTGTGGACTATCAAGAGTTTAACATGATGATGTTTAAGAAAAAATATCATTTCCTTCATGTGGATGAACTATTTGATCAGTTAATGGGTGCACAGTGGTATTCAAATATTGATCTGCAGTCAGGTTATCATCAGATAAGTTTTTGGAAGCCTATTATACTGAAGAAAAACTTTACGGAAAGGCATGACAATTATGAATATCTTGTGATTCATTTTAATCTATATAATGGACATTTATTTTTTATGTATTTTACGTATAAAATATTACATTAATATTTTGACACATTTGTGATAGTTCTCATGGATGATATTATTGTTTTTAAAAAATACATTTGTGATAATGAGAACCATCTTAGATTCATTCTGCAAATATTGATAAGTCAAAATTTTTATGGAATTCTTCATAATTTTGTTTTTGAATTCACGAAGTGATGTTCTTGGGGAACATAATTTCTAAGAATGTATTATTAGTTGATCCATATGTAGTAATGGATGTTTTGAATTGGAAGAAACCACGAAATGTTCTTGATATAAAAGGCATCATGGTCTTACTATATGCTACTGAAGGTTTGCCAACGAATTTCCTAGGATGGGGTCACATTTGACTGATCTTAATATTAACGAAGTGAAATTCACATAAAATGAAAAGTATCATATTTCATTCGATGGACTCAAAAGGATTATGACATCATCTCCTATTCTGATCATACCTAAACCTAATAAGGGAAACTTTTGGTTTTTTGATGCATTTGGGGTTGGTTTGGGATGAGTGATTATACAAGATGACCATCTGTTACCTTCTGGATCTCGTCATCTTTGAAAGCATTATAATTATTACCAAAAACTTGAATTTATGATGTCTATTATCATGAATGCACATAAGTGTTTGCATAACTATATGTCTGTGGAAAGGATCATTGCCTTATTTGAACATAAGAGTCTGAGTATATATTTTCTCAAAATAAAATAACTATTTGATAGTGATGCTGGGTAGAATACCATTATATGATTGACATCGATATCTCCAAAACCAAAATAAGTTGTAATGATGTTGCAACAACTCTTTTCGGAAAGTAAAATCCATGTATATCCTATAATTGAAGGTGGTGTTGAACATTATAGGGAATTTCACTTAGTTTCACCCTGATTCTCAGGAGGATTTTTCTGTCATGGTCATGTCCAATGTTCATTAATCATCATATATTTTAGAGTCTATCTTATAAAGTCCACAATATGATGATGATTTTAAGAAGACTCAAGAAATCCTTTATGGTTGGGAGATCATTTCAGTTTTGCCCTTTTCATTAGATGGTATGCTTCACTTTAGGAAAAGGATTGTGTTGTCATCATATTTTAGTGTTTCATTCTATTTTGATTCTCATATCTCTTTTTGGGCCATACATCCTTGCATTACGAAGATTTATTGTAAATTGAGGAAGATATTTTGGGGCTGGGTAAAAATATTAACATCATGGAATTTGTGTCTCCCAATTACACCTCCCAATGAATAAAGTTTGAGGACATGAAACCTTCTTGGTTACATCGGCCTCTTCCGGTGCCAATTTTTAAATAAGATAAGTGGTGAATGTATTTTTTTGATGGATTGTCATGGAATCACCGAGGGAGGAATTTTATCTGGGTGATTTTTGATCTGTTAATGTAGTCTGCTAATTTTTTTTCTGATCAAGGATACCCCAAAGGTTGAAGTTCTTGGTAAGTGGTAAGTGCAAGTGAATTTGAGGTTCCATGGGATTACTTCTTCCCTTATTTAAGATAGGGATTCTAGGTTTACATCAAGGTTTTGGAAGATTCTTCATGTTGTAATGGGAAAATAGGTCATGTTGGGCAGAACACACCTTCCACAGATAGATGGTCATCCAGAGCAAGTAATTTATATCATGGAAGATATGGTTCATTTGTTTAAAAAATTAATAATAGTTTCTCGGGATAGTCATCTTGTACTAGTTGAGTGTGTTTATAATAATTATTATCAGTCTCCAATGAAAATTGCTCCCTTTGAGGTGTTTTATGGTCTCCCATATAGATCACCTCTTTAATGGGATGCAGTGAGTGATGTATCTTTAGTTGGAAGATGTTTTCTTCTAAAAATGTCTACATAGATTTAGGACGTAAATCTATGTCTTGTTACATCCTAGAGATGAATAAAGTCATATGTAGATTTGTGTCATCATCCATTTTTTTCTATGGGTGACTAGGTTTTAATGATATATTCTACTAGGTTGGGTCATCTTTGATTTAGGAATTATTGAAAGATGGATCTGAGATTTTTTAGACCATATGAGGCCATTGAGTGGCTCAAACATGTTACTTTTCAGTTTGAATTGTGATTTAAATAGATATTTATTAAATATGTTTTCCATATATCTCATCAAGGTAAATATAACCATGATATCTCTCACGTTCGGAATTAGGAATAAATTGAGATTGATAGTGATGATTATATTCAAGATAAACCAATTGAGATCATATAATTTCAAATTTCTGTTTTGCAGGGGAATTCGATTCTTTTGGACAGAATTTTATTGAGAATAGGATTGTATTCTTATAAGAATTGGGAACACGAATCATTAACGAGGGAGTAATGGATTCATCACTTCCTGATCATTTATTTATCCACATAACATCATGGGGAAAAAATTTCCTTATGGTACGGAGTCTGTAACATACCATATCCATTTAATCTGGTATTCCCTATTCCATGTTATAGTTTTAGCATTATTTGAGATTGGCAGGAAGACTATAATAGGGAAATTAGAGATTTTTTAACATTGAATATTAATATGTCATTTTTTTTGTTGTAGAATGATGTCAAATCATGTATATTATTTAATCTCCCTATAATTATTGAAGGTTACAAGGCATGAAAGAAATTATGTTTTGAAAGATCACATAAAATTAATGGTTCTTTCATGTCGTGACTTCTTTCAATGAATTTTTTTAATCTGACGTAATTCATGGTTCATCATAATTATCTAGTATGTGCATTATGTTGTGAATGGAGGTTTCACACATGGTAACAACCTGCATATAGTTATTAATGATAGCATGAATCTATTCTGATTCGACTCCTTTGTCAGTTATTTATTTCTTTTGATAACGGTATCACCTATGGGAGGTGTCATGGGATACATTATTCTGAGATTGGTGATTTTTATTGTTTTATAACTTGTAATTTTGTGTGATATCATTCCAGAGGCATTTTAATCTATTGTTTGTGCCTCCAAGGGCATTTTTCTTTGAGGTATGCGGGTTTCCTATCATCAATTGACCCCTTATCTTCTGAGATAAATTAATCCTGATGTGGATTTGATTACTAATTTTTTACAGGTGTTTGAAATCTGTGTTTTGAAAAACATTTTTAATGATAATATGATTTTTCTCTAGTCATTTTCAAATGTGATTAGAAAGCGGTATTTTAAAATCATTATAATAGAATGTTTGGAATGGTTAGGATATGTATTTCCAAGAATCAAAATTTACTATGAAAAAGAGAACATGGGTAACCTTAGTTACATAGCTGGAAGAATTTGCATAGGGCCATATTCCATTGTTTTTTAATTATCAAGGATGTTTTTATATGAAATTCATCATTCTCCTAGGCTATTTGATGAAGGGATCCAATATTTTCTTTTTAGGGGGTTGACTAATTGGGTATTCCCATGCCTCCTAGGCCCATGTTCTAGAAACAAAATAAGTTCCCTTATTAGACTAATTATGTCATGTGTATTATATGTCTTAGACTAGTCGTATTCCATGCTGTTGTGATACATATTCATTTGTTTTGTATTTCTTGTATTTTTGAGTGAGCCTTGATATGCATGTTTATTATTTTGGAAAATAGGCTCTGAAATGGATATTCTTGTTTTTGTTTGAGACAATAGAAATAGTGAAAATATTACAATGGTTTCTATAAAACTTCTTTACTAATTATCATGAATTTTTTTTTAAAATGACCCCAAATTGAATTTTTATATAGAGATTACTTATGGAACACCTGGGTGGGATCCTACTAATCATGTTCACTCACACCCTACGCACCTCTCAAGGGGTGTGTAGACCTGGGTTTTGACTTTCTGTTAAGGGGAGGGACAGACACTAAAGTGAGGTGGTAATGTTCATGTCAACTAGTTGGGTATATAGTAGTGAGATAGTGGGAGATCGTCACTACCATTTCTTAGAGTAGGTGTTCGGTTTTTAGTTCATTGTAGATGGACTTGTATTGGTGTTATTTAGTTACTTTTGATGTTGTATTTATTCGTTGTTTTCATAAAGTTATGGAATGTTTGTGTTCTTCATCTACCATTATTGGTTCTTGATATATATATATATATATTCTATTTGGTTCCCCTAGTAGGGTTCCATCTTGCATTTATTTTTTAATTTGAATCCCGAAGACTTTTTGCCATCCTTTAATGATTTGGAATGTATTTAGGGTTTGTAACGGAATGGGTTAGGATCTAGGATTGAGGGAAATCTGGGTAGGAATATTACCAGAATATTTTTTTTTACCATGTGGCGATAAATAAAAACTATGTAAGATGTGTTTTGTTGAAAAGAATATTTTAATATGAATAACTTTTTTTGGAAAATATATGGTTTAAATATACCTTTTGATAAATAGATGTTCTATATGTAAAAAGTTTTTTCATATAAAAATATAAATAGATAATATTTATTTATATAAAAATAGTTATATAATTTAGTGATGTCCAATGAAATCATTATATAGGTATTTAATATATTTTTTTAAAAAAATATTATTTTCTATAAAATAACGTTCCTTAAAATTGTACATTATAAAATTTTGATAATTATTTTGTAAAAATAAATATTAATTTTTCAATCAATTTTTCATATTTATACAATTTATGATTTTTCATAAATTTATAGATAGGTAAAACATTGGAAATTAATTAAATAAAATATAATAATATTGAATGCTTTATGATATCATATAATACAAAAAGGGATCTAAAAATGTCATAAAATAAATCAATAATGTAATATGTATTTACAATTTTTTTTTTCAGGTTATTTGATGAATTTTTTAAACCATTTATTAATTATCCAAAATAAGGTTTATAATTTATGGTTTGAAAATAAGTTATTTATAATCACATCTCACATCTATGTCACCAATAGTATAATTCAAAAATGATTAGTTATTTGTATTTTTAAATATTTAGTACGAATATTATATAAAAAACCATTGGACATATAATGAGAAAATTTATGGATTATATTATATTACAATATATAGTCTAAAACCAATTTTTACTAATTAATAACAAATTTCAATCAATATTTTTATAAATACTTACTCCAAATCCCACTTCACTTCATGAAAAAACCCATTAAGAACTAAGTTATAGCCCGTATCCATCAAAAAATTCATCCCAATATCTTCCCAATCTAAAAATTACATCATCCCATTCATTTATATGATCTCTCTCTAGGTTAGAGATTATATATCCCTCATATATTCTAAAGTAATTTCCATTTACCATTACATTTGATTTAAAATTGTTCATGTTGTTGTATGTTTTATAACATTGAATTTTATATTCGTATAATTTCAACATAAGAAGATAATATGTTTTACACTCATTAAACGCAACACAATGATATTTTTTTCTACAATTCTTTGTATATAATTTTTTGTGTCTTTCCTTAGAGGCAAAAACGAGTTTAAACAGGCAGCAATATATAATTTCATTTATAATCTTCAATATGAGATTTATCATATATCGATTATATTTTTTTTTAATATAAATTACTATTTTATTAATATTTTATGGGTTACACATTTTTAAAATTAATTCATTGGCTATAAAATGAATATAAATTTAAAACTAATAATTTTCAAGTAAAAGATATTTTTTAGGAAAACAATTTTACAAATTTTGTTTGTATCATAATAAATTATATTAATCACATTTAGTAAATTATTTTAATGAAATATATATTTTATAGTTATTTAAATCATAAAAATTATCTAATTGACTTTCAATGAATTAGATATTAAGTAATCCAATTTCAAATTTTAGGAATTGTTTTCTAGTATGATGATTTTTTTTAAAATCACAATTATTTTGAAATTAATATATTGTTCATATATAAATTTTTTCATTTAAAATGTACATTATAATTGGAGTGAGTGTTAAATTTTAAAAATAGGTTGTTTTTATATTTTTTTCACCTTAGATTGTAATGTAGATGAATTTTTAAATCCCCAAAAAAGATAAAATATTGTAAAAAATGTGATAAAGACGAAAAATTTCTATAAAACATAAACATATAATATTTTAAGAGGTTATTTCATCATTTTTAATACTTTTTTCATATATATGTCAACCTGGTGCCAATTGTGATTGATTATAACTTTTATATTACTTTATTAAATTAATAATAATCAATTATCATTATCTTATCATTAATACCTGTAAAGGTTTTACATAATTATAAAAACAAGATTATTTCATTTTTAATTTTTTAATTTAATTATAAATATATTTTTTATCATTGAAATTAACTTATGGTTTTTAAATTTTCCAATAATTACATTAAGTGTTTATGTAATGATTATATTTATTTTATTAAATTAAAATGAAATTGAAATCATTATTATATATATACTAAGCAAAATAAAATATAGATCAATTATTTTTTTCATTGAATTTTTTGTAAAATATATCACATATGGAATTTTGGAATGGTTTTCATTAAAATTCATTTTTGTCCTCCTTTCTATAAATTCCAATTAAATAAATAGTTTAAAAAATATCATTACTTATATGTAATGGAAAACTATATTTTATTAAATAATCAAAACAGTCAATCATGTGGAATAATAAAATATAAATGATCTAAAATTATTTACCCTGGATATTTATGTTATAATCTTTGATAGATATAAAAAATTATAACCCTTTAATATTAATAAATTCATTAACATGGTTAAGATTAAATGTGGTAAAGAAATGATTTTATACAACAAATAATTTAAAAAATAAAATTACTTACTATGAAAATTTAATTACATCATTATAATTATATAATATCATTTTTAATAAAAATACATCGAAATTTGGAATCAATGGTCGTGATAATTAAACAAATGTAATTTAATATTTTTTCAAATTTCATGTTGATCCTTTATATACGTTATAAATTGAAATCCCATATCTCTTTTCATTTCTATAAATCTAATCATATATATATACCAAAAAATACCATTATATTAAAAACATCCATATATTAAAATTTGGGTTTATTGGGTTTTTGATGACCAATCCAAGGGTGTATCAGAAAGGATCCAAAGGAGGTATCTCATGGAGAAATAAGCATCCTCCAATACCTATTCCAAATTATTTATTCTTATTCCTCAAATAAAAAATATTTATATTCAATTAAACATTATTATTAGAATAATAATATTCTATAATGTTATTAGGATCATGAATCCAAAACTATCTATCCACTTTTCGATCAAATGGTATGTGAATGTTTCACACATGAATACATGTGGACTACAACCTCCATATACCTGTAAAATTCATATTTCATCACCAAAATTAATAGATATGTATTATTAATCACTTAATTTTTTAGAAAAAATATATTATTATTTTTTTATAATTTGGAAATTTTAATTCAATATACACATTCTTCCAACAATGTTTTTGGGAAAAATATATCTTCACTCGTGCATATGTGAAACAACCCCCACCAATAGATAGTTTTCATCATTTTTGAGTTATATGGATGGTAGTAATTATATTTTTAAATATTATATATTAGATATATGATGTAAAACTGATTCTATAATTTTCAAATATTATTTAAAATTCTTCCAATATATCATTCTAAAAATGATTTTTTCGTTCATACGTATGTATGACAAAACATCTTCATGTATGGTGTAATTAAATTACAACCCTATTTGTTTTACGTATGAATCTAATTATATATCAATATAATGAATATGTATTTTATTTATATTATAATGAAGATTTTAAATTTCTAGAATCCCTGTTTAGTGTGAACAAACCAAAAAATATAAAAAAACATGCTCGAGAATAGAAGCAGTTTTCATATACAACAATTATTTATTAGAAATTTATTAAAAAATTGGAGATATATTATTATATGTAAATCATATGATTCATTATATATGGAATTTATTTTGCATACCAAATGTATAATAATATTTTATTAATTATATTGGTTGTTTAAAATTATTTGAGGAAAGATTAAGCATGAGGTAAGTGATCAATGATTCAAACCCACTATAAATGGGGATTTTTATGTTTATATTTATATTGATAAAAATATATAAAACTTATATTCATAATCCATTTAATTTTTCCTCCACTATATGTATTCATTGTGAATACATGATTCCATTTATTTTTCCCACATTACTTATATTGGGGACTGCAATTTTATTTAAGAAAAAAAGCTATGTTTTTTTATTCAGTCCGATATTTTTTCTCTATATTACCATGTATTCATTATAATATTTTCATGGATGACTTTTATTATTATAAAATTAATTTGATAAATTTAATATTTACCATTTTTTATAATTTTTTTTTAAAAAAATTAATGTAATTTTATTGTCGTGATCTGAATAAGGTACTTTTCAATTTTAACAAAAAATGAAATAATTGACTTAATGTACACTTGATGAACATAATTTCACACCATTGTGTCTATTCGAATCATTGAGGAATCTTAAAAATTTGTTAAGGATTAATTTGTAGAAATTTTTTTCATTATTATTTTGAATAATATAATATTTTTATGATACTATTTTAAATTGAAAAATTTATATTCATAAAAAATTATTTAGATGAAATTTCACTGGAATTTTCAGATATGATAACATAGGATTATGAAAATTTTTCATAAATAATAAAATGAGATAATTATACATTTACTATTCATTATTGAAATGTTTTTTTATTATTATGATATGTTTATATAAACTATTTATTTAGAACTGAATATGAAATAATGTAATACATATAAAACAAACCTTCATTCCATGGATTCTATTATGTCGATATAAAAAATGTTTTAAATTAATTTTTTAAATATATGTATAGTATTAAATAAGTTATTTGTGGTGATGGAATTATATGATTTTCTTATTCATTGTGTTGTGTTTTATATCTCATTAGATAATTGTAGAATTAATGTTGATATGCATGGTCCATTATACATTGTTACATAATATTGTTATTATATAATTAATAACTTATGATAATAACTAATCCATTATTATAAAGGAAATAGTTATTAATTCAAAATACATTATGATTTTATGGCCTCATAAGTATACCATGATATATGAAATTGTTTTTGAACCTCTCATGGTTCAACATTTATTTGTTCTTATTTCATTCGTATGATATGAACATATTTTTCATGATTGATTTATGTTGACTCTACATTCATTGATTCATGACAATTAAAATGATATTTTTTTATTCCATCTATCATTTTATATATATGAAAGAAATTAGATTTTATTATTTTCTGTAATTATATTGACTTCATTATCTTCTTATTTAATTATAATTTTATATGATCACCATTTAATGTCTCTCATATTTACCCATATTAAGAATATATGAACACTCTTAATTATGTTTTATATTATTAGGCTATAAATAATGGTTTCAATTAGGGTTTTATAGAGATATACAAGTGATAACATCACGATGAGAGACAACGAATAATGTGCATAAATATGTTTTTACATATATTTTCATCAAATAATCTAATCCAATATGGCTATAACAATTATTATAATTATATTAAATTAATATTAATCTAAAAAGAAGAAATATTGATTCAATAAAATAACGGGTCATAAAAATTTGTATCATAGTTAATTTTCTTCAATTATTTAATATTATTATATTTTTAGAATATTAATAAAAAAATCGTAGGGATATTATTTAGAATATGAAAAAATTGTAAAAAAAATACTTGTATTTTTAATAATTTTTCATGATTGATAATTTAATTGAATCAATTTTTCTGATTTTAAGCTTTTACACTTTGGTTGTTATACTATGATTCATACACAAATATAATTCATTATATTCAATGGTTTGAATCATAATACATAATGATATTAAATATTGTGATAGAAAGTGAAAAGGTTTTGTACATGAGAAAAAATATTCTATGATATCTCGAAAGAAAAAGGGTATTCATTACTAAAAAAAATTATAATCCATTGATCATGTTGTGAAATAAAAAATTAATCAAATTATAAAACATCATTTTATTTTTTCTTGATTTATGATCCCAATTATATTATTAGATTTTATGATATCGAGTGCTTTGGTAATGGATTTGATTAATTGTCAATGTATTTCAAATTATAACATTCCCATATAATGAAAAAAGTTTCCTAGTTATTTTTTATATGTAATGAATAGAAGATTAATAATGGGGAATAAATAAGAATATAAAAAAATATTTAAAAATAACCTTTTTAAAAATGGTTGACCATAAGAGGATATTTTTCTATATTTACTACCCTCGTATTCTATATAAAATGTGTAGAATGAATTTTGTGATCTAAAGTAGAAGGATGATGATGGTTAAAATGTCTCTTATTTTCCATGTTTTTTTTAAAATATATATGGATTTTTTAAAAACCAGGATCCAAGAAGACACATGATCCCGAGGGTCGGGGTGCCCTGAATAAATGTTTTATCAATTTTAATCTTTATTAAAAAACGATTCCATGCTCAGTTTTGGAAACTGTTATACGAGTCCTCAGATTTAAAATATGAGGGGACAATTTGTCTTCGTGCAACAGGTTTTTCTTATGTGTGACCTAATACTAAATAGCATGGGTCGACTACTGAAAATCATTTTTGGAAATTTGAATGAAGAACACAGATAAACCTAAAATGATTATTTTATTGTTTCCTTTATCATTTTATGGAAACAAATAAATGAGAAAATTATTTAATTTCATAATGTAAACAGCTTTGTGATGCTACAACATAGAAAAACAATGACATTGAGATTTGTTTCCTCAAATTAATATATTGTTAGGGATAATAGATCATGGATGATCTTTCATAATTCCCAAGAGGCTCTGATGAAAAAAAAATGTTGGAAAATCCTCTCTTTGGCAAGCGATGAATGATGATGAGACGATGGATCAATATCTTTCATGGGTAGATCTATGAATATGAAATACATTTTTCACTT
This sequence comes from Viscum album, assembly GCA_963277665.1. Classification (NCBI taxonomy): domain Eukaryota; kingdom Viridiplantae; phylum Streptophyta; class Magnoliopsida; order Santalales; family Viscaceae; genus Viscum; species Viscum album. Next base: position 2,029,367,706 of record OY728135.1, read on the forward strand.
ATTGATCATTCATCCTAGTAGGGGTTAAATTTCGGTGTGATTTTTATTCCATGTTCTTGAATCCAATGAAGAAGATGGACCAACCCAAGAACCGGTTGATCCGCATAATGATCGTTCATGTGGGATGGGAACTATATGTGGTGGGAAGAAAATGTGGTTATACCAAATTCGATGTCAATATCTTTTAGTTCCTTTTTTTCTAACGATATGAACTATGAACAAATGAACAAGGACGACATTCATTCCTTCAGTGTTCATGTTTCTCTCTCTCTCTCAAGAGATGTTCGCCAACGTACAACCATAATTGCATTAGATTCTTACTAGGAGGTTCTGAATGTGGCTGGACCCTCATATTGACTATGATAAAATTTATAACAAATGGTAGTGAAGAATATCAACTAGGGATCTTTAGGGTTCTTATTGTTTAGAAAATGGGTCACCACTGTGATAGTGGTGACCCACAGATGGAGGGCCGCCACCAATGTCATGCGAAAGCACTTTCCCATGGATGCATCAGCCACTGTATCGATGGATGGAAGTGGGGATCCCCATGGGAACCTCCTCAGGGTATTGGATAAGGGTCACTAGTAGATACCTAGTGGTTGGATTCGGTGGACACGACATGAAGTTTGGTAACATGGTATATTGGCCGCAATCAAGATGGATCTCTACAGAAGGAGAACGCGGAAACTTCCACGTGGTTGTCATGTTGTGGACCACTACGTTATATGTGGTGGCTGCCCCACATGGACTAGCTAGGGAAGTGGCCCTGCCGCGTCCCGATAAAGATAACAGGCACGTGCCAGTAGGCTTGGGTTGGGAGGCGTAACGGGCTAGGAAGGGATTAACAACTATAGGAAGGACCTAGTGAACCGAGTTAAGCCAATGGGTCGGGTTAGACCTAGCAGATTTGGTTATGTGGAATAGGGGTTGTGTCGGTTCAGTCCAACTTTTTCAAACCAGACCTGATCCCATCCATGCCCTTTAGACAAAAATACTCATACCTTTCAAATTGGGTGTCTGTTAGGAAATTCGTTTGATGATTTAGGATCCTTATGACGAGACAATCTTGTTGAGATACATTATGTGAGTTTTTGTAGAATTTGGCATAACTACTATTGGTTTTAAGTGTAGGTTCTCCATAAATTAGTGTGATAAGGAAGAAATCTTATGATGGGATGTGACCTAGAATATATGTGATTACCTAGAATGCATGTCATACCTATACTGAGTCAGTACTCCACTATCCCACCTGGGTGTAGGTCCTATATTCTTTTATTCATGTAACAACTAAATATTTTATTAATGAAAATTCTTCTTAATCTGATTACATTTATTAATATTTAAAATGTTAATATAAAATATGAACTTCCTTGTTTTTATGCTTTCGGATTTCTAAATAACATTATGAATTTTTCACATTTATAATATAGCCATTGCACAATGATTACATAATTACATTAAATATAAGGCTTTAACAAATCTAATTTACTCCGAAAAATGATGTGATAGATTCATAAAATATATTTTCTCCATATAAAGCCCATTTTTCAGAGCTCGTAATGTAGGAGGCATCACTGGGCTTCTATCTTGACCCAGCCCAAGCTATGCTTCCACATGTTAATCTTGAATCGGACTTCTAACGAGACAAATGGAAGTTCATATATATTAAGACCCGAGAAATGTTATCTAAGCCTCCTCAAGAGTCTGTCGACATTGTACACCTAAACCATAGGTCATATGTGGGTGTTATAAGGGGTTATGTTACAAGAATATAGAACTGTAATTATGTGCATTTCATGTACATAATAAATAATGTACATTAAGATTATTATTGTTACTTTGTAAATAGTTCATAATGATCAAATTGAATTTTGTAGTTAATATTCAACTAAGTAATACATTTAGATGAATTGTTGTATTTTTGAATTAAATAATATTTTCATAATTTTTTATTATGGAATTACTTTTTATTAAATATAAATGATCATACAATTTTTATGAATACAATTGTAATATTTATTAAGGTTTGAAAGCCATTTTTTGTCAAAACTGGTGAATTTTGGGTAAAGTTTGGTTTTTATTTTAAATGTATAAAATTTACATATATATAAAATTATATTGATTAAATAAATAATAGTTTTGGTATCCGGACGTTGAAATTATCTAATGGATAATTTTTTATTATTTTTTGAGTGTGTTGAATTTTTTTAAAATATTAAATACCATTAAAATATATAATGTGTTTTAGGACATCAAATGACTCAATAGTGATAAAATAAAATACTATAAAAGGTATTTAAGGCCAATATATTTTTTAAATTAAAAAAATGTGATTTTATATTTGTTTGATTAATTATGCTGGGCCTTAGTGGACCCTCCTAGACTTATAAAATATTTCAACGTTTTAAAATGATTAACTTAAGAGTGTGACTCATCTCTACAAAGTCAATAGTAATATTTTAATATGTTCGGCCATTTTCATTTTATAATAATATTTTCCATTCCCCTTTGGAAAAAATTATGTGCAAAAACCATGGGTTGGTTAATGGATTTGATTTCTTTAATGTGTAGTGTCAAAAACCTAAATAATACACAATTCCCACTCTTTTCCTATATAAAACCACCCCAGCTCCAACATAAATTCACTCAAACCCTAGGAGTACGCCCCTACACTGACCTACTCTCTATATAATACACTCAAAAAACACCAAGATACCAATAATACTATCTCAATCCGCTATCAATCCATTTGGATCAGACTTCCCAGTATGGGATTTCATCCTCTCTCATTTTTTGTCCATGTATCAATATGTTGATATACTCCTATATTTTCAATTAAAAATATTGGGGTAATATTTTTCATTTATAATATACATCAATACTTATGTTTTAATGATGATGAACCCCTTTATCTCTAATTAATTCCTCCCATGTACACCTATTACCACATTGAATTTCTGTAATAGATTTCTCTCCCCTAATTGGCATTAAAGAAATTCTTTTGTATTAACAATACAAATTTCATTACATATGTTGGGACATCTCTTTATGTTACCCCATACATAATATTACATTTATATATGATTAGATGACCATTTATCTCTCATGAAACATTTTTATGAATTATTATGTAATGTCGTTATGCAGCCGAAATTGCACAGAGAATGTCCAAGACAATGTTATTTTGTAGTGAATATCTCACCCACTACCCTATCAAGCGCAATCACTTTTATGAAAATTTATGTAATTATTATATATTATCATGTATAAATTCCAAATTCATTTATTGTGGAATAAATTATGATGTTTAATGAATCCATTTTATTTGATCCATTTGGAACACTTATGCATGAAATGAAATGATTAAAAATGGTGCACCCTGATAGTGCTCAAATGCATTGAGTAAAGATTAATATAATGAAATTTCAAGTGCAATGAGGGGTTAATCATTCCAATTCAAGTGAAATAAATTTTTATTATTACTTATTCAAGTGTAATTAGGTTTTACATCTGATCCCTGTGCAATGAGCCTTGGCTCATGCTAATATCATGTGAAATGTTGTTGCCAAAATTCCATGTTATGATAATCATCCAATATAATGTATTTATGGTCATGTTTCTATTATTATCCATTTATATTTCTATTTCCTAACATGTGTTGTATTATTCATATTTTTCTTTGTTTACTATGTTACTGGGCTTTATATATCATCCTTTTTTATGCATGTCCTCAGGTTATCCCAGAAAATGTTATGTATGAAAGAATGTATATGGTGATGTAAAAGAAGTTTTTAATAAAGATGAGTATTTAATGTTTTCTATTGAAATATAGCATTCCTAATACCCAAACACAGTATAAATATCGATCTTCTATGATGTATCATGTGATGATTTTGTGTAATAAATTAAGATTAATTTTGTAATAAAGTGAATAATTGTTTTAGTTATTGTTAGTGGATAGGTTTAGTTATTTAAGGATTAGAATTATAAAACCCTATTAAAATCCTTAAGGATAAGACTAAGTATAATAAAAACATCCCTAAATTTACAGGAGTATTGAGTATGGGTTTTATAAAACAAATACATCCATGTCTAGATACAAGCCGGTAGAGTTGACTCTAACATAGATATATCTATGCGTAAAACCTGAAAACACCACTTTGAGCTAGACACAAACGAGATATGGTGCATTAAAAATGACCCTTTCCACACACATGGTTGAAAACTCCAAGGAAATATTATTTAGTAAATTTATAATCTTAGAATAAGACATTATTAAGGGAATAAAAATATTCCCTTAAAAATATGTGTTAGGATGAAAATCATTGAAAAAAAAGATATGTTTTGGAAATAAATATAAAATATAATTTATCAATATTTTTCATTGGATTCTCCATTATGTGTTACCCATTAATTTCCATTTATTCTACTCAATGATCAGTAATATGAGGGCTTGGGCTAACAATTAAAGAATAGATCTATGGGATGAATGTTCTAATGAGATGCCCAAGGTGAAGGGAGAGGGAATCAAAAATGTTGTCATGATAATATATCAGTTAACTCATGTCTTTAATAGATATATGGGTCATGATGAATTTTCAGCTCCCCCCCTATCGAATAAAATTTATCCATTGATAGATTACTGAGACAAAGGCCTCATACATTTAATAAATCATCTAGTCCTTCAATAGCCTAACCAGAGATAAAATCCATTTATAAGATCTTCTTCATCCTTCAATATTCAGAAAAAGAGACATTTGTTCAGGATGGTTATAATATGGAGGGTGAAGGTGATCAATGGTGGACATTGATAAAAAAATGAAGCCTCTGGATGACATCAAGGCATTGGAAGGAAAGGATTTCCATAAAATGTTTTTCAATAAATATTTTCCTTGCATCCTCCAACCTAAGATGTAAAGGGACTTTCATTCCCTAAAAAATGACAATCAATCTATTCGATCATATGAGGAAAACATTAAAATTATAGCAATATACGACTCCACCATTGTCATTACTCTCTAATTAAAGGTTGAACACTTCTTTGGTGGCATAAAACCAAGCCTACAAAAATCCTTAGTGATCGATGACTTTGAGATCTATGAGGTTGTTGTACGATGTTCCCTAAAAGTTGAAATAGAGATCCTCAAATCTCATTTGTATCATTGGGATATGAATTGTATGGAGGGATTTAATTCTAGAGGTCCTACTGATAAATACATCATTGATAATAATTTCCATCACCCCACATTCAAAAGGTGAAGAATGAAGCAGCCCCAAAATTTCTAGAAGGGGACAAGGAAATGATTTAGGTGTGGAAGATAATGGAACTTGGATATTTTCTATCAGCCATAAAAAACCCGCTGCTGAAATAGATTAGAGGAACCCTATGTTCGACATTCAATTCGTTTCTCATTACTTTAACTACAAAGAACCATGTCACATTGCACACTAGTTCCATTAACCAAGGGTTTTTGAAGTTAACCAACAATATAAAAGGAAGCTTGGGAGATCCTTTTACATCACTACCACCAATGTGAACATGACAATGTTGTAGAGATAGGTACGCTAGTTATTCAATCATGATTAGAAATCATACATTTGTATTCTGGTTTGGTGAATTTTTTTTATATTTCTAATGATTATTATAACTATCCCAACACCAAAACAAATCCGAGAAGTAGATATGTTAGTGAGAATAGAAAATGGGGAAATCATTGCAACCCATTAATATACCTCCTCCCCTGTCAGAATATATGGATTGAACTTCCTGGAGAACCTCATCATACTCCCTCTAGAGGAATTTGATGTAATTCTATGAATGGATTATATTTTATTATATAAGGCTATGTTAATTTTTTCTAAGAGGGATATCACATTATAAAGGGTGAATTGAACAATGAATCTATACAAGTTCATGGTAGAGGATGAATCTTCTTTAGCACCATAATCTCTAGTGTAGATATTAATTCCTTATAAATATTCATATAATGCTGAAATGATTGAGTATAAGTATGAAATCATCCTAGAAGACATGACTATTTTAAGGAAATTCACTAAAGTGTTTCTTGATGAATTTCCTTGTCTTCTACCTAGAAGAGATGTAGAATTATAAATTGATGTTATACCGAGGGCATATCCAATATCTGATACTCCATATAGAATGACTGTTTTGGAGCTTGAGAAGATGAAGAATCAACTACAAGCGAATCTTGATAAAGTGTTTATATTCCCATGTGATTCACCATGGGATGAGCTAGACCACTCCATCAAGAAGAAGAATGGGTAAATTCTCTTGAGCATTGAATAGTGTGAGAAAACAAATGAAGATAAATAACAAGAATCCTCTAACCCAAATTGATTACTTGTTCGATTAGCTACATGGACACAATACTTCTCCAAGGAGGATATACAATTGGTATATTATCAATTAAGGGTGAAGAATTTTTATATAATCAAGATATCATTTAGTACAAGGTATATGCACTATGAATACTAATAAATTCCTTTAGGACCCACTAATATTACATAAATCTTCATAGACATGATGATTACTTTCTTTATTGATTACCCCAAAATAAAATTTATAGTATTTACAGAAGATATTATAATATACTCAAAAAACATGGAGGGGAATGATGAGCATCTAATCAGTGTACTAGAGTCCTTGAGAAAGGGTAAGCTCTTTGAAAAGTATAATAAGAATGTGTTTTAGTTGAAGGATGTTGCATTTTTGGGTCATATCATCACAAGAAAAGGGAAATCTATGGATCTCTTCCAGACATCTGCAATTGAGGGATGGATGATCCCAACAATGGTAATGGATATCTGAAGATTCCAAGGGTAAGCTGGATATTATCATTGACTTGTGAGTAATTTCCCATGATTTTCCAATACTTTTACAATGCTAACTCAGAAAGGAATATTGTTATCTTAGAGTGATAAATGTTAAAAGATATTCATGGAGTTGAAAAAAATTATTAACACTGCTCCCATGATCACACTACCCACAAGGGGAGATCTTTTGGTGGAATTTATTGATTCATTGAATAAGATAATGGGCTTTTTGTTGATGAAAATTTACAATATCATTTCATATGCTTCAAGGAAATTGATTGATCATGAGAAAAATGATCAAACAAAATATATGTAGTTGGGTGTGTGAATCTACCCTTTATAAATTTGGTGCCATTACCTCATTGGTGAGAAATGTGAAATATACAGGGATTAAAAAATCATCATGTATATATTCACAAAGAAATATTGGAATATGAACCAATGAATATGTCTAGAGATGATCAAATATTATGACTGCATAGTCCATTACAAACCTTAGTAAAGGGAACAAGGTGTTAGATGCTCTATGTAAAAAGGATCCAACAATTCTATAATTGATGATAATTTAAAAGGATCCAATATACAATGATTTGATGAATATGGACATGGGAAACATAAAAAAGGGAACATCAAAAATTCTTTCAGAAATGATAGCTCAACTGAATATTATGGAATGATCAAAGGTTGCTCAAAGAGATGATGTGGAAATTGAGAAAAAAATTGAAAATAGTAGTAATGGTAAATTTTCAGAGTTCACTGTTAATAAAGAAGGAATTGTGAGATTTTGTTCAAGACAATGTGTTCCATAAAATCCAGAGTAAAACAATTAAATTTTGGATGATGCACATATTTCAAATTTATTCATTCACCCCAGAAACAGAAAGGTGTATCGAGATCTCCGGGAACTTTATTGGTGGGATAACATTAAGGAGGAGATCACTGAGTATACATCAATGTGCCAGGCATGTCAGTAAGTGAAGGATGTGAGGTATAAGTTTAAGGGGATGATTCAGCCATTATGCGTACCAGCATGAAAATAGGATAACTTCACGACATACATTTTCACTAGAATTCGGAAGACATCCAAAGGAAATGATGTTATATTTGATATTATGAATCTTCTTTCAAAGATTGCACACTTCATTTCAATTCATATGGCCTCTATGCCGCTACTAGGAGATCCTAGATGAAGCTATCACCTCCTAGAGTAATAACACACTGCCGACACTAGTTGGTAATCATCAAGTATTCTCCCATAGGAGTCTCTAGCATTAGGATCGAGCCAATGGCTCCATTGGAATCTCCGAGCTCCGAATCAGTGTAGTGGAAATGAAAGAGTGACTGGAACCTGTGTCTCTAAGAGCAGCAGCTATGGTGGAGTCGACACAGATCATACCTCGAATCATCTCCGGAGTGACGTGATCATAGGCCTCAGCTGCAGAGAGTTGAGCTATGCCTTGTCCATCTGCTCCCTGCAGTCGGGGTGGAATTCCTGGTGGTGGTGGAAGTAGCACCTCAAAACTTTTCCCAATGCCAGCTGCACGACCAGCTCCTCTTCCTAATCTGCCTTTTCCATGCGGTCCTCCTCGATCGAATCTCTTCTTCTACATGGGTGGTCCATCGACCGTTTTCAGATCATCCTAACGATGGGTCATACAGTCACGAGCCATGTGACCCTACCCGCCGCATGAGTAACATTGCCCGCCCCTGGCAGGTTTGGTCCTCTTGAACCTCTGCGACGTCTGTCTACTACCAGCTGCAAAAGACTCCACTGCTTGTCGACTAGTGGTGGGTCTCACTTCTGGAGACTTCTCAGCATGGAAACTCTCTATTATGAGGGACCTCTCTAACACCCCTGACTATGTCAGTATTCTGAGTGAGATCAATGAAGCTCTGATCTCTGGACTGAGTCCTTGCTCGATGGTCCAGGATTTGAATAAAGGGTCATGTACTATATTGGTGGAGTAACGTGAGAGGTCGGTGAACCATGATGAGTACTATTCAACCATCATGTTGCCCTACAGTAAGTGAAGTAGCTCCTATATCCACACTACACATAGGGTGGATGGGACAAACTCCACCCAAAACAGGCTCTGGCAGTCTTTCTAATGAAGATTTATCTTTTCGTGAACATGGTGCATCAACCTCCACCATTTTCCTGCACTTGCCTATTGAAATATGCAATAAAGTATCACCATGAGTTCTTTCGGGGTCCCTATGAGTCAGAAAACTCTCACCACAACCTCCATCCAATCCTCAACCGCTTGTGGGTCCTTCTCTCCCCTGATCCATAGTAGTCTCTAGCTCTAGAACTCATGCAATCTGCTCAATCAGCATTCATCATCTACTTCTGGGTCTGGTAGCATCAGTGGCCCCACAAGAAGCGGTACTGCTGGTGTCTCCCCTAGAAAATGGCCCTGCACTGAGGCCTCGTCGCTCGGTGGAATATTTGTGCGTAAAACTCTCGGGCCTCAAGTTTCTCATCTGCGAAGAGGCATCCTAAAAAAACAGATGCGACACGGTCAAAGATTATACCTTTTGAGCTGACCTGGTTGAGCTGACATAAAGAAAAAATTTGACAACAGAGACGAAATCTGTGTTTTCGTGCACTGAGTCATAAATCTGAAGTCAGGGTCATGGTGTATAGATACTTCGGCTGCTGCAGCAACACTAAACTCCCTGAACTGAGAACCACACTCAGTACCCTTAACAATATTGCATCATTGAAAAGTTAGATCAGAGTCATATTTCCGGCGGTAGAACCTATCAATATGATACTAATTTTTCCCGACTTGTCCCCCAGGGCATGTGTCGTGACTACCCCAAGCCCTCTTTCCAATTGCTAGGGGTTGGTGACTAGCACCAAAGGCCAAAATCCCTAAACTGGGAAGGCGTTTCTAGTAAAAAATGAAACGCACACAACAAAGTAAGAGATAGAATAAAATCAATAACCAAAACTGTATAAAAAGATTGCAAAAATTATAGGGGATGGAATACATGACCAAATAGAAAATACAAGTACAACTAAAAAAAGGAAAACTGAAAAGGAAAAAATAGCTGAAAGGTGGAGAGTAGCTCCTAGATCGTCCACCATGAATCCTACCTGAAGAGTATATACAGCTAGTCTCCTCATCACTCAACATATGTTGGTCTCCTCTGCGTACTGACACATCATATGGTCCACCTCTAGGTATCGTACAGTCCTGGTACTCTAAGCCTCTATCACCATTATCTGTCGACTGCAACCAACACAATGAGGTGTGAGTATAACCAGTGCAGGGGTTAGTTTAATGATTCTTAGTGGGGACCTTGCGACCCTCAAGGTATCATAAAATCCAACAAGTATAAAACACAACATATAAAATCAGAATATAACCCCACATAGGTATATGTTCATACATATACCTATGTTTTCAAGTAATCCATCTCTATGATGAGGTAAACACATAAGTTACTAACTCAGCTCAAACCAGGATTTTTATTATCGAATCCATGACTACAGGAGAACTCCTACTCAATTGAGTATAGTGGGAATGCCGTGTCACACAGTTATGCTTCCCACTAATCCTGAACTACAGTGGTACTCCTCATGTCGAGTATCGTGGGTCTGTTGTGCTCACACAGAGGTGCTCCCCACCATGGGTATGCTGCACTAACACATAGGCTCTCCCCATCGTAGCCTGCTGAGGTAATCCTCCTGTTGAGTATCGTGGGTATACCGCGATAGAAAAGCGCTCCCCACTATGGGTCTACCACGACATCAAGGATCCCCCCACTGGGCTAGTCAAAACACTATGAGTCGAATCAGTCAGTAATCGTCAGGTCTCAGCCAGCTACTAGGTCTCTACACTATACATTCTCGTCTCTTGGAGGATCTACTAAATGAGCTACTGTTTGATACTCCAACTGTCATGAATTACCACAAATAAGTATCTCAAAGGTTGGCCATATCATTGGGGTCTCAACACATCAGATGGTGCATCAATCGGACGCCCGGTCTGTGAGTTATTATACTTTTAGTCCTGGAAGCCTGGTTGGATTCGTGCACAATCCAACCTGACCGCATCTCAACTATACCCCAAACGCTAGTGGGGTATACTCAATGGTACTGTCACGCTCAATGAAAACCATCACCACTGTGGGTTTATCGATCAGTCATGTAGTGCTAATGATATAGCCAATGAAAGGAAATGGGCAGTATTGGGCCTGGATCTGGTCCGACCCTATCAGATTGACCCGGTCTGGGCAGACCCGTTCTGCATCGACCCGGTCAGACCTATTTGGTCTGGCCCATCCCATTGGGTGGGCTAGCCCGTTAGGTTTGGACTGGCCCAATGGGCCCAGCCCAGCCAGCCGCATGGGCAGTTCAACCTGGGCTTGGAAAATGTTCGGAAAAGAGCGTCGCGAGGGTGCGACCTGGTGCGGCTTGGCCCAGAGGGAATTGCCGTACACGTTCGGCCAGGGCACCATGATGAGGTCCATGGGCCGGATTGGGAGACTAGAACGACTAGGGAACCTATTGAATCGGATGGCATCTTGGGTGGCCTGGAGGTGACCAGGTAGGCAGCCGGGCAGGCCAGCAGGTGGGCTGGCGGGCGACCGGGTGGCGGCTCGACCAGCGCTGGCCGACAGGTTCGGTCGGGGCGCACGGGAGGCGCAACAACCAGAAGGACGGGAGGTCCGGCAGGCGTGGTTCAGCGTGGCTCGATCGGCGGTGTTCGGACTGGGCTCACGAGAGGCCATCGGTAGCCGGGAGCTGGTTAGAACGGGTCGGCGGCGGTGTAGCTGGGCTGGCTTGTCCAAAGGGCCGCATTTCGTCTTGGAGCACCAGGGCGCCGCGGGGGTGGCATGGTTCGCAGAGGCCGCAGGTAGCGCGTCCATTAAGGTAGCTACCTTTTTAGTTCCATCACCTCATTGACATGCCAATGTTCATCACAAACATGAATGACGGAGGGTTCGAGTCACGTTGGTTTGGCCAGCACCCTCCGTGTATAGGGTTGTAGCAATTGGCTCTCCAAAATGATGTATAACAACCCACCCGAAAAGAATAATCCCAAAACCAACAAAAATGGAAACATCACCATTCATTATTTTCAAATGAAGGAAGAACATGGGTGTAAATCATATTCAAAATAAAACCCCTACCGTTGTACGTCATTTGTCGAAGAAGATGCAAGAATAAGACGAAGATGATAATCATTCGTTGCATCAACCGCACACTTCCAATTCCGAGCTGCATTGACACGTTGACAATGATGCAGCAGTTAGGTCGGATAAAGTCGTCCCATGTCAGTAGGTGTCTGGGGAAGAATTTTGAAGAAGATCATTGTCAGCATTCTTCGTTCTTCGTTGGAATCTTTCTCCCATGCTCTCCTATTCCCAATGTATCCACCAAATTGCAAATGCCATGCCAAAGGTGATATAATTTCCCCAATTTATATGTTGTCTCAATATTCAAATTGGGTAAATTAATTACATATGTTGGCGTAATAAGTATGGATTGTTGACAACATTAATGTTAGAGGAGTCAAGAACCTCTCCCTCATTAATGAGGGAGAGTTTGGAGGGTTTCCCCTCCTCCCATTAATATGGGGGTTTAGTCACGTGTGGTCCCCACATCATAACCTCTAGTAGGAGGTTATGTTTCGGAGGACCCCACCACCATAACCTCTCATGGGAGGTTAAGGTATGGTGGTCTCACCTCCATCTCCCATGAGCAGGTTTTAACCAATAAACACCAACATGGTGGCTCAAATAAAAAATGTAGTGAAGCTCTCTTTATTTATTATTTTCAATGAAAACCGAAAAAACATACATTTATTCTTGACCCACTGCCATTGAAGTGAAAGTCTCATTATGTAAATACTTGTTCTGCGAGTTCAACGGTTTTCTAGGATTTTAATTTAGAGCATCGGTTAAAAAGTTATAAAATCCCGCTTGTACGTTTACTGAACGTACCCGAACAAAACATCAGAAATTGAATCCTGGAACACCGAGCCTCTGAATCACAAACTCTCAGATTTTGAGGACTCGTAAAATTCCCAAGTATTTTAGAAAAACATTTACACGAAATTTCAGGGTCTTTACAAGATCCAAGAATGTGTTAGTCACAACACAGGTCCTGTGGTAGGTGTTGTGAAAACTACTTATGAAAAATTGAGAAAACATTTCAAGAGAGGTGAGTTATGTTTCTGGATTAATCATCTGAAATAAACTAATTATCCATAAATTTGTTTTTCAAAAAAGAAAATTTAAATTTCCTAACTATTGGATACATTATTAGATATGATGATTAATATGATTTTCAAACAAGGTAGAATAAAATTTATGGATTCCAATCATTCTAATTTTTTTTAAGAAAAAGTAGATATGGTATAACGAAACCTTAAATAATTCACATGGTGGAATTATATTTATTCCATAAAAATACCATAAATTTTAGAAGAATCATTAATATAATTTTAGTAATGGACATTGATTATTGTTTAAATGATTAATATAGGGTTTTAGGCCTTTGAATGTAGAATGGATATAAAGAATGTAGTTGATACAATAATATAAATGAAGATCCTAAATAATTCACCTAAAATTCTCTAATGAATAATATTCATTGAAAATTATAATTACAATAACCATTAAAAATTTCTATTTTTTAATGATTCATGGTTTTAAAAATTTCATAATCATAATAAAAAAGAAAATTTTATCTGATCAAAACAATCTATGTGTGTAGTGAGATTTATTTCCTAAAAGGTATACATATCACCAATTATTGAGACACCAAATATCCATTTAGTTTAGGGACATAAATTGTTTTATTAATATGTTATTTTCTAAGGATATCTAATTAACAACAAAACTATAATGTTTTGAGTTTTAATTTTAAACATCCAATTGTGTGATATTAACATAAATAAACAATTGTTTCTCTATATTTTATGTTCTTATGAATGTGAATATAGAAAATATTATGATTCTCACATTAGTTGAATTTGAATTGTTTATAATTATAAACTAGAATTTATTTTATAATGAATACAAAATTTTTTTTCATTTGTGATAATACACATCATGTTCCAATTGATCCTATAAACAGTTATTGTATTGTGGATAAATATAAAAATCCATTGGAACATACTTCTATATTTTTCACGCTACTTCATATCCCTAATGGTTATTTATCTATGTTGGTTGGTGAAAAAATCAACATTGAGGACAATACTATTTTATTAGTGATTATTAATTTTTTTCATGAATAATTTAGAATTCTTACTCAAAATATATAAGATGTGTTTTTAACAAAATGTATACATGGTGATACACCTATTTCACTATATACTTAGATAATGGAACCAATTGAGTTATTGGAATTGAATATGATACCCATGTAAGATCAAGATAATGGATTCGTTTATCCATGATCATGTCTTTTAGGTTCACATGATAATTTTTTATGAAAAATAATGGTTCAATGCATCTTTTAATTGGTTAATTGGATCAAATAATGATATCCATAAACATAAGTGAACATATTCCGTATACTAATGAAATATTTAATCAACTGAATAGAGCCCAATACATTCAAATTATGGATAATTTCAAAATATATCATTGGATGAGGGTCAATATGGATGAATATCCAATGAAAAAGACCATACCTAGTATGGAAAATATGAAATTATACTAATAAAATTTGAATATACTAATCCCCTTTCATTCATCAAGGATTGTAGAATGATGTCATAAAATAACACCTTGATTTTTTGGGATTTTTATTATGGATGATATTATTATATATATAATTAGCATAAAATAATTGGATGATATATTTGAGTATGGAGTATTTCTGTGAAAAATTTACCATATATGAATTTTTGAATTAGAACATTTTAATTAATGTTGAAGTAACAAATACATTATAATCCTTGATTTTTTTATGAAATGTGTTAGACTAATATTATTGGGGAAAAATAAACATTGAAGATATAATAACTCTATAGATTTTTATTAATGTTTTTTCTCAAGACATTACTTTTTATCATAAAAATTGATATATTATTATTTCAACTGAACTCATGCATGGTACTACATATTTTTCCAATTTATATTTATTGTATATCCCCATTTGATTTGAATGATCTAATGATTATAATTTTTTACAATCATGTTAATGGATTAATTACGAAATGTGCCTCATTATGTGGTGCATTTATTCTAGTCATTATGAAGAATGATAGATCATTGTGTCTTTGTCATGATTAATGAGAAATAATCATGATATCCAAAATTAATAATTTTCCACCTAACAATATTTATTAAATTTCTCAATGATTGAGCATTTTTCTAGATAACATAAATTTTAGGTCTAGGTGGAGGATAATACCATTATAAAAACCCATACAAGTTATGTACACAATGAATTTATAAATGTGTATTTTTTTAGATGTAAAAATCATGTCATTGTATTTTTATGAATAATGTTTTTTAGATTTTACCATGATCAGTTTTTGAATTATTTTTAGATAATATTATTATCTATTCTGTGTACATATATGTGTATGATGATACATTGAAATTTTTTAAATGTTTTTGGTGGATGGAGAAGAATTATTTCAAATTTAAAAAGAATAAATTTTGTATTCATAATACTTCATTCCTGGGATATATAATCTCATGTGAGCATATTTTAGTGAACCCTTTAAAAATATATGTTATTAGTTAATTCAACATACCATCCAAAATTATAATGTTCAGATGATTTATAATGTTAGCTTGATATTTTCTATTTTTAATGAGATATTTCTAATGAATACAAATATTTTCAAAAATATTGAATATTAAGGTGTAATTTTATTTTGGATAATTAAAAGATAATTTTATTTAAATAACTAATGATACGGTGGTTCATTGAATCCATGTTCAATCCATCAAATAATTAATATGAAAATTTGACCAGTAGTGACACATAAATTAATAAAAATGGATGTTTTATTATGAAAAAAGATTTGTTGATTGTGTGTTCCCTATATAATGTTAAAATACATAAGAAAACTATATATAAATCCTATACAGGGAATGTAACTATACTTTTTTATGTCGTAGACAATGATTTATTATCATTATGTTTAATGGTCTGTCTTTTATATATATTATAATACATATAAATATATATTCAAATAGATAAAGTAGGATATGAAATAAATATGATATTTGGAATTAATTATTGATTTTGATTCTAAATACATTACATCCTTATAAAAGAAAACAATATGGAGGAAACATATATTTAGAAGTATGGTGGAAGTATGGATAAGATGATAATTAAATAAGATTCCATAAATTTTTAATTAATTATTTTTAAACATGAAATCTCGATAAAATTATATATATATATCATCTTTATCTGATGAATGGTTAACCATATATTTATGTGAGTATTAAATATACACAGTTGGAATTTATGGAAATGAAAAAGATGATACAAAATGATTTAAATTGATTCATTATTCTTATAGATTTAACAAGTTTATTAACCATGTATGTGTCCAATCAATAAAAAATTTATTAATAAACTTTCAGTATAATCTCACTATTCAATATCCATTACTTATCATGGATATATATTTTGGTATATATTTGAATATAGGTATTTATAGATGGAGTACATGTAATGGGATATTTTATAGTATGTATCACGATTTATGGTATGTCAGAATGGTATAGATAATATATAAAAGTATATAGTTTTTATATATACTTTACTCACACCTAAATTGAAATATGACTGAATTACAATTTATTTAATATTGGGACTCCCACAAACTACTAAGGGAAAAATTATATTTGGGTTGTAGTTTAAATCCATAATTAGGTATCACAATTCATTACTATTAGAAAATATATATTTCATGATTGTATTTAAATGACATATACATGAATTAAGTGGTAATATTTCATGGGTTAAAAAAATTCAGTTGTACATCACAGTGAACTTATATATAAATTGATGTTCAACAGAATATGTTACAAGGATCAAGATTTTAGAATAATTTTAATTCTACTCTCAACCTCCAAAATATGGGAGACATAATATAAATGTTTAAAAATATATATGAAATGGTTATGTATTGTTAAATGGGTTTTTAATGTGGTATAGATCCACATATTACTCTATTCGAGTTTCCTTACAATAATACATTTCACTTTAGAATTTATAAGGGTCCCTATGAACCCATATATGTAATAATGAGTATAACTCCAATGATCTTCGATGGTTTTTATGAATCAATATTAATGGTAAAGTATAGATGACATTAAATTTTAGATAAATTCATATCCATTCAGTAGCATATTACAGAATCTCAGAGTAGATAATTTCTTTTACTAATAATCATCGACATGGTATGGAGTTTGATTTTGTTAAAAAAAATATTGCTATTAATTCATCAATAGAATAAGGTTAAGAAATTAAAAATGAAATTAATGTTATTCCATTGATTTATTTTCCCCATGTAGTTCATGCTCCATTAAGTAATGTATCTAATTGAGTTCCACTTCAATTGAACCACTCTCATGTTTATGATATATTCAATTTTTCCCTTTATAAGGAAGTACACACATGATTCATCTCGTATTATGAACTAAAAGGTAATAGTTCAATATTGAACATTCATATTATGATAAATATATACAAAACACAGATTATAAAGGTTATAATATATTGAAAAATACTTATAACCTATTTAATGTATTTTTACAAAAGTATTAAAAATAAAAATAAGATACTTGGGAACCATATGAGGTGATGAAAAATTTATAACCACGTTTTATATATAAATGTGATGAAATTAATTGGATAAAGTTAGTTTAAAGAGAGGATGAATATAAAACTATAATAAATTATTATATAGTTATATATATAAAAATATGATTCCTTTTTTAATTACCTTTACTTATAATACTGAGATGAAATGAACAACCATACATAAATGAAATATTTCTTTTTATTGTCGCCTCTATTGTCTAACCATTGAAGTGGTGGGAATGAATCAGAATAAATTATTTATAATAAATTTGTACACTTATATATCATAAATTACATTGTGGCCATTTCAGTAGAATGGATAATAAATATACATTGAATGTAAAAGTGATGGTTTTATAAATAAGCAATTTTTTTAAAAAAATTATTAATATTATGGTTAATTAAACTAATAAGTTTTTATGAAATATATTAATGAAATATATATATTATATATCAATTATTTTAATTTAACATTTATTTAAGGGTTTATAGGATTTGGGAAATTAATATATCTAGTTCTATGCTTAATAATGTATGTCTCTAAAAATTATCATTGTCACTTTTCAGGAACTTAGTTTCAAATGAATTTCAACCACATAATGAAATTTCATCATAAAAAGGGATAAAAAATATACAATAATGTTATAAAAATTTGGAATAATATTTTATTTATGTCCAATATTATTATTGACCTTGATTAATTTATTTCACTTAGGGAGTTAAAAATGAGTAAAATAGGGTAAAAAAATTGGGATAAAAATTATAAATTTATATAAAACATTTCTATATCCTTTTGGATGACTAAATATTGAGTATATCAATCTATATATATATATATATATTTCTATTTGATTCTTATTTACATATATTATGACTTTTATATAATTTTAGATTTCTACTATATAAAAAATTATATTATCTATATTATAATATATCTGAGTATTTTAAATTAGGAAAACAAGTATTTTTTCCATTATATATTTATATATTGCAGATAAATTTGTATTTTAATCATTGAAATATTTTTTTCTTATTTTTTGTGTTTCAATCATTACCATTAATTCTTTTGTCATAGAAACCCAATATTTATTCAAATATTAAAATAATTGAACAAATAATACATATTTTTAAAAATATTATTAGGTATAATTCATATATTCCAAAAAAAACTAATTAAAAAATATTAAATATTGATATTGTGTAAATTTAGTAGATTCACATTTTGATCTGGTGTTGTGGACATTAATGTCAAAATATGAAGATTAGATTCAAAATGATTAAAATAAAATAATAAGTCAGATTGTATTGGATTAAAAAAACACTAAATTCATGATAAATGACTAGTAATATGACTTATAGAATATAAAATTAAATCCAAATAATTTTATGATATAATTGTTGCCTTACATTTTAAATTATAAATAATTAATATTTAAAATCTAATTAATATATATAAGATCAATATAGATTATCCAAGTGGTTAAACCAAAGTAAAAAATTTTTCAATAAAAAATACCATATGAACATCATTGTATTAATATATATCAACTTTAATATATATATATATATCCATTAATATGTTTTCTATCTTGATATTTGAATAATTATATTTTAATCTACTTAGAATTTCACAGTGTGTTCCTTCCATCCCATATAAAAGGATTCCAATTATTTATTTTATATTGGAAAATTTAAGCCATCTAAATCAATAAAAATATATAAATTATATTTTAATCATTACATTACACAATTACGATTTTATAATCATCAAACATAACCATTTTTTGGGTCAATAATAACGATCCAAATGTGGTTTTTAGAATATGAGGTAATAATTTTCCCTAACCTCTTTCAATTTATTTATTATTGCATACATTTTAAATATATGTTTTTATATGAAAATAATACCATATGTTTCATAAATATACATAAATTTTATTTTGATAATTAATTTTTCATTATCCTAAACATTCCCAGTCAAATATGATGTTAATAACTCAATCATTTATACGTCTGGAATACTACCTCTATAGCGAGATACATTAAAAATTTATTCAAAGTATATCATTGACTGGTAAAAAGATGGATTAAGTATTTTTAAATTATATTTATGTAATTATAATTATTCTTTAATTCTAATTACATAACTATATACATACACTACAATAGCTTTGGATAAGATAACATTTCTTGTGAATACATGTGAACTATGACCTCCCCTAAAAAATGTTATTCATCATTCATTTATTAATTTAATGGATTTTAATATGGATATAATTAATTTATATAAAATATATATATTATAAAAATTAATCGAATAATTTTTATTTTTTTTTAAATTATATAATTCAATCAATTAAAAAATAAAATAATTTTTCAGGCATACAAATGGCCAACAATCTCCCATGATGGGGTAATTCATATTTCGACCATTACATTTTATGATGACTCTAAATTTATATATAAATAAATATGTAATTAATATATAACATTTTTATATTAATATTAACAATAATTATATAATAAAATCATTATAAATCACAATAATTAAGAATGAAAAAGTAACATATGCTTGAGAAGCAAAAAAATTAAAACATAGATGAATTATTTTAATAGAAAATGGATAATAAATTGGTGAAAAGTTGATATAAGTAATGTATATACTGTATGATATATATTATTATGGTTTAGAAACACATGTTACATGAATTATAATTTATTATATCATACATTAAAATGTGTATGAGGTTAGATGAGACATGAGCCAGGGAAATTTTTTTCAGTTGCATTTAATTATGGACTACTTATTCATGAATTTAGCTTATAAAAATCATATATTCATTTCCTAGTAAATCGATTTCATTTTCCATATCGAATGGTTACACCTATATAATAAATTATTTTTGTAATTTGTTTCCTATTTATTAGCTTAACCAGAA
The DNA here is from genome assembly GCA_963277665.1 of Viscum album. Lineage (NCBI taxonomy): Eukaryota > Viridiplantae > Streptophyta > Magnoliopsida > Santalales > Viscaceae > Viscum > Viscum album. Next base: position 2,029,388,286 of record OY728135.1, read on the forward strand.
GAGATATTTTTTAATAAAAACTAATTAAGGATTACTATTTTAAAGATAATATTTTTCATCCTTTTCAATTTATTTTTTTAAATTATTTCATGATGCATTTTGATAATAATTCAACGAATTCTAAAATTCTTTAATATAATTTGTTTTCATTTCTAAAAAAACATTTCTAAAAATCATCACTTCATTTTTTTAATAAATTACATTTGACGTTTAATTCAATTTTTGAAAAAAATACTTATTTTGACAAACATGTATTGAGCAAAATTTCCCACCAAAATGAACAATCCAAAAATTAAGTGATACATTGTAAGTTTTCAATAGTAATTTCTCTAAAAAATAATTTAATATTTTTTAAATTTTATAATTTAAAAATTAGATATCAATATGATATTTTTATTTTCCATTAAAAATAATATAGTAATTATAAGGCATTGAAAATATAAATTATTAAAATGGTATTTGATAACAAGTATGACCTGAAACAAAAATAATTTAAGGGAATATAATATATTGAGACATTAAAATATATTTAATATTTTATATAAAATCAATCATGGTTATATAATAATATTCACAAAATAATGAGTTAGCATTTCTTTCATGATACAATTTGTTTCTTCAACGGATTGTTTTACATGCAAGACTGATTTTTTCTAAAATATGATATATTAATTAAATATTAATATTAAATACATTATCATATTTCATAGATATTACATTAGTAGTTATGAATATAGAAAAAAAATTATGAGAATTTATATGTTATATATTCAATAAATTATTTTCTATATTCATCCAATTGATATTAGAATTATATAATGAGAAAAACCCCAATTTTATATATATAAACCAATTATTTCACTACGGAAATTTTACCACCCCTTAAAGAAGAACCAATTTTAAATCAATTTTTTTCAATATTTACAAATTTTATATGAAAATATAACATTTATTTCATAAATATGTAAATTATAATTACCTGATAGTGAATATTTATAAAATTTCTATGAATATTTATTTTTATCATGAAGCGGGAAAAATACTGAATTTTAATTATAAATTGATTATTTCTAATTTATTTACAATGATAAATTATTTTATTTATTGTTTTTGTAATTTATGTATAAAATTTACACCTAAATTAATACAATTTGTTTTATTTTTTTAATATAACTATGAAGTTTGATATACAAACAAGACAATATTTTGATTGTTCAATTTTTTAAACCATAATTGTTTTCATGTTCATCTGATTAGTTTTAAATTAATGTCAACATATTTTTTATTGGAATTTGAAATACATGATTTCATATTTACTATAAAAAATATATTTAACATGTAAAAGATAAAATATTCTTTTTACCAAAAATTGGAGTGATTTATACTAAATTTCATCACATCGATTAGGATAAATATTAGATTTACAATGATCTAATCATTATAAAAAATTCACAAAATGACATAGGATGTTTCCAAAACGTCATTTTAGGTTTATATTATAAAAAACCAATTTTGTCAAATAATTGTGGCACATGATTTAATGGTTTCCTATCAGTATGGTTTACATTCATATATTTAAGAAAATTTCACTCCTCCTCTACAATAAAATGACCTCAACAATCCCAATTCCTCACAACTATCAAGACACCATGGATACAAAAAAATATTCCCAAATATGCATCAAAAATTCCTCCCATAATCCTATAATATGATATTTGGGATGAAATCTATCCATGGAAGTCATCTGGATTAATCAAAAGGTGTTTCCCAAATAAGAGGAAACATTTTTAAATGATAATATTTTTGTTCATTTAATTCTCCACACATTAAATTAATATTAAATCATTATAATATAATAACATAAGTATCACTAATATACCGGGAAGTATTTATGTTATGGTTTCTTCATAAACCAACCCATAGTTCAATAAAATGGGTAACAAGCATACCAATTCCTGTATATTTAAGTACATCCACACGAAATGACGAATTTTCATTTTTCCATTACCACATTTCATCATCGGAATTATGGTGAAATTTTTTTACATGTAATATATATTATATTTTTATTGAAATTTTGCATATTTAAAAATTATATATCACACACAATTATGGTTTCCATATTTTTTAAATATAATGATATCATTTGTAAATGTGTGGACTACCAGCTCCACAAGGCGGTGTGATTCACTCAAACTATAAATTGAATTTATTAAATATGGTAAAAATAAAAACTTGTTACATATATGAAAATAATACGAAACTATAATTTAAATTTATATATATAATTTAATTTTCATTCTTTTATTTTGAAATATAAATGAATGTAGCATTCATTTGTATATACAACCTACTATATCCCTGAAAAATTAATTTCATTTCGTTTCTCCAAATATAAGATATTATTCAAAATAAATATAAAATGAATATATATTATTTTTAAATTATGTTTTACATTATTCATATTATTAAATCACCATAAAAGTAATAGGAAGAAAATGAAACATGTTGGTAGAAACTCCAAAAATTGGATAATTAATACCCAAAATTTTGAAAATAATGAATGATTATTAAAAAATATGTAATAATATATTATATGCATATAATATTATATATAATTAATATTAATATGGTTTTTAATTCTTTATTAACATGTTTAAAACCATTGTATATGATAGAATATGTCATTAACCTGAAAAGAAATGCATGAAAATGGATTTTTTTTTCGATTTTCTATTCATGTTGTATATACCATTTTCATATTTTTTATTTTATGTGGTTTAAATTATTACTCTATTTCATTTTAAATGATTAATAAATTTTAATTCATGGATTTAGAGTTTTTTTTGATGTTATTTCTTTTGTGGAGATTATAACTCAATATTTACCTTGTGTAACAAAAATTCATAACTACATTCCATTTTCCATCAGTAATATGATACACATATAGTCATTAATATTTAATGATTAATGGTGTAATGTCCTTTAATATCTATTGATTAAATTCAAATAACTTTTTTTGTGGATTTACATTTTATACACATAATATATTAACTAATTGATTATTAATTTATCATTTCCCACTTTTAATGGTATCTTTCTAAATATCATTCTAATAAAGATTTTTTATACATGAAATTCTATTAATGAAATATTTAATAAAATTGTTAAATAAAACCTTTAATTTTCTAATCATAGGGTTATAAATGATACAATTCAAGTACTGTTAAAATAATTACAATCATAAATACTTAATATGTTTTGGAAAATGTTTCTAATTAAAACCATTAATGTTTTCCTCTTTAGTCAGTGATATGTTTTTTTTCAAAAAAATCTCATTTTTTAAAATGATTTGAAATTTTTTTCCCTCATTTTCAAAATTATTTATTTGATTAATTTTTACCAAATATTTAGTTTAATAATGATACAAAGGAATAATATTTTTTCATTTCAATAAACTATTTTTTCAAACTGATTCCCCTAAAAATGATTCTTCTTTTAAACATGTAAAACATTTATGGATTTACCAGACCTCATTTCGTTGATTCTTTATATTTTTAAATGGTTAATTTTTAATAAATTGTTTTTAAAATGATGGATCCCAATAAATTCATCTTTATTTTGATTTAAAAAATATATATGTTCAACAACAATTTATTTAAAATATATTATAATGTTTTTTATATTTATTAATAACTATATCCTTTTTTTAAACCAATTATGATATGTTTTATTTATACCGTCATTATTATTTCTCTTGATTATTTATGACAGATTTGCGTATCAGAAATATTGAAACACACTTCATTGATTCTATTGTTTTTCCACTTGAAATATTATATTTAATATAATCATTGAACATTAAATTAACCATAATTATCTATATAATTTATCATTGATAATATTATTTCATAAAACATATACCTATTTTACATACTTTTTTTACATTTACAGATATATTATTTTATATGAAAATATTGATACATCAATATTATCTATTAAATATTTATATTTTATAAGTAATTATATTTATAAATTATAACAACTACAAGATAAGATGAATAATTTGGATATACAGTGATGTGATGGGCTTAGACACTATATAGATCATTGATGCATCAATATGATCTCATGGGGAAAATTTGTTGTGAAAATTAAAAAGAAATCTACCTATAGTATTAAATCATCATGTTAATGTTATTGATAGTATAGGTTTTCATGTTACTCATACATGATGTAAAATCATTATGTGTTGCCTTATTTATGATTTCAATAATAATTATTGTTTTCCGTAATATTTTCAGTATGAAAAATTGAACGGATGAACTTCATTAAAATATTATTAATTAAATATAATTTATTTTCATTTTCAAATCTTCCATAATTATTATTTTAAATTTTTTTAATATAATGTAATGTTTTTTCAATTATTCACCTTTCAATATTTTTTATGATCTTGGATCTCTTTTTATTGATTACATGGTATGTTTTTTTGATATTAACTTTTACATAATGATTAATATTGTCAATTAATTGCTGATTTATCTATACATACACTTGATGATCATTTCATCTCATCCTTTCATTTTTTTCTTCCCACGAAAGCGATGATGATTACAATTAATTATATGATGTGACATTCCAAACGGAATATAGTTTTCCTAGAATTTTTTTATTAGTGTATGAATTTTAATTAATATAATTATTTATGTATCTAGTTTAAAAATACAATTAAGGAACTTTAATTCATCAGGATCTCATTCATTGTAATAATTCTAATATAATTGTAGAATACAGTGGCTCGAGGCTTCTGGGGTCAGGGGGTTAAATTGGTATTAATTGATGTTTAAATGAATATTTTTGAAAAAGATTTAGAAAACATCTATTATAGTACCAAACATTTAGCCATAATTTTACGAAGAGTTGACACTCCCTTGATATATTCATAAGATAATTCACATTTATCATTATAAAACATTATGATTAACATGAATATATAATTACTAAGAATGACCTATGTTAATCCAAATGTGTTTTAGACTGAAAATAAGATCTCATTATATCTATAAATGTTTATATATTTTCACACGATTATTATTATTACTCAATCTATTGTTTATAGTTCTAGTTAATGGATATAATGTGAAGGATTTGTGTAAACATTTAACATGAAAGACTATGTGGTGAAAATGATAAACCAAATATGGTTTCGATAAGATTTCAAAATATAAATTTTATGTCTAATTAATTTTTTTAAATATGATTAACTACATACACCTTATCAAACTCTATACCACAACAATGAATAGAAGGATGAAGTATGATAATATCTCGATTGGAGAAGAAAAAGTTGGAAATAAATATTTAGTTTCATCATCTAGTAAATGTATGAATAGTAACCTATTAATATGTCTCAATCACTTTAGAAAATAATTTTTGATTGAAAAATAAAGTCATAATGGAATGAATTTCCTAGGATAGATGATGTATATGATGGAAGTAAATAAATCTCAATATAAGGGTCTAATAATATTTTGTTTCCATAAATGTAGGGAACCATTAATTACTCATGTAAATGAAATATTCTAATAGAAAAACTCTTTTCCAATGAAGGGAATATGTGAAAATAAATGTATGAAGTATTTATGAATTGGGTTTGTTTTGAAAACCTTACTAATATAGAAATTTAATAATTAAATTTCGTGGATTTCAATAATATTTAATTTGGAAAATATATTAAAATAATTGTTGAGGAAGAGAACATGTATGTTGAATAATAACACATCATGTTTGTAAAATAAATGGGACTTGATCACATGACCATGGGATGGTAAGGGTTATGATCCAACAACTAACCTACCAGATGTCCTAATTATTGTGTAATTATTTTTTGTAATGAAATATTATGAATAAATAAAAATAATAAATGAGTCATATAACTTTATAGGTTTTGAGATTAATGAATTAAACATATTGGGTTTTTAAAATAGTTAGATAGAAATATAAAGAATTGTTTTTGTGTGTTACAATAATTTTTTAGTGTTTCAAGCATCAATGATAATTTTTGGATAATTGCTTCTCAATGTTATATATGAATTGGAAATTTATAGATGCACAATAAAATGAAGGAATCGTTTATATGAATTTAAAATTCATCATGTAAATATATATCAATATCTTCTAATGTAGTAATATAATTACATTATAATAGAAAAATGATCCAAAAAGATGTCTTAATATAGTAAATTTTTTAATCCAATGTTCATCTAAATCATCCCATATTTTTTACATTGAGGCCCTCAATATTTATCTTAAAGATGAATTGTTTTTGATTGATGATTTTAGTCAACCCCTATAAATATTTACTCTTTTACACTATTGGTGTATCTTTATATGCCTATAATGTTATCTTACTTAGAGTCCTAGTTATTTGTTAGTTCATGGGAACATTATACTAACCATTCTCCATTTACTTTTAGAATTTTTAAGAAGCCTTCTGTGATGTGTGTTTTTAATATGGAAAATTTCATAAACAATTATTACAAATATTGAGTATAAATTCTGATGACACAATTTATTTAAGGTGTAGATATAGAAACTCCATGAAATTTTAATATATGAACATCGTATTTGAGTGTATGCATTCTACGTATCTCCATGAGAAAAGGGAATATAATATAATGATCTATTAAAATATATTTACAATTATAAATAATTTCAATTTATGGTACATATTTCATGTTATGTGAAAATGAGTTCTCATGGATCCCATGCAACTAAAAGTTTCTTCAAAGGGTTGTGTTACACATAATACCTAGTTTTACCGAACAATAATATATAATTAAATATTATTTTTTATATATTAAGATATTACATAGAAATTAAATTACATTTTATGAGTAAGATTAACTATCATATGACAATTAATTTTTATATTTTCAATAAAATATTTTCTTTACTGACTTATAATGGGTAACCTAGTTTTATTAACATTTATGAAATTTTATTAATATTATTTTTGAATGTAAATTCATCTTTTAAATCAAGACATAAACAATAGCTTATGGGGAATTTTTTGTATTTTCATGAGTTGTTTAATTTATTGATTATTTGTAAGAAATAAAATATTATAATTTAAAAATGATTATATTATTATTTATTTATAATGATACATTTTATTTATGACTGTATTTAAATTTTAATGAACTCGATTATACACTAATTAATTCTAATGAGGTCATTGGAATTAATTTCACCTAGAAATTGTGTATAATAATATAAAATTCCTTACAATATATTTACATTATAAAACCCGATTGTCCTCACACATATGTGATTAATATTGAGTTTATTTATGCTACTTATTTCGTTGGAATTTGGAAAAATTGATTAAATATTTTCTAATCAAACTTAAATTAAATTTAAAATTATTTTAACGTATTCTTGGACAAAAAAGATTATTGAAGTTAATTGAACTTAATTGAAGATTTATAGAAAAAATAATAGCTTAACAGGGAACAAATAATTAATAGTAAGGACCAAAATGACCTAGAATCGTGTCCATGTGATATTTTATGTTTAAATTTATACCATATTCTACAAAGGATATAATTGAGTTCATTATCGTAGGCACATGATTCAATGGAATACCACTCAACAGTGTTTACCTTTTAAAATTAACATGAATGCAAATGCTATAAAAACCTCTCAAAACACATGTTCATAACAAATAAAAATTCCTAATTAGCTACAAAAACTTCTCCAATAATCGTTGAAAGAATAATCTTTTTTATAAAGAAAATGAATAATTTAATTTGGTTTTAACTCAATGGAGTTACCATAAAAAGAGGTAAACTTTTACAACAATCATTTTTTGTTTGATTTATTTATTCCAAATTTAACTATTTTTATATCATAACTATATAATAACAATAGAAATATAAATATTCTTATATATTTTTATGATATGGGTAATAGATTAACCTATAAATACATTCATCAAATGGGTAATGAACATACTAATTCGTGTACTAAAAATTAACCCATCTCCAAATTATTATTGTTAGTCTTTTCATTACATCCTTTAATGGTATGTATTATGATGGAAAAATATATAAATATGATATATAAGATATTTATAATTTTTATATCATTATAAAAATATTATACAATTCAATCCATTGTTATTTACATTTTTGTGAATATGATAACATCACCTGTGGAAGTGTGGAGTACCTCCTCCTCAATGAGATGTGACTCTTTTACACTATAAAGTGAATTTATTCACTAGATTATTTACATTTTCATGTGAAATATGTGATATATATGTGGTAATTTTGTTATAATATAAATTTATGTCATTTACTTCTCATTATATTTATATATAAATGAAATAGATGTAGCGTTCAATCGTAGGTATGCCATATCGTCTCCTAGAAAAGTGCATTTCATTTCCATTCACCAAATATAAAGTATTTCTCTTAAATACATATATTGTGAGTTTTTATTATAATTAAATAATGTTTTATATTTTGGATATTAATAAATAATGATGTTAGTAATAATAATAACAAGTAACATGTTAAAAAATACCCTATAATCAAAACAATTGACATATGAAATACTAAAAATATTGAAATATTTAAAACAAACATGTAATAAAATAAGAAAATAAAATAAAATATGATATGATGAATATTAATATTTTTATATAATATTATATTAACATATTTAAAACCATTTTACAAAATTATAATGTGTGTTCTCCTAAAAGGAAACACAATGTGAATGATTCTTCTTTCAATTTTCTATCTGTGAGGCATACACCATTCGCAACACTTATATAATTTAGTTGTTGAATATAAATAACATATTGTGTTTTATATCCTTAATAAATTTATATTCATATTATTTAGTGTTTATTTTTAAGTTTTATATTTCATGGGGATTATAATTCAAAAGTTACAAAGCGGGAGACAATTTCCTCAACTCAATTAATTTTTGATTGGGTTATATTACATCATTGTTGTAGCTACTATTATGTGATTATTTTAAACATATTTTATTTATCTATTTATTTATTTCTAATTTTTATAATTGTAATTATAGTTATTATTTGAAATAAGTTCATTAATTTATTCTCACTTCGCCATTATAACCATATGAAGGGTTTATTTCACAATCTCATTATAATCTAGATTGTTTTTTCATGATATTAAATTAGATTTAGTTATATGATTCTTTCTAATAAAATACTTAATTTTATTCTCCTATTGTTATTCAAGACCATTTTCATGTAACTATATAATTTATTGAATAATTATTATCCAAATTGATTTTGAATTTTTTTAAAAAATCCTAACTTCATTATTCGTTTTAGTTGGAGAACCGTTATATTCTAAAATCCATGTTTTTCTAAATAAATTATTTATTGGTTTTATTGTTTTTAAAATTATTTATTAAATAACTTTTTTACACTTTTTGACTTTAAAAAATGTTATCAAATGATTCTTCTTCTCACAAGACAAAAAACACAGTTTTTGCACATTTTAATCTAGAGGAAAAATGTTCATTTTAACATATGCATCATGTATAGAATAACCCTCCATAGTTTATTTGTATCATTTTGTCATGTTAAATGGATATTTTTTACATATTTTTTTCAATTTTTATTTTCAATGAAAATGATTTTCTATTTTTTATGTAAAATTTATTTTAAAAAATTAATGATATTAATATATTTTTCTATTCATCAATGAAATAAATTATATTTTTACACAAAATGGGTTATATTGTATTGATACTATCCTTATTCTCCATAAAGATGGTTAATGAATGATTTGACAAAGGACAATATTGGCATTCACCTCCTTGATTTCTTTTTTAATCCCCTTTTGTTACTCACGTTCCTATGACTATTGGAAAATAAATTTCATATAATTATCCATATTAATTTACAAAAATATTATTATTTCATAAAACATATTCCATTCTTACAAACTATTTTAAATTTGATGGTATTTATATTTCTATGGAATTATTAATAAATATATATTATTTATTCAATAGAATTTTTTGATAAGGAATTGTTTTTATTAATTAAATTAATTTCTAAATCATAGTAATTCAATGGAAAATCCATGATGTGTGGGCCCAGAAATTATATAACCCATTGTTGTATCAACTTTTTCTAGTGAGGAAAAAAAAATTATAAATTAAATTGGTTTTTATATATAGTATTAAACATTCTACTTGATATTTTTTATGGGATATTTTTTCACGTACCTTATATGATACATCAAATAATTATTCTTTACTTTCATTAGTATTTCAATAATTATTATTTTTATCGATGACATATTCACTATGAATATTTTGATGGACTGACATCATAACCAATTTATTGAATAAATGGATTATGATTTCAGTTTCTAATAATTTAATATTGATTAAGAATTTTACAGTTATTTATATGTAATTTTTTCCAATTATTTTCTAATCCATATTTTTACACACTTCCTTCTCAGTTTATTAATTACATATCATTTATGTTTAGATATTTACTTTGATATAATAACTGTTATTATTGATTCATTACTTCATTCATTGTCTATACTGTTACAGAGAATTTTAGATTACCGTAATTGTTATCCATCCTCGGGAATCCATGAAATTACTATGATATATATGTAAGGATATGATATATAGATTATAGTTAATATGAAAATAATATTATTATGTTTTTATTAGTGTATTAATTTTTAATTACTGTCGCATACATTTATTTTTTTTACCTGGATTAGTAAACTCAAGATTCTTTATTTATTTTATTCCTCGTAATAATGCCACTATAATGGTATTACACCCATATTTCCTCATAAATAAATATAAACCTATGAAAAAATCATTGATGTTAATTATGATTTATTTTTATTATTATTCATTGGAAAAAAATTCATTATTTATCTAATTTCATTATGATAAGTATAATGATTTTTTAAATAAAAAATTTATTTTCCAGGTGTTATTCAATAATTAAATGTTGGAATGTAAATAAAACATTTATTATTTTCATTAGTAATTTTAATATGACATGATGAGGTTGTTATGATTTTATGGCATTATATTTATATATTTAATTATGTGTAGTGAAAAGACCCGAAAAATTCAAGGAAATTTTTTTTTTCTTAATTTTCTTTGGAATTTTACAAGAATGAAGTTTCTAACGACACCTGATTCCGAGGCCCAGTGTGCCGGGAATCATTTTATGAAGTTTGGCTCAGGTACATTCAGTGAACAAACGAGCGGGTTTTTCTAACTTTTGAACTGGTGCTTGGAATCGAATTCTGAGGGCACTGATGGAATCGCAGTGTCGGTATTTGTCTAGAAATGCTTTTTTCGGGGTTGTGTTTGCTCAGGTGTGGTTTTTAATTTTTGGGGTTATGTTAAGAAATAAAATAAAGTGGTGTGACAACTTTATTTTTATTTCACTTAAAGCCACTTAGAGCCACTTAAGCTATGTTGAAGCGGATAGGGTGTAACCCAAAATATCCTACCCTCTTGGTAGGATATTTGTGAGGTGGGGCCCGCATGAGCCCCACCGTTTCGTTCCCCCTAATTAACGCACCCGCAAAAAAAACCTATTTAATTAAAAGTCAACTAGTGCGTTTTCTAAATTCTTAACGTCCATATTAATTGGGCAGTTAACTGGTTACATGAATTTATCAAATTAATGGTTCATTTCTTACCTTGTATTTAGTTTGTTGGTATAAGAATACAATAAGACCAACACGTGTTTACTTGAGGTTTGCTTGTTGAGAGGATTTTGAGAAGACTCTAATGCTTGAGATCTTCATCCTCCTTCGCGAAGAACGCGAAGAACGCGAAGAATGCCGAACCCTCGGAGATCGACTACGTGACGCCGTGTTCCGCGACGCCGATGATTCTCCTTCCGCGACGCTTCTACCACGACGTTTCTTCCCCACAACAATCTCTAATCATCAACTGGTTGAGGTAGGGAATTACGGTTCATTAAATCTTTGTGGATTTTATCCTCAACATGGGTTTAAACGTGCAGTTAAATCTGTGTGTTTTCTTTAACCCTCGGTGCTCGTCGACGCGACGCCGTCTACCGCGACGACGTGACTCCCCCTTCCGCGACGCGACAATCCTCTTATTCCACGACGGTCAATTCCGTGAAGAACTCACGTTTGACGAAAACGACAAGGTATGGGTTTGATTAATTTAAATATTTGTGATTTATACCCGCGGTGTATGATTAAAAATTGTTGTGAGACTTTTAAAATAGCTAACGCGGTGGGTGCGGACTAACAAACAATTCTGAACCCACCACCCCTTTCGTTCTTGGTGTGTGAAACGGCGGATGACGATAAGATCATCCGCATGGGAGATGTAAGGTCCTCGTAGTGAAGGAAGGACCCCGGGAGGGCTTTTGTCGATGACGTCAAGGAAATACGACCACTGGAACTCGTCCGGCGGTCCGCGGAGCAACCCGCCGGCGCGCCACAACGGCACGGCGGCGGGAGGCGGCGGCGCCGGGCGCGCTGCTGGGAAAAACCACCGCGGCTGAAGCCGCGGCAGCAGGCCGGCCGTCCCACGACCGCGCGGGACCGGCGAAGGATGGGACGTGGCTTGCTTCCATGTTCGCTGTCAAGGGTGGCCCCACGCGGGGCCGCGGTTCCTTCACAAGGGGGCAGCGCGCCCCCCGCCCCGTTCGGACTTAACCGGCCGAGCCGAACCGCATGGCGGCCGGGCCGCGCCCGCGCACGCCAGGCCTGGTCGTGCCTAGGATGGGCCGGGTCACTTAGGCAGGGCCGGGCTGCGCCGGACAGGTCAGACCCGGACCCGGTTCGGGTCGCCCCGGTTCGGGCCGACCCAGGGGGGGTTGGGCCGGGTCGGTCTGGGCCTAGACCCCCCGTCTTCGGACCTTTTAGGTCTTTTGCTCATAACTAGAGCTACAGGCCTCCGATCGACACACCGTCCGTGATGATGTGATCCTTGGATCGAGACGGTCATTTTTGAATATTACACTCAAGGTTTCGGAATACCTTGGGTTCGACCGGGTTGGTTCGTGAACGGAACCAACCGGGCCCTCAGAGCGGAAACACTCGTAACTTGAACTCCTGACATCTGATTGACGTGCCGTCGACTTTGTTGGATTCCTCTATGTGAGACAGATCTTTTTTCTTACACTGCCCGAGGATTGGACATAGGTGGAGTACGGTCGGGTTGGTTTTTCCTTAAAAACCAACCGGGCCCAGGAACGAAAAAGCCAATAACTCTCAGACCGGGCGTTCGATTGACGCGCCGTCTACGACGTTGAGTTCATGTTGACGGTATAGATCTTTTGTATACATAACCTCTAGACTATGTGTCAGTTGATGTATCAGCCTCTCGGATCATGGAGCAGACCCTCCCGAACGAGCTTGCTGTGTGCGGAAACTCTAGAGCTGGCTGCGACTGTGACGACGACGACTGTACAGAGATCCTCAGTGGATTCGACATCGATGACTTACGCACTCAGCGATACTCCGTAGATCAGTGCTATAGATACTTTGTGGGTCTGATCCTGTGTGGGTCAGCGCTCAGTGGTCCTGTGTGGGCCAGCGCCTACAGATCTTGTGTGGGTCCGATCCTGTGTGGGTCATTGTGGGGGTTAGTTACCTATCGATCCATTATGGGTCAGATCCTTTGTGGTTCATTGCGGGGGTTAGTTACCTATCAATACTTTGTGGGTCAGATCCTTTGTGGATCATTGCGGGGGTTAGTACCAATCGATCCTTTGTGGTTCCGACGGCTTAGATGAATTAGTGGATATATCTGATCATCTCTATCGTCATACGAATGAATGTATACCTGTGTGAGTTGAACCCTGTTTTTCTTTCCTATGTGGATTGTGTTGTTCTATCCTATGTGGATTTACGTTTTGCTTACCTGTGTGGAATGGGTTTTACTTGGGCTCGGATGTTGGAGCCGAATGAGAATTGAAGACTTAGGTATTTGTATGGGCATATACCTATGCAGAGTCGGATGTTACTTCGTGATTGTATCTTTCCATTGTGGATTATCCTTTGTGGATTCTGGGAGACCTACAAGGGTCTCGGGGTCCCTAATGAGTAGCTTTTACTCACCCCTGCACGGGCTATGCCCACACTACGTTGTGTTGGTTGCAGATGACGGATAACGCTGATTGTGGTTGAGGCTTGCGGAGCGGGATGGTACCTAGAGGTAGACCACTGGGCGGGACGTACTCGGAGCGGTCGGCTGGACCCGAGGAGCAGTGGAAGCTATATGTACCAACCCTTCAGGTGGGATTTCCAGTGGATAGATCGACGTTGCGGATTTACTTTTCAGTTGTTGTTTTCCCTTCCAGTTGTACTTACTTTCAGTTTGGGTTTGTATACTGGCCCACTTAGTTTCCCGCACTTACTGTTGTACTCAGTTTTTACTTATTGTTTACTTCTACTGCTTGCTTACTCAGTGGTGTTTGTTTACTTTACAAAGGCAATGCCTTCCCTTTTTACCCGGATTTACGCTTTGGTGCTTGTCGCCAGCCCCTGGCCTATGGAAGGCGGGCTTGGGGTAGTCACGACACATGCCACAAGGACGGGTCGTGACAAATTGGTATCAGAGCAGTTCGGTTCTACCGCAGAACCTTGGGACTCTGATCTTTTCTATGTGAAGCAATAGTGTTAATCGGATTGAGTGTGGTTATCAGCCCAGGGAGTCCAGTTTTGGTGCGGTGGTCGACGTATCCGTACACCAGGACCCTGACTTCTGATTTCCGACTTAATGCACGAAAACATTGATTGCATGTGTGTTTCAAGTTTTCATTGCGATTACTTTGTGTCAACTCACTAGGTATACTGTTTTGACCGTGGCACACGTGTTTCATTTTAGGATGGCCCCACGATTGCAGCCAGCTACGGTTTCGAGAGATGAGCGTGATGACAGCCCGCCGAGCGACGAGGCCTCGGTACAGGGCCCTTTGACAGTTGAGGCACCGGCGGTACCTCTACCCGCAGAGCCACCGATGCTTCCAGCCCCAGCCGCTGATAATGCACGTCGTCTTAGTGCACTGAATGAGTTCCAGCACCAGCGACCACCTAGGTTCCGCGGGGAGACGGACCCCCAGGCAGCCGAGGACTGGCTGGAGGCAGTGGTACGAGTTTTCCGGTTAGTGAGGACACCAGTAGACCTCATGGTGATCCTCGCAGCAAGCCTACATCACGCGGCAGCAGGCCGATGGTTGAGTTTTATTCTCCAGGAGCATGATGAGGAATCTCTTCTCTGGACAGACTTTGAGAGCCTCTTCCACTTAGAGTTTGTCTCGGCCACCCTCCGTGTGGTGCGCATCTATGAGCTTCTTCAGCTGTGGCAGGGCAGCTTGACGGTCGCCCAGTACTCGGTGAGATTTACCGAACACTCGTGCTACTCGACAGACATGGTACGGACCCATTCTTCCGGGCTCGGACCTTTGAGCAGGGATTGAGACATGAGATCAGAGCATTGCTGATCTCCCTCATCTTTCCGACTCTAGAAGGAGTATGGGAGCGAGCCCTTTTGATTGAGAGATTTCTTGCTGAGCCTTCTTCAGCAGCAAGACCTACCGCGGGGCGGCACGTAGCAGCGTCTTCTATAGCAGGCAGTCGACGAATGACTCATGGGTCCAGGCAGACCAGAACCTCAGCCAGACAACCTCAGGACACTGGCTCAGCAGTGCGGGGCACACAGCGCGGATCCAGTCTTTCGAGAGACAGGTAGTGTTACACATGCGGCGGGCAGGGCCACATGGCTCGTGATTGCCCCACCCACCATGCCTAGGAGTAGCAGACAGTTGAGGGGCCACCCAGGCAGAGGTAGAGGGTCGACCATGGTGGTCCGCAGGGAGAAGGCGGACGAGGCAGAGGAGCTGGCTGAGCTGTAGGTGGTGGGCGACGCTTTGAGGATCTACCACCACCACCACCAGAAGGTCCACCATGACCATATGGAGCTGGCGGGCAGAGACAGGCACAGCTCAAGGCAGTGAAGGCCTACGACCATGGAACACCCGAGATGATTCGAGGTACTATCTGTGCCTATTCCACCCTTGTTGTAGTTCTTATAGACACAGGAGTGAGTCACTCTTTCATAGCTTATTTCCTTGTTCGATGCTCAAAGATTCAGATAGAGCCATTGGCTTGATCCTTACATATAGAGACTCCTATTAGAGGAGACTCGACAATTACACACTGGTGCCGGAAGTGTGAGCTTACTCTAAGAGGCAAAAGCTTCGGCTGGGATCTTCTTGTAGCGGCGTCGAGGCCTTACGACGTCATCTTGGGCCTGGATTGGTTATCTACATGCCATGCACAGATTGGCTGTATTAGGCACAAGGTGCGATGTGTACACAATGACGGGAGTAGGTTCACCTTCATCGGTGATAAGGTAGCCTCCGCATCACAGGATGGACTTCCGTAGAGGAGAGGACAACCCATCACTCATCAGTTGGCTAGCCTCATCCTAGGAGTAGTTGACGTGCGGAGTCCTAGTTTTCCTGAAGTGGTGGATCAGTATGCAGACGTTTTCCCCGACGACGTCCCAGGGCTACCTCCTCGTAGAGAGGTTGACTTTTATATTGACCTGTACCCCAGGATAGCCCCGATATCGACTCCAGCGTATCGGATGGCCCCCACTGAGCTTCGAGAGCTATGAGTATAGTTGCAGGACTTGGAGTGAAAGGGATTCATCCAACCTTGTGTTTCATCCTAGGCTTCCCCGATATTGTTCGCCAAGAAGGTGGATGGAAGCATGTGAGTTTGTGTTGACTATCGTCGCCTGAACCAGGTGACAGTGAGGAACTAGTATCCGCTACCGAGGATTGATGACCTCTTCGATCAACTCAAGGGATCACGGTGGTTCCCAAAGATAGACCTCAGGTCAGGCTAACATCAGCTCAGAGTTCGGGACGAGGACATGCAAAAGATGGCCTTCAGATATCGGTATGGCCACTATGAGTTCTTTGTTATGCCATTCGGCGTAACCAATGCTCCAGCGGTGTTCATTGGCCTCATGAATAGGATCATTCAGGAATACCTCGATCGATTTGTCGTGGTCTACATCGATGACATTTTGATTTACTTGACGACTGAGGAGGAGCACCCCTACCACTTGCGGGTTGTACTAGACACACTCTGAGAGAACAGGCTTTATGGAACGATCTCGATGTGTTAGTTCTAGATACGCGAGGTCAACTTCTTGGGACACGTCATCTCTGAGTCGGGAGTTGCGGTGGATCCTACGAAGATCGAGGAAGTGCTAGCTTGGGATCCACCCAGGAGCATGACGGAGGTGATGAGTTTCTTGGAACAATCTGGATACTACCGGAGATTTGTTCCAGACTTCTCCAGAATCGCGAAACCACTCTCTTCTTTGGCGAACAAGGGGAAACCCTTTGTGTGGTCAGACAGATGTCAGCAGAGCTTCCAGGAGCTGAGATAGATATTGACCAGCGCCCCTATCTTTAGGCTTCCGAAGGAGGGAGTTGGGTACGTAGTCTACTGCGATGCATCAGGGACCGGACTCGGATGTGTCCTGATGCAGGAGCGGGAGGTGATCGCCAATGGATCACGTCAGTTGAGGCCGCATGAGCAGAACTATGCTACCCATGACCTGTAGTTAGCAGCAATGGTTTTCGCTCTAAACACATGGCGACACTATCTGATGGAAGAGTGCTTTACAGTCTTTTCTGACCATCAGAGTCTCAGGGACATCTTCTCTTAGAAGGACCTGAACCTGAGATAGCGGCGATGTCTCGATTTCTTCCAGGACTATGACTTTGAGATAGTATGTACTCCTAGGAAGTGGAATGTAGTATCCAATTCTCTCAGCAGGAGGAAATGCATTCAACTACTTGGGGAGGTGACAGAGCAGCTATTCGCTTTGCAGATATCCTTCGTGGATAGAGATGGAGTAGCCTTCCTTCAGTCTCTCACAGTCACCCCTACACTACTACAGCGGGTCATAGTGGCACAGTGTGGGGACGCTGACTGCGAGACGCGGCGTGAACAGATATCCTCAGGACATACACCTATTGTTTTCTCCTTTAGAGAAGAGCACAAAGTCCATTTCAGAGGACGTACCTTGGTACCATTTTTTTCAGGAGGAGGTCCTGAGAGAATTTCACACTTCTCCTTTGGAGGTACATCTTGGAGTGGCGAAGATATACCAGGACCTCAGACGACATCACTGGTGGCCGGGAATGAAGAAGGTTGTGGCGGAGTTCGTTTCTCGATGCCTCACCTTCCAACAGGTGAAGGCAGAGCACCAGGTACCCGCAGGCTTGGTACATCCCGTGGAGGTCCAGGATTGGATGTGGGATGACATATCTATGGACTTCGTGACTGCAATTGCACGCACTTCCGTAGGTCACGACTCTATTTGGGTGATTGTTGACAGGCTCACCAATTCGGATCACTTCTTACCCATTAGGGAGCAGGGCTCAATGGAGAGCTTGGGACATCTCTTTGTTCAGGAGATTGTACAGGTTCATGGTGTGTCATCATCTATCGTCTCTGATCGAGTTGCTCTCTTTACTTCCTGGTTTTGGAAGGGGTTTCATGAGGTGTTCAGGATGCAGCTACGTTTGAGCACCGCCTTTCACCCTCAGACAGATGGTCAGACGGAGAGGACCATCCAGACTCTCGAGGACATGCTCCGCGCTTGTGTCCTCGACTTTGGTCACAGCTGGGAGGACCACCTATCCTTGGTGGAATTTGCGTACAACAACAGCTACCACTCCACAATCGGGATGGAACCATAGGAGGCGTTGTACGGTCGACCTTGCAGATCTCCTTTGTGTGGGACAGACCCTGGGGAGTCAGCACCCGTGGGACCGGAGATGGTCTAGGCCACGATAGAGAAGGTCCAGGTCATCCAGGAGTGGATGAGGATAGCTCAGAGCCGGTAGAAGTCTTATGCTGACAGGAGGCAGAGGCCACTAGAGTTCGAGGATGGAGACCACGTCTTCTTGCGTGTCTCACCTCGACGGGGATTATAGAGATTTGGCAAAGGTGGCAAGTTGTCTCCACACTTTTTCAGACCATTCCAGGTCCTTAGCAGGATTGGTGAGGTGGCTTATCGCCTGGCTCTACCACCTCAGTTGCACCGGGTGCACGACGTCTTCCACGTATCTCAGCTGAGGAGATACGTTCACGACCCAACACATATCATTGACCGTGGTGAGCTGGACGTTGATGATGGGGAGACTTTTGTGAAGGTCCCGGTGGAGATCGAGGATCGACAGGAGCGGGTCCTACGTAGACGGTTGATTCCTCTAGTATGCATCAGATGGCATCACGGGAACCTACAGGAGAGCACTTGGGAGCGGGAGGCTCAGATGCATTCTCAGTACCCAAATTTGTTTCCCTAGTTTATGATATATATTTATAGGGATGTAAATCCCTGAGGTGGGAGTGATGTAAAGACCAAAAAAATCAATGATTTTTTTTCTTTCTTAATTTTCTTTGAAATTTTACAAGAATGCAGTTTATGACAGTACCTGATTCTGAGGCCCGATGTGCCCGGAATCATTTTCTGAAGTTTGGCTCGGGTACGTTCAGTGAACGACCGAGCGGGTTTTTCTAACATTTGAACCGGTGCTCGGAAACAAATTCTGAGGTCACCGATGGAATAACAGCGCCAATATTTGTCTAGAAACGCCTACTCCGGAGTTACGTTTCCTCGGGTGTGGTTTTTAATTTTTGGGTTTAAGTTATGAAATAAAATAAAGTGGTGCGACAAATTTATTTTTATTTAACTTAATGCCACTTAAAGCCACATAAGCTAAGTTGAAGCGGATAGGGTGGAACCAAAAATATCCTACCCTCTTGGTAGGATATTTGTGAGGTGGGGCCCACATGAACCCCACTGTTTCTTTCCCCCTATGTAACACACCTGCGAAAACTCCTCTTTAATGAAAGTCAACTGGTGCATTTTCTAAATTCATAACGCCCCTATTAATTAGGAAGTAAAGTTGTCACATTAATTAATCGAATTAATGGTTTATTTCTTACCTTGTGTTTCGTTCGTTGGCATAAGAATAAAATAATACCAACACGTGTTTACTTGAGGGTTGCTCGTTGAGATGATTTGGAGAAGACTCTAAGGCGTGAGATCTTCAGCCTCCTTCACGAAGAACGCAAAGAACGCGAAGAACACGAAGAATGCCGAACCCTCGGAGATCAACGACACAACGCCGTGTTCCGCG
Organism: Viscum album; assembly: GCA_963277665.1. Taxonomy (NCBI): domain Eukaryota; kingdom Viridiplantae; phylum Streptophyta; class Magnoliopsida; order Santalales; family Viscaceae; genus Viscum; species Viscum album. Next base: position 2,029,408,552 of record OY728135.1, read on the forward strand.
ATGATGATAATTCTCCTTCTGCGACGCTTCTTCCGCGACATTTCTTCCCCGCAAGAATTTCCAATCATCAACTACGTGAGGTAGTGGATTACAGTTCTTTAATTATTTATAAATTTTATCCTCAACATGGGTTTAAACATGCAATTAAATCTATTTTTTTTCTTTAACCCTCAGAGATCGTCGACACAACGCTGTGTACCGCGATGACGCGACGCACCCTTCCAAGACACGACGATCCTATTCTTCCGCGAAGGTCAATTTCATGAAGAACTCACGTCCGACGACAACGACGAGGTAGGGGTTTGATTCATTTAAATATTTGTGATTTATACCCGTGGCATATGATTAAAAATTTTTGTGAGACTTTTAAAACCTCTAACGCATTGGGTGCGGACTAACAAACAAGTCTGAACCCACCGCACCTTTCGTTCTTGGTGTGCGACACGGCGGACGTCGACAAAATCACCCGCACGGGAGATTAAATGTCCTCGTAGTGAAGGACGGACCCTGGGAGGGATTTTGGCGAAGACGGTAAGGAATTCAGACCAACAAAACTCGTCTAGTGGTCCACGGAGCAACCCACTGGCGCGCCACGCTGGCACGGCGGCGCCGGCGGCGGGAGGCAGCTTCGCCCGGCGCGCCGCCAGGAAGAACCTCCGCGGCTGAAGCCACAACGGCATGCCAGCCGTCCCGCGACCGCCCAGGACCGGCGAAGGATGGGATGTGGCTGGCTGCCGCGTTCTCTTGCAAGGGAGGCCCCACGCGGGGCCACAGTTCCTTCATGCGGGGGTAGTGCGCCCCCCGCACCGCTCGGCCATAACCGGCCAAGCCAAACGTCCTGGCGGTCGGGCCGCGCCCGCGCCGGCCGGGCCGGATCGCACCCAGGCCGGGCCGCGCTGGCCGGGTAGGACCGGGACCCAGGTCGGGTCGACCAGGTTCGGGCCGACCCATGGGGGTTTGGCCGGGTCGGTCCGGGCCCAGACCCCCCGTTTTCGGACCTTTTAGGTCTTTTACTAATAACAAGAGCTACGAGCCTCTGATCGATGCACCGTCAGTGAAGATGTGATCCTTGGATCGAGACGGTCGTTTTGGTATATTACACTCAAGGTTTTGGAATACCTTGGGTTCAGCCAGGTTGGTTCGTGCAGAGAACCAACCGGGCCCTCGGAGCTGAAACACTCGTAACTTGAACTCCGGACGTCCGATTGACGTGTCGTCAACTTTGTTGGATTCCTCTAAGTGAGATGGATCTATTGGCATACTCCGCCCGAGGTTTGGACATAGGTTGTGTACGGTCGGGATGGTTTTTCCTTAAAAACCAATCGGGCCCCTGGAACGAAAACGCCAATAACTCTCAGACCAGGCGTTTGATTGACATGCCGTCTTGCGACGTTGAGTTCTAGTTGACGGTACGGAACTTTTGGATACATCAACTCTGGACTATGTGTCAGTTGATGTATCAGGCTCTCGACTCGTGGAGCGGACCCTCCCGAACGAGCTTGTTGTGTGCGGAAACCCTAGAGCTGGCTGCGACTGTGACGACGGCGACTGTACAGAGATCCTCAGTGGTTTCGACGGCGACGACCTCAGCACTCAGCGAACCTCCGTAGATCAGTGCTACAGATCCTTTTTGGGTCCGATCCTGTGTGGGTCAGCGCTCAACGGTCTTGTGTGGGCCAGTGCCTACAGATCCGGTGTGGGTCCGATCCTGTGTGGGTCATTGCGGGGGTTAGTTACCTATCGATCCTTTGTGGGTTAGATCCTTTGTGGGTCATTGCAGGTGTTAGTTATCTATCGATCCTTTGTGGGTCAGATCCTTTGTGGGACATTTTGTGGTTTAGTACCTATCGATCCTTTGTGGGTCCGATGGCTTAGATGATTCAGTGGCTATATCTGATCATCCCTATCATCATACGAAGAAGTATACCTGTGTGAGCTGAATCCTATTTTGCTTTCCTATGTGGATTGTGTTGTGCTATCCTGTGTGGATTTAAGTTTTTCTTTCCTGGGTGGACAGGGTTGTACTTGGGCTCGGATGTTGGAGCCAAACGAGAATTGAATACTTAGGTATATGTATGGGAATATACCTAAGAAGAGTCGGATGTTACTTTGTGATTGTATCATTACTTTGTGGATTATCCTTTGTGTATTCTGGGAGACCTTCGGGGGTCTCGGGGTCCCTACTGAGTAGCTTATACTCACCCCTGCATGGGCTATGCCTGCACTACGTTATGTTGGTTGCAGACGACGGACATTGCTGATTGTGGTTGAGGCTTGCAGAGCAGGATGGTACCTGGAGGTAGACCAGTGGGCGGGACGTACTCGAAGAGGTCGGCTTGACCCGAGGAGAAGTGGAGGATATCTGTACCCACCCTTCAGGTGGGATTTCTAGTGGATAGCTCGACGTTGCGGCTTTACTTTTCAGTTGTTGTTTTCCCTTCCAGTTGTACTTTACTTTCATTTTGGGTTTGTATACTAGCCCACTTACATTTCCGCACGTACTGTTGTACTCAGTTTTTGTTTAATGTTTACTTCTACTGCTTTCTTACTCTGTAGTGTTTGTTTACTTTACGAAGGAAATGCCTTCCCTTTTTACCGGGATTTACGCCTTGGTGCTAGTCGCCAGCCCCTGACCTATGGAAGGCGGGCTTGTGGTAGTCACGGCACGGGCCCCGAGGACGTGTCGTGACATGATGTGTGGGCATAAAATTTTATATCATAGAAATTAATTAGTAAATGTTTTAAATCCCATGAGATAATTATAGGATATATGTAGATATGTTTGTTCCTCTATATTATGTGAGTTTATATGTTAGATAAATTATGGGAAACATATGATAATGTTTTATTAGTTATTATATTTAAAATATATATTGATTCATAATCCTCTATGATATGATGGAATATATCTTTATCATTAACATATGATTTGGGTTTTTATATATAATATGGTTCCACACTAATATATAATTCTTTCATGCTTATTGTTTGAAAATTTAATTCATGATTAATTTATGAAAATTCCACATTTATATAATTTTTTTAATTTGAAATAATATTACTTTATGACACTGCTCATGTTTCTGATCTATGATAGATTGTTCATGAATGTTGAATAAAATAATACTCTCATCCATAAATTTTAAGATAACTAATTATTGATATCATGTTGGTATACAATAAAGGTTTATTTGATCGAACCCGTTATTTTGTTTTTATTCCACAGTTATTATTGATTATTTTTATGTAGGATGTGTTTGGAATGGAAATAATTGACTTTAATATTATTAGATATGAGGATTTATATACATAAATGAGATTAATAAATATATATATATTTTACACATAAAATAAACAATTATTTCTATATGATATTTTATAACTTTTTGTATTGAATATTATCAAAAATTATGTAATTTTTTTAAATTAAAAGTATTTATAGTTATAGATGTAACATCCCATGGTTTTCTAAAAATAAATTGAAAATGATTGAAATTTTGTTTAAGGTATATATTTATAAGTATCCTTTAAACATAATTTTAGTTCTTCTATGTTTTGAATTTCAAGAAACTGTCATCTACAATTGTGTTCAGTATGTTATTTAGAGTCTGATGGAACAAACATGTTTTTTTGGTGAATAGTAACATGCCCTTATGAATAGTAATATGAATAGTAATATGACCTCATAAATAGTAAATAATAATATTATTTTATTTTCCCATGGCAATAGGATAATGGGATCTTAATTAATTTTCCAATGTCACATAAAACTAATTGCACTTCAATATTGTTATTTTTCGAATTAACTGTGACCTTATTTAAAAATTAAATTAATAATATATAGAAATTTATTATTGAAAAATGGAGTTCATTTTTGAATTCTACAAATCTAAAAATGGTTGGGGTAAATTTTTGGTATTTTTCTGAAACTCTTGAATTTTCGGTGAATAGTGAAATACGGTAAAATGTCGTATAATCAATTTATCAGTAAAAATGCACTATTTATGACATCATAAGTGTTGCAAGGCCACTTACTTCGAACTCACTTGATATTTTCACTAATTAAGGCCACTTGATTTGAGATTATTCATAGTCTTGATAAAAATATTATAATAATGATTAAAATAATCTAAAATACCTCCCCTCCTCCACTATAAATACCACCCTCACTCCCCTCTTCCTCCCACACCTCTCAAGCCTTGAGAATTGTCTAATTTCTGCCAAATTCCCTCCTCAATCTTCTTCCCCACGTCCTAGAGCTTCTGGTCTCACCAAAAGACCAAAATCAAAGCCCTTAAGAAGGATCTCAAGGAGAAGAGATCAAGAGGTAAACATCCTCTTTCATTTTCATTCTTTCCTTCCATTTTATGTTATTCTCTTCCTTTCCCTTTATCTTTTGTTGGGATATTTCATTAAATATTTCCCCTTACTGTCCAAATTTTGTATGATTGATGAGATATTCCATTCCTCTCATCAATCTTGTTTTTATGAAATTTTAAGAGGCGCCGTTAGGCTGCCAAATTTTTTGTAATAAATTTCTCATGTTTTCTTTATTTCATGATTCTTTCCTCTTCTTTCTTCACACCCTCTTATCCAAGAGGCATGAAATCTCCAGAATCATGTATATTCTAGATTTTGTCATGTTTATGGAAAATTAAAAATCATTATTCCTCTCCTCTCTCACTTATTTAAAGAATCAAAAAACATTGTCCATTTGTGTCGAATTACCGATATTGTGGACGATGTATTTTCAATTTCCATTAATTATTTCAAGTCTGGTCATGAAACCATTTATATGGTTGACCCATGTTATAATATATGTTTTATGACTCATATAAGGTTCTGGAATTCTTTTTTACTCATGATTCAAATTTATTAGACTAAATGAGGTTGTAATTATCAAGGAACCACTTAAATGATCTAAACGAACATAATTAATGTTTTAACTTATAAATCATCATCATATAAAGCATCAAAGTGATAGATGGTATCATTTATGGTACTGTAAATATGTAAATACTACTCCATTCCAATTCTGGAGTTTCACTTCCAATCAACAAGAACGATTCATCATGAACCGATTGTGGAAATCACAAAAGAACTCACCCAAAATAATGCAAGGAACCAAATACTAACAAACAAGGGATGAAATGAGGCTATAAAATGAACATATAAGATGTTATAAACATGAATATGTTTCTATAAAATACTAATAACACCATTTTGACCATTATATAGGAGGTTTAAACAATTTTGAAGTAAGACAAGCCCAAGGTAAGGGAATTCTTAACCCGATTTCCATTCTTTGGGTTAACCTTCTACTTTATAATTTATGTGCTATTTAAATTGTTTGTGTGATGGGTTCTGTTTATATTATGTTTAACTATGTGTATTTACAGAGTATATACATATTCCATCCATCTCAATTAAGTCTCACTTCAAGTATATGATGTTTATAAGGGACTTTTCTTCTAAAATCCTTTTTTTAATTCTGTTTCATAAGATTCAAAGGCAATGTTTTTATGCTATTATTTATGTTGTATGATTATGTTTTGGTTATTGGGCATTGTTTATAATGAAGTGTGGGACCTATATTTCCCTCCAATGCATTGGGTATGATTATGTTGGAGGTCGGCCGTATGGTTACTCCAAGTGTAACTGTGATGGTTACACAAAGTAAGGTAGCCGTGAGGGTTACAAATTTTAAGGTAGCCAAGATGGTTACAAGATTATGTAAGTAATTCCCCAATATACCTCTATGATTATAATTATGTTTGTGTGGATCTTGTATAAATATCATGTTACACAAAGTAAGATTTTATGGGTGTAAAGCATGTATTTTGAAAATGTTTTCATATGTCATGTGTATTCATGGACTAATGTGATTTTTCCTTCTTTTTCATACCTTACTGAGCTTTTGTGCTCATCCCAAGTTTTTAAATGATTTGTCACAGGTTAATGGATGAATAATACAAGGAAGGAAGACATGTTAAATGTTGAAGAATTGTCAAGGAGTCTTGTTTTATGTTTTAATGTTTTATATTCTGAGGAAAATGGAAACTGATTTTATGGTATCCACTCTATAACAATGTGTAATGTTATGAATGTTTTGTCTTAATTCTCTAAAGCTCTAAACTTGAAAAGATCCTAAATGAATAACGAAGTGTTTTCTTGAATAAATTCAAGATTATGTATGAAATAAGTTCGAGTCCTTATAGTTGGTATCAAAGGATGGTTTAGATAACTTTACGGGTTAAGGTGATGCAAATAGAATACCATAAATAATTTTCAATCTATGTTTAATTTGTTATAGCATTTAAAGATTACCATGTTGCTTCATCTAAGAAATGTTTGTTTAGAATGGTTGTCCGCAGAAGGAACATGGATGCTGAAGAGGATAGGCACCGACCGAATGACATCCTTCCTGATCAACAGTCCGGAATGGTAGGGATTGGAATCGAGCAGTTTGTGACAGTAATGGCTCAGCTAACGCAGGCAATAAATGATGGTGGCATCCATTCAATAGGACAAATAGAGGTACCCCAACGGAACATGACAGTAGTGGAACATTTTATGAGACAACGTCCTCCTGCATTCAATGGATCTTCTGACCTAGTGGAAGCAGAAGGATGGATTAAAGCCCTTGAAAAGATATTTGATGTTATGGTATGTTTGGAAAATCAAAAGGTAAGTCTTGCCGTTTATCGTTTTGAAGGGGAAGCTGATCAGTGGTGGTCAATGGTAAGGAATATCAGGGGTAGAGAGGATTTTGATTCCTTAGTGTGGGATGAATTTAAAAGTCTTTTTCTTGAAAGATATTTTCCTAAGGTGGTGCGACATAGAATGGAGAAACAATTCCTTGAATTGAAACAAAAGGAGGAAGATTCAGTGGCTATGTATGAGGCGAACTTCACCCGACTGGCGAGGTATGCTCCAAATCTTATTCTGGATCTCGATAGAAAAATCAACCGCTTTTACTCAGGATTGAAGCCAAGGTATCGAAGGGCGTTGGCCTCTCGTGAATTCAAAAGTTACGAGAAACATGTCCGATGTGCTGAGAGGGTAGATATGGAGTTTGCTGACGATCACATGCAATTTGGAAACAAAGAGAATAAGAGGTCCAATTGGAAATAAATGGGTAAGAATCAACCAATGAAATCTGATGGTAAGAAAATATTGTTTCCAGTTTGTGAAAAGTGTGACAAGAATCACCCTGGGGAATGTCTTATCAAAAATGGGAAGTGTTTTAAATGTGGTAAGTTTGGGAATATGGCCCGAGATTGCAATTAAAATGATCCAATGACTAATCTTGATAAGAAAACTGTAAAGTGTTTTAAATGTGGTGAGATTGGTCACTATGAAAATGCCTGTCCAAAGAGGGATCCAAATGTTGCAAAGAAGCCAGACTACAAGCAGAAAGGTGTAGTGAGATCCTTTGCGACTACGTCAGCAGATGTTGGGCCATCCAATGAAGTTGTATCAGGTACTTTGTTTGTTCACTCAGATTTTGCTAAAGTTTCGTTTGATACGGGGTCTACACATTCCTTCATCTCTGAGGAATTTTCTAGTAAATTGGAAATATCACCTCATCAAATGATACCCGATCTTGTTGTTAAAACACCAGGGGGAATTGTTATAGCAAAGAGGAATTATAAGAATATTTCTATTATGGTATGTGGAAAGACTTTACCTGCAAACCTTGTTGTTTTACCCTTAGTCGAGTTTGATGTTATTCTGGGGATGGACTGGCTTTCTGATTATCATGCTAAGATTGACTGTAGAGAAAAAGAAGTTGTTTTTCAAAAAGAGTTTCAGTTTGTATACAAGAATGAACCCATACAATTGATAACATATCAAGAAGCTGAGAAACTACTGAAAGATGGAAATGAAAGTTATCTGGCTCATATTGTTGAAAACAAGGGAACAATTCAAATTAATGATGTGCCAGTGGTAAATGAATACCTTGATGTTTTTCCTGAGGAGTTACCCAGTGTCATACCTAAACGAGAAGTCGGATTCACAATTGACTTAGTTCTTGATGCTAAGACAATTTCAAAACCCCCATATCGTATGGCTCCAATAGAACTTCTTGAATTGAAAAATCAATTGCAGGATTTGCTTGTCAAAGGCTTCATTCGTCCCAGTACTTCACCATGGGGAGCCCCTGTTTTGTTTGTTAAAAAGAAAGATGGTTCCATGAGACTTTGCATTGATTATAGAGCTTTGAATAACATCACTGTTAAAAACAAGTATCCTTTGCCTCAGATTGATGACTTGTTTGATCAGCTCCAGGGAGCTCAGTACTTTTCCAAGATTGACTTGAGATCCGGATACAATCAGCTGAAGGTGAAGGAGGATGACATCCCGAAAACAGCCTTTCGTACTAGACATGGGCATTATGAATTTTTTGTTATGACATTTGGGTTAACTAATGCACCTACTGTATTCATGAATCTTATGAATAGAGTATTTCATGAGTTCTTGGATAAGTTTTTGGTTTTATTTATTGATGACATTCTGGTTTTTTCTAAAAATAAAGAGGAGCATGAAAAACATCTAAGGGTTTCTTTACAAACTTTAAAAGAAAAGAAACTATATGGAAAATTCAGCAAGTGTGATTTTTGGTTGCAACAGATTTCTTTTCTTGGGAACATTGTAAATAAGGATGGAATAAAAGTTGATCCTTCCAAAACAAAAGTAGTTGATGAATGGCCAAGACCCACAAATGTTACAAAGATTCGTAGTTTTCTGGGCTTAGCAAGTTATTACCGACGCTTTGTTAAGAAATTTGCACGGTTATCTATCCCAATAACTAAGTTAACACAGAAAGGGGTTAAATTTGTTTGGACAGAGGAATGTGATGTTTGTTTTCAGGAACTAAAGAAGAGATTGTTGAATGCTCCAGTTTTGGCCTTACCTACCCGGAATGGTGAGTTTGTCATCTATAGTGATGCTTCTTTGAAGGGACTTGGTTGTGTTTTGATGCAGAATGGTCAGGTAATTGCCTATGCTTCGAGACAACATAAACCTCATGAGATAAATTATCCCACACATGATTTGGAATTGGCAGCTGTGGTTTTTGCTTTGAAAATATGGAGGCATCATCTATACGGAACCAAATGCCAAATATATACTGACCATAAAAGTCTTAAGTATATATTCACTCAGATGGAATGAAACATGAGGCAGAGAAGATGGCTAAAACTGATAAAGGATTATTACTGGACGATTAATTACCATCCTGGAAAAGCAAACAAAGTAGCAGATGCATTAAGTCGGAAAAATCATGCATCATTAACCATGCTACATTTGGAACGTGATCCCTTGATTAATGATTTGATAAATTTTGGCATAGAAGTTGTTGGTGCAGGGAATATATCTGTTTTGTTTCAGATTTCTGTGCAGTCTTCGTTGTCAGACAGAATTATGAAAGCGCATAGGGAAGACCGTGAGCTAGAGAAAAAGGTAGAATAGGTTAAAATGGGTATGTTTCCAGAATTTAATCTTGATAAAGATTGTGTTTTAAGGTTTGGAAAATGGTTTTGTGTGCCTTTTAATTCCCAGATGAAGAAATAATTGTTTTGTGAAGCTCATAGTTCTCCATTTTCTGTTCATCATGGAAGTACTAAGATGTACAGAGACCTTCGGGACTATTACTGGTGGAATGGGATGAAAAGAGATATTGATGATTTTACAATGAAATGTTTGACATGTCAGCAGGTTAAAGCAGAGCGAGAGTTACCGAAGGGGATGCTTCAGCCTTTTCCAGTGCCAGAATGGAAATGGGAGAATATATCCATGGATTTTGTGGTGGGACTACCAAAGACATCTCGAGGTAACAATGCGATATGGGTTATTGTTGATCGGCTAACAAAGTCTGCTCATTTTCTTTCTATTCGAGATACAATGACATTAGATCAGCTTTATCGATTGTACCTCAAATAGATTGTCAGGTTACATGGAGTTCCTCTTTCCATTGTGTCTGACCGAGATCCCAGGTTCACTTCTAAATTTTGGAAGGGACTTCAGAAGTCTTTGGGCACAGAGTTGAATTTCAGTACAGCTTTTCATACTCAATCAGATGGGCAGTCAGAGCGAACGATTCAAACTTTGGAGGATATGTTTCGAGCTTGTTCAATGGACTATCAGGGAAGTTGGGATCAACATCTTTCATTAGTTGAGTTTTCTTATAATAACAGTTTCCATTCCAGTATTCAGATGGCACCTTTTGAGGCCTTGTATGGAAAGCGGTGTCGGACTCCGGCGTTTTGGGATGAAGTCGGTGAAAGAAAGTTGATGGGGCCAGAATTAGTAGAAGAAGTGGCTGAGAAAGTGAGGATGATCAAGCAACACATGAGGACAGCTCAGAGTAGGCAGAAAAGTTATGCAGATAATAGAAGGAAAGACTTCTCCTTCAAGGTAAGTGACCATGTTTTCCTTAAAATATCTCCTTGGAAAAGTGTGATGCGTTTCAGTAAGAAAGGGAAACTAAGTCCACGGTTCATCGGTCCTTTTCAAATCTTGGATAAAGTTGGAACAGTTGCATACCGCGTAGCTTTGCCTCCGAGCTTATTTCAGGTACACAATGTTTTCATGTTTTGATGTTGAGAATGTATGTTCTAGATTCATCACATATCTTGAGGCCGGAAGCAGTTCAGCTGGCAGATAGCCTTTCTTATGAAGAAAAACCGGTTCAGATTCTTGATCGAAGAGAACAAGTATTGCAGAATAAGGTCTTCCACCAGGTAAAGGTTTTGTGGAGAAACCACATGGTTGAAGAAGCAACATGGGAGTCTGAAAATGCTATGAGGGAAAAATACCCTCAGTTGTTTAATAAGTAAATAAAATTACGAGGACGCAATTTCAAGAAGGTGGGGATAATGTAACATCCAAGGTTTTCTAAAAATAATTTGAAAATGCTTGAAATTTTGTTTAAGGTATATATTTATAAGTATCCTTTAAACATAATTTTATTTCTTCTATGTTTTGAATTTCAAGAAACTGTCATCTACAATTGTGTTCAGTATGTTATTTAGAGTCTGATGGAAAAGACTTGTTTTTTTTGGTGAATAGTAACATGCCCTTATGAATAGTAATATGACCTCATGAATTGTAAATAATAATATTATTTTATTTTCCCATGGCAATAGGATAATGGGATCTTAATTAATTTTCCAATGTCACATAAAACATATTGCACTTCAATATTGTTATTTTTTGAATTAACTGTGACCTTATTTAAAAATTAAAATAATAATATTTAGAAAATTATTTTTGAAAAATAGAGTTCATTTTTGAATTCTACACATCGAAAAATGGTTGGGGTAAATTTTTGGTGTTTTTATGAAACTCTTGAATTTTCGGTGAATAGTGAAATACTGTAAAATACCATATAATCAATTTATCAGTAAAAAAGCACTATTTATGAAATCATAAGTGATGCAAGGCCACTTGATTCGAAATCACTTGATATTTTCACTAATTAAGGCCACTTGATTTGAGATTATTCATAGTCTTGATAAAAATATTATAATAATGATTAAAATAATATAAAATACCTCCCCTCCTCCACTATAAATACCACCCTCACTCCCCTCTTCCTCCCACACCTCTCAAGCCTTGATCATTCTCTAATTTCTGCCAAATTCCCTCCTAAATATTCTTCCCCACGTCCTAGAGCTGCTGGTCTCACCAAAAGACCAAAACCAAAGCCCTTAAGAAGGATCTGAAGGAGAAGAGATCAAGAGGTAAACATCCTCTTTCATTTTCATTCTTTCCTTCCATTTTATGTTATTCTCTTCCTTTCCCTTTGTCTTTTGTTGGGATATTTCATTAAATATTTCCCCTTACTGTCCAAATTTTGTATGATTGATGAGATATTCCATTCCTCTCATAAATCTTGTTTTTATGAAATTTTAAGAGGCGCCGTTAGGCTGCCGAATGTTTTGTAAGAAATTTCTCTTGTTTTCTTTATTTCATGATTCCTTCCTCTTCTTTCTTCACCCCCACTTATCCAAGAGGCATGAAATCTCCAGAATCATGTATATTCTGGATGTTGTCATTTTTATGGAAAATTACAAATCATTATTCCTCTCCTCTCTCACTTATTTAAAGAATCAAAAAACATTGTCCATTTGTGTCGAATTACCGATATTGTGGACGATGTATTTTCAATTTCCATTAATTATTTCAAGTCTGGTCATGAAACCATTTATATGGTTGAACCAGGTTATAATATATGTTTTATGACTCATATAAGGTTCTGGAATTCTTTTGTACTCATGATTCAAATTTATTAGACTAAATGAGGTTGTAATTATCAAGGAACCACTTAAATGATCTAAACGAACATAATTAATGTTTTAACTTATAAATCACCATCATATAAATCATAAAAGTGATAAATGGTATCATTTATGGTACTGTAAATATGTAAATACTACTCCATTCCAATTCTGGAGTTTCACTTCCAATCAATAAGAACGATTCATCATGAACCGATTGTGGAAATCACAAAAGAACTCACCCAAAATAATGCAAGGAACCAAATACTAACAAACAAGGGATGAAATGAGGTAATGAAACGAACATATAAGATGTTATAAACATGAACATGTTTCTGTAAAATACTAATAACACCCTTTTGACCATTATACAGGAGGTTTAATCAATTTTAAAGTAAGAAAAGCCCAAGGTAAGGGAATTCTTAACCCGATTTCCATTCTTTGGGTTAACCTTCTAATTTATAATTTATGTGCTATTTAAATTGTTTGTGTGATGGGTTCTGTTTATATTATGTTTAATTATGTGTATTTACAGAGTATATACATATTCAATCCACTCAATTAAGTCTCACTTCAAGTATATGATGTTTATAAGAGACTTTTATTCTAAAATCCTTTTTTTTAAATTCTGTTTTATAAGATTCAAAGGCAATGTTTTTATGCTATTGTTTATGTTGTATGATTATGTTTTGGTTACTGGGCACTGTTTATGATGAAGGGTGGGACCTATATTTCCCTCTAATGCATTGGTTATGATTAATTTGGAGGTCGGCCATATGGTTACTCCTAGTGTAACTGCGATGGTTACACAAAGTAAGGTAGCCGTGAGGGTTACAAATTTTAAGGTAGCCAAGATGGTTACAAGATTATGTAATTAATACCCCAGTATACCTCTATGATTATAATTATGTTTGTGTCGATATTGTTTAAATCTCATGTTACACAAAGTAAGATTTTATGGGTGTAAAGCATGTATTTTGAAAATGTTTTCATATGTCATGTGTATTCATGGACTAATGTGATTTTTCCTTCTTTTTCATACCTTACTGAGCTTTTCTGCTCATCCCATGTTTTTAAATGATTTTTCACAGGTTAATGGATGAATAATATAAGGAAGGAAGACATGTTAAATGTTGAAGAATTTTCAAGGAGTCTTGTTTTATGTTTTAATGTTTTATATTCTGAGGAAAATGGAAACTGATTTTATGGTACCCACTATGTAACAATGTGTAATGTTATGAATGTTTTGTCTTAATTCTCTAAAGCTCTAAACCTGAAAAGATCCTAAATGTATAATGAAGTGTTTTCTTGAATAAATTCAAGATTATGTATGAAATAATTCCGGTTCCTTATAATAGATACTTGTTTTTCGAATCATTATGAACACCACTTATGCTACAAAAATTATCCTTATATTTAATATTAATTTATATTTGAAGAAAAAAATCCCCATTACTTATCAATGGTATAGTCCTATTTTTACCCTCAAAATTATTATTCATTGTAATTTTCATTATAACCCATGAAATTTTCCTAATGTAGGCAACAAATAAAGATTTTTAATAGAAATGTGTCTTTATTCAAGAAGTACTAGAAAATTGGTTTCAATATTCTTCCAGACATCTCACACATCAAGGGATAGCCATACAAAGGATGATTTATACAATCCTATGGCGTGGTGTTGACCACATCTCAATATTAGTAGGTTGTGGATTCTATAAATAGTTGAATGAATGATGATCATTCCTTAATATTTACTTTTATGGGTCTTTTTTACACTTTTTCGCAAAAAAAATCATATTAGATTTTACAAAATGTGGCTAGGGGAATAATTTCTTGTGATGTAAATGAGTTAAATAGAGATTTAAACAATATCTAATTTCATATAAAATGATTTGGATATCAAAATATTAGAATTACAATAATTTTAATGAGTTTTTATTCTAGTCACTCATATATATCATTCATCCATTTCATGAAATCAGTTTTACTTTCATCATCCTAAATTTCCTTTACACAAATCCATCAAGGAGTGTTCACATAACCATAACATCGTTTAACACCCCTAATCTTGAAGGAATCATGACTTAGTTTTCTAGTTATATTATTAATATACCCAACCTCAATTTTTTCATGATTTGAAAAATTGAGTGTATGAATTGGATAACTAACTTGGTCCCTCAATTTATTCTCCATAGTAGTCCACCATTACATAGGAGAAAACTCTGTAAGGCCCTTTACAATGTAGAGTCACCAATATCTCCCATACTATGGAAAACATAATGGGTATGATGAGAGAAAGGTGACCCACTACTAGGGAAACACAATGCATGGGCATGCCACTAAATGGGTGTTCTAGGAGATTTTTGATACTTGGGAAACCTAATTTCAATGGAGATCCAATTAAATTACCACAATATCAAGGATATGACCATTTGAGACCCTTCTTCAAATTCACTCCAAATGGGAGACCCATATCACATTGTAGTCTACAGGGGTTACCCCTTAACATGTATCCATATTCATGTTAAATTCAACATAATTACATCTATATGTACGTATATTCTGTATTTCTATTCACTAGTACAAATATGAAAATTTTCCATTACTCATAAGGTTGATGCCCCTCCAGTATCCACTACCCTGGATAAATGAATTTTTTCTATAGTACTAAGGCTATGCCTCATTTCTATGATCCACTAGGGATGAACAAAATTCATATAATCTTTATTGGGTATATATATCAGTATAGTCCCTAACACGAGTTAATTTGTTTTCTATCCCTAATTGTGGTTATGATCGTTCATTACCCCTCTTAGTGGGGCTATAAACATCAAATAGTCCTACATAGCGCTATAAACCAATTATATCATCTATTATCCTTATAAGTTGTGAAAATTTCCAATTCCCACTATGTCATACCTGAGTATACACTCATATCATATTAAGCTAGAGTTCAAAAACACCTCTAGGATTGGGCCACTTACAAATTGTATCCCTGAAAAATAATTATCTACATTCCATATGTTATTTACTGTCGATGGTGGAGTAAAATCAATATTTTTCATCAGACTAGTTATAAGTACAAATCAAATATTGTAGTTCAATTTATTTGAGATACACATCATGGTTAGCATTAAAATATAAGAAATAAGAAACTCCCAGAGGATTAGGACTTGAACAATGAGTACTACACAACTTTATGAATGAATATTCATCATGATTGGAAAAATGGATTTGTGGGAAGAAATTATTATCATTTATCCTACATTGTTTAATCCCCAATCAATTATGTTATTACCATTGAATTGATATATTTCTCTTATATGTCATTATTTTCTAGGATTTTAAATACTCTTCTAGTATAGGGAATCCTCAAAAATGTAATAGTTGATAAATCAAGAAAATACTATTGAGAAAATATACATCTCATCATTTGGTTTATTAATCACGACTGACATAATTATATTTTTTCAAATACATGGGACTCATTTTAGTTGTAATGCTGAAACCATATAATCCCCTAAACCACCTCTTATGTTGGGTATCTTATGGAATTAGAGGTGTAACCCACAACATATTTCATATTTTACACTTTTTTAAAACAATAAAATTACATAGTTATCATAATTGTATGATAGATTTCCAAATATAATGATTTTACTAAATGATATGTGGCTCATATTATCATTTTTTTTCTTCTCACTCTGAAAATGTCTCATGTGGACTAAGGGATACATGATTATCATCCAAATAATGTAGTGGACATTTTATATTTTGGTATTTGTACATATGTGTAAACCCTGAATATTATGTCAATATACACAGGCTATGATACCTATTTGAGTTTTATACCCAACGTAATTTCAGTTGTACCCAATTCATTTAACAATATATGTTTTGATTCATTTTTAATAGCATATTAACGAGTCCCCATAGAGGACCAATCCCATATCTAAAAGGAAACCAACATCCATAAATCAAATTACATTCTAGAGAGCCAAAATATGTCACTAACTAGAATATCCAAGAATTAATAAAGGAATTATGTGGGATAACTAATATAAATAGATATTTATATAAATTTCATTGTATCAATAAGAATATTGGGTCAAGGGTAACCATTTCCAAAAATGGGATTTGTGGAAAATATCATAAAACCTTCACAGATTCAATAATAAGTAAATAATTCTTCAAAAAATAAGAGATGATCTTGAACTCTCATCCACTATAATAATGTTAGTTCCCAAAATTCATCGATGTGTTTTTATAATGAAAATATTGATTTTTAATCTAGGGTTATATCCCATCATAGTTGTGGATACTTCTGGGAGTTCTAATTCCTTGACATGAACCTATTGAAATCCATTCGAAATGTGATGTTGATATTTGAAGAACCATATCCTCCCCATTTTAGTAGAGAATGAAATGTTTCTCTATAAATAATGAATCCCTCATTTCTATGATTTCTTTGTTATATGTAAGTAAAACATCACCGTAAAAATGGCCCGATGTGAATCCATAAACATTTTAATGAATATAAAAAATAAAATACAATAAATTGTTGATAATATAAGTAAAGGCGATTAGTTAACCCTAATGCATTTTTTTTGAAAATCATTTGACATTGTGGTCATTAAGATTACACATCTCAATCTTCTATGAAAAATCAACAGATTTTCCATACATTCCCATCATCTTTATTAATGACTATACCTTTGTTTCAATGATTTAAATTTTTATAAAAATTGATCCACATGCAACCAATATAGAATTATATCAAGTGGAGTTATTATATAAAATTATTCATTAAAACACATGTAGAAGACCCTTAATAGCTCTATTAGATTACTATATATAGTCTATCATATCAATGATAGATTGTTAGGGAGAAGGTTTATTCCTATTTCAAATCTAGTAATTTTATGATTCTATCCCTATAGTGTAGAAACTCATTATTTCCTGTTTTTGGGGAGGTTGTGGTGGAAGTGAAAAAAATATTTGAAACCTCCATTGATACTTATAGAAAAACTATATAAATTGGGGTCATCATCTCTAATGTATGGTTCAAATTCAACACAAAAAAACAGGGAAAAATTTCATGTTCTTTTCAACTATATTCTAGAATCATATTATATAGCATTGGGGGATGACATGCCCCAAAACTCCTTAGAAAACCTTGTTACCTACTAAATTCATAAAATATGAGGACGAATAGTGCAGTATTATATGTGATCAGTAACTATTATGATTACCTTTAACTAGAAGAATAAACATTTTTTTCATATATCCTTAGTGATATATGAATCCAAAAGTTAACTCTCACACATAGATTTATCGGTATTTCTTTAATTTTGACCACTAAATAAACTCTTGTGTCATTAGTTTATCTAAAATTAAATATGATTCCAATATATATTACATGTGAATATATATATAGAATCATGTTATATATTAGTAAATGTTATTAAATTTTGACAAATTGAGGATGCATTCAATGACAGTATAAAAAATGAGAGAAGTGTGGCCTTATTCACTACCAGTACAACACCAGAATTTGATAAAATTATCTTAGTAGAAGAAATTGTTTCTCAAAAAAAATAGTATAGATTTAGAGTATCATTACTCGGTTTCATAGGGGAGTAAAATAGTTTTAGTATATGTATCAAATTTTAAAAGAATGTACTTTTCATTCCGAACCACTTTAATGTGAGAAGGTACCTTGACAAAATATAGAAGAGTGGATCCACCCCGTTTAGTTGAGATTATATAATTTCACTCATTCTACTGTATATCATCTTTATTTAAATGTTTTCCCACTTAAAGAGATATATCATAGTTAGGTTCAGAAAACATGAATTAGGTTTACATAGATCGGGATAATAATGGAATTTTTATTTTTTATTTTTCATATTGTATTCTCCTGATGTCTAATGAGAACTGATAATACCATATATGAATCATAATATTTAGTTGGAGTATTCAACTCCCCCCAATATCATAAAACCAAAATTAAAAATATTCATTGAATTGTGTGATCTAAAACAGTATCTCACCCATTTCACTTCCTTGTGTATCCCAAGGATTAGAATCATTGAAAGAAAAGAGGCATCCATGTTCTGATAACTTCATGCCTTCCACGGGATGCAAGAATATTTATTTGAATAACAACAATTAGTTGGGAATATATGAATCTTTTATTATATTATCCCTCATTTATGATTCCAATTCAACATTATTCCCCATTAATTGGTGAATATGGATTCACTAATACCCTACCTACCAATTCCAAATACATTATTGAACATGTTCATTAATTATAGTACATGATTAATAGAACATATTAAAGTGTGAAGAATATATCAATTTTTATAGGTTCACTTGTAGAAACCAATCATCATAAATCCATTATTAAAATGGAAAATTAAATTTAATTGAATTTTCTTTCATGGAATCACCTTGTGCTTAATAGAGATATCATTTCCATAGAATATATCACTGTGTTGAAGAATGAAATTGAGGATCTGCATAATGTAATTATAAAAATAATTAATCGATATTTTCTATTATAATAACTCAATAACCATATATTGGCCCTTAATTTAGTAATATAACTGATACAACATGGAAGGAGGTATTTTAAAAAAATTTACCCCATCAATTATCAAATTTAAGCTCATGACTGACCCCACAAAATCCTACATGGAAGGGGGATTTTCAATATTTTTGACATTGTCAACAAGTTTTTGTTTATGTTTTAATTTAATTAGATTACATAGAGAATCTAGGATATTCAATAATACATAATCAATTGGAGACATGATTAGTGAATAAAAATTCTAATTTATCTCCCCTCACCCCACCATGATAAGGAGGATATAAGTGAACTTCATCCATGATCCTAAATTTGACCACATACCCATGCCAAAAGTTGAATTAATAACATATTTATGAATACTATGTTTTTATCCTTATTGTGATGATAAAAATTGGAAATTTTATTTGATTGTACTAGAGAATATACCTGAGTATTTTTCAAAAAAATATGTAATAATATTTTACCAAAATCCTAGGGATTATTCAATGAGATGTGACATATATGAGAAATAGTAAAAAATAAATCCCCTACATTGACTTGTATAATATAAATTTGATGGGTGAGTGGAGACCATCTATTAGATGAATAAAATTAACTTAGTTGATATTGGATACTAAGAATCAATTTTCACAATGTCATCCATGTTGACATCTTGACCAATACAGAATGAGCATTATACCATCTAGATCATCCAACCCTTAGTTAACTTCACAAAATTTTACATTCATTTATGTTCAATCATGTTTCGATAAAATTCACATACTAAATAAAATCATAAATTTTTTATATTTTTGTCATTAGGTAACCTAAGGTGGGGGTCCAAAAATATCATCCATATTACATTTCCTATCACTCTATTTTTAGACTAATAATGGAATACTTATTTATATTTAATTAATGGCATAAAAATCATTTTGTTGAAATAATTATATAGATAGATAATATATATACATATTAAAAAATCATATAATTTTCTTGCACACTAATAGAATAATTTTATATCTAATGTGATGTTCCATAAATGTCCAAGTCATATAAACCTAACATGAAACACAACATACACATATTTGTATTAAAAAATAGAATATCACTATATTATGAGATGCGTGATTTCAAAAAGTATATAAGACTACATTGTGACATGATAGGATACAATCAAACAACATCACTATGAAAAGTCATTAGATTATATCATTAATCGTCCTCAAAATTGGACAATAAAATAATTCCCAAATTTTTTTCCACATGATGATAAATTATAAATTACTAATCATTATAAATAAATGTAAAACTATACATTGATCCATCCCTTGAATGAGGGGACCATTATCTTGAATGGGTCTCTAATAATTCTTCTTTTTTTGCACCTCTTACAACATTATTCATAATTATATTGTATATTTTTCTATAATAAAACCATCTATCATAGCCAAATCTTAAAATTATTCACCTTATGTGAGAATGAATTCCCCACCCATAAATGCCACTGGCCACTATTTGTTTTTGGAAAATTTTAAATGGCTATAGAAGCCTTCAACCCCTGAAAACCTTTCCAAAAAATATAAATATTTTTTACATCATAGAATTGTTCTTACTAAAGAATTCTATATTTTATAGCCAATCATCCATGTTTCCAAATTATGAAGTACACAACGAATAATAAAATTTGATCCATTTTACATTAAATGACATGGTGTATTTATTTGTCATATTTTCTCCTCGGTAATAGATTAAACATCAAGATATTTTTTATTAACAACATGGATATTAAATTACGTTTCACATTGTCACATCCACATGTTAACATAATACTATTTTAGGTCACTCATAGAGGATCTTAATCAATAACCACGATTCAAATATTACATACTGAGTTCGATATCTATTCAGAATATGTGTTATATAGACCTTCCATCATGTAAATGTTTATTCCCCATTCCAAAATATCATGTTTCGAATGTGATAATATATCCATGTAAATTGCCAAAACCTTTTTAACACCTCTTTATTAACAAAATATAATTCTTATAATTTTAATTTTTATTAAATAAATACATAGAGCCAATCAATCCTTTTGGTAATCTCTATAAATTAAAAAAATACTACAGGAGATATATCGATATATGGGTAAACTATATGATATTATTCTGCATATAAAATTACATCATTGATTCCATTAATTAACCAATTTGGGATATTTTTTCCTAGATGAAAGGTCAAACATAACCCTATGAGATATCCCGGTATAATTTGTGGTAATATCCATCCAACTCCCACGGATGTCCTCTGAATGAGCAATTTGTTAGTATCTTTTCTATTATAATGTTATTTATACTCCACCCAGACTTCATACCTATTTTTAGTATTTGTATGATATCATTTAGATTATGAATTTTTCTTATTATGAAATAGATCACATATTTTTCAATGTTGCATACCATCAAAATATATAACTTCTATTATCCTTCCTTCATACCCCAACACAATAATCCATGTAAATCACTGGTACACCATATATCACCATATTATTGATAAATATATATTTTATACAGTCTTGCAACATCTCATAATGATAAAGGTTAAATAGGGAAATTATATAACTCCATTTTCTTCATAGGAACCTTCCTAATTTGATCTGTACAGTTATATGTTTATAGATTTGGACAGGATATCATGATGGGTGACACCCTATGACATTTCCCATGGTTTATATGATGGATAACAATAACACTGAAACAAACATATGTTGGCATTTTTGGACAACAATTTGTTAGATTACTAATTTGAGATCATTGGTTGGGCCCATGGAAAAGGCCACGTGTCTGCTGGTTATCTGGGGGTACCTAGAGGGTTGGGAAAAAATACCATATTATGATGGTATTCATGTTATGTCATTACGGAATAATTTTTAAATTAGTATTAGATAAGTAACCTAACATTAAGTGTGTGGTCACATCCTAGGTTGAGAAGTATGTTTCAAAACATGGAAATTCCACATTAGAGGAGTGTGGGTGAATGTAACACCTCATAAAGATAAAAGGTTATATAAAAAATTAAAATACTTGTTTGATAATAAATATATATAATTTTAGGAGCCTACTCGATTAGAACTCCAAGGATAAGCGTGATTCTTCTGACGTAGTTATTAGGATGGGTAACCTCCTAGGAATTTGCATAGATTGTGAGTTTAAGATGAATAGAGCACAATAAATTACATTATTTAGCTCATGGGGATTATCATTTGTCATACAAAATGTTCAGAAAATGTTGGTGGCCCATAGTTTTTGGACCATATGTTTTTATGGAAACTGGTAGTACCTGGTGGGTAAGGACTTGATGGGAATGTAAGTGTGCGGTGCTTGTACAATCAGTGGCCCCAGTTTTTAAAAATCCCATATCCATTGGTTATTATTCAAATAGAGGTAGGATATCAAGATATATAATTATTTATCCATAATCATATTAATGGATGATAATTCTACCAGTTAGAAATCATCTTCAACCGGTGAATTGTTTATCTAAGGATGTACATCATAATCTTCATACAGGTTCAGTTTTTATATTTTACATGATGTCAATTTTAGAAACTAGTCACCCTCATTTCATTACAATATTATGAGAGCCTATCATCCTTTTAACAATACGATAACATACAAGGTGTAAATCAATATCTTATGATGTAAAATTGTGTGCTGATATATCCAAAAAAATAGATGAACACCACTATCAGTTTTAGACTTCTACCTTATCATATTTTTTAACCTTATATGGTATGGTTCTCAAATTAATGGTTACATAGTCTTACATAGATATTCTATTTCTAGGAAATCCATAAATATTAATCACATTAAATCATGTCCCTCCAAGAGGTCCAAATTCATGATGATGCTGTTTATTTTATTGAAAAGATTATTCTCCGAAATTTTACCTATAATGAAATATTTTGTTGTCTAAATGATTTTCAATTTTTTATATTCATTCCTAAAACAAGAATTAGTAATATAAAATTAGGATTCATTGTGAGTGGCTAAAATTATAATTATTTAATTTAATTTTAAATAAATTATAGGGAACTAAATTATTGATCTTGGAAAATAAAACGTGTAGTTCATTCCATGTTGTAATGCATATAATCTACCTAGCAACAACATCGTAGAAACATGATATAGAACATCATGAAAAAATCTCCACTATAATATAATATATCATTTTGTTTACATCAGAAAATATTTATGGAGAGAATATTAATTCAATTTTGGAAATTCTTAAATTAAATTATGTTTATCACATTAAGAATATCCCACATGAGATCATATATTTGATATGTGCATACCAATTAAAATTATTACCATTCACTATGAATGAATTCAGGGTACACATGGTTCATTCTACATGACCTTAATATTCTCTTGGTGGACTACTACATGTCTCATCTTTTCCCCTACATGAGTTATCAATCCCTGTTCATGGATTTTGAATATGAATTAAAATTTCATTAGAATAAAAATCTCCTCATTATTCGTATAAGTGTGAGACATATAAAAGTAATGATCCATTGAAAGATAAATTGTGTTGGAATGAGTATTGTCACATATGGCATTCCTAGAGACAAACATGTATTATACAATATTCTCAGAAATCATCCTTCGTAAAAATATTGTCACTCACCACTGTTTCATATGAACCTGGACATTATAAGTGAATATACCATAAGTTCTCTCAATTAAATAACAATGGAATGAATTAAATTCACCATTCCAAATAATAAAGTATGATCTAATAATATGTATTCTTAATTAGTATTACTACATATATAATTGTTATCATTCTAATGATATATATATATATATCATTTATAGATTCTTTTTCAATGAAAAGATACTAACATCAGGTCTTATAATTTTATCTATAAGTATTATAAAAAATTATTCCATAATGGGTGACCTTAATCATAAAAATAATTTGGAATATAATATATGGTTTTAATCTTCTAGATCATGTGTTGAATCTTTTATAATAATAAAATTCATTAAATCATAATCATAATTGTCGATCCCAAAGATTCAGGACAAAATAGTAACAAATAATATTTATATTGAATCCTCATAAAGTGATGACAGAGAAGAAGCCATGTCAAAACTCAAAAATATTTTCCAATTTATATATTATAAAAAATTTAGAGTATAAATGAAGACACATATATTTTGTTTTCAATAAAATTACCCTATCAAAAATCATGGAAATTATTTCAATACACCCAATCTAGGAAAAAAAGTTAACAGATTTTCATTTCCCATCACAAGTTAACCTAGATTGTTCCATAAGTACTTGGTAAATTTTTTCAATATTTCCACTTCATAAGTAGTGCACCACCCATTTATGTGACTATGAACTCAATATTATGGAATATTTTATTGAACCTTTTAGAGTGTGTAATACGTAGTGGAATAACATTTTTGGTTTTAGAAGCCTTCATCAATTGAAATTTAACCATAAAAAACATAGTATTTTTGAATTTTTATTCATCATAAACCATTTACAAAATCCAATGGAATCCTCTTTGATCCCCTAAAACATGAGTCACTTAATCCCCCTTTTTAAATAATACATTGTAATATAGTATGCCAATATTGGTTAATCTGAGAGGACCCTACATGGTTATAATGGTGCATAGATTTTTTTTCCTCGAACCTGTGATGTAACCATTATGGGATATTTTAGTCATCAATGAAAGATCCAAATGAAACCCATATTGTATACAAGTATTTCGTGTTGTAATTTACTATATATTAATAATAATTTTGATTATATTAGCATGTATTTATTATTCTGACATCACTAATGGTCATTACACATATGACATTCAATATTTCTAGCTGTCTAAGAAACTCATTGGTCATTATTTAGACCATCCATATACAACTATTTATACATATATGTATTTCCTCAAGGTTGCAATTTTTTTTCACACATTCAATGACATGTTTTGAATTTTTATTCCATTATTCTTTCTTCCATGTGAGTTTCGGAACTATAGAGACCTCAAAGCCACATGTTGGGATTATTTTTATGTACAATCCCATTAGAAATATTATATTATGGATTAGAAACATTTAATTAATTATTACATTCTCCCTCGATAGTCTATATTAAAATTTGGATATACATTAAATGAGTTTTTCCATTTAAAAACTATATAGACTTCCCAATTATTTTGTTCAAATTTGTTAAACATGTATAAAAATAAATATTAATAAAATTAAAATTTACATTAAATGATGTTTGTTTTTTCATGAAATCATATGCACTTGCATTTCCCTCTCAATTAAGATCAGATTTATCATTTTTTCCAATCATAAAAGGGATGGTACATTGTTGTTCATATATCATCCAAATGATTTTTAACATTTTTACAGGGTATTATTCCTTGAAATGGAAACAACAAATACTAAAAAAACAATTATGTGATGAATACTAAATATAAAAATGGGTGTGGTCACCATTAATATTCTTCCATTATTCATGGTAGTTTTCATTGGTCAAGGGGATGAATGGTTTGGATTATAAGCCAATTATTCCAGGAAATTATTTACTTCTTGTAGACTCTATAATATATTTAATAAATAATCATGAATCCTTAACTAATAAAAAAGTAATAATGGTTTCACCAATTCCAATAATTCAATTTATATAATGAAGTTGATATAAATATGAATAGGAATTTGTGGTTTTAAAATAATCCCCTAATTAATTTTTGATTCTTTTGAGTGAATCTATCATGCCTAAATCTATGGATTTTAATGATTTCTCATGAGGTGGGTTTTTTTGTATTTAATATTAAAACATGAAAATTCATCATACATATAATATTATAATTTGTATCAAATCAAATTCAGTACTATTCATTGGGTAAGGAAAATTAATAGTTTTGCTAATACTCAATGTGGAATCATATGTATCTTTCAATGAACATGAATTTGTGCCACATGGATTGTTTTAATTTTCTAGGGATCACACCATGATATGAGGAAAATAATAGTGTGAAATTAATAATTGTAATTTGATAATTGTTGTATATCTCTAGTAACATGAGAGTCGTGTTAATAATTAAAAATAAGTAACTATAGAAGATCAATCATATTTAATTAGGGTATAAAATTAATTTTTACATATTCATATACACCTAGGATACCATGAAAAAATTATTATGTCATGAATGATTCAAAAAAATTAAATTAGGATGCGATTACAAATGATCATCACTAATATACTTATCCTAGTCTGTAGTCCATATGAGGAAATTATTTTATCATTGTGTATATGATTCATATGATCTAATAGTAATTCTATTTTTGGATGGTATGTTTTTCTCAATACTATATATATCTATGTGGACTAAAAAAAGATATAGAAAAACTAAAATGTGAAACCTGAAACACTAATACAAAATAATCCTCAACGAACACCATACGTTCATATTATATCATGGGAATATAGATTTACGAGTATTCAAAATATGTTGGACTCTCATATTTTTATGAAGTGAAAAACATTCATTAATGGATCAAAAATCACACAAAAATATTTAAAACATCTCATTGAAATTGAAATATATTTGAAAATTTCCATTATGACATCCTTCTATATAGAAATAGGAAAATGAAGTGGTTATATTATCCCAGCAGGTATCTTTTCCTCATAATTTATCTTCTAGAATGAAATATATAAACCTATATATTCTATAGGTAATGATAACATTTAAATAGATGCATATTCAATTTATCAAATTATGATACATGATTCAATTATAATTGTTTAGTTTCATTGGAATCTTATAAATGTAATAAATGTTTCTATATTTGGTATAAATTATCTCCCACTATGTTCTTCATATGTATTTTCCATTTTATACAAATAATTTAAAAAAATATTCATCAAAAATTGGGAAATGTGAAAATATCAAATGGTAAGGTAAGATTCATAGTAATTTAAAAAATATTTTAATGATCATATTAACATTATAGTAGAATATGATTTTGATGACATGATTTTTCATTTTAAAATTAAACATATAATAAGACTATAAACATATTTATTCAATAAATAAATATTCATTGTTTATAATACATGAATCATAAAAAAATGAATAATTATAAGACATTAGAGAATCTAAATGGTATAAAGCTAATGTTATTGGAGTATAAATTACCATAGGAGAAAAATAAAATCTTCATTTATGATTGAAGATATTCTCTTATAGAATAGTTTCATTCCCCATGTCAACATGTCCATAATTGTGGTTATCTTATTAAAATATAATACGTGATATATCACCTTAATTAATAAGTTTTATTCCCATATCCATTCATTATTATCTTATGGGATAACTATATTTACACAATATAAGAGAGTAATATATAGTTATGTTTATAATGATATCCTAATTATAATCTAATCATATCTGATCCATGGGATCATAATTAATTCTCCATATATTATAATTCATATAAAATTATTGGGTTTAGATAAAAATGAACAAATCAACATAGAATATATTAGTTAAATGAAATGTGTTTCATAAAAAAAATCAACTTGGATAAAAAATAAAATAAAAGGAATACGGACATTATTATTTTCGAATTATTCCCTTTAATATATAATTGAATTTTTTTTGAGGAGAATCCCATTTTATATTAATAAGAAAATATTTTTAAGGTAACAATATACAATATATTAAGAAAAAATTATAAAAAATATTATTGGAAAGGTCAAAATTTTACATTAATGTATTTTGTGGTCAATATGTTTTTAAATATTGTTCATTTCAAAATAAAAATGAATTACACCATTTATGGAGATGGCTGGTTATATTTATGCTTGAATTATTCCTTCACATTTAGATTGATTGAGAAAAACATATATAATAATTACCTATTCCAAAAAACATTATTATTACATGTATCTCATATAAATAATTTATATTGATTATCTCTAACCTTATTATAAACCATTTAATGTTAATTTAATGTTGAAATGTGTTTTATTCTTAAATTGGTTCCCCACACATATAAAAGAGATACAATATCATTTTTTAAAGGATTAGATAGTATAAGTTATTTTTGATATTATTAATTCAATTAAATAATTATTTATTAAATGATAAATATAATCTCTATGTCCATAATAATTTTAATTAATGAAATATAGAGATAGAAGATGAATTTTATCACATCCAGTTGGTGGTAATACACATGTACTCACGAATGATACATAAACATTCAATTTGATTGAATGAAGGGGGGGGGGGGTGGTATTTTTCGTTCATTAATCATAATAAAATGCATGTTTATTAAAGATAAATATTTAATTATTTTACAATTAATACCATATTATTTCAATTTATAGGAAAAGAAATAAATAAAAGAGGGAGAATATGATAATTAATTATTATATTATAATTTATTTATTTATTATCTATTAATCACTATATAATGGTATTTTATTAATAATAAAATCTATAATAGTTAAATCGAGATATTTAGATGTGAATTTAGTAGTTATTAGTTGTGATATATTTCTCAATATATATTAATGAAAAAAATAAGGCGCGTCAATTTATATGCGCAATAGGGGAAAAAAGTTGAATTTTAGTAAATATTTATTTAATATTATGTGGAAATCAATTAAATTTATTTTAAATGTAATGAAATTCACTAGTGAATAGGATAATAATGATGTTTGTCCATTGAAATGCATTAATTTGTGTTTTTTTCTTAACGGTCCATTATTTCTTGGATTAACCCTAGGTAAAATAATTTCATCTACAATACCCCAACCCTTGATTCCCATTGCTGATATATAGTAACATAAAATAGGAATTTTTTCAACAAATAAAATCCCAAAGGAGAAAAAAGTTTGGTATTCATTGTAAACTTGATAAATATGTTATTATGGTATTACAAAATAATACACTAATTAGAACAAATTTTTTTTTTCAATGATAAATGTAATCCATCAATAATATACCTCCATATATTTATTAGTTAACTTCTTGTATTTTTTGGTATGGGGAAAATAAATATGATAGAATTGATCCATAATAGTAAATTATATAGGATGGAATAATGAATAAATTAGAATAATGATTACGATGAGAATAATAAATGATCATAAATTTTATTTTATAAATTAACTAAGAAGGATGTTCGTTGATAATATGGAAATGTAATAAATAGAAAACACATTCCATTTAAATTACAAGATTAGGAATAATAAATATGTAATGGTAAAACATAGAAAACACAATAAATTATATCAAACAATTGAGATTAAAAGGATTCCATACACTTTACCATAGTGAAACATCATTGATAATAAATATCACATTAAAATGAAAGAAATTAGTTATTATTTTTAATCATTTATGTGGAAAATGAAATCCAAAAACATCATTTCCATTCGTAAGAGGTTTTTATAATTTATATTAAAATATATTGATTTTATGCCACTAACATGTATGCAGAGAACATGTAGAGTCATTGACGAGTTATATAAATTCTGATCTCCAATGATTACATCCTATCCATATAATTATTAACATCAAAAATTAAATTTAACAAATAAAAATATTCTTTATCAAATATCCACATTGAATGAATAATATAGATTTATCAATATTTCCCAAGAAAGTAAAATAACTATAAATATAAATACCATATATAAAAATGGTATATTGATTATGTCATAATCATATCAATTATAATGATAAGGATCATTTGATGTAATTTAATGATAAATGATCATATGAAATTGAATGTTTCCACAGGACCAAAAAAAGAATCATGTTTGTTATATTCAGAAATATCTTTATACATGGAAATCATAGGCCATCCATTGAATGAATAAAAATGGTATCAATATGAAATATAAATATTTTAGTGAGGTTATGGATTGTTAAAATATATAATATTGTAAAAACATTAAGAAAATACTTGAGAAGATATCATTTTATTTGGGAAAATATTTTTAGAAAAAACATTTCATTGAAAAAAAAACAGTTATAAATCATTTTCATTAAAAAATTAATATTAATCATGAAAAATATGATTCAATGAAATGATAGTGTATAAATTTTTACATTTTACATTGGGTAAAAGGAACCATAATTTTTCAAGAAAAAATGATATGAAAAGTTAATTATTCTAATAGAGTCAAAAATATTCCACTGAAAATCTATGTAAAAGAAAAAAGGAAAATAATGTCAATAAAAAATAATTTTTTAATGTTGAAAAACATTTCTAGAAAAATAGGTGTTTATAATAAAAATTTTTCTCATACTAAAATGAGATACAAGATCTAAATTCCTTGAAAAAATGTTTTAAAACATTACATGTAACAAAGAGTAGAACAATTATAATGTTAGGTAAAAAGGTAATGATTAACCAAAGGATAAAAAACAACTGTTTATTTAAAAATGATCCCATTATTTCTAGATATTGAAAATCATGTGTAAGCAATCAAAAAAAATTAGATGGTGGAATAAAACATTAAATAGACCATAACATTTATGTGGAAATAAGTAAATAAATTTATTATGTATAAAAATTGTAAATAAACTTAAAAATATTAAATAGAATAGTTTATTTTAATTTTTTTACCAAATAATCTTATAATATGAACAACATTGAGATGGTAATAAAAAACTTTTAATGAAGCTATGTTAATAAATTCTTTTGTACATGGTAACACTAAATTAGTATATCTTTTGGTGAAATAAAAAAAAATCAAAATGACTACTGACTGAATCAAGAAAATATTTTTCAATGTGAATGTATTTACACCATATATAATAAGGTTAACAAAAATAATGTATGTCTAAAAGAATGGAAATTAGAATGTAGTCCAATATAAATTGGTAACATTTAAATTATAACCCCCTAGAAATATATAATTTCAAAGGAATATAAAAAAAATATTATATATATTTATTCTTGATATAAATTAAAAAATGGATAGTATATTCACCACAAAAACTAATTTTGTGGGGAAAATGGAGTATGAATCACAAAAAAATAAATTTTACACTTGAATATCATACCATGTGTTTCCTTACTTGTGGACATCCATTAACATATTGTATAATAGTTATACACATGTAAATAACTTATTCCAGAACCATATTAACATTCATGATAAAAAATATGATATTCATATAGTATCTTATAACACATTTGTAAGTAATCATTCATTATTTTCAATATTTTGAGAATTAATTTTCTAGTTTTTTTAGTATGTTTGGACTTGTATTTTATGGTTACTATAAAAAAGTTCTTTATTAAATATTCCACATAATGTAAAACATTATGTAATTATCACATATATTCATTATATATGTTATTATAATAATTATATACATTTTAAATATTAAAGTAAATTCAACATTCATAATGATGATATGTCATATGTACAAATGAATGATGCGCTCAATTAATTTATTTATTAAAATATTGATAATATAAATTATATATATTTATATTATAATTCCATATATATATTTTTGTATTATATTTACTATTTTTTTATTATGACTATAATTAATACATTCCATATATAGTAATAAGGATCCACATCACTTTAATGAAGCATTATTTCAGCGTTCCAGAAATGATGTTATCATATTTAAAGAATATGTTTTTAATAATGGGTTTATTTATTTAAAAATTTCATAAGAATGATGATATTATAAATAAAATATATATCATATATAAACTGATCTACCATCATATTTCCCTCTATGATATGTTGTAATGTAAGAACAAAAAATCATCGTTTTACAAGGTGGTAGTTTAAAGTACATGGATTGGTAAGTTTCTTTCCCATTGGATGGAAGTGTGTATAGGTGTAGGATAATAACAAAAAATAATAACATATATGTTTATTTATAACTATTTTATTATTGTATAATAATTTTATAATAATAATTTAAGAGGTTGATTAGTAAATGAAACAAAATTTTATCGTTGAAAATGATACATTTTATTTTGGTAACTCATTTTGGTCTAAATCAGAATAAAACCTGAGTTCCCTTTATGACCAAGGTGATTCAGACAACATTATGAGAGATATATTGTTATATTTCTTGGGAATATTATGGTCGATCCAATGTGGCCTCATATGTATGAGGATGTGGGAGGGATGAGTGCCACTTTTTGTGGTGAGCAGTGGCATTCTGCTAAATATGAAAGGGTAATCATTATTGACTGGTCAACCCTAAATAATTTCCATCCAATAATTGTACTTATTCTATAAAATGGATATTATATTTTAAATATTTTCAGATATTGATATTGTACATGTTTATAGGTCATTTTCGGTCTTAACCGTAAGGTTTAGTCCATTGTTATGCTATTTTTTCGTAATCATTATAATCTATTTTAATTAATTTTAGTAATAATTATTCAAAAAACCTATGTTGAAAATATTTGAAAATACAAATTATTCTATTTCAAAATAATGAATAATTTCATCCAAATGATTATAACTTATGTCAATGAAATTAATTTAAATTTAATTGTGCAGATAAGAAGAAAAATCTGGTATTTAAATAAAATATGTTGATATTATTTAGATGTGTTTATATATAATTTCAAATGAAAATTTTATTCCAATGACCTAAATTGGATTAATTAATCAATAATTTTCATATTTATACTTTTAAACCAAATCAAAATAATATTTATGTATATAATTTATTTAGAAAAAAAAATTTGAATTGAAGTTCATTAATTTTCACTATTTATCAAAAAATTAAATATCATAGAAAAAGACAAAAAAATAATCCAAATTTTATTTTTAATGTACATAGATAAAAATGATGTTTATTATTACATATAAAATTTATAATTGTCAAAAACATTGATATAAAATTTATTCCCCCAAAAAAGATGGTAAATGTTACATTATAAAAATATATGATTTTTATGTGTAATATTGTGTTTGTTCTCATATAAGGCTTATAAAATATATTGGATGGATTTCAAAACTGTTCCTTGGATATATAGCACATATATTCAATAATATTTTAGTAAATTATATTCATAAAAACCAATTTAGTATCTAGGTTTAATGTGCTATATTAAAGAATAATATTTTTATAATATATTATCATTTCAAAAAACATGGTCTTTTGTATAATTATATACATTGAAGAAAATCATTGTTTCATACGACAAAAGATAAAAAAATTTCATTTCAATTTCATTCATAGACTGATTTTATTTCAAAATAAAAATATATTCTAATGTCTCTGGACATTATATTCCTCTATGTGCTTGTTATCATCTGTCATACATTCTATTGAATACAATATTCGTGTTTCTGAATATCATGGTGTTACATTCTCCCCAACAAAAATAAATTTTATCATCGTAATCTAATCTAAAAATTATTTATAATTTTTTTGATATTTCTAATTATGAAATTCCAATGTAGATATATATATACAAGGATTAATATTATATATATTTATAGTTAGTGATTTATTCCATCAATCACAAACTTGTGAATTTTCAATAGGCAATTGAAAGAAACATGGACCTAAATCAATGATGATTTAAAAGTCAATCTCTCAAAAAAATTATGGTATAAGGATAAAAATTTATTTTAAATCATTTTCATGTTATTGGGATGTTCATTTACATCCAAAAAATATAAGTAAATATACTTTCATTACATATTTATTTTTCGAAATATTATTTATTTATTTATGCATTGATATGTTTTTAATTAATCCACTACATCAGGAAATATAAATCCATAAAATAGAATTGATGCCTGAGGCACTAAATTTTAATTATAATGGATCATAAGGCCCATAAATGGTTGACATCTCTAACTCTATGTCTATAAATTTTATCCAAATTCAAAATGATTAATACAATAATATATAAACATAAAAAGTAACACTATTGTTCCACCATAAATATTTATTCTTCAATTTTTTTTTTCTAAAATTGTTTAATTTCAACTCTGACATTTAGTATGTCAGATTTTGAAAATAATTCCTTATAATTTTACGATTTTGTGTTTATGTTCATCAGCCTTTCTAAACTCTCTAGGTTTTCACCGAGTATACATAATTTCATTTTTCTAATAATACATTAGTATAATATCCAAAAAGAATATGATTTTCATCATTTAAATAAGGGTATTAACAAAATATTTTATTAACTATTGTTTTCAATACAACATTAATACTTAAATACATCATCCATTTCATTTCACATAGATCATTCATTGGTCTAGATTTATCCAATAAAAGTGGGAATATACTCCAGTAATGGTTGTGTTCCAACCATTCAATGAAAACAAACATAAATGGTTCTAAATGTTCTTTTTTAATTCCTCACATTAGTCTCTTCAATTTCCATATACTATTATTGGATTTGGGTTCTTCTTTCCCAATCATAAATCTTTTCCATGTTCCATGGAAGAATTTTCTTGGGTCCCTTTATCACAACCAAGTTCTTCATTAAATTTACTTATATTTATTTTATTTTTCTCCTATCACACCATATGTTTTACCTATGCACCCCCAAATTTTAGTGGCATTTGGATATGTTTTAAGTGAGAAATGAGGGTGCAAGATTTATGTGCACAGTTTTCCAAATCGTTCCCACAAACCATGAACCCATGTCATGGTTATTAAAAATGAATTAAATGTCTTATTTCTACCCCACCCTGATTTATCATAATTTTCCTTTTTCATCCACACTTTGAACCTAATAGCCATGACAGTCATCAAATCCTCTCAAACCCAATTTGGAAATCCATTTTGAAGGGGCATATGGTGGAGGAACGTCACACAATATCAACCAAGTGTTTCCCCCTCTTAGTTTAAACCCTTTTTATGAAGTTCATTCAAATTTCATTGAATTAAAAAATTACCAGAGGGTAGGGTATCGAACAAAGTGTTTATATTTTGGTTTTCATTGCCTAATATTTTTATGTTAGGCACGATCAACCTTCATTGAAGTGCGGCGATGCTGCGATTGAATTTTCGATCAAGGGATTCTATTTTTTTTTCAATTCTAGTATGTGATTCCATTTATATGAAATCCTTGTTACATAAATTTTTTTGTTTATAATATTTTCATGTTTCTCTAATTTTATTATGGAGATATTTTTTTACTCGTATTTGTAATGAAAATGATGTTTAAGTTCCCTTTTAGGTATAATGATGGTTTTTATAGAAATATTTTATTGGTTCATTGGGGATTCCCTATAACTAAATGTATGTTTTTATTGAAATTTATCAATGAATCAAATCATATTTTTAATGTTTTTCTCCTTTGGTTGTTTCTGCAAAAAATGTTTTAATGGTGATTTTGAAGCATATGAACTTTATGTTCCAAGATTGAGTGAAAATTGAGTTTATAAAATTATATCAATTATTAGTTCCTATAGGGATTCCATATAAATAATTTATTGTTTTAATTGAAAGTTATTGGGTTGAAATTTTCGTTCTGGGGACTTATAAGTGAGCACTTAATATGCAATGTGTGGATTTTAAGGTGTTTTGGGTGCAAAAAAATGCGAGATTTTGAGAAGATTATTCATGGAAAGTAAAAATGTTTTTTGTGTGTTTTAAGTGGTTGAAAGTTTATATAGAAACTTGATTGTTTTTATGTGAACATTAGTGGTGTTTTATAAGAATCCTTTTTCATTTAACATTAATAAATTGTTTTGTCAGAAAGGGGGGGAGCCCGAGAACCCAGGTGGGAAGATATGTACTTGTACACTACTAATCTGCGACACTTTTATCCTTGTTTCACTTACCCTATTGGATAATGAAAACTATAAATAAACTATATTGATGATTATTTGGGAACACTAGTTTATTTGTATGTTCCCTATTAGTTTCTCACTCACAAGAATGGATTGTGACATGGATATTTTACACCGAGGTACAAGGTACATTGGGCCTGAGACTATCTACTGCCAAGGGGTGTTCTCAGTTTTGGGGATCATTGGATTTGTTGTAAATACCCTTATCATATGGTGTGTTTGGATATAAATCACAGAATATTACATGTCTTATTTCAATGTGTTAAAATTATGAATTTATTATTTTGAAAAAAAATTAGAATTAAAAGTTTCATTTCTGAGAATTTATCGTCACTTTTCATTACATATTAAAACGGTTTGATTTTTTCCCTTGTGTTTCACACTAATTTGAATATTTCGGTGGGATCCTATTGGTATTAGTATAACACCCTACTTACAAAACATGGGAGTTTGTAGACCTGATTATGTTTGGAATAGGTAAAGGCAAAGCCTCAGGTGATGGCGGTTTGGGTTGTTAGTCCCCTCCTTTGATGTAGTGTAGTGGAGACAGCATGGAGGTGATGACCCCTTGTCATGTTGAGTCTTTGTGGCTAATTTTGTTCTTTTTTTGGACCTATTCCACTTTGTTTGAAACCATGTATTCAGATCTTGTTTCTATTAAGTCTTATTTGGAATGATAATTTCAAATTCAAATAATTGATTGTTTTTAAGGTTTAATGCTTTCTTACTCTAGTAAATAATTCCCAAAACAAATTTATTGATAACCGAGAACTTGTTCCATACCATGGGGATATGGAGATCCCTTTAGAGGATATCATGGGCTGGATTTTCTGCCGGTATTAGTGGAGACCATATTTGGTTTAGGGGAAAATGGTATTAAATGAGTTTAATGTTTTTGGGATATATTAATATTTTGGTATGAGTCAGGATAGAAAAAAATCTAGGACTATCGGAGCATGGGATTTTGGTAGATGATAGGGATCCTGGACATCACCTCCCGTTGAAGACCTTGAGTCACTAAGATTCATTGTAATTTTCTGATTTACTTCACTTCCATGTAAGACGTGTGAGTTGTAGACCACACAAGGACATCGATTGGGGGTGGAGTTATTGTTTTATATTATTATTGTAATGTTTTTAGGTTATTTATATTTGATTTATTTGATTAAAATTTTATGAATTCTGATATGGAGTATTGTATTTTTGTTGTTTCATTTTGTAGAAACATGCGTCCCCTGAATGCTCCCACGAACCAACGAGAGGAAGCTTGAGAGAGTTCTCCCACACCGATTGATCATTATCTAGTAGAGGATGTTTTACAGGATTTCCAATCCTTTTGACAGAAAACATACCACATTCCCATTATTCTTATGCAAGAATACAGGTGTCTTAGAAAAGATAAATCTCAAGAGTTTCTGGAAAAACATCCTCTTACGTTGTGAGGCAACATATAACCCCAAAAAATAGGGGAATGACTCGCTAATATCGATCACATGTTTGAGTTCCGGGAAATACCTAAGGATTTTAGGGTGAAGTGTTCCTCTTTTGTGTTGTAGGATACCGACTAAAACGTTTTGGAGTCAACACTTCATACTGGGATGAATAAGCAGATGCGTTGGGGGGATTTCAAGGCCATCTTCATTGACCAGTACTTCTCTAATGTGTTTTATTTTTCTAGATACCCAGAGATCATGGAGCCTATTAAGTGGAATCATTCTAGGTTGGAGTACACCATCGTTTCTAGGATCTAGTTTAGTATGCCTCTGAAATCATCTCGAATAAACAGAGAATTCCTTGATGTTTCAAAAAGGATTGCGACTCGAGATATTCTTCCAGGTTTTCTTGTTCATGCTAAGGACCTAGGACGAGGTCATTTTCTGAAAGTGTATGATTTTATTCATCATAATGTTAGGTCTAGTTTTTAAGGAACTCTAATAGCAGTGGGTAGAAACATATCTTTGGAGAAGAATAGGAATCAAGAGGTGTAGGGGAAGAAGTGTTGGGTAATTTCGAGCCACTCCTCCAGGCAGTTTTCATTTATGGATTCTGATGTGAGGTACGGCCTATTATAATTGTGTGGTAGGCGAGGATGCATCCAACCATTATGATACTTCTCTTAGTATCCATGTTATTATTCTGGATTTTTTTGGAAATTTTCAGCTCTTTTTCCAGGTGGCATGATCACTTCAAAGTGGGGCGGGATCAGTGGCATCAAATGAAGTGCATGGTCAGTTAGAGCTATCGTGGATGGGGGGATATCATTTTTGTGGATGTGGTGGGAGGTATAGGTCATCTTTTGAGCATATCTAGTTTTTTACACATCCATAGACTACTGTTCATTCACAGGTAGGGACCATGCATTTTTATGCGGTTGATCTGGAACCAGAAGTATTAGAGGTGGGATCGTCGACTATTCAAGGTACCATTTTGATTTCATCTTCTATAGTTGATACTATTATTGATAATGGTTCATATATTTCATTTATCTCTTCCATATCGTGAACACAGTAAATTTACCTACTGATTTTCTGTCTTTTGCGACGGAGTTGGTGACGCCGCATGGAAAGAATAAGGTGTAGAGTCTTAGGTACCCATCATGTGTGCTCTCCATGTTAGGGATTGAGATGGTGTGGGACCTATTGGTCTTGGATATGGATATTTTCGATTTTATATGTGGATTGGATTTTCTAGTACACTTTAGGTAACAGATCTATTTCTATTTGAAGCAAGTGAGTTTCACGACACCTGATGGGATTCATCAGGTTTTTCGTGGAGAGAGGGATCCTCAGTTGGGACGTGTTGGACATACACTCCCATATATCGGAAGAATTATATTTTTTTTATCAAAAATCATGGAAGAGTATGATGGTCTTTAACCAAATGGTGCACTACCTCATGTATTGAATCAGTTTCTGGAGTTATTCCTTTAATATTTTTCAGGTTTTCCCATGGAGTGTGATGTGGAGTTCAAAATTGATCTTGTGTCGGGAACACAAATGATATCTATTTATTCATATCATATGTAACCCACTGAGCATAGGGAATTTAAGGTATATTTTTATGACATATGAACCAAAGTATTACTTCATCGAATCATCTCTTCTTGCACTACTCCTTTGTTGTTCATGAAAAAGGATGACAGATCGCTCTAGTTGTGCATTGACTACCATTAGCTGAATAAGGTTGCAATTAAGAACAATTACTCTATGCCTAGAATATACGATTTGATCGATTAGTTGATGGGGGAAAAGAGGTTATCAAAAATAGATTTGAGTTTGGGATCCCATCAACTCAGGGTGAAATAGGTAGATATCCCGAAGACTGGATTCTGAAGCAGTTATGACCACATTGATTATTTGGTCATGCCCTTAGGATTCACTGATGCTCAAAATGTCTTTATCACAATCATGAATAGGGTGTTCCACCAGTATTTGAATTTCTTTATTGTGGATTTCATGGATTACATTATTATATAATCTATCTCTTAGGAGGAACACCAATATCACTTGAGAATAATTTTGGTTACATGGCAGGATCACAGCCTCTTCGAAAATTTGTCAAAGTTCACATTCGGGATTAGGGAGGTGAAATTTATAGGGAATGTGATATTATAGTAAGGGGTATATGTGTACCCCTATATGATATGTGTGTCCATGACATGGGAGAAACCAAAAAATGTTTCCTTGGTATGGATCATTATTACAGGTGATTCATTCAGAATTTCTCTCTGCTTGCTTCACTGATGACCGTACATAACCCGAAATGGGTGGAGTTTATATGGGGCCCAGAATTCCATTCATCCATCGAGGAGATGATGTAGTGGTTGAATACTTCCCCTGTACAGATTTTTCTTGATGTCGGGAAGTGGTATCTGTTCTATTGTGTTACTTCATGTCTCAGTCATGGGTGCATGCCTGGCAGTCAATAAATCTTACCACAAAAAAAAATTACCCAACCTATGAACTTGAGTTCAAAGTGGGGATGAATGATTTAAAGTCATGCCATCACTACCTCATTGGAGAGATGTTTTTGGTCAACTTTGATCCCAAAAGAATGTTCAATATCTTCTCATAAAAGGAACTCGATCTGAGGCAATGCCTTTGGATATAGTAGTTGTAGGGGTTTAACATCAACATTTTTTATACCCTAGGAAATGGAAATGTAGTGGTATATTAATTGAGAAGAAAGTTAAAAATTCAATCCTTGAGGAAGTCCAGTGACGAGTGGGCACTGATGGGCCTATTTTTGTAGATGCATGTGGAGACCAGATAGTGGAGTGAAGATGAATTCATTGCAAGAATTCAGTTGACTCCTTCTTTGTTGGAGTTCATTCAGTGAGAATATCCCAATGTTAAGAATTTTCAGTAGTCGAGGCTCTATATTCATGGTGGGGAGACATCCCGTGATTGGTCGTCGTCTCTAGATTTCATCTTATTCTTCATGGGCTGCTCCATATTGCCGTAATATCTGTTTAATGCAGTGATGGGTGATAGCCACCGGTCCCATGGGTCTATCCATTATAGTGCATCTATGAAGTATTATGATGTTCAATTATAGTTCTTGTGGCCAGGAATGCGACATGACATAATAGATATTGTTTTAAGATCCAACACATGTCATCAAGTGAAGGTGGAGCACCATAGGCCCTCATGTTCGCTCCAACCACTACCCATTCCTACCTTGAATTGAGATGAGTTTTACATGGAATACATTTTTGGTATTCCTCATACACCTTTGGGTAATAATTTCATTTGGGCAGTGATAAAAAATCTAACCAACTCATCCCACTTCATCTTTATCAAAGATAAACTTAAAGTGGATGAGTTGGACTATTTGTATCTTCAGGAGGTGGTAGCACTCCATGGGATGCCATCAGCAGTTGTCTCATATATTGGAAACCATGTTTCACTTCTTGGCTTTTGGTAGGCCTACATAAGGCCATGGGGTCACTAATCAAAGGAGCATGGCATACCATCCTTAAATGGATGTTCAGACAGAACAAGCGAATGAAATTATGGATGACGTGCTTCATGAATGTGTTTTGGGCTATGGAAGTTTTTGGAAAGATATTTTGGATTGGATGTAATTTCTTATAATAAAAGATACCACTAGTCAATATTAATGGACCCATTGAGGCACTCTATTTTCGTCCATGTCGGTCGCCCCGCATGTTGGGATGAGGTATGTGAGACTTCACTGTTGGTGACAATTCTTGATCGTGAAACTTCTAAGAAATTCAACTTGATCTGGAAGTTCTTGTTGATAGCTCAGAGTTTTCATAAATATTATGATGACTGGATGAATCAAGACCTAGTGTATTTTGTGGGTGATAAGGTATTATTGAATGTGGTCCCTCGTATGTGCCATCATCTATTGGGGAGGCATGGGATGATGACGCCATGATATTTCAGCCCTTTTGAGACCATTGATAATATTGGAAAGGTGGATTATATGATGACCTTACCATCTTAGTTGAAATCCATCCATTACGTCTTCCATATCTCCTAGTCATATAAACAAAACACAGATCCGTCCCATGGGTAGAGTTGGGATGAAATGGCGATAGAGCATTACTTGTGAGTTTATGAGCAGCTTGTGCAAAAAGTGGACTCCCAATGGAAGGTGATTTGAGAAAAGTTTGTTCCACTGATATAGGATCCTTGGACGAATGGTAGTGATACACATGAGACCTGGGAGTGGATATCCGGGGTTGTGAATGATTACCCATTATTGGTTTCCGATCAATCCTCTAGTCAACTTTCTGGGATGAAAAGTTTTCAAGGTGTGGAAAATTTTCACCCCTACATTCTTCATTAAAGGAACATGTATTTCATATATTTTTTCCTAACATCACACCCTAATTCCTCCATATGGCACCACAAATTTTGGTGGAATTTGGATATTTTTTGAGGGGATAATGGAGGGTCCTTGGTTTTGGTAAAGAGTATTCCAAACCATGAAAAAAAACTATGCACCCAGGTCCAGCTCATTTAAAATGAGTGAAATGAATTGTTTCCCACACATGATTTATCCTAATTAGCCGATTTCTCTCCCACATTGAACCTAATATTCATTTCTGCCCTCAATTCCTCTCAAACCCTCATTGGAAGTCCATTTTTATGGAGGATTTGGTGGAGGAACTTAAAATAAACTAAAGTAAGTATTTCTCCGTCTTAGTCTCTCTCTTTTTTATAATGTTTCATCTAATTTACATAAAGTCCCAAATTACTGTAGGTTAGAGTTTATAACATAGGGTTTATATTAGGGTTTTCATAGTCCAATATTTTGATTTTAGGATCAATCTACCTATCTTGAGGTGAGGTGGGGGTGAAATTGATTTTTTCGCACAAAGGATTCAATGTTTTAACAATTTTGGTAGGTGATTCCATGTGTGTTTAACAACCCAAGCTTCCACGGTACACTTCTCTATGAATAATACAATAGTTTTTGTTGTACGCAATTTCGAGTTCTAACATATGAAAACTAATCAAACATGCTGTTATGAATAGTAATACCCATTTTCTGAAATTTTATAAATATTATCATTAAAAATGGAAATCATTTTTGGATTCAGAGTATCAAATTTATCTTATGGTGAATTTTTTGTATTTTTCTGAAAACTGTCAATTTTTTATGAATAGTGAAAAGAATTGAGTTCTAGTTAAAAACAGGATTTCAATTTAAAAATGATTTATTTTATATAAACTTTTTTAGTTCAAAATAGTTTCATAATACCTATATAAGTTTAATGTAGTTCATAGGATTCAATTTATAATAATTTTAGATATATAAAATTTATCAAACATTTTACCATATTTTACCCACCTCCATAGAGAATTTTAAAATTCACATTAAACATAATTTTACCACTTCTGTGAGTGGAATTTAAAAAAATCCTAGAGACACGATTGATATCAGTATGAAATATGTGGTTCAATAAGATGAAATTTTTTTGTTGAATAGTAACTTTTTACTTTTATTTACAACGGTTAAATGTAAGGGTAATTAAGGGTTAAATTGATATTATTATTACCGTAAAACATGTCGTAATTATATTTTATAAGTATAATTACACCAAAAAAACCTTATGAATTATCTATAAACCACTTTGGTCCACTTGGATTAGATTATGACAATTATTATTATTAAATTCAAAGAAGAGTTAAAAGAGTTAAAATCAAATTTTAATAAATAAAACATTTTTAATATAGTGTTATACATCAGATAAATTCAACTATAAATATTAATTTGAAAAATAAAATGATTTCATACATAATCGTATTTTATTTAAATTTGTTAGACAGTATATTATTAAATTTATTTATGACATAATGACGATGCAGTAATTTCCTAATTAACGAATTATTATAATAACTGATATTATAAATATCATAATAAATGTAATTTGAGACTTATTATAAATTAAAAAATATTCTAGGTTAATATGACATATTAGGGTTTATTAGATGAATTTTTTTTTAAGTAATAATGTTGTTATGAGTTTATAAATAACAAAATACCAAATAGTGTCAAAATTGACATAAAAGAGTTTTTAAATAAAATATTATATTATTAATTGATATTCTATTCCTAAAAATATAAGGATTGGGAAAAAGACTTATCTAATGATAGGTTTATCATTAATGAACAACTTGGGGTTTTATTGGAAGTATATACTATGTTTATTAACCATATAACAAAAAATACAAAAAGATATTGTATAAGTCAAACTATTTAACCAAGAGTTAAATATAAAAGAAAAAGTCAATATAGTGACCCAATCTTGTCTAAAACCTATTTGTTGAGTGGTTTTCGACCCATCCCACCCATTAAAATTAAATAATCCATTTTGGAGCCATTATAAACTTAATATGATTTTATTATAAAATAATATTTCTAGCTTTTCCTAAGGTGACCCTTACCCCTTCTATAAAAGGGCACTCCCCCTTCTCTCTAATTCACACCTTCAAATCCATTTGGATCAGTTGAACTCTGCCCAAATACCCTTTAAACATTACTAACTTCATCCTAGAGGCCTTCCTTTAGTCCTAATGCCATCCTAATGATCCCTTTTGAACAAATAAAAAGGAAGAACCCGAATAAGAGGTAAATATTTAATCACCTCTTTCAAGTTCCTTTCTTCTTCCACTTCCTTTTTCATTGTTGTTTCCATTGAAAAAAATAACTCCAGTATCTTCTATACAATTTTATGTTATTATAAATATTTTACAACCAAATTAATTATTTTATCCATCCATTTAATGACATGTCACCATACGTGCATATGTACGACATACCGTCTCCACGTTGTGGTGTAATTGTTATTCAATACATTATTATTTGGGTGGTTATAATAATGATGTGTAATTGATGTAAATAATAAATATAACCTGATAATAATTTTTTATATATGATATACCATCCAATTATATATTATTTTAATATCAAAAAAATGATATTGTCGCTCGTGTGCACATACGAATTACCGTCTCCACGAACGCGGTGAGATTAATTCCCCATCGTATCCATTCAAGACTAATTTTCATTAGATGATTAAAAATAATGTTTAAATACTTCATATGATTATGGATATGAATAATATACATCCAATAATTAACAAATATGACTCACATAACAAATAATATAAATTAAAATGTATCTGTTATCACCCAAAACGACGATAATACTAAGATAATATTAACAAAGAAATGAAAAAAGACAATATATGATATCATATTAATGTATATGATTCTTGAATAATTTAATAACAATTATTTCACCATTATATAGGAGGTTTAACTACTCTTTACCAAGGAAATGTTCATGGTTAGGTTTAATTCTACAATCTCTTCATTATCTGAGGTTGTTTATACATAATTATCTACTATGACCACTTTATCATCCACATCCATGTTTTTTAAAAGTTTATTTCTAAAAATTGTTTACTAGAAAATGTCGTAAACTACTTTATAACCTTATTTGACCTTATATGTTTTGAATGGAATCTTTTCATCATTTTCCATACTTGGTAATTTATGAACTTTTCGACAAAATTATGATAAGAATATTTTTTTACTTATACGGAGGGTGCGGCTATTTTCCGCCGTTATAACATCTTCAAAGCTTCCCTTACAAGATTATAAGAATTTTTTAAAATATAACTATTTTATTTTATAATTACGTGACTTTTAAATTATTTCAAAATAGAA
This sequence comes from Viscum album, assembly GCA_963277665.1. Taxonomy (NCBI): domain Eukaryota; kingdom Viridiplantae; phylum Streptophyta; class Magnoliopsida; order Santalales; family Viscaceae; genus Viscum; species Viscum album. The sequence goes on from OY728135.1 coordinate 2,029,453,488, forward strand.
ATAGAAATTTCTTTAAAAAGGTTTTGATTTTATCTAATTCAACATCCATTGATGGATTTTATTATTTGTTTGAAGTTGATTAGTTATGATACAAAACATACATATTGTATTGAAGGTTTCGTGATATGTTGGACTGTGGATGTATTATTTCAGACCATTCATGGTTTATGGATAATGTATTGAATTTTAAAATGCTTGTTTTAATACAAATTTTTATGTTATGTTTAACACATTTGATATGAGGAATGCATTGGACATAGTAAGTGATGGGTGGAGCCAGCTATAGCTCCTCGATGCATCGGTAGGTATAATGAGACAAAATAGTGTCTTGGCACAAGGCCACGGCAAAATCTTATTTGTAGTCTTCGCAAAATTCCTTGAGTATGTGGTTAAGAAATTCAGGCATTATGCATTCGATCATTATGAATGTGGTTATTGATATTTCATGTGAATATTAGACTAGTAGAATATCCATGTGAGTATGTAAATGGAATTATTTGATTTTACCTTCACCATATTATGCTGATGTTCTAGTTTAAAAGTATTTTGTTTTTGTATTATACATTGCCTTAAATATTTATTTCTATTTTGGAATGTTTCTACTATATTGTTATCCTTACTGTGCATCTGAGCTCACCCATTTCTATGTTTTCTTTTTTCTAGGATGCGAAGAAGTATTTTATGACTGACCTGCATGGATAGTCTGAGGGGATATGAGTTTGGTCTATAGAAACAATGTTGATGTAGTTTTTTTCATTTTATAGTGTAATGTAATCTTTATGAATTTATCTAGTACTTCCAAGGCAACTAAACTAATCGCTCATTCGAGACATTATAATTTGTGGTCATGAAAATGTTATGTAATAATGAACCACCTCTTGGTCGCTGGGGTTGGGGCGTTACAATTGGTATCAGAGGATGTTTAGTAAAAACATTGGAATCTAGATTTAGATAAACTCTGATTAGAGCACATTTCCCTAAGATAGACTTTGAAAATTCGTATAGAATAACTTCATAGTATTTTCGTATTGTTGAGATTTTGTGACTTTTCTATGAAATACAGCCCTGTCTAGATATGAGCATGTGGAGGCGGCTCTGGAACAGATGTACCTAGGGGTAAAACCCAAAAACAACGCTTTGCGCTAGACTCGAATGAGAACTAGTGAACGACAACAACCCTTGTAGCACTCTTGGTTATGACACTCCCTGGGGATATGCTTAGGATAATTCTCATTTTCATTACAAACCATTATGAAGGGTTGATGAGTATATACATCCTCAAAGAAAACATATTTTATGATTATGGATTTTATCCACAAACTGTTCAATTTATGTTAACTGTTTTACATGTTTGGAATTTTGTATTTTGATTCATAAACTAATTTAGTTTATGCCATTGTTTAGAAATGGCTGCCAGTGGAAGGAATGGAAACTGCATCAATACCCGCACTCCATGCAAGGATTTCCCCTTGCTCCAGATAATTATAGTGGAGCTGGTTATACAACTGTTGCTGATCAGCTTATCACTATTCTGTGACAACTAAATCAGGTTATGAATAATAAACTTACACGTACAGAGCACCCTGATCCACAACGTCGAGGATAAATGTTAGACCGCTTCATGAGGAACAACCACCAACATTAAATGGGAGTATAAATCCATTAGTAGCTAAGAAATGGTTAAATCCCTTTGATAAAAAACTCAACGCCTTGGGGAGTAGCGAAAGGGAAAAGATTGTCATGGTAGTTTACCGCCCCACTGGAGATGTTGATCAGTGGTGGTTATTGATTAAAAATAAAAACAAAGATGATGACGTATCAAATATGGAATGAAAGGAATTTAAAGATATTTTCTTAGAAATATACTATCCTCATGACCATTTAGTAGATATGGAATGGAAATTTCTGAGTCTGAGGAAAAAGGGGGATGATAATGTCACAAAGTATGAGGCTAAGATTACAATGTTAGTGAGGCATGCTTCAGATTATATATGTAACCCAAGATTTAATAATGATCGTTTATTTGATCGGTTAAAACCATTTCTCCATCGAGCATTAGTCTCACAATCATTCTCGTCGTATGAAGATATTGTCTGATGTTCTATCAAGACAGAAAAAAAATTCACTATGTCTTATGACTGTTAAGAAAAGAAAAAGAATAAGAGATATGTTGAACACTCTGGAAATAGAAATAAGGGGAAGAAGGGAAATGTGGAATATGCATCAGGCAATAAATGTGGGAAGAAACACATTGGTACCTGCCTGAAGGGAATGGGAGTATGTTACAAGTGTGGTGAAACAGGCCACCAAGCTCGTGATTTCAAAGTGAAGAAACAGGCTTTCAATGTTGAACGATTCAATTTTAGATAAAGGAGGAAATATGTGAATTAATTTCCTAAGAGTTAGGGGAACTTAACTAGGAAAAGGCCATGGGATCAAGGCCAATCATATGCTATCACTACGGCTGAGGTTGAAGTTTTGAATGACATGGTGGAAGGTAATTTAATGGATTAATCAAGTTTAGAAAATGCTTTATTTGATTCTGGGTCATCAAATTACTTCATATCATCCTTTTTTTCTTTGAAAATTAAATACTTCCAATTTTATTTAACATGGGAGTTGTTATTAAAAACTACTAAGGGAATTATAATTGCAACAATGTTTTGTGAATCAGTTCCAATTAGTGCATATAAATGTTCTTTATCTTTTGATAACATCATCATACCCGTGATGGAATTTGATATAATCCTCGGTATGTCTTGGAATTCAGACCATGATGCAAAAATTTATGGTAAGAAAAAGGAGGTTACTATTTTTGATGACGATGACACTGAACACCTTATCCTTCGAGCAGAAATGTCACCACCAGATTCTTATCTAGATTCACCCCCAGTAGCTCAACTAAATTCAATTATTGGGGAGGAAGAGAATGAAGTAACTATGGGTGATGAAAGGAATGTTCATTTAGATTATTTACCTACTGTGAAGGAATGTGTTTATGTGTTTTCAAAGGATTTACCTAGACATCCTCCAAAATGTGAAATTGAGTTTTCCGTTGATTTAATTTCTGGATCAAGGCTGATATCGAAGACCCCTTATCAAATGTACAATGTGAAATTAGTGTAAATAATGAAACAACTAGAGGAATTGAATAATAAGGGATTTATTAACCCTAGTTTTTCTCTATGGGTAGCCCCTATCCTTTTTTATTAGAATAAAGATGGATCTATGAGGTTTTTCATTGACTATTGGGAGATCAATGCTATAATAATAATGAAGATGTATCCCCTACCTCGCATTGTTGATTTATTTGACCGACTACATGGATCTCAATGCTTTTCAATGATTTACCATTGATCTGGATATAATAAGTTGTGTTTGAAGAAGGAAGATATTTCGAAGGTAGTATTTCAAACCTGGTACGGGGATTACGATTTGACAGTAATGCCTTTTGGATTATCTAATGCACCCTCTATCTTTATGGATCTAATGAATAGTGTTTTCAAGGAATATCTTAATGATTTTGTAGTGGTATTTATTGATGATATCTTGGTATACTAAATAATATATAAAGATCACAAAAATCACTTGTGGATTATCTTAAAGACTATAAGAAGACATGAATTATATGGTATGTTTACAAAGTGTGAATTCTAGCTTCAGGAGATTTCTTTTGGTGTCCATATTGTCTCTATGGATGGAATCTATTTTGATCATTATATGACCAAGGAAATCCAAGAATGGCCAGCACCGAAAAGTATAACTAAGGTACATAGTTTTGTTGGTTTGGTAGGTTATTATCGACGTTTCGTCCAGAATTTTGCCCGATTGGCTAGCACATTAATATTGCTCAAATGAAAAGGGGTTAAATTTGTTTGAAAAAATAAGTGTGAATAATGTTTTTAATAACTAAAGTTAAGATTAATTAATTATCCTATATTGAATCTACCATTAGGTAATAATGGGTTTGTTTATTTATAGTGATGCATCAAGGAAGGGACATGGTTGTATCCTTATGCAGAATGATTGGTTTATTTATTATGCATCACGACAGCAAAAAATTCATCAGAAAAACAATCTAACTATTGATCGTGATTTAGCAGTTGTAATCATTTCAATGAATATTTTGAGACACTATCTCTATGGTTAAACATTGGAGATATATACTGATCACAATATTTTGAAGTATATTTATTCAAAAAAAAACACAACATGAGGCCAAGGTGATGGCTTTAACCACCCAAGGATTATGATGGCACTATAAACCACCACTTGGGGAGGAAAAATAATGTGGAAGATGCTTTTAGTAGAAATGATCATGGAGTTTTAAAGAATATTATATTTTTAAGTGATCAAATTTTCATGGATCTAGTAATTATGGATATGGTAATAACCCTGGAATTTGAAACATCAATAATTTTTCAAATGGTTGCCAAACCATATTTACTGGAAAGGTTAACGTGTTCTCAGACCGGTGATAAAGAGTTTCAAAATAATATTAAAGCAGTGAATGATGGGAGATTGAGAGACATTGTGTATGAAGATTTAATATAGAAACTTGGGAAGAGGCTTTGTGTTCCCGATACAACTGATCTAAAAAGGTAATTGTGGGATGATTCTCATAGTTCAAATTTCCCTATACATCCTGGTAGCTCTAAGACGTATAGATATTTGAAGGGACAATTTTTGGGGGAAAACATGAAGAGGGAGATTGCTGATTTTGTGTCAAGATGTATGGTTTTTCAACATGTGAAAGTTGGAAGGCAACAGCTGGGAAGAGTCATGAATCCTCTTCCAATACTACAATGGAAATGGGATAATATTACGAAGAAATTTTTCATGGAACTACAAAATACTCCTAGAAAGAATGATGAAATATGGGTCATTGTTGATCATCTTACCAATCCATCACATTTTCTATCTATAAGAGAAGATTTACCACTTTAATGATTGGAAATTCTGTAAATTAATGAATTTTTAAGACTTCATGGAGTTCCCCTATCAATTGTTTATGATCATGATCCATGTTTTACATCAAGATTATGGAAAAGTATTCAGAAATCCTTAGATACTGAACATCATTTGAGCACTGTCTACCACCCTAAAACTGAGGGAAAATCACAACGGACTATTCAAACCTTAGATGACATGTTGAGATCTTTCCCAAATGACATTCAAGGTACGTGGGATCAATTTTAACCCCTGGTTGAATTTTCCTATAATAATATCTTCCATTCAAGTATTCATATGGCACCATATGAACCATTATATGGATAGAGATGTCGTACACCAACCTGTTGGGATGATGTTGGTGAAAGAAAACTCGTAGCCCCAAAACTGGTGGAGAAAATGACAGAAATATGAAGGTAATCTAAAACCACATCAAAGCAGCTCAGAGTAGGTAGAAGAGATATGCTGATAAATGAAGGAATGATTTGGAATTTTATGTAGGAGATCATTTTTTCTTGAAGGTATCTCCATGGAAGGGTGTTATAAGTTTCATTAAGAAGGTAAAATTGAGTCCCAGGTACATCAGAACATTCGAAATTCTAGAACAAATTGGGGATATAGCTTACCGTTTTTCAATTCCACCAATTCTCTCTGAATTTCATGATGTTTTCCACATATCACTGTTGGGAAAATACATGACTGACCCAATGCATGTACTCACTTATGAGAAATTAGAAATAAAACCCGACCTATCTTATTGTGAAGATCATGTCATGGTAGTTGATGCAATAGAACAAGTGCTGAGAAATTGGACGACTCGTATGTTAAATGTTCTGTGGAGAAATCACAAGATGGGAGAGGCAATGTGGGAACTCGAGGAAATTATGATGAAGAACCACACACGTATTTTTATGCAGTAATAGTCTAGAAATGTCGAGGATGAAATTATTTGAAGGAGTAGAGAATGTAACACCCCATGATTCCATGGTACACTTCTCTTTGAATAATACAATAGCATGTGTTGTACGCAACTTCGAGTTCAAACACACCACAACCAATCAAACTAGCCATTATGAATATTAATTCATAATTATAGAAATTTTATAAATTTTATCTTTGAAAGTGTACTTCATATTTGGATTCAGTGTATTGAAATTACCTTAGGATGAATCTTTTTATTTTTCTAAAAACATTCAATTTTTTATGAATAATGACAAACACCAAGTTATAATTTAAAATAGAAATTTTTATTTATATAATTACTTATTTTATTTAACTTTATTTTAGGGAAAAATAGATACATAACACCTATATAAGTTAAATGTAAATCATTAGTGTTAGTTTATAATAATTCTAGATATATAAAAATTTTATCGAACTTTTTAACGTCTTTTACCCACCTCCTCGGAGAATTTGAAAATTCACATAAAACATAACTATAATTCTTCTATGAGTGGAATTTTAAAAATCTGAGAGACATGGTTCATATCAGTAAGAAAAATTTGGTTCCATAAGATTAAAATAATTTTTGGTGAATATTAACTTTTTAGTTTTCTTTAACATGGTTAAAAGTAAATAGGGTAACTAAGGGTAAAAATTGTATTATTATTACCCTAACACATGTGTTAATTCTATTGGATAAGTATAATTAGACCAAAAAACCATAGTAATAAAATATGATCCTTTTTTGACCACTTGGATTGGATTAGGGAACTTATTTTTATTTAATTCAAATACAAGTTAAAATAGTTAAAATCAATGATTAATAACTAACACATTTGTAATATAGGGTTATACATAAGATAAATTCAAATATAAATATTAATTATAAATAAAAAAATAATTACTACATAATTTTAGTTTATTTATATTTTTTATAAATTATATAATTTAATTTATTTATGACACAATGATGATGTGGTAATTACCTAATTAATGAAATATTAAAATAATTGATATTATAAATATCAAAATAAATATAATATGAGACTTTTAATGAATTAAAATACTTTTCATGGTTAATATGACATATTATGGTTGCTTAGATGATTTGTTTTGAAGTAATAATGCTGTTATGAATTTAGAAAAAACACAGTACCAAATAGTTTCAGAATTGAGATAAACGAGTCATTAAAACAAATATTATATAATTAACTGATATTATAATCCTAAAAACCTAAGGATTGGACAAAATACTTATCTAATTATAGGTGTATCATTAATGAACCAATTTAGGTTTTCTAGAACTATATAGTATGTTTATTAACCATATAATATAAAAATACAAAGAGACATCGTAAATGTGAAACTATTTAACTAACCGTTAAATATAAATGATAAAGTTAATATAGCGACCCAAACCTATCTAAAAATTATTAAATGAGTGTTTTTTGACCCATAACAACCGATAAATTAAATAATGAATTTTGGAGCCATTATAAACTGAAAATGATTTTATTACAAAATAATATTTCTAGTTTTTCCTATGGTTCCCCTCACCCCTCCTATAAAAGGGAACTCCCCCTTCTCTCTAATTCGCACCATCAAAGCCATTTTTTTTGGAGAACCTCTACCCAAATACTCTCTCAACTCTCCTCCATTCATCATACATGCCTTCCTTTAGTCATAAAGCCCATATATGGATCCATTTTTATCATATCAAATGGAAGAACCTGAAGAAGTGGTAAATATTTCATCACCTCTTTCAACTTCCATTATTCTTTATCTTCCTTTTTCATTGTTGTTTCAAATATAAAATGATAAATATATATCTCCTATATACTTTAAGGTTATTATAAAAATGTTACAACCAAATTCATTATACTATCCATCCTTTGAATGATATGTTACTATACGTGTGTACGAACGGCTTACCGTCTCCATGTTGTGGTGTAATTTTTATTCAATACATTATCATTTAGATGGGTATAATAACGATGTGTAATTGATGCAGATAATAAATATAACATGATAATGATTCTATATATATTATATACCATCCAATTATATATTATTTTAATATCAAAATAATGATATTGTCGCTCGTGCATACGTACGGATTACCATCTCCACGAACACGATAAGATTCATTCCTCATCGTATCCATTCAAGACTAAATTTCATTAGATGAATAAAAATAATGTTTAAAGACTTTATATCATCCTGGATATGAATAAGATACATCTCTTCCATAAAAAATATGGCTCACATAACAATTAATATAAAGGAAAATGAATTTTTTAACACCTGATATCACAATAATATGAAGATATTATTAACATGATGGTGGTATGTGCCCGTAAGGGGATCTATGGAAATTAGGTTTCATATCCACCACTGCCTTCCTTCCCTACTTGCTTCTCTTTCCTTGGATCTCAGCTTGGTGCGTTCACAGTGTGGTGGCTCTTTGCTCGCGTGGACTCGTCATCATCCTCGGTTTTTCACATCGTTGCACGACCTCTTCCAACATAAGGAGGTGTGATGATTCCCCGTGGTGCGGGATCTGTGCTGCGTTAGGGGGTTTTCATCATGTTTCATGTCAGGTGTTTTTTATTTGGGTAGATCTGGCCATAGGGTGTGGTTCTCAAGGATGCAATGGTCTTTTCTTCATCTGTTATTTGTTTTTGTGCTGGCTTTGGTGGTGATGTCGTTTAGGTGGTGATGTGGCATACTTGGCTCATGAAGGTGTTTTTCTCTGAGGAAGTGATTTCATTCAGGTATGAGGTTCTATATTGGTGTTTCTTGTCGCGTCGGCGTGTCTGGAGATGTACTGGGTTCTCTCAGGGAGGATTTGTTTGTCCCCAATGATATGCGGTTCTTTTTTTGTGGTGGTGGTGTTGATTTGTTAGTGGTTTTGGAACTATGGAGACAATTTTGTTTTCACAAATTTGTTATGTTGTTTGAGCTTACTGAGGTGATTTTGGTGGATCGTTCTTACTGGCGCTATTGGTTTGGTGGTGGTGATAATGAATGGCGGCGAGCTGGGGAGGAGGTTCTGATGACGACGCTTTCAATGGTCTTCCCAGCGACCAGCAGTGATGGCTATGTGTGATGTTCCTTGATGGAGATGTAGTGATGGAGTTCGACCTGCAATGATGGTGATGTAGATATGGAAATGTGTGTTTATGGGTAAAATACTCGAGGAGTGGCGCATGGCGTTTGATGGATGTTGTTGGATTGATTGGAATTTTAAAATCTGGATATTTGGGATTGTTTGTACGGGTACCGAGAACCCATAAACCGGCTTTTGAAAATGGAAAAAAATGATTTTCCCCATCGTGAAGGAATTATTCAACTAAGATATTATTAAAAATGAAATGTTAAAAGATCATATATGATATCATATTAATGTATAATATTCTTGTATAATTTAATAAGAATTATTTTACCATTATACAGGAGGTTTTCGTACAGTCGACCAAGGAAAAGTACATGGTAAGGGTTAATTCTACAATCTCTTCATTATCTGAGGTTGTTTATACTTAATTATCTATTGGGACCTCATTATCATCCACTTCCATAAATCTTAAAAATTTATTTCAAAACATTTTTAACTAGACAAAGGGGTAAAGTAAATTATACCCTTATTTCACCTTATATGTTTAGAAAGGAATATTTCTATTGTTTTCTAAACAAGTTACCTTATGGTATTTTCAACAAAATTATGATAAGAATTTTTTTTAAGTATAAAATGGGTGCAGATATTTTCTACTATTATAACATTGTCGAAGCATCCATTACAATATTATAATAATATTTTCAAATATAAATGTTTTCTGTTATAATTACGTCAATTTTAAATTATTTCAAAATAGAAAAAGACATATCTCTAAAAAGGATTTCATTTTATCTATGCCAACATCCATTGATGGATTTTAAATTTGTTTGAAGTTGATTTATTATGATAACAAACTTCTATATTGTATTGAATGTTTTGTGATTTGTTTGACTGTTGATGTGTTATTTCATACCATTCATGGATTATGAATAATGTATTGACATTTCGTATGCCATTTTTAATACGAATGTTTATGTTATGTTTAATCCTTTTTATATGAGGAATGAATTGGATTTAGTAAGTGAAGGGTGGAGCCCACTATATCTCCTTGATGCATCGGTAGGTCTAATGATACAAACTAGTGTCTTGGAACAATTCCTTGACAAAATATTATTTGTATTCTTAGAACAAGGCATTTACTATGTGGTTATGAAAGTCTGTCATTATGCATTCCATCATTATGAAAGTGTCTACTGATATTTCAAGTGATTATTCGACTAGTAGAATATCCATGTGAGTATGTAGATGGAATTATTTGATTTTATCTTTACCATATTATGCTAATGTTCTAGTTTAAAATGATTTTCTTTTAGTCTTATAAATTTCCTTAAATATTTATTCTTATTTATGAATGTTTCCTCTATATTGTTATCCTTACTTATCATCTAAGATCACACATTTCTATGTTTTATTTTTTCTAGGATGTGAAGAATAATTTTATGACTGACCTGTAAGGATAGTCTGAGGGAATATGAGTGTGGAATATCAAAACAATTTTGTTGTATTTTTTTTATTATGTAACGTAAACCATATGAATGTATCTAGTACATTCAAGGCTACTAAGGTAATCGGCCTTTAGAGACTTGATCTTTTGTGATCATGCCAATGTTATGTAATAATGCATCGACTCTGGGTAGCTGGGGTCGGGGCGTTACAGTTTGAAAGACTTGTGATATATCATTCTGGGTTTATAATATATGACTTTTTTTTCTTTATTTTATTATTTTATTGAGAATTGGTTTTAGTACTATTTTTATGAAAATAATGTTTAAGTTCCATTATTATGTGAAATTGAGAGTTTTTATAGAAATATTTTATATGTTAAATTGGGGATGATCTATAACTACATAGTTGATTTTATTGAAATGTATTATGGTTTAAAATCGTTTTTTGAATGTTTATCTTTTTTTTTTGCTCGATAATTTTTATTAATGCTGTTTTTGAATCATATGAACTTTAAGTGCCATGTATCTGTGAAAATCGAGTTTTCTAATGATATCACTTCTTTGTTCATACAGGGATGCCCTATAACTAGTTTTTTGGTTTCATTGAAAGGTATTGGGATTCCATATTTGTTTTTATGACTTATAAATTCTCATATGGTGTTAAAATTAGACATTTCAAGGTGTTTTGGTTTCAAAATAATACGAAATTTTGAGAAGTTGTTTAACTAAAAAAAATGTTTTTTTGTGTGTTTTAAGTGGTATAATGTTTTTACAGATACTGTAAAATTTACATGTGACCATTATTAGTGTTTTTATATTCAACGGGATGTATGTAGAATTATGAAATTGTTAGATCACTAAGGGGGAGTTGAGGGCAACTATGTGGGTGGATATGTACTCATACGCTAGTGGTCTGGAGTTGCTTTATCCCTGTATCACATAGAATTTAGGATAATGACAATTCTATATAAACTATATGGATGATGTTTGGGAACCACTAGTTTATTGTTATGTTCCCTAATAGTTTCCCATGAATGGGAATGGATTGAGAAATGGATATTTTATACCGAGTTACGTGGTACATAGTTCATGATACTATCTTGTGCCTAGGTATGTTTCTGGCATTAGAGGTCATTGAATTTGTGGTATTTACCCTTCGAAAAAGGATTTAGTGGCTATAAACTATAGTAGATAACATTCCTTATTCAATTTTTTAATATTATGAATTTTTTATTTTGAAAACTACAAACAATTGAAAGTATATTGTCTTGGAATTTGTCACCATTTTTCCTTACTAATTAAAACACTATTCTTTTCTCCCTATATTGAATACTCATTGAAATATTTTTGTGTATCATATTGGAATTAGTCTCACACCTAACATACAACTCTTAGGTGTATGTACACTTCATTATGTTTGAAACAGGTAATGGAAAAGCAAAAGATGAAGGGTGTTCGGATTGTTGGTCCCCTACTATTGCGTAATGTAAAAGAGAGAACTTGAGGGCGATGACCCCTTCTCATGTGGAGTCTTGGTGGATGATTTTATACAGATTTTATAAATTTTTGGAAATTTTATAAATTATTTAAAACCACGATTTCATATCTAGTTTCTTTTAAGGATTTTATGACATGAATATTTCAGATTCATCTTATCGATTATATTTAATGTTTTCTGATTTCATACTCATGTAAGTCATTACCAAACAAAATTTATTGATACCCGGACACTTGTTCCATCATGTGGGAATAAGGATATCCCTTTGAAACATGTCATGAGAGTTATTTGGTTCCATTATTAGTGGTAACAAGATTCGGTTCGTGAAACCCTCCTTCTATATTTCTATCATGATGGAAATCATGCCTTTTTTTCCTAATGATTTCAACCAATATTTATCTTTTCAACCTCCATTATTCTATTTTATTGTGTTGATTATATATGGTTAAGGTATATGTACATAATAATTTTTGGTGAAAACATATTATAAATATATGATATCTTTCACTATTATCAATTCGATATTTGGTTTCTCATTATCACCACATTTTCCTTCATGTTCATTGTTAAAATGATTCCTTTAGGTCTAAATCATTAACTAAAACAAGAAGACATAAAAGGATTAGAATTATCTATATTGAAAAAATTTATAATAATTTATACAATATCTAAATCATGAAACCTTATTTTCAATATAAAACACCTTATTTTTATCATATATCACTAATTGTAATTATTTTTTAAAATATATCATAGATGTTAGTAAATAAAATGTGAATCATCATATTCAAACCACATTGAAGTGTCATACTTGGTGCACTGTAAGGACCATTTTAATTTACCAGGTTATGTTCATGTTAGGCAGTAAACATATTTTGGGATTTGTTACCAAAATGAAAATATGATCAAGAACCACGTCTAATTATACTATCTAGCCAGGGATGTATTACTATAAAAAATAATCATTATTTTAAAATCTGAAACAATTTGATTAATCCATATACATGCAGATAAATTATATCTTAGTGATATGGGTTATAATATATGTTTTCCAAAATCTAGTTCCCATTATTTCTACTAATATTTCTTCTATACATACTGTATCACCCCAACCCCATAAGCTCTGATCTAGTATCTATTACCATTAAATTGGAATGATTTGAAGGAATCAAATAACAACGGACTAATGATATCAGAACTATGGTGTATTATATATATATATATATATGTATGAGTCTTTTATATAAACATAGCATACGAGTTGGAACATATTTTTTTTGTTTCAAGATAACATTATTCCATCTATAAAAATCATATAATTCGTTTCATAGTAAACTTATTTTATTCCTAGGGCTGTAAAAATTAAGGGTGATCTATAATGCTTTGTAAGTGTATATTGAAAAAAAAATAATTGTGAATCTATGATAATAATAATATTTTCATTGGAAATAAGTTTTTACATATGACATGAAAGCAATAAAATAAGATAGAAGTGAATAATAAATATAGAAATTTAATTAACAAACAATCGAAGCCATTAAAATTAATTGAAAACGAATAAAAAATATTATAATGTAAGAAACTAAAAACACATTACATTTAGTAAATAAACTGTTAATGAAATTAGTCCATAGGCATTGTTTCATTGATTAAATAATGGATAAATAATATTAAATCATAATGAAGGGAATGCTTAATTATTGGATGTCATGACTGAGGAAAATGAAAACCTATATCGTCTACTCATTTCACTGGGTGATTTAAAATTTTTGGAAGTAACATATTTTATATTTGAACCAAATTTTTTTCTTGTGACGAAACTGATGCATCAATGGGATATATAAATTCAATGACCCACCCATCACTGCCTTCCCCAATCATTCCACATTTTTAATAATCTATTCTATTATTAATCATTTTACATTTCGAAATATCTATATTGAATAAATGATAAATATCTATCAATATTTACAAAGATAAAAAAATATCTATCAAAGGTCATATCCTATGTTAAAATTTTATACAACTCATGAAATAAACTGATCCATGAATAATGATATGTATAATTTTCTGAAATTCAATGTTCAATGATCATAAGAAATATAGTATTTCAAAAATTCAAATAAGTGAATAATGGATGTGAATAAAAATAATATTCTTTGTCAAATTACTCCTAAATAATACATAGAATGAATAAATTTTATATCAATATGTATTATAACCTTTTAACTATAAATAAGGGTTTTTTAAATAATGAAATAGAAAATTACCTTTAAATAAATATTGAGGAAAATATAATTTTATATAGAAAAACATTTTCCAAAAGAATTTTTTGAAACACAATATTAGAAAAAGAATTCATTTAATTATTATCATTTTAAAATTTTAATGGAAACATCTATGAAATGATCTGTGGTAAATCTGTACATGTTATACGAGGTCAAAAGAACATTCCTTTTTCTAGGTAAAAATGATAGAGATGTTCTTAGTTTAAAAAGAGACAAAAAGATTCCACAGAAAAAAATAAATTATAAGAGTTTAAAATTTTAATAAATAAGTAATTTTGGAATGGTTAAAAAATGAAATCATTTTTTAGAAAGGATATGTTTTAGAAGATAATATGTTCTCTGACTACATAGAAAAATGAAGTTTTTTCCTAAAAATAATTTTAAAAATATTCAATATACTAATAGTAGATAAATGGTACTATTACATTAAAATTATACAAATAAGAATAGGATATGAAATTGATGCTTTTATTGATTCTTTGTCTAATAATTTTTTTCTGATGGAATTTCATGTGTATGTAATCCTGAAAAAATGATATTGGGGAATAAACCATTGTTGTTGACATAACATGGATATGATATAAAATAAATTAATATAATATGTCTATAAAATTTAAATCCGCATAAAATAATTATAAATACAAAAAGTATAATATAAGGTGATTTCACCCATAATCACATACAACTAAAGTCAATGGGGATTTATTATTTCTCAATGATGGAAATTGGGTATTGGAATTCTTTTCCACTTAGTTGTTTTAATGCCCCGACCCCAGTTACCCAGAGTCGGTGCATTATTTTAATACATTGTCATGATTATAAGGAATCAAGTCCAGAAGGACTGATCGGTTTAGCAGTCTTAGAAAATAGATTATATACATGAATGTTACATTACACTTCATAACATAAAAGACAACATAAATAATCCTTCACGAACATCATTATTTCCATGGCTTAACCCTGCATTTAAATCACAATACACTTCTTGGAATCCTGGGGAAAATAAAACATAGAAAGGGGTGAGCTCAGATGCTCATTAAGGATAAAAATATAGCGGAAACTTTCATAAATAAGCATAAACATTTAAGGCAATGTATAACTAAAACAAAAGCCTTTTAAACATGAACATCGGATTAATATGGAAAAAATAAAATGTTGTAATTCCATTTACTTATTCAGATGGATATTCTACTAGTCAAATAATCACATGAAATATCACTAACCACTTTCATAATGATGGAATGCATAATACTAGACTATCATAACCACACACTCAATGCCTTGTCCCAAGACTAAAAATAATATTTTTTCAAGGACTTGTTCCAAGACACTAGTTTGTCTCATTAGACCTACCGATGAATCGAGGATCTATAGTGGGATCTACCAGTCTCTTACTAAGTCCAATGCATTCCTCATATGAACAGGTTTAAACATAACATAAATATTCATATTAAAACAATCATACATAATGTCGATAATTTATCCACAAATCATAAATTGTATAAAAATAACACATCAATAGAAAAACATGCCACATAACCTTCAATACATTATGGATGTTTTGTAGCATAATTAATCAACTTCAAATAATCTTAGAATCCATCAAAGGATGTTGACATAGATAAAATCAAAACTATTTGAGAGAAATATCTCTTCTTTTTTGAAATCATTGAAACGTCACACACTTATAAAGGAGTCAATTTAAAAGATATTTTTGAATCAATGTGTCCCATACCACATTGAAACTTCTGAAAATAATTATCATTTCAAAACATTCATGTCCATATAAATAAACCCTTAAAATCATTTTGAAAACATGAACATTAATTAAAAATATTTAGAGAGATAAATATTTAAAACATTTAAAATTATAATCTTGATAAAGATTTCCTTTCAAAAATTCTTAAAATATTTATTTTGAAATCATTTTTTATGAAAAATGGACATGGATGTTAAAAATGTCCCAGTAAATACTTACACATAAATAATCTATGATAATAATGAGATTGGGAAATTAACCCTTACCTTGTAATTTTCCTTGGTCGAGAGTAGGTTAACCTCCTGTATAATAGTTAAATAATTATTTATTAAACTATTCAATAATCATATACATAAATATGATTTAATATATGATATTTTAATATTACTTTGTTAAAAATATTTTAGTATTATCGTCATTTGGGGTGTTCACTTAATTGTTTTCTTTTATATGTTTTGATACATAAACCATTTTAGATATCTAGAGGTTTTATCTTATTAATTTCCAGAATTATATCAAGTACTTAAACATTATTTTTAATCATGAAATTAATGTTATTATTGAATGATTACATTGGTGAATGAATCTCATCACGTTTGTGGAGACGGTAGTCAGTATATACGCACGAGCGACAATATCATTCTTTTGATATTAAAATAATATATAATTGGATGTTGTATCATGTATACAGAATCATTATCATGTTATATGTATTTTATACATGAATTAAACTTCTTTATCATAACAATCCAAATAATAATGTTTTGAATAACAATTACACCACGACGTGGAGACTGTAAGCCGAACGCACGCACGTATGGTGACATATCATTAAAAGGATGGATAGAATAATGAATATGGTTGTAAAATATTTATAATATAATCACAGTATATAGAAGATAGTGGATTTCGTATTTTATAATGGAAATAACAAAAGAAGAAGATGTTGAAGAAGAAAGGAACTTGAATGAGGGTGGTGAAAACATTACCTCTTCTTCGGGTTCTTCCTTTTGATTTGATCAAAAGGGTTATATAGGTTGGCTTATTGATAAAAATAAGGCCTCTAGGATGAAGTTAAGGTTGTTGAGAGAATATTTGGGCAGGTTTGGGAATATTTAAAAGGCTTTGAAGGTGTGAATTATTGAGAAGGGGATGTTCCCTTTTATAAGAGGGGCGAGGGGCACCTTAGGAAATGCTAGAAATATTATTTTATAATAATTTCATATTCGGTTTCTAATGTCTAAAGTGTGTATTATTTATATTTTAATGTGGTAATAGGTCAAAAATCACTCATAGAATAGGTTTTAGACAGGTTTTATTAACTATATTAACTTTATCTTTTTTATTTAACTCTTAGTTAAATAGTTTGACATTTACCATGTCTCTTCGTATTTTTATATTATATAGTCAATAAACATACTATAAACTTCTAAGACACCCCATGTGGTCCTTAAATAATACAAATATCATTATATAAGTCCTTTGGCTGAACCATAGATTTTTAAGAATAGAATATCGATTAATAATAAAATATTTGTTTTTAAAACTCCATTATGTCAATTTTGACACTATTTAATAATTAATTTTTGTTAAAGTCATAAAAACATTATTAATTAATGGAAAATTAATTAAAGCAATCCTAACATGTCAAATTAACCAATAAATTTTTTTGGTGTTATCCAAACCTTTAAATTATATTTATTTTAACATTTATAATACTAATTATTTGATTCTTTCATTAATAAAGAAAATACTACATCATTATTGTGTCATATATAAATTTAATTATTCAATGTATAAAAATTATAAATAAAATACCATTATTTAGGAAATCGTTTTAGCTTTATAATGAATATTTATAGTCCAAACTATAACATATATAACTCTATGTAAAAATTGTTTTTCTAAAAGATATATGCTTATGCTATTTTTGTATTTACTTTAACTTAATTTATATAAAGTGTCATTATCACATACAAGTGGATCAATGGGGTCCCGAAATCTATCCAAAGTTTACCATGGTAGGAAATGTATCAAAAAATAGGGCTAGGACATGTTCTTGGGTAATTTATTATTATTATAATATTATTTCATTACAATTATTTAAACGATTTACCCTTTAACCTTGGTAAATAATATATTTACCGAAGTAATTATACAAAATGTCTAAAAATAAATGTTACTATTTACACAATTTGTAACTCCAGATTCTAAATATGGAATCCATTTTTCTAAATTCAAAACACATAAGTGGTAGAAATTAATTTAAAATTAATTCTTGTTGTTAATACAAATAGCATGTTTTTAAGAGATAATAACTATCAAAAGATTGGCACTTGATTATGTCCAGTTTAAATTTGAAATTAAGTGAAATTACCAAAATTTGATTAAATGGTAAAAATATAATCTACCTATACTCTAAAATCACTCAATTTCATAATTTATCACTATTAATTATTTTTATTAAAAAAACATTTAATGAGAAATTTATTAATTTTCACTATTCATCAAAATATGAAAGTTATCCGAAAAGTACAAAAAATTACTCTAAGATAGTTTCGGTATTCTGAATCCTAAAATCAAGTCCATTATGAAAGGTAAAATTTATAAAATTTCAAAAAGTGGGCATTACTATTCATGACGTCTAATTTGATTGGATGTGGTGTGTGTTAGAACTCGAAGTAGCGTACAACACATGCTACAGTATTATTCAAAGAGAAGCGTATCTCGAAGCTTGCGGTGTAACATTACACCCTTATTAATATAATTTTGTCCTCAAAAATTGGAATTGGTTTTTTAAAATAAATGGTTGAAAATAGAAAATACATTTGGGAAATCCCAAATCGGAAATTAGGTTAATAGAATTTATTCATAATAAGAGGAAAAGTGAAATAAAACGGTCACCACCAAATTATGATCTTTATTAGGAGAACATTGGTTGAAATTAGAGATATATATTTTGAGGAAAAATGTAAATATTTATAGGTAGTGATTGTGGTCATCAATCACATACAAGTGTAAAATTGAGAGCCTTAAATTCATCAATCTATGATGATTTAAAATACCATCAGTTCAAAAAAACTTAAGGTATTAGGATAACATATTTTTGGTTTTCAGATCCCTTCAATAATGTATAAAAATTAATTTCTTCATGGAATAAGAGAAGAAGAAAAATATATACTTGAAATGTAGAGTTACATCCTTTAACTAATTTCTACCACAAACTCATCTTTCAATATAAAATATAATAGAACGTAGAAAAAATATTCTATCTATCATATTCACATTGGGTTAAAAAGAAATGAATTTATAATTCATCTACAAGTCAATTTTTTTTAATAAAAACTACATTATTTAATCCAGGACATCATGTGGGCCAGTGGTAGGTGATACACCCTTGTCTCCTTTCGGTTGCGGGTTCAAGTCTCGCAGCCTTGATGGGCATGACGGGTTGCTGCTCGACCTACAAGTCATCGTTTTTATGGAAATTCAAAAATAATCTCAAACTAGAATTATCCAAAATACATCTATCCAAACTCACTGTCCAAAATTTATAAGGAAGGTAAACACAATGAAGATCCTTTTTTTGATTAATTTCATGTGAACACATTCATCATGTATTCATTTAAAACACTACAACATCTTGAATTACCATAAAACCTTATTGATTACATTCATGATCCCTTATTACTTATAGAATACTAGATATAATCCTTCTATCAATTTTTTTTAAACTCCAACAATGATGGAATATACAAACCATTAATCTGTTTCAAGGCAGTAAAGAATATCCAATATAATTTATCCAATTAAATCATGTATTATTCCAAAATCACTACCTCGGTATCAGAACCATATTATGGTTTATCATTCTCTAAACCATATATTTTCCAAAAATTTAACCAGCTATTGAGTCACTTTTCTTAGTTCCACACAATCTCAAGTCCTTAGTGAAATAGTACTACAGTACAATCCTTACATACTCCATAATTATTATAACCAGTACATTGTTGACACAACACTCAAATGACATAATTATTTACTAACAACATTAGAACTATATTCATTCCATTTCATCTGTGGTAGTACCATAACTTGATTATTATCCAATAGCATCATTTGTGGAATACTCTGATGATTTGGACATTGGTTCGTGTAGTGTCCCAACTCCTTACAGATAAAGCATTATACATTTGAAACCTTTTTATAACCCTTGCACTCACGTACATTGTGTCCTTTTTCTCCACACTTATAACAAACTCTCATTCCCTTCATGGAAGTTACAGGGTGTTTCTTCCAATAGTTATCACATATGGGGAAATTTATTTTTCCTTCTTAACTTTATCAATCTTTCTCTCTTCCATGCTTTTTTTCTCTTTCTTCCCATCAAATCCATATGACTCAGAGAATTTTTTATTTATCTTATTAACACATGATATTATTTCTTTATATGTTGAGAATACACTGAAGACTATTTACCTTCTAAATGTAGGATTAATACTGTGAATGATATGATCCTTCTTACTCTTTGGATCATACGTATTGTTGGAGTTCACATTCCTTCTACTGGGCACCATTTATATACAATGACCTAAACTAGGTCAATTTATGAATTGCAATGAATAATTACAAACTTGTAAAATACATAACTTAAATTGAACGGTTTATGGATATAATCCATAATCATAAAAATTTTCTCATTGATAATGAATATATTAATAAACCCTTCATTATGATTTGTAAAAAAAATTATAATTATCTTAAGCCTATCCCGTGGGAGTGTCGAAAAAAGAGTGCAAGAAAGCCTATTGTCAGGAACCAGTTCCCATTCGAGTCTAGAACAATGCAGTGTTTTCAGGTTTTACCCATAGGTACATTTGTTCCAGATCCGCCTCTACCAGCTCGTATCCAGACAAGGATGTATATTCATGGAAAACTCATAAAATATATACATTACCAAAATTCTTGGAATTTCTTCTACACTAATCTTTAAATTCTATATTAGGTCTATGTTCTCTAATAAGAGTTTATCTAAATATAGAATCTAAGGTTATTGCTAACCCTCCCTCAGATACCAACTGTAACGCCCCACCCCAGTTACCCAAACTTCGTGAATTATTTTAATACATTGGCATGATTACAAGAAATAAAGTCCTGAAGGATCAATCAGTTTTGAAGTCTTGGAAAATAGATTATATACAAGAATGTTACATTACACTTCATAACATAAAAAACAACATAAATAATCCTTCATGAATTTCAATATTCCCTTGGCTTAACCCTGCATATCAATCACAATACACTTCAGGGAATCCTGGTAAAAATAAAACCGAGAAAGGGGTGAGCTCATATTCTCAGTAAGGATAACAATACATCAGAAACATTCAAAAGTAAGTATAAACATTTAAGGAAATGTATAACTAAAACAAAATCCTTTTAATCATGAACTTCAGCATAATATGGAAAAAACAAATTGAAGTAATTCCATTTACTTATTCACAAGGATATTCTACTAGTCGAATAATCACATGAAATATCACTAACCACCTTCATAATGATGGAATGCATAATGCCAGACTATCATAATCACATATTAAAGGCCTTGTTCCAAGAATACAAATATTATTTTCTCAAGGCCTTGTGCCTAGACACTAGATTGCCTAATGAGAGCTACCGATGCATCGAGGAGCTATAGCGGGCTCCACCCGTCACTTACTAAGTCCAATGCATTCCTCATATGAACAGGTTTAAACATAACATAAACATTCAAATTAAAACTAGAAAACATAATTTCAATACTTTATCCACAGACCATGAATAGTATAAAAATAACACATACATAGTCAAACATATCACAAAACCTTTAATACAATATAGAAGTTTTGTATCATAATAAATCAACTTCAAATAAGTTTAAAATCTATCAAAGGATTTTTACATAGATGAAATCAAAACTGTTTGAGAGAAATATTACTTTTTTTTAATCATTGAAAAGTAACTCATTTATAAAGGGAGTAATTTAAAAGATATTATTGAATAAAAGTGTCCCATACCACTTTGAAACATTTTAAAAGAGTTATCATTTCAAAAAATTCATGTCCATATAAATAAATCCTTATAATTATTTGCAAAACATGAACATTAATTAAAAATATTTGGAAAGATAAATATTTAAAACATTTAAAATTATGATCTTGATAGAGATTATATTTCACAAATCCTTAAAATTATCATTTTGAAATCATTTTTATGAAAAATGGGCATGGATGATAAAAATGCCCCAGTAAATAATTACACATAAACAATATCTGATAATAACGAGATTGAGGAATTAAACATTACCGTGTAATTTTCCTTAGTAGAGGGTAGGTTAACCTCATGTATAATAGTTAAATAATTTTTATTAAATTATACAATAATCATATACATAAATTTGATATCATATATGAATTTTTATATTGCTTTATTGATAATATTTTAGTATTATCGTCGTTTCGGGTGTTCACTTAATAGTTTTTTTATATATGTTTTTTTACATAAGTCATGTTTCTTATCCATAGGTTTTATCTTATTCATATCCAGAATGATATAAAGTACATAAAAATTATTTTTAATCATCAAATAAAAATTAGTCTTGAATGGATATAATGGGAAATGAATCTCATCATGTTTGTGGAGACAGTAGTCCTTACGTAGGAACGAGCGATAATGTCATTATTTTGATATTAAAATAATATATAATTGGATGGTGTATCATATATACTGAATCATTATCATGTTATATGTATTATTTACATGAATTAAACTTCATTATCAAACCCATCCAAATAATTATGTTTAGAATAACAATTACACCACGACGTGGAGACGGTAAGTCGTACGTACACACGTATGGTGACATGTCATTCAAAGTATGGATATAATACTGAATATGGTTGTAACATATTTATAATAACATCACAGTATATAGAAGATACTGGATTTGTTATTTCAGAATTGAAATAACAATTAATAAAGAAGTTGAAGAAGAAAGGAACATGAAAGAGGGTGGTGAAAACATTACCTCTTCTTCGGGTTCTTCCTTTTGATTTGATCAAAAGGGCTCCATCGGTTCGATTTCTGATAAAACTAACGCCTCTAGGTTTAAGTGAGAGATTATTAGAGAATATTTGGGCTGGTTTTGGTTGATCCAAAAGGCTTTGAAGTTGTGAATTAGTCAGAAGGGGAAGTGCCCATTTATAAGAGGGGTGAGGGGATCCTTAGGAAAAACTAGAAATGTTATTTTATATAATATTAAAATTCGGTTCATAATGACTCCAAAGTGGATTATTTAAAGCTTATGGTGGGGGAAGGTCGAAAAATAGTCAACCAATAGGTTTCAGATAGGTTTGGGTCACTATATTAACTTTCTCGTTTTGATTTGACTCTTAGTTAATTTTTTTGACATTTACCATATCTCTTTGTATTTTTATATTATATAGTCAATAAACTTACTATAAACTACCAAAAGACCCCAAAGTGGTATATTAATAATAAAAATATCATTATATAAATCTTTAGGCCGAACCATATTTTTTTATGAATAGAATATCAATTAATGATATAATATTTTTTTAAAAAAACTCCTTTACGTCAATTTTGACACGATTTAATAATTGATTTTTGTTAAAGTCATAACATATTTATTAATTAGAACTAAATTCATTAAATCAATCCTAAAATTTCATCTTAACCAATAAAATTTTTTTATGTCATCAAATCCTTCATATTATTTTTATTTTAACATTTATAATACTAATTATTTGATTCATTCATTAATAATGAAAATACTGCATCATTATTGTGACAAAAATAAATTTAATTATTCAATGTCAAAAATTATAAATAAAATACCATTATTTAGTAAATATTTTTATATTTCTAATGAATATTTATAGTCAAAATTATAAAATAGATAACCATATGTAAACATTGTTTTTCTAAAAGATATATGCTCATGTCCTCTTTGTATTTACTTTAACATAATTAATATAAAGTGTCATGATCAATTACAATTTAATCCATGGGGTCCCAAAATTGATCCAAAGATGCCCATGGTCGGAACCTTTTCAACCAATAGGGATAGGACATGTTTTAGGGTAAATTATTATTATTATATTATTTTTTTACCCATATTTACCGGATTTACCCTTTAACGATGGTAAATAAAATATTTACTGAAATAATTATTCAAAATTTCTAAAATTAAAAGTTAAAAATTTAAAAAATTTAGAACTCCTGATTATAAATATAGAATCAATTTTTATAAATTCAAAATAGAGAAGTGGGAGAAATTAATTTAAAATTAATTCTCGTTGTTAAAATAAAAAAGCGTGTTTTAAGAGATAATAACTATCAAAATATTTTCACTTGCTTATGTCTAGTTTAAATGTGAAATTATGTCTAATGACCAACATTGGATTTAATGGAAAAAATATAATCTAATTATACTCAAAAATAACTCAAGTTCATAATAGATCACTATTATTTATTTCTATTAAAAAATTTGTTTTTTATTAAAATTTATTAATTTTCAGTATTCATCAAAATATGAAAGTTATCTGAAAAGTACCAAAAATCACCCTAAGCTAAATAAAAAATTCTGAATCCAAAAATGAAGTCCATTGTGAAGGATAAAATTTATAAAATTTCAAAAATTTGGTATTACTATTCATAAAGGCTAGTTTGATAAGTTGTGGTGTGTGTTAGAACTCGAATTACGTATAACACTTGCTACTGTATTATTCAAAGAGAAGCATACTGTGGAAGCTTTTGGTGTTACAGTAGTGCCTAATTTTAATCCAAATAGATGAAATAATTCTAATTTAAACTCAAAATCACATCTATATTTAATTAATTTTGATATTATATATAACATTTTAGGCATGTAAAACATATATATGAAATTATGTGCATAAAATAAATTTATATATTAATGAATAGGAATTGAGATGAATTTCCTTACTAATGGGAAATGTTTGAGTTATTAACCCACAAAAAAATTTCCAATTAAACTCTAAAATCAATGAAAATATTTATATTCAGGATATAAATTCAATATTGTCAGATTATACACCACATGAAAGAAATAAGTGGTGAAAAGAGTGTATTTCAATGGGATGAAAAGTTATAAAATAATCACTTACATTGTGCCTCCTTTTGTGTGCACATCCTTTAACATCCCATATAATGATTTAATGTTTTACTAACATATTTTATAAATCTATTAATATTCATTATATTATATACAATCTTATTTTCATATATTATTATGCTTTTGTTAGTAATCATTAGTTATTTACACTAATTTATGTGTTAATTGTCAATTTTTATTATGTTTTGATTTTTTAACATGTTGTTACTATATCATAGATCACAATTTCATGATATCCATAATGTACAAAAATATATTATATTATTATTTTTTAAATATACATGTATTTATAATGTTGAATAATATTTTTAGATCGGAAGTGAGATTCAATGTTCATGGAGACGCTAGTTCGTACGTATGTATGAACGCTTCTATCCTTTATTTTCAATATTAATATGATTAATAATAAATGATATATATATATATTATAATTCAATTATTTTATTTGATTCATATATTCCCTATGTTTTTATTAGTACCATTTTCAGTACATTCGATTAACAGTACGAAGAAATAACATCCCTTTGAGGAGGCGGTAGTCCATAGTTCCACATATGATGTTATACAATTTAAATAAAAAGAAAATAATAATGGTTTGTGTTATATATACATTTAATAAAAGTAAAATCATTATTAATATCACATATATCATATATATAATGATATGAAATAATAATTCCCACCATGAGATTTGGTAAAGTAAGAAAAGAGCAAACATCGTTTTGTTAGGTTGCAGTTCATCATAGATGAATCAATGTGTTCATTGAATATATGATGGATTTTTTTAGGTGTATATATAATATTTACCATAAAATAATATTCATATATATAGGATAATATTTTATGATATAATAATTATATAAACATTATTTATTTGATAAAAAGTAAATAAATCAAAATAAGGTCGTTGAAGAATGTTACCTCTTATTCAGGTAACTCCATATTTGGTAACAATATGCACCCATTGATTTAATTATATTCAAGGTGAGTCTTCTAGAATAAGGGAATGTAGGTTGGGAGATTATTGTTTTGAAAATTTATATTTATTTACATTGGCTTCAGTGGTGTGAATTTGTTGAAATGGTATGTTTCTTTTTAAAATGTATAAGGAGGAACATTCATAGAAATATAAAATAGTTAACACTATTATGAGATTTTCCAAACATAACATGAATTCAATAATGTTATATATTAAATAAAATATATCATATGGAAAAAATATGTACATAAAGGCACTTTTCTATAGGAATATAGGTCGTTTGGGTCGTATATTTAAGGTTCAGTACCATGCTATGTAAATTTTCATATTAATCACTAGAATTAATTTTAATAACATTCAGTAAAAATTTTGTTCAAAAACTAATTTCACTATATTAGATATTATAAATTATTATGATTCCAAATATGAAATTAATTTTTAAAAATTCCAATCATATAAGAGATACAAATAAATTTAAATTTAAAACTTTAAATGAGATGACATCAACCGTTTTTAATGAATATAAGTTTTAATGTTAGAGATGGGTTTATATCCCATTTCAATTTGAAATTGATTCCAATGACATAAATAATGTTAAATTACATAAAATTTCTCAAATTATAATTCCAATCCAAAACATAAAATAATATATCTATATAAATAAATTAAAAGAAATTGATTTAAAAGACAGTGTTATTCAATATTTATCAATAATAGAAAATTCACATAAAAACCCGAAATCCATCCAAAGATAATATTTATATTCTTATTTAAAAAAATGATTTTTATATTGATATTAAAATTTAATAAAAGATCAAATTATTGAATTAAAATAGTTGCACCATTAAAAGTCTATCGTTGTTCCATTATATGAAAAATAATCATTTTTTATGTAAAACTATGTTTTTTCTCATTTTAGGACTATAATATATATTGGGTTGTTGTGAAAATATATGATTGTATGTAGAATATATATTATCATATGTTTTTTATTATATTTATAATCACTAATTTTACATATACCTTATAACTTATTATATTAATTTTTTTCTTTTCAAAACATATATTTTTCCAGTAAAACATGGTCTTGAATGTTATGCAAGACATTGAGGAAATTCATTGCTCCATGAAAATCATGATAAATAAATATCTCATGAATAGAGATACATTTCATATATATATTTTAATTTAATATAGTAAATATATTCTAATGTATTGAGATATTATATTCCCCTAAGTGCTTGGTTTTCAGTGTTATACATGATATTAAATACAATTCCATTATTTGAGTAATTTAAAGAGATAACTAATCCATGAATGAAGATATTTTTTTCTTTTTCTATTTTTTATTATGAATAAAAATATTTTAAAATTATTTCACAATATAAATTATGATGACTCCAAATAAATAATTCATCTTATAAATTTAATATTATATATTTTAAAAAATTAAATAAAATATTAATCACAAAATATATGATGAAAACCACTTGTCCATGGAATTTGGATTCTTATGTACAAAAATGTTTTTACTATAAGTTATATATAAAACTTATTCCAGTCATTAAAATTATATTTTTTATAGTTTAAATGCCTAATTATAAAATTTAAACAATTTTAAAATAAAATGTTACATTTTAAAATCTTTTGTCGAAATGGAAATTTACATTAGTAATTATTATATTTAACATTTTTTCAGAAATTTTTTTTTAGAAAATCCAATAAAATTCACAATATGAATACTTTTGAATGATTATTTTAAATGATTATTCAATTATTTCAAATACCTTTTCCAAATTTGAAATACTTTTATATATTTTTTTTTCTCAAAAAAAATATCAACTATTATGAGTTAAAATAAAATTTCTAATAATATAATAAGGTTACTAAAAAATGAGTACATAAATTTCAATATTTTATATTTATCTAATATCATTATAAATTATTTTTCAAATATTATTTCTACTAGTATGATTTTTTAATTGATCCACTATGTTTTAGTGAAATAATATGTTATGGTATAATTATATTAGTATTGCTTGTTTTAAAATAAATTGAATATATTATATTTCCTTGAAGTGAAATATATCCATAAATCTAAAAGAGTTATTGATGATGAATTACGAATAACATAATGTTTTGTACGTCTTAATCTATAGTAAGAATTACAATATGCTACTATCATTTTACATCATTATCATAAAATTATTTAATGTACATATAATGATATTGAAGCCCTTCATCATCTCATCCCTGAAGGATTTAGGGCCTTCCCCACTCCAATACACAAAGATCCCTTAATAATCAACCTACAACCACACCAATATTAGGTCACATCCTAAATGATTTCCCCATGTCATATGGATCTCAATCTATGTGCACTAAGAAGATTTTACTATGACTATTTTTCATGATCTAAAATCCATGTGCGAAGTATTCATCAATATTTAGTAATTATATATATATAAATCCTCCAATAACCCAAAAATATCATCACGTTTCACATATTTTATGTATTCCACACCCCAAACATATAATAAAAATGGGTCTATTTGATAATAGAATATATTATGAAATTACATTTTATCGTATAATATTTCCTGTAAATGTTTATATTTTACTTTTAATCATCCAATAGTCTATTCCTCATATTCAACTATCTCTGTGTGATGATGTAGTAAATTCCATTGGGGGTAGTGTGAAAAATTATAATA
The DNA here is from genome assembly GCA_963277665.1 of Viscum album. Classification (NCBI taxonomy): domain Eukaryota; kingdom Viridiplantae; phylum Streptophyta; class Magnoliopsida; order Santalales; family Viscaceae; genus Viscum; species Viscum album. The sequence continues at coordinate 2,029,482,371 of OY728135.1, forward strand.
TAATTGATGAGATATTATGGAAAACAATAAATACTATAAACCAAGGATATTAAATATAAGTATATATTAGTACAGTTCCTTTTCTCGGTCCATAGATAAAAAGACCATAAATTTATTACCCATTATATATACATCATTAATATTCCCAAACTTATCGCTAAATCATTTTTGTACATAATTGTTGTCATACCTAAAGGTAGTATCATTATCAGAGGAGATATAGCCAACCTCTTATTAATATCATGAAATGCCTCTCCGCATAGGTCCAACAAATGGGTCAATAATCCCTATTTTGTTATAGTATTCGTGAATTTAGATTATTTATTAATGAAATAGAAAATTGATTTATAATATTATAATAAGGATATAAATATCCTTATCTAAGGCCCATTTTGGTGGTGTTTCAATGACATCACTGTCTCCACTAACAATAGTTCTACAGATACAGTTTCCATACAAACAATTAACTTATTATCATTAACACATGAATCCAAAAGTCACAATAATAAATCGTGATGTAAAAGTATATGTAATTGAATAATAATCAAGACAATATCAATGTGTATGTAATGATCCTTTTGTCTGCATGTGTATATGTGAATGTCTTTATAGAACACCACAACTATCCAGTCAATATATTGATGAAATATATTTCTCACGAGGTAGAAGGACACTAAAATTTTATTTTTGTAACCAAAAATCAAAACAAAATACTTTTTCACACCATGTTCCATTATAGATCATGTTATGATAGCTTCAATCCTTCCTCTATTTGGCTTGGAGATAGTGACCAGCTTCGAGTAGTAATATCATACATTTGGAAGGCCTTATCCAAAACTACCTATACATATGCACATATCTCTAAGCTTATAGAATTATGGAATGCAAGAAAACTAGTAAAAATCATCATATATATTAAAATAACAATTATAGTATGAATAAAGTAATGTAATTAATATTTTCAAAATACAGGGACACCAAAATGAATCTAAAAAAGTCATGCATTTAAAGTGGATGAGGACTAATTTCGATTAAAATGTTCGTTCACAACTCATTCTATTTAGGTCACTAAGCTACACAAGGTCATATCTCTTATAGGAATCCATCAATTTATTGGTCATCTTGATATGGGAAGACACATGTAGGAAATTCCTATACAGGATGAGTATTAAAATACCGAGTGGGGAATCCTAATATCACTAAGCATATAAAATCAAGAATAATAGTCAGTTCATCACATGTATAAGTCAACACTAAATATATTATGAATAATTAAATATACCCAACAGAGACACACAATCACATGGTAGTGTCACAATCATTATTCTATTGTAAATTCATATATAATTTTTTATATAGAAATCATCATGGGGAACACATCCTATGAGTTTCATAACACATATGGTGTCCAACTGAGTTGTAATGATCATCAGGTCTCACCGTAATAAGTACTGCATGGAGTTTTAGTAGAAACATACATCGAAATGGGACCTCTCACTATGACATGGGGTATACCAAAAATCCAATAAATATTATCCCACCATGTATAAGAACCACACCGTTGTATTTTTATAATAATGATACACAAAACAACAAGGAATGGATCTTGGGAAAATAACCAAATTTAATATATCCAGGTAAAAAAGGAAAGGGATATCATCTTTATTTTAGGGATTACATAGTGTGTACTTTTAGTACATGGTTAGTCCCATCAACAATGGGTTTTATACATATATCATGGTCCGTGACGATGTTTTTGTCCCTATTTGATTGGGCGAGGAGTCCGAGAATGTTTATTCATGACCTTGTCCATGTACATGGATATTCCTAGGTACAACTTAACTATACATCTCTATGTATAGATTTCCATGTTTTTGTACCCTCCATGGGTGAAAACGAGCAACCTAGAATGGGTCATACACCATGTGACAGATGTCACACATTATATGAGTCATTTATTCTCATGGAAAACTAGCATGGTAGTGGTGTGAGGAGGGATAAATGGATTGTGATATTGATATAAACATAGTGTTCATCATTATTTTCAATAATTCCATTTATATTCATCCTGTGTCATTTTTCTATCATCTATCCATCGATTCTGTAACAAATATCACATGAAAACAAGGATCGTGTCAGAACAGGCCTCCCTATCACCACTCACAATAGGCCAACCTTCAAAACTAAACATGGAATTCAATAATTCATATTTTTTAGCTTTTCCATTTAACCAAAAAATAATATGAATCATTGGACCAAACCTCACATTTCATCACCATTATCACGTTTCACTCCCATCATCAATTTCAGCATGATTAGATTTTATGAATTCGATATGCCCTGAAACAGGTGTACAATGAATATTTATATTGTATTTTTGAAACCATGGTTCAAAAGAATTATTAGGGATGGATGAATAATAGAGGATGGAAATCAATAAACAACCAAAAGATCTACATAAATCAGTCATGTTTTTTTTTGTTTTGATCAATTTCTTTTAGGGTGAAAATAGTTATCAAAATTAAATAAATAATTATTCACAATAATCTCAACAACAAATCATGTACCCTCAAAATGAATGATATGAGAATATATCAATATGATGATTGATTCATTTTAATTTTCAAAATAAATAAATGTGGTGAAAATAACTATTTTCCTTGATTTGGAGCCATATCTGGAGAATAATGACATCATTCATTTGGATTTAATGATCCCTATTTTTTCTCTAATAAGGATTGATGATCCATGCTATGTTCATCGATATCCAATGGAATCTCTTTCAATAATATCACAATAATATATCTTTTTACAAGGCTAACATGATGAATTTTTAATTATAGAATTTTTATTGATCAAAATAAGATCATTGAAATTAATTAAATAATAAAAAAATTGATTTTATTTATTTTTAAATCATACAACTACATTTCGCAAATTCAATGTATGATGAACTACATGTTTATTTCGTTTTTATTTTCTAACCAGTTCTCAGAAGTCAATGGTGGCATTAAATGTTTTATTAGAAACTTTTTTTATAATTTATTTATTTCTGAGAAATATGCACGTGTGGTTTTGAATATATCTAATATAATTCAAAAATAATTCAATGGAACACAAGGGAGTTGAATATCATGCTATCACAACTCATGAATTTATAAATAATGTATATAATATAACAATTAAATAAATTAAAAAATCAGTGACATTATATTCTATCCACATTGGTGATTTAAATCCCATAAAGATAAAAATACTACCCAAATATATGTGGTCACTAAGAATACATCATGGTCCAAAACTCACAGATACTCCCATGAATATTCTTGTGCAACCATAAAATATGATCTAATGAAATATAAAACACATTGAGGTCCCTCTTATACATTTCCATGATCTCTAATGTGTACTCAATATTGGCACTTCCATCGTTGATTTCAGGTACAATGTAGTTGAAAACATGTGACTGGACATTCATAGATCACATCATATTTGACACATGGATGATATTATATAACTTGTCTAACTATAGTTGTAGAGTTAATTCGTACACCACATGACAAGATCTACAGTATATTTGGAATAGGAAAATGAATTTCATTTATATACTGCTACCCCGAAAAAATATTCATAATCCATATTGAGCTGAGACCCATTAGAACACATGGCCTCCCTCCTCAAACTATGAATTCATTCATTTTTTTTCTGTATATGACATCTATTGACATTGGGAAATCCTCATATTCTTCTCAATATCTACAATATCACTTTAGTGGCCGGAACATGCTCATGAGTAATAAATTTCTACTCTCCTTGTATGTCTAGTAACAAGTTTATCATTAGGTTCAGCCATATAATTCACCTAATGGTGTCTTGCTGATGGAAAAATGGAATCCATTAATGTAAAAAAATAAAACCAATTAAAGGAGATTCTTCACAATATGTGAAAACATTACATCATTTCTATAAAAATTTCCTCCAACCCTGAATGGTATGTCCTATATATTCATCACTCTATGTGTGAAATGGGTCACTCATGAAGTAATATGTTCCAATTCCCTTCTAAAATCCCTTCAATAATTGAGATGTAATGTGAGCATAACAGTTCAAGAATATATATCAAGGGAACTATATAGAGTAGGACTATATCATACATGTAGAGTAATACAACTATCTCAACTAAACATGTTTGTTGAATATCAAGGAAGTGGGCCAACATGGTGAGTCAATCTATGACTACCTAGGTTAAATCATGTCCAATGAATGTACATCGTAACCCAATATCAAATTGCATGGATATCCTATTCCACTTTCACTCTATATCCACAAGGTTTTGTGATAAACAAGTTGGAACCTATTGATCCTCGGAAAAATGAATCAAGTAATGAATTGAATGAAGAACTATAAAACTCCATAGTTTATCCATTTCTACATGTACTGATGTATAAGGTAGGATTACTTCATCGCTAAATCTGTATGTACCAAAAGATTTTGATGTATGAAATTCATTAAACACCTCTCCCCTCAGTACCACTGGTTATAGAGTGCATTTTATAAAAAATACCAACATTCTCCCCACCTTCATATTATCCATGAAGAGAACACAAAGAGGATATATGAGTATGTAGTGTCTTATAGTTAGTGACACATAGATGTTTGCCCATATAATGATGTAAAAGATAATTTTAAAAAAACCATATCTTAGAGGTAATATACTACATTTTCATCCACATTGGTTAATTTCAAAGAGGACAACATCCCTAACTCCCTTCTCTCTATTGAAGAATAATATCTCCTTCCAGGAGAATCTACTACCACATTCCCCTTTCTGTGAGATATTTACAATATTAAATTCTTAAATATTGAGGAACTCTATCTATAACCTTTTTCTCATGTTATGTTCCTTTTAAGAGATGATATAATTAGTACTCATGTAAATAGAAAATATTCTAAGATGATCACCCATCAGATAGTGTATCTACATATTTAGTTACAATATTGACACTACTAACTAATGATCATGTGTTACATATTTTCAATCATGTAGTCTGAACTAAAATGAACCGCATGTAATTACCACATGCCTCTACATCATAACACAACTATTCCATGTATCAAGTACATCAGAAAAAAATTCATACTGGTAACAATCATCTACAAATCACTTGATTTAAATCACTAAAAAATCTACATTAACTCCATCAAAGCTAGTTTGAACCCATATATCTATAAAATCGGAATACGATTTTGGTTAAATTATATCAATGGTGGTGATTTCTCAAAATATCATGTAATATTTTCCAGTAGAAGCCTACAAACCAAAGGAATCTCTTCATATCTTTAATGAAATTGGGTGGATCACAATATATAATGTTTTAGACCGTTACAGAGTCCAATTCCACACCATCTCCTAACATAACATATCCCAAACTGGGGACATCCTGATTCTAGAACAATCACATGAAGAGCATTCTATCATGTCGGTTCTCTCATTAAACACACAAAACTATCATCATGTTACTTATATTATTTTATTTATCTGTAGAATATAGTATGATATAATCAATGAATAAAACCAATAAATGACATATAAATAGATGAAGAATCATGTTTTTTTTTCAATGAATATTTATTCTGTTCTCTTCATGAAGAAGGTAATCACAATGTACTCAATGTGAATGTAGTTACAGCTAAAATCAATATTCGGTATATCATTGTCCAATAATCAGAACTGGTTATAGCTAGATCACAAGAAGATCACCGTGAACCATCATTCCCTTTTCAAATGATCAATGAGTTCATCAATCCTAGTTAGTGGGTAATTTCTTATTACTATAACCTTATTTAAAAAAATCTCAATTCACAAAAAACCAAAATCTCATGTCCGACTTTTGGGTGAACAACAGTATAGATATATTGGTTGAAACAATGGTTTTCAAAAATCCCTTCCTCTTCAAGTCCTAGAACATCACCCACATTTAAGAAATATAAACGGTATTCATAAGATATGTTGGAATTTATAATGTGTGCACAATAAGGTGTATATTAATGAATATGTTATTCTCTCATTGGAGGTAGTTCTAGAATGTCATCAGTGATAATGGCATCAATATATTCCAACACTATAGTATGCTGAAAGATCCTAGGATTTGTTTCTCTAATGGGTATGCTATCTAGAATATTAGTAATTAAATACACCCACCTATGAATGAGTACATCTGAAACATCCCATGATTCCATTAATTGAGAAACTAAATCCTACAACCGTCGCAATGGAAAGAACACTACCAATTATTGAATCAATCTATATAACCATTAAATGTAGATAAATAGTCCATAATTATGTGTATATATTAATCCATTATCATATATACAATTATATCACTAATTAATCTCCATCCTCAATATTGTATATCACACCATATATGAGAATCCATGAAGGATGAGTAACTTAATTTTAGATTTTTTAAGGATAATCATCAAGCCAAGGGGTTAAAAAATCATTACTTTACAAAAATGATAATTTTCAATAAGATAATTATTTGAAACTATATCTATAGTCACAATAGATATGGTAGAATATAAATAGATGATACCTCATATCATTCCTTGATCCACTTGGTAATATTTATCATCTACGTACATCTTCCCCCACCGTAGACCATAATATCCAAGTGCCTTGTGTGGACCTCCTATGTGTGGTGATGGACATAATTCATAATTTATAACGCCTAAAAATGATTTGTAAGATCCTCTTCCACATCAACAATAATGCAAACATACATTCTCCAACCACTTCTTCTATATAGGCATTCCATACACTATATCTCCATCTATGATATTATGGTATGTTCAATCCAATATGTTATGTAACCTTCCATCACATGATGATACCTTCATATCCCAAGGTATAATATATCCATCTATAGATCATTTTAACTATATAACCTCTATTATTAGATCACCTAAAAAATTCAATCAAATTCATGACCTTATTTCGTTCATTGCTACGAATCATTTGATTCACAGATCCTACATCCCATTGAAGGAATCAAGTGTCCATTTCTACTCAACTATGAAACTATCTACATCTAAGGAAATCTCTAGAACCATGAAATATGTAGTAATTACTAAAGGATTCATGGTAGCTCAAATGTCTTTGGGTAGTCCTTTCATAATGGTTCGTTTAGAAAATTACTAATAACACATTATATACATAGAGTGCCAATAATTTTTGGAAATCCATGATAAATACTCATCCATAGGCATAGTACCATTTCAAAGTTTTATATTATCTTGGATAAAAAACTCCTTCAAAATAGATGGAAAAAACACCTCATTGAGTTGAAATACAACTTTCTAAAATAATAGAGGAGCCTCATTGTGTGATTGGGCCACAAAGAACCAATATCAACCATCATATCCATGAAGAATTGTCCATTAAAAACCACCATATGATGAATCAATGCCATTAGATGATAGAAAAAAAGTGTAGCTACCTCAAGACAGTCCTCAACCTCATGTGCTTATCCTCACATTGAAACATGAGAGTTCACTACCTTTAATACTTATATTGAACGATCATCATGAACACCTCATCATTATAATACCAGTACCTCATGATTCATGAAATATTGTAGTAATAATGTTGTACAAATAAGATGTAAAACAGTAAGAACATATCCCTATATCATAGCCTCATAATTTTGTGGATCATTCTCATGACCCTGATGCTAAATCCTAGCTGGAAAACATTTTAGAAAGACCTATAAATATAAAATTTAATCCAATTTCAATGAGTAAATTATGTAGAGATATCACAAGAGTGAGATGATAACCCCAACCCATTCTCATATGATTCATCTACCATTACAATCCACGAAATCTATGTAATCATGTACCATGTTAATAAGAAGGTTATCGGAGTCCTTTTGTATGTATACGTTAGCTATGACACCATCAATAGTGTCCCTGACCCGAAAGGATAACTCGAAAGAGAAAATATATCTCCCTAAAAAATATAATTTAATTTGGAATTTTTTGGAAATGACTCAATACATACCACTTTTTAATGACCTTTCTTAGATTTCCCCATTTAGTGACTACATCAATACCATCTTCAAGAGGGTAGGTTCCAATGACCAACACTGAGTAAGAAAATCACACAAATAAATTTCATGATACTAAAGTACATGTATATATGAATGAATCTCAAATTCCATATTAAGATGAAATTATATAGTAATTATAACCATGCATCATTGAATATAAAAAATTCCACCAACAACGTATAACAATATGAACTAGATGAAGAATGATCCCACATCAATCTCACCTTAATGAAACATAATATATTACAACTTGTTATATAGGTGACAACATATATCATTAATTACAGAGATAAACGTCTCAATATATTTATATAACTAATCTATGTGTTGTCATGGTCCCTCTTTGACTCCTAAAAATGGTTCTTTGTGTTTATAGGACATGCCACATGCAGGAAAATACAATGCATGGGTGTGTATAACAATAAATATTATGAAAAAACCAAATAAAAATTCATATAACACCAAGAATAATTGTAATCTATTTTATTTATAGTTTTTATGAAATAAAAAATCAATAAACATATATAACAGCCATATACATAAAATCTCAGGGTAATGTTAAAATATTAAATCCATAATAGAATTCCAGTTTAATGGTTCCACATACACACATATAGGTGAAAAAGCACTATGAGTGACATAGAACTAATAGTGTCCATTCAATATGTTGTTCACATTGTGTATCACCAAAATAATTGATCCTTGGATCCCTGATGAGACTGATACATATAAATGAGATCAATCCTAGTGTCATGGGTTATAACAACAATATTATCTATATTAACCCACTATACATGGGATTAACTATAGTTTTGTATCAGTCCCAATTATTCATTATAATCCATATAGTGATATAATGATATATGATTCTAGTTTGGTACTCTTGGAAGGAATACAATAACTATTTCCAATACATTTTTTCTTATGAGAGGGTCTCAATTTTATGCAGAAGCTGTGATTCGATAACCCTTAGTGAAAATAAAAACGTAACATACCAAAATGTAACTTTTCCCAAATGATGAGTATAATAGATATAACATTTCATTGTGGGTGTATAGGGAAATTTTTTAATTTACATAGTATTACCCATCAGAACATGGTTCTAACCATGTATCATGACATATTCTGATGTTTGTGTTTATGTACATGTATATAGTGTGTAAAAGCCTATGTAATCATAACCATGCCCAGGTACATAGTTTTACACATGTACACAATGTTTTCTTGTAAAAATAATGGATGTATATATATAGGTAACCTATAGGGTACATACTGAGCTTCTAGGTAACAACCACACACTAGGTAAAATATGTCAAATTATGTGTTATATTTATCATCATGTAGAAATAATAGAATTGTGATAGTGTGGGGGGTCACACAAAACATATCATCATGAAATAAACTTAGTGTTCTACTAAGTTTTCCAAAATCCCATGTATCATCCACCTACCATACCTTCTACTATTTTTTCATTTGATTCATACAAAAATATAAGCAGTGGGTGTGGATATTTTCCAACCAAGCCTTATTTTATTTGATTGTAGAAACCCATCCTTCGAAACCCATTAGTAAAAGAATGGATGTGTGGCATGTAGTTGGACCATTGAACTAAAATCTATAGGAATGACCGAACAAAAACATATAAATTATGTAAACTAACAAATATTTATCACATAATCTATATATCCCAATATTTTTTATTACAATCTATATCTCTAGGGAAATGTTGTAAAAAAATTAATTGGTAATTTTCAAACTAAAGGGCTATATAATTACATTTGAGGAACAAATATTAGTGGGAGAAATCCAACAAACAAAAATAAATAGAAAAACACTCATTGTTGATTGGAAGATCTCAATAGATTTCTATTAGTCTGAGAAATCGTGATCAAATTTACATAAATCATTAATTTAAACAATTATTATAGATAATCTCATTCTTCGAATATGAACACTCTACAAAGCCATAAATGGATCTATTGAATTTTTATCTTTATATTAATAAAAAAAGTTTAAAAAAATACAACATAATATCGCTATTTGAATGATTTCCTCATTGAGAAGTTTTTTTATTCATTTTTATTGGTGAGATAGCAGAGTTCCATCGAACATCGATCAATGATTAATTATTCATTCATCTTCAGAAAATAAATGCATCTCAAACGATTTCAAAAAAATATCAAGGGTAATGTGGATAACCCTATGATATATTATATAAAAAACATATTCAAAAAATAAATTTATGGAAATAAAAAAAATAAAAAAATAAAAATAAATTATTTATAAATTAATCCACCCATAAATGAACTCATCACCAAAATCTGATGAGTTCCATGGGTATGTCATGCCAAGGGTCATACCAATACTCAACACTAAATGGTGGCCTTATATTTATAATCCATGAAACAACCTATGATTTATTTATCTTTTTAATGAAATCAATGTATACTTTCTTTTTAAAATGTTTTTAATATCTAAAAAAATAATCTCATGAATATCGGAATCTATAATAACAATTTATCTTATCAGTGAGCTCCGTAAATAATCCATATAATATTCTAGTGAAATAATATGAACAAATATGTATTCTTACATAATTTTACATCCAATTACCATGTCAAAATTATATCCTTTTGGAAATCCTCAAATCAACGGATCGTGTAATACTATTATCCACCCTCATGGAGAAAAACACCTGTTTTCCCTACTATTGTGTTATCATCCTGATTAATGTACTCTCCAACAATTTCTAATATATCCCATTGAGCTCTATCAGATTAGTTGGAAAATATATTAAGTGGGAATAGAAAATTGTTGCATAACTAGTATGATATATATCTTGAAATAAATACCAATTACCAATATATGTCTTAAGAAATAATTTTGAAAGGAATCCAAATTGAGAACTCTAATTGGATGAAATGTGGATGAGTTCATCACTCATCCTATAAAATAACAGATTCCCTATATCTAAAGAGTTATCATTGCAAGATGAATCATCTATAAACCAAACCAATCCTCTTCTAGTTTACACTATTGGGATATAATTAATATTCCCCCTTCACTAATGTAATCCACATACATTTTTATAGAATCCAGTGTGATATTAGATGTTGGTAAGCCATTGAAATCCTTTAATCACATAGTGATTTATCTGCACCAATACCTTAAATTCTAAAATATATTAATAAACTCTTATGACTAGAAAAATAAAACCATTAATGAAGATGGTATATAATATTTTCAAATGGATTATCAAGGGAAAATAACATAGAAGATAACCTAACATCTATGTTATGTATGATTACTACTTTTAGAAATATGATTGAATATGAATCACGTCACGACCCATCCTCGGGACCTGTGCCATGACTACCCCAATCCCGCCTTCCACAGGCCAGAGGCTCGCGACTAGCACCAAAGGCGTAAATCCCTAAGCTATTAAGGCTTTTCTTTTATAAAAAATAATCACACACAATCAGAGTACACACTTGGAAGCAAAACACTAAGTAAAAATGAATTCAAAGGTAGTGCTGAAAGTAAGTGGAAAAGTATACAAACCCAACAAAACAAGAAGAACAACTTCAAGTAAAAAGGGGAAACAACTCCTGGATCATCCACTAGGGAATTCTACCTTAAGTGTAGGTATAGATCTCGAACAAACCATCCCTGAGATACGTCATATCTAGTACAGCTCCGAGAAGCCTTCATCTGTCACCCTCATCTTAGATCACTGCTGACTATTGTCTGCACAGAACACAACAAGGTGCGGGTGAAGCCTGTGTAGGGGTGGGTATAACAATACTCAGTAGGGGACCCTGAGACCCCCAAAGGTCTAACAGAATCCACTAAGGATAAACCACAATAGTAAGATACAATCACGAAGTATCGACCAACCTTACTTAGGTATATTCCCATACGTATACCTATGATACCAATCACAAACCACTCCAAATCTAGAGCCCAACTACATTCTGTTCCACATGGTTAGAAACAATCCACAAAGAAAGTACCACCCAAGGTGTTTACCATAGGTACAGATCACAGAAGAAAGCCCTGTGGGATTCACCACAACACATTCACGAAGAAATATCCACAATGAAAAATCAACCTTTACTAAGGTATATGACCATACATATACCTAAGTCTTCAAGAGTACACATCTTATACATGAGGTTAACAAGAAGGTAATTAATCACCTCATAGCAGGTATACACAACATAAAACAAAGTAAGAGATGAATAGTGGTATCCATTGATTAATATTTCACTGTCTAATGATAGATATCTATAGAAACCTAAAACAACAGTCCATCGAAGCTGTCGATCCTACGTGGGATATCGGTACAAAAGTAGTTGATGTCGAACCCATGAAGAATCCATGTCCATTATCGTCACTGTCGATCCCACGGAGTATCCAGGTCGAGTCTCGTCTCTTATGAACCCACGGAGGGTGCAGGACCAGTCTCATCACTGTCGAACCCACGGAGGATCCAGGTCAGTCTCATCACTGTCGAACCCACGGGGGATCCAGGTCCAGTCTGCTCACTGTCGATCCCACGAACGATCCTGGTCTAGTCTCTTCACTGTCGAACTCATAGAGGATCCATGTCCAGTCTTGTCATTGTCGAACCAACGGAGGATCCTAGACCAGTCTCGAAACTTTCGAACCCACATCTGATTCAGGTCCAGCACGCTCGATTCCAGGAGGGTCTGCTCCTCAAAACAAGTGTCGATACATCAATAACCACAATGTCTCGAGTTGATTAATCACATAGTTCAACCTCTTCAAAAGGAACCCAATGTGACAGATGGTGTGTCAATCAGACGCTTGGTCTGCGAGTTATTGGTATTTCCATTCCCGGGGCCCAGTTTGTATTTAGGACCAACCAAACCCGGCCGTACCCCAACTATGTTAAAACCTCAAGTGGGGTATGAAAAATGAACTGTCATGCACTAATCCTTCCATAGTCATAGACAGTTTGTCTTTCGGACACCTGTAGCCCTAAATGTGGGCTAAAAGGTGTAATGGGGCCATAGCGGGTGCGGGTCCGATCAGACCCGGTCCGAACCGGGGTCTGACCCAGTTCGTGGTTCTTACCCGGTCCAAGGGGGAATCCCAACATGAGTGGTAGGCCCGACCCAGGTGTTTGTCCAGGCTAGAGCGGTCAGCCTGACCCGAGTGGGTGGCCCATCCTGAAGGTGGCCCGTCCCGAAGGGTGGCCCGACCTGAAGGGGTGACCCAGCCTTGCGGCCCGCACGGCCTGGCCCGACGGGCCGTGGGGACTGGCCTGGAAGGCCATGCAGCTTGACCCAGATGGCCGCACGGCCTGTTGGATGCCGTGTGGTCGGGATGGCGAGCCATGGCCGGCGAGCCACAAGGCCCGACTGGCCACATCATGGGGCCCAGCTGGCCGTGCGGACTGGCCCGACTGGCCGTGGGGCCCGACTGCTGGCCATGTGGCCTGGCTGGCTTGTCATGGCCAACTAGCCTTAGGGCCCGGACGAACACGTCATGTGGACCGGCTTCCCATGACATGTGTCCTGGCTAGCCAGGCCATGGGGGGTGGGGGGTTTCGCGCCCCCCTTTGTTCGTAATAGCTAGAGCATGGCGCTGGCCCCTGTAACAGCGGGACCCGAAGGGTCCCTCCTATGTATCCCGCACAGGCGGCCGACACAGCCGGTCACCCTACCCTATCCATTGTGGCCTTATGCCACGGGTATTCTCCGGCGTGGCATGATGGCGCCGCTCCCCTGCTCTCCAGCAGCGGCTTGCCCTGGCCTCGGTCCTGTACCACCAGCACGGGGCGCCGGCGCTGCACTCCTTTATCGCCGTCCACCGTGGATTCGGCCAACAGATGCTCTGCGTGAAGTGCGACGGTGCCGCATGCCTCCTCCACGGCCCATCGTGGTCGTGGTTCAACACTACATCGTGAGGTGGTGTCATGCCCTCTTGGTGACCCAGCATCCTTTGCGCCACTAGTTTCTTTCGCGGTCGGCCAGTCACCGGCCGCCGTTGTTCTCTGCGGTCCGTTCCTCCATCATAGACAAACATGATCAATCAAATGGGAGGGTCGGGCCATGTTCATGTGGTCTGAACCCTCCTCATTACAGTGATATAATTCAGTTCTCAAAGCACACATCATACAACGGGGTACAGAGGGTAATATTCAATCTTAAAATAAACCCTACCTTGCTTGACGATTTCTCGTTGATGAAGTCACGGGAAAAGGCGGAGTCGTATCATTGGCGTTGGGAAGCATCCAGGGTAGGAGACTGGGGAAGATGCTTCATTGGCATTCTTCGCGGTCGGCTCCTTCTCCTTTGGTTCGGTCGAATATCACGAAAGGTGTTCGTCATCCTTCTTTGGCGATGAAGAGGTGTTCCTCGTGTTTTTCGTTGGTGAGCTCTTATCCCACTCAAATCTCTTTTCCAAGCCCTCCTAAAAAATTATTCCAACCCAAAAAATAATAATAAATCATCACACTTTATTAAATTATTGGCATGATGAATTAAAAAGGATTTTAATTAAATGAAACCATTCACTTAATAACTGGGTTGAGAGTTAGACAAAATAAATGGTGGGGATGTTCAAGGGTTTCACAACTTAAGTGGGGGTTCCAAGGGTTTCATCACCCGGGTGGTCCCCACAAAAGGATATCCTCCCAAGGGAGGTTACGTGCGGGTGGTCCCCACCTCCCTAACCTATCATGGGAGGTTATGGTGTGGTGGCCCCCACCACTAACCTCCTCTTGGAGCATTAACCACCTCTAATAAAAATAAAGTTAACAGTTTATTTTTATCCAACTTAATTAAAAACCCTGAAATCTAACATCCACTCTCGTTAGAATTCTAGTGCGGTGAAGGACTCCTTAAGAGAATATCGGTGCTGCAAGTTCAACGGTTCCCTCATATTTTAATTCTGTACACCGGTTCAAAAGCTATAAATTGCAACTCGCACGTTTACTAAACGTACCCGAAAAAAATGTTTGGAAAAATTATATCAGTCACCCTCGACCCGTTCCAGTTGAGTTTAGACACTGCCTAGGTGAATCACACCCAAAAAAACCCAATGGTACCCTTGGATTTCCCATCTGTGTTTTCATTTTAAAGTTATGAATTTTACAGTAAAATAATTGTAACTTATTATTTTTGCAGCCAAAAACTAACTTTCTCTACTGGCCCTCACCGACCCCAAGTTAGTATCTACATAACGAAATATTACCCTCATGAGTTCAGTGGAGGTCTCAGAATTTTAATTTGAGTTACAGTTTATCAGTTATAAGCATTTGAATAATAAAATAACTTCATTTCATTATTTTATTAATGGTTATTCCATTTTCATGTTTTCTCATAGGAGGCCCACGCCGACTAAACATAAGTCATGCCTCGGGTAAAACTGCCATCCTGAGTGCAATGGTGGCCTCAGATTTTTGATTTGAGTATCCTTATAAGGCTTATTCATATTTTTCCATAAAACTGCATACGTGCGTTAATTTAATCTTAACAAATCTTCGATGGATTATTTCGAGCACTACGTGCCTTAAAATCTCACGCCGTTAGAAACTGCAGACTCATAAAATTCACATGAATTTTAGAAAAAAAATTCCATGGAATTTCCGGGTCATTAAATTCTCCCCACCTTAGGACTTTATGTCCTCGTAGGTAGCAACTCGAACTATGGAAACAAAAGAGGGTACTAAGCATGCATCTGAGCCTCCTGCTCCCATGTGCTCTCCGGGAGGTTCCTGTGCTGCCAGCGTACGTGCACCAGAGGTATCGACTGTCCACATAATACCCGCTTCAATCGATCCCCAATCTCCATAGGAACCTTCGTGAAAGTCTCCACGTCATCGATGTCTAGTTCCATGTGTTCCATGATGTGAGAAGGGTCTTGCATGTATCTCCTTAGATAATATACGTGGAAGACGTCGTGCACCTGGTGCAACTGAGGTGGAAGAGACAAGCGGTAAGCCATCTCTCCTACTCTATGGAGGACTTGGAAAGGTCCGATGAATAGAAGAGATAACTTGCTACCTTGCCAAAATCTCTGTAGATCTCGTCGAGGTGAGACCCGTAGAAATTCGTGGTCACCATCCTCGAACTCCAATGGTCTCCGTCTCCTATCAGCATAGGACTTCTGTCTGCTATGTTCAGTCTTCATCCTCTCTTGGATGATCTAATCCTTCTTTTTGGAAGCTTGTACCATCTCTGGTCAGTATGAAGTTGACCGACATGGTGCGTCGGTCGACATTCACCCAAAGAGCATCATGCCCCCTGGACGTACGTGGAAGTCCCATCAGAAAGTCCATGGATATCTCATCCCACTTCCACATTGGGACCTCTAAAGGCTGAACCTAGCTTTCTGGTACATGATGCTCTGCCTTCAATTGCTGAAAAGTGTGGCATCAAGAGACATACTACGCTACTGCCTTCTTCATACCTGGCCACCCGTGCTGTCGTCGGAGGTCCTGATACATCTTCGCCACTCCTAGATGTACTGCTAAAGGATTTGTGTGGAACTCCCGCAACAATTACTCCTTATGTGAACCTAGTACCATGGTACGTCCTCTGAACAGAATTACGTGCTCCCCATCTTCAGAAAATTCAACAGCTGCATGCCCTGGGGATAACTGAGCACATCACGTCTCACAATTAGCATCTTCAGGTTGTGCCTCCCTGACTCGCTGAAGATGTGGAGGAGTGATTGTAAGAGACTATAGAAAGGATGCTCCATCCCTATCCAAAAAGTATATTTTCAAGGCATCCAACTCCTATGTCTTCTCTCCTAGCAGCTATATATTAGATCTCTTATTGTGATCATCCACAACAACGTTCCTTTTCCTATGAGTATAGACTATCTCGATGTCATAGTACTGGAGGAACTCGAGCTAACGTCGATGTCTCCGGTTCAGTTCCTTCTACAAAAAGACACACCTTAGACTATTGAGATTAGATTAAACCATAAATCATTCATTCAACGAACTATGTGTGAAACTAGCCAACTGTAACGAACTTCAGTACACCCTTCTTCTCCTCTGTCTTACAAGAGCTGCTATGATTTCTACTTTTCCGAAAAGTGAAATCTGGTCTCATCCCCGGGATGAACCACATCCTTTGACTAATACAGTCAATCCTTACATGAATGGTTCTAACTAATTCCGTGGACAACGTCGTAAGGCCTCGACGCTACTACCAAGATATCCAATCGTTACTCTCACCTCCAAGGGTTGAGTCACACTGTCGGAATCAGTGTGTGGTCACTAGGTCTCCTCTAGTAGAAATATCTATTTTGAGGGTCAAGTTAAAGGTTTTAACCGGAACCTCTTAGTATCAACAACACAAAAAGGTAGAAAAGAAAACGTCACAAGGACAAGTGTATTTTATTATTACAGCTCAATGTACAAAGACATAAAGAAACCACAAACAATGAAATCAACGAAGCTAGAAGTGTCATTAAAAAGGGTCTCTATGTCTAGATCAAGTCCCGCTCCTTTCCACCTGCTCCTGGAGCTCGAGGTGAACCACCTAAGGGTGGTGGTAGTAGAGCTCGATGACTCAGACCACCATCCGCTGAAGGACCTGCTCTACTGCCTCGTCCACCGCTCGGATAATGCTCATGCTCCAACCGATTCCTCTATCTCGGTGGCTCCATTAATGCCTTCTGATCAACTATGTAGGTATTTGGATAGTCATGCGCTCTGTGACCCCGTTTCCTACTGAAAAAATAGACCATTCTTCGTTCAAAGATCTATGGTCCTCGGATGCCCCACACCCCTGATGCCACATCTTGGGGTCGTCTTACGGTAGATCTAACACTCTTGTGCCCCCGTTTCATCTACCTACTGCCTACTACAGATGAATCGCCTTCTGTCGGAACACCATGCAGAATGTGAAGCAACTCCTGAGCACACACGGAGTGTATTGTCGCATGTACAAAATCCGCCCATAAATGTCCCTCGATGTTTTGCCAGGTGAGGGTTTCCTTGTCGTAAAACTCGAGCATCAGGATCCACCACCTGTCATTTGTTCCGTAAAAGAGACTAACAGCTAGGTGAACCATCAAGTCAGTTGGTGTCCAAACGGTGTGGAAAACTCATGCTAAAAACTCCATCCAGTACTCAGCCATCTGAAAATCTATCTCGCCTCGAATCCTCGGAGGCCTCCATCGTAGGAACCCATGAAAAGCACTCAAGCGACGCTCACCCTCTACTACTGGGGATGGTAGAAATGGTAGTCCAGTAGTTATTGGTACCACTAGTGCCTCCACTATGATGGGGCCTTGCACTGAGGCCTCATCGCTTGGTGGGATACCATTGAACTCTCTACTCAGAACCTGCGCTGAATGACTAAGTAAAGACATCTTGCAAAGAAATAGGTGTTACATGATCAAAATTATACCCGGTGAGATGACTGAAAGTAATTAAAAAGAAAAATTTTCAAAGGAAACACACACGCAATCAGTGTTTTCATGCACTGAGTCAGAAATCATAAGTCAGTGTCCTAGTGTATGGATACGTTGGCCGCCACACCAACACTGGTTTCCTTAAACTGATATCCACAGCCAAAACACTTAACACTATTTTGAATAAAAGAATCAGAGTAAATGTTCTGTGGTAGAACCAATTCCTCTGATACCAATTTTTCACAACCCGTCCTCAGGAACCGTGTCGTGACTACCCCAAGCCCTCCTTCCATTTGCCAAGGGCTGCCGACTAGCACCAAAGGCATAAATCCATAAGCTCGGAATGCATTGAATTTATAAAAAGTAGTGACACACAATAAGATTACACAACTGGAAGCAAAACAATAAGTAGACCTAAATACAAAGGTAGTGCTGAAAGTAGTGGACCAGTATACAAACCCAACTGAACAACAAGAACAAATACAATTAAAAGGGGAAAACAGCTCCTGGATAGTCCACTGGGGAATCCTACCTGAGGGTTTGATACATATCTCGAACAACTCATTCCTGAGGTACATCCTGTCTATTCTAGCTCCGAGCATCCTCCCGTCCATCACCATCAGCCTCGATCACTGCTGATCGTCTTCAGCACAGAACACAACAAGGTTTGGGCGAAGCCCGTGGAGGGGTGAGTATAAAAATACTCAATAAGGGACCCCAATACCCCTTAAGGTCTCCTATAATCCACTATGGATAAACCACATTAGTAATATACAATCACAAAGTATCAACCAACCATACTTAGGAATATTCCCATACATTTACCAAAGTTATCCATTAAAAACCGACTCCAACTCTTGAGGCCAACCACATTCCATTCCACAAGTGTAGAAACACTCCACAAAGAAAGTACAAACCAAGGTGTATCCCATAGGTATAGATCACAATATAAAGCCACGTGGGATTCACCACAACACATTCATGATGAAATATCCACGAAGAAGCATCCACCCTTACATAGGTATATGACCCTACATATAACTAGGTAGTCAAGAGTACACATCTCATACATGAGGAAAACACAAAGGTAATGACTCATCTCACACCAGGTGTACACAACTTAAAAAAAGAGTAAGAGATGATTAGTTGTATCCACTGAATCATATTTCACTGTCGAATGAAGGATATCCGTAGAAACCTAAAACAATATTCTGTCGATGCTGTCGATGTTGTCGATCCTACATGGGATCTTGGTACAAAAGTTGTCACTATCGAACCCACAACGGATCCAAGTACATTATCGTCACTATCAAACACACGGAGGATGCAGGTCCAGTCTCATCACTATCTAACCCACAGAGGATCCAGATCCAGTCTCATCACTATTGATCCCACGGAGGATCATGGTCCATCATGCTCGATTATGGGAGGGCCCACTCCTCGACCCAAATGTCGATACATCAACTACCACTAAGTCTTGAGTTGATATATCCTGTAGTTCCATCTCTTCATAATTAAACCAACACAACAGATGGAACGTCAATCAGACACCCATTTTGGGTGTTTTTGGGATTTCCAATCGAGGAGCCTAGTTGGTTTTTAGGTTCAAACCAACCCGGTCGTACCCCAACTGCATCCAAACCTCAAGTGGGGTATGCCAAAAGAACCTTCATGCTCTAAACCTTCCGTCGTTGTAGAAGGTTTGTCGTTCGGACACTCGTAGCAGAAAATGCGGGCTAAAAGGTGTGATTGGGACATAGTGGGTCTGGGTCCAATCTGATCCAGCCGGACCCACCCGGCCCGACCTGGTCCGAAACAAGGTCAGACCCAGTCTGTGGGTCCGACTCGGTCTAAGTGGGTGGCCCAGCCCAAGTGGTCCGCTCGGCCCGAGTGGTCTGCCCGGCCCGAGTGGTCGGCCCGATCCGAGTTTTCAGCCCGTCCATAGTGGGCGGCTCATCCCGAAGGCTACCCGACCCGATGGGTGGCACAACCCAAAGGGGTGTCCCGGCCCGGCTGCTCGCGGGGCCCGGCTCAGCTTGTCGTGTGCCCGGCCCAAATGGACATTTGGCCTAGCCCGACGGCTGTCCGTGTGGCCTAGTCGGGCTAGCCACACCTTGCGGCACGGCTGGCCATGCTTTGTGTGGTGGGGGGGGGGGGTTCCATGCTCCCCCTTTGTTCATTACGGCCGGTGCTGGCCCCTGTAACTGCGAGACCCAAAGGGTCCCGATGATGTAGGACGCACCGGCGGCCGACTCTGTCGTCCGCCCTCCCCTGTCCACAGGGGCCTTAGGTTGTGGGTCTTCATCAGTGCTGTACGGCGGTGTCGTGCCCCTGCTCTCCCGTCGTGGCCCGCCCTAGCCGCAGTCTTGCACCACCGCCGCAGCTCGACGTGTAAAGAGCCAAAGTTTCATTAATGGAAAATCCCTCTTAATCCAGTTAAATCTCTCTTTATATAAAATGTTTTATAAAATGTAATCTTATTTGGTTTTGTGATAAGATTTTTGACCGTTACTTTTATAGACGTTGAATAGTGATCACATGATTAGTATAAATATAAGGATTTAACAAACCCAATTTTTACTCAGACAAAGGAAGCGATGACCTCATCCAGTAGAATTTCCCCATACGAAGCCCATTTGTTGGAGCTCAGAATGGAGGTGGTGTCTTTGGGATTCGTCCATGACCATGGCCAAGCTGAGATTCATTATGTCAATCTCGACCGTGACCATCTACGGGAAAAGTCGAAGTTGATTGAAACTACCACTCGAGCGATATTATCCGAACCACCCCAAGAGTCTTTCACCATCGCACACCTTACCCTTAGGTCTTATGCAGCTGTTTTAAGGGGTTATGTAAAAAATAAGTAGTACTATATTCATGTACATTATTTTTTTTATATAATAATCAATATAATTTCTACTCATTTTTGATACATTGTAAATAGTTTATAAAGTACAAATGGTGTTTTTAGTTATTATTTAATTAAGAATTCTATTTTATTAAATTAAGGGATTTTTGAATTAAATAATATTTTAATAAAATAATAATAATATTATTAAATTAATTTATATTAAATATTAATGATCTTATAATTTTATGAATGCAATTAAAATATTTATGAAGGTTTGAAAGCCATTTCTGTCAAAACCCGTGAATTTTCGATAAATGTCAGTTTTTATTTTAAAAGTTAAAATTGACATATTTAGAAAAAAATTTAGATAAAATAAATTTCATTTATGGAATCAGGATATCTAAATTATCCAACGGTGAATTTTTCATAATTTTCTGAGAAAGTTGAATTTTAGGGTAAAAATTAAATACCGTTTAAATATATAATGTGTTTTATGACATCATAATGACCCAATAGTGATGTTATAAAATACAATAAAACTTATTTTCGGACAATATATGTTTTACCATTAAAATAATGTGATTTTGGGTTTGTTTGACTTTCTTTTCAAAGCATTAATGAACCCCTCAAGACATATTCAACACTTTGCCTTTTTAAATTAATTTCCATGGGAGTGTGACTCACCTCCACATAAGCAACCTTATTATTTTAAGATGTTCGGACTTTTTCCTTATAAAATATTGTTTTCTTATTCCATTTTCCAAAAACCATGGCCAAAAACCATGGGTTGGTTTGTGGTTTGGATTAATTTAATGTAAGGGGACCCAAACCTAAATAATAAAGAATTCCCTCACCTTTCCTATATAATCCCACCCAAGCTCCCACTTCCTCCTTAATAAAATCCCTTGGATTTCTTCCAACTTCTGAGCTACTATCTCTAGAATCCTCCCAAGGTTCCCCAAGCTCTCATGAAGCTTCTCACAAGCCTCACCCTACCCTTTAGAAGCACACTTCCAAGTAAGGTTTTTTTTCCTTTCTCATTTTTGTCAATTTTCAATAAGTTGTATTGCCATTTTAATTTCAATTATGAATATTGGGGTATGGTTTCTAACCTACCTCATACATCCCTATTTATGTTTGAATTATGGGAGACCCCTTTCTATCTCATTTAATTCCTCCCATGTACACCTGTTACTATGCCGAAATTCCGAAAGGAACTTCTCTCTCTTCTTTTACATTCAAGCAATTCTTTTGTATCAGGAATTTAAATTCCATTTCAATTGTTTGGACATTTATATATATGACCTCTTTACTGTCCATTTCATGTAAATATTATGCGTAACCCCTTTCTCTCTCATCAACCTTTTTTATGAATTCTTATGTCACACTGTTACGCTGCCGAAATCGCACCGATTTTCTAAGCCAATGTCATTGTGTAGTGAATACCATGCTCATTTCTCTATCAAGGGCATTCAACTTTATGAACATATACTTATTGATTGTAAAGTTTCATGTATGAATTTTACATTCCTTTATCGTGGAATAAATTATTATGTTTTATGAATCCATTTTTTATGATCCATGTGGCACACTTATGCATGAAATGAAATGTTTAAGAAGGGTGGACCCTTATAATGCACCAATGCATTGGGTAAAGTATAGTGTCATGATACGTCATGTGAAATGAGTGTTGAATCATGATAATTCAAGTGAAACGAGGGTTTACTCGTGCTTCATGTGCAATGAGGGTTTACTCATGCTCCATGTGTAATGAGCCTTGGCTCATGCTAATTCAATGCTAAGTGTTGTTGCCACATTTCCATGTTATGATTATCATGCTTTATCATGCCTTTATGTTCATGTTTATCTTATACTCTATTGACATGCATATTTCCTAACATGTATTGTACTCCTCGTGTTATTCCATGTGTACTCCCTTGCTGTGCTGTATAGCTCAACCATTTTTATGCATGTCCTCGGGTTATCCCATCCAATGGTAAGTACGATGGAATGTAGTGGTCATGTAAAGGATATTTTCAATAAAGATGTTGTATTTCATGTTTTAAGTTTTTATGTAATTATCCTAAGCCCCAAAGACACTGAACCTCTCGATCTTCATTGTTGTATCAATTGATGTTTTATGTAATAAATCATGTTTAAGTTGTAATAAAAAGTAGGGTTGTTATAGTTGGTATTAGAGGATAGGTTTAGTTATTTTTGGGATTAGGAAACCCTAGTAAAGCCTTATATACAAGACTAATTATAATAAAAACATCCTTAAGATTAGTTAAATACTAATTAAGTGGTTTATCAAACAAGTACATCCCTGTCTGGATACGAGCTGGTAGAGGCGGCTCTGGAACAGATGTTTCCTAGGGGTAAAACCCGAAAACACCGCTTTGAGCTAGACTCGAATGGGAAAGGGTGCATGACAACGGGCCTTGCTGAACTCTTGGTTACAACACTCCCAGGGGATATGTTTTGATAAATTCACAATCTTAGTATGAACCCTTATTACGGGAAAAATGCCCCTATGAATATGTGTTAGAAAGTAGATCATGAAAAGCCTAGATTGAATCCGATAGACTCATGAGTTAAAGAAATAAAAGTTTATTTTTGAGTCATCAACTTTTTTCTTTGGATTACCCTTTATGCGTTACCCCTAAATTTCCTTTTATTTAAGCAAATGGCCAGTAATACGAGGAATTGGGCTAACAACCGTTGTGAAGATTAGTGTGATGTTTATACTAATGAGATGCCAAATCCAATGGGAGCGGGAATCACGAACTTTGTCACACTTCTCTCTCAGCTAACTCATGTTTTGAATAGAAAAACGGGTCAAGAGGAACGTTTTACCGCCCCTATGAATGAACAAGTCTCTATCGAGAGCTTTATGAGACAAAGGCCTCCTACATTTAGTGGATCATCTGATCCCACGATCACTGAACAACGGATCAACTCCATTGAAAAGATATTCTCCATCCTCCAATGTTCTGAACAAGAGAAGGTTCTCTTGGAGGCTTATCGTATGGAGGGTGAAGCTAATCAATGGTGGACGTTGATCAAAAATACGAAGCCCGAGGTGGATATCGAGGCTTTGGAATGGAAGGAATTTCGAAAGATGTTTTTTGATAAATATTTTCCATGCACCCTTCAGCATAAGATGGAAAGGGACATCATTTCCCTCAAGAAAAAAGATGAAGAATCTGTTGGAGCGTATGAGGAAAACTTCACAAGGCTTGCACGATAGGCTTCCGACTTTGTCCTTACCCCTGAATGCAAGGTTGACCGCTTCTTTGGATGGATGAAGCCTAGCTTGTGGAAATCATTAGTGATCCGTGACTTCGACAGCTATGAGGAAATTGTCTGATGTGCCCTCAAGGTTGAAATGGAGATTGGAGAATCACAGGGGTATCATGGGGATAAGAAGTGTAAGGTGTATTTCAATACTGGTGGGCCAATGGATAAATCCAATGACGCTAAGAACTTCCAGAACCCCACTTTCCAAAAGTGCGGCTAGAAGCACCCTAGAAATTTCCTTAAGGGGACGAGAAAATGCTTCAGCTGTGGAAGAGAAGGGCACCTAGCTGTTAACTGTCAGCAAGAAAGACCCACAGCTGTGACAGAGGAGAGGAACACTCCGTTCGAACCTCAACGCATTGTTAAATGTTATAAATTTAAAGAACTGGGTCATTTTTCAAATCAGTTCCCTAATCCAAGGGTTATCGAAGGAAACCAACAACCTCCAAGACAGCAAGGAAGAGATTTTTCCATCACTTCTGCCAAAGTGAACCCCGACAATGAAGTGGGGACAGGTACGCTAGTAATTCATTAAAGAATAACGAACATACTTTTTGATTCAGGTTCTACGCATTATTTTATATCTCGAAAGTTTAGTAGAACAATCCCAGCACCACCACAAATCATGGAAGTAAAGATGTTAGTGATTACGGAAAATTGGGTAATCATTGCATCCCATGAATATAAGTCTTCCCCTATTATAATCTGTGGATTAAATTTCATGGAGAACCTCTTCATACTCCCTATGGTAGAATTTGATGAAATTCATGGCATGGATTGGCTTTCCTTATATAGAGCCAACATAAATTGTTGGGAGAGGGAAATCACACTCCATACGGAGAATCGACCCCCGATTCATTACAAGTGTTAAGAGGAAGATGATTCTATTTTATCTTCATCATCTCAAGAATGGATATTAATGCCTTATAAGCATGCATATCTAGTTCAAATGATTGAGTCCAAGGATGAAACCATCCTTGAAGAAATGCCTATTGTGAGGGAATTTTCGGAAGTGTTTCCTGAGGAACTACCGGGTATTCCTCCTAGAAGAGATGTTGAGTTCTCAATTGAACTTATACCTGGGGCGTTACCAATATCCAAGACTCCATATAGAATGGATGTTGTAGAGCATGAAGAGCTGAAGAAACAACTATAGGAGAATCTGGATAAAGGGTTTATAGGCCCAAGTGTTTCACCATGGGGTGCACCAGTCCTCTTCGCCAAGAAGAAGGATGGGTCAATGTGGCTTTGCATCGATTATCGTGAACTTAACAAAATCATGATAAAGAACAAGTATCCTCTCCCACGAATTGATGACTTGTTCAATCAGTTGCACGGAGCACATTACTTCTCCAAGGTGGACTTGCGGTCGGGATATTATCAAGTAAGGGTGAAGAAGGAAGATATCCCCAAGACTACTTTTCGTACAAGGTACGGGAACTATGAATTCATAGTAATTCCATTCGGACTGACCAATGATCTAGAAATAATCATGGAATTGATGAATAGAGTCATTAGAGATTACCTTGACAAAATTGTGGTAGTCTTTATAGATGATATTATAATATACTCCAAAACCAAGGAGGGTCATGAGGAGCATTTAAGAAATGTACTAGAGACTTTGCGCAAGGAGACGCTCTATGAAAAGTACAGAAATTGTGAGTTCTAGTTGAAGGAGGTCTCATTCTTTGGCCATATCATCACAAGTAAAGGGATATTTGTGGATCCCTCCAAAACAGATGCAATTGAGGGATGGATGAGGCCAACATCAGTAACCGATATCCATAACTTCTGGGCGTTAGCTGGATATTATCGGTGATTTCTAAGGAATTTCTCACGATTGACTAACCCTCTTACCAAGATAACTCGAAAGGGAGTATAGTTTGCTTGGAATAATGAATGCGAAGAAAGATTTAAGGAGTTGAAAAGGAGTCTTATCACTGCACCTGTGCTAACTTTACCCCCAAGTGGGGAGCTTTTTGTGGTATTTATTGATGCTTGGAAGAAGGGCTTAGGATGTGTGCTGTTGCAGAATGATAAAGTGATATCCTATGCCTTGAGGTAGTTGAAAATCCGTGAGAAAAACTATCTAACACATGATCTAGAGTTGGCGGTGGTGATATTTTCCTTGAAAATTTGGCGGCATTATCTCTGTGGAGAGAAATGTGAGATATATACTGACCACAAGAGTCTTAAATATATATTCACACAGAAAGATCTTAATATGCGCCAGAGATGATGGATAGAGCTCATCGAGGATTATTACTGTTCAATACATTACCACCCTGGGAAAGCGAACAAGGTGGCGAATTCCCTAAGTTGAAAGGATCTAGCGATTCTATCAATGATGATAATTGAGAAGGATCTAATCTTCTTATACTTGATGAAGATGAACGTGGGAATCATAAAGAAGGGAACATCATCAATCCTTTCACAAATGATTGCTCAACTATCTCTTTTGGAAAGGTTAAAGGATGCTCAAAAGGATGATGGGGGAATTCAAGAAAAAGTTGAAGATATCAAAAAGGGAAAATCCTAGGAGTTTAATGTTAATGAAGAAGGAATTGTGCGGTTTGGGAAAAGACTATATGTTCCATCAAGTCTGGAGATGAAGAAGGAACTCTTAAATGATGCACAAAGTTCAAATTTCTCTATTCACCCAGAGAGAACAAAGATGTATCGAGATCTCTGAGAAAACTTTTGGTGGGATAATATGAAGAAGGAGATCACCGAATACACATCAATGTGCCTGGTGTGTCAGAAAGTGAAGGCAGAGTGGCAGAAGTCTAAAGGGATGATGCAACGATTGCCCATACTAGAATGTAAATGGGAAAACATCACCATGGATTTTGTCACCGGACTTCCAAGGACATCCAAAGGCAACAATGCAATCTGGGTTGTTGTGGATCGTCTAACAAAGACTACACACTTCATTTATATTCAGGAGGATTTCTCATGGGATCAACTGGCATAGATATATATCAAGGAAGTGGTAAGGATGCATGGAGTACCACTATCTATTGTGTCTGACCGAGATCCAAGATTCACCTCTATGTTTTGGAAGAGTCTTCAACATGCTCTGAATACTGAACTGAACTTTAGTACGGCCAATCATCCTCAAACTTATGTCCAATCCGAGTGGACTATCCAAACACTTGAGGATATGTTGAGAGCATTCTCAATGGACATTAAAAGAGAATGAGATCAACATCTTCCTCTGGTTGAGTTCTCTTATAATAACAGTTTCCACTCCAGCATCCAAATGGCACCATATGAATCCCTTTATGGGAAATGGTGCAGAACATCAGCATGTTGGGATGAGCTCAGCAAACATAAGCTGCTTGGAAAAGAAATGGTCAAGGAAATGGTGGAGAAGGTGAAAACCATTCAGCAGCATATCAAGGCAGCCCAGAGTCGACATAAGAGTTATACAGATAATCGTCAACGAGATATTGAGTTTAAAGTTGGAGACATGGTGTTTTTACGCATATTTTCATGGAAGAAGGTCATGAGGTTTGGAAAGAAAGGGAAGTTAAGTCCAAGGTATATAGGCCCCATCGAAATTCTTGATCGTGTTGGGGTTGTGGCCTATCGACTAGCACTTTCACCAACTATGGCCAAGGTGCATGATGTCTTTCATGTATCCCTCTTAAGGAAGTACATACCGGACCCTTCACATGTACTCTCTTTCTAGGTGGTACAATTGGAAGATATTCTTTCTTATGAGGAGCACCCAGTGAAGATCTAAGATCGTAGAGAAAAAGTTCTACGAAATAAGACAATTCCCCTCATCAAGGTATTGTGAAAAAACCACAAGTTTGAAGAAGCAACTTGGGAGTTGGATGATATGATGAAGCTGAGTTACCCACATTTGTTTTAGTATGGGAAAAGGAAAAATTCATGGGTGAAATTTCTTAAGGGGGGAATATTGTAACGTCCCAAAGTTTCATTAATGGAAAACCCCTCTTGATCCAGTTAAATGTCTCTTTATATAAATTTTTTTATAAAATTTCATCTTCTTTGGTTTGATGGTAAGAGTTGTGACCGTTAATTTTATAGCCGTTGAACAGTGATCACATGATTAGTATAAATATAAGGCTTTAACGAACCCAATTTTTACTCAGACAAAGGAATCGATGGCCTCATCCAGTAGAATTGCCCCATACGAAGCCCATTTATCGGAGTTCGGAAAAGAGGTGGAATCTTTGTGCTTTTCCCTTGACCAAGCCCAAGCTGAGCTTCATTATGTCAAGCTCGAACGTGATCGTCTACGGGAAAAGAGGATGTTGATTGAAATTACCACTCGAGCGATGTTATCCGAACCACCCCAAGAGTCTGTCACCATCGCACACCTTACCCTTAGGTCTTATGTGGCTGTTTTAAGGGGTTATGTAACAAATAAGTAGTACTATGTTCATGTACATTATTTTTTGTATATAATAATGAATATAATTTCTAGTCATTTTTGATACATTGTAAATAGTTTTTAAAGTACAAATGGTGTTTTTATTTATTATTTAATTAATAAATCTATTTTATTAAATTAAGGGATTTTTGAATAAAATAATATTTTAATAAAATAATCATATTATTATTAAATTAATTTTTATTAAATATAAATTATCTTATAATTTTATGAATGCAATTAAAATTTTTATTAAGTTTTGAAAGCCATTTCTGTCAAAACCCGTGAATTTTCTATAAATATCAGTTTTTATTTTAAAAGTGAAAATTCACATATTTAGAAATAAATTTAGATAAAATAAATGTCATTTCTGGAATCAGGATGTAGAAATTATCCAACGGTGAGAATTTCATAATTTTCTGAGACAGTCGAATTTTTGGGTAAAAATTAAATACCATTTAAATATATAATGTGTTTTATGACATCATAATGACACAATAGTGATGTAATAAAATACTATAATCCTAATGTTCGGCCAATATATGTTTTACAATTAAAATAAAGTGATTTTGGGTTTGTTTGACTTACTTTTTAAAGTATTAATGAACCCATCAAGACATATTCAACACTTTGCCTTTTTAAATTAATTTACATGGGAGTGTGACTCACCTCCACATAAGCAACCTTATTATTTTAAGAAGTTCGGACTTCTGCCTTATAAAATATTTTTTCCTTCTTCCCTTTTCCAAAAAACATGTGCAAAAACCATGGGATGGTCTGTGGTTTCGATTAATTTAATGTAAGGGGACCCAACCCTAAATAATAAAGAATTCCCTCACCTTTCCTATATAAACCCACCCAAGCTCCCACTTCCTCCTCACTAAAATCCTTTGGGGTTCGTCCAACATCTGAACTACTCTCTCTAGAATCCTGCCAAGGTTCCACATGCTCCCAATAAGCTTCTCACAATCCTCTCTATTGCCTTTGGAAGCACACATCCAAGTAAGGGTTTTTTTATTCCTTTCTCATTTTTGTCAATTTTTTTAAGTTGTATTGCCCTTTTAATATAAATTATGAATATTGGGGTATGGTATCACACCTCCCTCATACTTCCCTATTTATGTTTGAATTATGGGATACCCCTTTCTCTCTCATTTAATGCCTCCCATGTACACCCGTTTCTATACCGAAATTCCGAATGAAACTTCTCTCTCTTCTTTTACATTCAAGCAATACTATTGTATCATGAATCTAAATTCCATTTCAATTATTGGTACATCTATCTATATGATCTCTTTACTTTATATTACATGTAAATATGTTAAGGAACCCCTTTCTCTCTCATCAGCCTTTTTTATGAATTCTTATGTCACGTCGTTACGCTGCCGTAATCGCACCAATTTTCTAAGCAAATGTCATTGTGTAGTGAATACCATGCCCATTTCTCCATCAAGGGTATTCAACTTTATGCACATTTACTTATTGATTGTAAAGTTTCATTTATTAATTCCAAATTCCTTTATCGTGGAATAAATGATTATGTTTTATGAATCCATGTTTTATGATCCATGTGGCACACTTATGCATGAATTGAAATATTTAAGAAGGGTGCGCCCTTATAGCGCTACAATGCCTTGGGTAAAGTATATTATCATGATATGTCATGTGAAATGATTGATGACTCGTGATAATTGATGTGCAACGAGGGTTTACTCGTGCTTCATGTGCAATTAGGGTTTACTCATGCTCCATGTGCAATGAGCCTTGGCTCATGCTAATTCAATGTTAAGTGTTGTTGCCACATTTCCATGTTATGATTATCATGCTTTATCATGCCTTTATGTTCGTATTTATCATATGCTCTATTGACATGCCTATTTCCTAACATGTATTGTACACTTCATGTTATTCCATGTGTACTCCCTTACTGGGCTTTATAGCTCACCCTTTTCTTATGTATGTCCTCAGGTTATCCCATGCAATGCTAAGTATAGGGGAATGTAGTGGTCATGTAAAGGAAGTTTTCAATAAAGATGTTGTATTTCATGTTTTAAGTTTTTATGTAATGATCCTAAGCCCCAAAGACACTAAAACTCTCGATATTATGTGTTGTATCATGTGATGTTTTATGTAATAAATCATGTTTAAGTTGTAATAAAAAGCAGGGTTGTCATACGATGGCAGAGAGCCCCTCCGTTGCGGCCCATCTTAGTTGAAGCATCATGATGCCCTCCGCGCGGCACGACGTGTTTGTGCTATGTGCCTCTGTCACTGACTGTCATGGACATGGATCTCCTCCACGTAGCAAGGATGTTCCCCACCCACATGGAGACCCGGCGACTGTTGTGCTACCGGTTACATTTTTGGTTGTCCTGTCACCGACATTTGTTGTTCGCCACTGTCGGTTCCTTCGTCATCAAAAAACAAGATCAATCAAAGGGGAGGGGAGGGCCATGTTCGTGCGGTATGAACCCTTCTCATTATGGTGATATCATTCGGTTCTCAGTACACACATCATACGACGGGGTACGAAGGGTAATATTTAATTGTAAAATAACCCCAACCTTGCATGACGATTGTTCGTTGACGAAGTCGTGGGAAAAGGTGGCATCGTCTCGTTGAAGTCCGGAAGCATCCGGGGTAGGAGACCAAAGAAGAAGTGTAGTTGGAGTTCTTCGTGGACGGCTCCTTCTCTTTAGGTTCATTTCAAGATTGAGAATGGTGTTCCTCGTCCTTCTTTGGCGATAAAGAGGTGTTCCTTGCGTTCTTAGGTGGTGAGCTATTCTCCCCATCAAATCTCCATTCAAAGCCCTCCAAAATGATTATGCCAACCCAAAACGAATAATAAAGCATCACACATTATTAAATTGTTGGCATAATGAATTCAAAAGGATTTTAATTAAATTCAACCATTCACTTAATTAATGGATGGAATGTTAGCCAAAATAAATGGTGGGGAAGTTCAAGGGTTTCACACTTATGTGGGGGTTCTAAGGGTTTCATCAACCGGGTGGTCCCCAACAAAGGATTACCTCCCACGAGAGGTTACGTGCAGGTGGACCCACCTCTATAACCTCTCATGGGAGGTTATGGTGTGGTGGTCCCCATTACTAACCTCCTTGTGGAGCTTTAACCACCACCAATAAAAATAATGTTAATACTTTATTTTTATTCAACTTAATTAAAAACCCTGAAATCTATCTTCCACTATCATTAGAATGAAATTTCGGTGAACGTCTCCTTAAGTGAATACTGGTGCTGCGAGTTCAACGGTGCCCTCGTATTTCAATTCTGAGCACCAGTTCAAAATATATAAAATGCCGCTCACACGTTTACTGAACAAACTTGAAAAAAGTTTGGAAAATTAATATCATCCACCCTCGACCTACACCGGTTGAGGTTAGGCTCTTCCTAGGTGAATCATGACCCAACAAACCCAACAGTACCCTATGATTTCCAATCTGAGTAACCATTTAAAAGTTATGAATTTTACAGTAATATAATTTTCACTTAATTGTTTTATTTTCAGCCTTAAACTAACTTTCTCTGGTGGCCCTCACCGACCCAAGTTAGTATCATCTTTAAGAAATCCTACCCTCATGTGTTAAGTGGTGGTTTCAGATCCTTAATCTGAGTTAACTTTTGTGTGTCTTATGCATTTGAGAAATAAAATAACTTTTTTTAATTATTTTATTAACGGTTATGGCATTTTCAGGTTTTCCCACAGGAAGCCCGCGCCGACTGAACACAAGTCATGCCTAACGTAGAGCTGCCATCCTGAGCACAACGGTGGCCTTAGATTTCTGATCCTAGTAACCATTTAAGAGTTATTCCACTTTTTCGAGAAAATTGCATACCCGAATTAATTTTACCTTAAAAAAACTTTGACGGATCATTTCAGGCACTCCAGGCCTCGAAATTGTGCGCCGTTAGAAACTGCGGACTCGTAAAATTCACATAAATCTAAGAAAAAAAATTTCCACAGAATTTCTATATCTTTAAAAATCGTATTTATCAGAAATTGATTTGGATAAATTATGGTTTTTAAATAAATTCTACAAATAGTATATTGTCAATCACCACCAGATACTGGTGTCTAATACAATATATAATCACAGAATTATTTTTTACCAAAACCTTGGCCATCATATGCATTGTTAGTCTAATTAGATATATATTTTTTATAGTGGATGCTTGCTAGCTTCATGATTCCCAAACAATGCCTTTCATCCCCCATTTTGAAAACTAAAATTATGAAATTTTGGTATTACTTTTGGTGATTTCCTATTATTTTACATTGATTGAAATTTTTATGTGGTCCACAGAATTCCAAATTGTAATGTTTCATCATCTCCATGTTAAATAATTTCAGGTCACATACTGAGGAACCTAATGAAGCTGAACTCTACTCCACATTAATACCATTACACTACTACACATCCCATGATATCCATTTTTCTATAAAAAGAGGAACCCAATATTGAATAATGGGGTCCACCATTATAATATTTCATTTATAGAATTTTAATTATACATCCACCCTCTCCCATGATATTTTGGATCAATGAGGCCTTATATCTAAACTCATTGTATGATTATTGGTTAGTTATCTAGACTTATTGTATGATGTAAGGATGTGGTATGTTCCTAAATAGGCTAGAATTTTGGTCCTAATTTCTAATATGATGTAATTATAATATATTAAGATGACTAATATAAGAAGATTATTTGAACACAATACTGTAAACCTTTTATAGTTACATTAAATCATATGATTGGTCTATCATAAGAATATCAGAAAAGAACTCCCTATATAGTAGTTTTATATGTGATCCCAAATGATCACATAATATTGAATATAATGTTTTAATACTCCAATGAAATTATTGGGATTCTCTACCATATAATAATTTATATAATATTATTATTATCAATCAGTTGTAAATGAGTTTGAAGATACCCTAAATGATATCTCATTTCTCCTCATAATCCCATTATCCACTAGTAACATTTTTGGATAGAAGATCGGGAAAATCAATGTATATATAATAGTTGAACAAATACAATAAAGAAATCACCCCAAACTAGGTGGTCCTAATTTTAGAACCAATAGTGTATGTGAAGGAGTATGCTAGGGATAACCCTCCATCACAATAGGTTTTAGAATATGGGCATTAAAAGAACTACATCCCACATCAACTGGTGGACCCATCAATCATCTACAAGGATAAACATATATGTAATGAATGAATGAATTTAGAAAAAAATTATATCACAGAATGACTATGGGATCACAAGTTTATTTACCCAAGTGTGTACAAAAAATTCAATGTTTAACCATCATATCATTAACTGATGGCCTTACCCATTAAGGTAAAATTAAAATAATAAAAAAAATATTGTAACACAATATAATTTATTATATTGATAATTTTTTCAAATATACATTTATCATAATAGAAATTGAAAAATTAAATATAAAACAACCTATAATATTTTACAATCATATAGAAAAAGAATCAAGGAATTAAATTAATGAGCTAATAATCATCAGAATAGATATATGTGTGTGTGTGTGTGTGTGTGTGTGTGTCTGTGTGACATATGAAACTATGTGACTAATTTTAATTAAATAACTCACCTAGAATATCATAAGAAGTGTAAAAAATTACTATCAATTTAATCAGGGACGTACCTTTAAAATATAATGGTCGTACACATGGAAAATACATTAAATATGTTTCTACAACTATATAATTTCACTCATATACTCTATTAATATGAAATGGGAAAAACTGAATTGTTATATAATATTATTTTTAAACACCATGTACCAAAACATCGAGTCAAAAACATAATTCCATGAAACCAAATACATTACTCTCTAACTAAAAATTATTTTTGACTAGAATTGAGAGTTTATAAATGATGGTGGAAAGAATATATCATCGAAATAACATCACTAAAATAACTAAATTAAAAATATAACATAATAATATATATACTATAGTAATGTGTTTTCATAATAAGATAGAATAATT
The DNA here is from genome assembly GCA_963277665.1 of Viscum album. NCBI lineage: Eukaryota > Viridiplantae > Streptophyta > Magnoliopsida > Santalales > Viscaceae > Viscum > Viscum album. The sequence continues at coordinate 2,029,517,483 of OY728135.1, forward strand.
AGTATAAAAATTTATAAATGGGATTATAATATGGAAATATAAACCATTGTATAATAAATATAGTTAATAAATTATTTGAAAAATGTGGGGTCCTCTAGAGTCCGTCCTAGTCCACCACCAACTCCATTATCCTCCCATTGTCTATAAGGAGAAAATCCTTTTCACATACATGGATAACTAAACATGAATTATTCCTGAAATTAAAAATTACATTATAGTTTGTGAGAAATAAAACCCAATTATACATGACCAATGAGTCTTTACTACTTATTTTAATCCCAAATGAGGTAATGAATAAATACACAAGCATTAAGGCTTACAGTGTCTTCAAAAATAAGTTTAGGATATAATGATTATAAAATTACCCAAAAATTTGTAAAAATCATTACCCTTAAATTGGGAGAATTAGAATAGTTTTAGTAACATGGTTCCAACCTTATATAGATGGTTATCCATTCAAAAGCTTTTGAAAATTTAGTCTTCCATTAAATGAGACTTAGGAAAACATTACAAAGTAACACCCTTGGATGAATTCCCTTACATGTGATGATTCTACACATACATAGTATGTTTTTATAAAAAGATTCACTTAATTGATATTTATTTTACACATAATCAATAAGGGAAAATATGGGTTGACCCATACAAATTAATTAAATGTACATTTTACATAATGTGAGGTAAAAATAAACCATACACAATAAGGGAATTTGCAGGAATCCACATAAATAGTAATTGAACAATCAAAATTACATATATAAATGATATGAATTACCCGTATTCATAAGGGGACAAAGCTACTTTCATATGAAATACACAATTTAAATAAATGAAATTTAATTTACCATTAACCAATGAATGAAATGCAAGTATACCTATATCCTTTGGATAAGTGGATACCCTATTATAATATATATATATGTATATATTAATGATTTACTTATAAAAACTACGTAAAATGGATCCTACCCCTATGAAGATGATATAAATGAGGATCTATTCTAATACAAGTACTATAAAACCCTCCATTCACATAAATATATATTATATATATTGGGATACCATTACAGAACACTGTAAAACCATACGCTAGTTCGAATTTTATTTAAAAATTATTTATAAATAAAAAGTCATCATAAAATTTACAAATAGTGTTTTATAAACATTTATCGATTGATAGAATAAATGTATCATTTCACACATCATTATATTAGTAACCATTTAGTAAAATATTCCAAAATGAAATTTAACATCGACTAAAAAATAGACTCTAAAATGATGAATAATATTTTTCTAATCATTTTATATTATTTAACCAATAAAGAATATAAATATTATTTAGAATTAAACAATTATAATTTTAAAAGAATGTTAAAAATACATCAAATGAAATATTCATATGTAGTTTAAAAATGTATTATAATTATTTTGGTATTCTATCTAAAAATATTATCAAAATATTACATTTATATGTCAATATAATAATTTTCATTTATTTTTATTTTATTAATTATTATTCTTTTATTAAAAGAGAATTTTTATACAGTACACTAATATAAAAATGGTATAAAATCCCAAATTAATTTTGTGAATCCCACAGTTAAAATATTTCTCTTATGGTTCCAAGGTACATTGTAAATTTTAAATTTAAATTGATATAAAAGTTTACTTGAAAATCAATATAATAATATTATTATATATAGAATCCATAAAAAATATTTTTATGAATCCCAGAATGAGTTTTTGGGTAATGGGTATATCATAAAGTGAATGCGATTTATAAACAATTTAAAATTATTATTTTAAAGGATAACCACAAGAATAATGAAACATGTATGAATAAATATATGATTAGGGAGTTTGATAAAAATATCCAACAATGAAGAAGGTGAAAATGAAAGACCCCCTTCATCAGAGAAGTCATATTGATATCAATACTTAATCTACATAAATTTAATTTAGAAACATGAATCATGAAAATTATCCTCATATAAATATTATTAAATTTATGAAAACATGTATATGATACACCCATTGATGATGGAATGTAAAATTTGAACTATTATAAATAAAATCACACTTGGGTTTAATTATATTTATTATTAATTTTATATATAAAACACATAGTTTTCTTGTTTTATTATACCATACCATATTAATAATTAATTTATGTATCTTTGTGATTGATAATATATCCAGTGAACTAAGATCACAAGATTAATATATATATATACAGTTCTATAACAATTACAACTTACATTGGGAAATGATGTGATTAACCTAACTAGTAGTATCATACACAATGAAGTACATTTATCAATGATTCAAAGGGAGACAATGTAATTGGGTTTTTCCGATGTCCATGACCAAGCTGAGATCTAAAAACTAAAACATTAGGGAAACCATTTACATGAAAATTTATAAGTTATCAAGACCATAGCGTACACCATGTTTGTAGAACCACCAAATGAATGTCTCACAATTGTTCACCGTACTCTTGCAGTTCATGATGATGTATTAAACTAATATGTATTAATACCCTATAAATATAATTATTTTAATTATATTTAATATAATAATGAAAATTTTTATCATATAATTATTTCAACATTATAATTGATGTAGATTTTGATAAAATAAAACACAAATAATATATATATTTTGTTAAAATCCAAATTCAAATAGGGAATTTATTTTGATTAATTAATGGATTTTTTAAATAAATATTTATTTAATAAAATTAAAATTATCAAATTATTTTGATTAAGTAAAATGAAATTTATATAAGGTTTAAAAATCCATTAATGTTAAAAAACAACATTTTTTTAATAAATGCCCTATATAATTAAAAAGTTTAAATTCATATATTTATGAAATAATTTGCATAAAATGAATACTATTAAATTTTTTATGATTTTATAATATTCAAATGATCAATTTTTCAAAAACAAAATTGAATGAATATTTTTAATTTGAAAATGAAATACAATATAATTATATGGTATATATTATAATATCATAATGATACAAAAATGATGTAATAATCTCTATAATGTGTATAAAAGTAAAAATTTATACTTTTCCTATAGAATAATGTGATAAAATGTTTATTTTATTAATTTAGAAAATCCATTGTGAATCCTCTAAAACAATTAAAATATTATAATGTTTAAAATTCTTTTTATTAAGAGCATATATTACATAAAAATAATAATGTACATTATTTTAGTAATATAGTAACATGGCCTTAAAAAATAAATCAAAAAAATCTATTTTTTAAAACAATTAATAAAAACACGATAATTACTGTGGTTTTGGTTATTTTATTATAGATTCCAAAACCTAAGTTGATTATATAATAAAGAAATCCCCAATCATTTTTATATTGTCCCTCACATCCTTCAATTCATATTCACATAAAATTCTTATACCCTATCCTTAATCTTCCCTCACATCTAAATGGTTCTCCTTGGGTTCTTCCAATCTCTTCAAAAGAACCTCCCTAGAATTCCTAGTTAAAAAGTCATGTAATTTTTCTTTTATTTCACCCATTTATTCAAGAATCAGATGCATTTTATGGATATTTATATTATATTTATAATGTTGTGGTTTGTTTTCCACCATCTCCAATACATCCCATATGTTTTATAAATTATGATATACCTCATTCACCCTCTTTAATCACTCACAAGATCATTTTTTTACTCTATTATGATAGAATATCTTTAATATGGGCTTCCATGCCAAAAATATGATTAGTGAATAACTATACCCAATTCCATTATAACATGTTTACATTTATAAACATATACTTATTTTATTTGGGACATTAATTTATATATTCCAAACTCATTAATATATGTAAAAAATTGTTGAACAATTTTTCCATGTTGTTTGATCCAGGTGGCACCAATATACATATGAATGGAATAATGGTTATGGGAGTGCCTAGAATTATAGAGCGCTCTACTACATTAGGTAACATTTTAGACTCATTTAACAACTTGAATGGGAATATAGAAGGATATTAATCTATAATGAGAATTTTCTATCATTATTTCATTTATGTTACTAATTAGATGTGTTTATCATGTAATGTACTATTCTTTTGGAACATTTCCTATATCACCATTATGATTATCAGGATTTATCGTGACTCATATTCATGTTTTTAATATCACTACTTTTCTGTTTCATTTTTATGCCTATTGTATTACAGGTATTACTTTATCCATTCAATGACATAATAATTATAATAATGGGATTTATACATAACCATTTTCATATTTATATCCCCATGTTATCCCATGTTGTTTTATATATGATCAAATAATATGATCATGTGAAGGATTTTTTTACTATTATTGTAGTATCCTATGTTTTATATTGTTATGTATTTTACATAATTCCAAAATATACTAGACTTCAAAATATTCTAGGTTGTATTATGTGTACTATTATGCAAAAAATCATTATTTAATGAGTAATAATGTAAAGTGATGTCAATATTGGTAAGGATATTAATATTTTGTTAATTGTTTATTCTGATTACATTATTGTAGTGAACTAATAAAGGATAATAATAACTACAAGAAAACATCCAAAAATTATTGTAATTATAAATAAAGTGATTTCTCTAGAAAATAAATCATTTTCTAGATAAATTGTGTTGCTGTGGATATAGAATAGTTGTACTTAGGGGTAAAACCAAACAACAATGCATTGATCTATACTAGAATTTGAACTGGTGCATGAAAATATCCCTTGCTACACACTTAGTTTGACACTCCCCTGAAATATGCTTTAAAAAATTAACAAAATCATTACTAATTGTCATTAATGGAACCAAAAAGTCATATAAGAATATATGATAGGAAATAGATCATGGTATTCTATACATAAACCTATAAATTCATAGTGTAAGGAAATAAATTTTATTTACAATTTGTCCCATTAATATCATAAGAATAAATTTTATGTATAAAATATTTCAAAAATAATCATCCCTAATTTTTACATTAATCTATCAAATGGCTTGAAATATGAAAGAACGGGTAAAAAACCAATGTGAAAGGAAATTTTATGAAATACCCTAAGAGATTCCCAATCAGATAGGAGCTCCATTGGTATATATTGTCACTAGTAAAAAATAGCTAAAAAAACAAAAATATAACTCAAACATTATTAAATGCCTAAAAAAATGGTTTAGGAATATGGAATATCAAGGTATTTTATTATAGAAATGTGACAAGGGAATGATGGCCGAATATATATTTTTTAAAAGGTGTGAGGAGAGGAACTGAGAGAAATATCAGAAAGGGACACGGAGAAGTATTATGTGTAAGAAGGAAGGGAACATAGTATCAAATTTCCACACAAAATTAATTATGGATTTGGATGGTAATAATGATCAATATTATGTAAATTATAAAATTATATGTTTTCTGTTTGGAAAATATGGGAACTGTAAAAGCTAGTTCTCTACTCCAATGCTTGAGAATCATGATAACCTTCCTGAATCACTAAGTACAAGAAAACAAGGAATTTTCAATGTTTATATTGATAATGATGACTATCATACATGTAACATCTTCAAAATAATTCTATATATCAGGCATTATCTAAAATCATTCCATGCTATCAAATCCATAATGTTTTCAAATGACATCAAGCCCCTGTATGAAATTATTTTATATCACCAGGAATAACATATATGATTTTTTATAACATGTTGATGATTTTAATAATTTTATTCATTAAAATTATATGAGTCCTCCATTATTGAAATTTTATTCCATTATGGGTAATGATTCATATTCCCTAAATAGAACCAATATATAATTTCTGGAGAAATAAATCATTGTATGTATCGTGTATTGTCCATCGATTCTATAGAAGTTGAATAATATAGGATAATCTTATTTGTCACCAAAAGGTAATGAATAGATATCATTTCACATTCTAAAATATTATCAAGCTGAAAATATTGATTCTAAAGGAAATATCATCATTGAATACATACATATTTTAGGGATTACATTAATGTACTTCCCAATTATTTTGATGATCATCCTCTAAAACAAAAGGTCATGTTTTCAATTGATCATGTAACTACGGGTATCTATTATCCATGAATCAATGGAGAATGGTCGTTTTGGGAGATGGGGTTATATTGTTCACACTACAATAGATTCTGGATAAAGGGCTTATATACCCATGTTCTTCACCTTGGGTGGATCTAACCCTCTCCATTAATAAAAAGAAGGGGTAATTTCAATACTAAATTGATTACCATGAGATAAAAAATAAAAATGAAGGGAAATTGTCCTATAACAAAGATTTGTGAATTTTTAATAAGAAATTTAGAGAATAATTCCTCTCCATGGTTGATCAATAGTAAGTATATTGACATGTTATGGTGGAGAAAAAATAAATACCCAAGGCTATATTTCTTATAATGTAAGGGAAGTATGAGTCCATAATAATTCTATTTGGAATCAGTAATTCTCTACAAATAATTTTTGGAATTGTTGAATTGATTTAGTAGATATTATATACATATTTTTTAGTCATTATATCATATATATTAATATTTTATAAAATAATGGAGGATGATGAGTAACATTTGAGAATTATGCTAATGAAAATTTAAAAGGATATCATTTATGAAAATTATATAAAGTTTTAGTACTTGTTGAAGGATGTCCCATTATTTTGGAATATAATAATATGAAATCAGATATCAATGGACCCTTCAAAAATATAAGCAACTAAGTGAGTGTTTATCCCAAAATCATTTTCTTATATGGGAAGTTTCCATGGATTAGTGGTTTAACATCTTACATTTGTGATAAGTTTCTCATGACCATTCAAACATATAACCTAGTTAAATTGAAAGTAATTCTTATATTATTGGAATATTGAATGTCAGTAGAGATACATGTTATTGATAAGGAGTCGTATAAATTTCATCTACTCCCACTACCTATAATTAAGGAATATATGATAGTATTTAGTGATGCTTCAATGAATGAATTTCGTTGGGTGTTAATTGAAAAATTAAAAAATGATTACATGTGATTATATGAAGATGATGTTTCAAAAATAGCACAACCCAGTGAATGATATTGAGTTAACCATAGTGATATTCTATTTGAAAATATGGTGGGATTATTTCCTTGGTGAGATGATCGAAATACATACCGATAAAAAATCATGATGTAAGTATTCACAGAGAGATAACTGAATATGAACCCACTAAGGTGGTTAGGGATAATAATAGACTATGATTTCACAATACTCTAGAATATAGGTAAATATAATAATTTAGAATTCTATCTTATTATAAAGAATCCAATAATTAAATCATTAATTAGATTTTAGAATAATCTATTCTTCTTAGAATTGATGAGGCTAGACAAGGGAATCATAAATTAAATAACGTCATCAAACCGTTCATTAATTATTTATCTGTTATATTTTATAGAAAATATAATGTATTGCTAAATCGATGATTTTATAATTTATATGAATGTTGATCCTATTGAAAAATTTAAATCCCAATAGTTCAATTTTAATAAAAAAATTGTGATATTTTGTTCATGACTATGTGTAACATCATGTCATGAACTAAAAAATGAGTTATTATATGAGGATTATACGTATACTTGATCCATACATTGAAGATTGGAAACGGGAATCTTTTCATTGAGAGCACTATTGGTCAAAAAATATGAATAAGGGGGATCATAGAATGCACATTATGATGTATTTTATGTCAGCAAGTGAAGTATGAATGTAAAAAATCATCTAGGATGATGAAACCATTAGCCATACGTAGATGGAAATTGAAAGGCATCACCCTTAGAATTTCTCATTGTCATCTAAAGAAATCAAGAGGAAATTATTCAATATGTGTTATGGTGGATCATATTATGTAGATGGGTCACAACATTTTAATTTTAAAGATTTGACATTCGATAAATGTGCAGTTATATACATTAGGGACTTAGTGATGATGCATAAAAAACAACTATCGATGGTATCTGATCATTATATAATATTTACAACTTCAATATAGATGAGAATCCATCATTTATAAGTATAGATTTAGACTACACCATGGTTTCTTACCCAGAAAAAAAAATTCCTCTCAAAGCATACGATTAAAAAACATTAGTACATGTTGAGAGAACGCGCCATTAACTTCAATGTATAATGGGTTCAACATCTACCTCTTGTTGAGTTCCCACATAATAAAAATTCCTAGTAATGATTTCAAATTGACCTCCAGGATGTCCCATATGTGAATATGTTTATAACACATCTATGCTCATATGATATTTGTGAATGCAAACTATTATGTCCTAAAATGGACGAGTAAATAGTGGAAATATGAAATACCATTCAGCATGACATCAAGACTAATTAGAGACAATAAAAAATCAATGATGAAAATCATCTATAATAACTAGTGTTTGATGATAGATACATGGTATTAATCCAAATATCTCCTTGTATGTAATTAATGATGTTTATGATGAAGGGACATCTTAGTCAATGATATATGAGTACCTTTGATATCCATAATCACGTCAATGATATGGCCCATAAACTAGAACACACAGTAACTACTATCATTACATTATTTGTTCAATGAATAACTATAGATGAGTTACATAATTGAATCCTCACATATACTCAATCTGAAGGTGTTACATTTTTATAATGGTCTCTCAGATGAGGATATTTCATTTATGATCTTAGATCATAGAAAACTATTCTATTATATATGACAATGAAAATTTTCAAACTATTTTAGATAAAAGAAAATGCATGATGAAGCAATGTGGGTACTTTTTTAGGTGGTGAATTTGATTTACCATCATCATTGTTAGTATGGGAAACTAAAATTTCATGATTGAAATTGGGGCGAGGTATTATAAAAACATGAGCGATTATAAATAAAATACAAATTTTCATTTAAATAAATATATTATTATGGTTATGTAAAAAACATGCACATATTTGGCTAAATTATATATTTTTATATTTCATTGACCATTGATAATAATTTCTAGGGATGATATATCTTTTGAAGAGTGATCACATGTTGAGTACAAATATCATTTTAAAAAAATACAATTGACACAGTCAAAGGATGTGAAGGCCTCAACCAGTAAAATCATACCTGATGAATCCCATTTATCAGAAATTATGTGGGAGATAGAATCATTATGTATTACTCTGGAACCGTCCATATATAAAATACAACAACATAATCATGAGAAAAAATATTTATTGTATAATTTTATGATCATTGATATCACTTCCTAAACCATGTATGTCGAGCCACCACATGAAATCCTCACTGTCACACACCATAATCATGAGTATTTCTATTTTGTATTAAAGGGATATATATCAATACCCTATAATTATGAGTTTTTTCATTTTTTAATGAAACTATTATCATACTATAATTATACCTCTTTAAATGATTTATATTTTGATATAACAAGATACACATTATATTATTTGTTAATATCGATAATCAATTATGTTAATTATATTTATTAATTAATGGAAGATTGTAATTAAATATGTTTTAATAATGTTTTCTATTAAAATAATAGTTATCAAATATAAATCATCATATTATATTTATGAAGTCATGTGTAATTTTATAGGGTTTTAAAAACATTTATTATTATAAAACGGATAATATATCAATAATTTGTATTTATTTTTATTAATGTGTAATTGTAAATAGTAGAAATTTTATTTATATAAAATGAATATTATTGTGTCAATCATAAAATCGAAATTATTCCACTTTTAATTTCTATTAATTTCAAAAAAAATGTCATATTTTTAGGGAACATTTAAATACCGTATAAAAGTATAGTTTGTATTATGTCATCATGATGAACCAAATGTGATTTAAGAGATACTATAAAGATTATGCACTATTAAATAGATTATTTTGATTTAATATAATGTGGTTATATGATTAATATTTTACTTTTTTGATACCTTTATGAATCCTCTAAAACCATTGATATATTTAATGGTTTTAAACTCATCTCATTAAGATTATTACTCACTTTTACATAATAAATGGGTTTTTTATGTTATGACATTATATATATACCATAATGAAATATATTTCCAATTTTATGATTCATTAAAAGAAAACCATGGTAGGGTTTGTGGTATTAGTTATTTTATTAAGTAGATTTCGAAAAATATGGTTGAGAAATAATATTGAGATCCCGTCTATATTCTAATGAACACCCCACCAATATCATATTTTTATGTCATTCCCTTCAAATTATATGGTTTTGTGGGATAATAATAAATTATTTTCCCCTACATGATAAGTAAGGAAAATGTCTAAATGGGAACCTTCCATTCGTATAACATTTATAAAACATTGAGTTATGTGAAATAATCATATTTTCAGTTATACATATCATTCCAAAAAATATATGTGTTATTTTTATCATAATAATTTATCAATAATTTTTAGAGAATAGATAGTTTCATAAAATGATAGTGAAATCCCTATTCATTTATTATATAGTAACAAATCAACTAAAATAAATAATACTATAAATATTTAATTGATTAAAATAGATTGAATTATTTCAATTAATTATTTGTGTATATAAATATATAATAATAAATACATTTGAATTTAATATATTTTAATTCTCATTTTGTATTGAAATTTTCATATTAAAATTAAATAATTAAAAAAAATTACATTACTATTATTTTAAAAGAAAATATAATTTATTAAATAATTCAGAAGTAATAAAAATCATATATTCATCCAATTTATTCTTAAGATTTAATTAATATTTATTATTGTCTAATTTTGGACAAATTGATCATTTATAATAAACCTATTAAACCATAGTCTCTAAAAATATTATTGGCATAGTCCTATTTAAGGTAGTGTTTCATTAGGATGTGGGCACTTGTTTTAAAATTAATTTCCATTATCCATGGTATTTTTATTATTTAAATTTGATTTCAAATTTATAAATTAATATATAAATATTTTATATTAAATATATCTTTAATATAAATTAAATGATAAAATTGCATATGTTACAAAACTATTTTCATTAATAATAACTGAAAGGATAAAATTATAGAAACCTAAATGTTATGAAAAAATTATATATATTCACTTATTTTTATTTGGTAGAGATATTTACCTAATAACTAAAAAAATGGATTATTCCCAAAAACATTTATTGACAGATAATATATCTATTTTTAAAAATGAGTATTTCATTACAATATTAAATTTTATTGGTATTAATTTTTAATAACTGCACTTATTTTTACCAACATATATATCTATGGACATTGCTTATTTAACACCAACAATTATTTTACTATCAGTTAAATATTTCACATTATCATACTAATAACAAAAATTATTAGCATGTAAATTTGTTAATAATGATAAATTTTACCAAAAAATATTATACAATCAATAAAAACTGTTACAATTAACCATTTTATAAAAAAAATTATCAGTAAAAAATTATGTGAACCCTTTTTTTATATATTACTATTTTTACGTCCAATGTCAATATCCCTTTTTTAATATCTACTTAACAATGTTAAATTTTTAAAAAAAATCTAAATATCAACAATGTTCGTATTTTTTAATGATGTTCATTTGATAATCCTATAAATATGTTTTTTAGAATTCAATTTAAACATTTATGATATTTGATATATTTAAATATATGTTTGATATTCACAAAATTAATGGTAATTTTATATTAATATTTAATCCTAATAAACATAAAAAAATATTGTCAATATTAACTCTAAAAAAAATTAAATTTATTAAATAAAAAACATAACTATGAATTGATTAATATTTTATTAATAATAATTTATATTGTTGTATTGAGGTTTTTATTTTATATTACCTAAAAATTAATAAATTTTATAAAATTTTATACCATTTATATATATATTCATCATATATATAATTATTAAAATATAATGAAATTTGATTTTACTTTAATTTTGTTTATTTTATAAAATATCTAACAATCCCAACATTAAATAATGCACCATCACATACCCCAACACTTCCTCCTCCGGTGACCCACAACACCGCCTCGGCAAATGCCATCGTTGCCTCCGCTAATGTTGACTCTACCTCCACTAATGTCGATGCCACCTTCGCTACTGTTGATGCCACCTCCACCACTCTTCTAGCTTCTAGGAATTTTCTAGGAAGGCCCCTTCATTCTTTAGAGGCTTCTCTCTCAAATCTCTTTCCTCCATGTTTCAACCCCTATTTTCGATGTTGGTGATCTTATCTCCACATCAGAGGTCGATGATAGCCTGGTTTGGGCTTTGATGGTGGTCCAGTTGTAACCTAGTGTTGCAACATCCTCATTTATGATCCGTGGTTGTATTGTAGTCTTCTCTAGGATGTGGTTCTCACCGTTGATGGCACCTCGATGCAGTGTTTCGTGAGACAAGACTCGTGGATGATGATGATTGTTTTTGGTTTTGTTATTTTTGTTTCTCTGATGATTGGGGAAACTTTGGTGTTCCTTCCATTACACATGTTCTTTTCATAGTGTTTGTTTTGAAAGGAATGGTCTATTGGGTAGAGTTTTATTGGAGGCCTTATTATTCTATTTACTCTGATATGGATCCTCATTTCCATCAATCTGCTCCTTATCATATTTTCATAGATGTTCTCAAGATGATTTTGGATGTAAAGATTGAGCACTCTAGGGTTCATCCTAGTCGTATTTCCATGGTATTTTTCACGAAGATTTGGGATGTGATGTTTGAGAAATTGAGGGTTTCTCAGGAACCATTTCTATATCGTGGCTTCATCACTATATCTTGGCTCCCTGAGTGCTTGATCTTCATAAATGATTGTACTCTTTGTTCAACGATGTGTTTTTTTTGGTTTTCAGTTATCGATTTTTATTTTCTATGAATGAAATGGATTCTGATAGATGGTATATATGGATAACTATTGTGGATATGGGTATGCATGGTGTCAGGGTGTACGAGACAATGCGAGGCGGTAGGTGGCCCTAGGGATCGTGGATTTGAAACTGAAATTTAAATTTAAAATTGGAATTCATGGGGGTATTGATGATTCATGAATGTTTATGTTAGGTTTTTATCCATCACTTTTTCGACCCCCTCCACCTCATCCACCACCCTCCGCTTGCACCATTGGAATCCTCCAATGTGACCCTTCAAACCCCTGAACTCTTTCAACGACTTTCATACTATTATTAAAGATGACCCTCACCCTTCCCAACATTCCTCGCTCGACCTCTAATATCCCCGATCTTCCATGCTATACCACCACATTTCCCTAACTTCCCCATGAGAGGTATGTCATAATTTTATAGATATGACTATAAATTTTTATGATCTTTTCTGGTGCTCATTGATATTCTTGTCATTCATTAAATGTTCTATACATGGATCGAGATAAGTACCAGATGGTTCTTTTATGGCTCATTCAACTTATAAAATTTATCATGTACACTATATTAGTTTCATTACATTATCACATACATTACTAATTTAACTTTTCTTAGGATTCATATTCACCATTTTCATTATACTATTATATACCATTGAATATAATTCTATCTTTTTATTGTTTTATTTATATTTAATCTACTAATATTTTTCCCTCTCTTGCACCTTGTCTGTGCTAATAAATTACTTCCGCCCCTTCATGTATATATTATGGTCAAAAAAGTTAACCTAGCACATAATATGTACTTATAGGAAATGATTGGATGGAAACAATTTACTACTTTCAAGACATACCTCATCGATGTACTGGACAATGATGACAGATTTGTAGACCAACCATCCATTATGGATGAGGTATGACATCTTCTTATGTAAGATGTTTATTTGTTGTCAATAATATATTTTATTTCCAAATTAATCTTCCTAGTACATTTAATTTATCCCTTTTAGAGTGTGGGTTGTTATAGCCATTATTCAAGATTCCTTGAGTAAGAAATCTAATGGAATGTCCTTATCTATCATTATTGACTAGTAAGGTTCAGATTTCTATTTTGAATGAAATATTTGGTTGGACTCACCAAAAACCTCAAAAGAAGAAATCATATTGAACTCAATTATAAATTTACCAAAATAATGTGAAAGATAAATGACATAACAAGTAAAAAAAGATGTTTTTTTTGAAAACTCTTCTCATTTTGTCCGGTGATGATAATAATAGTGCATGAATTATTATGTGTTTACCTATGTTTTAACTTGTATATTCCTCTACCTTTTGTGTATGAGAGAAAAAATTATTGATAATGTTGACAATGAAATGTAGTATTCCATTGATGAATTGATAATTTGTATCAAGAAGATATGGGAAGTGTTGCATACTCCAAAGTTGATTATGGAGCATGTCGAGAAGCCATGACTGCTTTTTTAAGGTTATATATTGATTCATAGTCATTGTTTTAGTTCAATCACTAATATATTACTCACCTTATCCTCATTTCCATTCCATGTATTAAAATATGGAATGTTTTAGTGTTCTCATTGATATATATTAATGCCTGGTTTGTCTGTGCAATCTAAGTAGAATCTAGGTTGGATTCTATGTATAATCTAGATGAGTTTCATATTGTATGAGATCTGGAATCAATTTATTGTGTGTTGAATCTGGAATCTATGAAATCTAGAGTCTATGGAGTATATGAAATCATTCCCCTCACCTCTTTCTTATCCTGGTTTCTTTCTGTTTACCTTATATTTAACACAGAGTCTCATCTGGGTTTACAAGTGCTCCACTTCGAATGAACACACAGTCTGTCTTCAAATTAGAATGCAAACACAACCTCTCTAAAATATGGAATGAAAAATTTGTTTTAGTGTTCTAATTTCATTCACCTTCATAAGATCTGACATCTACTTATATTTTCCCAACAAATTTCATTCCCCATCTGGATGGTTTGAGACACACTCCCACAAATATTCATCTCATCTCTAGCCATGTACATTGGGTACTAATCCAACATTGGAGCCCGTATGATTCAAATATTTGATCTATGGGCCACAAAGCTCATCCCACTGTACATTTTGTACTTCATTTTTTTCATGCATAAAATAGTTCTAGGAGACTCTTAAATGAACCACACATTCCTTTCGGGCACCAATGTATGTCATCAACCCCCTTGTATTGAAAAAAAATGTTTTTTTCATGTTTATTCATTTTCATTGGTTTTGTTATTATTGCTTGTTTTTCTTCATGTTTATTCAATTTCGTGAATAGAAATATGAAATTGTGTAATTTTATTTTGACTAAGTGAATTCCATATCAATATGGGGCCAGTATTCTTCTCTAAAGTCCAAGTTTGTTTTTTTTATTCGCTTTAAATTCTTTATTAACAAGAATCACATGGGGGTAATTTTTCATTTTATATGAAGAAAAATTCTTGGAGGTATTATTTAACAATATAAAAGGAAGTCCAAGATGTAATTGAGTGCTAAATGGTATATGAAAAGATAATAGTGGTCCTATATTGTGGAAAAATCATTTATAAATTATATATTAGTGGATTTAAAAACTATATAGTAATTCAATGGTTAAATGAATGAATGTGTAATTTTGTTTTTTTAAAGTTTTTCATTCCATGTAATTATATGAATATTGAATTATATATATTCATAAATTATTTATTCAAATAAAAAACATTTCTAGTATCTTGTTTAATGTCATGACCTACTCATTTTCCTAAATGATATTATTTTTGTTGATCGATGTTATAAAATGAAATAAAATTTTGACAACAAGAAACATATTTTGTTATAAAATGTATTTAAATATACTTTTCATGTTGTTATAAGTGGAATGATAATATTCATTTTCTGTAGTTAAATTTTTATAAATTTTTAACAATATTATTTCATAAATGTGCATGGAATGATTTGATGTTATATTATACATTAAATGGACATAAATTTTCATATATGTTTTTGTCAAATGCCTTGTTCATATCAAGGTTAAATTTTATGTTTTTATTTTTTTCAGGGTTCTGGGATTGAGTTTACTACTTTTCAGGATGGGTGTTAACAATGGTTGTTTTCAATTTTTTATGGAAATTTTAAACAAGGTCTATTTCTTCGTGTTTTTTCACTCTCATCAAGAGTAGTCATGCTACCTCTTTAAAAATTCACTTACATTAAATGTTTTTACATTCATCTTTATTTTTATTATTATTCTTCTATAACAATATTTTAGTGTGTTTCTGATTGGATGATTGAAATGAATGGATTCTTAAATAACATAGAATTATTAGATGAGGTCATAATGCATTGATATTTTCTATAAGTTCATTCTCCATTTTTTTTGTCACTAGATTTCATTAATCTAGATGTATATTCAAATTTTTTTGGATTAGTGTTATGAATTACTATTCCCTCTAAAATTTATGAGGGAATTATTTTGGTGTAGCTAAAATTATTTGCTCATTACAATTCAAAAACACATAAAACACATGTACTCAAAAACATGAAAAATTTGATAAAGTCTTGATGGATTTTATATAAACATTTCTAATGAAAAAATATCTGAAACACCAAATTTTCTCATGAAAAATAACATCCAAAACATCATTAATCATGTGACCTGGTTGGATCATTGAGGTAGTGATGGCATCGCTATGAATTTCAAAGTTTCCTAAATGAATTTAATGTGACTATTTCAAAAATTCTATCCCATTTTGATCCCTCCATGAATAATCAATGATAGTAGCTACTGTAATAATCACCATCCCTTGAATTGTTTCACATTTTCCTACACCAACAATTGAATCCACAATGCCATCAATGTTATCTATCGGCGGTTTTTATCCAAATGTATCCCGTATATTTTACCATAACATGAATGTAAATGTAGAAAAAAACAATTGTTTTCTAATTTCAACATATTCCAACAGATTCCAATCAATGATAGCTGTAAAAGGAATTATTGATTCTTGTTTTTTAGAATTCTATTAATTTTTAACTTCCTACATTTCCCCTATATTTTCATTGATGATGGTATACTATCGGATTTTTTAAGGGTCATCAGCCACTAAGGGATTTTATTTTCTGAGATGTCTATATGGGTGACGAATGTACTATCTCACATTTTACATGGTCGTATCCTTCTAGAACTTAATTAATTTAATCTGATGTTGAATTTGTGTCTTTTTTATGTTATTAAATGATAAAATCAGTTAGAGTGCAATTTAAGAAGAGAAGGGTGGATGGGTCATCAATTTCTAGGGAATAACACCCTATCATTGTAGGGTAGTATTTTCTTCATTTGATTTTAATTTTAATCGAACTTATGATTTAGTTTATTACTTATTTGAATTCCCTTTATTATAATGGATGTGTGTTAGTGCCTAATATTTTCATTCAAATAATCACCACACTGAGTTTGTACAACTTTGTTTTCACAAAACTAATTGGTTGATTATCCTACATGCTGGATGTTGAGTCTAAATCCATGTTGGTGTTTTTTTGACATGTATTTTTCATGGTTTATATTCTTGAAAATCAGACTTCACATTCATTTGTTAAAATCATGTATGTCAAAACACTATCTTTTATACTTTTAGAGAACCATTACAAGATGATTTAATGCAATCTGTATGGTAAAGAGAATTCCAAGTGTGATGAATATATGCTTGTGGGATTTTATCATGAGTTTCAATTATAACATGAAATACTTTCCTTATATTCATTTCTCCACAATTTCATTTGACCATTATAGCTTCCTCTCTATAGAATTCCTTTTTGACTCTACTAGGAGGACAAATCAATATATTTTAGGGGATTTATCTTTTTTTTGTACCACATTTTTTCATTATCAATTTTATAAATTGGTGTCTTTTAAGGTTAATAATATTTTTTTTAAATATATGGATTCAATTCATGAATATATTTTTCTCTAATTTGTGATTATACTTTTTGATTGTATGTTTTGTAGATATTGGAGCTGAATGATGTGAAAAAGCATCAAATTTAGGTCCCTCAATGGAACTGGAGTTAACATGGTTTGTTTCTTTTAGTGTCCTACTTGGGGTTGATGAAGGATATTTTGTGGAAGTAACGTTTCATTTATTATGATGGGTGCTGGAGGATTTTTGTGAAAATGTGAAATTGTTAAGGGATTGTAGCCAAGAGATGATATGGGTGGTGGGGTGAGGTGGCAGCAACTGAATAAAAATATTGTGGGTTTTTATAATTTTTATGGTCTTATAAATTAACTTCAATTATGCATTGACTCATTTTGTATTAAATTGTATTCTAAATATAACTAACTTTTTCAAAAATTTAAACATGTGTAAAAATAATCTTCAGCTGGATAATTAAAATATGCATATTATTTATGATAAATTTATAATTATAATAGAAATTTCTAATTGAAATAAAAATTTATAATTTTTATTTCAATGTAATTTATAGATAGGTAATATATATTGTTAATATTATTACCAAAATATATATTTGTCATCTAAATCTATTTTTAAAAACATTGATCAATATATATATTATCTGTTTGTATTATTAAAATAGATACTGAACTATTTTCCCTGTTGCAATAATATTTAGGGAAAGATTTCTTACCGAAAATATAGTGGCAAGAAATTTTTTTATGGTATACTATTTTACAAAATGAAAATTCACTTTTCCCAATAGATATACCCCTATTGGAAAACAGTTAATATATTTTAGTTAATATTAATTCCATTTAAATATTATTTTTTGATTTTAGAGGCACATTATTCAAATAACACCTCACATTAATATATACCTTTGGTATTTACAAGTGTGCCTCTCCTCATCCACTATAAAAATGCACCATCTCCTACGACTTACTCGCACCCCTAAATACACTATTTCTCATCCATGATCAGATAAAATGTCACCTAAAAATCCATAATATCTTCCATGAATCCTACATTAAAAAATATACAATTTTGGAAATTATTTGATATCAACCAAATGAATTGACCCGATTAATAGGTTATATCATTCCTCAATATATTTAGTTTTATTTGAATTACCCATGAACTATATCAATCCGTTTTTATATAAAAACACAAGTATCTTGAATATACATATATTTTCTTTTTTTATTTAATGAGATGAATACATATATCTAAATTAAAATACATTTCATCCATAGTTTTAAACCATATTATGAAAGTTAATAAAAATATTGGTTTTTATGTTTTTTTAGACATGGTGTCCAATAATTAATAATTTAAATCATTTTTATTCAGTTATTACTTATCCATGATATTTCACATCGAGATATGTTTAGATTTATTATATTCTTAGTTTATTGAAAATAATCCATGTGTTTCAGCTTCATTACATGATATATTGATTTTTCATTATTTAGTAATCTAAAGTTCAATGTTATCCATTATTTACCTATACATGTTTATTAATCTACTTTTTTTTCATTATTACATACACTTTACATACCTTTCCAGGCCATTTTAGTGCACCATTCTTATTTTTTCATTCCCCATGTTTTGAATTGGATAACATTGAATGAGATACATGGATTTTTTACATAATTATATTATTTATATAGTTTGTATTTTCTTTTTACAAATATATTATTTACATATTGTAAACAATATGTATATCATAGAGCGATAAACTTATCAGTCCATCATGATTTGATTCCTTGTAGTCATTAGAGTGTAATATAATAATGCGATAACTCTAGGCTTCAGGACCATAGAATTACATTCCGATTCCAGGGGTTCATTTTATTTTTTTTGGTAGTTCACTAAGATCCAACAAAAGTATTTTGTTACAATATTCTACTACGGAATAATTATTTAATGATACAGTTTTTTACATCTTTACCAAACGAACCCTTAGTGGGGGTGATTTATGGTGATCATCAATTAATGTTATTAACTTCATAAATTCTTTTATGTTATATAAATGTGTTTGTATTGTTTGATAGAAGATATTAAATATCTCATTTTATATTGTTTTGAATTATTTTTTTGAAAAATACAATTTCCACTAAAATACCCAATTCAAATTTTATATAACCATGATAAACGTTGTGAAATCATATATTTTTAAATTTTGAGAAAAAATAATTTATTTGGTAAATGTATTTTCACTGCATTTTTATTGATGTTTTAATATAACTTAATTCAATGAAGATGTTTAAGATTATTTTTAATTTGGAATTTATTTCTTAATTAATTTAATATTGATCCCAAATAGATTAAATTTTTCTGGACATAAAAAATATAAATCCTTTATATAAAAATTTTTAAGAAAAAAATTATATATATTAAATTAATATAACATATTATTTTTCAATTTGAAAGAAAATTGCAATGTGATAAAAATATAATGAAAATTAGATGCATGACGGGAACCTCATGGTAGCTCATGCTATCACAACCAACTCATGAGAATGCATAAAGGAAGGAAAACCACTTCATCAATTGAGTGATGTCCCTATATTGATTGTGTGAAAAACCACCACTATGGATTTGATAGAATATAAAATGTCCTCGTAGTCATTCAATTTAACATCACAAAAAATTTTAAATATGTCCTCAAACATTTGTATGACATTTTTCTATCATTGGTTGAATTTATCCAAATTCTATAAATTGTCTATGATGCTACTAGATTGAGATTATATATTCCATTATCATCATGACTGTGTATAGATGAATCATCCCCACAAATCATTTATATGATTTTGGACACTATGAATCTAGATGTTCTTCCTTCACCTTTAAACAGACTCAATCCCCCTCACGGTCGATCACATAAATACAACCCACCATAAAAATAAATATATATATATATATACAAAATTCCCTTCATAATCCTAGCTACCATAAATACAAATCAACCTTCCATAAAGTGTGGTAGACATGAAACACCCCAATCAATGTATTGATACAAACCATAATAAATTCTTGACTAATCGAAGAATGTGAATTTCTAAATCTAATAAAGGTCTATATAAATCATGTAATTTTGTTTAATAATATCCTAAGACAAATGACTGATAGAAACTGAAATCCCTATATTCATACAAAAAATTATATTTTATAGATAAGGTCTAGGATTTCATATATGTAACAATTTTGGAGAAAAGATATGGGTGAATAATTCATGCTTCATAACATAGGCCCAATACTGGTACCATTACATGTTTATTATATTGTTGAATATATCTTGACAATGTATTATGACAATGATTAATTGCAATATAAACACTATTGGACAAGAACATGTTTAAATTTTGATAGATATGATTTTTGTGAGGTCGATTTGAAAATTTCGTTGCTATTTTTGTTGTTCTTTTAGTTCATTCCCTTAAATATGTTGTGGGATTATTTATTCTCGGTTTCTAAATTAATGATAATATTTGGAAACATAGTTATTATACTAAAAACTCATTAAGTATATTAATATGAGATTTAATAAGTAATTTTATGTTTTCCCAAGCTATTAAGGACTTTAGTTTGGGGCCAATGCTTAGTTCAATAGGGAATGCACCAATTCATTAATGCTCATCATATCTATCATGATCCAAGATACTACTAACATTTAGGTTTCCCTACTATAATCAATAAAAGACTACATTTACAAATTTTTATCATTATTTTTTAAAATATAGAAGCAATAATCATGATTTCAAAACACCAACACTTTGACCTCATGCCCCAAATTCATCACTACATACACCTATGTTTAATATTCATTAAAAAAAATTCCATGACATTCTCTTTTATTATGAATTGGATATCAATTGAGAATTGAAGAACCATCATATTTACTCCTGGAAACACATCCTTCATAATATAGTAAGTGTTCTAGGATGAAAAATACTCGGGCTATCCACATTCAATAATGAGTTCCAATATATTTAAACACTCATAAATACTCCATAAACATATATGAAATATTTATTGAGAACTAATTTTTTTGAAAATATAATATAAGACAAATTATAAAGAAACATTTTCAATAAAAGGTAAAATAATATCCATGAATTTTTTTCTATGATTTTCTATGATAAATTAGGACTTATCCTTATTATAAGATAGTACGATGGGAAGAAAAAATCCAATTAATGCCCTAAAAGTTTCAAATAAGAACATTATATTCAATGGTGTGTATTTCAGAAAACAAAATGAGCAATATGATATTTAATAACCTGAAAATTTATAATATATTTACTATTTTGAATAAAATAAATGATTGATACATATTTCAATTCATCTGATATGTGGTTATCAAGGGTCATAAACAATAATTTGTTTCATCAATGGCTTGTGTTATTCGCATGTCCATGTTTTACATAACACCATTATATAAATAATATATTTTTATTAAGTATAATAATATATAACCTGGATTTTAAATTTTCAATTATAAATAATATTAATAAAATAAAGAGAATATATATATTACATATCCATTCAATTTTTTTTACATTCATCAAATATATTTTATTATAATAAGTTTAGATAAAAACCAGTATTACAATTAATAATGCTCTATTTTTTAAAAGAAAATTGTACAACCATTTTATTGGGAACCGATTTCAAATAATTATTTTGAATCATTTAGAACTCTTATAAGACAATATAAAAATTATTTATCAATTTTTAACATAAATATTAACTTAAGATGATTTTTTGGTATTTTTCTATTAGGTATCAGTTTTTGAGGAATATTAAAAAATAATAAATTTTATTTTAATTAATATTTTGAATAATTTATTTAAATATGTATATTATATTTTGATTAGGATTTAATGTATTAATAGGGAAATTTTATATCATTTAATATAATTTATTTCGTTTAAATAAATTTAAAATTGGTATTTGATAAAAACACATATCAATCATTGGAACTTAATCAATTTAAAAACATGCTTTGACATCCCATTTATGGGATTACATTTACATTAAATTAAACCACATAAGTGAATTGAATTTGAATAAATTGGTTAAATATTTTGAGTTATAGTATTATATAATGTCTAATAATTTCATATTTTTTCTAAAATGTTAGTTTAATGAAGTTAAAATTTATCGCATTTGTTAAGAGAGACTATAGCTTAACAAGAGACTAAACATTAAACGTAAATATAATAATGTCCTTGAATCATTCTTATAATAGATTTAAAGGTTTTATTTAAAATATATGATCCTAATATTTAATAAGTACCACAATTTGAGTAACATTATGTCAGTTATATTTCTCAATAATGTTTACCTGTTTCTATTTAAAAGAATGTCACTCCTCAACCACAATAAAAACGAACTCACCACTCCCACATCCTCTTACCAATCAAGAAAAATATTCAATATAACAAACTAAAAAAATAATTTCCCAACATCCCTCTACTAATTATTGAATCCTAAACATGTAATGAAAGAAAAAATGTGTCTCTTCTTGTTTAAATTAAAATGAGTTACCTGAATAAGAGTTAACATTTTTTAACAATCGTGTTCTATTTCATTTACTTATCAAACAGTTCAATTATTTTATTATTATAATAATATAATAATAAAGTATAATAAATATACTTATATGTTTTATGAAAATGTTAATAACTACAAATATACACATATAAATAAATTTAGTAAAAAAGATTTATATTCGTGTTTGATGAACTACTGCCTCATGATATAGTGATTGTTCATTATTTTATTAACTGTTTTCATGTTATGAATAATAATATACAAGATATTTATATATTATATATATGATATTTTATATTTATTTTTTTTTCTGTAATTTCTATATAACACACATCTTTATGCATTCTATTTTATATAAAAAATAACATTGTTTGTAAAGAAGTGAACTACTGTTTCTTCAAAGTGATGTGATTCATTCATAATATATATAGAATTTATTAAAAATGATCATAATAAAAAATTATTAATTATATTAAACATATATTATACATTAATGATAATTTAAATATATATCATTTACACTTAACTATTTTAATATTGAAATGAAATGAATTTAGCATTTAGGCTTTCATACAACTTACTGTCCCCATTATAGATGCATCTCAGTTCCTACCTCCAAATATTACGTATTATTATAAATATATAAATAGTGAATATATATTTAAATTACTTCATATTTTATATTATTTATATGGTAAACTAATGACATATTTAATAGGAATCACAAGTAATAACTCAAAAAAATATTGAAAAACTAGACAATTGACACCTGAAACAGTGAAAATTATTATGTATTACTTAAAAAATTGTAAAAATATTTTTTAATAATATCATATTTGATATAATGAATTTTTATATTTTTATATAATAGTTTATTAAAATTATATTTTCCTTTTTTCAGGAGGATAATGGATGTTCACCTAAAAGGAATTGTAATGAAATGTATTTTAATATCACTTATTATATATGTGAGATGAATGTCATAATAATCACTTACTCATTTTTTATAGTGTAACTAAAATTTATTTTGACACATAATATCATGAATTAATTTATCTTCATTGTATTTAAATATTTAATTTTTTGAATATTATTCTGGGTATTATCTTTTAAATGTTACTACATTGAAATGTATTCTAATCACACTTTTCTTTTTTTTTGTACGGAATACACAATTTTAACACTTATTTTTTTAGTGTATATAATAACAATATATTATTTTATGAAATCAATAAATTTATCTTCATGAAATTTATTATTTTATTATATATTTTTTTATGGTTATTTTAATTAAAAAATTCCAATAATTAAGAAACTTCTTCTCAAATTCCATTCTTTGAGAGATACATTATTACTATGCACCTAAATTATTATATATAGAATACATGAAGACGGTTTTACATATAATATCAAGATTCATTAATTATTTATTATATGTTGAGTTTCTATTTGATTTATTACATGCACTAAGATTTTATTTAAGGGTTACAAAGATTAAAATAATTTATAGATTCCAATTTAAATTAAATAGGTTATATTACATACTAATTTTATATAATATAATAAGAATATTTAGAAAATAAATTTTGTAGTTTCTATTCTTGTATTTATAATTTTTTTATGAGTATTTAAATTTCACACACATATTCTATTTATTTATATATTCTCGTATCATCATTTTGGTCTTTTAATGGGTTCATTCAATAATATAACTTTCTTAAGTGTTTTTTACACATGAATTTCCATCATAGGAAAGTAGTGGATCGTACAATAATTAAAACTTTTTTATTCTCCCTAGTTTAGTCGTACATATTAATGCAATATAACCATTTCCCTAATAGTAGTTACATACAATTTTGTAGAATTGTATTTTTTAAGAACAAAAGACTTCATTTTTCTCATTACTTAGAGAAACTATTTTCTTATAAAAACCCTGTATTCTAAAATGAATTTAATTTTTTTAACCCTTTATAAATGATCTATCATGAATATTTTTAAAGAATTATTATTATTCAAATTTATTCATTTGAATCTTCATGTATATTACCAAACTAGAAACTTTTTAAGCATTTTACATTAAAAAGTAGTGTTCATTTTATTTTTATTTTTTTGATGTATATATTTTCATTTAATTATTTCATCAAATATTCCTTCACATGTTTAGAAGGTATCATTTAAAAGAAGAAAAATTTTAAAAGTGGTTTTAAATGAAAATTTAAAAAAATAGTTCTTTTAAAATAAATAGATATTTTCTTCAATATTTTTTTTAATGTTCATTTCTAATTTCTTCAAACAAAAAAAATCATATTTCTTACCCACAAAGCATATATATCATATTCATATGATACATATTATTTATCTATATGTATTATGATTCATTTAAAAATGATAGAATTTAAATTCACAACATTTATTAATCTTTCAGACGGTATTAAATATACAATTTCAGATGATATATGTTTTTTTGTCCCTCAAACATGATTCCCTATAAATAATCATTTCTCTGATTTTAATTTATTTTAATATCTAGTACATATTCACTATGTAAATTTCTGTGGATGTATTTTATTTTATGTTTATTTATTAAATAGAATGTATTTTTTGTTTTCCAGCCTTTCCATATTTTATATTTAATATCTATATATTTTAATTTCATGTGATTCATTCATTTATCTTCCCATATTTTTGAGGATCTTATTTCATAGTTTTTTTGATTACCTGTAATGTATTTTAATTTATTTTCCATGACATAATTATGAATCTAATTGATAAATTTTTTCTTTTAATTTACTTTACCATTACTGATCATTTTACCTCACAATAACTTTTTTCCTTCATAAAAAATCTTTGAAGATTACTAAAAATGATATTCATGGATATGGTAGATAGAATATAGTGATCATTGAATGAATATAATTATTTTTTAATTATTGTATTCATTTGTAATAATGTTCTATTTTATGTATCTAGTTAAACATGACTATTAAACACTTCAGCCCTTCGTTATTTTCTTCAATTGAATCACTAAATTATAATGTTTGTGGAAACTAGCTACAATTTTTTTGGGCTAGGGAACTATAGTACCGAACAAATGATATTTAGTAAGAACAATGGGAACTACTTTAAAGGAAAAATAGATTATAAAAAATATATCTAATAGAAAATATAATGATAAGTATATTAGAACATCATAAAATTACATATTGATATATATTATGACGTTTTCCTAGAAATACATATGTATATTGATAATATGAGTGGACATGGTTTTGAATAGATATACCTTGGTGTAACAACTTCGAAATGCTTTATTGTTCCTGAATTCAACATAACCTAGTAAATAAGAACATTCCTTAACACACACCTGGTTTGACACTCACAAGTGATATTCTTTGGATAACTTACATTTTCATTACAAAACATTATGAATAATTTGAAAGTATTGTAATAATGAATGTTCAAGGATTAATCTAACATATTTTAGATTGGTAAATAGTTCCCATGAATTATATATACTATATAATAATATTTGTTTATCTAACTATGACTATTGTTACTCACATTATAAAATCTTTTTTTATTCAAGGGATGAGACCCTAAGGAGCCTATATATCATTGAAAATAAAAGAAAAGATTTTAAAAATGATAAAACAAATAAGGGGTTGATATGAGTAAAATATATCGTGTTTATAGAAAATCATTTTTATTAAAATATAATTAATAATATATACCTTATCAAACTCCTGAATTGACCAATGAAGAGAAGGATTGGGGTTTCAAAGAGCTCAAATTGTAAAATCAATAGAGAAATAAAGTATCGATTTCCACCGTGAATGAAATGTGGATCGATGCCCCACAAAATTTTCACAATGAAACATGATAATGACTTATGTGTGGGAAATAAGGGTACAAATAAAATAGATACCATGGAAAATGAAGACTACAATGGAGAGAAATGAAACTAATCATTAGATTCCATTAATAGTCCACAGATATCAATGTTGGGAACAAGGGAATTGATCAATACAATTCCATCGTCGATATAATAATCCCAAGACCATGCAATAATATATATATAATTATAAATATAATGTATTTATTTATGGAGGTATTATTGATTATGTTATTTAAAAATTTATTTAGAGATCAACCTTATTTCAAGATTTAAATAATATTTATTTTGTTTATTTTTTTAATATTATTATATAATATTGAAAAATTGTATGTTGAATGAAAACCCATAGAGTCCAGAAAGGACATATGATATTAACCCATAAACTAAGGATGTAATGGGTTTATTACAACTCACATACCCACAAAATGTCCAAACTAAAATGTAACATATTTAGGTAAGTAATTTGAGGAATATATATTAATGATAAACTAATAGTGTTACTTTTTTGTTTAGATATTAAAATGATGACAATAATGAAATAATATAATACTTATTTCCCAATTTTTAGACTTTTCACTCTCTTTTTTGGGCCTTAGGATCCATTGTATGTGTATTTTAGTTCTTTATAAATGAGTGTAAATTTTTAGATATCCATTTAATGGAGTATGGGAAGAATTGAAAAATGATCAGCACACAAAAAATTATGAAAATTGTGATACATAAATATGTCATGTGTGTATATTTATTTATATTCTTAGACTATAAAATAATTTCCCAACATTAAAAATAATTTGATAAATAAAATTTTATCCAAATACCTTAATTTTTATTGAACATATTGAATTTTAAATCATCATAGATTAATGGATCTGAGCACCTTAACATTCCATTTATTAGTCACTTTTTTTGTGATTGAGGACATAAATCACTACATTTAAATATTTACTACATCCTTCTATGTTTTTATCATCACTTTCCAATAATGTTATCATACACCGATACATAGATATAATTTATACCACATACCCATTACTCATCCCATTCTATTCATCTAATGGATTTTTTATTAACCCCACTCATGTTGTGCACTTTAAACAAATGAAATATAAAAAAAATTATTACCAATTTTGTATATCAATTTGTGAGGATGAATTTTAATTAATGTTGGTATAATGTTACACCGAAAAATTATGAACTAATAAAAATACATTTGATAGCATGTATTACACCCAACACTGAGCACCTACGGAAATATTATATCATGAGACATTACAATATGTCAACTATTTTGACTAAAATATATCTATGATATAGCTTTAAATGCATGGAATATTGAGTTATAATTAATATCCCCTAAATATGGGTTTCTACAATGGATAGTGTTACACAAAAGAACACTTTTTACCGAACAATATTATGTTTTTTAAATGTAACTTTTTAATATAATATGTTTTAAAATATCTATTCAATTTGGATTTATGAATATTATTTGAAAACCAATGATAATATATATAATATATATCCCATTATTACTTTTGTCATTCATCCAACATATTTTACTGGCATAAGATCAGAACAAACACAACATTGCACAAAATAAAGTCTACCTTTTTATAATCTTACTTTTACAGCCTTTTAATGAGGAAACTATTCTAGATCATTTGGTATCTATTATAAAATATGTATACAAATTTTTACTTAATTTATTAATATGGAACATGAATCATATGTTTAGGTTATTTTTAAATTTTCTATGATGTTTTATTTTTTGATTAATGGTGAAATTTAGTAAATTTAAACTCAAATATTATTTTCCAAATAATTTTTTGAATTAGTAAAATTATGATTAGATATTTTTTAAATTAATTATTTTAAAACATTACTATCATTTTATCCAATTTATTTTATTGGAATAAATTTCGTTTTTAAATTTTGTATAAATTCATCTCAAATATTTGACCAAATTTAAATTAAAAACTCAACTTTTAATCACATCCCCAGTATTAAATTTAAATAAAAATCATTCAATTATGTTATCATAATTTGTATAAATGGATTCAAAATTTGTTTTTAGATTAATTTATAGTTTCTAATAATATGAAATTTGTTCTCAACAAAAATTATTATTGAACACAATTAAAATTAATTTCATCGATTATGAAAAAATATGCTTAATAAGGGATAGAACAATAATAATGAGACCCAAAATGACAAATAAAATGGTCCCAACGACTTTGGAATGATATATATAGACAATATCTTCATATTTTTATAATATAGAGCATTATTGGAGGCACATTATGTAAGAGAGACCTATACATATTTATTAACATTTTATATTTACAATAATTCCCCTCAACTTATACAAAAATGAACTAAAACCTACCATATTTCTAAACCAATCAATAAACATTGGATCAAAATAATATAATCCAAAATAACTCACAACATCATTACCCTATTCATATAATCTTCATCAAGATGATTAAATAAAACAATGTAATTATTAGGGTTTAATCCAAAAAGAGTTACCTAAATAAGAGGTAACATTCTTCAATGGTTATCTTGTGTTTCATTTATATATGCATTTCAATTATGTTTATATCATGTTTATAAAATAATAAACCTAAAAAATATATGACAAACTGTTTTTATGTTATGTAAATGAACTATACCATCACACACTTCCATGAAATGAATAATGAACTTACCGATTCGTGTAGAATGAACTACAACCTTGAAAAATGATGAATGGTTATTCATCCTATACAACCTCTCTTAGGGTTAATTATGAGGGAATATTTTCATATAAATGGTAAATAAAAATTTTATAATTACCTTATTATTGATTAATTTTTGTATAACAATCACCTAGAAGATTTTCATTTTGTGTAAATACGATAACAATGTTTCAGAATGTCTGAACAACCACTACTCAAAGCATTGTGATCCAATCACACTATACATGGAATTTATTAAATTGTGTATTACAAATTTTTCATATAAATAATAAATATTTTTATTTTATTTTATAAAAAATGTATATCAATTAATATTTTAAAAAAATTGAATAGAAATTAATGTAACGTTAATGAAAATGTGTGGCATGTCGACCCCATGGACGGTGCATTGAATTCCATGTCTCCTAATTTAATAGAATAATGTAAATAAACACATAATTAATATAAATTTTAATTAAATCATGATTCACATTTATTAGCTGATGAATTAATTGTACATGTATTAGGAGAAACATGTAACATGTCAAAACAATAAAAAAAACTAGACAATTAACTCAAAAATAGATACAAAAATGAATGATTTCATACAAACAAGTAATATGTTATTATAAGAATATGATAAATGGTATCATGGATATTAATATCATTATATAATAATTTATTAAATTGTTTAAAATAATTTTAAATAATTTTAGTGGACATTCAACAAAAATAAAATATAATTTAATGAATTTCCATCTATCAATATATTTGTGTTTGATAAATGTCATATTCGCCACTTACTCATTTTCTGTGGAACACCTACTGAACCATTTTTTATATTATACCTTTAATTAATTTATATTAATGGTTTTAAAATTTATCATTTGATGAAAATTATATATTTACATTCTTATGAAAAATTTACCATAGTTGTAAAAGATTCATTTCACACAATGTTTATCAAGAGGCAAGCACCATTTTCACCACCTATATTATTTGTGTGGAATATACATTATAAGTAATGTATTTTAGATCCTCAATTATCTTATATTTATGATTTTCCTAGATTAATTTGTATGTATTATTTCATTGAGATTATAACTCTAAAGATACAATGTTGTAAGCGACTTCGTCTCAATTCCCAGTCATTCTAACATACATTATTATTGGGAATATTATATATTATATATGGTGTCCATACTGAAACATAGAACTGTAAAAACATGAATCATTCAATATTCATGATATTTTGAGTTTCAATGGAATTATTTCATATAATAAATTTTTATTTAAGCACTACGATGTGGAAAATAATTTCAAAAACTAATTTCATTCCGTGGGTTGTATTACCTCTCCATTGTCATTGATAGTGAAATATTTTTTCTAGACATAACAATTTCATTTCTTGTATATCCACATTTATTTTGTAGATTTAAAATTTTCACCCATATTCTCATTATTGATTGAATATCCACACAATGTTATGTACATTTCAAGGGTTTATTAAACAACCTCATTTTGATCAAGATTGTTTACACTTGAATTTTAATCAGATGAAAATATTTGATAATTGTTTAATAAATAATAAATCGTATCATAATCTATTTCATGATTATAATTTAATGTAATATTAGAAAATATCCACTCATTAGTACATATAATATTTTAAGAAATGACTTTATGAAAACCATGCATTGTTTCTGTAACACTCTGAGATTTTATGAGAAATAATATTTTTAATCATATTGATGCCTTGTGTTGTATGATACACCATCATTATCATTCTCTATATGCAACACTGTATTATATTGTATTATACACAACATTATTCTTGGCTTGTGTTTCAGCTTCCTCAATTTCATTGGTCTTGTTATGATTGCTTGTTCTTCTTCATTTTTATTCGATTCCTTGAATAGAAATGTAAAATTGTGTTATTTGAATTTGATTAAGTGCATTCCATATCAATATGGGGCTAGGATTCTTCTCCAAAGTCCATGTTTGTTTTTTTATTCGCTTTAAATTCTTTTTTAACTAGAATCACATGGGGGTCATTTTTCATATTATATGAAGAAAATTTCTTGGTGGTATTATTTTACAATATTAAAGGTATTCCAAGATGTAATTGAGTTCTAAATGGAATATGAAAAGATAATAGTGGTCCTATTTTGTGGAAATAACTTTTATAAATGTTATATTAATGGATTTAAAATCTATATAAGAGTATACTGATTTATTTAACCAATGTGTCATTTTGTTTTTTAAATTTTTTTAATGCCATGTAATTATATTACAATTGAGGTATATATATTCTTAAATTATTTATTCAAATAAATCACTTTTTCTAGTATCTTTTTTAATGTCATGACCTACTCATTTTCCTAAATTATATTATTTTTGTTGATCGATGTTATAAAATGATATAAAATTTTGACAACAATCAAAATATTTTATTAAAAAATGTATTTAAATATAATTTTCATGTTGTTATAAGTGGAATGATAATATTCATTTTATGTAGATAAATATGAATAAATTTTTAACTATATTATTTCTTAAATGTGCATGGAATGATTTGATGTTATATTATACATTAAATGGACATAAATTTTCATATATGTTTTTGTCAAAAGCATAATTCATATCAAGGTGAAATTTTATGTTTTTATTTTTTTTTCAGGGTTCTGGGATAGTTTTTACAACTTTTCGGGATGGGTTTTACCATTGGTTGTTTTCAATTTTTTTGATAGAAATTTTAAACAAGGTCCATTTCATCACGTTTTCTCACTCTCTTCAAGAGTAGTCTGGCTACCTCTTTAAAAATTCACTTTCTTTAAAAAAAATTTAAAATCATCTATATTTTTATTATGATTTTTCTATAACTTTATTTTATAGTGTTTCTGATTGGCTGATTGAAATGAATGGATTCTTACAGAACATAGAATTCTTTGATGAGGTCATCATGTATTGAGATTTTATATATGTTCATTCTCCATTGTTTTTGTCACTTGATTTCATTAATATATATGTATATTCAAATATTTTGGCTGGTGTTATGAATTATTATACCCTCTAAAATGTATGATGGAATTATTTTGGTGTAGATTAAATTATTTGGTCATTCTTATTCACAAACACATAAAACACATCTACTCATAAACTTGCATATATTGAAAAAGTCTTAAAGGATTTTATATAAGAATTTCTAATGAAAGATGATCTAAGACACCAAATATTCTCATGAAAAATATAATCAAAACCATCATTAATCATGTGACTTGGTTGGATATTTAAGGTACTGATGGCATCACTATGAATTTCCAAGGATCATAAATGAATGTAATGTGACTATTTCAAAAATTCTCTCCCATTTTTATCCCTCCATGAATACTCAATTATAGTAGTTTTTGCAATAATCACTATCCCTTGATCCATTTCACATTTTCCTACACCAATGATTGAATCCATAATGCCATCAATGTTATCTATCGGCCGTTTTTATCCAAATCTATCCCGTATATTTTACCATAACATGAATGTAAAGGTAGAAAAAAATATGTGTTTTCTAATTTTAACATATTCCAACAGATTCCAATCAATGATAGGAATTCTTGATTCTTATTTTTTAGCTTTCTATAAATTAGTAGCTTCCTCCATTTCCACAATATTTTCATTGATGATGGGAAACTATTGGATTTTTTAAGGGTCAGCATCCACTAAGGGATATTATTTTCTGAGATGACTATATGGTTGATGAATGTACTATCTCATATTTTACATGGTCTTATCCTTCGTGATCTAAAATGATTTAATCTGATGTTGACTTTGTGTCTTTTTTAGGTTCTTAAATGATAAAAAGTAGTTAGATTGCAATTTAATAAGAGAAGGTTGGATGGTTCATCAATTTCTAGGGAATAACACCCTATCACTGTAGGGTAGTATTTTCTTCATTTGATTTTATTTTTAATCAAACTTCACATTTAGTTTATTACTTATTTGAACTCCCTTTATTATAATGGATGTGTGTTGGTTCCTAATATTTGCATTCAAATAATCACCACACTACGTTTGTACAACTTGTTTTTCACAAAACTACTTGGTTGATGATAAAATATGCTGGATGTTGAGTCTAAATCCATGTTGGTGTTTTTTTTTGACATGTATTTCTCATGGTTTATATTTTTGAAAATCATATTGAACATTAATTTGTTAAAATCATGTTTGTCAAAATACTATCATTTATAGTTTTAGAGAACAATTACATTATGATTTAATGCGATCTGTATGGTAAAGACAATTCCTTGTTTGATAAATATATTCTTGTTAGATTTACTCATGAGTTTCAATTATAACATGAAATACTATCATTAGATTCATTTCTCCACAATTGGATTTTAAAATTATAGATTACTCTCTATAGAATTTAATGTTGACTCTACTAGGAGGACAAATCAATACTTTTTAGAAGAGTTATTGTTTTTTTGTACCCCATTTTCTCATGTTCAATTTTATAAATTTTTGGCTTTGATGTTGAAATATTTTTTTAAAATATATGGATTCAATTCATGAATATACTTTCCTCTAATTTGTGGTTATACTTTTTGATTCAATGTTGTGTAGATATTGGAGCTAAATGATGTTGATAAACATCAAATTTAAGTCCCTCAATGGAACTAGAGTTAACATGGTTTGTTTCTTTTAGTGTCATACATAGGGTTGATGTAAGATCTTTAGTGGAAGTAACTTTTCATTTATTATGATGGGTGCTGGAGGATTTTTATAAAAAGCTGAAACTATTAAGGTATTGCAGTCACGAGATGATATTGGTGGTGGGGTGAGGTGGTGGCAACTTACTAAATATATCGTGGGTTTTTTTAATTTTTATTGTCTTATCAATTAACATTAACTATGTGTTGATTTATTTTGTATTAAATTGTATTCTAAATAAAAAAAAATTGTCAAATTTTGAACATGTGTAAAAATAATCTTCGGTTGGATAATTAAAACATGCATATTATTTATGATAAATTAATAATTATAACATAAATTTATAATTGAAATAAAAATTTATAATTTTTATTTCAATGTAATTTATAGACAGATAATATATATTGGTAATATTATTACCAAAATATTAATTTGTCATAAGAATCTATTTTTAAAAACTTTGACCAACTTATATATTATCTATTGGTATTATTAAAATAGAAACTGAACTATTTTACCTATTGCAATAATATTTAGCGAAAGATATCTTACCGAAAATATAGTGACAAGAAAAGTTTTGCTGGTATACTATTTTACAATAAGAAAATTCACTTTTCCCTATAGATATACCCTTATTATTTGATTTTAGAGGCGCATTATTCAAATGACACCGCACATTAATGTCTACCTTTGGTATTTTCAAGTGTGCCTCTCCTCATCCACCATAAAAATGCACCATATCCTACCACTTACTCACAACTCTAAATACACATTTTCTCATCCATGATCTGATAAAATTTCTCCTAAAAATCCATAATATCTTCCATGAAGCCTACATTAAAAAATTACATTTATGGAAATTATTTGATATCAACTAATTGAATTTACCCAATTAATAGGTTATATCATTCTGCAAAATATTTAGTTTTATTTCAATTACCCATGAACTATATCAATCCATTATTATATAAAAACACCAGTATCTTGAATATACATATATTTTCTTTTTTTATTTAATGATATAAATAAATATATCTAAATTAAAATACATTTTATCCATAGTTTTAAACCATCTTATGAAAGATAATAAAAATTTGGTTTTTATGTTTTTTAGACATGATGTCCAATAATTAATAATTTAAATCAATTTTATTAAGTTATTTATTATCTATGATATTTCACATCGAGATATGTATTGATTCATTATATTCATAGATTATTGAAAATATACCACATGTTTCAGTTTCATTACATTCTATATTGATTTTTCATTATTTAGTAATCTAAATGGTCAATGTTATCCATTATTAACCAATACATGTTGATTACTCTACATAGTTCATTATTACATACACTTTACATACCTTTCCAAGACATTTTAGTGCACCATTATTATTTTTCCTTTCCCCATGTTATGAATTGGATAACATTGAATGAGATAGATGGATTTTTTTACATAATTTTATTATGTATATAGTTTTTATTTTCTATTTACCAAAATATTATTTATATATTATATGCAATATGCCTGTCATGGAGAGATAAACTGAGCATTCCATAATGATTGGATTCCTTATAGTCATTTCTGTGTATTATAATGATGCACAAACTCTAGGGTTCTAGGACTCTAGAATTACATTCAGATTCCAGGGGTTCATTTTATTATTTTTGGATAGCTCATTGATATATCAAATATATTAAATTAATTTATATTGAATATCATTTTTTTAAACCCACAAAAGTGTTCCTCTAAGATTAAGTTTTTCATTTTTATGATAATGGTGTTATTTTGCGCTGAATAGTAAAAATTAGCCATTTTGGATTTTTAACAGTTTTAAATTATTTCGGTAGTTTGTCCATACAGTTATCTACACTGATCCAAATTTAAAAATTCTTTCTTTTCCAGATGTTACACATCCATGTATTCATTTACTATTTTTGCACTAAAAGCTGAATCGGCCATATGGAAGCTCAAAATAAACTCACAAGTCGGAGATAGAAAACTGTTTTCAGTTCTGCCTAGTTTTGGTGTGGGATTTATATATCATCCATTGTGGGCCCATATCATTTTAACATCGGTGGGTGGACTCACAAAGAGTTTTGGAGCATCTTTTATGAAGGAATCACAAGTGAATTGGCCGTTTATGGGGTCATTAAATCACCCTAATATGGAGGATTCCTTTTTGAAGAGTCTGACTAGAAAGAATAAATTCTCAGAGTAAAATGGTCATAAGTAATGGAATACATGTCAAAATACATTGATATTTTTAGTGGAAACAGATAAGGGAATTATTAAAAACATTCAAGAAGGGCTCAACGTGTGAAGATGTCAGTTATTGGGGCTAAAGCTCGTCAACATCCGTGGAGAAAATTCCGGCTATAAAAGGAGGAGAGCTCCACCCTCTCAAACCATCCATTCTCCATCCCATTACTTCTGGGACACCAAGAAGAAGATCATTTCGGATTTATTTTTTTATTTATTTTCTTTTCCATAGTTTTTTAATTCCTTATTAGTCCCCATTCATCTCGATTACCCTTACCATGGTGGGGTAAACATTTGGAGTGATTGAGGAAGGGTTGGTTTTCTATATCGTAATGCTTTAGTTCTTGGACGCAATTGAATAAATTTCATTCTACTTCAAAGTTGTTTTCAATTACTTATAGATGATTTTCTAATCAAGTGTGATCATTCTTGAACATTAATTCTGTTATTGATTTTTTTCTTTGTATAATAATCATAATATCCCTCCACTAATTTCTGGTTTATATACGATGGAATAAACTAGGAATTTGTGGTGAAGTACTAGATGATCGTCAGTATGTGTAAAAGGTGTAGTGATGTTCTTGATTGTTTGGGATAAACAAAACATGATCAGGTATTTCACATTTCAATTAAGGATATTCAATACAACTATTTTACACATGGAAGGAGAGTTGAACAAAATGAGATCTTGGTAAGGTTTTCTTTGACAATAATAGTTTCACCATGGAAATGAGAGGAAACGATTGTGGAAACTCACATTAATAAACTAAGAATAAGAGGTTTGAATTAAATTGAACAAGTATATAATTATAATTAGGAAATCGACCCCGACCTAATCACCCATTTAATTTCATATTTTTTCAATCATTTGAATTTCAAATTTCCTTTCATAACATTTTTACCCCTATTATAAAGTGAGAACCCATTTTGTGTGCACTACTCTTCGGGAGACATCCTAAGTCAACCAAATTACTACATTTTAACATAGAAAATAATTGTTTTTCCACGCCCTATGACAGGCATACATCAAACTTTGCGCCGTTGCCGGGGAGGTAGTTCCGCAATATTTTTGTAAATTTTTGTCATTTTTTTCATTTAAAAAAACACAAAACAAAATTCCAGAATGAATTCAAATGATTATTATTCTACATGGAATGAAAA
This sequence comes from Viscum album, assembly GCA_963277665.1. Lineage (NCBI taxonomy): Eukaryota > Viridiplantae > Streptophyta > Magnoliopsida > Santalales > Viscaceae > Viscum > Viscum album. The sequence goes on from OY728135.1 coordinate 2,029,555,775, forward strand.
TTACTCACTGTTTCCAGAACAAGAATACACTAAGAAGGCCCTCCAACGAAGAGCTGATGCACAGATGACAATGTTCAATCAGGTGGAAAGAGGCATAACAACATGGATCACACTGGAAGATTTGATGGACATGGTTAATGAACTACAAGTTTACACAAAACGATTCAAGTCCAAGAAGGAAGTGCAAATGGTCTTCTCGGATTTCACTTAAGACATCCATGAAGTTGAAGACAAACTCATGTTGGAGGAGCCTGACAAACTACCTCCATTCAGTGATGATCGACTCCAAGAGGAACATTCAATTGAATAGGATATTAATGTCGAACCAAATCAGGGAGATAATACATTCATAAACTCAAATTCTTTAAATTTTGTTGAAACTAATTTGAGTATATCTCCTTATTTTATTGAATCTTTAGATTCATCTAACTCATACTAAACCTTGGAGGATGATGTGAAAAACGAACTACTTATTGAGAAACTTCAAGAGCTCCCTGATGTCATTGAAAATCTACTGGAGGAGCCCCATCATGAAGAGATCCAAGTTGCTGGGCCTAAGGAAAATATACAAGAGGCTGAAGCCTCCTTGAAGCCAGTGCTTGAAGAAAAGATAGTTTCATAAGTAGAAACAAATGAGGAGGAGGCTCTGTACTTCATCCTACCCCCACCATGAACATTGTACCACATTGAGAAATGGTTGGATCTGGTGTACTCTATCTATAGAGTCATCCTCAACAAGAATAATAAAATGAAATCAAGGAAGATCCACATGTGGTGGTTCAAATCAAAGAAACCTCATCCACCATAAGATTGGAGATAATCGATTAGAACTGCCCCTCTGGAGGCAGTCAAAACCCAAGGCCCACTTGGGGGATAAACCAAGATTTATCATTTTTTTTTCTTATTCAATTTCTATTTTCATTTATTTTAATAAATTTCTTATGTTATGTTTTTATTTTTTTTATTTTTTAAAAGAGAAACACTTAGGAGTTTAACTCAATATTGCACTACCAATAAATCAGGTAGTACCTCTCCTTTACACTTTCTTGATGTGTGATTCATTTTGAAATCTTCTTAAATGTTAAAAAAATTTGAATGAATTGAGTACACTACATCAGTTATGTGTGGGGGAGGGAACCTTTGTAGTATAGGATTTTCATTTGATGTTGATGTTTTTTTCACAAAAAAATAAAAATAAAAAATTGCGCGTTTTCAAATTTTGTGTCTTTATTTTTTTTTGTTTTTGGTGTTTTTTTAAACTTTTGAGCTGAAATGATTATCAATACAATTTTTTAAACCCATTTCAATGAGTCAACAAATCTATTTCATGAGACTGAGCTTAAATGAATGCTGAAATTACTTTTGTTTCATGTTCAAATCTTTTGGAATTTCATGAAAAATACACTGATTTTTGAATCTCATGCCATATTTCACTGTCTATATCTTTGAAATCACTTTCCTGTGAGGCTTATGAACCATTTTTGTCATATTCATTTCATTCACCTCATTTATTTGGAGAACCATACCATGCCTGCTGTAACCAAAATTTTATTTATTCCATTCAAAACTTGAGGGTTTGGGGTACGTGTGTTTTAAATTATTGAGGCATTTATTTTGTTTGAAGCCCCCTTTTCAAAATAATTCTTTTTTATTTTTGCCCACCTTTACATTTATCTTTCATTGTAGCCCCTAGTAGCTAGGAATTTCCTATTAGGTTAGCCACAATACAAGCCAATTTTCCCTATACTACCTGCTCTTGAAGTGAAATTGCATGATCTAGTTGAACATTAGTGTGGGGGAAGATGTCTTGTGGTGTACAACCTCATTTGTTTATACTTTGGGTAGAAAATAAATTGTGGATGAGATGTGTGTGATGCTGAAAAATTATTTTGTTGAAAGTTGTGCCTTTTTAGGAGATTTTATGATAAGAGAAGTTGTGCCTTTCTGGAGCTTCCAATGTAAAAAAGAATGATGTGCCTATCTAGAGCTTTAAAAAAATCATGTTTGAAAAGATTGAAATTTTTGCTGCTGAGCTGATTGAATGATGATGTAGACTATTTTCAACAAAGGGGAATTGAAGGAGACCATATTTGAGTGAAAATTAGAATCCTACAATTTTGCTTCAATAAGAGCCAAACCTTCCTTTTTCAGCCTCAGAACTTTTAACATCTAAATCCTACCAACCAGAAGCCAAAGGACAACCCTAAAAAGTCCTCATGAGAAACACATTCCCTTGACTCACATCAGGTGTAGAAGTAGGAATTTATCAAGCATGTGGTGACTCATGTATAAGTTTGGATGGGAAAAGCCTTGTTCAGCATTTACATTTGTGAGATAAGAGAAAATTCATTTGAGGTAAGTGTTTTGTGTGCAGGGGATAAGAAATGAAGTGGAAATATATTAAAATCATAAATGGAGAACATGAAATAACTATTTTTGAGGAGGCATGGTAACTTTTTGTTTCTTGAAATTGATTTGATAGATCTCATTGATATGTGTTTTGGATTTGATTTGATGTGATTTTTACTTGTCCAGGAGTCCAAGTGCTAAGTGTGGGGGAATTGATAGATCAAATATTATCAGTTAATATATATTTAATATCATTTTTTTAAACCCACAGAAGTGTTCCTCTAATTTTAATTGTTTCCTTTTTATGATAATGGTGTTATTTTGAGTTGAATAGTTAAAATTGGCCATTTTGGATTTTTAATAGTTTTAAATTATTTCTGTAGTTTGGCCATAAAATTATCTAAACTGATCCAAATTGAAGAATTTTTTTTCCAGATTCTACACATCGAGGGATTCATTTAATATTTTTGGACTAAAAGCTAAATCGGCCATATAGAAGCCCAAAATAAGGTCACAAGTCGGAGAAAGAAAACTATTTTCAGTTCTGCCTAGTTTTGGTGTGGGATCTATATATCATCCATTGGGGGCCCAAATATTGTTATCTTCGGTGGGTGGACGCCCAAGAAGTTTTGTAGCATATTTTATGAAGGAATCACCGAGTGAATTGGATATTTATGGGGACATTAAATCACCCTAATCCGGAGGATTTCGTTTGGGAGAGTCTGACTGGATAGAATAAATTCTCAGAGTAAAATGGCCATAACTCATGGAATACATGTCCAAATCTGTTGAGATTTTGATGGGACACGTACAAGGGAATTATTAACAACATTAGATAAGGGCTCCACTCGTGAATATGTATTTTAATGGGGCTAAAGAACATCAACATCCGGGGGGAAATTCTGGCTATAAAAGGAGGAGAGCTCCACCCTCTCAAACCATCCATTATCCATCCCATCCCTTTTGGGACACCAAGAATAAGATCTTTTTGGCTTTATTTTTTTATTTATTTTCTTTTTCATAGTTTTGTAATGACTTTTTCTTCCCCATTCATTTCGATTACCCTTACCATGGTGGGGTAAAAATTTGGAGTGATTGAGGAAGGGTTGGTTTTCTACATCGTAATGCTTGAGTTCTTGGATGAAATTGAATAAATTTCATTCTTCTTAAAAGTTGTTTTCAATTTCTTATAAAGGATTTTGTACTCAAGTGAAATCATTCTTGAATATTAATTCCGTTATTGACTTTTTCCTTGGTAAAATAATCATAATCTCCCTCCACTAATTTCTTGTTTATATACGATGGAATAAACCAGGAATTAGTGGTGAAGTACTCGACAATTGTCAGTACATGTAAAAGGTGTAGTGAATGTTTTTGATTGTTTGAGATAAACAAAACCCGATCTGGTATTTCCCATTTAAATTAAGGATATTCAATAGAACTATTTTACACATGGAAGGACTGTTTACCAAACCAAGATCTTACTAAGGTTTTCTCTCACAATAATAATTTCACCAAGGAAGTGAGAGGAAACGATTGTGGAAACTCACTTTAATCAACTAAGAAGAATAGGTTTGAATTAAATTGAACAAAGATAGCATTATAATTAAAAAACCGACCATGACCTAATCGCCATTTTAATTTCATAGTTTTTCAATCATTTGAATTTCAAATTTTCTTTCACAACATTTTTACCCTCGTTTTAAAGTGAGAACCCGTTCTGTGTTCACTCCTATTCGGGAAACATCCTAAGTCACCCAAATTACTACATTTTAACTTAGGAAATAGTTGTTTTTCCACACCCTACAATAGGCGTGTGTCAATCTTGGCGCCGTTTTCTGGGAGGTAGTACCGCGATATTTTTTAAAATTTTTGACATTTTTTTTCTTTTAAAAAAACACAAAAAAATCATTCCATAATGAATTCAAATGATTATTATTCTACATGAAATAAAATTTACTCACTGGTTCAAGAACAAGACTACACTGAGGAGGCCCTCCAACGAAGAGTTGATGCACTAATGATAATGTTCATGCAGGTGGAAAGAAGCATAGCAACATGGATCTCACTGGAAGATTTGATGGACATGGCCAATGAACTAAAAGATGACTTAAAAATATTCAAGGCCAAGAAGGAAGTGCCATTGGTCTTCTCGGATTTCACTGAAGACATCCATGAAGTTGAAGATAAACTCAAGTTGGAGGAGCCTGACTACCTACCTCCATCCAGTGATGATCGACTCCAAGAGGAACATTCAATTGAAGAGGATATTAATGTCGAACCAAATCAGGGAGATAATACATTCATAAACTCAAATTCCTTAAATTTTGCTGAAACTAATTTGAGTATATCTCTTTATTATATTGAATCTTCAGATTCAGCTAACTCATACTACACCTTGTAGGATGATGTGAAAAACGCACCACCTATTGAGATACTTCAGGAGCTCCCTGTTGTCATTGAAAATATACTGGAGGAGCCCCATCATGAAGAGATCCATGTTGCTGGGCCTGAGAAAAATAGACAAGAGGCTGAAGCCTCCTTGATGCCAGTGCTTGAAGACAAGAGAGTTTCACAAGTAGAAACAAATGAGGAGGAGGCTCTGTACCTCATCCGACCCCCACCATGCACATTGTACCACATTGAGAAAGGGGTGGATCTGGTTTACTCTATCTATAGATTCCTCCTCAACAAGAACAATAAAATTAATGCTAGGAAGAGCCACACGTGGTGGTTCAAATCAAGGAAACCTCATCCACCATCAGATTGGGGATAATCGATTAGAGCTGCCCCTCTGGAGGATGCCCAAACCCGGGGCCCACATGGGGGATTAAACAAAGATTTATCCTTTTTTTCTTATTTAATTTATATATTCATATATTTTAATAAATTTCTTATGTTATGTTTTTATTTATTTTTATGTTTTCAAAGAGAAACACTTAAGAGCTTAACTCAATGTTGCACTACCAATAAATCAGTTAGTACCTCTCCATTACACTTGCTTTATGTGTGATTCATTTTTAAATCTTCTTAAATGTTAAACCCATTTGAATGAATTGAGGACACTACATCAGTTATGTGTGGGGGAGGGAACCTTTGTAGTATAGGATTTTCATTTGATGTTGATGTTTTTTTTACAAAAAAATAAAAATAAAAAATTGTTTGTTTTAAAATTTTGTGTGTTTATTTTTTTTGGTTTTTGGTGTGTTTTTTAAACTTTTGAGATAAAAGGATTATCAATACCATTTTTAAAACCCATTTCAATGAGTGAACCAATCTATTTCATGAAACTGAGCTTAAGTGAATGCTGAAATTACTTTTTTTTTCAAGTTCAAATCTTTTGGAATTTCATGAAAAGTACACTGATTTTTGAATCTCATGCCATATTTCACTGTCTATATATTTGAAATCACATTAATGTGAGGTTTCTGAACCATTTTTTTCATATTCATTTCATTCACCTCATTTCATTTAATGAACCATACCATGCTTTCTTTAACCAGAATTTGATTTATTACTTTCAAAACTTGAGGGTTTGGGTTACATGTGTTTTAAATGATTGAGGCATTTATTTTGTTTGAAGACCCCTTTTAAAAATAATCCTATTCATTTTGGCCCACCTTTACATTTATCTTTCATTGTAGCCCCAAGTATCCATGAATTTCCTGTTAGGTTAGCCACATTACCAGCCAATTTTCCCAATCCTACCTACTCTTGAAGTGAAATTGCATGATCTAGTTAAACATAAGTGTGGGGGAAGATGTCGTGTGGTGTACAACCTCATTTGGATATACTTTGGGTGGAAAATAAATTGTGGATGAGATATGTGTGATGATGAAAAATAATTCTTTTGAAAGCTGTGCCTTTTCTGGAGCTTTTATGACAAGAGAAGTTGTGCCTTTCTAGAGCTTCCAATGTAAAAAAGTAAGTTGTGCCTATCTGGAGCTTTAAAAAAATCATGTTTTAAAAGATTGAAATTTGTGCTCTTGAGCTGATTGAATGATGATGGAGCCTATTTTCAACAAATGGGAAGTGAAGGAGACCATATTTGAGTGAAAATTAGAATCTTGCAATTTTGCTTCAATAAGAGCCAAACCTTCCTTTTTCAGCCTCAAAACATTTAACATCTAAATCCTACCAACCGGAATCCATAGAACAACCCTAATAATAACTGATGAGAATCACATGTCCTTGACTTTCATCGGGTGGAGAAGTAGTAATTTATCAAGCCTATGGTGACTCTGGTGTGAGTTTGGATGAGAAAAGCCTTATTCAGCATTTACATTTGTGAGATAAGAGAAAATTAATTTGAAGTAAGTGTTTTGTGTGCATGAGATAAGAAATGAAGTGGAAATATATTAAAATCTTAAATTGAGAACTTGAAATAACTATTATTGATGAGGCATGGTATCTTTTTGTTTCTTGAAATTGATTTGATAGATCTCATTGATATGTGTTTTGGATTTGATTTGATTTTATTTTTACTTGTCCAGGAGTCCAAGTGCTAAGTGTTGGGGAATTTATAGATCAAATATTTTCAATTAATTTGTATTTAATATCATTGTTTTAAACCCACAAAAGTGTTCCTATAAGATTAATTGTTTCATTTTTATGATAATAGTGTTATTTTGATCTGAATAGTAAAAATTGGCCATTTTCGATTTTTAACAGTTTTAAATTACTTCTGTAGTTTGGCCATAAAATTATCTACACTGATCAAAATTGAAAACATTATTTCTTCTACAAATTCTACACATCGAGGGATTCATTTACTATTTTTTGACTAAAAGCTGAATCGTCCATATGGAAGCTCAAAATAAGCTCACAAGTCGGAGAAAGAAAACTGTTTTCAGTTCTGCCTAGTTTTGGTGTGGGATCTATATATCATCCATTGGGGGCCCAATGCTTGTTAACATTAGTGGGTAGACGTGCAAGGAGATTTGGAGCATCTTTTATGAAGGAAGAACCGAGTGAAATGGCCGTCTATGGGCTCATTAAATCACCCTAATCCGGAAGATTTCATTTTGGAGAGTCTGACTAGAGAGAATAAATTCTCAGAGTAAAGCGACCATAACTCATGGAATACATGTCCAAATCCGTTGAGAGTTTGAGGGGACACGGCCAAGGTAATTATTAACAACATTAGAGAAGGGATCAACGTGTGAAGATGAAATTTAGTGGGTTTAAAACCCGTCAACATCCGGAGGGAAAATTCTGGATATAAAAGGAGGAGAGCTCCACCCTCTCAGACAATCCATTCTCCATCCCATTCCTTCTGGGACACCAAGAAGAAGATATTTTCGGCTTTATTTTTTTTATTTATTTTCTTTTTCATAGTTTTTTAATGCCTTATTCTTCCCCATTCATCTCTATTACCCTTACCATGGTGGGGAAAACATTTGGATTGATTGGGGAAGGGTTGGTTTTCTACATCGTAATGCTTGAGTTCTTGGATGAAATTGAATAAATTTCATTCTTCATCAAATTTGTTTTCAATTTATTATAGCAGATTTTATAATCAAGTGCGATCCTTCTTGAATATTAATTTTTTTATTGATTTTTTCCTTGGTAAAATAATCATAATCTCCCTCCACTAATTTCTGGTTTATATACGATGGAATAAACCAGGAATTAGTGGTGAAGTTCTCGACAATTGTCAGTACGTGTAAAAGGTGTAGTAAATGTTATTGATTTTTTGGGATAAACAAAACCCGATCGGGTATTACCCATTTCAATTAAGTATATTCAATACAACTATTTTACACATGGAAGGAGATTTGATCAAACTGAGATCTAGGTTTGGTTTTCTCTCACAATAATAATTTCACCAAGGATGTGAGAGGAAACGATTGTGGAAAGTCACTATAATCAACTAAGAAGAAGAGGTTTGAATTAAATGGAACAATGATATCATTATAATTAGGAAACTGACCCCGACCTAATCACCTTTTTAATTTCATAGTTTTTCAATCATTTGAATTTCAAATTTCCTTTCACACCATTTTTACCCCCATTTTAATGTGAGAAACCGTTTTGTGTACACTTCACTTAGGGAGACATCCTAAGTCAACCACATTACTACATTTTAACTTAGGAAATAATTGTTTTTTCATGCCCTACGACAGGCGTGCTTCAAACTTGGCGTCGTTGCCGGGGAGGTAGTTCCACAATATTTTTGTAAATTTTTGACATTTTTTTTCTTTTAAAAAAAGCACAAAAAAATCTTTCCATAATGAATTCAAATGATTATTATTCTACATGGAATGAAAATTACTCATAGGTTCAAGAATAAGACTACACTGAGGAGGCCCTCTGACGAAGAGCTGATGCACTGATAATAATGTTCAAGCAGGTGGAAAGAGGCATAACAACATGGATCTCACCGGAGGATTTGATGGACATGGTCAATGAACTACAAGTGACGTAAAAAGATTCAAGGTCAAGAAGGAAGTGCCACTGGTCATCTCGGATTTCACTGAAGGCATCCATGAAGTAGAAGACAAACTCATTTTGGAGGATCCTGACTACCTACCTCCATCCAGAGATGGTCGACTCCAATAGGAACATTCAATTGAAGATGATATTAATGTCGAACCAAATCCGGGAGATAATACATTCTTAAACTCCAATTGTTTAAATTTTTCTGAAACTAATTTGAGTATATCTCCTTATTATATTGAATCTTCATATTCATCTAACTCATACTACACCTTGGAGGATGATGTGAAAAATGAACCACTTGTTGAGAAACTCTTCGAGCTCCCTGATGTAATTGAAAATGTACTGGAGGAGCCCCGTCATGAAGAGATCCAAGTTGCTGGGCCTGGGGAAAATAGACAAGAGGCTGAAGCCTCCTTGAAGCCAGTGCTTGAAGACAAGATAGTTTCACAAGTAGAAAAAAATGAGGAGGCTATGTACTTCATCCTACCCCCACCATGCACGTTGTATCACATTGAGAAAGGGGTGGATCTAGTGTACTCTATCTATAGATTCCTCCTCAACAAGAACAATAAAATGAAAGCTAGGGAGAGCCACACATGGTGGTTCAAATCAAGGAAACCTCATCCACCATCAGATTGGGGATAATTGGTTAGAGCTGCCCCTCTGGAGGCAGTCAAAACTCGGGGCCCACATGGGGGATTAAATAAACATTTATCCTCTTTTTCTTATTCAGTTTATATTTTCATATATTTTAATAAATTTCTTATGTTATGTATTTATTTATTTTTAAGTTTTCAAATAGCAACACTTAGGAGTTTAACTCAATGTTGCACTACCATTAAATTAGGTTATACCTCTCCTTTACACTTTCTGGATGTGTGATTCATTTTAAAATCTTCTTAAATGGTAAACCCATTAGAATTAATTGAGGACACTACATTATTTATGTGTGGGGGAGGGAACCTTTTTATAATAGGATTTTCATTTGATGTTGATGTTTTTTTCACAAAAAAATAAAAATAAAAAAGTGTGTGTTTTAAATTTTTTGTGTTTATTTTTTTTAGTTTTTGTTGTGTTTTTGAAACTTTTGAGCTGAAATGATTATTAATACCATTTTTGAAACCCATTTAAATTAGTGAACCAATCTATTTCATTAAACTGAGATTAAATGAATGATGAAATTACTTTTGTTTCAAGTTCAAATCTTTTGTAATTTCAGGAAAAGTACACTGATTTTTGAATCTCATGCCATATTTCATTGTCTATATCTTTGAAATCACTTTCATATGAGGATTCTGAACCATTTTTTGTCATATACTTTTCATTCACCACATTTCTTTAGAGAACCATACCATGCTTGCTTTAACCAGAATTTGATTTATTCCTTTCAATAGTTGAGGGTTTGGGGTACGTGTGTTTTAAATGATTGAGGCATTTATTTGGTTTGAAGCCCCCTTTTCAAAATAATCCTTTTCATTTTGGCCCACCTTTACATTTATCCTTCATTGTAGCCCCTTGTAGCCATGAATTTCCTGTTAGGTTCGCCACATTACAAGCCAATTTTCCTTATCCTACCTACTCTTGAAGTGAAATTGCATGATCTAGTTGAACTTAAGTGTGGGGGAAGATGACTTGTAGTGTAATACCTCATTTGGTTATACATTGGGTGGAAAATAAATTGTGGATGAGATGTGTGAGATGCTGAAAATTTATTTTGTTGAAAGTTGTGCATTTTTATGGAGCTTTTATGACAAGAGAAGTTGTACCTTTCTGGAGCATCCAATGTAAAAAAGAAAGTTGTTCCTATATGGATCCTTAAAAAAATCATGTTTGAAAAGATTGAAATTTTTTCTGCTGAGATGATTGAATAATGATGGATCCTATTTTCAACAAAGGGGAAGTGAAGGAGACCATATTTGAGTGAAAATTAGAATCTTGCAATTTTTCTACAATAAGAGCCAAACCTTCCTTTTTCGGCCTCAGAACATTTAACATCTAAATCCTACCAACCAGAAGCCACATAACAACCCAAAAAAGTCTTCATGAGAAACAAATGTCCTTGAATCACATCGGGTGTAGAAGTAGGAATTTATCAAGCCTATGGTGACTCTTATGTGAGGTTGGATGAGAAAAGCCTTGTTCAGCATTTACATTTGCGAGATAAGAGAAAATTCATTTGAGGTAAGTGTTTTGTGTGCATGGGATAAGAAATGAAGTGGAAATATATTAAAATCTTAAATAGAGAACATGAAATAACTATTTTTTATGAGTCATGTTATCTTTTTGTTTGTTGAAATTGATTTTATAGATCTCATTGATATGTGTTTTGGACATGATTTGATTTGATTTTTACTTGTCTAGGAGTCCAAGTGCTAAGTGTGGGGGAATTGATAGATCAAATATTTTCAATTACTTTATATTGAATATCATTGTTTTAAACACACAAAAGTGTTTTCTAAGTACAATTGTTTCATTTTTATGATAATGGTGTTATTTTGAGCTGAATAGTAAAAATTGGCCATTTTGGATTTTTAAAGGTTTTAAATTATTTTTGTAGTTTGGCCATAAAATTATCTCCACTGATCCAAATTTAAAACTTCTTTCTTTTCCAGATGATACACATCCAAGGATTCTTTTCTTATTTTTGAACTAAAAGATAAATCTGCCATATGGAATATCAAAATAAGCTCACAAGTTGGAGAAAGAAAACTGTTTTTAGTTCTGCCTAGTTTTGGTGTGGGATCTATATATCATCCATTGTGGGACCAAATCTTTTTAACATCGGTTGGTGGACGTTCAAGGAGTTTTGGAGCATCTTTCATTAAGGAAGCATCGAGTGAATTGGCCTTTTATGGGGTCATTAAATCACCCTAATCCAGAGGATTTCGTTTTGAAGAGTCTGACTGGACAGAATAAATTCTCAGAGTAAAACGGCCATAACTCATGGAATACATTTCCAAATATGATGAGAATTTGAGGGGAAACGGAAATGATAATTATTAACAACATTAAAGAAGGGATAAACGCATGAAGATGAAATTTAATGGGGCTAAAAAGCGTCAACATCTGCGGAAAAAATTCTGGCTATAAAAGGAGGAGAGCTCCACCCACTCAAACCATCCATTCTGCATCCCATTCCTTCTGGGAAACCAAGACGAAGATATTTTCAGCTTTATTTTTTATTTCTTTTCTTTTTAATAGATTTTTAATGCCTTATTCTTCCCCATTCATCTCGATTACCCTTAACATGGTGGGGTAAAATTTTGGAGTGATTGGGGAAGGGTTGGTTTTCTACATCGTAATGCTTGAGTTCCTGGATGCAATTGAATAAATTTCATTCTTCTTCAAAGTTGTTTTCAATTTCTTATAGAGGATTTTATAATCAAATGCGATCGTTCTTGAATATTAATTCCATTATTGATTTTTTCCCTGGTAAAATAATCATAATCTCTCTCCACTAATTTCTGGTTTATATACGATTGAATAAACCGGGAATTAGTGTTGAAGTACTCGACGATCGTCAGTACGTGTAAAATGTGTAGTGAATGTTCGTGATTGTTTGGGATAAACAAAACCCAATCCAATATTTCCAATTTCAAATAAGGAAATTCAATACAACTATTTATGCATGGAAGGAGAGATGACCAAACCGATATATTGGTAAGGTTTTATCTCACAATAATAATTTCACCAAGGAAGTGAGAGGAAATGACTGTAGAAACTCACTTTAATCAACAAAGAAGACGAGGTATTAATTAAATTGAACAATTATAGAAGTAAAATTAGGAAATTGACCCCTACCTAATCACCCTTTTTAATATCATTGTTTTTCAATCATTTTAATTTCAAATTTCATTTCAAAAACACAATATTTGTTTTACCCTCATTTTAAAGTGATAACTCGTTTTGTGGGCACTCCTATTCGAGAGACATCCTAGGTCAAACACTTTACTACATTTTTAGTTAGGAAATAATTGTTTTTCCATTCCCTACGATAGGCGTGTGTCACTCATTAAGAACCAACAAAATTATTTTGATACAATATTCAACTACAGAATAATTATTTAATGATACTGTTTTTTACATGTTTACCAGACGAACCCTTAGTGGTGATGTTTTATAGTGATCATTGATTAATGTTATTATCTTCATAAATTCCTTTATGTTATATATATGTGTTTGTCTTGTTTGATAAAATACATTAAATATATCATTTTATATTATTTTAAATTATTTGTTTTTGAAAAAACCAATTTCCACTAAAATACCCAATTCAAATCCCATATATCCATGATAAAGAGTGTAAAATCATATATTTTTAAATTATGCGAAAATTATAATTTATTTGATAAATTTATTTTCACTGAATTTTTATTGATGTTCTAATATAAATTAATTCAATGAATATGGTAATGATGAATTTTTATTTGGAATTTAATGTTTTTATTTAATTTAATATTGATCCCAAATAGATTAAATTTTTCTGGACATAAAAAATATAAATCCATCATTTAAATATTTTTACCAAAAAATTATATATATTAAATTAATATAATATATTATGTTTCAATTTGAAGGAAATTGGAATGTGATAAAAATATAATGAAAATTAAATGCATCATGGGAACCTCCTGGTAGCTCAAGCTACCACAACCAACTCATGAGAATGCATAAAGGGGGGACAACCACTTCATCGATTGAGTGATGTCCCTCTAATGATTGTGTGAAGAACCACCACTATGGCTTCGATAGATTATAAAATGTCCTTGTAGTCATTCAAATTAACATCACTAAATTATTTATAAATGTACTCTATCATTTGTATGACATTTTTCTATCATTGGTTGAATTTATCCAAATTATATAAATTGACTATGATGCTAATAAATTGAGATTATATATTCCATTATCTTCATGACTGAGTATAGATGAATCATCCCCACAAATCATTTATATGATTTTTGATGCTATGAATCTAGAAGTTCTTCCTTCACATTTAAACAGACTCACTCCCCATCACGGTCGATCACATAAATACAAACCACCAAAAAAAATAAAAAATATATATATACAAAATTCCCTTCATAATCCAAGCTACAAAAAATACAAATCAACCTTCCATAAAGGGTGGTATACATGAAACACTCCAATCCATTTATTGATACAAACAATAATAAATTCATGAATAATCGAAGAATGTGAATGTCTAAATCTAATAAAGGTCTATATAAATCATGTAATTTTTTTTGAATAAAATAATAGGACAAATGTCACGACCCGTCTTCGGGGCCCGTGCCGGGACTACCCCAAGCCCGCCTTCTATAGGCCAAGGGCTAGCGACTACCACCAAGGCGTAATTCCCAGTATAAAGGGAAGGCATTGACTTTGTAAAGTAAACAAACACCACAGATCAAGAAAGCAGTAGAAGTAAAAACTAAATAAAACCTGGGTACAACAGTAAGTGTGGAAAAGTAAGTGGGTTAGTATACAAACCCAAACTGAAATTAAAGTACAACTGGAAAGGGAAAAACAACAACTGAACGTAAAGCCGTAGCATCGAGCTATCCACTGGAAGTCCCACCCGAAGGGTGAGTACAGATAGCTTCCATAGCTCCTCGGGTCCAGCCGTCCGCTCCGAGTATGTCTCGCCCAGTGGTTCACCTCCAGTTACTGACCTGCTCCTCAAGCCTCAACCGCGATCAGCGCTGTCTGTCGTCTGCAACCAACACAACGTAGTGTAGGCATATCCTGTGCAGGGGTGAGTATAATCTACTCAGTAGGGACCCCGAGACCCCCGAAGGTCTCCCATAATCCACAAAGGAAAGATACAATCACGAAGTAACATCCGAAACTGCTTAGGTATATTCCGATACATATACCTAAGTCATCAATTCCAGTACGCTTCAACTTCTGAGCTCATGTAAAACCCAGTCCACACAGGATAGAAAAATGTAATTCCACATAGGATAGAACAACACAATCCACATAGGAAAGAAAAACAGGACTCAGCTCACATAGGTATACATCTTCCTATGACGATAGAGATGATCAGATATAGCCACTGATTTATCAAAGTCGTCAGACCCACAAAGGATCGATAGATACTAACCCCCGCAATGACCCACAAAGGATCTGACCCACACAAGATCGATAGGTAACTAACTCCCGAAATGTACCAAAAAGGATCTGACCAACAAAGGATCGATAGGTAACTAACCCCCGCAAAGACCCACGCAGGATCAGACCCACACTAGATCTGTAGGCATTGGCCCACACATGACCGCTGAGTGCTGACCCACATAGGATCGGACCCACACATGATCTGTAGCACTGATCCACGTAGGATCACTGAGTGTTGTAGTCGTCACAGTTGAATCCACTGAGGATCTCTGTACAGTCATCGTCATAGTCGCAGCCACCTCTAGGGTTCCCGCACAGAACAAGCTCATTCAGGAGGGTCCGCTCCATGAGCTGAGGGGCTGATACATCAACTGACACATATTCAAGATTTGATGTATTCAAAAGATCTGTATCGCCAACAGGAACTCAACGTCACAGACGGCGCGTCAATCAGACGTCCGGTCTGAGAGTTATTGGCTTTTTCGTCCGAGGGGCCCGGTTGGTTTTTATGTCAAAACCAAACCGACCATACTCCAACTGCGTCCAAACCTCGAGCAAAGTAACCCAAAAGATCCGTCTCACTAAGAGGAATCCATCAAATTCGACGGCATGTCAATCGGACATCTGGAGCTTAAGTTATGAGTGTTTTCAATCCGAGGGCCCGGTTGGTTTCGTGTACGAACCAACCCGGCCAAACCCAAAGTATTCCAAAACTTTGAGTGCAATATACCGAAACGATCGTCTTGATAAAAGTATTGCATTGAAACTGATGGTGTGTTGATCGGAGTCCCATAGCTCAAGTTATGGTCAACAGACCGAAAAAGGTTCGGTATTAGGGTGTTCGGGCCCTGTCCGACCCGGCCTGATACCCCCAGGGTCGGCCCGAACCTGGTCGACTAGTCCCGGGTCTGGGTCCGGCCCGTGGGGTGTGGCCCGACTTGGAAGGTGCGGTCCGGCCCGGCCAGCACGACCTGGGCGCGGCCCGGCCCTGCCAGGCGCGACCCTATCTAGCGGACCGGCCAGGCAGCCGACCAGACGCGCGGCACGCTGGGCGCGCTTGCCAGGGGTTCAGCCGAAGGGCCGAACCGTTGGGGACGGGGGGCACTGCCCCTGCGTGAAGCAAACCGCGGACCCTTAATGGGGCCACTTCGTCCGGCCATCTAGGGGTTTTGAACCCTCGGTTCCTCCATGGTTTGGACGGCCCGCTCCGGCCGGCCGACTTCTGCCGCCACAGCACGAGCAAGGCCAGTCCCCTTGCTCCGACACTGGCGGCCCGGTACTGGCCGCTGGTTCCACTGTATCGTCGTGGCCTGGAACCGGCCGCGACCTTCGTCCCTCCGGCGTGGCGCGATGGCGCCCCGCCCCTCCGCCGCGGCCCCGCTCCAGCCGCAGTGCTTTTGAGGTCCTCCGGCGTGGCACGATGGCGCCGCGTCCCTTGTTCATCTTCTACGGCATGGCGCGACGGCACCGCGGATTTGTTGCTTCCCACGCCGTGGTGCGGCGGCACCGCGTTTCTCCGCTCTCCTTTTTACAATTTCCGCGTGGTGCTTTGGCACCGTGTTGCCTTGTTCGCAGCATCCAAAATCCACAACCAAAAGGGGAGGACAGTCGACCATGGTTGTGCGGTCCGACCTCCTACCGTTAATGTGATAACAGGCAGATCAATTGAAATGGGAAATAATGACCGATGAAAATCTCCAAATAGAAATGCATAAAACCCCTACCTCAATGCTGTCGTCGAACGAGCATTCACCGCGGAATTAACCGTCGCGGAAGAAGAATATCGCCACAGAAGAAGAGAATCGATGTTGGCATTAAGTGATCTCTGAGGAATGTGTCACTCTCTGTCGTCCGCCATCAGATATTGGCATTCTTCATCGGCGGTGGTGCGTTCTTCATGTTCTTCATCGTCGGTGGTGCGTTCTTTGCGTTCTTCGTCGAAGAACGAAGAATCTTCTCCTTTTTCTCTCAAAAGTCTAACACAACACAAACCCCCAACAATAATAAAAAAATTCCTCTTCATATTTTATTATCAACATAAGAATTTGAAAATCAAATGATAATAAATGAAAAATTAATTCGAAGAATTAATTGTATCAATTTAACAACCCAATTTAATGGGGAGTTTCTTAACTAGAAAAACACACGGTTGACTTTTATTAAAGAGGGGGTTTGTGGGTGCATTACTTAGAGGGAAAGAAACAGTGGGGCTCATGCGGGCCCCACCACACAAATATCCTACCAAGTGGGTAGGATATCGTGGGTCCCACCATATTCGCTTAACATGGCTTAAGTGGCTTTAAGTGGATTTAAGTGAAATAAAATAAAGTGTCACACCACTTTTATTTTCATTCATAACTTATCCCCAAAAATTAAAAACCACACCCGAGAAAACGCAAATCTAGAAAGCGCGTTTCTTAGAAAATACCGGCACTGCGATTCCATCAGTACCCTCAGAATTCGATTCCAAGCATTGGTACAAAAGTTATGAAAATCCACTTGTTCGTTCACTAAACGTACCCGAGCCAAACTTCGGAAAATGATTCTGGGCACACCGGGCCTCGGAATCAGGTGCCGTCAAGAAACTCTGTTCTTGTAAAATTCCAAAGAAAATTAAGAAAAAAATTTCCTTGAATTTTACGGGTCTTAAATCACTCCCACCTCAGAGCTTTACGTCCCCATAAAGATACATCATAAACCAGGGAAACAAATGTGGGTACTGAGCACGCATTTGAGCCTCCTGCTCCCAAGTGCTCTCCTGGAGGTTCTCGTGCTTCCATCTGATGCGCACTAGAGGAATCGACCATCCACTTAGGACCTCCTCCTGTCGATCCTCGATCTCCACCAGGACCTCCGCAAAAGTCGCCACATCATCAACGTCCATATCTCCATGGTAAATGATATGTGTCGGGTCGTGCACATATATCCTCAGCAGAGATACGTGGAAGACGTCGTGCACCTGGTGCAAATGAGGTGGTAGATCCAGGCGATAAGCCACCTCACCAATCCTGCTGAGGACCTGGAATGCTCCGATAAAGCGTGGAGACAACTTGCCACCTCATCCAAATCTTCGTAATCCACGTCGTGGTGAGACACGCAAGAAGACGTGGTCACCATCCTTGAACTCCAGTGGCCTCCGACTATTGTCATCAAAGGAATTCTGCCGCCTCTGAGCTGTCCTCATCCGCTCCTGGAAGATCTGGACCTTCTCCGTCGTGGCCTGAACCATCTACGGTCCCACAACTGCTGAATCCCCAGGGTCTGTCCAGCACAAAGGAGATCTGCAAGGTCGGCCATACAATGACTTGCATAGTGCCATCCCGAAGGTGTAGTGGTAGCTGTTGTTGTAAGAAAACTCCACCAAGGGTAGGTGGTCCTCCCAGCTGTGACCAAAGCCGAGGACACATGCACGGAGCATGTCCTCAAGAGTCTGAATGGTCCCCTCCATCTGACCATCCGTCTGAGGGTGATTCGAAGTGCTCAGACGTAGCTGAGTCCCGAACGCCTCCTACAACCCCTTCCCAAACCAGGAATTAAAGCAAGAATCTCGATCGGAGATGATAGATAATGGCACACCGTGAAGTCGTACATTCTCCTAAATGTAGAGACATCTCATTCTCTCCATTGATCCATGCTCCCGGATGGGTAAGAAGTGAGACGACTTTTTTGAGTCGGTCGACAATCACCCAAATGGATTCGTAACCTCTGGAAGTGCATGGAAGTCCAGTCATGAAGTCCGTGGATATCCCGTCCCACTTCCACTCCGGGACCTCCAAGGGTTGTACCAAGCCTGCTGGTACCTGATGCTCTGCCTTCACCTGCTGGTAGGTGAGGCATCGAGAAACTAACTCTGCCACAACCTTCTTCATTCCGGGCCACCAGTGCTGTCGCCTGAGATCCTGGTACATCTTTGCCACTCCTAGATGTACCACCAAAGGAGAAGTGTGAAACTCTCTCAGCACCTCCTCTCGTAAAACAGCTGGAACCAAGGTATGTCCTTTGAAAAGGATGCCATGCTCTGCTCCAAAGGAGAAACCATCAGGTGCATGTCCTGAGGATATCTGTGCACGCCGCATCTCACAATCAGCATCCCCACACTGTGCCTCTCTAACATGTTGCAGTAGTGGAGGGGTGACTGTGAGAAACTGAAGGAAGGCTGATCCATCTCTATCCACGAAGGATATATGCGAAGCGGCTAGCCGCTTCGCATATATCATTCGTGAAGAGGTCATTAATCCTCGGTAGCAGATACTTGTTCCTCACTGTGACCTGGTTCAGGCGACGATAGTCGACACAAAGTCGCATGTTTCAGTCCAACTTTTTGGCAAACAATATCGGGGAATCCCAGGGTGAAACACTGGGTCGGATGAATCCATTGCCCTGCAAGTCCTCCAACTATACCCGTAGCTCTTGAAGATCTGGGGGAGCAATCAGATATACTGGGGTAGATATCGGGGTTGTCCCGGGGTATAGATCAATATAAAAGTCTACCTATCTGTGAGGAGTTAGTCCTGGAACGTCATCAGGAAAAATGTCCGCATACAGATCCACCACTGCAGGAAAACTAGGACTCCGCACATCAACTGCTCCTAGGATGAGTCTAGAAAACTGATGAGTGATGGGATGTCCTCTCCTCTGCGGAAGTCCTTCCTATGATATGAAGTCTCCCTTCTTGCCGGTGAAGGTGAACCTGCTCCCCTTGGTGCGTACACATCGCACCTTGCTCCTAATACAGTCAATTTGTGCATGGACTATAGATAACAAATCCGTGCCCAAGATGACATCTTAAGGCCTCAATGCCAATACAAGAAGATCATAGCCTAAGCTCTCGCCTCCTAGAGTAAGCTCACACTGCCGGCACCAGTGCGTAATCGTCGAGTCTGCTCTCGTAGAAGTCTCTAGCCATATGGATCGAGCCAACGACTCTGTCAGAATCTCTAAGCTCTGAACAAGGGCATCGACTATGAAAGAGTGACTCACTCATGTGTTTATAAGAACTTCATAAAGGGTGGAATAGACACAGATATTACCTCGAATCATCTCAGGAGTACCGTGGCCGTAGGCCTCTGCTGCCTGGAGCAGTGCATGTCTCTGCCTGCTAGCTCCATGTGGTCGCGGTGGACCTCCTGGTGGTGGTGGTGGTGGTAGAGCCTAAAAGTGTCTCCCACCACCTACTGCCCAGCCATCTCCTCTGACTCGTCCTCCTACTCCCTACGGACCGCCACGGTCGACCCTCTGCCTCTACCTGGGTGGACCCTCTATCGTCTGCTGCTCCATGGCACGGTGGGTTGGGCAGTCACGAGCCATGTGGCCCTGCCCGCTGCATGTGTAGCACTGACTACCTCTCGAAAGATTAGCTCTGCACTGTTTGCCCCGCACTACTGAGCCAGTGTCCTGAGGTCTTCTGCCTGAGGGCCTGGTCTGCCTGGACCCATGAGTCATCCGTCAACTGCCTTCTGCAGAAGACTCTGCTACGTGCCACCCCACGGTAGATCTCGCTGCTGAAGAAGGCTCAACAAGAAAGATCTTGATCAAAAGGGTTCGCTCTAGTACTCCTGCCTGAGTCGGAATACTGAGGTAGATCAGCGATGCCCCGATTTCATTCCTCAATCCCTACTCAAAGGTCCGGGCCTGAATGACGGGTCCCGTACCATGTCTGTCGAGTAGCACGAGTGATCGGTAAATCTCACCGAGTACTGGGAAACTGTCAAGCAGCCCTGTCACAGCTAAAGAAGCTCTTGGATGCGCACCGCATGGAGGGTGGTTGGGACGAACTACGAGCAGAACATGCTCTCAAATTCCATCCCGAGGAGAGATGCCTCATCGTGCACCTGGAGCATCAAGCTCTACCATCTTCCTACTGCTGCGTGCAGGAGGCTCGCTGCGAGGATCACCATGAGGTCTGCTGGTGTCCTCACTAAACAGAAAACTCATACAACTGCCTCTAGCCAGTCCTCGGGGGCCTGGGGGTCCGTCTCCCCGTGGAACCTGGGTGGTCACTGGTGCTGGAACTCGTGTAGTGCACTAAGGCGACGTGCATCGTCAGAGGCTAGGGATGGAAGAATCGGTGGCTTGGCGGGTAAAGGTACCACATGTTCCTCAGCTGTCAAAGGGCCCTGCACCGAGGCCTCGTCGCTCGGTGGGTTGTCGTCACGCTCAACACTCGGAACCCTAGATGGCTGCCATCGTGGGGCCATCCTGAAAAGAAATAGGTGTTCCACGGTCAAAAAGTATACCTGGTGAGCTAACACAAATAAATCACAAAGAAAACATGAAACACACATGCCATCAATGTTTTCATGCATTATGTCGGAAATCAGAACTCAGGGTCCAGGTGTATGGATACGTCGGCTGACACACAAACACTGGACTCCCTGAACTGATAACCACACCGAATATTCTTAACAATATTGCTTCACATAGAAAAAGATCAGAGTCCCAAGTTCTGTTGTAGAACTGAACTCCCTTGTTAACAATTTGTCACGACCCGTCCTCAGGGCTCGTTCCGTGACTACCCCGAGCCCGCTTTCCATAGTCCAGGGGCTGGTGACTAGCACCAAGGTGTAATTCCTGGTAAAAAGGGATGACATTGTCTTTTTATAGTAAAAAAACACCACAGAGAAAGAAAGTAGTAGAAGTAAACACTAAGTAAAAATTGGGTACAACAGTAACTGCGGAAAAGTAAGTGGGTCAGTATACAAACCTAAACTGAAAGTAAAGTACAACTGGAAAGGGAAAAACAAAAACTGAAAGTAAAGCTGCAGCGTCGAGCCGTCCACTGGAAGTCCCAACTGAAGGGTGAGTACAGATAGCCTCCACAGCTCCTCGGGTCCAGCTGTCCGCTCCGAGTATATCACGCCCAGTGGTCCACCTCCGGGTACCGACCTGCTCCACAAGCCTCAACCGCGATCAGCGCTGTCCGTCGTCTTCAACCAACACAACGTAGTGCGGGCATAGCCCATGCAGGGGTGAGTATAAGCTACTTAGAAAGGACCTAGAGACCCCCAAAGGTCTCCTAGAATCCACAAAGGATAATCCTCAAAGGAAAGATAAAATAATGAAGTAACATTTGACACTACTTAGGTTTATTCCCATACATATACCTAAGTCATCTATTCCAGTACACTCCAACTCCAGAGCTCAAGTATAAACCAATCCACATAGGAAAGAAAAACGTAAATCCACAGAGGATAGAACAACACTATCTACATAGGAAAGAAAAACCTGATTCTACTCACACAGGTATACTTCTCCGTATGACGATAGAGATGATCAGATATAGCCACTGATTCCTCTATGCCGTCAGACCCACAAAGGATCGATAGGTACTAACCGCTGAAATGACCCACAAAGGATCTGAACCACACATGATCTATAGGTAACTAACCCTAGTAATGTCCCACAATGGATCTGACCCACAAAGGATCGATAGGTAACTAGCCCCCGCAAAGACCCAGACAGGATCTGTAGGCGCTGGCCCACACAAGACCGCTGAGCGCTGACCCACATAGGATTGGTCCCACAGAGGATCTGTAGAACTTATCCACATAGGATCACTGAGTGATGTAGTTTTCGCCGTCAAATCCACTAAGGATCTATGTATAGTCGTCATCATAGTCGCATCCATATCTAGGATTCCCGTACATAGCAAGCTCGTTCGGAAGGGTCCGCTCCACGAGCCGAGGGGCTGATAAATCAACTGACACATAGTCTGGAGTTGATGTACCAAAATGTTCTGTATCTCCAATAGGAACTCAACATCACAGACGGCACGTCAATCGAACTCCCGGTATGAGAGTTATTGGCTTTTTTGTCCTAGGGTCCAGATTGGTTTTTAAGTCAAAACCAACCCGACCGTACTCCTACTCCGTCCAAACCTCGAGCGGAGTAATCCAAAATATCTGTCTCACTAATAGGAATCCATCAATGTTGACGGCACATCAATCGGACATCCGGAGCTTACGTTATGAGTGTTTCCGCTCCGAGGGCCCTGTTTGTTTCGTGTACGAACCAACCCGGCCGAACCCAAAGTATTCCGAAACCTTGAGTGCGATATACCTAAACGACCGTCTCGATCCAACGATCGCATCGCAATTGATGGTGCATCGATCGGAGACCCGTAGAAGAAGTTATGGACAACATACCAAAAAAGGTTCGGTATTAGGGTGTTCGGGCCCGGTCCGATCCGGCACGATACCCTCAGGGTCGGCCCGAACCGGGTCCACCTGTCCCGGGTCCGGGTCCAGCCCGCTTGGGCGCGGCCCAGCCAGGCGTGGACCGGCCAGGCAGCTGGTCCAGCGTGCGGCGCGCTGGCTAGGGGTTCGGCCGAACGGTCGAACCGTTCGGGGCAAGGGGCACTGCCCCCGCGTGATGCAAACTGCTGCCCCTTAATATCGTCCGGACAGTCAGGGGTTTCGAACCCCCGGTTCCTCCATGGTCCAGCCGGACGGCTTCTGCCGCCAAGGGACCGGCAAGGCCGGTCCCCTTACTTTGACGTCGGCGGCCTGGTACCGGCTGCCAGTTCCTCTATATCGTCGTGGCCCGGAATCAGCCGCGGCCTTCGTCCGTCCGGCGCGGCGCGATGGCACCGCGCCCCTCCACCGCGGCCCTACTCCGTCCGCGGTGCTTTTGTGCTCCTTTGGCGCAGCGCGATGGCGTCGCGTCCCTTGTTCATATCCTACGGCGCGGCGCGACGGCGCCGTAGATTTTTTTCTTCCCACGGCACGGTGCGGCGGCTCCGTGTTTCTCCGCTCTCCCTTTTACAATTTCTTCACGGTGCTTTGGCACCACGTTTCCTTGTTCGCCGCATCAAAAATACACAACCAAAAGGGGAGGAGTGTCGGTCGTGTTCATGCGGTCCAACCTCCTCCCGTTAAGGCGATAACATGAGGTTCAATTGAACGGTGAAAAGGACGGAAGAAAATCACAAAATAGAAATGCATAAAACCCGTACCTCAATGCTATTGTCGAACGAGCGTTCATCACAGAATTAACCGTCGCAGAAGAAGAAGATTGCCGCGGAAGAAGAGAATCGTCATTGGTGTTAGGTGATCTCTGAGGAAGGTGTCACTCACCGTCTTCCACCATCGGAGATTGGCGTTCTTCATCAGCGGTGGTGCGTTCTTCGCGTTCATCATCGGTGGTGGTGCATTCTTCGCGTTCTTCGTCGAAGAATGAAGAATCATCTCCTTTTTCTCTCAAATGTATAACACAACACAAACCCCCAAAAATAATAAAATAAGTACTCTTCTTTTTTTATTATAAACTTAAGAATTTGAAAATAAAAAGATAAGAAACAAACAATTAATTCGAAAAATTAATTGTATCAATTTAACAACCCAATTTAATGGGGCGTTTCTTAACCAGAAAAAGACACGGTTGACTTTCATTGAAGAGGGGGTTTGTGGGTGCGTTACTTAGAGGGAAAGAAACGGTGGGGATCGTGCGGGCCCCACCTCACAAAGATCATACCAAGTGCGTAGGATATGGTGGGTCCCACCTTATCTGCTTAACTTGTATTAAGTGGATTTAAGTGGCTTTATGCGAAATAAAATAAACTGTCGCACCACTTTTATTTTATTTCATAACTTAACCCCCAAAAGTAAAAACCACACCCAAGCAAACACAACACCAGAAAAAGAGATTCTAAGAAAATACTGGCGATGTGATTCCATCGGTACCCTTGGAATTCGATTCCGAGCATCGGTTCAGAAGTTAGAAAAACCCGCTCATTCATTCACTGAACGTACCCGAGCCAAACTTCGGAAAATGATTCCGGGCACACCGGGCCTCGGAATCAGGTGCCGTCAGAAACTGCGTTCTTGTAAAATACCACAGAAAATTAAGAAAAATATTTCCTTGAATTTTACACGTCTTTTCTACAAATGACTGATAGAAACTGAAATCCCTATATTCATAGAAAAAATTATCTTTTATGGATAAGGTATTGGATTTCATATATGTAACAATTTTTGAGAAAAGATATGGGTGAATAATTCATGTTTCATAACATAGGCCAAATACTGGGACCATTACATTTTTATTATATTGATGAATATATGTTGACAATGTATTATAAAATGGATTAATTGCAATATAAACACTATTTGACAAGAACATGTTTAAATTTTGATAGATATGATTTTTGTGAGGTTGATTTAGAAATTTCTTTGCTATTTTTGTTGTTGTTTTAGTTCATTCACTTAAATATGTTGTCGGATTATTTTTTCTTAGTTTCTAAATTAATGATAATATTTGGAAGTATTGTTATTATACTGAAAAATAATTAAGTATATTAATATGAGATTTAATAACTAATTGGATGTTTTCCCAAGCTATTAAGGACTTCAGTTTGGGGCCAATGGTTAGTTCAATAGGGAATGCATCAATTCATCAATGCTCATCATATCTATCATGATCCTAGACACTACTAACATTGAGGTTACAATACTATAATTAATAAAAGACTACATTTACAAATTTTTATCATTATTTTTTAAAATATAGAAGCACTAATCATGATTTTAAAACACCAACATTTTGATCTCATTCCCCATAATTCATAACTACATACACCTCTATGTAATATTCATTAAAAACAAATTCCATGACATTCTCTTGTATGATGAATTGGATATCAATTGAGAATTGACGAACCAACAAATTTACTCATAGAAACACATCCTTCAAAACATAATAAGTGTTCTAGGATGAATTATTCTCTTGATATCCACATTCAATAATGTGTTCCAATATATTTAAACATTCATAAATACTTCATAAACATATATGAAATATTTATTGAGAACTTATTTTTTTGAAAATATAATATAAGAAAAATTATCAGGAAACTTATTTCAATAAAAGGTAAAATAATATCCATGAATTTTTTCTATGATTTTATATGATAAATTAGGACATATCCTCATTCGAAGATAGTACCATGGGAGGAAAAAATCAATGTAACACCCTAAAAGTTTCAAATAAGAACATTATATTCAACGGAGTGTATGTCAGAAAACAAAATGAGCAATACGATATATAATAACCTGAAACTTTTTAATATAGTAACTATTTTGAGTAAAATAAATGATTGATATATATTTCAATTCATCTGATATGGGGTTATCATGGGTTATAAACAATTATTTTTTTTATAAATGGCTTCTGTAAGTCACAATTCCATGTTTTACAGGACAACTTTATAAAAATAATATATTTTTATTATGTATAATAAAATATAACCTAGATTTTAAATTTTCGATTATAAATAATATTAATATAATCATGAGAATATATATATTTTATAACCATTTACATTCATCAAATATATTTTATTATAATATGTTTAGATTAAAACCATTATTAGAATTAATAATGCTCTATTTTTTAAAAGGAAATTGTAAAACCATTTTATTGGTAACCTATTTAAAATAAATATTTTGAATGATTTAGAACATTTATAAGTCAATATAAAAATTATTTATCAATTTTTAACAAAAATATTAACTTAGGATGATTTTTTGGTATTTTTCTGTTAGGTATCAGTTTCTGAGGAATATTAAAAATTAATAAATTTTATTTTAATTTACATTTTGATTAATTTATTTAAATATATATATTATAGTTTGATTAGGATTAAAAGTATTAATAGGGAAATTTTTTATCTGTTAATATAATTTATGTGATTTAAATTAATTTAAAATTGGTATTTGATAAAAACACATACTGATCATTGGAACATATTCACTTCAAAAACAGGCTTTGACATCCCATTTGTTGGATTGCATTTATATTAAATTAAACCACATAAGTGAATTGAATTTGAATAAATTGGTTAAATATTTTGAGTTATATTATTATAAAATGTCTAATAATTTCATATTTTTTCTAAAATTATTGTTGAATGAAATTAAAATTTATCGCATTTCTTAAGAGAGACTATAGCTTAACAAGGGACTAAACATTAAACGTAAAAATAATAATGACCTTGAGTCATTCTTATAACATATTTAATAGTTTTATTTAAAATATATGATCATAATATTTAATAAGTACCACAATTTGAGTAACATTATGTTATTTATAATTCTAAATAATTTTTACCTATTTCAATTTAAAAGAATGTCACTCCTCAACCACAATAAAAATGAACTCACCACTCCCACATCCTACTACTAATCAAGAAAAATATTCATTATAAAAACTAAAAAAATAATTTCCCAACATCCCTCAACTAATTATTGAAGCCTCAACTTTGAATAAAAGAAAAAATTTGACTCTTCTTGTTCAAACCAAAAGGAGTTACCTAAATAATAGTTAACATTTTCAACAATCATATTCTATTTCATTTAATTCTCCACCCTTCAATTATTTTATTATCACTATTATATAATAAAAAGATATGATAAATATTGTTTTCTGTTTTATGAAAATGATAATAACTACAAATAGACACATATCAATAAAATCAGTAAAAAAGATATATATTCATCTTTGATGAACTACCACCTCATGATATTTTGATTGTTAATTATTCGATTAACTATTTTCATGTTATGAATAATGATATACATGATGTTTATATTATATATATATATGATATTTTATATTTATTTATTTTCCTTTAATTTCTATATAACACACATCTTTATGCATTATTTTTCATATAAATAAAATAACATTGTTTGTTAATAAGTGGACTACAGTTTCCTCAAAGTAATGTTATTCATTCAGAATATATATAGAATTTATTAAAAATGATCATAATAAAAAAAATATAATTATATTAAAAAAATATTATACATTAATGATAATTTAAATATATATCATTTACACTTAACTATTTTAATATTGAATTGAAAATTATGTAGCAGTTATGCTTTCATACAACTAACTGTCCCCATTATAGATGCATTTCATTTCCAACATCCAAATATTAGTGATTATAATAAATATATATATAGTGAATATATATTTAAAATAAATCATATTTTATATTATTTATATGGTAAACTAATGAAATATTTTATAGGAATCACAAGTAATAACTGAAAACAATCATGAAAAACTTGACAATTGACACCTAAAACAGTGAAAATTATGATGTATTACTTAAAAAATGTAAAAATATATTTTAATAATATCATATTTGATATAATGAATTTTTATATTTTTATTGAATATTTTATTAAAATTATTTTTTCTTTTTTAGGAGGATAATGCATGTTCACCTAAAATGATTTTCAATGAAATGTATTTTCATATCAGATATTATATATGTGAGATGAATGTCATAATAACCACTTACTCATTTTGTATAGTGTAACTACAATTGATTTTAAAACATAATATCTTGAATTCATTTATCTTCATTGTATTTAAATATTGCATTTGATGAATATTATTTTGGGTATTCTATTTTAAATGTTACTACATTGAAATGTATTCTAATCACACTTCTTTTTTTTTTGCGGAATACACAATTTCAACACTAATTTATTTTTTGTAGTGTATATACTAATAATATATTATTTTATGAAATCAATAAATTTATCATCATGAAATTTATTATTTTATTTTATATTTTTTATGGTTATTATAATTCAAAAATTCTAATTATTAAGATACTTATTCTCAAATTCCATTCTTTGAGAGTTACATTATTACTATGCACCTAATTTATTTTATATAGAATAAATGAAGACAATTTTACATATAATATCAAGATTCATTAATTATTTATTATATGTTGAGTTTCTATTTGATTTATTACATTCACTAGGGTTTTATTTAAGGGTTATAAAGATGAAAATAATTTATTGATTCAAATATAAATTAAATAGGTTATATTACTTACTAATTTTATATAATATAATAATAATATTTCGAAAATAAATTTGTATTTCTATTGTTCTATTTATTATTTTTTTATTAGTATTTTAAATTTCACACACATATTCTATTTATTTATTTATTCTTGTATCATCATTATGGACTTTTAAAGGGTTTATTCAATAATATAACTTTCTTAGGTGTTTTTTACACATGAATTTCTAACAGAGGAATGTAGTGGGTCATACATAAATAACCACTTTTTTATTCTCCCCATGTTAGTCATATATATCAATGTAATATAACCATTTCCCTAATATTTGTTACATAAAATTATGTAGAATTGTTTTTTAAGAACAAAAGACCTAATTTTTCTCATTACTCAGAGAAAATATTTTCTTATAAAAACCATGTATTCTAAACTGGTTTTAATTTTGTTAACCTTTTATAAATGATTTATTTTGTAAATTTATAAACAATTTTTATTATTAAGATTTATACATTGGAATATTATTGTATATTACCAAACTAGAATCTTTTTAAGCATTATACATTAGAAAAGTAATGTTCATTTTATCTTTTTTTGTGATGAATATATTTTCATTTAATCATTTCATCAAATCTTCCTTCACATGTTTAAAAGGTATCATTGAAAAGAAACAATTTTTTAAAAGTGGATTATAATGAAAATTTAAAAAAATGGTTTCTTTTAAAATAAACAGATATTTTCTTCAAGATTTGTTTTAATGTTCTTTTATAATTTCATCAAACAAAAAAATCATAATTCTTACCCAAAATGTGTATATATCATATCCATACGATACATATTATTTATCTATATGGATAATGATTCATTTAAAAATGATAAAATTGAATTTCACACCCTTTATTAATCTTTTAGTCGGCATTAAATATACATTTTCAAATGATCATTGAAAATTAAATTTCCCATTATTAACCATGTGATTTATCTAGGATATTATTATTTCATAAAATGTGTTCCATTTTAACAAATTATATTTAATTTTATAGCTATGATATTATATGGGGAAATATTAATAAATATTTAATATTTATTCTTTATAGATATTTGATAATGCATATTTTTTAATAAAATCTATTACACAATACAAAGAAGGATTTAGATAGGAAATGATGTGTATGTACTTTACAATATAAGGAACATCAATGGATTGAGAGGTTATCATGAAATGTTTTTTTATGAAAATTAAAAAAATTTCTAACTATATATTTATATTGTCCTATGAAAGGCTGTGATGGTGTATGTTATTTTGTCCCTCAAACATGATGTCCTATAAATAATCATTTTTCTCATTTAAATTTATTTTAATATCCAGTATATATTTACTATGTAAATGTTTATCGATGTATTACATTTTTTGTTTTTTGTTAAATAGATTGTATTATTTGGTTTCGAGCCTTTCTATATTTTATATTTAATATCTATATATTTTAATTTCATGTGATTCATTCATTTATCTTCACATAATGTTGAGGATCTTCTTTCATAGTTTTTTGATTACCTAGAATGTATTTTAATTCATTTTCCATGACATAATGATGATTCTAATTGATAAATTTTTTCTTTCAATTTACATTAACATTAATGATCATTTTAGCTCATAATAATTTTTTTCATTCATAAAGAAATCTTCGAAGAATACTAAGAATGATATGAGTGGATATGGTAGATCGAATATAGTGATCATTGAATAAAAATACTTATTTTTTAATTATTTTATTCATTTGTAATAATGTTCTATTTTATGTATCTAGTTTAACAAGACTATTAAATGCATCAACCCTTCGGTATTTTCTTCCATAGAATCATTAAATTATAATGTTTGTGGACACTAGCTACTGGTTTTTTGGACTAGGTAACTATAGTACCGAACAAATGATATTTAGTAAGAACATTGGGAACTATTTTTAAGGAAAAATATATTCTACAACATATATCTAATAGACAATATAATGATAAGTATATTATAACATCGTAAATTTACAATTTAATATATATTATGACGTTTTCCTAGAAATACATATGTATATTGATAATACGAGTGGACGTGGTTTTGAACAGACATACCATGGGGTAACAACATTGAAATACTTTATTGGTCATGAATTCAACATAACCTAGTAAATAAGAACATTCCTTAACATGCACCTGGTTTGACACTCACAAGTGATATTCGTTGGATAATTTACATTTTCATTACAAATAATTATGAGGAATTTTAAAATATGGTAACAATGAATGTTCAAGGATTAATCTAATATATTTTAGATTGGTAAATAGTTTCCATGAATTACATATACTATATATGAATATATGTTTATCTAACTATGACTATTATTACTCATACTTTGAAATCATATTTTATTCAATGGATGAGACCCGAAGGAGCCTATATATCATTGATCATAAAGTAAACGATTATAAAAATGACAAAACAAGGGGTTGATATGAGTAAAATATATCATGTTTATAGAAAATAATTTTTATTGAAATATGATTAACAACATATACCTTATCCAACTCCTGAATTGACCAAAGAAGCGAAGGATTGGGGTTTCAAAGAGCTCAAATTTTAAAAACAATAGAGATATAAAGTATCGATATCCACCGTTAATGAAATGTGGATAGAGGCCCCACAATAATTTTACAATGATACATGATAATGACTTATGTGTGGGAAATAAGGGTATAAATAAAATAGATATGGTGGAAAATGAAGAGTACAATGGAGAGAAATAAAACTAATCATTAGCTTCCATTAATGGTCCACTGACATAAATGCTGGGAACACAGGAATTGATCAATACAATTCCATCCTCGATATGATAAACCCAAGGCCATTCCGTAATATATATATATAATTATAAATATAATATATTTATTTATGGAGGTATTATTGATTACATTATTTAATAATTTATTTATAGATTAACCTTATTTCAAGATTTAAATCATATTTATTTTGTTTATTATTTTAATATTATTATATAATATTGACAAATTTTATGTTGGATGATAACCCATAGTGTCCAGAAAGGACATATGATATTAACCCATAGTCTAAGAATGTAATGGTTTTAATACAACTCACATACCCACAAAAATTACTAACTAAAATGTAACATATTTAGTTATGTAATTTGAGGAATAAATATTAATGATAAACTAATAGTGTTACGTTTTGTTTAGAGATTAAAATGATGAAAATAATGAAATAATATAATAGTTATTTCCAAATATTTAGACATTTTAACCTTTTTTGGGCCTTAGGATCCATTGTATGTTTATTTATGTTATTCATAAATCAATGTAAATTTTTAGATATCCATTTAATGACGTATGGTAAGAATTGAAAAATGATCAACGCACAAAAAATTATGAAAATTGTGAAATATAAATATGTCATGTGTGTATATTTATTTATATTCTTAGACTATAAAATAATTACAAATCATTAAAAAAAATTGTTTGAGAAATAAAATGTTATCCACGTACCTTAATTTTTATTGAACATATGGAATTTAAAATCATCAAAGATTAATGGATTTGGGCTCCTTAACATTCAATTTATTAGTCACTTTTTTTGTGATTGAGGACAAAAATCACTACATATAAATATTTACTACATTCTTCCATGTTTTTATCATCACTTTCCAATAATGTTCTCATACACCGAGACATAGATATAATTTATACCACATACCTATTATATATCCCATTCTATTCATCTAACGGATTTTTTATTCACCCCACTCATGTTGTGCGATTTAGAAAAATGTAATATTAAAAAAATAATTACCAATTTTGTATATCAATTTGTGAGGATGTATTTTAATTAATGTGGGGAGAATTTTACGCTGAAAAATTATTAACTAATAACAATACATTTGATATAATGTATTACACCCAACACTGAGCACCTACATAAATATTATATCATGAGACATTACAATATGTCTACTATTTTGACTAAAATATATCTACAATATATCTTTAAATACATGTAATATTGATTTATAATTAATCGCATCTAATAATTGGTTTCTAGAATAGATAATGTTACACAAAAGAACACTTTTCACCGAACAATATTATGTTTTTAAAATGTAACTATTTAATATAATATGTATTGAAATAGTTGTTCAATTTGGATTTATGAATATTATTTGAAAAAAAATGATAATATATATAATATATATCCCATAATTACTTCTCACATTCATCCAACATATTTTATTGGCATAAGATCAAAACGAACATAACATCGCACATAAAAAAGTCTATATTTTTATAATCTTACATTTACAGCCTTTTAATGAGGAAACAATTTTAGATCATTTTTTTATCTATTATAAATTATGTATAAAATTGGTACTAAATATTTAATATGGAACATGAAACATATGTTAAGGTTGTTTTTAAATTTTCTCTGATGTTTTATTTTTTTATTAATGGTGAAAATTAGTAAATTTAAACTCAAATATTATTTTCCATATAATTTTTTTAATTAGTAAAATTATGATTAGATATATTTTTAATTCATTGTTAGAAAACATTATTATCATTTAATATAGTTTATTTTATTGGAATAAATTTCTTATTTAAAGTTTGTATAAATGCATCTCAAATATTTGACCATATTTAAATTAAAAACTCAACTTTTAATCCCATCCCTAGTACTAAATTTAAATAAAAAACAGTCAATTATGTTATCAAAATTTTGATAAATGGATTCAAAAATTGGTTTATAGTAATTTATAATTTCTAATAATATGAAATTAGTTCTCGACCAAATTATTATTGAACATAATTAAAATTAATTTCATCGATTATGAAAAAAGATATGCTTAATAATGGAAAGAAAAATAATAATAAGACCTGAAATGACATATAAAATGGTCCCAAAGACATTGGAATGATATATATCGACAATATATTCACGTTTTTATAATATGGACCATTATTGGAGGTAAATTATGTAAGAGAGACCTCTAAATATTTATTAACATTTTATATTTACAATAATTCCCTTCAACGACTATAAAAATGAACTAAAACATCGCATATTCATAAACCACTCAATCCACATTGGATCAAATAAAATAATCCAAAACAACTTCCAACATCATTCCCCTATTCATATAATATTCATCAAGAATATTAAATAAAACAATGTATTTATTATGGTTCAATCTAAAAAGAGTTAACTAAATAAGAGTTAACATTATTCAATGGTAATCTTTTGTTTCATTTACATATGCATTTCAATTATCTTTATATCATGTTTATAAAATAATAAAGCTATAAAATATATGACAAAATGTTTTTATGTTATTTTTATGAACTATACCATCACACACTTCCATGAAATGGATAATGAACTTATTGATTCATGTACAGCGAACTAAGGCCTCTCAAAACGTTGATTATTCATTCATCCTATACAACCTCTCTTGGGGTTAATTATGAGGGAATATTTTTTTATAAATAATTAATAAAAAATTTATAATGACCTTATTCGTGATGAATTTTTTTTATAAAAATCACCTTTTAGATTTTCATTTTGTGTAAATACGATAACAACATTTTGGAATGTCTGAACTACCACTACTCAAAGCATTGTGATCTAGCCACACTATACATGGAATGTATTAAAGAGTGTCTCAAAATATTTTACCATAAAGATTAAATATTATTATTTAATTATGTAAAACATATATATCAATTAATTTTTTTTAAAAAAATTGAATAGAAATTAATGTAATGTTAATGAAAATGTATGGCATGTCGACCCCATGGACGATGCATTTAATTCCATGTCTCCTAATTTAATAGAATAATTTAAATAAACACATAATGAATATAAATTTTAATTAAATCATGATTCACATTTATTAGATGATGAATTAATTTTACATTTATTAGGAGCAACATGTAACATGTAAAAACAATAAAAAAAACTAGACAATTAACACCAAACTAGAAACAAAAATGAATGATTTCTAACAAACAAGTAATATGATAATATAAGAAGATGATATATGGTATCATGGATATGAATATAATTATATAATAAATTGTTAAAATGTATAAAATCATTTTAAATTATTTTAGTGGACATTCAACAAAAATAAAATACAATTTAATGAATTTTCATCTATCAATATATTTGTGTGTGATAAATGTTATATTCACCACTTACTCATTTTCTATGGAACACCTACTGAACAAATTTTTATATTATACCTTCAATTAATTTATATTAATTGTTTTAAAAAATTTCATTCGATGAAAATTAATTTTTTACTTTCGTATGAAAATGTATCCATAGTTATAAAAGATTCATGTCACAAAATGTTTATCAAGAGGCATACACCATTTTCACAACCTATATTATTTGTGTGGTATATATATTACAAGTCATGAATTTTAGATCCTCAATAAATTTATATTTATGATATTCCTAGATAAATTTGTATGTATTATTTCATTGAGAGTATAATTCTAATGATTGTTATGTTGTAAGTGATGTCGTCTCAATTCCCATTCATTTTAACATACATTATTAATGGGAATATAATATATTATCTATGGTGTCCATACTGAAACATATAACTATAAAAACATGATTCATTCAATATTTGTGATATTTTGAGTTTCAATAGAATTATTTCATATAATAAAATTTTAATTAAGCACTACGAAGTGGAAAAGAATTTCAAAAACTAATTTCATTCTTTGGGTTGTATTACTTCCCCATTGTCATTAAAAGTAAAATAATTTTTCCAAACATAATAATATATTTTTGTGTTTCTCCACATTTATTTTTTGTATTTAAAATTTTCACACATATCTAATTATTGAGTGAATATCCAAACAATGTTATGTCCATTTCAAGGGTTTATTAAACAACCTCAATTTGATCAAGATTTTATACACTTGAATTTTAATCAGATGAAAATATTTGATCATTGTTTAATAAATAATAAATCTTATCATACTCAATTTCATGATTATATGTTAATGAAATATTATAAAATTTCCACTCATTAGTACATATAATCTTTTAGGAAATGACTTTAAGAAAAGTAGGCATCGTTTCTGTAGCACCCCGAGATTTTATGAGAAATAATATTTTTAATCTTATTGATGTCTTGTGTTGTATGATACAACTACATTATCTTTCTCTATATGCAAAATTATTTTATATTTTATTATACGCAACACTATTATTGGCTTGTGTTTCTGCTTCCTCAATAGCATGTGTTGTATGCAATATAGAGTTTCACTAAACAATGATATATTGTTATAATATTATTATGAACTTGCCATTATGAATAGTATTAAGCAAATATTTAATTTAATAACATTAAAATTCATCATACACATATTTTTATACATGGTATGAGAACAAAATTAATTTTTCAGATAAAAGAATTATTAATAAAATAATGTAGTTTTGTCAGCTTTTGATGGCGCACCCATTTCAAATCTAATTTTTGACATGTTTATAAGTAAAATTTTACAATTTATTCATCTTCATTTGAATCAGGATATAAAAATTTACATTGGATAAATTTTTGACATTATTCTGATAACCATCATATTTTGATGAATAGTAACAATATGCTAAATTCTATTTAAAAACAACCTTTATCATCAGAATTCATTATATAGTTAAATTATAATATTTAATGGTATTAAAGTATAAATATAATAATTTTTTTTAAAATTTAATATAATATAATCATTATAATTAATCATACATTGAATTCATAGGTAAAAAAATTTCAATATTTTGCAATGTTTTAACTTTTAAAACTCACTTTCTCAACAGCGGGATTAAATTTAAATTAAATAATACAACTTCTGTGTATTGAATTTAGAAAAATAGATTTCATATTTGGAATCTGTAGGTCTAAATTATGTTAAT
The DNA here is from genome assembly GCA_963277665.1 of Viscum album. Lineage (NCBI taxonomy): Eukaryota > Viridiplantae > Streptophyta > Magnoliopsida > Santalales > Viscaceae > Viscum > Viscum album. Next base: position 2,029,592,494 of record OY728135.1, read on the forward strand.
AGTCTACTTTTTATTTTTGGGCACTATGAATAGTACCTACAGTAAATATTATTTACCACAGCTAAAGGTAAATCAGGTAATTAAGGGTAAAAATAATATTAAAAAATTACACTAACACATGAATTGATATAATTGGTTGATTATATTTCACTCTAAAACATACTAGGGTCGAAATGGAATCTATTGGAACCCACTTGGATGATATTAAAACCATTAAATTATTTTATTTAAAAGAAAGTGAAATATGTCTCACTCAAACATTATTAGTTAGATTATTTTTAATATAAGGTTATACATAATATAAATTCGTTTATAAAAACGAATTTGAATGATAAAATGTTTTTCTTCATCATGTTAATTTATTATTATATTTAATGAAATATATAATTACCTTAATAGCTTAAACATTAAAGATGCAGAAATTATTTATTATGTGAAAAATCTATAATATAGTTTCTATTAAAATAATAATAACCATAAAAAGGATCATAATTTTTACCAAAACTTATTGTAAAAGTATATATATACCCTATCTATCCAAGGGTAGACTTGTGGACCATATGGAGCATTATAAAACAGATTATGTCATTTATATTATTTTATTATAAATGTTGTCAAAGTTCTCACCTTCATACTTTAATAAATGTAACATTTTAAATGTTGGTTGTTTTTGAAGATAAATTCGACTAAAAGTATTACAATGAAACATAATAAATTTATATTCATTATAGTATTTTATTATTAAATATTATGAAACAAATATGTATATTAAATAATTATACAAAAATGTTGTTGTAATTACATTATTAAGTAAAATATCAAATAAATGGTATTAAAAATATTAAAATAAATATTATATGAACTAATTAATGTTCTCCACTAATTTTAGATATTAATACACCATCATAGGAATATATATAAAATTTTGGTTAGACTCTATCATCTGTGTGGATTTTATATTAATTCAAATAAAGGAATAGTGTCAAAATGGACCTAATTGATATTTTATAAAAATAACATATTATTAAATTGTTTAAATATCACAAAAATATTTAAAATTAAAAAATTTCAATTTATATGGTCTAAAATGTCATAAATTACTCAGTCATGGACAATTCACAACACATAATTAAGTATTTATAACAATTTAAAATTTAGAATATTATTACGACAAATAAAATTAAATAGATTAAATAAGGATAACTCAAAATGAAAAGGTTTAAAATAAAAGAAAAACATATCTAAATTTGAATAATTGAAGAGATTACAATTCTATATTACCTAATATATGAAGTTTAGTCACATTAGATGTTTTTATGTGGGGTTTGAGTTTATTATAAATTAATATTTTGGGGGTTTCCAAAAGTGCCTCTCTCCTCTCTTATAAAAGGGCACCCCTTCCCTCTCCTATTAACTCAATAAAGAGCCATAAAGCTCAGACAAACCCTGCCAATTACTCTTCAATACCTCTCTAGTTACATTATAGAGGTTATTATATTCTAAAAAGACAATCTCCAGTGCCCGAAGAGGATGTTTAAATGAGGCACTTCAAGGAAGAGGTAATATCTTCTACCGATTCATTCAAGTTTCTTTCTTCTTCGACTTCCTTTTCATTTGTTTTATCATTATAATGTAATAATATAGGTATCAATAATATTATGATATGTTATTATAAATATGAAACAACCCAATTTCACCTTATATCGATCCTACAAAAAATGAAATCACTACGCGTGCGTACACACGGCTTACCGTCTCCACGCCGTGGTGTAATCTATTTTTCCACCACCACCATACACGAATGGATATAATTGTGTGAATAACATCTATATATGATTATTATAACATCATACGTATTCTGAGATATTATATCATCCACCCCAATTCCATTAAATAATTATGGGAACGATATCAGCGTTCGTGCATACGTACGGATTACCGTATCCACGACGCGATGAGATTCATTCACCATGTTAACAATTATAGAATCATTATAAAGTATATATAATAAATAATCATGAAATGTATGAAATTATAATTATACTCTATTTATGTATATTTTATTTACTTACTTACATTAAATTTAATAAGTAAACGAAAATAGCATTCATGCGTACGTACGACCTACTGTCTCTATGAACGTTGTATTTCATTCCATTTATCGATCTATTATATAAATATATTATATTTTGAATATATTATATATAAATAAATTTTTTAATTATGGAAGTATTTAATCATGATATATGTAATCATACGAATAATTAGATGTCCAAAAACGTATGACAAATGAAACGATTTTACACAAAACACTACTTTAACATGGAATTGACAAATGAACGGGTCATATAAATTCGTAAGTGAATCTTATATGATATCATAAAAATTATTTGGTTTTTTTAAACATTTTTAATATGTTTAAACCCACTAAAAAGGAGTCTCGGATACATAAAGAAGAAATTGGACAATAGTTAATGGATAATTATTCTAATCTCATTCTTATCTGAGATTTTTTATTCCTAAGTATTTACCGGTGTTATGTTTATCATCTATGTCCATGTTTTCTCAAATTGTTTTCATAAAATGTTTTATATTCTTCCATATATGATTAAATTCATTTTTACCCTTTTTTTACTTTTACCACATGGTATTGAAGAAATCATTTTTTATTTACCATATGAGGTACTTTTTGACTTTTCAGGAAAAAGTAAGAGGAGATTGTTTTTTAACTTATACGGCATGAACGGATTTTTATGGTTTCATAATTCCTTATTTTAAGGAAGCATAATCTACAATATTTCATGATTATTATAAAAAAAATACTTTTCCTTTAAAATTGCATTGAATTTTGGGAAAATTAATTAATTTTCAAGAAGAAAGGATATTTTGTTCAAGAATTTATTTCAAGTGTTTTATCAAAACTATTTTCCATATAAGATGAAATTATTTAGTGTTATTATGTTTCAAGTCTAATGTATCTATTATTTACATGGTTTTATATTTTATATAATGAAATGATATCCATTTTTTTATATGGATTATGTTATTATGGGATGATGTGTAGGAAACCCATTTTATTATTTCGGTTGTGATGATTGATTTCAGTTTATTTTGATGCACACGTAAGAACGATTTCATTATGAGATGGGTGGGACATATATCTCTCTATAATGAATAGGGTAATAATTTATATCTAATGAGATAATCATTTCTCGAACTTCATGTAAATCAGTTACAGTAATACAGGGCTTGAATGACATGTAAACTCGGTTCAGTAATGCAATTTCTCCACTATGATGGTCTTGGCCGCAATGCCTTGGCAACTATATGAATCATATCATGTTCTTAATTGTTTTCCAAAATTACATGTTTTATCCCCATGATACTTTATCATGATAAATGTTCCTTTATGATCAATTCCTTGTGTACTTCCATGTTTTATGTCATTGCCCAAATTTTGATGTTTAGATTTTAGGTTCATTTTCTTAGGTTAAAATGTTTATGGATTGTTTTATGTTCTCTATGTTTACCCTAACTCATCATTTTAGATAACCCTTTTTATTTTTTATTTTCCCCAGGACATAAAGAAAGGTTTTAGGTATGGAAATAAAAGGTGAAGAGCTTTTGTGGGAGATGTTGAAGATCTTTCACAATTATTCAAATATTATGTTCTGAGGTTCCAAAGACACTAAACTATTACAGTCCTGGGGTGTTAGTTTTTGTTATTTATTATGTATTACACAAAAGTAATGTAATTTCCATGTATGTCAAGCATGGGTCTCTACAGTTTCACTCTTTAGTCAGAGAACCTAATTTCATCTAAATATAATGTCCTTTTCAAAAAAAATATTTTATAAAAATGTATTCAAAAATGTTTTTAACCAGAATGAAATTATTTATTAATTACAATTTTACATATATTATTTACATTGATATTTTTTTTATTTTCTTGGGAAAATAGTAAATTTTTTATTCCTTATTTAATACATATATTTTTTAGGAATAAATATTATTATCTAAATCTATTATTCGATATGTCGAATGCTTAGGATATGCACAGAAGGGTGGTTCTCAGAATTTATATAGCTAATTAATTTATCTAAAGTTTCTCATGAGAAAAAATTATTTCAAAATATAAATAGGTTTCTAAATTTTGCTTAATGTCATCTTTTTAATGGCATTGATGATATAAGTTTTCTTGTGCCTTAGGCATGATTTCAAATAATTATGCATTGCATTTATTTTGATTCATTATTTATTAACCATGTGATTTTCATTATAAAAAATACAATTGATTCATTTTATTCTTAGTTTATATAAAAAATAGAATTTATACATTTTTCATTGTTTTATATTTATTTTTCCTTATCTAATTATAGAAATTTTTTTTTCAATTATTTACTATTTCATATTGTTTATAAACTTCATTCTTAGTTTAGTAATTACATAGAATGTGTGTATAGTTATTTACAATTATTTAATTTTTATTCTCAATGATTTGATATTTTTGGAACTGTATTTTTCCCTTATTGATAAGTTTAGCTCACCGTTCTTTTTTTCCATCCCTGGGAATCCAATAAGTATACTATGAAAGTAATGAATGTATATTCTTGATTGAATAACGATATCTTTGATCAAAAAAAAATGGTATTTACTGTATTTGTTTTGTATCACAATACCTATACATGTATTTGTCTTACAAAGACTATTAAACTCTTTTATCAATTGGAAAATGATTCCAGTAATCAAGACAATGAAATGTTTATTGACAAAGAGTCTAGGAATATGGGGTCACATTCATATATTCGAGATCCTATAAAGTCATGAAGTAATTAAAAACATCAACTACATCCCCTTAAGAATTATTTTAGTGATCGATCAAGGGAGGGTAATGTTTTAAAAATATGAATTTCAATATGGTAACACATACTGGAATCCATACTATAGAGGATTACATGTGAGTGGATATATGGAAATTATGTAGACAAATTAACTGAGGTTTATTTTTACAATCCCTAAAATTATTGAAAAATTAAATGTAATTCATCCAATGCACATGGGAAAATCTAGAAAAAAATAGCTTCAAATAATACATCTAAATATAATGGAATATATACAGAAAAGTTGATAGAATGATTTCATGTTTTTTCATCTCAATTATAATCTTATAATGTTTCATTTCACTTTCCTCCTTACCCTTTTTTGCAACAATCTGATGATTGATCACTAGAAAATTATTGAATGATACATGGAGAACACTAAAACCCATAATAATTAATTGTTTTTACCTAAATTATTACTCAGTTATTATTTTTATGAATGATTTTTGGTTTGTTTAATATTAAAATATGTGTTTTTATATTTTCTTGAAAAATAATTTATCTCTTTTCCTATGACTGAAAAATCTTCTAACATGTCAATTAAATCACTACCTATAATGGTTAATAGTGGGATAAATCAAAAATAATTAGTGATATCTAGTCAATATGTCAGGTAAGGGAATGTAAAATATTTTTTTATTTATCTTTTATATATGAAATATCTAGGTAGGTTAATCAATTATATATTTTTTAATTATGTAATGAAAAATTTAGTCTGAAGAAATAGTGATTCGTGAGTGTGTGAGGTGGGTAATCCAAAGATTAATAATTATATTTAATCATAATTTCAATATATTCCTATACACCAAATGCATTAAAAAACTATATCTATTATTCATAATATTGAAACACCAAAACACTCTCCTCCTAATAGAAAACTAAATTCCACAATTTCTATAATTATATATTTTTCTAAATATTCATATTCCAATGGATTCACAACATACAATTCATCAGTGTTGAATTAGGTTTAGAACTAATTAGTAATTTCTTATATATTATTACAGCTAAGTCATATAGTTATTCATCCAAATTTTTATGAAATAAATTTAATGTCCCGTCATCAAACATCAATAATCTCAGGGGGGGGGGGGAATAACACCACATATTAGAAGATAAATCATATATATGATGTGGGGATTGTAATTGGATCACCAGAAATTCATAGTACGTGGAACTTGCACCAAATTTATGTCAACGTACTATGACATAATAATATTCAATGAGTTTATATACATTTTTATGAAGTGTACATTGTCGTTCATATAGACATTTTTTCTTTAACCCTCCACTCACTACATTAGTGATGAAAACATTATGTTTACAGAAATATATATGTCATATCACGTTAATATATATGATGATATCTAAATTTTTATTAATGTCATGAAGGTCTTCAACATTTTAAAATAGGATAAAAATACACCATAAATTCATAACTCCATTCAAATGATAAGATAAGCTTCTTATTTTATTCCATCATACTCTAATATCTTATCAAAAAATCACCAAAATTTGATAGTTGAGTCTTAGTTTCACACATTATATATAAATAATACTTCTATAGATAATTTCAATTCTACACATGAATTATCTTTAAATAATAATTCATATAATCTATCCAACTATTGTGGTGGAAATATATCTTCATCTTCATCACTAAACTACATGTTATATAACATATGCCTATAAAGATTCATCTCTAGAACACTTTGTAATTAGTTCAAAATGATATGATATATATGAAAAAAAATTATATATCAATTGTTTTTGAAATTTTAATATGATAAATGATTTATTTTTACATCCTAGATATTATTGATCATTAATTTTCAAAAAATATGATATTTATTTGTCTTTGGATATTATGGGGTATTTTTTGGACATATTTTACTTTTCAATGGTGAGTAATTTCAATAGTTTGAATAAATGTTTTACAATGGTGACTCATCCCGACAGTATCTCCCTAGTGGTGGCTCATCATGGTGGTGGATACTTAGTAGTGGCTCCCTGGAGGTGACTAAATAAGAAGGTGGCCTAATGGAAGTGACTCACTGGTGGTGGATCCATGAGGGTGGTTCCCTGTTAGTGGCTACATGATGGGGACTCCCTGGTAGTGGTAACCTTCCAATGACTCCCTAGCGGTGGATATGAGAAATGTTTCTAGGATTTGAAAATTATAGAGAATTTCCATTTTGATGTATTTTAGAATGAAAAATGGGTTTAATGCCTCTATTAGGTGGTGTAAAGTCATTTCAATTCATATTAATAATATTCTTCATTTCTAAAAGTTTTGAGAACTTTCAAATAAAAAAACAAAATAGATTGATGGGATCAACTTTTAATGATAAACTAAACATTGTCCAATCATTTTGAAAGTAGATCTAATATCAATAGATATACAATATTCCATTTTTTCATTATTTATAATTTATCATTATATGGGTCGCTATAATTCCCATTCCATGGATTCATAGTACGTGTTTCTAGTGTTTATTTGAGTTCTTACTGTTTATGGGGAATATTCCTCCAGTGTGGAAGCCCTTTATTTTGCAACAGGTTGGTTAATGGTTTATTCATTCTATGTAGGTTATCCCACTGTCTCAAATTATGTGTATCATGATAGTTGGGTTTATTATTCTCACATCATGTTAATATAGTATCATCCAAAGTAATATAGATAATGAATTTGATTATATAGACTTTACAGGGGAAGGGGAATGTTAATTATGATGCTAAACATTTTTGAGGATTTGATTTATTTTGTTCTCATATTATGTTTGTATGGATGTAATGCCTTGATAAAAACTAAGAATCCATTTATAATGATTATTCTATAAAACAACCACTGAAATCATTTTTTTCACTATCACCATAAATAAATTATTAACCACATTAAATAGGTAAAATAATTGGATAAAAAAATCGTAAGGATTTTTTGATAACCCCCTTGAATAAATATGTGAAATAAAATAAGATAATCTATTCCAAATTTTCAAAATGTGTCCATATGTGATATATAATGTGATATGTGGAATTTTGTTGGTTTTTTGTGGGATTGATGTGATGTGTGGTGGATATGTTCCGATGTGTGTTGGTGAAATTGATGAGATATGGTGATGGAGTGAGGCTGTGTTGGTGGTTGTGCTTTGGTCTTACAGCGTGGCTATAAAAGTAGATGTGGATATAAAATTAAGTGGATGTGTATGTTGGGATGTGATATTATCCTAGTGTTATTTTTTGTTCTATTCAATAAACAAAATTATTTATTGAATTTAATGAATGATAATGATTTAAATTGTTCATGTTTGATTATGGTAATGATAATGGGATTTGTTGACTAACTAGTTAATGTATATATATAAACTAATTTTTGGGAATTATAAGATTATTTTTTAAAATGAAAATGTTTTTCTAATGAATTTGATTTACACTAAAAAAATTAGATAATAAATAGGAATTTATTGGTAAAATATATACTCTTGAAAATGACTTAATTACTAAAATTTTAATTATGGGATGTGATTTTTTGTTTGGTTTTATGAATTTAGAGTTGATAGTGATTGATTATGATTAAATGTGTTGTTTAGTGCCTATTATAAGCCCATATAATGCTCTTCTGTTTTTTAACTCTATATGTGTATACAATGTATATTCTTGTTATTTCAATATGCACCCCACCCTTATCGAGAAATATGTTCCAATACTCCCATTTTCAAATGTGTGTGTGTTGTTCAAAAAGATCCTTGTGGGAGGATGGATGGAAAGATACCCACTCTTCCATACACCCTCTTCTAAGAGATATTTCCCCATGTGACTTTGGTCAATATGTGATCTGTTGTCCTCAGCGTCATAGGGATGTGTTTTGATTTCTGGTCATATGTGTCTTTTGGATGAGACATGTTGTTTTGGACTTGGTGTGTGTGGTTGGGTTTGATGTGTCATGATAGACTAAGTGTGAGTGGGAGATATGTGGTGTGTTTTGATGGACCATGTGACTATGAGAGGGATATGAACTATTGTGATGGCTAGGGTGTGTGAGGAAGGGAAGTTATGTGTTGGGATGGAATATGTGACTGTGAGCATGATGTGATGTGATATATTTAGAAGAGGTGGGACCATAATGTTGTCAGCCGTTATGGTGTGACAATAGCTACGTTGAGGGAAAGAGGTGTAGGGTAACCTATTATTGATGTGCTTCATATTAAATATTATCATACTCGGATTCATTATTTGTTTATTGGGCCTTGGTGAGGTTGTGGTGTTAGTTAGTATACATGTATAGGGGTTGATTTATTATAGTAAATTCACATAGATTCATTTGTGTTTTTATTTCCCAATTACATAAGAGAAATTAGTTTTCCTACCTAGTACTCATGTATTATCACCTTACATATATGAATTTTTTCCATATTCCTATAGGAAATTTTGAACCATGATGGGTAATTATATCTCCGACCATTGGATCTATTTTTGTGTCGATGCCATATATTTTTTTCATATGGTATTTTATTTGGTGACATTATTCCTAACATTTATGATTTATACAAGAATTTTTAGACAGTCTGGGATTATTTTATATTCTATTATGGAGTTATTTTGGTTTTATTAGTTCTATCTCCCAATCGTGATTTCTTATTAAGGTTAATCCTTCCATGTTGGGAGTTTATAATAAACTATTGGAGGCCAGACTTGGAGGTCATTATCTCACAGTGTTAATTGATATCCTCTAAGTGGTATCATTGGAGGGAGGGGGTCATGAAAGAATGGTATCAATGGATGATTGTTAAGTGATAGTGTTGTGTTTTATGTTAGTAAAACTGAGGAATGAAAGGGTTGGTATGGAAAGAGTGTTAGTTGACATTTGTATACTAAAATAGTCTCGGGATATAGGTTATAACATGAGATATCGGTCTACCAAGATCAAGGAAAGGGACATAGATCCTAATGAATGTGAAATTGAGGTGATACAACTTACAGGGTTGAGAACTAGGGGACGAACATGCTTAATGATGAATTTTTTTATTAGAGTTTGATTATCACTGGTAGTTAAAAGAAATTAAATAAATCATGATAATGTTTTTGATTAATTTATTCTACATCGTATTTTTTCTATAAAAATCTTTTAAATTGTTATTGAATTATTCATGTATCCAAATGGAATGTGTAAAATTATTATTACTAAGAACAATATTTAAAACCTTATTGTGTTTTGGATCCATTTTTTCATTATTTTCATAGCATTTTTCATAATGAATTTAATTTTTCACCCACATTCACACATTTTTAACATGTCATCCTATATTCATAATGTTTGAAATTATTACAGAATCATTCTTAGTTTATTATATTTTGTGATCTAATATTGAAATATAAAAATCATTATGAATCATGTAATAAAAAAAATACATTTTACACTTGCATGATAAAATAGATTAGTTTAAAACTATTCATTGAATTATTCTTGTTTCCTTGTAAGTTAATTTTTCATGGGTTCCATTCATTTTATTTCTTGAGTATATGTTTTGAAAGTATTATAATTATTGGGTTTAAAATTACATTTCTAAAATTTATGAAAATGTCCATCTAAATTATTGGAAATTCATTTGAATTGAAAAAAAATCTAAGGAATAACATTCAATTTATTTGTCATGATTTAGGTTTAGATGTTTTTACATTACAATTTTTTTGAACCATGAGATTAGGTTTAAAATTATTTGAAAATTATTTTATATATGTTTTTTTAAAAATTATATACATTCATTATAGTAACTTGTTTGGGATTAAAAATATTTAAATGATGAAATTTATTCTGTCTATGGATAATCAGAATTTTTATTTCATAAAAAAAATCTTTTCACATATTAATTATTGAGTATTAGTTATTATTAGTGTGAATAAAAAAGAAAAAAATTGTGTGGTAACTAGGGAAATATAGTATAAAAACAAGATATGATAACTAGTTTAATATGTTTAATTTTAATTTGTATTTCGAATATTGTTATCCTTATTACCATAAATAAGAAAATAAGTGATTAAAGGATGTTTAGTTTGTGAATGAAAATAATTTATGTAGTAATACAACTTTTTTAGTTTTAATTCGGTTATCAGGAAGTGTGTTTTATTTTCTGTATTATGATATAATCTTTCCTCTATAGTGTATAATTTTATTTGAACCAAATATAATATCATGTGATAATTTTAAAATGATGTTTTATGTGTTTTTACATGTTAATAAGAAGAACAAATGATGTCATTTTCATTAATATTAAACATCATGTATTATGTGAAAAGTTTGTTGTTTTGAATTTATATTTGGATTCATGTTAGACTGATTTAAATTAGAGAAATTATGTCTTGGTAAAAATAAGATTAAAATTTGGGAAATGGTTTTGTTGTTTAATGGTTTTCATTTTGTAGATATTTTGATTAGCCTTGTTGGAAATAAATATTATTTCAAACCATTATTTCTCAATTATTATCATGGGTAATGATACACTACATGAGATTCATTGATTAAGATAAGCTTGTTTTAAATTTTTAATTCATTATATATGTATAATAGTCTTCCCCCTAGAAAATATGAAAATTTTAAATAATACTAATGATAAGTAATCTGGTAAAGTAATTCATTTCCATCCACATCTTTTGAGGATTCTATGTGTTGTTGCAATTTATTATTTTTGATGTTGTGTTACGTTATGTAATATGTGACTAAAAACATAAAGAATATGAATAGGGGAAGTCTTAATACAAAAACCAGAAGCATTATAATTTGATTTTATTGAAACCATACAGGTGAGTTAGTTTCCAACAAGTGAATAATATCATGGCATGGGGGGTCCTTGATTTGTGTGCATTGGAAATTCTGTGGGATTTTTTTTTTCGTAATAGTTGGTTGGGATGATTATATAGTTATTATGATGTGAAGTAGTGGCAATGTGTATATGGATAGATATGTGCATGTAATTGTGAGATGGAATTTGATGAGATGTGTGGTGATTATTTTGACGGAATTAATCTAATATCATAAAGGGGTAAATAATAAAATGAAGGTAACAAAATAAAAATATCATTTCACAAATAATGAAATTAATGAGTATGGTATTTCTTCCCATGAGTGTGTCTATTTTAGAAATTGTGTGAAGAAAATTTATGACTACTATAATGTTGGTTGGGTTTGGTGTGATTGATTTTATATTGATAAAATGTTTCATGCACAAAACAGTAGAAGGAAGGGAAATTATATCACCCATAAAGACAACATATATTATAAAATGTTTTAAAACATAGATTGAGAGTCAATGCCTCCAATTGGGAACAATATTGTGGTTTATTGGGTGAGTTGCATTGATTTTTATGCTTGATTCACCTCTGGATACATGAATAATAGTTCTTGTTCTAGTTATAAAATTTTATTAAAATTATGATCCATTAATATTATCCCACTTTAAAATATTTTCCATAAATCATGGGTTTTTATGAACATGTTAAAATGGATTATTCTAAAAAAATGTTTTGTTTTTCTTACATTATAGTTCATATGAAAACATTGATACATGTGAAAAATTTATAGAAAATTCATGGTGTGTGTGATGAAAACCCTTTATACATACATTATAACAAATAATCAGAAATTATTTATATTTTTAAAAAATTAATTTGTGTTTAAATATTGATTTGACGAATATATTGATAATATAAATAGGTTGTTAAATGTTTTTTGGTATGATTTGGGGTGATTTGAAATGAGTGGCATGGGATTCAAAAATTACTAATTTTTTTTGAATTAATGGGAATTTAATTGTAAGGTATAACATTTAAAGTATTTTAATGGGTTGTGTGTAAGAATGATGTATTCAAATAAAAATTGAATTCATTTTATAAGAAATGTGATTTTGGAAGGAATTTAATTATTTATATATTTGAATGGTGAATTGTGTTTAGACGAATGTATTTCTCATAATTTTTTAGTCTTTATTTTTGAATTTTTTATTACCATATTTCTGGACTTGATATACTGCAGAGGTAAGTCCCCAAGGAGATGGATTAATAGTATTATGTATATTTAATGTTAATTTATCTATTAATCGTTCTGTTCAATAAATATTAAGAATCTTGATAGGAATCTCATGGGTTCATTATTTGGATGGACATTCTATCCACATAGTATTTTAATTCTATAAGATTAATACTTTCCATGGTTTAGGTTCTATGGAGGAATGGTATCCTAGAAGAGAGTAATAGGGACATTGAGACATCCGAGCCTAATATACAGAGTTGTTTTTTATTTTCCCTTGAATGTATTCATTATGATGTGATTTTTCGACCATGTATCAAAAACAATATTTTGTTTTCCCATTTTTGATTTATGTGATCGGTGATGTGTGATTATGTTATGATAAGAAAAAAAGGTACAACCTAAATCCTAATCAAGAAACATTTTACTATGATGTGATTAAACCCAGGAGTGCGAGTTATAGAATCTCAAAGAGGATATTATCTTGAATTAGAGAAATCCATCACCTTATTCTTATGTACATGAAAAATGGTTGTATATCTTTTATGAGAGTTTGGGTTAGGGGGTTTTATTGGTTGTGGTGTTCCAGGAAAAACGAGATACTTGAGATGAATCTTGAGGGATTCTTTCTTACACTATTCCACTAACATGTTTCGGGTTGGTTTTAAATTCTATATGGAAAGAATATGTTAAGAGGTATCTAATGTAACATCATTTACCTTTGATCCCATTATTTTTAAAAATTTAGGATGTTTGAGGTGTCATTTGATAGTCTAAGGTGTTTTGGGATATGATAGACCTTCTAATTGAGATTCATTTCCACATTTTTCAAAATTTATATTTTTCCCATAGTTAATCCTTATTGTAGTGGATACATGGTTGTTAGTAATCCAAGTAATTTATTCGTATCTGTGGATTCCTAGAAGTGGATTCTTATTGGTGTTTCCCTATCTATGGATTCCTGGCGGTGGCTCCTTGGCGGTGCATACATGGTGGTGCCTCATTCTAATAGTGGCTCCCATGTGGTGGCTCCCTCATGGTAGATCCCTAGAGGTGGCTCCCTACTGGTGGGAACCTAGAAATAGAACCCTGGTAGTTACTCACTATTAGTGGTAGTGAACAACATTTCTAGATTTTACAAAATATATAAAATTTCCAATTTGTTGAATTTTATAGAAAAAAAAGATTTAATATTTAAATTTAGGGGTTTGAAGGTCATTTTGAATGATTTTAACTATATCCATAATTTCATGAATGACATTAGAACATGTAAATGTGTAATATATACTGATTAATGAAATAATCCTATAATGGTCAACTCAACTATATAAAGTCTAGTTGAATTTAGATCTAATCATTCTAAGGAAGATATCATCCCTTAGTTCAATTCTTTCTCTTTATCTTGATACGAGATGCTACAAATACTTCATAATTTGAGTATTATGAAATTTTTATTGAGTTTTTATGACTTATCACTATAATATTGGTAGCTTCCTCTTGTACATGCATACATGTTTTTATAAAGCATGTTGGTGAGATGGTTCTTATTTCCAAGTAGGATTTTCTTTATTTTTATTCTATGTGTGTAATGTGGGATGGTTTTTTTATTTTAAACAATTTTAAAAAATGTTATATCAAAATTTATATGGAAAATTAACTTGTTTATATTAAATTTAAAGGGGAATAAGAATGTGAATTATGTTATTACCACTTTTGGTTGATTCGATATATTTTTACTTGACAATATGATCATTTGTGTGAAATATTTTGAAAAAAAATTGTGTCTATTTTTGGAATGATTATTATAATATATCATCCTCCTGAAACATATATTTTTTTATTGTTTCATTGTCACCATAAATAAGTGATTTACCACATAAATGAGGTGACTTATTTTGTGGGATAGTATGAGATATGATTGTGTAGTAGGGTTGTAGTTGTGGTTTTGTTGTGGTTGTGCAGTAGAGCTGTGAAAGGTGATATGGATGTTAACATGTGATATCTATACACACCTCACCCACATCGAGCACTATGTTCTAACACCCGCATTTTCATGTGAGGACGTCTTTCTCAATCATTTTGGTTGGATTATGGATGTCAAACCACCTACTCATCCGGGATCCCTCATCCATGAAATAGTATCACAAGGGTCTTAATGTAAGTAGTGATGTGTGGTCATATGTGTCATTAGGATGTGTTGTCATGTATGGTCCCAACTGTGTTTGGATTGAGATGCGTTGTGATGGCACATGTGTGCGCTAGTAGATTTTGATGTGTTGTGACAACAAACTGTTTGTATGTTGGATGTGATGTATTTTGTGTTCCTAGGTGTGTGTAGAATGGATTAGACTTGATATATTGGGATGAGGATGGATCTTCAGGACGTCTGCCATTGGGGTGTGATAGTGTCTCATTATTAGCCAAATGGGGGAGGGTTACCCTATCATTGATATTATTTATATAATATATTATTATTCTTGTATGTGTTATATGGTGTGTGAGCCTTAGTGATGATGAGGTTTTGTTTTGTATACCTGTTTTGGTGTTTTTTGGTTCGACTAATTTTCAAAGTGTGAATTAGTATTCTCTTTTCACATGTTAGTAGGAGTCTTTTGATTTCATATTGAGTATACATGTATACAAAACCTATGGATATAAAAAATATTATAATTATTACCTGATATCATTGTGGACCATTTTAAACATTTCTATTTAATACATTTGGAGTAGTTGATGGGTCGTTGCCTTTTCTTTTTATTATTTTTGGAATTCATTTGGATACTTTATATAAATCAACCATGATTTATACAAGCACTATGGTATAGTTTGGTATTATTTTATTTTATGTCGAGGATTTGTTTGTGGTTTATTATTAATATCTACTAATATAGATTTCATTTAATGTGTAATGCCCCTAATATTGTGAGATATATATACCCTGGGGGCTAGTCCCTATCCTAAGGTCTAATTGAGGAATTACTTTTGGGTCATTATCTTACATTCTTCATTTCCATCCCAAGAGGGGTATAATTGCATGGAAGTGTTCCTTTCTTGTATAGTATTTTATTTAAATTATCTATGATTAAATTATTCTATAATGAAATTCCATCATGAAACTACCCTATATATAATTACCATCATTTTATTTCATTCATACAAATGTTTTATATTAGTTTTAATAACGAATTATAAATAATGAAATTAATTTTTCCTACATTTTTTAGAATCCTTTATTATCATTTCCACTTCAAAAAATTTCATTCTATGGGGCTTCATAGAACATTAATTAGTGAGATATATAATGATTCTACCGACTAAAAAATGATCCATAAATTTTTTTCTTAAATACTGAACTTTTTTTAATGCAACTTGTACATGAAAAACTATACCTCATGCATTGTTCTTCCTTATAAACTCATATTCCATAAAAAACACATATCTCCATTCCACAATAATCTTCTTTGAAAAATATATTTATAATATTATTTTATTTATTCATTAATGCATAATGAAATTTTGAGTGGGGTAGTATAATAAAAATCTCTATAAAATTATATGTAGTGGTAATATTAACATTAATCCAATAACATACTCTTATTAACATAGAATAAACTCTGAAGATACCCTTTATCAATCAAGGTCCATATAAGTACATAGACTAAAATACTAATGATTATACCCATTGAATTAATCTTGTATATTCTTATATAGCTCCACCCATTATAGTCCCACATACCTCAAATATTAGTTTCTTAATATTGGTAAATTGTCATCATAAATGTTTTTACTATCATCTAATAACTCCTTCCATCATGATTCATAGTACTACTTCGATGGTTGTTCAAAAATTTTACCATAATTTTATAGTATAGTTTATTTTCTTGAAAACCCTACATGAATATACTATTATAATCACTATTCTAATTATTATATGCTCTATGATTAAATAATTCTTTTACATCAATCATTCACTAAACTCTACCTCATCCACTAATTAACATCTAAACAATACACTTTACCATAAGTCCCTATTTATACATGGAACATAAACTCTATCAGAATATTATTCTAATAACATGATTTTATTAAATGATATATACATTTAAATTCATGATTTTAATAATATTTAAATATCATTATTTATTATTATAAGACCAACATCGTAGTGAAATAAATTTTTATATTATATTATATAAAGAAATAATTGAAAAAAAATTAATTATAATACCTAATGAATCAAAATAATAACATAATTAAAAAATATTTATATAAATATGATATTTTAGATGACCACAAAACATAAGGAACACATAATATAGAACATTTCCCACTTCAATATTCTTGACTAACATCCAATTAGATAATATATATTTATCTTATATAGTATTCACATTATAAAAATAACATTAAGAACATCAAAACATCTAAATACCATGAATGTAATTTAAATGTATCCTTTATATAAAAAAATTTATATTTTAAATAAATCCATTACACAACCCTATTCATTCATTATTATATCCATTGGGATTTTATTGACAATAAAATCATAAATTATTCTATATAATATAGCTATATATAATAAATAATCATTACCGTGATCTATTTTACATAGTTTATTATACTAATGAAAATTTCACTCTCCCCATTTTCAATAAAATAAAATTTTTATATTCTTATGAAGATCTATCACATCCTTAACCTCTATTTTTTCAAATAAATTCATTAGGATATTATATCTACAATTATCTCTATTTTTACAATAAATGTTAAGGTCCAAATATAATCTACCAACAAAAAAAATGATTTTTTATGATAAAAGTATTTCACAAAATATAAACTATGAAAATAGTGAAATTTTTCTCTCTTATGTAAATTAATGTCATTAAATTACATTTGATGTTTGAATCATACAACATTTTTCAATAGATAAAACTTAATTGGTTACCACTTTATACAAAAATATGACATCAGAGTCTATATTAACTATATCAACCATTTGAAATATATCCTCAACGACATTTAGTATTCTATAATACATAAAAAAAATCATCCCTTGTGAAATTATCTTTTTTTATCACCCTTAAACCATGGTATTATCGAAATTAATTTTTTATTAAACCATTGTAACTGATTCCATGGGTGGATATCAAAATAATGAACATAATATTTCTATTTATTATCTTACTAGACATGAAACATATCAACTGTACTAAATAATACTAAAAATTTTTATTTTAAAAAATTTATAACTTACCATTTAATGATATAAATAACATCTATTACTAATAATAATAAATTTTATTTAGGAATCATGTTTTTATCTCATTAACCAAAATTATATCCAATACTCTCAATGGTGATTATAAGGTCCTCAAAATATGTTTCTTCAGTATCATAGAACTATAAACTATTTACTTTGTGACCATAAGAACTATATCATTAAAACATCCACAAATAATAAAAGATATGTAGAAACATTTATTTGTGAATTATTTTTGATTAAATAAATACCATGTATATTAAATTATTACAAAACAAGAAATACATTTATTATTTATGAAAAAATAATTATATTGTACTCATATACCATAGGAAATGTTAAGATGAACTATATATTATGTTAAAAAAATAATACAGAATTCCATAAATGATATTATATATATATTTGAGTTAATTTATTGTCCTTTAATTACAATGTCAACACATTAGATAAGGACTAATATCAATTTATTTTTTAAAAAATATAACATGATATGACATGGTATTCCATATATTTATTCACATGAAACTATAATTCCATATTAATACCATCAAATTTTGACCTTTTATTATCAATGAAAATAGCATTAATTTTGGATTTTAATCCAAAGTGGTTTCTTCAAAATAATTATTCAATTAGATATTTAATTTTAAATATTTATTCTTCTAGTCATTAAAAAATAATAATTAGGAATTTCAATATCAATGATTTGACCAGTTAAATATATATTATTTTAATATAATCACATGTCATTATTAATTATCCTTATCCCTTGGAATATATGTATCATTTTATTAGGGACAATATTAGTCAATTATTTGAAACATTTAAGTATATCAGTATAATGAATACATAATATCCACCCCCATATAGAGGCATTTTGTTAAACTTTGAGAATAAATTTTTTTTACATTACGATAATACATTCCTGTGGTTCACTATTGTATGATAGCACTCATAAATATTTCACACCACTAGATTTCCATTTGATTTATTATTTTATTTGTAATGAGATTCTCTATGTAATTATATTGAATTATTTCTTATTGTTCTTATATAGAAATATGGATCTTCCAAAAAATGATAACACCTTCATTGTAATATGCTATGAAAAACCTCTTAGTTATTCCAAAATTATGTCTTCATATTTCATAATTACATTCACTTATTAAATGTTAATAATTGATGCTTTTTTCTTGACTTGTTTATCAATATTCCACATAATTGAAACAAAATTATTATTTCCCTTCAATATTTATTTTCATCATCATAAATGTGTTATTTATTATACCTTCAATGGTAATACTTGTATCATTTTGAGATAACTCTCTATTTCATCCAAATAAGTAAATATATATTTCAGAATAATAATATTTAAATTTGTTAACAATTTATTTTAATTTTAAATAGAACCAAAGGATTCCATAATGAAAAATATCAAAATTTTCCTAATTTAATAACTTACTGTATTATAAATGATAATAAATAAAAAACACCTCACGTTAAAAAAAATATTATATATAAATTTCATAGGGGAAATGTAGATGAAATAATTTTTACTCTAATCCATTTATCATTAATAAACATAGTCATACTATGTCTTATTATTTAACTAATGTATAAAATTTAAGCCACATTATTCAATGTTTTTATGATTTTGGAAAGAGTTTATATTTTTTAACAGAATCCAAAGAATTAGAATTATATATTCAACTTATTTTTGTTTCGTTAGAAGGAATAACAATATTTTTTTCCCTATAATTATTCATGATCTGATTTTGGAAAATTTATTTTGTCATTTTTCTAAATTAGTTGGGATTCTATTTATTTCACCCTCGATTCAACATGTATTTTAGTTTTTATCATATATTCTCTATTTATCAGGTGTGGGATAATTAATTATTCCAAAAAATTCCTTATGGTCATCTATTCTCCAATATCATTTGAATTTTTTTTCACGAGGTTACTTTTCTCATTAATATGTTCTACCATATTAATGGTATATATATTTTTATTCCACCACGAATCTATTCAATATTCATTTTTCCGAGGAAATATATTCCATAAAATTAAAATCCACCTTATGAAGGATTACAAGGATATCAATCTTCATATAATGTTATTGATTGTTATCTATTTCAGAACATAGACATTCTCTAAACTAATTATTAGTTCACATTGTGATGTTATCAACAAGATCCAGTCTTCTCCCAGTCTCTGTGGGTGGATCTATATTTTAAAATTCTCAATTATCATTCAATGCATGGTTGAATTATATTAAAAATTATTGTAATAAGTTATAACATTTACTATATAGTTTGTATTCTCATGATAATTCAATTGAATTTTCATTTTCATCCTTACATATTAAATTTGGAAAACATAATCAGTTCCATTCTATTATTTATTAAAAAAAGGCCTATATACATTTCATGGGACTGGTTCGTAATCTTTATTTTATTTTTTTTATTTACAATATATGAATTACAATATTTTACACATGTAATAGTCTATATATAATGGGGATTTATTCATAAAAAAATTATTAAAAATGGATTCAATAGATACATTCTATGTTTTGACATTAATAAATCACCTATAAAATCCTTCAAATTATAATCCTGAAGAATATATTCCATCACATCATTGATATATCCTATAATATCGATAATATCAATATTTTATAGCCATTATAAAATTTTAAAACAAAATTTTTTTATCATCATTAAATCTATGTACTTAAAAAAGATTAAAAATATTTATTTAATAAAATTATGTAAACACCTTCCTTTGACCCATATTTTTTGGAATGCGTTGACCAGATGAACAATGAGAGTGTTGGTGAAAATCATGGTGAGAAATTGTTATTTATTTTCACAATTATATTCCATTTAGGTAGTAAGGATAATATAATTTTATTATAAGTAACATATTCAATAACTCATCCTCACTTTTAAATAACTTTAATGAAATAATTATTCAAAAAATATTCTACCAATATAGATCACATAGTAATCTATGACTAAACCATCCATGAACCTCTGTTTTCACTACTCTACTCCATCAATAATGGATGATGTAATATACCTAATTTATGATTTGAAATTATCTATAACAAGTATATTTAATATCAAAACATTTTTCTTTGTAATGATAGTGGAACTCTAGAATTATCTCATTTCACTATGTTATCTTCTTGATCCCTACATATCTATTGATCTACCATACCTTCCTCTATGATATCTCTACATGAATTGATAAAAATTTGAAAAATTAATTCATTGGGGCTCTATAAATTTTTCCTGAATGAAAACATGTATTCCCAATTTCCAATTTCTATTTAAAATACTAAAATAATTTTTCAATTTATGATTAATAATATTATCTTCATATGATCTATTAAAAAAATATAACCTTAACCATAAATTCAAAATGTTATTCTACCATATAAAAAAACTAAATGAAATTACAATCATATACTATCCATTATAAAAATTATATATGATACCTTTCATTTATTATTTACTTTCGTGAAATTCTACCATGTACATTATTTTAAAACATAAAATTTTACATACAAATTTATGAATAGTCTCACAAACTACATCATTGTATCGTGATTCATAGAGCATCCCTTTATTATATAAGTAATGAAACCTCACTTCACCAATTACATAATTGAATCAATATCACCTAATGAGTTAAAATACATTATGAATGATAGTTCCTCTTGAGAACTCTTATTCTGGCATTGATTAACTATCCATGTATATCATCCAACAAAAATATAACCTGTATTCCATGAAAATGTACATTATCCAAATTATTTTTAAAATTATTTTTATTTTTCCAATGATATTAACGAAATTATTACATGGGAATAAGAAATAATATTTTGTTATAAATATATTTATTTTTAATATAAAAATTAATCCTCTCATAAATTCCTCTTCAAATAACTCTAATTCGATAACAACCTCTATCATACGTGTTATAAAAAATTATACCACTAATCAATTAAAGTTGATTCCCACCATTATGACCCTTATATAAATACATTTGAGGCACACCATTTTAATTAACATGTTGATTATATACAATATTTTTTACACTAAAAAAGTTCCATCACCATTGACTTTCAGAGATTCAAATAAATCATTCCTTTATAGTTCAAAAACCACATTATTTTTTCACAAAAAATAAAATCATACAATTAATGTATATATTATAGTCATGCATCGATATCTGAATTATCATTACCGATTATCAATGTTTTCAATATTGTATGTCAGTAAATTTTAAACATTTTCCCCTAATCCATTAAAACAATTTACAGGATTGATTGAAATTATAATAAATTTTTCCCTTTCAACTAATTAGAAATTATATATATATAATTTTGAATCCAACTAATTAATCATTATGTAAAAAAAATTCCTATCAATTCTAATCACAAAAATTCAAGATTATGTTTTTTTTATCTCATTGAAATTTTATGGAAAAAATAATGCACATAAGTTAAAAAATTATATTCCTTAAACAAATTATTAATCAATAATACCTAATCATGAAAAGTTAACATGTTATAAAATCAATTTTTATACTCTAATCCCTTAATTCATATGTATCATAACACATTATAACATTTTTTATATTCGATGTACACCACACTATCTCATATTTTCTAGAGTAAATGTAGGATATCAAATTATATATTAGTTTTGGTGTAAAAAATCCCTAAATAACATGATGAATATCCTAAAAACTTTAATACATGTATTTCATCAAAACATATTTTTAATCGATTAAAACACAATTTTTAAAAAACTTAAAAAATATCACTTTTGATTAAATAAATTAAAATTTCAAACAAGGAATAAAGAAACAACCATTTAATAATAAAAAAATAGTATAGTTTTAACCGTCCTTTTCATTGTGTTCTATCTTACTCAAGAAGGAACCGTGTCACTATAATTTAAATATAATACAAACTTTCATTTTATAATGTGTATTATGAGATTTAAAAATATGGATATAAAATTCTTGTGAGAGTATAATTAAATTTTTTAATCATTTAATGTTTTATATTGCAGAAATTATACATAGAGTCTTCTAACATATAAACATATGTAATTTGAGATTCAAAATAGATGATTCTTCATGCCTCTCCAAAGTTTTTGAATAAATGGGCTATGATTTAATGTTAATATTGTATGGTATGTCTCCCACGACCTTATTTGAGATATTATGTAACATACCATGTTATTGAAAATAAATACTAAAATCAATAGATTATATACTATGCCACATCATGTTTAAAAAAATTTATAATTTTATTTAAATGTCACCATAAAAACCTAGTTGTTATAATTTTCGTAAAAAATAGAATTAAATAAATTATAAAAATTATGGTTTATACAAGTATATATAATTTAATTATTATTGAATAATAATTTATAAATGAATGTAAAATAATTTTAAAATAAAATGTAATATGTCTCTGAAAACTGTTTAAAGGTACCCTAATGTGTTTTATAACAATAAGTTAATAAATCACACATGGTGGATTTTATTAATTAAATATATATAAAATATATTTAATTTAATGATTCAAATTCAAATTATTTGTTTTATGGACATCGTATAAGATCAAATTGATTTTTCTGCATAAAAGTAGTATTTTTCAAAAATAAAAATTTTATCAGTATTAAATAGAATATAGAGATTAAATACTGCTTTTGACCCATATATAAGATCAATTACATTAAATGAACTTATTATTTTGAAGTGGTTCATCAAAATATAGTATTTTTAATATATGATAAATTTATAATAAATTTTTTATTTTAATGAGGGGGGAAAAATAATGCATTTTAATTCATAACATCTTTTTCATCTGATATATTTAAATAGTTTCATTAGACTAATAACTAGTTTTAAATTATATTTAGATTTTTTTAAACCATATAATATACTTTTTTTTCATTGGAATTAGTTTCATATTAAAATTACATTTAAAACCTTATTGAATCTATTGGTTGTTTCTCCTAAATATCCCACTTATTACTTTTGTCTGCATAATTAAATTTAAATATAATTTTCCAAATTATATGAATTTAATTAGGTAAAATGTATTATATATTTATAAGCATAAGGCTGAAATTTTGTTATAATTTCAATTTTTTTAGTTTTTATCAATTAGCCATTGTAAAGTAATTATTTACCATTTTATATGTAAAATTATAAATAATGTTAATGTTTAAAGTTAAAAGCTAAACATACCTATCTACATAATTTAATGGGTCTTTTAGTTTTTTATCATATGTATCCATACTAAAATTATTAATTAGATTCATCATTTGATGAAATTAATGACACATCAATGTGGATCGATTTTAATATATATTAATTAATACGTTAATTACTTCAACCCACACCTCCACATGTATAAATACTACACTTCCCCTTCGTATTTCAGACCAGAAATTCTTATATCTCTTCATATATCCTCCCAAACCTATACTCATCACTTTCTCACATCTGATTTATTCTGGTATCACCAAATGGCCAAATCCAAGGAACACAAGTGTCTTTTCATCAGGGAATATTCAAGAGGTAATTTTCTCGAAGTACCTCCCTAAATTAATTATTTTTCAACATTCTCCTCACGACATTCATCCATCAATGTCTGATAAATCCATAATCATGTATATAATGGTGTTTTATGTTTGAAATAGAATACCTCATATCTATTTCATATTTCACATCCTATTATTCAATAAAATGAAATTGATATCTAATTTAGGACAGTTAATCACCTCTGTGAAAAATGTTTTGGTTCATTTTCCCTTACCACCTCCATTGTTAATCATTATATTTTTATTGTTAGTTAATGTTTCAATATTAATATTATAACTTATTTTATATTCTATAAATTTTATTTTAATCAAACCTTCTTGAATTACATATTGTGGTTATATGAATTCTTCGTTTGGGGATGAGTGGACTTTCACCTCCTCAAAATGATTTAATTCATTCAAAAGTCACATTTAAAGTAAATTGGATAGTTTTTGTAAAGAAAATAGGATATAAATAAAATATTATTTATAATTTCATGATATCATATATTTACTGATTTGTAAAAACATTCCATTTAATTTATTTCATTCAATATGATAAGAAAAATGAAAATAGCGTTCATGTTGACATACGATATATTGTCTCACAGTTGGGTGTTTTTAGTTTATCATAAAATATAAATACAAATGTATATATATAATGGATATATATGTTATTTTTATCATGTTTAATGTTAATGAGATGACGTATTTTTGAAAAAATGGACTTTTAAAATCATACTATGCTCATTTTTAACTCAATTACCAAATATCTACAAAACGTCTATCAAGAACATAATAAATATGTAATTTTTTTACATTATAATAAGTGATATAAAAAATAAACAGTAAAAAATTCTCAATTCAGTATAAATTAACCTATATTATTAATCAATATGAAAAAATATACAATATAAGTCAAAATCGATGAAATGGAATTTGTTTACCCAATATCAATTTATTGCGTTCAACATTGCTTCTTGATTATATCATTAAACTCTTCTTTGTAAAATGTATTTTAAATATAATATATTTTAATTTAATCTTGAATTTCGATAAAAAATTAAAGGTAATATTCTTATATGGAGTGTATTACATTTTGTAAAAAATGATCAATGAATTTATTTATACGTACATGGCAATAAAAACCTCTTTATCATCATTACCATTATATGATATATGGATTACTCTGTATACCTTAATGTTTTTATAAGGAAAAGAAAACAAGTATTTCTCTTTTTTTTGTATTTTGGTGTTGATAATTGTTTTAATAATGGATTGATTATAACAATATCATGAATTGATATTTTGTGATTTCAACGTTGAAATTTTATTGTTCCTTAATTGTTGTATTATGTGCTATGATTATGTCATGGATTTGTTAATTGATTATTTATATAGGTTTCTCAATTAAAAAATGAGGGTAGATGAACCCATTGTATCTCACCAATTATTTGGTTAATGAGACTGAGTTAATCAGTAATGTTTCTCATATGATATTTTTTGTAATATATTGTAATGTGTATTCTAACTGTAACCATTATGGTTACTCCCTATCTAGATATGAAAAAAATAATGTATGTATGATATGGATTCTATATTTTAACTTTGTGTTTTATTATTTCTAATAAATTTTCAGAAGTTTTAATTATTCTTGATTTATTTTAAAGAGATTTTGTTTTTATGGGTGAAAAGTTTTATTTTTTAAAAATGTTTTCAAGAGTTTAAAATATTTATAGGCTAATGGTTTCATTCTTTATATTATATCACATACTAAGAATTATTCCCTCATCCCATGATTTTTAAATGTTTTATTTAGTGTATAATGATGGGTAAGAGTAACAAATAATTCAAGAAGATATTTATCAAGAAAATAAATCATGATTTATTTTAAAAACAAAATATTTTGGAATAAATGAATTCTAAATTGGGAGTTTACTTTTTTATGATTATGTGATGCTTTGTATTGTTTATAGACTACATTAGAAGAACTTTAATAATGAAATGATCCACATTATGATAGAAATTAAATTACTGACTAAACTAATGATTTATGTAATGCTTATGGTCGGGGCCGGTATAGTTAGTATCAAAGCAATGGATTTGACATAATTTGGGATTATGATTTCTGGTTAAACATATAGTAATTTTATATGTCTATTATTTTACATAAATTATAACTCTATAATGTTTTCAGATTGAGGTAATTTGATTTCAAATTGTTCGAGGGGATCTAAAACCATATTTTTATATCTTCTTGATGAATTTATTGAAATAATGATTGCAAAACCATGTTTGGATGATATTGAATCCTTTTTAAACACTCATCTAACTTTAAAACAGTTTTATAAAATATAAAAACCCCATTTATACCATGATACCATCATGGATTATGGGTTGTTTTTAATGAAATATTATTTTCACCACATTATCATATTTTAAAAAATGGTAAATATCATCAAAAAACATTCTATTATTTTACAATATTAGAATATTTGGAATCATATTATGATTTTTAACAAGCATCAAAAGAAGGAGACCCTTGAACAATTTATTTATATTTTATTTTAACATATAGTCTTTTAGAATATAATTATGAAATTGAAAAAGGACCCTAGACGGAATGATTCTAAACACACTTAGTCCAAGTGTTTTATAAAAATAAATTCATATACGATGTTCTGAAATAATATGTCATAAAAGATTATTTTCCAAAACTATTTCTATGTGAACGCACATATGAACCATGTTTTACACGGTTCATTTGGGAAAAGGACTCATTTGATTTTAAAGAATCTCTAAATCATTGTTGCGATGAATCAAAAATCTATCTATGTGAACAAAATTACAATTAAATGATGAGTACAGCAAGATCTAAGAACAATATTCATTATTTGTTGAATAATTATTTTAAATAATAATAAAGTGAAATGAAAAAATGATAATATATTTATGTTTTTATTAATTAATTTTTTTCATAATGATTTGTGATGAAATTTATAAGTATAAGTCAAACTTATTGGTTAAAAAATATTATGGATATTTATGAGATTTATAATAGAAGACAACCTGCATGATGGGTGACAACTTGTTATTTTGGGCATGGCCTAGGGGATGAAACCCACAACTGAAGGGAAAAAAGGGTGCATCAGTTACCATTGGCCTACATTTAGTCCCTAGTTAGTATGACCTTTTCATTTTCTATAAATAAGTTGATAAATAAAGAATAAATTTATTATTAGAATATATTTATTATCAAATTGAAATTCATGGTATTATAAAATGATTTAGAGATTATTTGAAAAATGTTATTGGAAAAGATGTTCACATTTAAGGGAACCATATATGATAAAATTTATTTAATACTAATTGATTTTATTTTTTGAGTAATGTTTGAATATAATTTTAGAATAATATATGTTTTTACTCACGAGTAATGGAAATTTGTGTTATTTATGGAAATGATTATCTTAGCTTGAAAAATATTTTATTTTTAAATTTTCATTTTTTTTTGAGGGATAGTAAGTGTGATATATTTTATTATGAGATAAATATAAAAATTTATATTCTATGAAAATGAAATCATATTCTTATACATTTTGGGTTTAGAACATCATTTGAATTTTTTTATGGATTTTAATGACTGTTATTTGTTGAATTTAATATGGTGATCTTTTTGTATTGCAATTGAATTATTTAGTTTAAAATTAGTTTTTCATCATATAATTGTTTAGTCTTTTGGTATATCTCATTTCTCATATCCCCACCATATTAGTGTTTGTTAATTTTTAAGAAATATTTAGTTAATATTTTGTGGGTTGTGTGATTCTATAGAATTTGATTCATCTTGAGTACTCATCAATAAGAGAAAAATATGAGTTTTTGGTGGAATTTCATTAATGTATGAAACTATAATATTCAAGTAAGTATATATATTTATCACATTAGTATATATAATAAAATAATTCATAAACTCTTTGAAAATGATATTATAGAAAGAAAAAATTTTCTATTTACTTTTCTACAAAAAAATGATTTATTGTTTTACCAATCACAAATTTATGGTTTTGTGACTGTTAACATTCATCAAACAATGTATTCTATCAATTATAATTCGCAACTAATGGTTTGTTTTATTTTCAATGTCCATGTTTTACTACATGGAACCCTAGTATGTGTTATCTCCAGTGACCTTCATTCTTCCACTTAAATATATTAATGCGACCGTCTCATTAATCTTATTCGGATGTTGGATTTAAATAATGATGTTTTAAAATCTTAAAACCACAAGTTTTAAATTCCATGTTCAATTTAAAAGGAAAAAATTAATTAAAGGGGGGTAGAGGAATATAACATTGGAATATTTTAAAAAGAAATACTCTGATCCATAAAATACATAATACTCCACATCCAGCATAATCAAACAATTAAATAATGTTATTTAAATGTTACCATTAAGTTTTATCATTGTAATATTACACTCAATTGAACAAATATCTCCTGGTTCAGACATGATTCCATTGATCATGAACATTTTTTATATTTCACTTATTAAATTTATTCACATTGTTATACCCGATACTCATAAATCATTAATTAAATTGGGAATCCAATAAAATTTCTATTTTCTTCACAATCCATTAAATGTAATAAAAGTGGTATATATATACTCAATAAAGATTACATGAATATATCATCCATGAAAAATTTCCACAGTACTGGATCCAATTATTGGTAAAATAATATATTCTAATATAAGATAATAAAATTAATTACTAATCATGTCTTTTACTTCTCATATAACTTTAATATATCATTATATAATATTTTCAAGACACAATGAATAATACTAATATCATTGATACTACAAAACATTATTAAATTGTAATATATAAAAACATAAATTATTCTCTATTTCATTGAATTTCCACCCATATTTCTACAGATACTATTTTTTATATTAAATATATAACACACTTAATGACTATAAAAGTAACAACCATGTGCCACAATTGCATATTCCAGGACAAAAAATAATACAAATAGTGCAAGAAATGTCCTAAATAAAGGTTACCAGCTTTTTATTAGCCAAAACATAAAACTAAAAAATGTAATACTATTACAATTATGTAATCATTCACTATTTACTTTTATGGTTTTATATGAAAATGATAATCTCTTTATAACAATGGTTCATCAAAAATTAGTTCATAATGGCCAATAAATTATCTAACTCTTACCCGGATTTCATATTACATGTTATGTCTTCAAAATATCACCTAAATTATCCAAATATGAATCTTTTCTAGACACAAATCATTTTCCTTCTATCATAATAACCTCGAGAAATATCCTATAAATTGTTACCTCAAATTAATTTCATTACTAAAAACAATATTTATAAATTATATTTTTACAATTAGTGTTATATTAGAATAAGTGCATGATAAAATAACCATATTTTGTGAGAATAAAATAATAGAATTCATTACCTTCAATAATATGATAATATATATTGAGATATTTTCAAAAACCTTATCATTGGAAAGAGTCGTTAAAATTAGAAATCATGAGAACTGTGAAATAAATATTGATCAATCGAATCATTTATAATCAATATATTTTAACCCATAATAATTATAAAAAAATTTATAAATATAAAATAAATAAATTCCCATTAAACCCTACTTAATTAATACATGAAATTGTATATGAACATGTGGAATCATTGTTTTAATAATATTAAAAATTGGATATTCGTCACAGTATCATTTTTTAAAAACATCTTTTTTACATAAAATAACCATCATAGTTAGAATTAGAATACAAATCATAATATATTACCATAATACATTCAGAGAAACCAATTCAGTTCACTACCTCCCATGTTTTGGAAATCTATTACGGTTAAATATAATATAACCAATACAATTTCAGTTGAAATAACAATTTAAATAATATAATCAAATATGCTAGGATAAAAAAAATATGTTAACTCCTTCCAATTACCAAATACAATGGAGATCTATAACTGTCTCACAAATCCAAGGTTTTGAATATACCCTCCCAAAATAAAAAACAATTCACAAAAACGATAACATATATAAAACATATAAAAGGGAGAATTATTCAATATGAAAAGTTTCGTCATAATGTAATAAGATTTTAAGTTGAAACATACATTCCTTTTGAATCCCCATATTTAAAACACACAATACATTAAACAAGTGAAATCGAGTTATTATTTAATGAAAAAGTATTCTTATAGGGAAATCTATGAATAAAATAATTTTTATAAAAATAAGAAATGTCGTCACACCATATATTATATAATAATAAAATAATTCATAATTTGACTAACTAGTTAAAAATAAATAATATCAATGATAGACTTATTGATACATTATTAAAAAAATAAATAATAAAATTTTGATGGAATCATTAAAAAAATACTCATTTTATTATATTCAACACAATGTTTTATTATAGTTTATTAATGTAAATAGCATTAAAAGATAATAAAAACATTATTAAGGAAAACAACTTTTTAAAATTTAATGTCCATAGTTAATAATATAATTTTAAAAAATTGGTGAAAACCATATTATATGAAAATATCCATGGAAACATATAAAATAATCATCACATGTATAATGAGAATGATGGATGGAAAATTAATTATATATCTACATGTCAAAAATTAATATTCTTTCAAATATTTTATAAAATGTTTTAATAGTTTCCCAGATAAAAAAAATGTTATGAAATTTAATTTTATAGAATATTAAAAATTAGTGAAATTATAGTATAAATTATATTTTGGAAATAAATTTTTTCATAAATACCATTATTAAAAATCATTTACAAAAAATTTATATAGAAGTGTATGATGCCCGAACTAAAAAAAATAATAAATTACAATCATATATAAAGGAATTTATTTTGTTTCATTAATAAATATATGTGGAAAATGGAATTAAACAAATAAAACTCATTTATAAACATATTATAATAAATGAATCATCTCTTATAAATATTAAAAAATATTATTTCCATAAAATTAATCGTGATCATAAACACTAGTAAATGAAATGAAGATTGGAGCCTGAGAATGTTTTCCCTTTGGTAAAATTTAAAACATAAGAAATGTGAATGAATAACCTCAAATGAAACATTTTCCATTATTATAATAAATATATTAATTAAATAACATTTAAATCATCTGGTAATTACACATTAAAAATATGAAACGTGATTATCATAGACACATGTACAAGAGAATGAGAATTTGAGAAACATTTACCATATAAATATTGTGTTAATGAATTATTTAATTAATAAATGAAGATATTATGATTAAAAAATATACATAAAAAACATGTCAATATGTATAATAATGTATGTTATTATTTTATTTTAATATTATAATAATTTAACAATTTTACTTAGGATATGTTATATCCAATCAACAAAATATTGGGTTAAGAATCATCATACTACATGGTTATATTCATCTCAAATCACCTTGTAATATGTAATTCAGATTAAAACATAAAATGCCATGATGTATTAATAATTCATGATATAACATGTAACATATGAAGTATATATACGGAATAAAACCAATTAGCTGCATTTTAAAAAATTACTCCTCACTAAAAAATTTTTATGATGAAATACCTTACCTTTATTCAATTAATTAATTGAAATAATTTTCAGAAATATCAAAATATGAATTAATTTATTAATTTTATAAGAACTTTTACAAGATGAATACCGTATTCATTAATCATTTATATCATTTATTTTATTGACATATATTAATGAACAAAAAAATTAGCTCAAATCATTTTTTATAGGATGTTTGTTCCATTATTACCAAATAACATTGTTTTATTGGACGTGATAAAAGGGGATAGTGTTACATAATATCTAGAGTAGTATTAGTTAAATAAAAATTAATTTTATAAATATATTATACATATATAACAAATAATGAATGATTTAATTAAATATGACACAATCATTGAGACAAAGGTTCGTACATAATCATGAGTAACATTTCCATTATTCAATGACCAGTATGGATAGAAGGTATATATTATGTTATCATATTATATTTATCATTATTTAAAATTTTAATGTTTATTTAAAGAAACAATCTTATATAGATCATAAAAATTATTTGGTGATGAAAATTGAATCACATAGCTTCATGGAGATAGTTGTGAACACAAAAGCATGACTGACACTATTAATTTTTAGTGATTAGAAATGTACAAATGCTGTTGAAACATTACTATTTAGTAACTATAAATATGTCATTAAATTCAGATAAAAACTTGTATTCCATCTTTGTAACCATCCATTAGTGGGTTGATTGAAATATTATTACACTGGTTTGCGAGGAAATACATTGATGTTTAGACATATAATGGATTCCTTTCCCCTTAGGATGATGTTATAGATAGAAGAGGCTAGAAAACTCTCATAACAAATTAACATTATTATCTCATCAATTTAATGGAATATTTTATGATGTTATAAGTTGAACTAAAAGGAAAATATTGGGTTATAGAAGATGAATCTTATTTGTAAAAATTACATTTATTAACACCTTAATAAAACCACGGATGGTATTATAACCTATATAAGTTATTTAGAAATTATATAATGATATAAAAATTTATTATGTTCTATAATTTTTGAACCAATTAGGATTTTATTTTTTTATTATGGATAATAATATTTTACATTTTATAATATTGTGGTGTTGAAATATTTCATTTACTCAAAATTTTCGATTGATATAAAATAATTTTAACATTAAATTACCATAAAATTTCTTAATAACAACGATATGATTGATATTGGTCAAAATAAACTATTATAATATACATTATAAATATTTAGAATATTTTTTTTACATTTATCAATAGTTTTAGCCCCATGTTAAACCTTTTGAAAGTTACAATGACAATAAATCATTCAACCTTTAAATATTAATTGAACTATTTTAAAATTTAAAAATATCAATAAATGATCCATGGTTTATTTAATTACAAATATTAAATAAATTGTTATTAATTTAATTTTACTATATATTTTTAGTCATATATAAATTTATTATAATTTTAAAATTTTGTAATATTCATTTATATTGATTGTAGTAACATTAATAATAAATATAAATTCGAATATGATGCATCAAAACCAATATAATATTCCATTATTATTTAAAAAAATATTTTTTTTCATTAATTATTTGAAATTAAACTATAATATATATTTTTTATAAAAATTTGTTTGGTAACAGAATAATTACTACATCAGCTTTTTGTATTAATTTACGGTAAATATTTTTTCAAAAAAAATTGAAAATAAAAAATCATGATTGAGATTAATATTTAGCATAAAATAAAAATTTCATTTTCTAACATATACAATATTTTTCCCCGTGTTAGAATTATTTATTTCATTAAAATAAGATTTCGACGTTTTTGACTTTAGCAGACATAAATTTTCATAGTAGTCAAAGTCAAATAAACATGAGTAAAATTTTTTATTACCAAATAATTTATGAGTATGGATTAAATTGAGTCATACAATAATATTCATTCTTGGGTTAGTGACATTTTATACTCCTTATAATTTTGTTTTTAAACATTAATTTTCTAACATTTTCTTTCGAGTGGAAATTATTTTTACTTTTCTTGGTATTCATAATAAAACAAATCTACATATTTTTAAATTTTTGTTCTCATTATTCCACATATGAATTCCATATTTAATTATTCAATACATATTTTTTCTATAATTAAATTTAATTTGAAATCATGAAAACATGAACAAATATAGTTTCATAAGAAATTTTCCTTCTGTAATATAAATTGTTTTTATAATAAAATAATTTATAGTAATATGTTCAATAAAACCTATTTTAATTATTTTAAATTAAAAAAAACTAAATAAAATTTAAATAAAATTAAATATATAATTTTAGTTATAAATTTCTTTAAAATCCCGGTGTTTTAAATAAAATATATATTTTTAATTATTTATCAAAATCAATATTCATATAAAACTATCAAAATTTTACCATAGGATAAATTTGATATGAATTCCTTCAAAATTATATTATGTTTATCAAATAATATTTCTATAAGATTATTAATTAATTATATTATTTTCCCATAACATATATTATAAGAAAACATATACTTGATGAATAAAATTTCATTACTAGAAATTGAGTAGTTTTTTTATAATGATTCAAAATTAATATTAATTATTATATAATATATATACATTTCAAAAAATTATGTATCTACAACTATAAATTAAAATTATTAATTTATTTTATATTTCAAATATTTTAAAAAAATATTTCTTTTTATTACATTGTGCATAGCTTGTTTTGTATTCTATCATGCATATTAATTCATTCAAAAGTATTTTATATTTCATCATAACCACATTAATAAATTTCAACCTTGTTATTTTGAACTAATTATTTATGAAATATTGGATCATATTTAATATATGATTAATGAAATCCAACTACAGATAATGTAATACAAAATAATTTTCATTAATATAGGAAAATGAAAATAAGAAGGTCATATCTAGTAAAACATAACTATGATTCCATGAATGGAAAAATTATAATGATGTGAAAATGTGGAAATATAAGAGAAATCTAACACCCATGAACGGATATAGAGTTATAAAGATTATGGTCTGGATAAATTTTGCAACAAAATCTGAAGTCTTCCATGGGTGGACACACAATCGATTCCTTATAAATGAATATAATATGAAATTATAATTTTTCAGGATACTTTTACATAGATTTTTGGACTTACTTTTCCATATTGAATAATCTAATAATGAAAAATACTTGGTATAAAAATATGATTCATTTAATCAATTTATACTAAATACTAATCTTTTATCTAAATTATGAGTGTTTGAGAATTATATTTTTATATTTTATGTAAAAATATGATCTTCAATATGATTATATACTTAAAATAAAAAGCATATCATGTTATTTATCGAGTCCTTAGACATTTTCAAAAACCAAAATTGAAGTAAAATAGTGATATCATTACAAAAAAAGAATAAATGATCACAAATAATTAATCTCTAATTCCTACAAAAATATTTTCAAAGAACATTAATTAAATTTTAACCATCAAATTTCCATAAAATATTTTATAAAAATATTCAATCAATAATAAAATGAATGAGTCAATCTAATGTTCTTAGAAAATAAATTTCTCATTTATCAGGAAATATCATCAATAACTGATGATGTCTCATACAATATATTTAAATTCTATAGTCATATAATGACCAATATATGATAATCATTTAAATATTTTACATTAACCACCATAAAGATGCATAAATATCATATATGCACCTAAAATATTATTCACCTCTTCAAATCAATTAACATCCCATAATGATTTATTTAACATAATCATATTAGGATCCCAAAATAGTAGACATCATTGAAAATATAATAATCTCCTAATCACTTAATCACATTCAATATTTGGATACCTATATAAGAAAACCATTGTTACCAAATATAGTTAATAAAAAATAATTTCATAATAACCATGGTATCAAATATCATTGTGGTAAGAACTGTAACCCTATCACCCTTTGGTTGAGCGTCAATTACCTATGGAATTTTTAGATGATATGAGTAGTTTCTCTCTATACATGTTTTCTATTCTCTAAAAATATATACTTATTATAACATTCCGATGAGTCTCCATATATCATATAAAACCATTGTATTAACAATAAAATTAAATCTTTTAGACACAACATTTAAATCATTTTTCATAAAATTAATCCTAATTTTAACCATATGAGTAAAAAATAAATTATTAATATGTGAACTACATCTTCTTCTGATGTTTGATAGCGGGGGTTTAATTTATTTTTAAATCATTCAATTTTTTTCTACCATGTTCTAAAACACTTTTGAAACTCTCAATGGTTCCCAAAACCATAATTGTGAACAAACCATATTTCAAAAGTAAGGTAGTCAATTAGTGTTTGAGACACATCAATACATTGTAAAACAAATTAGATTAGAGGATGTGAGGTTATGTCCATAAAAAAAAATTTACAAGGATAATTGGGACCAACATTAAATTTTTTCTTAATGATATATTCCTGATTCACATCATATTCTCGAGACTAGATTATTTATGCTAACAAATTGATCATGTTTAGAATTCATCCAACTATAATGGATTTTATATTTATGACTGAATCTATCATTATATGAAATTATTCATATGACTTATATTAATTGGAATTGTTTTATATATTGAATCCATATATCCAGTCAGTCATGATCTTATTACCATATTGGGGTAATAATATTATGATGATCGGATTGAAACATTATAACGTGTCCTATAAATCATGCATATGACATGAATAAAATCCCATATATTTCAAGGAAAAATAGATATTTTACATCACATATAATGGAAATATATGATAGAACATATACATTAGGTTTTTATTGTCTGGTTTTGGAAGGTTCCCTACATATCTTATTTTTGGAAGAAATAAGAGTTATCATAGTTTAATTGGTGGTGTTCCATAATATGACCATTTGAAAGGGTCATAATGTCACATGAAAACTAATTTTTATGTTCTACTACATGCTTTGTATAACCTTATAGTATACATGACATGCATGGGGTGTCTATATTACAAGTCTGAGTATGTGCAATCATTTCAGTGTTGTCTAGTTGAAATTTCCAAAGACTATCACATGATCTATTTTACTTTTCTTAAGGATATCACATAATATGAAGGGAATTTCACAATGAAATCATATGATAAAAACTATATATTTTGGGGAAATTTCATGATATGGTTATATTTTCAGTTGTATATCATGATTCGAAACTAACATGTTGAGGAGGATATCAAATGTTAAATACTAACATTTTGGGTTCTATTTCAGAACACAAATGACATGTTATCTTGCTACCGAATGGATCTCTATATGCATAATTTAAAATTCACATTACTGTATTGAAATTTATAGGATATTTTCATAATGTGTATAACATTTCTGTGGGGGTCCACTGGACAAAGATGACACGTTAGAGGGAAATTTTCAAACATGGAGACATGACCTAGCAAAACCTCATAACTTTGGAGAAATGTTTTTTTGAAAAATAAAAACCTAGTTAACATGTCATGGGTTCATCTAATACCTTAGGTGAACCATTAAAAGTAAATATAATATATTTATTTCAATCCTGGTGGACCTTTCAATACTATGGTTTCACACTCTGAGCACATCAGATAAATTTTATGACATATATAAGGGATATTACTTAGTCCAACTGGATTTTTTGAAAAAGTGATTCACGACTTTAGGGTCATATATTATGTTTTTTTGCATGATCTGGGAATTAAAGGTGATGGTAATGAATATTATATTACCCTCATTTTCATAAGTAATCAGTCATTTATAGTCTTTATAATTGCATTTATTTTTTATGTACCCCATGGTTAGTGTACTGTTAATTTAATTTCTGTTTTATGTGACTTTTTCGACATGTGGGGACCCATTCACATAATCATTGAGTCATTTTAAAGGTAATTCAAGTTATCTATATAGTGATATTTAAAATATCATAATAAAGAAATGTGATACCTTATGTTATTCCATAAATATTGTATTGTATATGACCATTGAATTCTTGTGACTACATGATATGATTAATTTGATATTATCATCCTGTGTAGATGTATTTCATTATCAATGTCTGTGTTATCTGGTGAGTGGAAGGATTTATAGTCCTCATTTCCCTAGTACTTTGCATCCTTAGGCATCACATATCTAAAAAATATGAGATGGTGTCAGATGATGGATTTTAGAATCACATGATCCACATGATCCTATCGTGATACATCCATGATGTTCCATGATGTTCAATGACCATTATAATGTTCCATTATCACTATGTCTACTGGACCCCATCTAATCAATGTGATTTAATCTATATATATTGATATGTAATGGAACATTCATAATTCTATGTTGATATGTCTAAGAAACATCATGATATCAGGATTCCCATGGAATTGAGTTCATGAGATCAAAGATGACTATTATGACATACGTCATGAGGAAAAGGCGGCTTCTCAAGCTGTCTACATAGGACCAGGATGAAATTTCTACGGACTATTTTGAGGACATGGTAGAATGTAATGGGGGTTTCGATAGATTTGTAATGACCACCTATTGAATATAACCCTATTTTTATGAAAAAAATAAAATCATCCAATCATAATAAACTTCAACCTTTTTTATTTATTATTTCCTTATTTATTTGAAAAGGATAATAGATCTAATTATTCTATTCCAGTTTTATCGAGGAAAATCAATCTCTTTGGTTGTGGTATGTAATTATACCAATGATGGGTCTCACGGTTACTTTTGAGCATCAACATGGAATCACAATATTTTTTTATACTTATTGGGGTTTCATATTTCGGAATGATCATGTAAGAGTTCATTCATATGACGACAGTGACTTTCCAACACTCTATTTTGTGATAAATACCACATATTTCTAAGGGAATTAAGTGGTATTTTTTATCATATATGAATATCATGGTAATATCAATGTAACAAACCATCACATAAATAATCATCCTTTCTAATACTTTTTTTACAAAGGGGATCTAGATGATTTTCAGGTGTCTTCTAGCTGACAAGTCACATGATGAAAAGAAGCTCAAAATGAATCACTGGTATGATCATTAGTAATTGTCATGATTCCAACATATAATAGGAATGAATATCAGTGGGGATCATTGATACCAAGAGTGATTCATTCACTATACATTTATCATTGAAATTATATTCTGAATGTCTTGGGATTAGGGTTCATTTTAATGGTTACACAATTTACATGAGTCTTATTCCTTTTCATATTTTTTTGGGAAAAAATAATACCCATTCATTGATAATTTATTCCATTATTTATTTTCCAATGATCATTTGAAGAGGGTAAAAAATACACCAATGTAAGGAGAAATGTGCTAAAGGACAAATAAAGAAATGATTAATTTAAATTCCCTTTGGATTCCATGGGGATGCTTCAAATCTGTGTCTTCATAGACATTTTTAATCTCATCTGACCATCGATTTTTTGTGATGTTCAAAGTAATTAGGGAGGTGGGGGGAGGGACATTCCATAAGTGGTATCAAAATTATATATATTTCAAGATATTATCCATTGTGTTCTTATTCACTAAACCAAACCGAATGATCTCATTTTCAAGAAGAATTTGGGACAACAAATCATATGATATTTTCCCAAGAGGTGATCATAATATTATTTCATGAAAGTCACTTGTGTGATCTGATTGTTTGATCTGATTTTCCTTATAAATTTTCATAAAAAAAATATTTCAAGATAATTATAATTAATTTTCAAGAACCATGACCCAAGTGCATATTCATATAATTGTCATTTATCTTTACATGATCCACTGGTTTAGGCTCATGTTCACATAGATAATTATATGGTTCATGAGACCATAACATGGTCATGTGATTACGATTGATATGACTATCCACAAGGTTTATAGATTCTCCATGCTTCTTGATATCCGTGATATCTCCATGAATTTTGTAGTTTGAATGATCACCATGGGTCATGCTGTTATCATGATATGTATTTGGTAATGTAATAATAAGTCTTGTTATTGGTCTTGTGATTCACATGATGATGTCAAAGTCATGAAACTCCTTGTATTGTATTAATCTATTTTCTGATATGTCTTAATTTTATTTATACATTTGGATTCTACTTTTAGTTAATCATCAACCATAACTACATAGAGGTCCACGATTTTTGGGAACTGTAACAAGGATACATAGTATCTTGTTCTCTTCTAACAAACAGATTCTAAAAAGGATTCCCTAGTATTATCTTCTAATATATCCTTTATCACACTTTCATACCATTTATGGAATAATGTTTTTGGATAACTAATAAATTCCCACTAATGACAACAATATAACATTACTATTCTTCAAATATTTCCAAGATTACATTCAAATGATGATATCTGAAGACAATCAACTTGTCATTGTACAATCACATTGGTTTTCATACTTGTTGAAAAAATACCATAAGGATTAAAAAAGTTCTAGTTATTTTTTCAAGCCTATTTCTCAAAAATATTCGAGAATATTTCTTTTCATCATTATTTTTTGAAAATAAATTTTAGCTCAAAACGGTTCTTTCACGACCCGACCCAACGGGGCTCGATCCGTGACTCCCCAAGCCCACCTCTAATAGGCCAGGGGCTGGCGACCAGCGCTGAGTAGGCTATCACACACATTGGAGGCATTAGCATAA
Source organism: Viscum album (assembly GCA_963277665.1). NCBI lineage: Eukaryota > Viridiplantae > Streptophyta > Magnoliopsida > Santalales > Viscaceae > Viscum > Viscum album. Next base: position 2,029,633,704 of record OY728135.1, read on the forward strand.
GGTACCTGTACACACGCACCCACAAACACCTCTATGGAACAGTGCAGAGATATAGAAACTAAAAACTAAAATGCATGCATACATCTATCCCCAACCAGAGTACAACAGAAGTACAAAAGGAAAAAACAGGGTCCACCAATGGAAAACTATAAAAGTGCATCCAACCTGCTCTGAAGAAGGGGAACGCTGCCACAAACACCCGCCGGAAAGCTCCCTTGGCACAGCTCTGGTAAACACCCTGGTCAACACGCTCACTAAGCTCTGCCTGCTCCGGGTCCTCCTGGGACTCCGTCGAAAGGTCTGTGGTCTTCACAAGACACAAACATATGTGGGAAAAGCCTGTGCAGGGGTGAGTATAAACATACTCAGTAGGAACCCCAAAAACCCAAAACCCAAGGGAGAAACTGAAAGGCAACATTCCGCTCAACCCAGCCATAGGGAACCCAGACGAGAGAGACAATCCATATCGTGACCATCCTCAGCTAAACACAACTAGTCGGCTCAGCTCAGCTCAGGTGTATGCCCGTACATACACCTTGAACATACCAGATATACTCAACTCACGCCACAAAGCCACAAGAGGTACCGACCTCGTCACCATCAACTTCCATAACCAGGAGAGTACAACACACAATCACTGTCATCCCAGATGACACTCATCCAAGAGATACACTCCATCGAGTTTCTCACAAACCTCTCAGACGCTCACCCGAGAGATCACGCTCGTCGGTTGGCATCACTGAGGAAAACTCGCTGAAACAACAGAACCACCAAACTCCTCGGATAGGGGATCACCGCTAGGGTCCGCTAGAGGATACCAAGACCCACTCTGTTAGACATAGCTCATAGATAGAGGATCACTCCCTGGGTCCGCTAGGGGATACCACGACCCGATCTGGCATAAGTAGTTCTCACAAATAGGGGATCACACCCAGGATCCGCTGGGGGATACCACAACCCGATCTGGCACTCAACAGAAACTCCACACTCAGATAGAGGATCATCATCCATATAAATATTGTCACGACAATACAGGAACCCTATCAGGTATAACTCATGATGTAGGGGACCGAACCGACGATGCCTCAACCCTACCAAAACCACGCGCTGAGTAGGGGATCACATAACCAACAATACCGCAACCCTACTATAAACCTCATGCAGAGTAGGGGATCGTATACCCGACGATGCCACAACCCTATTGAGCACGGCCCACCGCATAGGGGATCATATTTCTGCTGATGTCACAAACCCTACGGGGTTAACCTGCTAGATAGGGGATCACTGCCCGTAAATAAGCGGTCACAACGACACCAAGAACCCAATCTAGGGTAAAGATGCTAGAGGATCCACTCCAGGACCACTGCAGGGATACCACATCTCGAACGGTTTAAACATCCCATCGAGAGGATCACAAACCCTTACGAAGGTTGTGATGCCACCTGAACCCTCGTAGGAACAAACCAAGGGAGAAACCTCAACCATTGCTGGTCCAAATGTCGTTACCCCAAGCGACCCACCACAACGCCACATTGCGCACATCCTACGCCAAAACCGGGGCCACCATCACGTTCCACGCGGAAAAACATGCAGGATAGGCTGTTTACTCGCCCGAAACGGAGTACCGGTGAAAAAGGCACTATTCACCGTAGCTAGCCCGTGCAGGGCCCACACAACAATCCCGAAACTCATCGAGCAGATGATACCACGACGATGCCCTCAGAAAAACAAGCCGAATCGACTACTCACTCATCCAAAACGGACACCCAATGAAAAAGGTGCTATTCACCGAAGGCCATCTCGGGTGGGGCCCATGCCTGGATTCTGAAACTCATCGAACGGATTGCACCATTGTGATCCCCTAGGAAAAACACAAAGGATCGACTATTCATCCGCCAAAATCGAACTCCTGGTGCAAAAGCTACGTTTCACAACAAACGCCAAAACCCAGCCTCATGGGGCCCTCACCCCGTTCACAGTCCCAACACCTGGAAACCATCTCAAAAAGTCCTTTGTACCATCAGGGTCTCAACGCCACTGACGACACGTCACTCAGACTCTCCGGGTAGAAGTTACAACGGCCCGAAGTTGTAAAATAATAAAATAATATTATTTTATACGACGTTTCTAACTCCCGGGCCACGATACCGAACCCTTAAACCCATAAAGTGAGTTCAAAAGGTCCGTCTCAACGCAAGGAGCGTGTCGCTGCAAACGGCTCGCAAATTGGAGTTACGGTTTGCGAGTTACGGGGGTTTAATGAACCCCTGGAAAATCATGGTCGGACCACCGCCAGCCTCGATGGAAACCACCGTGCCGCCGCCGGATTCTGCCGCGCCGCCGCCGCCGCCACCAGAAACCACCGCCGCGCCACCGCGCCGTCACCGGATTCCGCCAAGGCCACTGACCGTCGTCGCCGGAAAACCAGTTTTTCGTCGGAAAACTTCCTGGAGCCACCGGGAGCACCCCGGTGCTCCAAATTCAGATCCGAAACATGTTTTGGAAATCTTGGGACCCGAACTATACAACCCTTACGAAAATTTGAAGGAAAACATCACAAAAATGGGATCCGGGATTGTAAAACTCAAACCGCCTACCTCGTGGGCGAAACGCCGACGTTCTGCCTTAGATCCGCGCTCCAGAGCTTCGGTTGCGCGCTCCTGGAATGTCCGTCATTGAATTCCGAGCTAATGGGTGATTCCTTTGCTCGATTCGACGGAGCGGTGACGAAGAATGATAAAGAACATCGAGAGGAACAATAAAGGGGGGGGGTGATATTTATATCAGCCGCCCGCCGGTGAAAAACCCGCCTCGGTCCCGACGCCCGATTCGAACAAAAGTTAAGTCACTCCTAGGGTAAACGCGTCGTTATGAAAGCAACGGTGGACTCGGATTTTCCATCCGAGACTCCGTTCAGAATTTATTTGAGCCGACAATCGCACACTAACTTCTCCATTTTATTTCGAAAACGCCCCTGGTTTCGTTCCATGCCCGCAATGTTTACACCTCACCTTGGGTAAACGACACGTTCCAGACGCAACTGTGCCCTCAGATTTCCGTTCTGAGCTACCGTTTAGGAGATATCACACCCCTTCCACGTGCATAGTATAAAAATACTTAATATTTTTATAAAATTAATTCCTGACACACTGGGTCTCGGAATCGCACGCCGTCTTCGCGCCTAACTCTATAATTATTCATATAAATATTCCAAAGTATGACAAGGTCAAAAACCTGAGTCTCTACATCCTCCCCCCCCTTTGAACTTTTCATCCCCGAAAAGCCTTAAGAACAAGGAAAGAAACTGGACTCTTAACTGGGTCTTACACACCAGTGAGTTCAACCACAAACGCCAATGCCTGAACACATAAGTTAGAGGGACACATCCACCACACCTCAACACTATCCGCTTTGGGCGGCACTGACTCGCCCTCACGGTTTTAATCGCGTCACAAAAACGTGTCTCGGTGGGGGAAGGATCCCTCTTCCTCACGCATTCGACGCATGCGGAACAACTCCCACACAGGGTCTTACAAATGCCCTGAACAAGACTCAAGCAAGCAACAAAAGGAAAGATTACTGCTAAACAGTGTCTATCAAACTACTGCAGTAAGTAGAAAAGACACAAGGCGTACCTCTATCCATCCGCGGAGCCTCTGGGTCAACAGCCTCTAGGGCATGCAGCTGTCCTCGCCCTCGGCCAACAGCTCCCTGAGCTTGGCGTGGACCACCTGGGGGTGGGGGTGGTGGAAAGTGAAACCGCCTACCACGTCCTCCTACTGCACCCGCTCCGCCACCCTGCGGACCTCCTTGCTCGAGACGCTGCCTCTGGCAAGGTGGCCCATCGACCAAATCCCACTCAGCAGCACGTCGAGTCGGACAATATCGAGCAAGATGTCCCCAACCGTCGCAAGCGTAACAACGCCTCTCTTGCGGCTAACCAAAACTGGCATGTGAGCCCTGTGAGCCCTGAGGCTCAGATCCTCCATCCTGGGGTCGCCTCTTGAAACGTCGGCCACGTCCAGACCCCTGAGTCTGTCGTCGGCTACCAGATGTCGAACCGACTGAAAAAGTCTTAGCTCTATAGTTCCCAGCACTAACAGGGGGAATCTGCTCAGCCTGAAAACTCTCCACCACCAACGCTCGCTCCAGCACTCCAGCATAGGTCGGCAGGCACAAGGAAACCACACCTGCTCGAATGTCCCTTAGTAAGCCCTAATCGAAGGCCCAAGCCCTAAATAACGGGTCTCGAACCATATCTAGGGAGTAGCACGACAGGTCTGTAAACCTCGCTGAGTACTCCGACATAGTCATGCTCTCCTGTCGAAGCTGCAGAAGCTCCTGGATCTGCACTGACCTCAGTGTCACCGGATAAAACTCCCCCCTGATGAGCCGCTCAAATTATTCCCATGTGAGAGTCTCCTCATCATGGGACTACGTCACCAAACTCCACCATCGCCTGGCAGAACCCTACAGAAGGCTCGCAGCTAGGACAACCATCTGATCTGGAGGTGTCCTCACTAGGCGGAAAACTTAGGTGACTGCCTCAAGCCAGTCATCAGCTGCCTGGGGGTCTGGATCACCCTGGAACCTCAGAGGTCACTGCCTCTGGAACTCGTGCAACGCACTCAGCCTGCGCGCAACCTCGTCCTACACCACCGCCAAAACCAGCTGCTCGACAGGTGGTGGCTCAACTGGAAGACCACCTGGAGGTGCAACCTCATAACCTGTGTCCTGCTCCACAACCTCTACACGGGGCGGGTCATCAGCACAATCCTGCTATGGAACCCTCGCTGGCTGTCGTCGTGGAGGCATCCTGAAATACATTCAAGGCACACCACAGTCAAAGAGTTTATCTGGAGAGCTGACTCAAGTAGGGAAAGGAAAACCCAAAAACCCATTCCTATATGATGCATGTACCATTATGTCCCCGTGATCAGTGTACGAATGTCCAGAGTCGAAAGGCGGGTTATCAGAGTCCTGGTGTGTGGATATGTCGGCCGCCGCACCAACACTGGAGTCCCTGGCCTGAAAGCTGAACTCGAAACATCCTAACACCACCGCTATGCAACCCAAACCAAACTCAAAGCTAGACCAGCTACGCTCTGAGATCCCAAAGGTGGAACCTCCTCTAATACCACTCTGTCATGACCCGACCCAACGGGGCTCGAGCCGCGACTCCCCAAGCCCGCGTCCAATAGGCCAGGGGCTGGCGACCAGCGCCGATTAGGCTATCACACACATGAGAGGCATTAGCCTAAGGTACCTGTACACACGCACCCACAAACACCTCCATGAAACAGTGCAGAGATATAGAAACTAAAAATTAAAATGCATGCATACATATATCCCAAACCAGAGTACAGCAGAAGTAAAAAAGGGAAAAATAGGTCCCACCAAAAGAAAACTACAAAAGCACATCCAACCTGCTCTGAAGAAGGGGAACACTGCCATAAACACCCACCGGAAAGCTCCCTCGGCACAACTCCGGTAAACACCCCGGTCAACACGCTCACTAAGCTCCGCCTGCTCCGAGTCCTTTTGGGAATCCATCGAAAAGCCAATGGTCTGCACAAGACACAAACATGTGCGGGCAAAGCCCGTGTAGGGGTGAGTATATACATACTCAGTAGGCACCCCAAAAACCCAAAACCCAAGGGAGCAACTGAAAGGAAACAGTCCGTTCAACCCAGACAGAGGGAACCGAGACGAGAGAGAAACTCCATCTCGTGACAATCCTCGACTAAACTCAACTAGTTAGCTCAGCTCAGCTCAGGTGTATGCCCCTACATACACCTTGAACATACCAGATATACTCAACTCACGCCACAAAGCCACAAGAGGTACCGACCTCGTCACCATCAACTGTCCCAACCAGTACAGTACACCACACGATCACTGCCATCCCAGATGACACTCAACCGAGAGATACAATCCAGCGGGTTTCTCACAAACCTCTCAGACGCTCACCCGAGAGATCACGGTCGTCGTTTGGAATCACTGAGGAAAACTCACTGAAACAACAAAACCACCAAACTCCTCAGATAGGGGATTGTCGCTAGGGTCTAATAGGGGATACCAAGACCCACTCCGGTAGATGTATCTCACAGATAGGGGATCACTCCCAGGGTCCATTGGGGGATACCACGACCCGATCTAGCATACGTAGTTCTCACAGATAGGGGATCTCACCCAGGATCCGCTGGGGGATACCAAAACCCGATCTGTCACTCGACAGAAACTCCACAATCAGATAGAGGATCATCGTCCATATAAAGATGGTCACGACGATACCGGAACCCTATCTGGTATAACTCGCGATGTAGGGGATTGAACCGACGATGCCGCAACACTAGTGAAACTGCGCGCTAAGTAGGGGATCACATAACCAACGATACTACAACCCTACTATAAACCTCATGCTGAGTAGGGGGTCGTATACTCGACGATGCCACAACCCTACTGAGCATGGCCCACCGCGCAGGGGATCATATTTCTGATGATTCCACAAACCCTACGGGGTTAACCTGCTAGATAAGGGATCACCACCTGTAAATAAGTGGTCACAGCGATACCAAGAACCCGATCTAGGGTAAAGATGCTAGAGGATCCACTCTGGGCCCACCTGAGGGATACCCCAACTCTAACAGTTTAAAAATCTCATCGAGAGGATCAAAAACCCATACAAAGGTTGTGATGCCACGCGAACCCTCGTAGGAACGAACCAAGGGAGAACCCTCAACCACTGTTGGTCCAAACGTCGCCAACCCGAGTGACCCGCCACAACGCCACATTGCGCACCTCCTAGGCCAAAACCGGGGCCACCATCGCGTTCCACGTGGAAAAACATGCAGGATAGGCTGTTTACTCGCACGAAACGGAGAAACAGTAAAAAATTCACTATTCACCATAGCTAGCTCGTGCGGGGCCCACACAATGATCCTGAAACTCATCAAACGGACCCTACTACGACGATCCCCTCGAAAAAACAAGCCGAATCGACTACTCGCTCGTCCAAAATGTACACCAGGTGAAAAAGGTACTATTCACTGAAGGCCAGCTCGGGTGGGGACCACGCTTGGATTCCAAAACTCATCGAACAGATTTCACCATTGCGATCCCCTGAGAAAAACACACAGGATCGACTATTCATCCGCCAAAATCGGACTCCTGGTGCAAAAGCTGCGTTTCTCCGCAAACCCCAAAACTCAGCCTCGTGGGGCCCGCACCCTGTTCACTGTCCCAACACCTGGAAACCATCTCAAAAAGTCCGTCATACCATCAGGGTCTCAACGCCACTGACGTCACGTCAATCAGACGCTCCGGGTAGAAGTTACAACGGCCCGAAGTCGTAAAATAATAAAATAATATTATTTTATACGACGTTTCTAACTCCTGGGCCACGATACTGAACCCATAAACAATCAAAGTGCGTTCAAAAGGTTCGTCTCGACGCAAGGATCGCGTCGCCACAAACGGCTCGCAAATCGGAGTTACAGTTTGTGAGTTATGGGGGTTTAAAGAACCCCCGGAAAATCCCGGCCGGACCACCGCCAGCCTCGCCGGAAACCACCGTGTCGCCGCCGGATTCCGTCGCGCTGCCGCCGCTGCTACCGGAAACCGCCGCCGCGCCATCGCCGGATTCCGCCATGGCCACCGCCCGTCGTCGCCGGAAAACCGGGTTTTCGCCGGAAAACTTACAGGAGCCACCGGGAGCACCCCGGTGCTCCAAATTTAGATCTAAAACATGTTTTGGAAAGCTCGGGACCCGAACTATACAACCCTTATGAAAATATGAAGGAAAACATCACAAAAATGGGATCCAGGATTGTAAAACTCAAACCGCCTACCTCACGGGCGAAACACCGACGTTCTGCCTTAGATCCGCGCTCCAGAGCTTCCGCTGCGCGCTCCTGGAACGTCCGCCGTCAAATTCTGAGCTCGTGGGCGCTTCGTTTGCTTGATTCGACGGAGCGGCGGCGAAGAATGACAAAGAACGTCAAGAGGAACGGTAAAGGGGGGGGGGGGCGCTGATATTTATATCAACCGCCTGCCGGCGCCAAGCCCGCCTCGGACCCGACGCCAGATGCGAACAAAAGTAAGGCCACTGCTAGGGTAAACGCACCATTTTGAACACAACGATGGACTCAGATTTCCCATCCGAGACTCCGTTCAGATGTTATTTGAGCCGAAAATTGCACACTAACTTCTCCATTTAATTACGAAAACGCCCCTGGTGGCGTTTCTCACCGCAGGCCCGCGCCCGCAAAGTTTACACCTTGCTTAGGGTAAACGGCACGTTCCAGACGCAACCATGCCCCCAGATTCCCATTCTGAGCTACCGTTTAGGAGCTATCACACCCCCACCATGTGCATAGTATAAAAATACTTAATATTTTCATAAAATTAATTCTGGGAAAACCGGGCCTCGGAATCACACGCCGTCTTCGCTCCTAACTCTGGAATTCTTCGTAGAAATATTCCAAAGTCTGACAGGGTCAAAAACCCGAGTCGTTACAGGGTCATACAGTCTTGTGGGAATTTTTCTATTTAATTATCTTTTGACTTTTTTGTTAGATAGAGATCATCAAAATTTCTTGATCAACTACTGAATATTAAACATTATTATTCTCTATCGGCATCCTATATCATCATTTATAATCAATCATATCTCTATAAATAACTAATTATCATTGTTTTCATGGAAGTTAATTCAGTCCATCCATCCCTATGAGAAAAATGAATCATTTTTTTTGGATATTTACAAAATGAGTGGGATATCACCCCTCGTGGATATATAAAATGAGTTCCTTCCATTAATGGATATCCGAGATAAGAAGAAAAAATTCTAGTATTATCGTGATACATTGTTAAAATTTTAAAATAGAAACTAAAGATGAATCTTAATAGGTGATGAATCATCTACTTGATAGACTAGATCAACATATTTCTCTTTGGTAGTGGAGATCATATGACTATGATATGTCATCAACAGTACACATCCAAAAATGTCAATGATATTTCTAGATCATAGACGTAAAGCATAGAATTTCTTGAAGAATCTATATAAGGATTCATGATGATACTAATCATATATAAGAGGCATTGGATGGTGTTTTTCAGGGGTATGCAGAAGAATGTAAACAATTTCATAGTTTGGGATTAAAATTTTGGAATCTATGTTGGCACACTTGTGATTGATGTCTGATTTATAGAGGGGTGACCTATTAATGTATAAATACAAAATAAATATTCCCCTACAAACACTTATATGTTTTGGGTCATGAAAATCACCCTGATATGATTGTAAGATGCATCTAGTTCATAATTGGATGTATAAGAGAGTATTTCAGGAACTAAAAATAGCACAATACTAATCCTATCCCTATTTCCAAGATACAGAATATGATATTGAATATTTATAGTGTTGATATAATACCTTTAGGACAAGATGTTTTTTTGAAATGATGACCACTTTGAACCTTTAAACTTTATGACTAATCCCACAATGATAGTGGAAATTATCGATAATTTTGGTAGTTTCTTCAATAAATAATCCTAAAATTATATTGGATTAGGATGTGGTTCTATTAACCTATTACAATGAGTTGAATAATTTCAATCCATATACCCCTTATCGGTTCAACATCAAATTTGGTTGAATTCAATGGGTTTCTAATATATCATCAGATGACATATGGGTAGAGTGACATCACATTATTATACACCAATTTAGTATTACAATGTCATATGTGGATACAAATAATGAGATTATACATCCACATATTAGAAACTATCTATTTCTATAATTTTATTATTATTAGTCTTTGGTGGAAGGAGACCTATGTTGTGCTTTGGATAGGATGGTCCAATAGGAAAAAACATGTTTTATATGTTTCCTCCTATTTGTAGCAACAATATAGTTTATTCTCGTCTTAGATGAGACTTTGACGAAATATTTGAGTACCATCCCCTTAGAGGGGAGATTTTATTGATTAATATTACCCTTTAATATGATATATTGATGATGTATAATTTATTAAAAGAGAACATATTACTTCATCTCATTATTATTTTTCAGCTCAGCTAATTTTCCACTAATATTATTTACCTACCCCAAATATTGTAGAGGAAAAATGTGATACAAAATAATTTTTTGTCATATTAAAAACATGAAAACTAATTCCCCTCTAGGAATTTTAATCTGACTATGATAAATTAATTCAAAAGATCATTTATTATTTTTTGGTTGATGGATTTGATAACTATATTTTAGAAGAAATCATGCGACAAAATTTACGGTCACAAAAATAGATATATAGTATTAAAATGTTCTTTCTTGATTTTAGTGATGGGACTAAATTGGTATAAGAAATAATGGATGTCCAAGATAATCATGAATAAGGGCATAAGATAATATTAGATCTGTATTCCCTAATGGACTCCTTGATATCACATATAGTGTTTCATGAGTTGAAGATATATATATCAAATTCTGATATTTTATCATCATAATACACACTGAAAATTAAACAAGGAAAATTTGAGGATATTCCTTTTATTTTTGAGACCATTCTTCCACGGGTAGTATTTGATGATTCTAGTAATTTATTGCTTCTTCCCTAATCGATGCTTCTCACTTGGTAGTCACCGACTAGAAAAACACAATCGATCAAATCATTCTGATATTATTTTAAAATTTTCTTTTCTCAATAAATTCATTGGGATGATCTAAAATTTGGATATTCCATCAATTTTTCACTCTATCATTGAATTAAAATTAATATATTTTCACCTTTATTACATCATTCCTGATGTGTATGAATTTTAATTGATCTGCGGTTCGATAGACCATATGTAACAACCATTTTAATAAAATCATGTAACTCTATATTCATGGATTTGAATGTATGAACAACAAAAGATATTTCTCAAGAATTGATACCAAGTTCCCACAATCATGAGATTCCAAAGTGATGTATATTTTCAATTTATCTCAAGATCACATAATTAAAAATATAAATTTTTGTAAAATATATATCCATGATGGAGAATTATCCCTGTATTAATTAATATAGTATACATAAATGAATATGATTTTTTATGTACGGTGATAAATGTTGATCTCTTTAATTGGTATATTTTGTCATACATAATGGATTAGTGTACTCAAATATTCTTATATCAAACCCATTAGCAGGAATAGACTCATCTTTTTAATAGCACTCCCTCATATGGGTGATTGAAATAACATGTTTTGTGGATTTTCTAATTGAATATTTTAGGTTCTTTAAAACTAGACCACTATTGTGTGGTAATTTAGTGTCATTTATCTAATGCCTTGTATTGATGTTTAAGGTTCTCTTAAATAATAATATTTTTTCCCTATAATTTTGTTACGTTTATCTCAAACCATCATTTTTTGTAGTTTATGTAATAATAGCTAAGTCATTATGTATTTTTAGTTTAGTGTCTTTTAGATCCTAACATTATTTTTTTTTTATTTTCTTTTACCTCAGACCCTAGTTTTTGGTAATTTATGATCTCTTATAACATACATTCTGTTATTAAAGATTATGTTCATTTAATTCATACATGAATATTTGATATTTTTTAAATAAATGATACTAGGTGTTGATATATGAATATTTAATGTGAAGAAGACATGAAAGTGATTACCTAAAATACCCATAGGTTATGAGTTCTCCCTTAGAGTTTCTACGGAAAATGATGATTAGAGTTCCTTTATTTTATAGAATATATTCCACTAGCCAGTTGGACAAAGACCATATGTGTTTATCAAATGGTCAAACACTGGTGTCCATACTCATCACCTAGAAAAATATACAATTTTAGATGAGGGGTGGGTGTAAAATAAAATATTATATAATATTTTTAAACATGGATATATGGAGTATGTTTAGTGTAATTCATTAAAAAAATATTGGGCAAATGAATGTAAAATTTTAAAATCACATTGGGGGTTAAACAAAATACCCTGAGTTGTGGGATTATTCGATGATGTTTTACTGGATAATGAGGATCATAATTAATTTTATATAAGGAATTTACTTCTCTAGATATTATATATAAACTATTATTCATGTTTCCATAGGGATTACAAGAATAATCAAGGATAAATGATACTTACTCTTTTCTGGGGGTGGGGAATGAATGATAGGTGATGAATAAATCATCTAGATGAAATCATGGGAAATTAACAGAATAACTATTTGAAAATGGTTCAAAAACCATGGTGTTTGATTTTATTTTTAATAGGAATCTTAGGCCTTCTTCCATGTAGTATCAAGTAACATGATGTGAATCATTGAAATATTTGGAAATGGAGTAACAAATTATTTCATTGAGAAAGGATACGATGCACCTTGATCTAAAATTGAGAATATCAAATCAACTTGAATGATATTGTTATGTAGATTTTAAATAATGGCCTGTTATGATCAGTTCATGATGATTTTATGGGAAAATCATTTCAATTATAACATAGAACACCGTGTGATTCTAGATTCATGTACAATAATGTGATGGTTTACAAGTATCATAAAGCCCTATTTTCAAGATAATGGCACATTTAGTTGATGGTCAGGATATCATTTGTAAAACACATAGGCATATATGTATGGTCAATAAAAGGGTCACTTGAATCTAATTATCCTCATCGATGGTCTATATATTATTAATTTTTATATTATTATGGAAAATCATAAAGTGTGATTTTTTAGATACATATTATTAATGAAGGGTTTCATTTTCATATATTTTTTCACCACCTACTAAAATGTTTTCATGGAATGGAAATTTGAAACAATTTTACTCTATAATTTTCATTACTAGGGTGGTCAACTAGAAAGGATCAACTCATAAATGGTCTAAAAATGTTCCATAATAGATTTATTCCTCATTAATTTTAAATTTAATTATTTTAAAATGTCTAGAGAGAATGATTTTAGTGAAGGGAAAAAATAATTTTATTCAGGCCTCCCATTGAGTCTTTCAATTTGTAATTTTTTTCTACTCTAATACATTATTTCCATATGATTTTACAAAAAAATATTATTTTTAGGTTCATATTTATTTCACATATGTGAATTCCATTAAATGTTTTTCTTTATATGGACCTAGTATTAGGGGAATAAAGCACACCAACAACATTATGATTCTAAGGGTCAAGAGTTACCCAACAACATTTTGAGAAGAAGGTGAAAAAAATAAAATCATGTCTTGAGGTTCTCATTTCATTAATAATGAAATTAAACAATAATGTGATGGATACACTAGGACACCTTCAAGTAATGTGTTCTACCATGTTGACAGGAGGCTCAAAATGATTAGAAAGACATTCTTACAAGGAAAATATGTATTATTTTGTAGTAATAATCCCCATAAACCTATATATAATTTTCAAATAGAGATTCTTATATTCAATAAATGGGACATGAAAGTATTGAAGAATATCTTGGAACTAAAGACATGTATTGTGTGTTATTGGATGAGAGTATTAAATGATGACTGAAGAACCATATACACATGTTGACTGGGATTTGGATATATTTGAATTCTTATAATGAATTTTTATGGGCTATAGACTACAAATTTTGACATCATGTTGTTTGGATTTATATACCGTACAGTTTAATATTATTCTATGAGGATATATTTTTGGACATTTTATGTTCACAAGCCAATGATGTTCATTTAGTGGAAGATCAGTGTAATCTAATAGGGACGTAAATATTTCTTGTTGTAAAATAATTTCATCACGTAAATGATGCATATGTTAAATTAGGGTTACACATTCTTCATCTTATATGATGTGGATTTTGTTCTTGGAGAATGTATTACCCATATAATTGGTGGGGCTACCACTTTGGTGAATTTATTTTGGATGGTATGAGGAATAGATATAAATGTGTTTCTATGTATCCTATGATTATAGGAATCATACCAAATGTACTTCTTCAAAGGGAATAACTTCACACTAATTTAACCCATAAATAGATGTGGAATTATTCCCACTGATTATAGTTGATGGACCAAGGAATGATGATCTAGGAGTCAGTTTAAATCATGTGATTATATGAATCAATCCACACATTGTTCATGACAAAACATAAAGACTATCTTAATTCATTAATGAAGTATGTTCCCTAATTTGAAAAAGGAATTGTTGAATTTTGTCCAAATATTTTATATTTTGGTATCACTATCTATTATGTGATTAATGAAATAAATCCACACATAGTTTTTGAATTAGAAATACATATGTAGTTATGACGCATGCAAATATGGGGAGACTATTTACACTGTTTGTTATAGTTATACCTAGGATTTGTGATCATGTTGTTACCACATGTCATGTAATTCCAAGAATCTATACACGCATAGTTCACAATGGTGGCATGGTGGGACACCAACACCAAGTATAGTGATTATCTATAGTGATGTCCTGAGTAATGTATATCTTAATGTAATACAATTGATATAAATCAAGTATTTTGACATCCTACAATATGAACCTATCATGTTTAATTTTAGGTCCAACATTATTAACCATGGTAAACCTAACATTAATTTATATATCAATATCATAAATGAAATATTGTACCAAAATTCCAATTCCCACATGAACCATTCTAAATATGAGGAATTTGGAATTGGAAAAAACTTATTATTGAAATAGAGTACATTAAATAATAGATAGAGGCATGTGGTATCATGTAGTGGTTTGACCATGATATATGATCTTGATGTTCTATTTTTTATAATATGTATGTGATTGATGACATACCGTATTCTGGAAAACCGTTCATTTTGGTGTGATGAAGTGCATCCATCAGTTATGAAGTTTGACATCATGTGGTAAGGAAAAATATTACTCAATAATATGAAACATCATTGACGATCCCATGAATGGTGATATGTGTGTCACTATGTATATTTTAAATGATTAAACCAATCTATATGTAGTTCATTTATGAGAAACACTCCAAACAGGTCTGACTAATAGGTAGAGGGGTCACTTTTGTATTATATATTATATATGGACCCATTATTAGTGAACCTGGCATTACTATGTATCATGTGTATACATGAATTAGGACAGTCATATTTCTTGAATGTGGAATTCACTATGTGTATATGACTCGCACATAAAATTTGGGTAAATTATTTATCATTTCATATATAATCACAATGTTTAAGGAATCATCAGAGTGATATTTATTCTATTGTAGTTATACATCATGAGGTAAATATTTCTTCTAAAAATTTTAATTTCATGTGGAAATGAAGAACTCTTTATATTTTAACATCACGTGTTTAGAAAATTCATAGTAAATTTTATCTTCTTGGGGTCATGACATACATTCACAGCTTAATATCATGCAAATAGGATGACTCCTCAAAACAATAATTTTATGTTATTGAGATGTATTTTTATAGTTTAACATCATAAGACTATAAATAATATAACAATGACTAATTTCATTTTTAAATGAAGTATTCTTTTCATTTTAACATCATAATACCATGATGTTAATAAGGATTTATGGAATCTATGATTTTTTTACAAAAAATAGAATTGGTGGGAGAATGAGGAGTTCCTCGACCATTATAAGAAATGAGTAATATATTGTATAATAGACCTTATATATAGTATAAGGCCCTTAAATTTTTTTTTCTGCATTTGAAGATTTTATTTTTATGTATCATCATGTTTTATAAGTGACAATAACCTTCTAAATGTTTGTAGGATGGTAGGTGAATATTTTTTAAGAAGGCTAATGGAATCAAATTTTGATGGACATAGAGGATGTGAAATATAAAAACCCAATTATCATAAATTAACTCTAATAAATCCATGTTTTTTTCAATTCTCATCATCATATAGTAATCCAATGATAGTTATTCATTGTGAGTTAACATAGACATGTATCGGAAACACTACCTCGATTCCATACACTAATATGTACAATGTTTCATGTGTATTAGTATGCATGGTTTTACCATGTGCACTTAATGTAAGGATTAAAATTTTAATCTAGGAATTATTACACTTATTCTCCATTGTTTTGAGTATATATGTGAATATATTATTTATGTCCAATATATTCCTATTTTATACATCATTATATAAAGATGAATTATTTCAATCATTAGTTTATTCTTTGAAAAACTTATCCAACATGATAAAAATGTTTTCTGTGTCACTATACATCATTATCCTATGATGGAATCCCAATATGTTCATTACATTATACATCTAGAATTTTTTGATATTTTTCGTCCTAATACCCATGATAGGTATCACCATAACCTATATGGAAACGAAGTTTGATTTAGTGTTGATATAAATGATCTTCTTAACTCTTCAAGGGGTATAAATCCATGAAATTCATTCCACCATGTAAAAAATAATGATTATTTACATGTACATAAAAATTATTGGGGCTAATGGATGACATTTTCATGAATATGGAATGCAGGAAATTTCATAGTGAAATTCATTCAATCATGTATTATTTTTTCCAGGAGTAACCAAACAACTTTATATGTTAGTATTTAATGTTCCTAGATATATGAGATCTATAAAATTATATAAGGAATTATACCATTACCAAAGTAATATCCATTATACTATTCATGTGAGTAAAATTCCATCGAATCATCTCTATGTAGAGGGATTTTTTCTCATATTCTCTGTCCTAAATGGTTAATTTGGTAGTTTAGTTTCAGATTTGTTCCCTCCTACCTCAGTCAATTGGGTGAGTCCCAAAATGAAGATATTCAATTATTGGCCCCATCCAACCTTTAGAGGATACCAGTTCATCAAATAATAGAGTGCTATCTATCTAATTTGTTTCATCTATATCATAGATCATTGAATATTAGATCATCATTTGGTGTGTGATGTAGAAAATGAATTCCCCCTAATAATGAATAGCCAAAAATATAGCTAATTTATTGATGACGCCATCATATCAATTCTCTAACAAATTGATTTTATTCCATGTGGGATTAAAATGGTATTCCTAAGTTACTCATCTCACATATCATTTGAAAGGGAGTAGTTCTTCTTTTTTGATGGAATATTCACCATTTATCTAATGTATAAATTTTTCCGAATTCCCATTGATATTCATGAATTCTAATTGAGGTAGTAGGAATTACTACATAATGCTGTTGATGTCTTGGTATTGGGCCCAATTATTCTTGTTGCCTTTGGTCAGGGAAAATGAGTAGTTAAAAATTATTTATACAGAGAAACTAATACAATCACTATGAATAACCATTTGAATATTAAATTTTCATTAATATTTCCATTATAGCATTGAGAGGCACATCAAAAATAAATATCCAATTATTAAGGAGATTCCTATACATAGTAGAACACTTCACGAAAAATATTGATGTCTACTATTTTAATTTTTATCGTGTGAACTAATATTAGTAAATCATTTCTGGAAATAAGTTTCACTGAAAAATTGTGAGATGAACTATATTTCATACTATTTCAGAAGAACTTCTCGGTGGGATAAAAATTAGTTCATCATAAGACTTCAATGAATGTACATTAGTGGCTCGATTTAGGATTCTATGTGGACATCAAGATGGTATAAGATATTTCTCAAATTTATTATACAAAATATATTTATGAAGAAGTTATAAACAACATTATAGTATCGAGTCTCAATACCTATAATGATTAGGCTGAAGCCTTAGGGACTATTGTTATTAACCAAATTTTTTTCTATGATAGGATACTTACTATAGAATATAACATATATAGGACATATAAGATTGTTGTCGTCCATATCATCAATGGAATCATAGCTACTAGATGCAATATGTACTTCTTAAGTCTCTCAAATTCTTCCTTGTATTCCAAATCCCATCACATGGAATCCATTATTTTAATATTGATGAATTTTTTGAGGAGTATTACATCAAATATATGGAGTTTCCATTTCATTAACGAAAAAAGAATTTTGGAATATTTAACTTCTGAATATGCTACAAAATTTTATCAATATCTATTTTGATAATAGTGAGTTAATCAAAAAACTATCATCATTTTAAAAATATTTATAAGAAATAAAATTTATTATTTCCCCAAATATGTTCGTAAATATATGATGCATGGAATGTTGATAAGTATTAGTATAATTCTTAAATCCAAAGGGCAATAATTGATAACATAATATGTATTGTAATTCACTAATGGTAATTGGTACCTCATATTAAGGGATTATTTATATTTAGATTTACCCTAAATAAACATCAATCGATTAAATAACATGGAATCTAATATATTAATAAATATGAAGTTCTTTGTAAAAAATGGGGAATTTTCCTTTGGAAAATGATGATTAAGGACTAAAAATTGATGAATACCCAAATCTTATAGATATTTTTCATGAATGGGATGATGTTAGAGGGACATATAGGGTATTAAACTTCCTTAAAAAACATATATTTGATCATTTATCCAACCACTATATTGGTATAATGAGAGGGGGAAATCCTCCATGATGTTGTCTTGAAATTTTAATACTCGTCAGGTAATCCTAGATTGTGTTTGTCTATATCAAGCATCAGTCTGGATATTTATATTTAATTCCATTCAAAAACATGTAATAAAATCTGTATAAATGAAATTTCCAACTCATTATCATTTATAAGAATGGAAAAACTAATCAATGTAATTCATAGTTTTTGGTATGTTCCTAGTTTTACATTCTCAAGCTCATATAGGGTTGTTGAGACACCATACTCCAATGTGGGATGGGAGTTTCGAAGGTAATCCTCTAATTCATACACCTCTGACTAAGTAGAGTAATTTTTATATATATTATCAAAATTAGGGGAATCAATATCATTATTGAAATTAGAGAATCCAAGGTATCATAAAATGTCTTCCCTAGCTAAAAGAGTCATTGATAGAAGTTTTCAAATCTGATTATCTTTTTTTTCAAACTATCACTAAAGACAAATAGAATTTGGCGATTTTTGATTATGTCAACATCCTCAATTAGATTTTTGAGAGTCCAATAATTGATATTAAATATACACCATGGATATGTATGAGTTTTCCCCAATCCATTGGGGGTTGAAACCAACATATTATTATCCATAATTTCTTGGATTCCCTCCCTATTATAGAAATGAGACTCATCATATGTAGCTTCACAAGTGACAAAGGGATCACTATAATAGTGAATAATGAAATCCTTATCGACATTGAGGTTTTTATACATTGGTGTAATGGGTAATATACCACCACATGTCTGTACATATAATTACATCTATGTAGGACATAATGGAAAGTGTCTTGTGGTATAACAAAAAACGGATCCTTATATATGACATCCCGAAATTGTTCATTGGTAAAGATCATCCAATGATATATTTTCATGATATGATTCCACATATCTTCAACCAAATTATTATATTTAATGAATCATGATTTTATTGATCATGTAACCACTTTTAATTAGTTCCCTTAAATATATTAAATTTCCATGTACTCCTAAAATATGAAGATTATGGACGTTTTCCCTGATGACCACTTCCCAAACCTATATTGTGAATGGGATAATGAAAAATAGTTCTAATGGAATAGTCTCCAGTTTCATTTCATTGGGTTTAGAAGAAGTTATATCTTATGCTAGTGTGATCTAGAGGGATTTGACATGTCCGACTAAGTGTTCATTCTAATGATATATCACATTCTGTATTTATAGAATGGATGGAAAACCAATCGATATTTTATAATGTGTTATTTGTTTATTGATTTTGGAGCATCCCATGGTGGGGACGGTCCTAAATATATGGATCAAGATATGATACAATTCAGGTAGATAACATTGTTCTTTTTTTGGTCGTTATATCATCTTATTCGTAGGTCACAGGTTGTGTCGACCTTCCCCATTATCCGAGATGACCATAATATTTTACACAAGATAGATTGTCATGAATGAAAAATGGGAAAACCATCTTGTTGTTTTATGAAACATTTATATATCTTTTGTGTTATCATACGTTCTTCCCCATAGTTATAGGTTTCTTATATTTCAGATGTGGGGATTCAAACATGATATTCATTCCGACCACTCATATCATTCCCCTTATATCCTTGGATATGGGACCATAGGCCTCTATATCGATGAACAGGTATTGGGAACTCATACTCAGAGGAATATTCATAATCATAGAAGGGTTATACCTTGTTTATTAATTTCATAGAACTAATCTAGTTATCATTTTACTATGAGGGTTCTATTTGGTTGGTTAGTGGTAGTGCTTATACATCTTGAGATAGTTTTTTTCATGAGTCAGATCTTGTGTGGGTTCTATATATGACTCTTTATCTATTATTTCATTATATTTCTATGATTATGAACACCTCCAAGAATAATATATTATGTCAAAAAAGTATGTGAAATAAATGTTATAGGTTTTTGAAAATTTGATCTCATGGTTGAATGATATCATTTAACAGCCTTCAACTCATCAGATATTTGAATATATTCAAATTCTATGTCAAATAATTGTGTCAAAAACATTATTCATCTAAGTAAACCATAGTTAAAATATTATCCTATATCAGGGATATATAAAAAATAAATTGTACATAATTGACAATGTTTCTGAGGATTTTATTAAAGATGATTCTATCTTAGTCGGTGTGACCAATCATTCTATGGAATTAGAAATATTTATGAGGATCGTTCAGGTTGACCACATCATATTTCCAAGGTTTTAGAAGAATGATTTGGTTATTTTCCATTTAGTCAAGTAAATATCCAAGGACCAAGAGATTCTAGAGGGATTTTTATTCATCCATCTATTGCAGAAATCATGGGGGACCATTATTTTTTTTATTTCATTGGTTATTTTAATGGTTGTTTCCACTCAATAAGAGGCATTGTGTAGTTTATGACCTTTATAGGTTCACGAATGGGTGGTATAATATGTTTTATGATATGAATGGAGATATATTACATTACAAGACTTTTCATCTATGTGTTGTGCATTATATGAAAATTATCTTATTTTTTCTAATTGGAACCTTCCAAACATATTGCATTTTTTACAAAATCACGAAATATTCTTGTATACATCATTAATATCATAGATATGTGAAGATAATTCTATATATTATTAATATAGTGTTCCATAAATTTATATTAAAACAGATGGAGGAAGGGTGATTAGTTTAAACTAATCCAATTTTTATTATGTTATAAAACCTCTAATATTCACGTTGATTTAATATTTTTAATATTTATAATTTTTATTTTCCTAAGAATAGAGATGAAATATAAAAGTAATTGACAATGATGATACTAAATCCAACAATAGATCCAACTGTAAGGAAAAATTATAAAACACTTCATACCCTATTATATTATGTACTGGAAAATGTAGTTTCGTTACCTATTTCTAATCTCTATTATACGTCATTGGATGCAATGAGTACATGAACTGAGTGATATGTTGATATTGATCTCATGAAACAGTAGTGTTGAATAATGTACAATTTTTAAAATTGTTTGGGGAAATGTATCATCCACCCATTTGGGATCAAGACTCTCCTCAGTGTTAATTGATATTCATCGCCCTTTATTGGATTCCATTTAAACAACTAGGGACTCAATGACATTTTTATTTTCAAGAAGAAATACTTCTTGAATTTCCTCTAATCTACAATGAGTAGATAGTTCCTGATTAGGTAGCCCCATATTCATCTCCAATAAATTCATGAACTTTTATTGGACTCAATGATCTCTCTATTGAGGGAGAGTTAGTCTCTATAATGGATAGATGTCACATTCCTCATTAACAACATCATATATATGTTCTATGAACCTTGATCCAGAGAAATTATAATACTTATATACCGACTCTTTAGAATAATATTATATTTCAAGAGGAATGGGATGAGGGATATTCATATAAAGATAGAAGTTATTCCTAGTGGGAATGTTTCAACTTAGTATATCCTCATTGAGTTTGTAAATATTTTTAACCTCGTTTTAAACATATGTTAGTTTCTCCTTGAGGGAAATAAATATTTCTATTTTAGTGATGAGTGTGACATGACCACTTCTCTCCCTTCATCACTAATAGTTTTCCACCATTGAGTTGAAAACTCATTGTTTGGATGTCCCAAGTATGGTATTCCAATATGGATTCACATATGTTCAGCCTCATTGGGTGCATTCATGTCACCCTCCATTCGAGTTATGATTTCAATGTTACAACCTTCCTTAATTTTTTTGATCCTCATTATCAATTGCACTGACAATGCTAACATTAAAAGTTGTATATCAGGAAATGGTAGTTTTCCCATTAATCATAATAATATAGGGTTTTTTAGTTGTTCTGTAAGGGTTTTTTAACTCTTATCCATATATACCATTTTTTTATTATGACCACAACATGGATTTATTTCTATTGTAGTATACACTTTTAATATGACCCTATAAAAATTATCATTGAGTGATTTTTTGTTGATGCTTTCTAAACGATTCATGAATAACATTAGTTCATGTTATGGTTAGTGGAATATATGAGATTTCGATCCATTATAATCATATCCTAGTTCATATAATAATGATTCCTTCTTTGTTGATGATTAAGATGAAAATCACCCATTCCCATAGGGTGGGGGATTATTCAAGGATGAATTTGGAATTTTATATTTGTTTTGTTGAGGATATGATTATTGCAGTTGAGGATTTAATGACTATTAGAAGAGTCAATGAGATAGAAAATCGTCCATCTATTTGGAATGTGGTTGCTATGTAACAGCCATTGATTTGTCCGTGACTCTAAGGATGTAAGGATCCATTTTCAGGTCATTGAGAAAAAAATTCCTCATTCTATTTTTGTGGGTTTTGATATCATATATTTCTAAGACATTAAAAATATAATCAGTGATTGGTGTCCTGAGAGGTGGTGGTAGTGGTAAATATTAATGTAGCTCAACCATTTTAATGAACTCTTAGACTAGTAATACGGCTATAGATATTTTGATTTATTGGATTCAAAATTTATAGTAACATATATGAGTCGGATTCAATGGTTACGCATGAGAGTCCCATCCTAATAATCTATTTGAGGTCATATCACTTTTTTTGTGGCATATTAGAGCCAATTACAAATTATAATTTTTATGTAGTGTATATTTATCATCCATTTTACATAGTACCATATTATAAATAGAGGAAATAAAATTATATGATTCTATACCAAGGTCTTACCTGTTATAATTGTATTGTAATGGGAATTGCTCCATAATTTTCCCATTCATGGATACATATAATTTATGTGGCTTCAATGATTAGTTTTAAAGGGTTTTCATGCAATGGAGGCATGTGTGTTGTATATTTAAGATGTGATTTTTGGGTTACAGGTCCTATGAAAGTGATACAAAATCCATGTCTATCTAAAAATAGATTATTTTAGTGGATTGAATATGACCCTAATATCTTGGATATTTGAGTGCTGAATGCAATAATTAATGATGAGTTTCTGAAATATTTTTTCTTTGAAAATGGATCTACTCCTTGCCTAACTCATATGGGTTCTCATTGTCAAATGTGGGGAGTGTATATAATAGGGTATGTGTGTTTTTTGTATATAATGAAATATATATATCAATGATACCTTAAATTTCAAAATACTAACAAGCACTCAACAAATCAGATAGTAAAACATTCTTATTAGGGTCAAGAGCCAAACATGGTGGACTATTTTTTCTAGTAGGTAGGGAACTACATATGGTTGAAATAGTGTTTTGTGAATATATTTATACAATATTTTTTGTTTTGATATCATCCATATATGGAGGTGTCTGTGAAATTAGAGTATTTTTTTCCTATATAGATATAAATATAGTGTGCATAACAATGATGAATGTAAGGACATATGTCCCTATGAAACATCTCTAAACTACCACAATGGGAATTTTTTGAGGTAATGATCACCTTCTATTATACTATAAGAGTAAAAATAATCTTCAGATTATTATAATGATTCTCGAATGAACACAAGGATAGTTGAATTTAGATTACTACTGATATGAGTCTCAATTGGCATCATGGACAGAATATAATGAAATGAATTTTTGGATTGTGTAGGGATATGAACATGTAAAATGATATATTCATTAATATGTAGTTAACTATCAGGTGTCATAGAAATATGATCCAACCTCTATGACTCTATATTATTAACCTAGTTATATTCACGATTTTTGGTAGGAAAATGACCATTCCTATAAGTGGTTTCCATATTTTTTCAATTATATTTAGCAAAAGCAGGGTTATGATAGAAGTCCAAATATGAATTCCACACTACAATAATAAACATAACATTATAATGAGTGTAAGGATATGAATATCCTCCTATATAATATATAAGAGATCTTAGTTTTGTAGTTTTTTCATAGAATAATGGGTATAATTATGAATTCTATGAACTGCAATAACGTTTCAATTAGCATTAATGACTAAAATATGAGCATAACTAGTTGAATGTACCTCTCTCAAATAGTGATTCATGATTAGAGTGGGCATAGGAATCTAATCATATGAGTTTTGAATATTCCACTCATCTTTTTCAACATCAATATGTTCATTTATTTTGGAATGTGCGTGTTTGAAATGGTGATACCTAGAAAGAATAAGGATACGAGAAATTTCCTCTCATGTTGGTGTATTTTGTGGATATATTTTCAGGGGAATCTATACTGTTCTAGAGGAATGATCCAATATTACTATGTAAGATGTGGTTGGATTCTGAAAATGATCATGGCCTGATACCACTTCCATTACAAAAATATGATTTTAATCATCCTTTATGGGAGGTATAATGTGTTCCTTCTACAAAAAAACACATGTTTGAGCAAATCAATGCCTTTTAACTACATTGTTTTAGAGAAAGGAAAATGTGAATGTCCCTATATCTATACATGATCCAAAATGTATCAGAATACTTCTTTAGTTGTTAATTGAATTTATTGATATTTTTGAAAAACATGACATGTAATGTGGGTATGCAAATTATATACTTACAACATGTAATATAATATATCTCCCATTGACTAGAGGATATGAAACCACATATATCGTCCAAGGTACACAAAACTAATTCTATGGGATTGACGAATATGGGTAGGTATTTGAGCCCCATCAATGCTAGTTGTAAGAATATTCAGGAGGACCAACTCCGAGTGAGTTTCAATATGTTCTTGTTTACTAGATACAACTATAATTTATGAGAGGTTATTATTAGAAGAATATGGGATACATTCCCACTCATTGTTATTCATAATGTTTCACACTTGAGGCCTTATATTTGATTCCTTATTATGATCTTTAGATATTGAAATGTGTCAAGTGGTTCCCTCAATAGGCGAATGATGGGAACAATAACAATGAAATTATTTGTGGTGATTGATTGGATCCATCCACGAGGGTTTTTAAAATTGAAGGTAGATATCATTTAATCAATTAACCATAATTATCACATACTGAAATTGGTGATTTTCATGCTCTGGGGAATGGATTCTGAAGTGTCTAGTGGAAGTAATGTGAATCAAATGATGCACTATAGCATAAATTTGATGATTTCGTTTCACTGGTTTCTACATTTATAAACCATTTATTTCAGCCTCTATGGTTTTTATTAAACCATGTATTTTTTATTCCATAACCTTTGCATTAACAACCCATCATTGAATGTTTCATGTGGGTGAGTTTATTCAAATACCGACCGGGGTTTCATCCATATATAATTTTATCAAAGAGTAGATAGATGAAGAGATGATATTGGGTTATTGGGCTGTTTTTGAAAGCTGTATATGTAGTAACAATGATAAATATAAACAAGGAAATTCATCTTTATATATTCGTATGTGTGATATTCCCCCATCAGATATTCACCTCTAATAAATTTCCCCTTCTTATTCCTGATATAACCATTCAACATCATGGACCTTCCAATGGATGGATGTAAATAATTCATAATAACCTCTAATAAATAGGATATGACATCAAGTTTAAAACTGTCAATTTTTTAACGATTAAAATAAATTAAATGGACCATTTTTTTAAAAAAATTATAATTTGATAGATTAATGTTGGTTTAAAATTTTTTGTTTTGTAGAGAAGATTCTTCCTGTGAATTTTTTAAATGGTTTATTTGGGGTGTGATTAAATTCAGGTAAAATCATTCACATCTTTTCTAACATGATTTAATCCTAGATCAAAACTCCCAAAGGATACTTCATCTATAACAAATTTTTGACCTTCCTTCCAATAAAGGAAGTATATTGTGTTTTCATTCCCAACAATGTTGATGAACTAAAAGTGGTGGAGGGGACTGAATGTTTGGATCATCAGACAATTTTAGGAGGAATTATTTCCTACTACGGGTATATCTTATATATTTATGATTTTGCAGTTAATGCCTTTTTAATTAAAAAATTGGACCACTTCGTATAAAAATGATCAATTATCAGGTACTTCCATGATTAGAGGGAGTAATATTAATGATTCTTCCCATATATATCTTGGTTTATTCACTAATTTCACATTAATGAGTACTTTATTATTTATTTAACATATATATATATATACATAAAAATTTAATAGTAATACCATCAATTAAGTTGATTAATTTTTCAAGGATTGGGTTGATATATTCTATGGTGTCCCACGTTTCCTTCTTATAACATCAATCCAATTCACATATTTCACTAAAAACATTCAATATAGTGTCATCGTGAAATGAAATATACGAGGGAACATTATATGTTAGTAATGTTACAAAGCATTGGGTAGTCATTCTATGTATCCTTCTTAAAGATTGAATTAGAGTAATTATTGTTTGATTGGGTGCATGTCTAAATATATCCATTGGACATGGTTTTCTTATTTTAGGACATCATTCTGACTTTTCATGAATGATTACATGAAATAACCTGATTTTCATTATATCATTCTAGTGATGTCATTATATCTAGTCTATGGGTTTTATTTATTTTACTAGTTTACTGGAATTCATTCACAAATACAGTCTCGGGACCATGTTAATTTGTTCGAAGGATATCCCATAATATGAATGGAATTTCAGGAGAATTACCATGATACATGATGATATTTCTATGGGACATAACATGATATTGATGAAATTACAAGTGGATTGTGTGAGATATAATTAAAAAAGAGGATTTTGTCGCACGATTAACATAGACATGTATGGGTCCTTCCCCAAGACATTGATGATAGGTACTACTTGTACACTATGACATTATTGATAATTCCAGTGGAGATCATGATATTTTTTTGAAATGATTGAGGGTTTGTTAATGATATAGATGAAACATTTGTGGGAAACCACCTAACATAGATGAAATCTGTTGTTGGTGTCAATTGTCCTAGAGGAAAATCGTAGAGGACATCATGGATCTTAGCTGAAAGGCCTTAGAAGGTATTGCATAACATGGGATATGTGATTTGAGAAAATCAGAAGAACTAGATAAAAGTCCTAGGTTCCAGTACATAATCTGGGTGAAATTTATTAATGAAATCATGTGATTTAGATGGTGATGTTGGAGGGATTTCCAAGACTATGGTGGAAAACCAGGAGTGCGATGCATGGAAAACATTTTTTCCCAAGGGTAATCTCATAATACAATTTCCATATTGAGAGAGTATCATGTGACTTGTGATTCAGGTTATGGTGTTGTCCCATAATTAAGGTATGATATGTCATGAACATAAATTTTAGTGAATTCATCTTCCTATAACAGTACAAATATTTATTAGTATTTATTTTATTTTTTATTTCATATGGGACTAAATGTTTGTCTAGTGTTGTATTATTTTAGGGTTTTAATGATTTGAATGGTATGAGTTTCCACCATTTCATAAAAAAACAAACATTACATATATAATTCACCTTAACTGTAGAGTTATCACAAACATTGAATTTTCCTATCATTTTATACCTTAGGTCGTTCCAATGATTATACATTATTTCAGACCTTTTCCATCATGTGATTAACGGCCATGAGAAGTCTAGTATGACTCTCCCATCTACCAGTCACCCATTGTCTCTATATTTTATTTTTTAATGGGGAGGAATTTATTAGCCTTAACAAATTGGTTAAAAAAAAATATATGTTTATTGTGTCTCATTAATATGAGTATCTCTAGATAAATGAAATTTTACATCATGCTTTTCACAAGATCCTATCGTCTGGAATCTAGGGTGCCATATAATGATCAGGGATAGTGAGAATGTTCATCCATAACCTTGTCTATTGAACCCTTACTGGTAATATTTATTTCACATAACCTTGTGGGTATGTTATAGAGCTTTCTCATGGTAAGGACGGTATGTCTAGGAGTCTTTGCGTGATTATGATGTTTACTGAATGGTTTTGGATTGATTGATAATAACTTTTTGTGGTCCTTTTTTTGAAAAAGTAATCATGTAATGGGGAATACATCTGGATCAATATAACAAGTCAGGGGCCGCTGAAGAGATCACAATTTATTTTTGAGTGGTCTTTTTGAGATCATGGTCAACCATCAGGGGATTCAAACTAGATTCATGTGAATACATGATTATCTTCCTATCACATAATGTTTCCTCCTTTTCCATTTTAATATATATATTTATTAAATTTGATTGGACGATCTCATGAATTCATTCTAGTGTTGTTGAGGAAATTCAATGTAATATTCGTGGTGCTTCATATAATCAATGATGGATCTCTTGGTGACATGAAAGAATTCCCATAGACAAAATATATACTTGTTTGTGGATCACCATGGGTTCCAAATTCTTGTATAGGAATGATGAAGGTCTTTCTCATGATGAATTTTACATGACAACCTACTCTTATGTGTACGTTAGAAATTTATATGTGGGATACGTAAGTTAATTAAGATTTTTTAAGTACATCACATGAATATCAATGTAACCCTAACTCATATAAGGCATCCTCCATTACAAACCATTAATAAATAGAGGTATGTAGTTGATTGTTATGTTTTAAAAAGAAATCATATGACATAGAGGATGAATCTGGAAAAATGTCACATGATCATCAATTCATGTTTTGATGAGTTCACATGAAAATGTGGGCTTTCCAATGAGGGTTTATCAGTGCTAGATAAGATATTTTATCATGCATGTCATGTTTGCACACTTGTCTAATGATTATGTGGTCTTGTTCCCTTTTAATGGTAATCTGATTTGAATGAGTCAAATGCATTCTCATACATTTTTCTAGAGGCCATGAAATGAATAACTCAGTTATATCTTCCATATTTGTTTTTACCACTCACATTTGGTGGGCATAAATAATTTCATGGATTTCATTTAATAAAACATCATCCAGAATATCATTAGTGAACAACGGATTCCATCATATAGATTCTAATAATGGGTTTCTATAAATCTGAATTTATGATTATCATCATCTTCATTAAACCATTAAAATATCTATAACTCTTACACTGACATCCCATTAAAGAATAACAATATACAAGGTTATCTAAATAATAATCAGATACAAACTATAACAACCATGAATCCATACTCACTAACACGGTTCTAAAAAATTAACATTAAATTTCAATATTTTATATGGATAATTATGAAAACTAATTTTTATAAAGACAATAAAAATCTTAATGAAACATTTGATCACATACTTATCCATATAAATTTTCTGTTATAACATTTAAAATAATTAGTATAATCTTTTAAATAATTGTGATTTGAACAATATTGGTTATAAATATCAAAAAAATCTATCTCAATACCTAGATTTTAAATTTAAATGTTATCCTTTCAACATAAATACAAAATGTCTCTACATATGAAACAGTTCAAGTAACTAGTTAATTTTCATCATTTTCAGAACCTCTGGAAAAGGAAACATAATTTAGGGAGATGAAATAATCAGAAAGATTAATCATATGAATGAATAATTGAATTTAATCAATGAAAGTAAAATAGAGAAAAATATTTTCATGGAAAAATAATAGATAATGGGAAATAAACACGGGAATTAATATCTAACATACCAGCATAATCAATCCAGTGAAATTAATTAATTCATTAAAAAAGGAATTATTTATTTGAATGAACCATCATGTTCTATTTTATATCTCTCTGGATTTAATGATCATTAAATACACACATATTTTCACCCATAATAAGTATTAATTTCTTTTAATTGCACACAAACACATTATTCTACCTTGAGAAATCATATGGCTTCCATAAAAACGAATACCATGAATATGCAATGTCTAATATGTACATCAGGTATTATTTTTATATTATTCTTAAAATGGGATAAGCCTCACACCTACACTATAAATTATCATTGCAACTAAGAGAAATGTAATTTTCAATATTACGATAATACTAATCACACAGTATATTAAAAAAATATGTTAGGATGAAATTAATTAGTTATCCCCATTCAATATTTTTAATAACCTTTATTCTTTCAAAGAAGATACCATAATGATTTAATTAGGAATAATAGTCACAGTATATACAAAATATATCTTAGGAGAAACCATAAAATCTGACTCTGACCCATTACCCAAGGAATTAGAGATCTATATCAAACTCAACATCCCTCATTTAATATTGAAAAAAATAAGAATAAATAATTCTCCAAAAAAATATAATACTCATAGAACATAAAACATTATTAGTTTTATAGTTTATATATTTAAATATAAGAATTTATTTATACATATTGAAATATTTTTTTCTATATGAAATAGAAACATTCATAAGACAAATAACCCAAAACAAGTGTAGGATGTGTTCCCATTAATGAACATATAAAAGATTATAATGTAAGAGAACCATTAAAATTGTTATGGAGAGTTATACCAAATTTTGGATTTATATGTTAAAATAAGGCATTTATCTCATAACATCATTGTCCCCAAAAATTTAATTGAGAAGCATGCAAATATCAATTAAACAAGAATATTATATATAATGAATGAAAATAAGATTGTATATTTCTTAAATAACAACGCTAACTCATGAGATACATCAATGGTTGTTGGTATTCATGAATATTAAAACCAATCTCAAATAATTGAAATAAATCTTTATTAAAATAAAATATTCATTCAAAAACACTTATAAAAAATAAACAATTACTAGGTATTGTGAAAAAATTTCATTGAAAACAACCAATGAAACATATATAATATGATATAATATAAAATAATGATCACGATGGTTGAAAACCCCATTCATGATTTCAATGTCAATATTATGTTTTTTTCATAGAATTTTCAAAATTATTCAAAAGTGAAAAATTTAGAAAAATGTTGTTAAATTTCATTTTTAAAAACTTTTGAAAGAAATTAGTACTATCATTTCAAATATATATTGGAATTCATTTATTTCTAGGTATGAACAATATTTAAAACCTTTTTTATAACATCATTCATAAACAAGCATTGATATGCTTATACAATGAATCATTGGCTAGCTCTCACATAGACTAATGGATGTTCGTATTCCCCATTAGTTGGCTACTAGAATCTAGGATAATACAAGATAAAAACAGTAATGAATTTTATATAAAATAAATGATGATAAATGATATAAGTGAGTATAAAAAATACTCCAATTGGAAAATGTACTTGAAACCAAATTAAAATAACCTAAAACAAACCAATAAGGAAACATTGTACCCAATAACATGAATGATAAAATTCATAAATCTCAATGAAAACATAAATCCTAGAAAAAATGATAAAAAACATCCACCTACCTCTAGAGGCTCTTCACCTTGTATCTGACCTCGCGTAATGATATATTATAATGTTGGAAGGAATATTTAGGCTACGAGTTATAATCCTTGTAGGATCTAACAATTTTTTCCATAAAAGTTTTCTTAATAATAAACCAAATCCTACATTAATAATATATAAAAAATATCTTAGAAATTTAATTATATATTAAATAAAGGTTTTATTTCAAAATGATATAATAAATTTAAAATAAGTTGTGAATAAAAAAAATTTAAATAATTTAAATGACAAATTTTCATGAGAAAAATAGATCTATATTAAATGAATTATTTATATATATCAAATCATTCAAAACAAGAACCATATAAATATTCTATTAAGTATGTTAGTTTCAGATTATTGGGTACTCGTTCTTATAATATAATTGATCATAACTAATATGCTCACTGACTCCCTCGAGTTAATGATATGTATGTCTCATCAGTCTCCAATCAATGAAAATATAGGTTGAAATATTTTAATTTTCGTTATCATCTTCAATAAATTCTTATGGATTAAAAATAAAGGTTTTAATTTCCAATATAACCAAAATAATTCCTATGCTCAAATGTTTTCTATAAATAAATCAAAAGTGGAAAATCATGAGATTTCAATTCAAACAACATTTCAATTCAATTGTCCAGTTTTTAGTTTCAATATTGAAATCCATTATCAATTATAAAACATGGTTATTTATAATTATATTTATTTTGAATGGAAAATAAATCATAGGTTCTCAACATTTAATTTTATTAAATTCTTCTAAAAAAATATCACAATTATTTTTCAATTTCCTTCATTTTTTAAATAGACCCAAAATTACAATTCATTATTAATTGGGTATTTTTTAGAAAATCCATGTCATTTGATATCTGAAAATACAATAACATAGATTAAATTAATTATAAATCAATTAGAACCTGATTTAATATATCATCAAAATCAGGGTTTCAATTATATATTAAATCTTAACATTAACCAGCAACCATTAATCTCGGAAATCATGCAATCGACACTCAAAACATAAGAATCAATGTACATAAATTTTGAAGGATATTTATAATGAATCCTTGTATTTAGATAACAATAAAGAAAAATACGCCCATTAAATAATAGATGATCCAAAAATATAAAATTAGTAAGGATTGAGAGATCTTGTATAAATAAATTATAGAGGATCATCTTAAAATGGGTGGGGGTATTTTATTGGCACAATAATTTTCAAATCTATGGGGTTGTGGATACAAAATCTTAACTAGATTATCTTATACATAATGAAATTTGGTTAGTATTGAGTTAAGGGTTTATAGATACAAAATTATTGGGTTTAAAAATTCGATATAAAATTTATGACTTAATAATATTTCACACACAACATCTTTGAGAGGGATTCAGGGATAGAAAACCCATGCCCATACCTATTTATCCTTATTATGGGATGAATAATTTGTCATAGGTGGGTGAAGAATTTATCAAACCATATTCCAACCAGGAAAACCCTCACCATCTGTAGATGAATGTTTTATAGGGTCTGGTCACAAGGTTTATTCAACCATTGTGCGCTATCCACTGCAAGATCAATTGGTGCATGATTTTCTAGGATGAATCAAATGGTTTTCCTAAAAATTCCCGAACTGTGCATGTCCCATTGATCATTCAAATAATTTAAGATTTCACATAAAACCACCCATGAAAAGTACAAAAAATTTATGATCAAAACAAGGTTTCAAGTGTACATGAAGACACTAACAATTTACAACATCCCTAACATATAAACCGTATTCTATAGAAATCCCGACAAGAATATTCCATGTTAAACTGGTGATGAAAATAATCTATAATTTGTGTTTCATGCTCTAATTTATCATGGGATTTAGAAACATTATTCAGAATAAAATGGGGCAAAGTTATTATCTTCTTATGATGGCCATTTTTTTTAGCATGAACTATCATCACTAGATTCCCAATATAAAAAAAATCAGGCTTAACATAGTGATCATCATATCTCATGTCATTATAGGGTTAATAAATAAAAATTTAATGAATAAATATATAAAAACTATTTTCTATCAATGTCAAAAATGGTCGATGTGTTAAATGGTATGACACATTCCCCATATTTATATTAATATCAAAAGGTGCTATAAATTTGAAGTTGGATTCCCTTGCATGCCAAGTAGTCATTGAACCAACACAGGGGAATCTACTAAGAGGATGTAATGAAGACCAAATAATTCCAATAGTCTATATTGGAGTTCAATATATTATTTATACCGACTGTGTTCCATCAAGATTTCATGATTAAATAACTAAATCATCCACATCGTCATGAAGACAAAAATCTATCTAACTAATTATGTTTCAGTGATATCCAAATAGAATGAAAAATATTTAAAAGGACATTCATACCATGCCTCAAAATGATCCACTCTGATATCATATAGGTAACTATTATTACAACATAAATCATCCAGTATGATATGGTCATCCAAAACACCACAAAATTAATGAATGTAGGCACATAATATATTCTCACGAATCATTATAGTCCTCTATGATGGTCTATACGACGACATATGGTATGTTTTACACAGCCATACAAAATAACCCTTTTCCTCTTAATGGCCTCCCGGAAAATGAGATGTATATTAGTGATCACAAATGGAAACAATAAAATATAGATCACCCTAAAAACGAAATATTTCTTCCAAAAAGATATTTTCTAAATCCTAAAAATTTCTTATGTCATGAACGGGTGTAATGATTTATGATTATTCATAATTACTATAAAAACCACTTATCTCATTATTCTATCTACATGTTCATGGAATCATAAACCAAAAGATAGTATATATTTCATCTGACTTGTTTGTCTTCACTTATTATGGCTATTACAAACCCTGAGGTATTTGGTTCTCAAGATTGACCTATTGAAAAGTATAATAACTAGAGAGAAAAAATGTTATATGTCATACCTATCTACCATAATCATCTCCAAATGTCTTATAAAATCATTGTGGTACTCGGGTGGATTTTCAGTTGTGATTTAGGTAAATACCCCATCAAATATATTATCAACGTCAAATCTACAATAAACCAATTCATGAAACATAGGATATCCTCCATTGATAATGAACACTAACCAATGGAATTCCCAAAATAAAGTGATATCTTAATGATACAAATTAATATTAATTATTTTGATCCTGAAGAATCATTTATAAAAGATTTGAGGTCATTTGCAGACAATTTAATGAAACTTATTCCCATTTTCCCAAACACAATTATGAAAAAGTAAAAAAAAATACAAAAAATTAATCCCTTAAATTGATTCATTCAAGGAATAGGCTTGATGTTTCCATCATAAGGAATCATATATGAATATTTTACATCCTCAATGTATAAATATTGTCAACATCGTTATATTATAGGTACCCAATACATTTCCTATGATAACAATACAAATATATATTTTATAAAAGATTGACCTAAATATTTTAGCATTATAATACACTATAAATTGTTTACATGAAATGGTTATTCACTAAAATCATAAGTGCATGAAACAAGTCCACAAGTTCATGGTCATATATATGATAGTTTTTCTCTTGTGACCCATGCTATTTAGAAGCATTTGTTACCATGTGATCACACTATATAATAAAATCCCAAAAATGAACCAGGTATGTCACACAATAATGAAATATAATTGCACATGAACTATAATAGTTAAATAATCACAGTAGTAAATAATATTCTTGAATATAACAAATGAAATATGGAATTTATCATCCCCTTAATAACTCAATCCCTTTTAAATGATATTGTTTATCTTGGAATCAAACATTGTGAAAACCATTTTAAACGATTGATAACACCACACATGACCAAAGAACCTCCAAATCATGAAAATATTTCATCATTATGCCCTAATAAAAATAGATTCTTTCTCATTATGGTCAACATAGTTTTCTTTTTCAGAGACCTTGATTCCTAACAGCAGTGCCTCTCATATCATGAAATTACATTTTGATACCTTAGCATTGAGTAATTGAGTTTTAAAAAATTCTAATTATATTATCAGATGACTGAAATGATCCTCCTCGGACATTGAGTAAACCATGATTCCATCCCCATGGTCCACCATGGACATATCATGATACACACGGAAGATCGTACTCATTAATACCATAAAATACTGTTGAAGAATTTATTTTAAAATATTTTATAGGAAGATACACATAATGGACCAACATATTCCAAAAGTTATTTTCTACTTGTATGTTTCTTTTATTCACAAATAGTGATAACTAGATTAGGGATTAATTTTAAATAACCATTTCCACTAATTCAACTAGTCAAAAAAATATCAGCAACACATGTCAATGAATATTTTTTCATAAAAAAATAATTATTGAGATTATAGTAATAAACACATTGGAACAATGTTCCATCTAATTTCATATAAATTATAATAGGTCTCCCATGGTGAAATATTTACAAAGACACAAATATATATCTAAAAAATCACCCAACTCATTCTTCCCCTCTTACATTTCAGTTATTTTCATGAGTTAAGAATTAATATACACTGGTTGATTACAAAGGAAAAAATCAATATAAAAATTTATGTATATTTTCATATTGAAAAAAGATAAATAAATATGAAATGTCATAAAACTCGATAATTACTGGATGCAGAACATAGATCAAATATTATTTCTCCAGATCAAATTAAAAACAACTATTAATTTACCCAAGATTTGATAATCTTGTATGGGTCTACTCAACCTTGATTACCATTCTAGTTTAATGATATGATCATCCCCATTAGTAACGTGATTGGTGGCCCAACTAATATACTATTCAAAATTTTCCATATTAGATATGAACTCTTCTATCCTGAGAATGAAATCAATAGGTTTATAGTCGGGAAACAGACATTCCCATGTAAGCTCGATACCTGATAAAGAGAAGAAAATACCAAGACAACATGAACCATTTACTCTCTTCATTATTATAAGGGATTTTGTCAATCATTCCCATAAAACAATAGATCCGCAGTAAAAAATTTCTGATTCAAAAAATGAGTTAATAAAAATGAGTGAGATGAACAATTATAACAAAAGTACCCAATAAATACAAAGCTATAGTTATGATTCAACTCATAGTCACTAGACAAGTAATAGTTTCTTATGTAGACTATTTCAATACATCAAAATGCTTTTTTTTGGATTCCTATGGAAAGAAAAAATTTCTTCAAGAAGAATATGATTTCACCAGAGTTTATTTAAGAGATGATGATCCCATACCATACTATTTGGATGAATATATATAACAAAATTTCTACAAGTGTCGTAAGAGTCAGTAGGAACTACATATCATTAGTTCCACACTTCAAAATTTTTTTGAATGCATAATCATTCAACACATGATCCAATAAGAAAGAATACTACATGAAGCGAAAGAGGTGTAGAGTATTTTTTATATCATGATCCACCATTTTACTCATCATGAATCATATTCAATTTTAATGACGTCTATAAATAGTTAACTGTTGGAAAATAAAACAAAAATATAACTTGATACAGTATGTTTTTCATGATGATCAATAAGTTCCATATTCATCACTTTTTCATAAGAAGATAGATTTTGGAATATATCCTACGACAAAATATCAGGTTGAAGACCCATATAGAACTACCAAGTCGTTATCTTATCATTTTATATAATCTCAGGTAAAAACAACAATATATCTAAAATGTGGTTACATGCAACATCATGTAACATTACGTATTATTGAGTTTTAAAGGATTCATACCCTTATCCAGGACCATATACTCTTGATAAAATTGATCAATGGAAAAAAATTCATTCAACGCTAAACCTCTTTGCATTTCATCATCACCATCAGGTCCAACTATCTCATGCTATGAACATCCATATTAACGGTGGTACATATCTCTGTAATCGAATAAGGTGTTTCCCTATAGAATAAAAAAAGTTCTATCATTCTCAACCGAAATTCAACCACATGAGAATAAATATAGAATTAGAATAATAGTTTAATATGGATAAGGAACTCCTGACCATTATTCTGAGATTCATCAGTTTGAGGTACCAAATTAGTGACTTTCATGGTAATATGTGTTGGTTCCATTCCCAGATCATTAACATCACATGAAATAATCTCAACCAGTTTATAGACCATGGGACTATCTCCTCAATATAGTTTACACATATTATCCCCTTAGGTCATATTCACACGTATTCTAAGTGGAATGATGTTACATAAAATCACTAACCAACATTGAAGTCATTATATAATTACTCAGAAAACCAACTAAAAAAGTGAAACAATAAAAATAAATCACCTCAGATTGGATACCAAGTTTTTTATTTAAACATATATAATTCAAAATAATTTAAAATACTACAATTAGATAAAATTATTACCCAATAATCTAT
Source organism: Viscum album (assembly GCA_963277665.1). Classification (NCBI taxonomy): domain Eukaryota; kingdom Viridiplantae; phylum Streptophyta; class Magnoliopsida; order Santalales; family Viscaceae; genus Viscum; species Viscum album. Next base: position 2,029,672,055 of record OY728135.1, read on the forward strand.
TCATAAACCATCCATGGTGACTTCAGTTTTGTTATGATGATTACCAGCCATAGATTCAGTCATAGCTACCTCTTATGTCCCAATATGATATTCAAAGCCACATTATGACATAAATTTAAATTTTTAAAACTACACCATTCACATTATCATGTATAGGGAAATGGAATAATCAATTTTTACCATTTTTTATTTGAATATTTTGGTATCTACTTTTCATTTAAAAATTTTCAAGTGTCCCACTCACCTCACCAATAAAAAGGTGGTCACTCTTTTCTCTTCTTCACACCATTAAACATTTTTTGTTCATCCATTATCTACCAAAATTAATTCCAAAATTCAATTCACTCATCGAAAAATACAAATTTTTCTCATACTTATATTATTTTATTAAATTATATATAAGAATATAGGTGAGGTCTGAGAAGATGAAAATTTATAAACGTTGTGTTTATTTTATATTTCTTATTTCACCTACATAAAATATTACTAACATAATATTATATGATATAAAATTTTTATATAATATTATAATATATTATTAAATAAAATTATTATCCCAAATATACATCATCATATATCAAATGTGATACGAAATCTGGATTCATGTGTAAGGAATATTGTCACCCTATGAACTGATGTCCATCGTTTATAATCATCACATCTCATGGATTTTTTAATTGATGGATTTAATGTATATATATATATATTCAATAAAAATTTAAAATTATTATCAAATTGTATGATATATTTTATATTTTAATCCATTCATTGAGGGATACGATAACATCGATCATTTTTATGATACACTACTGTATACTGAAGGGATGTGATTTGTTTTTCACTAAAAAATAAATGAAATTTAATCAATATAATATAAATGAATATATTGTAAATAAATGATATAATAAATTTATTTATGACATATTAGCTATTCATTATATATAATATATCATATTAAGTCATACATTGGAAAAATATTGTGTCATTTCTCTAATTATGGACTAGTAACTCCAAACAAAGATTTGATTATTTAATTAGTCAACTAACATAGATGAACTTTATTAGTATATATATTGAAATAATAAGATATATAAGATATTATGAACATTATGGAAGCATAATATTACACATAAATTATTTCCATAATTATCATTGAAAACATAAATTATACTATTGTGTACATAAGACACAACATCTTGATGAACATAATGTAGTTCATTTTTTGTAAATGTTTAGAGTGATTGATTATAAAATTAAAATTATTTTATAAATATTATTTTTATTTTGTGGTTATAAATCCATATATATTTAAAAAATTAAATATTCAATGATAGTCCTCAAACAGAAGCCACTTGGAAAAAAAATAGAATTTCCTCAAAATAACCATAATGAACATAAGTAATTAAGTATTTTATTACATATTGAATGGAAATAACATAAATAAAATAATTATAAGTTATTAAACTATAATATTAATCTTAAATAATATAATATTTATCATAATAATACTATGTATGAGATAATGGAAATACATAGAATGTATGGACATGAATATGGGATTTATCCTGTCACAATTATTTCCCCAAAAATTGTACCCTTTCAGGTCTACCAATGGGAGAGGAGATATATTGAACCTTGATTTAGACCTATATTAGGACATAGGTTTAAAACTATCTATGCCAGTATGGTAAAACCATAGATAGGATGAATTAACCTCTTTGTGAACACATGCGAAAGAGAGATATAGGATTAACACCTACTACGAGCTACTCATGACACAAAGTAAAAGAAACCCATGTTCAAATATGTAATGTCAATAAATAACTACTAAAACAAAAAAGGGAGAAATATAGGTAAAAAATAAAGTAAAATGGTAGCAACCATGAATCTCAAATATCATCAGATAAACCTCCAAGCCAGTAGTAAACAACATATTCTCCAACCAGCAACATGTGACTTGAAAAATAGTTTATACAATGTAGTGTGAATATAATTTTATATAGAGTAGGATCCTCCATATATAATTTCGTTAAAATGTAGAGAAATCATTGTAAATCAGAATGAACAACAAGGGAAACCATGTCATTGCCTAAACAGGTACACTAAGTTCTCTGCCTTAGCAATGCTACACTCACCATGTATTGCATGCAAGATTATATTATATTATATATAATGTCACGAGTACCCCTCTACTAATTCCTCATCTGGTTTTCACCTATTCCCAAACATCTCACATCCATAGAATATCCCTCCAAAATTTCTATCTAGAAGGCACTAGGGAGAAGCACCACAACATGTACATTGTGCAACACACCATCACATCCACATAACAAAAACTAATAAGGTAGTTTCTAGGAGTCACAAAAAATCATATAATATGTATAATACAATGGGTATCACATATCAAGCCACCAAATACCATTCACTGAGTAAGGATCCTCTAGAAATCATAGCCTATACACATTAGACCAATAGTAGTCTGTAGGAAACTATATATAAAATATGTGTGTTTGAAATGACCAATATCCACTACAGTACTCTACACTTATATATTTGGAAACCTAACCACCATGAACACCATCAAAATTAATCACCATGTGATGAATGAGGGTTAAAGTGGGTAGTTATCCATCCATCTTCCCACCCGGATGATGAGGATAACACCCAAAAGGCCCAGAATCCCTTGGGGTTTCAATCTCCCTTACAAAAATGATTGATTATAATATGGAATCATAAAAATTACAAAATATAATATTTATCACTACCACACTACATGAATAACATATTATAAGACTCAACTATATCTAACGTCCCTCAGAATCCCGTCTTCAATTTATAAGACCAGATATCCAAAAAGCACAATACCATTTAAAGAGATAAATTAATTTATTTTTTCCATTTTTATTAGTTTCACTTTAGATAAACAGTAATTAATTATTATCTTTTTCAAATTCCATCACATTATAAATTCTAAAAAGATTTATTCCCTCCAGGAATTACCTAATCGAGTACACAGATTCTCAGAATGACAACCACATCATTTCTTCCTAGCAATCTCTAACCCCATGGAATAAATAATGATTTATTCATTTTTTTAACAACATTATAACATTCTATGATTTATAGTATTGTAGGAAAAAATTATAATCTACCAAATGAAAAATGGTTATCAACATAGTGAGTATTCGAACTACCCATAGAGTCTTTTCCACCTATAAAAATATTAGATACCCATCAATCCTTGAGAATATAAACATGAGAAACACATGGAATGCCCCACACATCCTCTCCAGTTTTGGATTTAATGTATGCGATAACATCTCTATCAAGATGTGTTGAATGTAAAGAAGATAAAAAATAACATAGTCTACAAGAATCCACTTTCATATCAATAGGTTAGCCAGATTTAACCTGTTCCATTACCTTTAGTTCCCCCCCCCACACACCTACATGGATAAATTGATGTATCTCGCCAATCTAGGTATCATATTTGTTCCCAATAACTCGGCCTAACCACCCAATATACCTCATAAGCCATCCTAGATATTCCCTCCATGTCTCACATCACATCATGGCCTCCCTACACCCACAACCTCATGTCTTGTATCTAGAGAACATCACGAGAAGTATGTACTGATATAGAATCATGATATCATAACTAAAATAATGCATGTGGCCTTCATACAAATGAGAAATGATGGATTCAACACACAAGACACTCATCCTACTCAATAAAGATAGTCACATATGTCTAATAAAGGAATTATATTATCCTCATAACCAATTCCTATTATATATTGTGTTAACTAATTCATTATTCACACGTTCATACTACGTGAAACCTAAACATAACGATATCAAAAACTATCACCATATTAATTCCAAATTTTATTTTACATGTAGTCCTTTATCAACAAGCATCAACATGCATCAGGTTAACTATCAAATTCTATTAGACAATCATAAGTTATTCGATTTTATTGTCATCATATTATGAATCAAAAACCAGATTATAAGAAATGACACGGTAACCATTTAGCCAATTTTATAAACATATAATCTCTCATTTATTTTATTTACCAATTTACAACAAGAACAATCATATGAACAATGAAAATAATTATATCACACTATTTATCTTATCAATATACTAATAATTAATACGGTATAGAGCAAAAACAACACTATGTAATTGATACCAATTTGTTTATACGAATCAAGTATTTAATTAGGTCAATTTAAATTTTATCCACGGGGAAATCATGATAACTATAAAATTTCCCATAAATAATAAGATATAATTATAATACCATCTCTATAAATTTCATTGATATTATTTCCAAAATAATATATCAAATCAATAGATCATGATGAACTCTCTCACAATTACTGCATCCAACAGAGGACGCTGCCACCCAACTGCACCAACCAACAACTAAAAAAATCCCATAAAAACATTTATCTCACACAAAATCATAGGTAAGGGTTAAATGGGAGAAAATACATCAATGAAACAATAATAATGGATTTATATTTTATCTTAAATCAAATATGTATCCCTATGAATTGAAGGTGGTCTAGGGATCATTCCTTACAAAATAAATACCCAAAATGCAGAATAGAGGGTCCTTGGGTCACCTAGGGTCAAGAGAGTGTAGATTCCATATTAGGTTATGATAAAAAACAATTTGGTCAGAAGACACATTAAAATAGATATCATTGATGCATTACACATTTTGAAATCTCCAAAAACATCGAGTGACATATAGGTTTCAGGAATGATGAAAAATTCATTGCCACATTGATTTATTTTATTTATGAGACCCCGATGTTTTTTCACACCAAAAAAATAAAATTTCATGTCATAAATCATCCCCCTAAATAGGATTCCATGTCATGTAATGTAGTTAAATGAAATCCAATACCCACTTTTCATATTTTACTAAACCGAACTTCTACCAATATCCACTAAGTCACATCTGAGAACATCAATCATCGAAAACATGAAATGGGTTGATCAATGTGGATCTGGACATTTACATCAGATACCTTTCAAAAAATTCTTGGACTCCAGAATCCAATACAACCCTAGAGTGGAAACTACAATGAAAGGGGTAATCCGAACTCCCACCTCATGTGATAACTATCAAGGCCCTTGTTGACATAATATTCCAACCTCTTCATCGAAGGAACAAAATAAATCCACACGACAAAAAAATAACTTCTATACACTATCTGGGGTGATATACCTATAAAAAATATCGTAGTATTTAATGAGAAACAATAGAAATCCATTTAAAAAATAAAAAGTGTCTACCACAACCAAATGAAAAACATTACAAGAGAAGAGGTGGAAATGAAATAGCTCAGGGTAATGAGAATGTAGCTGCAACTCATGTTCCGAAGTACTATAATCCAAACAACTACTCCACCACAATACATGATCCATGGGGACAACACCCCCTCAAAACACATTATATGCAAAAAATTAGATCTTTACAAGCTTCTATATGAAGTTTTAATCATAGTCAGCATCTATCATTCCCCAATATATAATTGGAGAGTTTCAAGAAGATATCGACGGAGTTGAAACACATGATAACGATTTTCTATATGGATCTTCATTGGGGGAATCTCTATCTAGTATTCTACATCTCACACATGATACAGCACCTCAAAATTTTCAATAAACTAGGCATGAAGCTTACTCTCAATACCCAATCATTTTTTCACAATCAGGGAGTCACCTCTCGAAATAGAAGATCTCAAATTCCAAAATATATAGGTCTTCTACTACGATCTATATTGTACATCTGATGATCTAGAACTACCTTCATCCTCTCAAAAATCACATAAAACATATATATCATATTTTACCAGCTCGTGCCCCAAAATTTCTAACTCCCTAATCCAATTCCATCCCAACGGAGAATGACAGGCTAGTCATACATGTCTTTAAATTGCCCTATACTAACAGTAGAGTAAAAAATAATTTTGTAAATGAACTCGACCAAAGGAAAAATAATCATCCATAAACCAAAAAAATCTAGGACACTAGTGACCAACTTATCTTCAAGAGTCAAAATGTTACATTCTACCTAAAAATCCTTCTGCGGATGAAAAGAAGTTATAAGGCTTTGTTGAAAACCAAAATCATACTGGATACCACTCAACATCTTGGAGATAAAAAAATGATATCGATCAGAAATGATTGTCTTTGGGAATCTGTGGAGTGTCACCACCTCAACAAAATACTAACATGACATAACCTCTATAGATATAGGACCATTGATTACTAAAATATGGGATTCTTTCATCATATAATCCACTACAAACCAAGTAAGTGTCATAGCCTCCTAGAAGGTCAAATAAACTGGTAACAAAGTACATATAGATGAACTTCCACATCCACTAAGGGACATCTAATATCTATAGAAAACAAATTGTAAAATGTTGATCATCATTCACTATCTAAAAGTCCAAACATTAAGACACAAAACATTGCATTGACACACATCAACTGATGCCACCAAATATGAACTCTAAAAGCATGATACATCTTCATCACACCTAGTAGTTCTTCTTACGAAATAATATTAGACATTTTGATTGAAAAATCATGTAATAACTAAGGAATGATAAACATTCCATGAAATTACACTCTGTTTTGTTTATATTTAGACCATCCATCGGAGGCCTTTCCACACACAACTCGGTCATTCCTGACCACCACCTCAAGATTACCCACCTATAAATCTTCTAACTACTAAATTAGAGATGAATTCACCATCATATAAAAAACCCATTTCTCCCACATTCTACCATTTCCATATGTAATTGTAATAGTTCATCCATCACCCTCTATGAATTACCAGAATCTTGAACTGCATCACCACATGAAATCCTGCTCAATGCATCGGGCACAACATTTACCTTTATATGAGTTTACGAAATTACAATGTCTTTATCCTATATGTAACCCATCCACCGATGTGGGTGCATGTTCATATGACCCTGGGGGAAAATGTACCTCGGGATATTGTGAGCGTTGAAGACCACAAATGCTCACCAATGTGAAAATGTCTCCACAAATTCTAAATAGACACCACTACTTCCACATCAATATCATTGGTGAAATAAATACAACAAAGGGGTAATAACTAATTTAGAAATATGAAAATGATAGATCTCTATTTTATCAGAACACAACCTCACCTTATATGTGAAGCATCATAGAAAATCTCCAAATGAACTCCTTCTGCTAGTAGATAACAATATCAAGCTTTGAATAACTTCCCCATGAGATAATCTAAAGCTATTGGACACTGATCAGTCCATACAAACACCAAATCCATTATGTGCAATGCTTTAATGGGAGTTGAACCCCGATATAAATAGGATACGAACATACAATAATAGCATGAATTACCAAGTAATCATTATACCCCAACCACTATCTTAGTGGATCCCAATGTACTACTACTTATATCGTAAAAATATCCACAACTACTCCCAAATAGAGCAGAAAATTCCTAATGAAACAGAACAATAGTGAGCCAAAATAACACTTCGAAAGCTTCCCAAATAGATGATGTAGTCGAATATCTCCAAAAATGGCACGTAGATACTCTGAACGCACATCCTTGGATTTGGAGTACACAAAGATGTCATCAATGAAAATAACGAAGAATATATCCTAGAACTCATGGAACATAGAGTTAATCAAACCAATGTACAAAAATGGTGCATTAGTTAAACCGAATTTCATTATAATGAACTAGTAATGCCCATGACAACAATGAAAAGAATTTATTGTGACATACTCATCCTTCACACAAATATATTGATATCATTGCTATAATTATATCTTTGAGAACAAAAAAATCATCCTTTAGTTTATCAAATAAGTCTGTAATATGTGGAGTATGATAGTAGTTCATTAATGTAACCTGGTTCAAGTGACGATAATTCAAAAAAACTACTAAATAACCTCATCCTACTTCACAAACAAAACTAGTTCACCCCATTGTGATAATATTGGCCAAACAAAAACTTCACTACAACATACCATAGAGCATTATACAATGATATCACAAATCAGATCATGAAATCATATATGAAGACATCGAGATTGGAGATAGTCATGGTTGTAGTTTTGTCCCAAAATAGTTCTCTGGTCGAGGGGGTAGTGCTGTAACCTCTTCTACAAAGACATCAAGGTAATGTTACTCGAACCTTGGAAATACTGCCTGGTGAAACTCCAATGAAGTCAACATCATCACATCCATTGAGGATGACAATGATGGAACAAAAATATAATAAATCTGAGGTTCATGCTCACTAACAAACCCTATTGGCACTCCCTCAGCATTGAATAACACAACCTACAACCAAAAAAAATCCATGGTAGCTTTCATAGAATACAATGAATCCATGTTGAGGATGACATCATATGGTGGTATCCGCAAACATAAAAAATATCATTTAGATTGGTGTTACCCCATCACTATTTCACAGTCTCTATATACATCAAACAAGTTAGGTCGACCTCCAATTAGTGTTGTCAACACCATGAAAATAGAAATCCCCTACCTAATGTATTATAGAACGGTCTATAGTGGGTGATATGTAGTGGATAATCACTGTTAAATCAATCAATGAACACTCCCATGTGAAAAAACAAGCAACGGGTACCATGAACGACATCTGTCTAACCTAGTGCTTACAACATTAAAGCATGTATTGAAAAATGACCAACTCCAAGGACTATATAACCCAAAAAATGACCACATTCAAGGAAACTCTATATATTATAAGGATGGGGAATTCATTTATTCTATCCTTATCCTTCACCAATCACCACCCTACTAATCCTAAACAAGAGAAACCTGCTACTAGTTCCTCGACTGAAACGACCTCAACAGAGGATCCAAAATTGGAACCACTCGCACACGCTGACTGCTACAAGAATTATAGAACTCATGTTACCAATGAACTTAACCTAGACATGAAAAAACTATTGATCCCTTATCATATTAATGATATTCACTTCCCTAGGATAAAAGAGACATTGAGTGATGAGACCGTCCCCCATCCCAACAGATGCTCTACTACCCAAAAATTTGGAACCCCAAACTATAGCTCTCCTTTGTGAGGAATCCTGAAGCCTACCCTCTCATGATTAATCAGTTCTATATAATGTCATCTTGATGACATATTCTCTTTCCCACACATCGAGATATTATTTCAGCAAAAATGGTGTATCCTGATGCTAGATATCTGCAAAAAAATCTTTCTAAAAATGGTTTGCAACGGCCTCCTCATCTGTAAATATGTCTGAATCATCTGGTATAAGGTTTCTAAAGTATATTATGAACTCTTACACACAAGATATTCCCTGGAAATCGGTAAACAACTACTAGATAATTTCCACCCTTATATTTAAATAAATAAACACAGGTCTAAACAACTCCCAGAACATCTCTAATGAGGTAGACGACTCCTAATAATCCATGTGGAACAATAACCTCCACTACCTCGATTCCCATTTCATCAACTTCACAAACAAAGATAAAATGTTCTCATTATGAGAATGTATCAATATAATATTTATATATTCCTCCTCCAACTAGTCTTTTGTGACTGCATATAAAATGGTTCGCTTTTACTTCTACAAACTCTGGCACTAAAACTCTACGAGTGTCCTAATCCAAGTGTAATTGTTTTTATCTTCTATTATGCAGTGATCTATTGGCACATTCTACTGGATATATTTTATATTACTATAACACAGACATTGAACATGATCCATACCTAAAAGAGTAAAATTAGTTATGGATAATTAACCTAGAAAATTTTAGACATAAACATTAATTGATTTCTTTCTTTTATTAATTTTAGGGAAACCTATCCAAAAGCCTATCCATTCAAACACAATAACAAATAATAATTATTCAGGATCCAAACCAGGGTCTATACACTACAAAATGTATCACCCCTATAAGTATCCATGGTATGCTTAATGTTCCCTTCAATAGATCATAGGGAGATAGATGGTATGCTTAATGTTCCCTTCAATAGATCATAGGGAGATACATTACGTATTATTGAGTTTTAAAGGATTCATACCCTTATCCAGGACCATATACTCTTGATAAAATTGATCAATGGAAAAAAAAATTCATTCAACGCTAAACCTCTTTGCATTTCATCATCAACATCAGGTCCAACAATCTCATGCTATGAACATCCATATTAACGGTGGTACATATCTCTGTAATCGAATAAGGTGTTTCCCTAGAGAATAAAAAAAGTTCTATCATTCTCAACCGAAATTCAACCACATGAGAATAAATAGAGAATTAGAATAATAGTTTAATATGGATAAGGAACTCCTGACCATTATTCTAAGATTCATCAGTTTGAGGTACCAAATTAGTGACTTTCGTGGTAATATGTGTTGGTTCCATTCCCAGATCATTAACATCACATGAAATAATCTCAACCAGTTTATAGACCATGGGACTATCTCCTCAATATAGTTTACACATATTATCCCCTTAGGTCATATTCACATGTATTCTAAGTGGAATGATGTTACATAAAATCACTAACCAACATTGAAGTCATTATATAATTACTCAGAAAACCAACTAAAAAAGTGAAACAATAAAAATAAATCACCTCATATTGGATACCATGTTTTTTATTTAAACATATATAATTTAAAATAATTTAAAATACTACAATTAGATAAAAGTATTACCCAATAATCTATTCATAAACCATCCATGGTGACTTCAGATTTGTTATGATGATTACCAGCCATAGATTCAGTCATAGCTACCTCTTATGTCCCAATATGATATTCAAAGCCACATTCTGACATCAATTAAAATTTTTAAAACTACACCATTCACATTATCATGTATAGGGAAATGGAATAATCAATTTTTACCATTTTTTATTTGAATATTTTGGTATCTACTTTTCATTTAAAAATTTTCAAGTGTCCCACTCACCTCACCAATAAAAAGGTGGTCACTCTTTTCTCTTCTTCAAACCATTAAACAATTTTTGTTCATCCATTATCTACCAAAATTAATTCCAAAATTCAATTCACTCATCGAAAAGTACAAATTTTTCTCATACTTATATTATTTTATTAAATTATATATAAGAATATAGGTGAGGTCTGAGAAGATGAAAATTTATAAACATTGTGTTTATTTTATATTTCTTATTTCACCTACATAATATATTACTAACATAATATTATATGATATAAAATTTTTATATAATATTATAATATATTATTAAATAAAATTATTATCCCAAATATATATCATCATATATCAAATGTGATACGAAATCTGGATTCATGTGTAAGGAATATTGTCACCCTATGAACTGATGTCCATCGTTTATAATCATCACATCTCATGGATTTTTTAATTGATGGATTTAATGTATATATATATATATTCAATAAAAATTTAAAATTATTATAAAATTGTATGATATATTTTATATTTTAATCCATTCATTGAGGGATACGATAACATCGATCATTTGTATGATATACTACTGTATACTGAAGGGATGTGATTTGTTTTTCACTAAAAAATAAATGCAATTTAATCAATATAATATAAATGAATATATTGTAAATAAATGATATAATAAATGTCTTTATGACATATTAGCTATTCATTATATATAATATATCATATTAAGTCATACACTGGAAAAAATTGTGTCATTTCTCTAATTATGGACTAGTAACTCCAAACAAAGATTTGATTATTTAATTAGTCAACTAACATAGATTAACTTTATTAGTATATATATTGAAATAATAAGATATATAAGATATTATGAGCATTATGGAAGCATAATATTACACATAAATTATTTCCATAATTATCATTGAAAACATAAATAATACTATTGTGTACATAAGACACAACATCTTGATGAACATAATGTAGTTCATTTTTTGTAAATGTTTAGAGTGATTGATTATAAAATTAAAATTATTTTATAAATATTATTTTTATTTTTTGGTTATAAATCCATATATATTAAAAAATTAAATATTCAACGATAGTCCTCAAACTGAAGCCACTTGAAAAAAAATAGAATTTCCTCAAAATAACCATAATGAACATAAGTAATTAAGTATTTTATTACATATTGAATGGAAATAACATAAATAAAATAATTATAAGTTATTAAACTATAATATTAATCTTAAATAATATAATATTTATCATAATAATACTATGTATGAGATAATGGAAATACATAGAATGTATGGACATGAATATGGGATTTATCCTGTCACAATTATTTCCCCAAAACTTGTACCCTTTCAGGTCTACCAATGGGAGAGGAGATATATTGAACCTTGATTTAGACCTATATTAGGACATAGGTTTAAAACTATCTATGATAGTATGGTAAACCCATAGATAGGATGAATGAACCTCTTTGTGAACACATGCGAAAGAGAGATATAGGATTAACACCTACTACGAGCTACTCATGACACAAAGTAAAAGAAACCCATGTTCAAATATGTAATGTCAATAAATAACTACTAAAACAAAAAAGGGAGAAATATAGGTAAAAAATAAAGTAAAATGGTAGCAACCATGAATCTCAAATATCATCAGATAAACCTCCAAGCCAGTAGTAAACAACATATTCTCCAACCAGCAACATGTGACTTGAAAAATAGTTTATACAATGTAGTGTGAATATAATTTTATATAGAGTAGGATCCTCCATATATAATTTCGTTAAAATGTAGAGAAATCATTGTAAATCAGAATGAACAACAAGGGAAACCATGTCATCGCCTAAACAGGTACACTAAGTTCTCTGCCTTAGCAATGCTACACTCACCATGTATTGCATGCAAGATTATATTATATTATATATAATGTCACGAGTACCCCTCTACTAATTCCTCATCTGGTTTTCACATATTCCCAAACATCTCACATCCATAGAATATCCCTCCAAAATTTCTATCTAGAAGGCACTAGGGAGAAGCACCACAACATGTACATTGTGCAACACACCATCACATCCACATAACAAAAACTAATAAGGTAGTTTCTAGGAGTCACAAAAAATCATATAATATGTATAATATAATGGGTATCACATCTCAAGCCACCAAATACCATTCACTGAGTAAGGATCCTCAAGAAATCATAGCCTATACACATTAGACCAATAGTAGTCTGTAGGAAACTATATATAAAATATGTGTGTCTGAAATGACCAATATCCAATACAGTACTCTACACATATATATTTGGAAACCTAACCACCATGCACACCATCAAAATTAATCACCATGTGGTGAATGAGGGTTAATGTGGGTAGTTATCCATCCATCTTCCCACCCAGATGATGAGGATAACACCCAAAAGGCTCAGAATCCCTTGGGGATTCAATCTCCCTTACAAACATGATTGATTATAATATGGAATCATAAAAATTACAAAATATAATATTTATCACTACCACACTACATGAATAACATATTATAAGACTCAACTATATCTAACGTCACTCAGAATCCCGTCTTCAATTTATAAGACCAGATATCCAATAAGCACAATACCATTTAAAGAGATAAATTAATTTATTTTTTCCATTTTTATTAGTTTCACTTTAGCTAAACATTAATTAATTATTATCTTTTTCAAATTCCATCACATTATAAATTCTAAAAAGATTTATTCCCTCCAGGAATTACCTAATCGAGTACACAGATTCTCAGAATGACAACCACATCATTTCTTCCTAGCAATCTCTAACCCCATGGAATAAATAATAATTTATTCATTTTTTTATCAACATTATAACATTCTATGATTTATAGTATTGTAGGAAAAAATTATAATCTACCAAATGAAAAATGGTTATCAACATAGTGAGTATTCGAACTACCCATAGAGTCTTTTCCACCTATAAAAATATTAGATACCCATCAATCCTTGAGAATATAAACATGAGAAACACATGGAATGCCCCACACATCCTCTCCAGTTTTGGATGTAATGTATGCGATAACATCTCTATCAAGATGTGTTGAATGTAAAGTAGATAAAAAATAACATAGTCTACAAGAATCCACTTTCATATCAATAGGTTAGCCAGATTTAACCTGTTCCATTACCTTTAGTTCCCCCCCCCACACCTACATGGATAAATTGATGCATCTCGCCAATCTAGGTATCATATTTGTTCCCAATAACTCGGCCTAACCACCCAATATACCTCATAAGCCATCCTAGATATTACCTCCATGTCTCACATCACATCATGGCCTCCCTACACCCACAACCTCATGTCTTGTATCTAGAGAACATCATGAGAAGTATGTACTGATATAGAATCATGATATCATAACTAAAACAATGCATGTGGCCTTCATACAAATGAGAAATGATGGATTCAACACACAAGACACTCATCCTACTCAAGAAAGATAGTCACATATGTCTAATAAAGGAATTATATTATCCTCAAAACCAATTCCTATTATATATTGTGTTAACTAATTCATTATTCACACGTTCAAACTACGTGAAACCTAAACATAACGATATCAAAAACTATCACCATATTAATTCCAAATTTTATTTTACATGTAGTCCTTTATCAACAAGCATCAACATGCATCAGGTTAACTATCAAATTCTATTAGACAATCATAAGTTATTCGATTTTATTGTCATCATATTATGAATCAAAAACCAGATTATAAGAAATGACACGGTAACCATTTAGCCAATTTTATAAACATATAATCTCTCATTTATTTTATTTACCAATTTACAACAAGAACAATCATATGAACCATGAAAATAATTATATCACACTATTTAGCTTATCAATATACTAATAATTAAGACGGTATAGAGCAAAAACAACACTATGTAATTGATACCAATTTGTTTATACGAATCAAGTATTTAATTAGGTCAATTTAAATTTTATCCACGGGGAAATCATGATAACTATAAAATTTCCAATAAATAATAAGATATAATTATAATACCATCCCTATAAATTTCATTGATATTATTTCCAAAATAATATATCAAATCAACAGATCATGATGAACTCTCTCACAATTACTGCATCCAACAGAGGACGCTGCCACCCAACTGCACCAACCAACAACTAAAAAAATCCCATAAAAACATTTATCTCACACAAAATCATAGGTAAGGGTTAAATGGGAGAAAATACATCAATGAAACAATAATAATGGATTTATATTTTATCTTAAATCAAATATGTATCCCTATGAATTGAAGGTGGTCTAGGGATCATTCCTTACAAAATAAATACCCAAAATGCAGAATAGAGGGTCCTTGGGTCACCTAGGGTCAAGAGAGTGTAGATTCCATATTAGGTTTTGATAAAAAACAATTTGGTAAGAAGACACATTAAAACAGATATCGTTGATGCATCACACATTTTGAAATCTCCACAAACATCGAGTGACATATAGGTTTTAGGAATGATGAAAAATTCATTGCCACATAGATTTATTTTATTTATGAGACCCCGATGTTTTTTCACACCAAAAAAATAAAATTTCATGTCATAAATCATCCCCCTAAATAGGATTCCATGTCATGTAATGTAGTTAAATGAAATTCAATACCCAATTTTCATATTTTACTAAACCGAACTTCTACCAATATCCACTAAGTCACATCTGAGAACATCAATCATCGAAAACATGAAATGGGTTGATCAATGTGGATCTGGACATTTACATCAGATACCTTTCAAAAAATTATTGGACTCCAGAATCCAATACAACCCTAGAGTGGAAACTACAATGAAAGGGGTAATCCGAACTCCCACCTCATGTGATAACTATCAAGGCCCTTGTTGACATAAGATCCCAACCACTTCATCGAAGGAACAACATAAATCCACACGACAAAAAAATAACTTCTATACACTATCTGGGGTGACATACCTATAAAAAATATCGTAGTATTTAATGAGAAACAATAGAAATCCATTTAATAAATAAAAAGTGTCTACCACAACCAAATGAAAAACATTACAAGAGAAGAGGTGGAAATGAAATAGCTCAGGGTAATGAGAATGTAGCTGCAACTCATGTTCCCAAGTACTATAATCCAAACAACTACTCCACCACAATACATGATCTATGGGGACAACACCCCCTCAAAACACATTATATGCAAAAAATTAGATCTTTACAGGCTTCTATATGAAGTTTTAATCATAGTCAACATCTATCATTCACCAATATATAATTGGAGAGTTTCAAGAAGATATCGATGGAGTTGCAACACATGAAAACGATTTTCTATATGGATCTTCATTGGGGGAATCTCTATCTAGTATGCTACATCTCACACATGATACAGCACCTCAAAATTTTTAATAAACTAGGCATGAAGCTTACTCTCAATACCCAATCATTTTTTCACAATCAGGCAGTCACCTCTCGAAATAGAAGATCTCAAATTCGAAAATATATAGGTCTCCTACTACGATCTATATTGTACATCTGATGATCTAGAACTACCTTCATCCTCTCAAAAATCACATAAAACATATATATCATATTATACCAGCTCGTGCCCCAAAATTTATAACTCCCTAATCCAATTCCATCCCAATGGAGAATGACAGGCTAGTCATACATGTCTTTAAATTTCCCTATACTAACAGTAGAGTAAAAAATATTTTTGTAAATGAACTCGACCAAGGGAAAAATAATCATCCATAAACCAAAAAAATCTAGGACACTAGTGACCAACTTATCTTCAAGAGTCAAAATGTTACATTCTACCTAAAAATCCTTCTGCGGATGAAAAGAAGTTATAAGGCTTTGTTGAAAACCAAAATCATACTGGATACCACTCAACATCTTGGAGATAAAAAAATGATATCGATCAGAAATGATTGTCTTTGGGAATCTGTGGAGTGTCACCACCTCAACAAAATACTAACATGACATAACCTCTATAGATATAGGACCATTGATTACTAAAATATGGGATTCTTTCATCATATAATCCACTACAAACCAAGTAAGTGTCATAGCCTCCTAGAAGGTCATATAAACTGGTAACAAAGTACATCTAGATGAACTTCCACATCCACTAAGGGTCATCTAATATCTATAGAAAACAAATTGTAAAATGTTGATCATCATTCACTATCTAAAAGTCCAAACATTAAGACACAAAACATTGCATTGACACACATCAACTGATGCCACCAAATATGAACTCTAAAAGCATGATACATCTTCATCACACCTAGTAGTTTTTCTTACGAAATAATATTAAACATTTTGATTGAAAAATCATGTAATAACTAAGGAATGATAAACATTCCATGAAATTACACTCTGTTTTGTTTATATTTAGACCATCCATCGGAGGCCTTTCCACACACAACTCGGTCATTCCTGACCACCACCTCAAGATTACCCACCTATAAATCTTCTAACTACTAAATTAGAGATGACTTAACCATCATATAAAAAACCCATTTCTCCCACATTCTACCATTTCCATATGTAATTGTAATAGTTCATCCATCACCCTCTATGAATCACCAAAATCTTGAACTACATCACCACATGACATCCTGCTCAATGCATCGGGCACAACATTTACATTTATATGAGTTTACGAAATTACAATGTCTTTATCCTATATGTAACCCATCCACCGATGTGGGTGCATGTTCATATGACCCTGGGGGAAAATGTACCTCGGGATATTGTGAGCGTTGAAGACCACAAATGCTCACCAATGTGAAAATGTCTCCACAAATTCTAAATAGACACCACTACTTCCACATCAATATCATTGGTGAAATAAATACAACAAAGGGGTAATAACTAATTTAGAACTATGAAAATGATAGATCTCTATTTTATCAGAACACAACCTCACCTTATATGTGAAGCATCATAGAAAATCTCCAAATGAACTCCTTATGCTAGTAGATAACAATATCAAGCTTTGAATAACTTCCCCATGAGATAATCTAAAGCTATTGGACACTGATCAGTCCCTACAAACACCAAATCCATTATGTGCAATGCTTTAATGGGAGTTGAAACCCGATATAAATAGGATACGAACATACAATAATAGCATGAATTACCAAGTAATCATTATACCCCAACCGCTATCTTAGTGGATCCCAATGTACTACTACTTATATCGTAAAAATATCCACAACTAATCCCAAATAGAGCAGAAAATTCCTAATGAAACAGAACAATAGTGAGGCAAAATAACACTTCGGAAGCTTCCCAAATAGATGATGTAGTCGAATATCTCCAAAAATGGCACGTAGATACTCTGAACGCACATCCTTGGATTTGGAGTACACAAAGATGTCATCAATGAAAATAACCAAGAATATATCCTAGAACTCATGGAACATAGAGTTAATCAAACCAATGTACAAAAATGGTGCATTAGTTAAACCGAATGTCATTATAATGAACTAGTAATGCCCATGACAACAATGAAAAGAATTTATTGTGATATACTCATCCTTCACACAAATATATTGATATCATTGCTATAATTATATCTTTGAGAACAAAAAAATCATCCTTTAGTTTATCAAATAAATCTGTAATATGTGGAGTATGATAGTAGTTCATTAATGTAACCTGGTTCAAGTGACGATAATTCAAAAAAACTACTAAATAACCTCATCCTACTTCACAAACAAAACTAGTTCACCCCATTGTGATAATATTTGCCAAACAAAACTTCACTACAACATACCATAGAGCATTATACAACGATATCACAAATCAGATCATGAAATCATATATGAAGACATCGAGATTGGAGATAGTCATGGTTGTAGTTTTGTCCCAAAATAGTTCTCTGGTCGAGGGGGTAGTGCTGCAACCTCTTCTACAAAGACATCAAGGTAATGTTACTCGAACCATGGAAATACTGCCTGGTGAAACTCCAATGAAGTCAACATCATCACATCCATCGAGGATGACAATGATGGAACACAAATATAATAAATCTGAGGTTCATGCTCACTAACAAACTCTATTGGCTCTCCCTCGACATTGAATAACACAACCTACATCCAAAAAAATCCATGGTACCTTTCATAGAATACAATGAATCCATGTTGAGGATGACATCATATGGTGGTATCGGAAAACATAAAAAATATCAACTAGATTGGTGTTACCCCATCACTATTTCACAGTCTCTATATACATAAAACAAGTTAGGTCGACCTCCAATTAGTGTTGTCAACACCATGGAAATAGAAATCCCCTACCTAATGTATTATAGAACGGTCTATAGTGGGTGATATGTAGTGGATAATCACTGTTAAATCAATCAATGAACACTCCCATGTAAAAAAAAAGCAACGGGTACCATGAACGACATCTATCTAACCTAGTGCTGACAACATTAAAGCATGTATTGAAAAATGTCCAACTCCAAGGAATATATAACCCAAAAAATGACCACATTCAAGGAAACTCTATATATTATAAGGATGGGGAATTCATTTATTCTATCCTTATCCTTCACCAATCACCACCCTACTAATCCTAAACAAGAGAAACCTGCTACTAGTTCCTCGACTGAAACGACCTCAACAGAGGATCCAAAATTGGAACCACTCGCACACGCTGACTGCTACAAGAATTATAGAACTCATGTTACCAATGAACTTAACCTAGACATGAAAAAACTATTGATCCCTTATCATATTAATGAGATTCAATTCCCTAGGATAAAAGAGACATTGAGTGATGAGACCGTCCCCCATCCCAACGGATGCTCTACTACCCAAAAATTTGGAACCCCAAACTATAGCTCTCCTTTGTGAGGAATCCTGAAGCCTACCCTCTCATGACGAATCAGTTCTATATAATGTCATCTTGATGACATATTCTCTTTCCCACACATCGAGATATTATTTCAGCAAAAATGGGGTATCCTGATGCTAGATATCTGCAAAAAAATCTTTCTAAAAATGGTTTGCAACGGCCTCCTCATCTGTAAATATGTCTGAATCATCTGGTATAAGGTTTCTAAAGTAGATTATGAACTCTTACACACAAGATATTCCCTGGAAATGGGTAAACAACTACTAGATAATTTCCACCCTTATATTTGAATAAATAAACACAGGTCTAAAAAACTCCCAGAACATCTCTAATGAGGTAGACGACTCCTAATAATCCATGTGGAACAATAACCTCCACTACCTCGATTCCCATTTCATCAACTTCACAAACAAAGATAAAATGTTCTCATTATGAGAATGTATCAAAATAATATTTATATATTCCTCCTCCAACTAGTCTTTTGTGACTGCATATAAAATGGTTCGCTTTTACTTCTACAAACTCTGGCACTAAAACTCTACGGGTGTCCTAATCCAAGTGTAATTGTTTTTATCCTCTATTATACAGTGATCTATTGGCACATTCCACTGGATATATTTTATATGACTATAACACAAACATTGAACATGATCCATACCTAAAAGAGTAAAATTAGTTATGGATAATTAACCTAGAAAATTTTAGACATAAACATTAATTGATTTCTTTCTTTTATTAATTTTAGGGAAACCTATCCAAAAGCCTATCCATTCAAACACAATAACAAATAATAATTATTCAGGATCCAATCCAGGGTCTATACACTACAAAATGTATCACCCCTATAAGTATCCATGGTATGCTTAATGTTCCCTTCAATAGATCATAGGGAGACCTAAATAGATGTGCCAATGCTAGTCTCTCTTGTTTAATGTTCTTTCTAATCTTAGATGACACTATTTCCTTACCAACCCATGAAAACATGCATGTTATTAACACCAAATCCATTCTATCCCTCATTTTCGTTTTACAATCCATTTGGTACTCGATATTTTCACTTTTTAATTGTAGAAGTTCTTACATGACATTGAATATATTCCATTGGGATTCATTTAATTTTAGATCTAAGTAGGATTTGTTGGGGGGAATATCTTCTCTCTCCCTTTTTCATGAGTTTACATAGAAGATCTTGCCTCTCATCTATGTGTTTACCATAAACTCTGTTCTAGTCCCTAACCCATATACTAATGTAGGTGGTAATTGGTGGTCATTATATAATGTAGTGTCTGTATATCACTTTACACAATTGTCCCTAACCCATACTAGTCTCTCTTGTTTAATGTTCTTTCTAATCTTATTGAGTAAAGTGATATACACACACTACATTCTCCTGGGAGGAAACTATTGTGTGTTTACCATAAACTCTGTTCTAGTACCAAAAATTAGTTTATATAATGTAGTGTGTGTATATCACTTTACTCAATAGGTTCCTCCCAGGATAATTGCACGGAAAAGTAAAGAATGAATTATAAATAATATTGAATGACAAGGTAAACCAACAACTCACTTAAATAGTTATACAATGTTCCCATCCTCACCCTGGAAAATCTCAACAATTATTTCATACAATATTATATAATATAAAAATTAATGTAATGGGTACCCGACTACAACTTCACAACTAGTTTTCGCATTTTCCACAACATCAAACATTGTGAGCATCTCTCTCAAAAATGGAATGCATGATGACACCTTGTCTCTAACAAACAATGTAGGATATAGATAGAAATTACATTTCCTTTGTGGGATACTTAATACATTACACTAATATATTCCCATATATCAAATTAGTTTAGTGTATTTGGTAACATAGACCATAATATTATGTATTAATGAATGATATTCAACATCTCTGATAAAAATCATTCACCTTTTTTCCTACCTAAATGGTTTAATTATATCCTGGGGAAATGTTAAAATAAAAATGGTTATCTCAAATGCTAAATAATGGTAAACATGGGGAACATAAAAAACCATAAACATACGAATTTAAAAACATGAACATGAAGATTGAATATTAAAATAATGAGTCATGAAATTAATCATTATAGTACATAAGGCATAGATCATAAAAGAACATTAATGATGATAAAATTGAATTATCATAAAAAATTAAATTATGATAATCAAATAAGCACAAAATATGATTTCCATTGTAGCAAATGCATCGGTTCCAAGACCATAATAATGGAAAAATTACCTTAATGAAATGGGTTTACATGACACTTCATCCATGTATTACTGAATTGGCTTTAAATCCCATTCTAGTTCAATAATTCTGAACCTGATTTACTTGTTTTTTCAGCCATGTATTACTATACCTGATTTACTTACCATTCTAGACCAGTATTACTAAACCGTCATTACATGTCATTTTATTCATGTCTATATCTTGAGATATAAATCTTTACCCAATGCATTGGAGGGAGATATAAGTCCTACCCATATCATAATTAAAACATCCATACATGTGCCAATAAAACATAATAATAATTATGATAGAATAACCCAAGAAATAAAAGGGGTTTCTTAAACATCAATCAATCATAATTGATATAAAAAAATGGATTTCATAAATAAAATTCCATCATAAACACAATGACATAATTGTAATAATAAGGATATAAAAATATCCATATTTTATCAGTGTTATTCTATATATAAAATAATTTTGAGAAAATTCATTAAATTAATTTTTAGGAAAATATCCTTTTTTTAAAATTTTTATCTCCATCCTCAAAATGCCACACAATTTTAGAAGAAATAACATTATTTGAAAATGACCTAGTATGATTATATTAGAAGATTCAAGGAATTTAGGAATTATTAAAGAATTAAAATCCATTCATGCCATACAAGATACAAAACATTATTCTTGCACTTTTTCTGAGAAAAGACAAGAAGTACATTGTACTGAAAACGACAAAAGATTCAATTCATACCATTTTGTAAAAATTCACCAATGGGTAAAATTGAATTTAAAAAATTATAGAAGGATACGATGAATATATTGAAATATATATTTAGGATACATGGATGTGGATGTTAAATATACCCCACTAAATACTTATGAATAAACAATCTCATATTTAATGAATATTTAGAATGTTATCACATACCTTAAGTCGAATTTCGTCTGTATGTTTCATAAACTCATTTATAGTGGGTTTAAACATAGTATTAACTTGTTAAAGAATAATAATTATATTTATTATTTCATATTTGATTCACTTATGACTTTATGTTACACATTTATTTATCAATTCCATGTTAAATCAAAATTTTAGATAATAATATTTTTTAATTATTATACATGTTTTGACTTGTTAATCTAGATATTATTATTATGATCATGATTTGAATAATTCAAACAAGTAATGAATTATTTATATATAAAAAATATTCATCATAGAAATATATATAACAAATAGTTAAATGAAATGGAAGACAATGTTCATAGAGATGGTATGTCTTATGTACAAATGGACATTGTTTCTATTTTCTATTTGAACTGAATGGAAGCTAGTAAATGAAATATATACACATAAATAAAATAGTACTATTATTGTATATATTTAAAAAATATTTATTATATTTAACTTATCATCATTCATGAATGGTTAACATTGAAAAAAAAATCTCATCACATCGTGGAGATGGTAGGCCATACATATGAACGAGCGATGATACAATTAACTTAATGGTTAAATGATATATATAATTAGAAGGAATATTAACTATAAAGAATAATTATCATGTTATATTTATTATTTAAATCCATAATTTTTATCATTATACAAATCCAAATTATCTATTTTTGAACAAAAAAATTACTCCACGACATAAAGATAGTAAGTCGTATGTACACAGACATGGTGATATTGTTATTTAAGGGATGGATACAATGAGGTATTGTTTTATCCCATAATTATAATAAATTCTTATAATGTAGAAGATATTAGATTTATTAATTTATTCAAGAGAAAACATAATATGTTGAAATAGAATAATAAAAAAATTTAACATAGCGATAAAATAAATACGTCTTTTTCTTGTAGCTCCATTTAATTTGATCAAAACGTCTCACTATTATGTCTTTCCTCCTAATCTTTGGCCCCTAAGAGGAAGGGATATTTTTCATGAGCTTATTTGAGTAGTTTTTGGATCATCCAAAGGTCTTGAATGGTGTGAGTATGTGGGTATAGGTGTTGGTCTTTTATAAGAGGATGGGGGGGCATTTTATGGAAGTCTTGAAATTTTGATTTATTATAAATTTATTTTCAGATTATAATGTCCGCGAAATCATTTATATTGAATCATAGTTGAGTAAGGGATGAAATCTTCCCAAATAATAATATTTATAATTTTTTTATTTAATTTAAAAACTAATCCTTTTAACATATCGTTATTTTATATATTTAATTTTAACTATGGTAATAATATTATAAATATATAAATAAATTATATGAATATTCTTTTTTGAATTAACCTGCAGTATGTTTTACTATTCATTAAAATATATGTTTTCTAAAAAAATATCAAAAATTAATCCAATGTAAATTTTGATGTATCAATAGAAAATAAGATGTTTATTTTTTTCAAATCTAATATATAATCGTGTCAAAACTAGATTTATAATTGGTGCACCATCGAAAAAAATACGAAACTATATTTTTTGAATAATACATCTTTTATAAAAAAAAATTATATTTCCTTATAAAATGTTCTAGAAAATACATCTGATTTATTTTGATGTTATATAAAATTCATATTGTTTTCATTACTTTTCATAAAAGGATGTTTATATTCCCTTAATAATAATATTTTAATTATATATAATAGTTTGATGAAACATATTATTGCATTAAACAAATGCTATCGAGAAAGGTCACTCTTGTGTGTAATGCCAGCCAAGTTTTGGTTGATATTAGTTTAGGCATATTTTGGTGTTGTGTATAACATAATAAAAATTAGTTACTTTATATATTGAACAAAATATATACTTAGTGATTCATGAAATGAATTCAATCAAATGAACATGAAATTGCGTATAACACAAGTCAAGTGTAGTGTTGATTATTTGACAAGCTAATATGGTGTTTCATATAGCACAAGTTAATATTGGTGTAGCGTATAACACAAGATATCAATATAATTATAAATAATCTATCTCAAAAAATCATTGGGTGTTACATTATACCTTTGCTAAAAAGAATTTCTCCATCGAAAATTGTCTGGGTTATAAAAGGTATAAAACTTGAATGTATCTTCTATAGAAACCCACATCTTTTAAAGGAATACAATAACATAATATTAAAAAGGAATTTCAGAAACATAATGGATAAACAATTTATCTCATCAATTGGATTTCCACATATGACATCATTGGTGGGAATTGAAAACATGAATATGGAAGAAAAATATAACATTCATGTTCTACTTGGAAGGGAATGAGAAAATTGTTTGGAGAATGTTAACAACCATAAATCCAAAAATCTATGATGATTTAAGAGGCCATCTAATTTATTGGATAAGATAGTACTATGATAACATTTTTGGTTGTTATGTTCTTTTCCCTAATGTTGAATACTTTTTCATGTGAATAAATACAAGATTTATTTTGTTACTTCCTCACCATTGTTCGTTCCTTGAAGAAATTCCATATCATCTCTTATTTGAAGAAATGATGATTAATTTTTCATTATTGATGTATTAGTAGGTCACATGATTTAATGAAATTTCATTCCATTTTTCTCAACCAAAATGATAGTATAGGTAAAGAAATATTCTTTAGTCCACCAATAGTGAGATAATAAAATAATCTAACAAACATTGAATAGAATATGACTTATACTATCCATAAATGGATGAAATTACAATACTTTTGAAAAATTATTATATAAAACATTATAAAGATGTGAAATAAATAGAAATAACATTTATCACATGTATATCATAAGGATGTTTTTCGTTGCAACATTCTAAACAAGGGAATACATAAATCATGTATTATCTTGAAACATGTTAATATCATGAATTGTCATAGATCCATAGTGAACACATGCATTATATAAAAATTAACTATTTACACACACTAAATATACCGAAAACTCTATATACTAAAACCATGATATCACTCTGTTCTTTTATCTATCATGAACACATTAATATTATCATACATCTCATTATTTCAATATCCCTTCATTATGCTCATATCATGTTTATTCTAAAAAAATTTCAATCACCTTTCATGTTTACTGGTTCCATATAACTATGTAAAACCAAAATCGACCAATATATAGATATTCTATTATTCCATAATACTATAACTGTGATTCAACAACACTATTTTACAATCCCATTAAATAAACACTTATTCATTCCACCTCTTCATTGTCATAATCAACATCACCAATAGTGATCACATGTGATTTTCCATTTCTATTATACTTAACTTGTTTCTGACATAGATCATCATTACTAACCCCTAGATTTGGGCATTGAATAACATAATTCCCCATTTCCCTACACGTGTAGCATTTGAAGTGTGGGGGGTCCATTTTCTGTATTCTTTTCTCTATTCAAATTATTAGCATCCTTTTTCCTATTAATATATGACCCATCTTCTTGATGAAAAATTTTTACACACATAATGAATTTAATATCCCCTTTATGATAATATACACCATTTTTATTTCCACACATTGAGCATTAGTAACCATTCATTTTCTTTTAACCATTTATTTTATATTTTCTATTTAACTCCATCTTTCAATTCATGTCAAAATAATGAGATTGATATGTAACACCAACATCCATTTACACCGTGATTGAACAACACACAACAAATTCAAAGAAAATAAAGTATCTTATAGTTAATTATCTTCTAAGGAATGTATTTATACAACTGAAGAATCGATCAACATTACTTTCTGGTCGAATGATAAAATTAGAATCATACCTTGAACATCTTTTTTAATTTTCCAAATATCTTCAAATGGAATTATCATAATTTTATTAATCTCATGTAAGTCCTTATCCCTCTATGTTGAAAGAATAAAAGGTAACTTGTTATTGAAAATTATGTTATTAAACTCAACCAACACAATGGATTAAATTCAATCTTTCTTAATTGTATTTTTCTAGAGTCCACTGATGTCCTTCTACACCTTCTAAATGATAAACAACAAAAATGGTTTTTCATGTTCAGAAAAAAAAAGGATGGAAAATATATTTTCAATGGCACCAATACATTATTCATGAAAAAGTAGATTAGAAGACCTCATAAAGGATAGTGGATGTTTCCTCATGAAGGACTTAATAGAATGTTTCTCCCTTATCTTATCATTTGAAAGTCTATAATGATTCATAGCTTGTGTATGTATAGAAATAAGAATTTTCATTCCATATATCATAAGATTTGTTTATTCGTGATGATAATAACTTCATTTACTAGTGCATTGTCATTAACATGGTTTTTTTAGGTTCCATCCATTGTCTATAACCAAATTAGAATAGTGTGGGAGGGGAAAAAATATTCATGGGAGAGTAAATTCATTCAAAAATATCATAGGTGTAATACTAGGTTATTCATAATCATTACCAAAATTAAAAGAATAGAAACTATAGTTAGACATTCCAATAGTGACATCCCTTGACATACAATAGAAATATATCTAGCTATCTCACTACAATTTTAGCAACCTATAATCAAAAGGTTGACTAATCCTTTGATTGGATACCCACTCTAACATCGCAAATGAGACATAAATGGAAAGTACATATAATTTGGAGAATACTTAATATATTACAATAATATACAACCAAAGACTATATTAGTATAGTGTCTTTTGAAACATAAAACCTAATCTGGTAACATGGTGAAATATATTCAATATCTCCCATAAAGATCTCCCCCTTTAATTTTCCTACCTAAATCCATTCTTTATATCTAGGGAAAAAGGAACCATTAAAAAGGGTGAGCTCAAATGATAAGGGTAAATATGGAAAAAATAAAATAAACCATGAATATATAAATGTAAATACTGAACATGAAAATTATATATTAAAATATTGAGTTATAAAATAAATATTGGTAATACATAAGGAATATATCATAATTGAACATTATCCATGATAAAATAACATTGGTA
This sequence comes from Viscum album, assembly GCA_963277665.1. NCBI lineage: Eukaryota > Viridiplantae > Streptophyta > Magnoliopsida > Santalales > Viscaceae > Viscum > Viscum album. The sequence goes on from OY728135.1 coordinate 2,029,700,192, forward strand.
TAAAAAATAGAATTACGGAAAACAAATAAAAGCATAAAATATTCTTCATAGTATCCAAGGAATTGCTTCCAAGACCATCACATTGGAAAAAATACATTATTGAACCAGGTTTACTATCCCTTCAAACCATGTAAGACTTTACTGGATTTACTTGCCATTCTATCCCTATATTAGTAGACCAGATTTACATGTCGTTCCACCCATGTATTATGGAAGCATATTTACTTGTCTTTCGATCCATATATAAATGAACTGGTTTTACATTCCATATCATTCATTTCTTTATCATGTTATATAAATAATTAACCAATGAAATGGAGGGAAATATAGATTACAACCATCTCATAATGAATAAATTCTTTTGTTTTACACAAAAACATAATATCATTGACCATAGAATAACCCAATAAATAAAATGGGTTTATTAAACATTATTCCAACATAATTAATATAAAAAATGGACTTCATAAATATAATTCCATACTAAAAACAATCAAATTATATTAATGAATGTGATATAAATATAACTATATACAAAGAGCGTCATCTTATATATATAATAATTTTGAGAAAGCGGTTAAAATTAATTCATGATAACAATATCCCTTCTTCTTCAAAAACTTTTTCCTTCATCAAAATGCAACAAAAGTTTGTGAAGAAATCATTAAGTTGAAAAATAATAGTGTAATAATGTATGATATTATTGTCGTAAATATGGAAATATGAATTTGTAAAAATCTATTAATGCCAGAAATGTTAAAAAACAATCTTTTTGTACTTTTTTTGAAAAAGTCAAAAAGTACCTTGTAACAAAAACAACCAAAGATTCTATTCATATCATTTATTAAAAATTCACCGATGGATAAAATTTAAATTAGAAAATTATAGAATAATATAAATAATATTTTGAAATATATATTTAGGAATCATGTATGTGGAAGATAAATATACTATAATAATTACTTAAGAATAAATAATCTCAAATAAAAATGATATTTGTAATGGTATCCATTAACATAGGTATGATTTCATCTATATTTATATGAAACACTTGTATATTGTGTTTAATAATATTATTGACTTGTAAAAATAATATTATTTATTATTTAAAATCTGATTCACATTTGACTTTATATTATCTGTTTATTTATCAATTCCATGTTAAAGAAACACCTTGGATAATAATAATTTTATTTATCATTCATGTTTTTACTTATTATTTTGGATATTATTACATAGATTGTCATTTACATAATTCATGAATGTAAAAAATTATTTATATATCATAAATAATTAGTGTATAATATATAATTGATAGATAAATTAAATGGAATACACCATTAATGGAGACGTTAAGTTGTGCGTACGCTTGAACTCACCTTCCATTACCTTATTGAATGAATAGAATCATGTAAATGAAATATATATATATAAATCGAATAACATATTTATTTCATATGTTTCATGATTATTTATTATATATAATTTATAATAATTTTTTAATGGTTAAGATGGATAATGAATCTCATCACGTCTTGGAGACGGTAGGTCACATGTACGCACAGACGACGATCTCATTAACTTAATGGTTAAATTGTATAGAATTGTATGGATTATTAATTATATAGAATACTTTTCATGTTATATTCATTATTTTAATCCATTATTCAAATCATTATACTCATACAAATTATGTATTTTTGAATAATAAATTACACCATGGGGTGGAAACAGTAATATGCACGTACACACACATGTTATAATATTCATTATATGATTGATAAATATAGGTTTAAGGTTGTCTCATAATAATAATAACATGTAATCATGTTGTAGATATTTTATTCTTTACCTTATAATGTAATCAAAATTAGAAGAGGATGTAGAAGAAGAAATAAATTTTCAAATAGGTGATAAATCAATTACCTCTTTGTCTAGTATCCCCATTTGATTGGAAAAAAACATCTTCATATGATTTCATTATTTCCATATTGTTGGCTCTAAGAGCAAGGGATAATTTTTGGGAGATTATATTAGAATAGGTTGGATGTTAAAGAATTCTTGAATTGGGTGAGTAAGTGGGTAGAGGTGGTGGCTATTTATAAGATTACAGTGTGGAACATTAAAAATGATTTGAAATATTAATTTATTTTAAATTGATTTTCAATTAATAATGTTTCCAAAATAATTTATTTCAAAGTTAATATTCGTATAGGTCTAAATAATATCAATCAATAATATTTATATATGTTTTTATTTTATTTTAAACCATACCATTTTAATTTATCCATCATTAATCAATTTATTATTAGGTTTAGTAATAATATTCTAAATATTTAATCCCTATAAAAGTTTAATTTTCTTTTGAAAATATTTGATAATTGTATAATCAATGATATTATAGACCATAAAATTTTAACTTTATAATTTATTTAAATTTTTGAGTTTTTTAAATAATTAAATAATATGTTATTTTTATAAAATATCAATAGTGTCAATGTGGACACTATTCAACAATTTGATATTATATAAAATCCAAAAAAAGATAAATTCAAAAAACATTTATATCATTCAAACAAGTAATATTTAATTATATTTTTAAGGTAACATTTATTAGTTAATATGATATTAATTTTAATATTTTAAAAATGATTTATTAGATATTTTTATCAACAAAATAATATCTAATTATCGGTTGTTCGCTGTTAATGCTAATTATTTAAACTCAAAAAATTCAAAAATAATTCAAATGATATTTGTTATTTAATTATATTTTTGGAGACTATTTATTTTCAAGGTTTTATGATGTTTTTTATTATATTAAAATTATTATATTTATAACATATAAGAGAGTAGCATGTTTTAGCTTTCATTTTTCTTAATTATAATTACATCAATTTATTGGAACAAAAGTCCATTAAAATGTCAATTCCATCTGTTAGGTGATATTGGTCGACATTAATTCATCCAATAGGATTTGGGAATGTGTTACGGTAATCTTATTGTCTTTATCATATAACGTGTTACCCAAATTTACCTCATTTATCTTTAAATGTGGTAAATAAAAATTACTGTATTTATTAAACATAAAAACCCTAAAAACGAAAAGTAACATATTAATATAACATGGACCCACTGGTTGATAATATGGAATTTATTTTTCCAAATTCAAAATTCAAATGTTTCATTAATTAATTTAAAATTAATTCCTATTGTCAAAAAACGAAACCCAGATTTCAAAAAGTAAAAACTATCAAAACATTGACATGTTTTTATGTCAAATTAAAATGTAAAATTACTTCTAATGACTATCATTGGGCTAAATGATAAAAATATAATGAAATTAAACCTTAAAAGATTTAAAAATATAATATTTAAATATTAATAAATTAGATGAAAATACTTATTTTGAATTAAAATGATTTTTTTTTCAATATTGAATAAAATATGAAAATTATCTGACAAATGCCCAACATTCAACCAAATAAAATTTTTATGTCCCAATTCAAATTAAGATGATTATTTTTTCAAATATAATATATTAAAGTGTTAAATGATATATTTATAATAGGTTCTCCATTAATATGTAACAAACATGCATTTGTTTAATAATACTTTCTTTATCCAAAAAAATGAATTTATTTTTATATCATGTTCTAGAAAGTACATAATATGAATGTTAATGTTACATAAAATTAAAAATTAGGTTAATATTATACATAAATTCTATTTTATATCCCATTAAATAATGATATTTTAATAAAATATCATTATTTAGTGAAACTCAATATTGCATATAACTCATGCTATTAAGGAAGGTCACTTTTACATGTAATGCAAGAAAAGTTAGTGACTCGTTTAGTGAAACCATTCTTTGGTGTTGTGTTTTTTATAATACCAAAATAGTTGTTTTATTAATCAATCAAAATCTATACTCAGTGTTGTGTGAAATAAATTATATCAAATGAACTTGAAATTGTGTGTAACAAAAGCCATGAACTGTGTCGTTTATACAACATAAATATACGGTGTTGTGTATAGTGTAAGATAATATTGTTCTGTCGTATAACACAAGACAACATTGAAATGAAAAATAATATATCTCTTAAAATCCTGGGTTATTATATGGGAGAAGAAACAAAACGTGCACCTAATGCAATACACCACTAAATCCACATAACCAAAAGAAACCAGGATGTTACTTGGAGCAACCATAACTCGTATAATTTGAATCAAACGTTGAGTATTATATATTAATTAATCACAGAAAATACTCCAAATTATGATCCTCATGTAATTATAGACAATACATGTTAGACCTACAGTCATCTATAGGAATATATATCCAGAATATATGTATATGAAATTACCAAAAACCATTACATCCATCTAAAAAGTTTATGAGGAAACCTATCATATGTGCATACTAGAACCAGTAGATACCAAGTGATGAGTGAGTAATCAAATGTGGTATTCATCTATCTAAGATCCCTCCACGATATTAGAGAAAACACCCCACAGGGTATTAGAATCATCGAGGTGTCAATCAACCTAACTAATAGGGTAGAGTCTCATATAGAAACACAAGAAGTACATGATGTAATATATCTCACAACCACTCTTTGGGCATAACCTCAACTTACACTCCACTATAGATAACATCTATTTATCTCCCGTATACAATTTCTAAGACTAGATATAATATATCCAAAAAACAATTTAAAAAGATGTTTTAAATTACATTATCCATTATTTCATCTATTTCTTATTAGGATAATTAATTATTTTTACATTAATTAACAATTAGCAATTCATATTCCATTACATTAGACTTTCAGTAAGGAACATTTCGCACAAGGTGAAACTAAACCATGTGAACAACTTCTCAGAATCAAAACTTCAGCATTATATCCCATGAAGCACCAAACCCTTTGGTTAAATCATTATTCATTCATTTAATTAAAATAATTACAACTTCCTATACTTCCAGGTATTCAAGGAAATAATTTAAGCTAACAATAAAAAACGGGCACGACATAGTGAGTTGGTGAACTACTCGTTGATTTTTTTCCACATTTAGCATTACCATTGACCCATCCATCCTTGAGAATCAGAACAAGGAATGAACTTAACATACCAAACATGTCTTCCCATATTTATAAAAGATGGTAAAGAATACTGTCATCCTCATGTAGTGGATAAAGTAATGATGATTAGAAAATTATGATTCAACAAACATTCGCATTCATGTCGATGAGTAAGCACATATTCAATCCATTCCAACACCTCTATTGTCCTCCTTGAACACAACATGTATAAAACAATGAATATCAACAATCTAAGCATCAACTAATGCAACATGAACTATTCCTTCCTTCCCAATTACAATAAAATACATCTGGGCTCAGCCACCCAAGGCTCATATCACATCCGACATACCTTCCATCAAAATCACACGTCAAGTATCTAGAGCACAACCCAAGTAGAAGGAAAAACATAGCATTGAGATTTTGACCATAATGACGGCATATATCCTTCATACATAAAGATATCACACTGAACCAAAGGACATGGTATTTAACCTTATCAATAAAGATTCAAACTAAACCCTGATAAAGTCATTGTCTTTATCACAAAAATGGTGCCCATTCAATGATTAATTAATTGATTTATTGTTCACATGTTCCAACTAAATGAAACATAAACAAAAAAATTCACAAAATTAAATCAACATTTCCTTAACATGCCTCTATTACTTTATGAATAAGAATCAACATGTTTATGTTTTATTAATCAATTCTAAAAAACATGACTACATTATTAAATTTGATTATCATCCAATTCTAACAATAAATACTATATTAATAAACAAACCGCTTTAACAAATTATCAAATTAGTTAAACAATTAATCCCAATAAAACATTCCTTACCAAGTTCCATCAAGAAAAACATGATCACCCAATAAATGAAAAGACATAACACTATTATGAAAATCAAGGGGAAAATCATTGTCATGGTAGATAGCAATAACATCATTATGTGATCAACACTAATTATTGAATCCATTTAATTTTTTTATTAGGTAAATATAACAGAGATCCATTGGGAGAAATCATGAAAATAATAAAATTGAATTTAAATAATCATTGAAGAATCAAATACCGTACCTCAAAATCTTATTGAAATTCATTTTATGAAAATGAATCAATGAAATGGTTCATGAACGTCTATCCTGCAACCATTTTATCCAGCTGAGGATGTTGCAGAATATCTTCACTAACCAATAACAGAAAAAAGCCATTAGTTACATGGAGGTCAAAAAAATGAACATTCAATGTGAAATTGGAGGAGAAGGTTAAAAGAAACCACAAGACTAGTGGTTGAGCATACCATATATCACAGATTGATCTCTACAGATTTCATGATAAAGCTATGGATCATTCCATGATGAAGGAATCCCGAAAACACTGATGGGAAGGACATCGAGTCACCTAGGGTAGAGGGATAACTGCATAATCAGTATGTTTTTACAACTGAAAGATGGAGAACACTTAAAATAAACAATGTTGGGGTATTACATGACATGAAATTTCCTTTCATGTTGTTTAACCCTCTGGTTTTAGGTTTCTCAAAAAAACGCATCAACTCATTAATTTAATTAATTTTTTAGTACCCGATATATATAATGATGGGAACAAAAATTTCACATTGTTAAACAACCCAAAAAACAGGATATCATGTCCCTTAATGCAGATACACAACATTTATCCCCCTATTCTAAAATATAGTTTATCAAATACCTCCAATCTTATTCTAATCCACCTTAGAGAAAGTCAATCCATGAAAACAAGAAAATTGTTTATCTATATAGATCTGAGACCTTACATCTCATCTCATGTTTACATATTTGAGAAAAATACCATATTCAACAATTTTCTTATTTTATAGTGTATATAATACACATTTTTCATGTAAAATCATGATTCTTACACGAAATTTGGTATTTAAGGTTTCAATTTCATTTATTTAATCCATGTAGATTAAAATTGAATGTCACCATGTGGTAATGAATTACATTATCCAATTTCATTTCATTGGGAAATATTACTTCTTCGTTGTCTTTTATATTCGAGGATTATGCGTCTACTAAATTTTTATTATATTATAACTTTCTTCACATTATTTAATGTGGTTTTAAATTTGATACACATAATCAAGAATTCCATTAATTCTAATATTTGATGTTATGAACATTGAATGTTTTATTCATCACAAAATATATTTCATGGGACATATATTTAATATATACACCTATAGTCATTTATTAGGTGCATTTACTACAATTTTATATGTCAAATCCGGAAAATCCTTATTTTCATTATATTTTATGTAACATTTAGTATATTATTTTTTAGCGATTATGATATATATGTTACTAAATAGTCTAAAGATCTATGTTACACTATTGTTTATTTTAAGATTAGATAATTTTAGGTTTTTTTAAATACATAATTTGATTATATTTTTTTGAAATCAAAATATTTTATTCTCCTCTGTTTGTGAATGTGGTTACCATGTTTAATTTCCATTTCCCCTATATATATTGATTAAATATCATGAGATTTATTTTTATGTAATACATATCTTGTACGTTCTTCCAAATATGGAATCATTTTCTTACATATATTTTATTCCTAAATTAATTCCAAAAATTATCTTCTTTAAAAATAAATTATTTCTTAAATCACTATTACATTGTATTTTAAATTTCTTGAAATGGATGGAAATGACAATTTAATAGTATATTCCAAATTGGTAACTTTTTTATCCTTTTTTAATTATTATTTTCATTGGATTTATTTGATTTACACCATGAAATTTTTTTCTATCATTCTTAGCATTTTTTCTCTAATATTTCTTTTATATGATTCCATAGATATTAAAAAATAAAATTTTCTTGAATAATTTTATTATATTTATTTTTTGAAAAATGAATTTCCTGTTGTAAAAGTTCTTTAAATAAAAAATGTTTTTAATTTAATGTTAATAGTATTTCCAATCATCAAAATCAACAACTATATTTGTATTTAGTGATAAAATGCTGATATATTTTAATGATACCATTCTCATTAATTCCCTGGATTAGTGTAGATTATTTCTAATAGATTGTTATGAAACACATTTATTTTAAATGGGATTATCATATTTCAAAGGGGACATAATTAACCCATTACATTTTCATAGGTTAATATATTTATAGAAATAGATTTTTGTCTATGTGTTAATTTTATTTCATAGGGATTATTTTGGATCCTATTATTTTACAAGGGTTAATCATGTACCTATTAAATAAGCTTGGATTTCATTTTTTTCAACAGATTATCAAATTTTCAATGATAGTTTTATGGAGTCCATTTTATTTCTAGTGGCCAATCATGTTTCTAATATTTTTTCAAGGAACATGTTTCTATTAATTGTGAAAAATTGGTCTATAAATAATAAAAGATGATTTAATTATTATATAATGAATATAATGGTCTATGTACTATATTCATGGTATGGTTCAAAAAAATTACGTATGACGATTGGTGTACTTGACATAAAAAATATATTAGAGGATATGTTTTGAAACAAGGATGGGTGGTCATATTTAAAACCATGTATGGGTAGCTTTTTTATTAACCAATGAGGGGTATTTATATCATAAACCATTGATGGGAGGGTCCATTATGTCCCTACAATTCGTTGGGTTATCCAGATATGTAATTTGTACATATTAGTTATTCCATTTTTAAGAGTGATAAGATGATAATGTTTCAATGATACCAATATATATTATCTATGATTTTTATGGGATTATAATGTTTCTTATGATCAAGATTGATATCACATGGCTCTGATTATTTATTCTAATGACACATTCCTTTGTTAAAGCCATATTCAATGTTTTCATTTTTGATGAACATGGGTTTTATTGGCATTAATGTTTTTATTAAATACTCATGCATTGTTATTATTCCTCTATACACTAATTATCATATAATGATTTATTATTACATAATACTGTTAATGATTATGTTTATTAATGCTGGGAATTTGAGATCACCCTTATTTTGTTTTATTTTCCCCGAGTAAAAAAATTTGATGTTGAGTGATTTATTTTTAGTATGGTTTTGGTAAGGAGGATTATTATAACGTTGTATAAAATAAAAAAATAATGTGTTTAGAAGTAGATGATGTAAATATTTATGAATAATTATATTATGAATATATGATGTTAATATCATGTCTTAATTAGACAAAAATACAAAAATAGAAATTCATTTATATGTATGTCATCCTATATTTTCCATGTAATTTTTTATGTTATAGATAGAAAAATTGTGAATCCTTCATTAGTAATAAATCCATATACAATCTTTTTATATTATATTTTTATCCAAGAGTGTATTTTTGGGGAAGCTAAAAATACCATTTGAGGAATATTTTTGAAAATTATTGGGATTATGATATTTTCTTGTGTGATTATCTTATATTTTATTGATACCATATTAGATAAATATGAATAATGATGATTAATATTTTATTGTCTTATTAAACACTTCGGGGTTTTAAGGGACGATATAATAGAGTGATTAATAAATATTTAAAACAAATATTTGAATGTTGATGTGTATTTAATGATTTGGTCAAACATGAATCATTTCTAAAATGTAACCGGAAATTATTATTATGTTATTGATATCCTTTTTTGTTTTTATTATGTATGATATTTAGATCAAAAATATACTAATATATATCCACATGATTGAAAAGTGATTTGGTGAAAATGTGATTAATTTAATTTAAAAAAATATCACTAAAATTTTGTGTTTGATTAATGAAATGTCTCAGGTATAATCTAAAATTATTTCACTATTTAGTTTTCAGGTTATTTAGTATTGAATTAATTTTAACATTAGGTATTATGGTTATTATTCAATTTTGCAGATTAATTTATTATTTAATCATATGAAGGATAACTCATTAAAGTAATAATCAGACTATCTACTAACCAAATTGGGTTTTTTATTGTTTAATGATATTGTAATATCTTTATAATACCGATTAATATTTTTTCAACCTTTAATATTAGTCTTTTGGTGATTCATTAATGGAAAATTCATCCTGGGTAATCATTGTTTTGAGAAAAATATTATCCTAGTGTGGAAATATTCTGATGGGTTAAATTATAATATCATGTAGGTATAATTGTTTAGTATCATATTAATGATGGTAATTAATTCTTAAATCCTTGGAAAACGATCCAAAAAAAAATATTTTCTTGTTAGTATAATTATGACTGATATGAATGAAATTTTTGAAACCTATATTGTGTATGGTTTTGTGGCTGTAAAATTTCTATTGATCATTCACAATATTATAATCAATGATCTAAGTCATAATATATAATTATTTAGAATTTATGATTTTATTATATTTCCAAATCATCAAAACCCAATGATGTTATCTTATTTTTATATCAATTATGTTTTATTCAATAAGACCCTCGTACTTCATTTTCACTCTAATCAAGATGATATTTTATTAAGCGATTTTACATTATGGGATTCATCGAACTAAATTGTTTTCTAAAATTTGAATCCATTTATTACCATGTTCATGTCAAAATATTTTTGGTGTCATTTTTTAATTGTTTTGTAATTTAACATCCCCAGAAAATAGAAAATAAAACTATGTTTGTTATTATAATTGACATGAACAATTGACCTTATATGTCATAAGAAATATATAACCATTATAACCTATCTGTTAAATTTTCCCAAATGAATAGAATAAGAATATATATATATATATATATTATTTTAGTACATAATATATATTGATGACAATATTTTAGTAATAAATTATCAATATTTTCATAGTGTAATTATATTTTTTGTAAATGATTCATGCACAAAAAAATATATATTTCCATAAAAATATTATGTGATTATTTCTCTATACATTAATATAACATATCAGATAAAATTTAAAAAACATTAAATATGAGTATCTATATTTAAATATTTTGAATTTTTTTATTGAAAACATGTTTTTTTAATGATATAGTGAAAATTGTCATTTTTTAGAAATTCATGTTCTTTTAAATAAAATATTAAATTTATAAGTCACATAAAGTCATTAAATTTTTATAATGTAACATAATAATTATTATTTTTATATTGAATTGAAATAACTTGTTTTTTATCAACATCATATTTAATATTATTATAAGGTTTTATTTTTGTATGAAAAGTTGATTTTCTGAAATCCATTTTAAATTGAATATTATTTTCAATTATTAATTAATTAAAACAAACCATAATGAGGAATTATTTAAATTTTAGTTATATATTTTATAACAATAAAGAAAAAATTTATTCCAACATAAATTATTATCAGTAAAATAGTTGATATAAAATTTGTTTTCCATGGGAAATACATTTATTGAAACCCTATTTATTATTTAATATGTGGGGTTCATCATCATTTAAATATTGATAAATATATTAATTGAAATCACTAAAATGGATTCAATAATTCTATTTATAATAATTCATATTATCTTATAATTCATGTTATTATTTTAACAAAATGAATATTATATACAGTAAAAAAATTATCGCATTTAACCCAAAAATGGGTTTATTAGAGGCTAAACAAAAATTATAAGTGTAAAATTTAACTAAAATCATGTAAAAATATTATTTTACGGACATATTTCGATATTATAATGTCTAATGATTCATTATAATCCTTTTAAACATTTTTCATTGAAAATATGTGTGTAAATAAGTTATTTAAAATAATTAAATGTTTTTGACATGCATCACCTAAAAATGGTGTCCCTCTCCTCTCTATATTACACATATTATTAATTTTGTTTTAAAAAAACCTTCAAAAATAAATTCCAAAAATAATTCACAAAATCCATGACTCCATTTCTTGGTCATAAATCAATTCAAAGAATTTTATAGATATATTCATAATGATGTTGTCTTATAATGAATAAAATTCCAAAGAAAACATTTTATATATTTAATATTTTCGTAATATAAAATATTCCTCAAACAAATATATTATAATAGTATTATCTCTCTAATTTTTTTTATTAAAATGTTATTTTAATAACATAAATCTATATACTATTCATTCTAATGGGATATGAAATATTCATTTGTTTTTTTGGAGGACTGAAATCTAACAAACTATTGTATTAAATTATCCATCATAACAACTCAAATATGGTTTAATGATATATTTAATCATTTTTAACATAAATGTAACATATTTATCATTTATTTTTTCTTAATATCACATATTCATTCTTAATTATCTACACAATTGGGGATACAAAAACTCCGCTCATGTGTACAATGGACTATAACCTCATGATGTGATGCAATTCAATTTTACTAAAATATTTATAAATAAGATAATAAATATCCATTATAAATTATATATGTTATATAAATTAAATTATAATGATATAAATGAAATATATAACATTTTGAAAAGATAATATATCATTAAATTTCTTATATTAAAAATGATAACATAATTTGTGGATGTGTGGACTATAGCCTCCATGATGAGATGTGAATATTTTTTTCATCCCTAAATGATATTAATGTTATATATATTTGTATTTATAAATAAAATATAAGATATTTATGATATTATGATCATTCTATAAATAAATAATAATACAAACTGTTTTTAATTATTGATCATTGAAAAATGGAAACATTAATCATAATTATGTATTCTATACAATCTCTATGATTGTAAGACAATTTATTTATCCTAAAAATAATTTATGAATGGTTTTAAAATTAAAATTTAATAAATAATATGATAAATATTTAATTATAATTAATATAGATATATTGAAATAATTGTAAATTTTTTCTCCACTGGTCTGTTCGGGGTCCCACCAGTGACTCCCATAAAATTTGATTCAATAATCAATAGTGGGATACCATTATTGAGTAAAATTATCGAAAAATTGGGATGCATTAGCCTTGTTTACCTTTACCTACACAAACATATCCCTGCCCAAAAAAAGGAAAAAACACAAAATCAATTTATACATACATCTATGATCTTATAATAGAGAATGTTTTTAATGTATAGAAATAGGAAAATAGAGTTCATATACAAGCCCAACTAAAAAATTGTAATGAGTCCATCTTTCTCCAAGAGTAAGGAATAAAGTAAAATTAAATATATTTATAGACAAATTGGAGTACAATACTCTATCTATGAGCTTCTTGGGACCTATCCTCTTAAGAAACCATCAAAGGGGCGGTTGGTTGCATATGAAATGAAATGTGTGGGAAACCGCTATATTCGAGTGAGTATAATTAAATCATATAACAAACCCCGAAAAGAGTAAAACTAAATCACTATATATGGTATGATTAATAAAATACACAAAAATTTATGTATAATAGAAACATCAATATATACTATATTAATACACCACAACACTAGGTGGTCATAACCCACATCCATCCACATGATTCTTCATGAATAAATTATCATTTTCGATGAATACACATCATGATCCAGGATATCATCGACGAAACATGACAATGTTGTAGATCTCATTGGGCTCTTCTTGGGAAATATCATAGGGCTCAGAAAACATAGATACTCAAAAAGGGGGGTCATGCCTATATCCATTGGAGGACACCACGAAGTCCATTATTATATAACTGTTACAAAGGGGATCTTATTCCAAAAATACCATATACAGTACCAATACAAAATTATTGATGGACAATCAAATTCCAACCCATTGAGGTCAATTTTATTATAGAAACCCACCCTGGTTGTAAATATGATATAGTATTTCACTAAACATGTATGTATGAATTCTATGAACACAATCAAAGACTTATTTTCCATTGGGGATGATAATCCTGTGGTGTGGATATAATAATTTACTTCACCCTTGAGGCAATTGGCTAATGAATCCCAATGAACAATGTCAACCCAATGCAATAATGATGAATAACTGACTTAAAATTAAATTTTTATTTCAAATGCACTTTTGAGGAGAATGTGAGAAACCAGGATGGCCTCCAAAACATAAACACCACTCAGCCTCCACGTCCATGATTATAAAGACCCAAAACATTCCAATTCAAAAACAAGGAAAATTCCCAAACTAGCAACAAAAACAATATGATTATCACCCATCATCCCATCGCTGCTTGGCTAGCAGTCTCGTGGAAAGATGCGCAGGCCCGGTACCAATGAAAAACGCTATACCATGTCAAAACATCCAATTCTTGATAGCGATGATAAGAAGAATGCTCTGCTATGAACATCTTCTAAAATAGTCCCTTGAATGTAATGTGGATGCAATGTCTCATAGACCATGTCCACAATGTACATTGTTTTATTCTTGTACAAGAACATATACATGTGGTCGTGTTTTTGTTTACATATCTATATTTACATCGGAGTACATAATGTTATACTGGATGTGTAAATTTTCTCATGGTTAGGTACATTCGTATGTAGTCATTGATCCATTATTGAGGGTTTACACACTGTGTGATAGGATTCACATTCCTTGTGATCCTTAACATCATCTCAAAACCCATGATTCTTCTGAGAGGACCCCGCAATGTATATAATACATAAACACATTCCATGTTTATTGATATATTACAAACACGTATGTATCTATTTAGTTACATTCTATGAATCATTGGATACATTTTATTTTCTATAACCTATAGATAATAATTTAAATTCACCTTTTCATCATCGATTGATGGAAATTCATAATAAAATCCACTATTTAATCACCTAATCAAGCCAATGTAAAAATGTTATAAAAAATAAAAATTAATTATATCTAAAATCCTTTATGATCCACCTATAATCATAGTCTATAATTATTATTCCTCAACAACACCATAAATCATGATCCAAACCCATGGTGTGAAGAAACTATGCTAATGAATAGTTATGATACCACAAAATATCATGTATTCATTAGACTAAAACACAAAAGAAAAATATTTGGGTAAACATATACATGGTGGGGTATGAATACCATAATTCACAATAATTAATGAAGTAAACTCGTTGTATTTTCTTTGGGCATCGATTTGTTTTGTAGAATTAGAATCAATTTGTTGGATAAATCATAAAAACATATAATATTCTGTCAATTTAATTATACAGATGATGCCTGTCTGAATTAATTTTTTTAGAATTGATCTTCCTTCATTTGAAATTTATGAATTGAAAGGAATAAAGGGAGAAAATACAACTTAGAGTTTTTAATGATCATTGATAAATAAAAATATTATTTCCGTCATTTAGAAGAACTGTGAACTATGGTGGCCTGATGATCCAAGATATTGTCCTAATCCATCATCTTTCTCAGTTGTACATCTCCAATAATTGTATATATCTCCAATGATTTTCATGAAACCAAGATAAAATATTATTACCATATAATTAATGTGAAAAAATTTTAATATGTGTAGCATAAATATATAAAATTAATTATGATATATTTTGTAATCATTTATGCAAGTAACAAACGTTTCAGAAATAGTCCAAGATGATAATTATTATACTCCACATTCAGTATAACCAATTGTTTGAAATCAAAGCTTATCCTGATATCTAATCCATCTTTTCATTGTTGATATATTAATCTTTTTATTTAAAACATCCCATGTGTGTTATTTTTTATATTTAATATATGTCCTTAAATTATTCCATGAATAGTGGTCTTCAAAATCACACACCATCTCATTTACTTGTATGAAAAATAATCTATATAATATAAAATAATACAATATAAAACTAAATGTCATTAAAATTATCACAACATAGGTATTTTTATATAGAAATGAAAAAAATTCAATAAAAAGATGAGGGTAGAAATCTAACATTTAGGTCTCCCAGTACGAGGCGTTCTTGAGATGACTCTTTTGCTTCCACTATAGAAACCTTAGTGGAATAGATAACCCAAGAATGATCCTCTCATACTAATCCTTGATCTCCATTGGGTAATCTATAAATTCATCTCTATCTACGGTTTTGATCC
Organism: Viscum album; assembly: GCA_963277665.1. Classification (NCBI taxonomy): domain Eukaryota; kingdom Viridiplantae; phylum Streptophyta; class Magnoliopsida; order Santalales; family Viscaceae; genus Viscum; species Viscum album. The sequence continues at coordinate 2,029,716,319 of OY728135.1, forward strand.
TTCTCCAATCGATAATCTGTGACCAATCAAGCAAATACCACTTGAGTTACATAACATGTATGATGTTTTAAACTTGGTCGAACAATGATAGTATATCTATGTAGTAAAAACCCTTTCCTACCCATCAAATTATCTATACGAGACAAATTATAATCATATACAAATAGTTCTAGTGTCCAAATATCCTTACTCTACATCGATGTGACTCCCTTAAGAAAATTTGGTCTCCCTCATTATATATCAATGCCTCCTCATTCAGTAGACAAAAAAACTCTTGATAGTTATGTGTATTACTTACCTATTCATGTATGATCTCCTCTATCCCTATAGTTTCTTTCACAAAATCTGGGCCCATGAGTGCTAACACACCTAGAACAGTCCAACCTAGTGCAGACTTGAATGGTCACCAATACAATGTCTTAAATGGAACCATACCAATAGTGGAATGGTATCTTTTGTGTTTAAAATACTAAACTATGTTTAGGAGATCCACCCAACAATGGAAAATGTCCAACATGCAAGAAGAAAACATGTCCTTCAAGACATGAAATTTCCTCTCATTCTAGATATCATTCGAAGGGTAAAACAATGTGTTGATGTGTAACTGATTCTCATAGGACTCTTATAGTCCATAGATATCACATACCACTTTATATCTATAACCTTAAGGGGTTGGGATAAACCCATTAGAATAAGGTTCTCACCCTTTATATGCTGATATGTGAGGTATCGAGAGAAAAACACAGTAACTCATTTATTCATGTATTTCCAACAAAATTAATGCTTGAGTTCCTATTATATCATTTCCATTCCTAAATTTAGTGATAAAGGGTATGTATGATACAAAAGCATCACCTCCTACCACAACTTCTAAACTATCATTGTTTGTAAGTTAAAAAGTATAGAATACACCCCCTTTATATTATCCATAATGAGTGTGTCTGGTGGGTATCTATGTATGTGTGGTCTCATAGTTGGTATATACACATTTATCACCCATGAAATCCTATTATTATTGAAGAGTAATAACCCTCTACAAAATATATAATGAACAATCATTTTTTACCAAGGGAATATTCAATAGGAAAACTTCTACAATGTCTAGACCAACAACTGAAAAGAAGATCTCTTGATGATAGAACCATCCCATATTCCCCATCATATAGTATTTACAATTATAAATTCATATTCACATAATTACTCTATCAATCACTTATATCCCTTGTTAATATCCTTCTCTGACAACATATCCATTAGACCCATTTGGTGAGAGTAAATGATAAATATCTCACCCAATAGGTAGTGTCACCACATATTGAGTGTGATGAATAGTGATGTTGACTATTGTTCATGGGTCATGTAGTTATAATAGTGTGATCTCAATTGACATGATCCACTGTAAAAAACTGCCAACCTCTTCATTATATAACAACATAGTCTCATCACAACTCCATCATATAACCATACATACCCGCCACCCTTCCTTAGAAATCTCAAAATGATATCTCTCATCAACCTCTTCCTTAGCTATAGAATAAATTCATAGAATATATTTATCCATACCACTAGATACCCATTATGTATTAATTCATTCAAGGTTTCTACCACTCTTTTGTAATTTTGTATCAATATCTCATATTTCCTTGAAAACCCTATGAAACTCCTCACCTTCGTAATATTCATGGGGGCTCCCAGGACTGCCCTACCTTTCCATAGCCGGGTCCATTGATACTATAGCCTTATAGGTGATGTTTCAATATTTTGAATGTCTCTATTCCAAAAATGAAAAATTAGGAGCTTCCCATAAACCAGGTCCACTCATAGTGTTTCTTGTATTAAACTCATGTGTCTCATGGTTCCAACACCAAGGGATGAATACACTTAGATTTCATTAATGAAGACCACAATCAATCATCCTAAGAAAGGATGAAATACACAGTTTACAATTCCCATGAGAAAATCTATAGAATTTTTCACAACAAACATAATCCCAATGTACTCATTTCGACCATATAGATGTATCACTTCTATATTTACAATACACTCATCTGATATAAGTATTCAGTGATAGTATGATATACATTCAGTCTTTTAGAACCATTACAACACTCTCAATGGGTCTAATAGGTCATCATCCATAGGTATTAGATACCAATTCTTCATGGTCACCTAATTAATGCATGGGTAATCCATAAAAATCATCAATCTCACATCCTTTTTGTTATAAAACTACGTTGGGGATGCCTAAGGGGAAATGATGGGTACTATAAAGCCCTTTTTTGAAGGTCCTCCAATATCATAGTCATCTATCGAACCTCAGTAGGATCTATCTGATACCGTGTCAGCGTTATTAGGTTCATCATGGGATTTATGTTGATGATAATGTATAGATCTCGGTAGGGAGGTAAACCTGGTAGCTACTAGGGAAATATATTCTTGTACTCCACCACTACTATTAGAAATTGATAGACCAATGAATACACTTATCCAAGAGTCATGATATCCAAAGGACCAGTAATTAGCTATAGTATAATTTTTCTAGATCTCAACCTTCTTTTGTTGTGTTTAATTATTTATCTCATAGAATAACATCATTCCATAAATGTTGACAGACAATATCCTCCACCTAAAACCATCAGCATGAGAAAGAAATATTGATATACAATACATTCCTAATATGATTTCATGACAAACATTACATAAAAAATGAGAGTCCTTAATAAATGGGTAGTTTCAAGGCTCATATAGAGTAGTCATAACAAGTACACAATATTTTTGTCACATCCTATCTAATTCTCCAACTACAATTGTACAGTCGGTATCTCAACCAGAGTCTCAATGTCTCAAACTAGGAATGTTTTATGGATGGAATAAATCACAATAGTATATATAAATACTATAGAAAAATTAGAAATGATAAAAAAATAAACCTTTTATCATCCATTGATCCTTCTGTTCGTAGGCCTCAATAACATATACCTAGCCTCATCTCTACCAACCAAAATACTAAGCCTAGAATAGACCATCTAAGAGTGATCATGATAAAAGGATGGACATTTGAAAACCACATAGTTCCCTTCTAATCACTCATCTATGTCTTCCTCCCTGCACAACACCATACTCATTATTTTACTTCTACATTTCTGGTACCTCAATACACTCATGTTCATTTGTACAGTGTGTTGAAAAATCAGAAGCCTGATTTCACTGACTTTTGAAATAGAAACACCACCTCCCCCATGTCCAATTCATGCTACCCAAATTAACCTACCGCACTTAGCCTATATCCCGGGATCGCCTCTTGTAGCGTATGAAATTCATTGATCCATGTGACATCCAATGACTACCTATTGTTAAGGTACAACTACTAGGATTCCCATACATCCACCCACTAATGTCGCATTCTATACCATATACCTCTCCATAAACCATTACTTCTCAAGAACCCTTGTCAAGGTGTGAATTCAATGGAATAGCATTGATGTACTTATGTCCCATTGTAATAAATTATCAATGGAATGAGCTATGATGAACTGAACCTACACAACATCCTTGGGGTAACTCAAGAGATTAGTGAACCTCCATTAGTATGCCACCATGGTCAATCTACACTACTTTGTATGTATATGATCCTGAATGTGTATTGATCACAATGTGGCCAGATAGAACAACACTAAAATAGATTATAATATTATAACGTGGAGATAGTTGTCTCTTCATTTGACTAGGTCACTAAGATCCACTATCATCTAGAAGTGACATTTATATGTCTCACCATAATAAAAACCATCTAATATGAAGGATTATTAATAAGGAGAAAAACATGATTGACTGCCTTAATCTAGTCTACATCTATTGTGGGAGGGCCTGAATCTCCTTAAATCATGAGAGGTCACTACACCTGAAACTCATGAAATTCATTCAACCTGTATACTTCCTCTACATGATCATTGAGAGCTAGAATCTTCTCAACGTGATGGGGTATGGTTCGTAAATAAATTGAATGTTATATCTATGGTATTGGGCACACTAGTGATTCAAAATTAGTAGTTTCATCATCCTTATGGTTACATAGTGGAAGAATGGATGGTTGTCTTAAAAGATGCGTCCTAAAAAAACAATATGCATCATAGGTAGAATATTATATCATTAGATCTAACTCAACATGGACCTTGAAAAAATTCCAATTATTATATGAGGCATGTACAATAATTTGTCCCATCAAAAAAAATTTATATGTACTGAGTCTACTATTAGGTGATCAGACTCATGGTAAGTCGATATGAAGGACGCCAAAAAAAAAGTTAAATTCCATAGAATGATACCTGAACAAAAAACACAAAACATTTAATAGTGATTCTACAACAAAATTTCATGATCTCTTGTCCTATGGTAGAATTAAATTATCTGATAACAGGATGTCATTAACTGATTTACTTGGGTCTAACCCAGGACTACACCTTGACCACCTCCAAAATTCCAGGAGATAGAGACCCCAACAAGGAATTAATATCTGAAAAAATGGAATGCATTACCCTAATGTACATACAAAAACACACATCTCAAAACACACACAATTAGGAAATGTAAAATATAAAAAAATCAATGTATTCTTAGATCTAATATCAGACAACATATTATGAAAGTAATGTACTAAAAGAATACATATGGTCCAAATACAATCTCAAACATAAAATGAAAAGAGTATAATATATTTGATGGTTATTGACTAATGAAAATTGAAAAATAATTATAAACACCTAAGTCTGCCAAGTTAGATATATGATCCACCTACTACATGTCCTCTCATGACACCATCAAAGGGGTTATCTTCTACTTAAGACCTGACTCGCATGGGGAATGACCAATCATAAGTGAGAATAACAATAGACATTATAATTCATATAAATCACTAAACAGGAATCAAAATTTTTAGTCAGATCAATAAAAAATAAAAAAATTAAATGAATAATAGTAATTCTTTGAAATATATAGGAATTTCACCACTCCAGAAGGGGGTCATAATCAAATTCTATCTAATGTATTAGGCTAAAATCGATTATCATTTTTGGATAATCAAGTAAATGAAAAATTATTTCACCAAAGACAATCTATTATGAGTTATATTTTATTAGGATGCAACCACGAAACTGCAATGGTCTCCTAAGACATTGAGACTCGGAATGGGAGTCACAATAAGACCCGTTGGGGACCCCATGAACCATGTAGTGATCAACCAGATATATTGGAGATCATAGAAAACAATACCATATACTATACTAATAAGGAGTACTAGATGAAGGATCACTGGCTCTATCATGTAGGTCATGCTGATTCCATTAAACCCACAAAGGGTGTAATGATAATATTGAATATCAATTTAGTCTCAGGATGGATGCATGTACTCTTTATGTGACTAAACATCTAGAGTGGATCAAAATACAATGATGACGATGTAACACCACATTCTAAAATCAAGGGAATTGTCCAATAGAACAAAATCAACCAATAATAGTCCATATCAATGAAAATATGTGATATAAAAACTATTTAAGGGGGTAACGATGTGTACTAGGGGTACACAATGTGTCTTATTATCACAATGTATTCTGGTGTGGTAATGACTCACAAAAAATGTAAATATGTGAATACATGACATGTAGAATAATAACATGATGTGTATAGATCACATGAAAATCTACCAAAGTTAATTGGAAGTTTCCATGTACTTTGTCTTACCCATGTACCAAACCATGTACAGGTGGTAGTGTAAAGGTACACTTATTCTTGTTCATTTTCCAGTAAATAGTGAGGCTTTGGATGTGAAATTTTTTACGTTTCCATGTATATTTTTAATTACATGATGATACATAACAAATGGGTCAAATTAAATATTATAGGGGTCACTCATCATGTTGTTTGTAACCCCATCCTGAAAAACTATACACCAATGAGAGTTCCAAACAGGACATGTAATATTGTAATACAATACCATATTTATTTGATTTTACATAATAAATGTGATCTAATTATTGTAATCATGCACTTCTTTAATGAAATATACCTTTTCAAAACAAATAGATCTAGGTACATCTAGACCATTCAAATTCCGATCAATGGAATTCCTTGATCGAATATGATTTGAAATAGTCATGTCATGCATCCATCTTCATCCTCAAAAATCATGATGAAAAAAACTAAAAATCCATATCAATTCACCTCATGTCATCTACTATCATCATCAAAACCTGATCACACCATTAGTCACGAATAGTACAAAATTTATTAATTTATTGCATCGAAGAACTAAAATAGAAAAAATATTTAATATGTACTCCTTGATCCACTCTAAAAAAGGAAACACAACCCATAACATGAAAATAAATGGAAGGTAAAATTAAACAAATGTGTGTGGAATGAATCTCGTCCATTATTCATTAGGCCAAGATATGTTTTCATAGAAGAATATAAATAATGAGGGATAAAGATCATTATGAAATAAAATTACATTAATTAAATTATAACTAGAATTCATGTATCGATTTTGCAATTTTATTTGATATATGTTTTTCTAGAATTAATGATATGGATGGAAGACATAGAATAGAACACCCTACTTAATGATTTGATCGATCATTGATGAAAAATGTTTAGGTTTCATTAATTACTGAGATCCAAGAAATTCATTAGTTCAATGATCCATGATCTTTCATAATTCACCATGAAATCTTTAAAACATTTTTTGACATATAATGGGTTTTAAAGGCCATCCATTCAAAAATCACAAAATAATATACTAATGGAGAAAATTATTGATGCAATAAAAATAAACAAACTAATTATTTATCTTATTGTATACATTTAAGCATGCATCAAATTTTTAAAAATTGCTCTCATCGATAAAGATTTTTCATGATAGGGAAAAACCCAAATTTTGAACACAATAGTGCCCTCATATTTTTCATCAGATCCCTTAACCGAGTGTTATTCATTTTTGTTTTCCAAAAAAGGTTTCATGTCATATTTAATATATTTAATATATTTTAATCAATTATCATTTGAATACCATGCACAGAATCTATCACCTTATTATCTATTTCTCTTGAAAATAATCCCTATAATATAAAAAATAATGTGTAAATAAAATTTTATTCACTACCTATTTAACAAGGGTAATCAATTTCAATCCCTTTCGAAACTATGAACAGAATGTCCTAAAAACCTGCCTAGTGGAATAACTATTTATGTATCATAATATATGTTTAAAAATAACTAAAACAATAAATATTATAACAATGTATTAAATTTGGTAAATTTTAATGATAAATTGAATAATTTGTATTGGATTTTTATATAGTAGTTAAATGACATACATAGAATGTCTGGAATCTAGTTAATGTATTTTTCATGTATCATTTACCACCATGGGTCATATGTAATATTAAAAAGTTATATATCATATGGTGTATATGATGATACTTTTATTTGTAATATCTTTAAACCTTCATAAATTATTTTATTTTATGATTAAATTTAAATTATTTAATTTAAGGGGGTTGAATTTAAAATTACCAGTTGGTGAATAATTCCACAACCCAGTTTTATTTCATTATCTATTTTGACACTATCATTGATATTATATGATTATATATATAATTAAATTTTATTATATTATGTTATACTTAAACATGTTTAATGGTGATTTAAATGTGATACAAGTAATATATTAATACATTAATTATAAAATTCAATGGTATTGTGTTTATAAATTTCTTTTGTATCAAATTCAATTCCTTGATATAAACGTTTATGACATACACATATTGTAATTTGATATAAGTATATAATTCCCATTGACATGTTAAATAACTAATATACATATTTCCATGTTATCAAATGTATCATGTTATGTTATAATTTGATGTGGCTTACAATTGAACAGTTACCAAAATGGAAAATGATTTACATTAAAATCTCCATTGATTTGGGATTATGTTTGTTAAATGTTATTTTAAATTAAATAATGGGATATTTTTTTAAAAAAAATATTTCGTTATAATATATTTATTAATGTAGATAATAGATTAATTTATATTTAATCCATGTTTGGTTGTATTAATATAGAAAATTTCATTTCTAAGTGATACATGAATTGATTATTCTTATAGAATGGGAATATTTTATATTAAAATAAATTTTATCTAAAATGATTTAAAATAATGATTTCATTATAAAATAAACAGAATTAAAAAATGAATATTAAAGCATATATTACCTTATATTAAAAAAATAACGGAAATTTCATAATATTTTATGGTTTGTTTTTATAATCCATTTTTAATAAAATATCAATAAAATGTTTATCTTTAAGTAATAGAACATGAAACGAACTCCCGACCATCATGACCATTATTTAATTTTAAAATTTAATTTTATTTCTCTAAAAAAATATTAAATGAAAATTAATTGTTAAAGAATTTTTCTTAATTTAATTTTTTATGACATTTTAAAAATTATTTGGCTATTTTCTAAAAAAAATATTTGTAATGATCTTTTAATAATATTTATGTTAATAGACATCAAAAAATCATTTTATTACATTCAAAGAGATAGAAATATTTTCAAATGATATAGTAAAAATTATTTTATTAGATTGATTATAATTATTCAAATGACATGGTTAAAAATCCATTTTCTTTTCAAATGTAAAATCAGGTTTCAAAATTTTTATTTTGGATGTCGTTTATTAAATATTGAATAAACTTTTTTCAAATATTTTATTATGGATGCCATTTATTTTAGAATTTTTAATCATGTTTTAATGATTTTTTTATGTAAACTATTTTTTCTAAGGGATAATCATGCTTGATAGTAATGTTTATGGAAGACGTTTCAGTTCCAGAGGTTAATAATGAATCAAATAGATCGTTATGTAAATAATTAAATTTCCTTGGGTTAATCGTGTTTCACTTATATTTTCATAGAACCCACTATTGATACATGGGTGAAACATGTTTTCAAAAGAATAAATATTTTTTCAATTATTTTATATTTAAATTAATACACTATGTAATTTATAAATTTAATTATTCATAGAAAAAATATATGATTATATGTCGATTTATTTTAAACCATGAACTGGTGGTTCCTTTAAAAAGCATTGAAATGTGGTCTTGATATAATTTAATGATAGTTGGATACATAATTATAAAATTTCAGACGATTCTATTGTAGTGAAATGACATGTGGGTTATATATTTACATTAAATATATTTAGTACTCTAGAGATTGAATTCATCTATAGAGGAAAATCCACTTGTAAGTTCTATAGAATGATTATGTATTTAAAAGCCCAATATGGTTAATTAGTTATTTCCAGTAGCTTGTAATTATTATTATGATCACGATTGATATCACATGGGTCATGATTATTGATTTTGATGAATCCTTCCATTGTTTACTCTACGTTCCATGTTTTACTGTTTTATGACATTTGATTTTTAGTGTATAATTTTTAATATTTTATACTCATGAACATTGACTATGTTGTAATTTTTTTATACTCTTCATATGGTCACTAAATACCTCCAATTTCTAATGTTTTTCATAACACTTATTGAGTTTTCAATCAAAGTTCAAAAGTTTCAATTTCCCTAGATTATAAATATTGTTGCTGAATTAATTATGTCTATAAGGTTTTAGTATAGAATATTATGTAATGTTTATATTGGGGGATACTTATCCAAATTAAGAACAAATTCTTTATTTATACATGATGTTGTGGGGTCATCCTAATTCAATAAAACTCTAAACATAAAATTTCAATTATATTGTAAGTAATAGAATATATTAATATTTTTGTTATATTTATTTCATAGAAAAAATTAGGCCACCAGCTTCGATATAAAAAATGATAATTTATTTTTTTTAGGATTTTAGCATCAAATCAAAGAGACTGAATTTGGTAATGTTATATATCGATTTATTATACTCATGTTAAAATTATTTTATTTACTAAAAAATTATTTTGGAATAGTAAAATATCTATTACATGCAATACTATAACCATCATAATCCCAAACACATAGAAAATGTCACTTTAACTAAACATTAGATGAATCTGGATGAAATAGAATCATTATATATAAATAATTCAAGTGTTTTTTACATTTAATACCCATCATAATATTATTTTTAACCATTAATTACCAAAATAACTCTTTTCATTATTAACAAAATTTACCACGGTTATAATTTATATTAACTAAAATAAATGATTTTTATTTAATAATTTGAACAAGTTGATTCCAAATATGTAATACATTTGTTATAATTCATAACTTAGAATTTTTAAAATATAATTTTAAATTTAATCTCGATAATATGATGAAAATATTTTTTAAGAAAAATGTAAATTTTTAAATATAAATTGTCAATATAATAAATTTGATAATAAAAATATTTATAAACACATATATGGATTAAATTAAAGTGTTCATAAAAAAATAAATATTTTTTATCAAATAAAAATAAAATTTTTAATTTTAAATAATTTAAACGAAAATATTAATTTTCCTAAAACAAATATTTTACACTTTTTTATGAAAAACTGTATTTATCAAAAAAATATATATAATTTCACCACATGATAAATGTGATAATTTTTTAAATAAAATTATATATATTAAAAAAATAAAATGTATAGAATTTTTGAAAATAATTATATCATTTTCTCCCAAAATGATATAGAACCGATATTTTATTATAACATTTTTTGAGAAATAAAATCGAATTACTAAAAATTGAGTGCATATTTTATATAAATTAATAAATTTATTTTAAATGATTAAATAATATTTATATTATTGTTTCAAAACACATTTTTATCTTAATTTTACTTCCTCATAAAATGAATATGTTTTAATGGTCTTATTTTGCTATAATATTTCGGTGTTCAATTGTGCTTGGTGTGGTTTTTTTATGTACTATTGTCACAATGATTCTATTAAATTCATAGAATATTTTAAACGTAATAATTTTATAATAAATAGAATAATTTATTAGTAATTATTGAATATTTATCATATTCGATCCTTATAGGAATAAAATTTAAAATTAACATTTTTAAAATTTTTATCATCTTTAATATGTAAACCAATCGAGTGTCCAAAACATGGAAGATGTGTGTGACCATAATTAATTTTTCAATGATATTAATCAACATATATGTATATTTTAAATAAATTATTAAATCATCCACATTATCTACCATCATGTTTTCTCATTTCTAATTTTAACATCAAAAAATATAACTCTACTATTTGAATCAAATATTGGTTCATAAGTTAAATTGTTTTTTGAATAATGATAAAATTTTACATCCCCATTATGTTTTAGCCCAATAGGGACGTAATAGTAGTTACCTATACCAATGTAAATCATCCCATATAATTTATTCAATCAGATATTTTAGGAGGTTAATCTGTAGAAACATAGAAGCATATGCCCCAAGGTAATGATAACAATAATTATAGTGAAACAACTACATAATTTCTCCATAATAGCTCAAAAAATATATTTACATACATCATATATAATTGTTAGTAAATAATATATATATAAAAAACATTATTAAAATAAACTACTATAACTATAAAATAATTGTTTCTTACAAAGTGGTATCCCACATGAGTGTATCATATAATAAGAATACCAAAATATACAAAAGTAAATATAAATGTAAGAATTTGGTCAACGTTTCAAACCACGTCTATCTTATAACTCACCTCAAACCCCACTCATATATGAATCCAAAACAATACATACCATTACCTTATAAGGGTCACAATACATGATACTCGCATATATACTTTATTTTCTAGTTTGAGTGTAAATTCAACTCAACATTACAAAACAAGTAGTGTCATAGAAAAATATTGGCAATAACGATGTATAGTGTAAAACCAATTATTATGGATGATATTTATCATTTTTAAAAACATTAACAACAATATATTATAATAAATTAATATATAAACTTATACGAATAGTGATTATACAATATAAAAATAATGTTATTATATTGTATTTAAATGGAATATAAATATGTAGAATATTTTCAATATCACTTATGAAATATTATTTCTTATAATTATATTTTATGACGTGTATTTATTATGAAAATTATTTTTGAAATATATGTGTTTATTAATAAATAATTCGGATTAAAAAATATAGGAAAATTATTGATTAATAATTTTTGAATTGAATTTATTTTTTTAAATTACAATTAATGTTAATAAAGTATTTTAATTATAAAAAGTTATATTTGTTTGGAAATTTTTTTACATGCTATTTTTTATCATATGAAATAATATTAATAGTTATAAATTAATTAATTTTATGAAATGTGTATATAAAAAATTGAATCAAATATATTAACTATGACACCCTAGACCCGGATTCCCAAGTATAGTGCATTAATCACGTACTTTTCATGATCTTATTGATTCCCAATTTAAATAATATATATATATATATATATCCATAATTACTTAATCAATTACAATTATTACATAACTCAGTAATCATTAATATTTTAATATGTATAGATTTAGACAATTAATAAAAATGAAAATTTAAAAAAGAAAATATTTTATGTTTAATGATTACATTTTATTACTGTTATATTTAAAAAAATTCATTATATTATGGGTCTTTTAAATCCCTCAGGAATTCATATATTATTCACATCATTCTAAATGTCTAATGGTTACTAATATTATTCATATGATATAGAAAATGTATATATAATAATGGAAAATTTTTAATTGTTTTTAAGGGATACAATTAAAATGTATGAAATCCTAAAATAATCAAGGAATAAAGATTTTAGAAGCAACAGATAAAGATTGGGAATCTAAAATTATCCAAAAATTGAATCATGTTTTATATAGGAAAGTAAATTAAATCATTGATATCAATAGTTTCATATCATATTGATAGGATGAATAAGGACATAAATCAAAATAGTGTTGCAAAATCATTGTTCTGATACAACTATCCACTTATGGATAGGGGTATACACTCTAACTGATAATTATTTGTCTCACGTGATCAATAATGGAATCGAGGGTGTAATAACAAGAACCTAGTTTCTCAGAGTTGGTGTCTTAATTCATTACATTTTCTTGATTACAAGAAATATGAATATTGATGGAACAGATACTGTAATATTTTTTGAAATCTAGATACATACATAAGTTCAATATTACAAATTTAAATGAAATACAATATTGAAATTCAATTGACATCAACCATAACACCTAATCTATTTAGTTATATCATTCATAATATACCTATTCATGTCATGGTAAAATGAATAATAAGAAATGGGTGAGCTTAAATTCTCTGTAAGGGTATGAAATATAGTGTAATATATCAAAAATATAAATATTATTAATGGTGTGTATCAAAAAACACATACCATTAACAATAATCATGATCACATTACGACATGAATAAGAGCTGAATGCGTAATGACATAATAAAAAATAATCATGGGGATATTTATAGTCAAATAAACACATGAAATTTGGATTTCTAGTTTCTTAATTTTGGACTTTATAATTTGTGTCATCAAAACCATAATGTCAAGGCATTTCCCAAGACCATATATAACCATTTTATCAAGGATGTGTGCCAAGACCGTAGTTTGTCTAATCAGATATAACTATGATTTGAGGGGATATATTGAGACCCACCAATCACATAATATTTCAAACTAATTTAAAATATTAATGGGGATAAACATAAATAACATATATTGTTCATAATGAATCTATCATATATAAGGTAAATAACATTAAACGATTATTTAGTATAAACACTAATTATTCAGTGTAAATTTGTTAGTGGCTTTATGATAGAATATAAATATTCAAACCAACCATAAATAATTTTATTACATATGGTTTATGATATCCTTAAATATTAATCCCAATAATACATAATTATAAACATTATTGTTGATAAAGAATAAAATACTCATATAAAACCATAGAGTAATTCATAAGACCAATAAACATTTACATTTAAATAAATATTTCATTTGGAATAATATTTGTATAAAACCATATGTAATTTAAGACATTATTTTCATAATAAAATGGCTGACGTTCAAAAAATATATTTTGATGAAAATATATTATAGAGTGCCCTTGGAATTATGTAAGAATTTGTGGAATTCCCTTGAATCTAGCTTGTATTATAGAATTAATATTTTGAAAGATGAATTTAAAACTAACAACTACCCATAAATGAAATTAGGATTCTATTTGTTACAAATATATAGTTCATTACAAAATAATTTATGATGAGTACATTTTAATAAATAAAATTTAACTGAGTTATGTAGAGAATAAGTGTAACCCAAATGAAAACGGATGTTCATGTAGAAAAAACTGAGCTTATGTCCAATGGTGTACTTCATATAATCTATGAGTCTTGGATAACTAAATTAAATTAATTTATTAATATTTCAATAACCTCATATATATTTAATTTATTTATTATATCTTTATTATGTTTATTCATGGTATTCTTGATTGGTTAAAGAGGACCAGTTTTTTTATTTGGAGCATTTTCATCCTTTGTATTTGGGGCATATTTTCTTATATACTTATAAATATAAACATGTAATATGTGAATGGGTTTTCAGAATATAAGTATTATTTTATTTTTTCATCCATAAAATTACGTATTTATAAAATTCATTTTGTATTTTTTAGTGAATATGAATCATTAAATAAAAATTTAATTATAATTGTTTGGACTAATTTGCAGTTTTTGATCTCAATGAACTCATAATGATTTGTAAATTAATATCTTGTGTAAAAGAAGATACATAAAAATTAAATAATTTTTATTACATAAAATATTTTTTGTATCAACCATAAAAATGGTTTCATGATTTGATTTGAAGAAGACAATAGAAATTTAAATCATGTTGTCCTTGAATGTGAAAAATTAACACATCATATATAATGCTTTATTTTCTTGGATAAATAAAGGAAAGGGGAGTTGATGATGAATTATTCCATTATATTAACTAAATTAAAATAATTTTATGGTACTACTGTTATCATAATTTGTTTTATTAAGGTACATTAGAATGAAAAAGGAAAGAAAGGAACTGGAAATAAAAAGATATGTTGAGAAATCCCTTATAAAAATTCAGCAGCCTAATAGTGTCACATAAATTTCATAAAATATTTTGATTTGATAAAAATGGTTCTATAATAATTATTAAATTTTATGGATATTAATGGGGATGTGTAATGACATATCCCAACAAAATCCAATTTAAATTAAAATAAATTAACATAAAATGAGTGGATAAAAATGAGAAGGGTGGTACATTTCCCATCCTTATTGAGTAACTTTAAAAAATGATTTATGGGACATTCGGTGCATGAGTAATCCTGGTAAGGAAACATTAGAAGCTAAAACAACCAGATCATTGAGGATGAATAATTTTGAATGAACGAAAATGATAGAATTAGTGGGTATTTATATTAAATGAGAGGGACTTTTTTTAATTTAAAAAGACACCACGAGTAGTTTTATTTGAAAATTTGTGGGAATTCAGATGGTATTTTACAATGGTATTGGAGAACTAGGACTCCTCGTATAATATTTTAATGTACACTAGTATACCATAATTTTATATTAATTATTACATCATTATTAATTTATTTGTCATAACGAAAACTAAAAATGGTATTTCTACTATTTATGAAATACTAATATATATTTTAAAATTATAATTAATATGGTGTAACGTAATATCAACATTATGAATTCAAAAAATAAAATCAATTCAATATTTTTTTAAAATACAATTAATTTTATTTTTATATAATATCATAATCTATTGAAAAATTAAAAAACATTAAAACTATATTTCATTTTGTTTCTCTATGATAAAATAATTATGTTCTCATTATCTTATAACTATAGGACAATTATATAATAATATTATTTAGTAGTCATAATGTTCATAATAATATTCGTTTTATGATAGGTAGGGGTGTGTTACAATTCAAAAAAAATATCATGTTTGTCTTATAAGACTCTTAATATATTATTGAATGCCTCAGTGTATGTCAGTTTTTCGATAATGAAATCATATAGGTGATGAAATTATGTTAATATGCATAGTATAAAAGATGTTGTTTTGTGGTGATTTAGTGTTTTGTGAATTCAATATTAAATTTTTTTATAAATCCTTGGTGTGTAACATTATCCCCTCATAAAAAATATTATTTTCTCAATATTTACAGAATTAAACCTTACAAAATTATTTGTATAGTTCTTCATTATACGATCTTCCAAATACCATGTGGCCTCATAGATTTTATGATTTTTTCGAAAGTATCATTACTAGTTGAGTTGTTTGATTCCTTAACACCGGTTCATTAGTGTCCATATATTAGATATTCTCATCCTAGTATGATATGTCATGATCTAATTCAATACCATCATATGTTAGGGCATTCGTTGGGCATGGAATGTCCTTTCTCCAGAATGAGACATGGAACTCATTTTGTACTTTATATAGGATAAACAACATAATCATATGACATGAAACATATCCAATGGTCTCTATAATTTTATAAGGTCATATGTAGCTAGGTATTAATTTCCATTTCGTCTGAATTATTTTAAACCCTTTAATCGAAATAAATTTTAGAAAACATTATATCTTACTTGAAATTCCAAATAATTACATTAATTATCAACATAACACTTTTTCCTTCTTCCAGCTTCTTTTATATGGCCTTGAATATGTTTTCGCTTTTCGTTTATTTCCATCACTTTCTCTGGACCCACATACTTCCATTCACCCAAATCAACTGAACATTTTAGGGTATGGATTCTCTTTCCATACAATGATTCATATGGTGCCATATGAATGATAGAAAGAAAATTATTATTGTAGTAAAACTCCAAAAAAATTAAATAATTATCTAACAAACCTTTAATATCACGTGATCATGATCTCATCATGTATTCTAATGTATTGGTTTTCCTTTTTGATTACTTATTAGTTTTAGAATGATATAAAGTACTCAATGAAAGACCAGTATCCAATTATTTCTAATGAAATTCCCAGTATTTTTATGTATATAGAGGATTGTGATATTACACTATTGAAAGAGGTACTCAATGATGTTTTACAACTTCATTTATATAGATTCATTTAGTGCGCTCCAATGGAAAATCCTTCCTTATTGCATGGAAATGAGAAGATCTCATATGTAGATCCAAATTACACAAAATTGATAAATCATTCTTAGTGTTTTGTGTAATCTAGTGATAAAATATATGGCGATATCATCACATTTCTATGTAGGAATAGTTATAGGTTTCCTGAATCATATAAGATGTTTTCTTTTAGCATTTACTTATAGATAGACTAAACTTCTTGACATATAATAGGCAATTTCCCACTTCCAGTTTTCCCACCCAAAATGTTTCTTCAAATATCTATATATTTTTGTACTAGTATTTTGTATAGTGAAATTCGAGCTATGGGAATCATCCAATTACTCATTTTTTAGCATGGGTATAGAGGGAACACAAAGAGGTTTCCCAAATTTCTAAATTCCATCATCACTTATGAATTCATACAACATTATATATTTCATAACATTAATTTTCTTTTGAAGTTTCACGGCATCAAGAAGAGGTCATTTAATCCTTTCTAATTAAGATGATTGGGAAACCAATTGAAAAAAGTAATGAGGTTTCACATTTTTTTGGTAATTTCCATGTCCATATTTACGAGACACATTAATAATTAATCCCTTTCAATCCCAATTTTGTTTAAAACACCATGATCATTCATGAAAATGGAATCAGCCACCTTATTTTTCTTTCCTGGGTGGTAGTATATCAAATAATTATAATCCTTCAGTAGAGAGATCCATCACTTATGCCTCAGGATGAGTTCTTTCTATGAGAAGACATAATTTAGGATCATGTGGTCTATATACATCTCACATCATTCAAAAAAGAGATAGTGACTCCATGTATAAAAAAATATCACAATAGTTAAAACAACAGCATATATATGATATTTTTGTTCATGAATCATTAATAGCCTTGATGCATAGGCAATAAATCTATCATTCTACATAAATACAAAAATATTTCATTTCATTGATGTATCATTGTATATCACAAACCCCTAATTCCACGATGATATATTTAAGATCATATAATTCACTAATATCATCTACAATCCATCGAAACAATCCTTAAATTCATTTGTCCATATAAACTGAACATATTTACATGAATTCTTGGTCATCGGGATGGCTAAATGAGTGATGTTTTTAACAAAACACTGATAATAAGCTTTAAACCAATAAGACAACATACCACAGTCATGTTAATTGTCTTAGGCCATTTATGAACATCTTTTTTCTTGGTTTTATAAAATTATATTACATTCTTTGTGATAATTCCACTAGGAATGGAATATTATTGATGCCAAAATCACATTTTCTAAACTACCAATATGATTCACAATTTTTAAATTATCATTAGAATTGTTTCCTTCCTCACACACAACTTAAAATATTAATATCAAAGTTTAATCATTAAAAAATAATGGTCCTTATGAATTATATAAATAAATCATTATTGTGTGGTAGGGGATAATTGTTCATTAATCTTATAGCATTGTTCTCATTGTATTCAATGAGAAACCTCATAGATCCATCTTTATTTTTAATGAAATGAAGAGGGAATTCTTATGGATAGACATTGGGGTCAATATACCCATTATCACTCTATTTATTATGTTTTTTATTTAGTTTTACTAGTTCCACGGTGGATATTTTATATGGAGGCTTCGATATAGGCTTTGAACTAGTAATTAAATCAATATAGAACTCATCATCGCGCTATAGAGGATGTCTAGGTAAATACACTAGAAAATACATATATTTAATGACAAAATGTACATACTCAATTTGAAGAAATACTTACTCGCTCATAGATGTTGAATTATCATCCTCCCCAAGAAATGAATTTAGTAGTGCAACTTATGGTGGATCTATATGAGAAACATATGGTGATGTTTCTTACCTAAATATAATGGATTCCACATCGTTCTTTAAATTTGTAACTTAAATCTTCCTGCTATATATGTTTGCGTCATAATTTGAAATCTATTCCTTACTAAGGATTATATTAAACGAAATATTGGTTATGATAAAAAAATCTATAGATAAAACACTTTTATATGACATAATGGTAACTTCTTGACACATATCTATTGAAGAGATAATTCCCCTTTGAGTTTGACTGACAAATACCTTATTAAATAATAAAGAAAATATCATTTTTTTAATTTGAAATATTTCAATATAGGACAGAACGTGATGATCCATAATCAAATAAAGAATTATCTGTGTTTTAGGAGACTATTAATGTACCTTCCACCACCCCATTAGGCACTTAAATATCTGCAGTGGTTATCACATAAGCATAACTTTTCTACCTTTTCCATTTTGGGGAATGTTTTCATGATAATTAGGACAATATTTTTATTAATTTACCCTATCACTAAAACTATATCCTTGAACATTTGTAAGTAATTTTTCGCATTACAATCCCTGGATAAGTGGCCTTTCTCTCCACACTTATATCAAACTCCCAATCTGTTTAGGCTAGTCTGATGGTGTCTCTTCCAATAATTATCATAGGATTGATGGTGAAATATTCACTGCTTCCCCATTTTATGATGACCCGACCATAGTTATCCAGTGTCTGTGCATTATATCATGACATTGGACTGATCAGAAGAGATCATATGTCGAAAGACAGATTTGTTTAGTCAACATGGTAGTACTAAATACATGCAAAAAGTTTACGTTAGATAATGAGATAAAATACAACAAAATTGTGTCCAATTTGAACACACTAATAATACATATCCTATCAAAGTAGATAAAACATAATATACATATTCACATAATGGCAAAAACCATAATAAAGGGATGAGCTCAGATGCTCAGTAAGGATTAAAATATATTGGATACTTTCATAAAAAATCATAATTATTCAAGAAAATGTATAAGACTAAAACAGAAGTCTATTAAACTTAAACATCAGTATAATATTGAAAATATAAATCGAATTATGTCATTTAATTATTCACAAAGATATTCTACAAGTCAAATAATCACATTTAATATCAGTAGCTAGTTTTATAATTATAGAATGCATAATGTCGGACATCATATCCAAATAATGAAGGCTTCAGGCCAAAAAAAAATGATTTTTTCAAGGACTTATAGAAAGAAACTTTTTTGTCTCATGAGATCTTATGATGAATCTAAGGGATATAGTGGGCCCCACCCATCACTTGTTAATTACAATTACTTCCACAAATGAAAATGATAAAACCTAACGTAAACATTCGAAATAAAACTAGCAAACAAAATGTTAATACTTTTACATAAACATTGAATGGTATAAAAATATCACATCCATAGTAAAACTTAACACATTCAATAAAATATGGATGATTTCATTATAATTAATCAAAATGAATAAATAATAAAATATAGTGATGTATTTTGACATAGACTAAAACAATTAGTAAAACTCCTTGATAGAAATGTCCCCTTTTTCATGAAAACATTTAAAATTATCAATATTTATAGAGAAGCTGTTAAAAATAGATTTTTGAATCAAATTGTACCATACCACTATGAAACATTTAAAAAGGAATTTTAATTTTAAAACATTCATGTACATATATATATATACTTCACACCATTTTTAAAACATTGAAATTAATAAGAAATATTTAGAAGAATAAATCATTAAAACATCTAAAATGCTATTTAAGTAAGAGTTCCTAACCAAATGAGAGATTGTTTAATAAAAATAATTGAGGTAATCAAAACATTATAATATCATGATAATGAAGGGATTAAAGATATAATATGTCAAAATACAGTATATACACCTTATAAATGTTAAATGGCTCATAACAACAAAGAAGTACCCATGGAATGTAGATTGAGATTAAATACCTTATAAAGACCATAATGTTATATTAAAAATAAATAAAGGAATAATTTCTAATGAAAAATATAAATAAAATATATATGATTTGATATTTAGTGTAAATCAATCATAGGATATTCCCTCATATTCTTGTAAAAACAGCACAAATGACTTGGATTTTTAACTCAATGAATGGAAATTGAGTTAAGATTACTCTTTCATGTACATATCAATGACTTGAGAATTTATCAATTGATTTAGTATTTTTATAAAAAGTATATCCACAAAATGGTGAGTGTTAATTACTATATAAATAAAAAATAGCGATTTCACAAATAATCATGCTGTAAAATAATAAATGAAGTTTTCCTAAAACATAAAGAGTGGAAATTGAAATTAGAAACCCGCTTACCGATTTGGTATCTAACAAAACACACACCCCATGAATGAAGAATAATACAATGAAGATGTAAATACCTATAAATTAAATTATATAACACAATGAATACAATTATCATTAGTACATGCACAACACAAAAATAAATAGTGTAAAATATACCATAAATCTAACAGGAATAAAAAGTGTGATAAAAACCCCTTACCATGTACTTTTCCATAGTAGAGGTTATATTAACCACCTGTATAATAGTTATTACTTGATATGAAATTATAATATAACCACATACATAAATATTTTATCATATATGATCTTTTAATATTGTTTCGTTAATAATATTTTAGTTGTATCATTGTTTTGGGTGTTAACTGATTCATTTAACGTTATATTTTTTCTTATGTATGTCATCTTTGTTATAGAGAGGATGTATTTGATTCAGAATACGAATGTTAATAATATATTAAAAAAATTTAAATACAAAAATAAAAATTATTCCTGAATGGTTATGATGGGAAATGAATCTCATCATGTTCATGGAGACAGTAATTTGTACGTACGCATGAGTGATAATATCATTATATTGAAGGGTAAATTTTATGTGATTGGAGGGTATATAATATATACAAAATCATTAAAATGATATATTTATTATTTGAATAAATTATACCCATTATTATACCCATCCAAATAATGATGTGTTGAGTAAAAACTACACCCTGAAGTGAAGCCGTTAAGCCGTACTTACGTACGTATGGTGACTTTTTCGTTCATATGATAGATAGAATAATGAATATGGATGTATCATATTTATATTTAAATTAAAATATGTATATAGTATTAGAGTTATTATTTTGGTATGGAAACAACAATTAATGTGGATGTGGTAGAAGAAAAGAACATAGAAAGAGGTGGCGAAATTATTACATCTTCTTCGGGTGCTTCCTTTTGATTTGATCAAAAGGACTATATGGGATGGATTTATGATCAACGTAAGGCCTATAGATTGAAGTGAGGGTTGTTTGGAGAATATTTTAGTAGTGTATGGCCGAGCCAAATGTCTTTGAATATGTGAATTTGAGAGAAAGTGAATTAATTTTTTATATTAGATTTGGGGGCATCTTTAGGAAAAACATGAAATAATATTATATTATAAAACTATTTAGATTTTATAATGTCTCCAAATGGGTTTATTTCAAAGATATTTTGGGTATGTGTCGAAATATTATCAATTGAAAGTTTTTAGACATGTTTAGGTCACCATATTAACCATAAATTTTATATTTAATTTTTAGTTAAATAGTTTAACATTTACCATGTCTTCTTGTATTTTTATATTGCATGGTTAATAAACACACTATGAAATACCATGAGAACCTAAAGTGTTTCATTAATGTCATATCGATTGTTATATAGGAAATTTGGCATAACCTTATATTTTTAGGAATACTGTATCATCTAATAATATAGTATTTGTTTTAAAACCTCATTTCTGTCAATTTTGACACTATTTAGTAGTTGTTTTTTTAAAGTAAACCAAACTTGATTACTTCAAGAAAAATACCTTAAATACACTCTAATTTGTCATATTAACGATTAAAATTATTATAGTTCATCGAAAGTTTCAATTTAACATTATTTTACTATTTATAACATCAATTATTTTAGTCTATCATTAATAAGGTACTTACTGCATCTTCTTTGTGTCAGAAATAAATTTTATAACGTGATGTATTAAAATAATAAATAAATTTACATTATGTATTAAATATTTTTATATTTATAATGAATATTTAAATTCTTCTTTACCTTATGTGTATCCCTATATTAAAAAATTTGTTATTTATTAAACATTGAATTTTTCTCTTTTAACACTTATTTAAATAAAATTATAATAAATGTCTTAATCATATCCAAGTGTATAAAAAAGGATCATATATTATTCCTAAGATTTATTTTGTTCAAAATAGAATTATACAGTATAATTAAGACAGGTGTTGGGGTAATTATAATATCATTTTTACCATTACATAACAAATTTACTTTTGACTGGGTTAAATAAAATTCAAAAGTTACTATTGACCAAAAAAATATTTTTATCACATTAAATTGAATTTTATTTAATGATTTAAACCTTGTCTCTTGGATTTCTAAAATTCTATTCACAGATGTGGTAAAATTATATTTTCTTTAAATTTTCAACTGTGACTAGATGGTGAGTAAAAAACGGTAAAAATTACAATAAAATTTAATATATCTAATTTTATTATCAAAAGATTTCAATGATTTAAATTAGACTAAAATAGGTATTATGTACCTATTTTTTTAATTTAAAAAAATTAAATTAAAAATAAGTATATAAAAAAGTCAGCTTAATATAATTATTTAATGTTTTGCACTATTCATATAAAATTGATTTTCTTTAGAAAAATTCATAAATTCACCCAAAGATAATTATGATATTCAAAATTAAAGAAAGAATTATATATTAAAAAATTCAAATCATAGATGTTTTATTAACTAATTTAAAAAAATATTCATGTTGTCAAAACCAAAAAGCGGGGTTTTGAAATTTAAAAAACTATCAAAATATTGATATCTTTTTATGTAATCATTAAATTTAATATTACTTCCAATGAGAAAAAAATTTTAAATGGAAAAATATAATATAATTATTCATTAAAACCATTAAAATATATAATTTTACATTATAAATTATGTGGATTTAAAAAGTAGTGTTCAATTAATATCTAGTATTTTTCATTATTCATCCAAATATAATAATTATCAGAAAAGAAAATAACATTTATCCAAAGTAATTACTATTTCCCATATTTAAAGAAGATATTTTTTTTTGTAAATTGAAAATATAAAAGTTTCAAAAATTGGATTTAAAAAGTGTTCTTCGTTAAAATTTATATAAAATTACATTTTCCGAAAAATACTACTTTTATCTGAAAAATTTAATTCATTATTATATTATTTATAATAAACACATAATATGGATGTTAATATTATATGGAGTATATTGAAATCAAAATGATATTAATATTATTCATAAATTCTTTTTGAACAGTTAGTTTGGTAAGTCTTGGTTCACTCGAACTCGGTGTTGCTTGTAGTGCTAGATATTGAATTACATTAAAGATAATAAAATACTATGAAATCAGGGGTTGCAATATTATTCCCCCATTTTTTAAATTAAGTCCTTGCAATTTTAAAATTTGGCTTGGGAACTTCATTGAAATTCCCAAATTAGAAAAAATGACAATTAAACTATCAATTTAAAAAAAGATATATAAGTATAATGTTAACCCAATATATCCCATACTAGGATTCCATGTAGGTAATCTTGGATTTGGAAGATTAACTATGTGTCATGTTCTTAAGTAGAGTGATAGAAAAAATGAGTAGGAAAAATTTAACAATAAGAAAACAAAAAATGTGTGATGGGTTAAACTGTCATTAGTTTCCGAGTAGGAAAAGTAAAGGGACAATGTTTTTTTGGTATTATGTTTTATTTTATAAAGTTATGGAATTTATTTATGATATTTACTATGAAAATAAAGAGATATACTTACATTTCAAGTAGTGTTTCTTCATTTAATAAATTTATACCACTAACTTTTCTTTTCTCCAAATATTAGGTATTCAAGATGCCTAAATAACACCTAAAGCACTAGAATCAACTTCTAAATAATCATATAATTCCAAAATTATGATGTATATATTTCTATTTCCTTTAGAGATTAACCAAAACCTAAATTTTCAGTACAAGATCAGATGATCCAGAAAATTGATAATCCTTTAAAGAAAAAATTGCTATATATTAATTTCAAAAATTAAATATACAATACCTAATGATCAATAAATATCATTAAATAAAATAGTGTTCTTAAAATACATCAATATAATCCAAACTAATATAGATACCCAAAACTCCAAAAAAATTAATCACACATTCTTTCACATTAAATTTGTACATTTTTCTATATATATCATCAACTACACTTGATGTCTCATACTAAAGTGTAATTAACCAAATCAGATATTATCTATGATAGGTTAATCATTTCCATTAGTTACCTGAATCTATATAAAAACATAGATTCTTCCAAAATATAAAAATCCATCATTACTCTTCAACTGAATTCCCATTGTATTCTATTATATATAAGCATATAGTGTTCTAAACAGAGTGTACGTCTTACAAAATAACATTTATCACTTATTCACGAAATCATTTTCATAAATTAAGAATTTCTATTTGAAAAAACATAAGATACCAAATAAACATATTATTGATCAATAAAATCATTTATCAATAAACAATTAATCACACTAACCAGATACATCGTGTAGTTGAGTGACAGGTGGTAAATCATAGTCACTCATTGATTATGGGTTCGGTTCCACCAACTTTTCCAAACTTGATGGGTTATCACACTTCTTATGTGATTTAATTTTCTAAAAAATATATTTTATAACATTCCCCAAATGAGATAAATTGTTCAAAATAACCATAACATAATTTAAAAAATAATTGTTTTATTAAACCTCAAATTTTCATTGAAAAGATCAATACCCAGAAATTGCCTCAAATTCAAGGATCATATAAACCCAAATGGTTATATATAACTATTACACAAATGAATAGATAATTCTTCCTCAAATATCAATTTCACATTACAAACTATAGGGTTAAAAATTGAAGAGAAATGTATTCCAAAGTAATCTCATCAACCAAACAAATTAATACATGTAGACATTTATCAATTTATTTATTCCTATATAGGTCTTCCTTGACCATGTTTTTATCATATAGAATATGTAATTTACTCGGGTAAATCCCATGTCCCCAAAATATATGGAAAATTATGGTAAATTGATTCTTAAGATCATATTAATTTTCTTCCAAAGTAATCATCATTTTTATCATAAATTATTTACTTTATTTCTTTATTTTCCACAGAGAAAGCATTTATTTATTCCATTAGGACACTTTCGTGTGTGTCTCCTTCCACATTTCATACATGACAAAAATTTAGATTTTTTTCTCCACAATCTCCAATGACGGATCCCTTATCATTCTCCACATTTTGCTTCTTTTTTAGTTTGGGAGTTTGTTAAGGTATATGTTGTGATAATATTTTTGGAAAACACCGTATGAATTAACATTATATCTTTTACCCCTATCAAAATTCCATTTAGTTTCATATTACCTCCATATTTTCCACCTTCTACATCATGATCAATGTTACTATGCCTTCTTTGGAATCATTCCACTGACTAAAACCAGAAATCATAATGTCAGTCAAAAATCATTAATATAATGTCATGAAATCATATTTTAGATATAAAACAACATAAGATAAACCAATTTTATTTATTCTCATATTATATTAAAATCCGTCAAATTGGATTTTAATTAATATACGAATTATCCTATTTATATCACTGGGAGTGTCGTACCCAAGACAGTAACAAAGCTCATTGTTGTGAACCAATTCCTGTTCGAGTCTAGCTCAAAGTGGTGTTTTAGGGTTTTACCCCTTGATACATCTTTACCAGAGCCGCCTCTACCTGATCATATCTAGACTAGGATTTATTTCATTGAAAATGAACAAAATCTCTATATTACCAAAATTTATGCATATTCTTCTATAGTAATCCTCAATGTATATATTAGGGTAATGTTCCCTAATCAGTGTTTTTCTAAATCTAGTTTCTAATGTTTGTACTAAACATCCTCTGACACCAACTGTAATGCTCTGACTAGAGTTACATAGAGTCGGTGCATCATTACATAACATAGTCAGGATCTCATGAGTTAAAATATCGAAAGAATGATTAGATTATTAACCATTGATGTACAAGCTACATACAAATGTTTTACATTAAATCATATAAAAACACCCTTATGTACTTTTTGAACACACTCATATCCTATATCCAATCCCTACATGTCAAAAATAATATAAATCATCAAATACAAGGAAAAATAAAATATAAGAACTGGATGAGCATAGTTGCTCAGAAAGGATAAATATATAGTGGAAAATTCCACAAATAAGCATAAAAAGTTAAGGAAATATATCAGAAAAAAATACAATCCTTTTAAACATAATCAATAGTACAATACAGAAAATATAAAACAATTATTTATATTTAATTATTCACATGGATATTCTACTAGTTAAGTAATCACATGTAATATCAATATACAGTTTCATAAAGATGGAATGCATAACGTTGAACATAAAAACCATATAGTCAAAGCCTTGTGCCAAGACAATAAATAAGATTTTATCAAGGGATTGTGCCAAGACACTAGTTTAT
This sequence comes from Viscum album, assembly GCA_963277665.1. NCBI lineage: Eukaryota > Viridiplantae > Streptophyta > Magnoliopsida > Santalales > Viscaceae > Viscum > Viscum album. The sequence continues at coordinate 2,029,744,142 of OY728135.1, forward strand.
CTCATGAGTCATACCGATCTTTCAAGGATCTATTGAAGTCCCCACCAATCACATATTAATTTACAATGCAATTATAATATGAAAATGTTGAAACATAACCTAAATATTCATATTAAAACTAGCATATGAATTGTTAATACATTAGCCATAATCCATGAATGGTATAAAAAATAGCACATCCCCAGTCAAACATAGTAAATTCAATAAACTATTGAAGATTTAATTATATTAACTCATCCAAAAAAATGAATAAAATAAAATGAATTATATTGTAATAGATGAAAATAATTAGTAAAACTATTTGAGAGAAATACATATTTTTCATCAAAACATTTAAAAGTCTCACAATTTATCGGGAGGCAGCTAATAATAAATTTTTGAATTAAAGTGTCCAATACCACTTTAAAACTTTAAAATGAAATTTTATTTTTAAAACAGTCATTTCCATATAAATAAATCCTTAACACCAACTTTAAAACATGGAATATAATGAGAAACATTTAGAAGAATAAATCATTTAAACATTTAAAATGATATTTTAGTTAGAGTTTCTAACCAAATGAGAGAAAAGTTAATACAAATAATTATGGTAATAAAACATTTATAATATCATTAGAAAAAAGTTATTCATTATATTCTATGTCAATGTATAGTATATAAAGCTTATAATAGTGAATTGTCACTCGATAAAAAGAAGCTTCAATGGAATGTAAATTGAGATAAAATCCCTTATAAAGACTGTATCATTAGGTTAAGGATAAAGAAATGAAATAATTATGTTTGAAAAATATAAATACACTCAATATGATTGGATCTTTAGTGTAAATCTATTAGAGTAAATTGAAACATATTCTTGTAAATACAACACCAATAAAATGGATGTTTAACTCAATCAATAGAAATTTTGTTAAGATTACACTTATCATGTTCATATAGTTGACTTGAGAATTTATCAATGGATTGATTATGTGTATAAAAATTATATCCACAAAAGGGGAGTAGGAATTACTAAATTAATAAATAAATTGTGATTTAACATATAATATTGGAGTTAAATAATAAATTATTTTTGTGAAAAGCCCAACGTGTGGAAATAGAAATTAGAAATTCCCTTACTGATTTGGTAACTTACAAAACATAAACCCCAATAAAGAAGGATCATACAATGAATATGTAAATACAAATAAATTAAATTATATTACACATATAATAAAATCATGGGTAGTTCATACACCACACAAAAGGAAATAGTGGAAAATATAGCATGAATCTCAAAAGAATAAAAAGAGATATGAAAAACCCTTACCTTGTATTTTCCATAGTCGGGGATATGTTAAAATTTAGTATAATACTTAAATAATTGTTATCAAATTATAAAAGAACCAGATACATAAATATTATTTCATTTATGACCACTTAATATTACATTGTTAATAATATTTCATTGTTATCATTTTTTTAAGTGTTAATTGATTAGCTTTCCTTTATATGTTTTCTTATGTATGTAATGTATGTTTTAGATAGGATGTATTTTGATTAATATCCAGATTTATATTATGTTATTAAAAATTATTTTAAATCATAACATGAAAATTATTCTTATATTGTTACGATGACAAATTAATCTCACAATGTTCCTCGAGACGGTAATCTGTATGTACGCCGGAGAGATAATATCATTATATTGAAGGTTAAATAATATGTAATTGGCTGTTATATCATATATAAAGTATCATTAAAATTTTATATATATTATTTACATCAATTATAGCCATTATTATACACATCCAAATAATGATGTGTTGAATAACTAACTACTCCACGATGTGGAGATAGTAAGTCGTATATACAAATGTATGGTGAATTTTTCATTGATATGATGGAACAAATAATGATTATGGATGTAACATATTAATAATAACTTCACATTAGGTAGTAGGTACTTTTTTAGGTATGTAAACATCAGTGTTAGAGAAATTGGAAGAATAATGGAACTTTGAATGAGATGGTGATAATATTACCTCTTCTTCGGGTGATTTCTTTTGATATGATTAAAAGGGCTCTTTAGGTAGGATTTATGATCAACATATGTCATCTTGGTTGAAGTGAGGTTTTTTGGGAGGATATTTTTTTAGGGTTTAGTCGTGCCAAATGTCTTAGTATGTGTGAAATGGAGAGAAGGGGAGTACCCATTTATAAGAGAGGTGGGGGTCACTTTTGGAATAGTTTGAAATATTATTTTATTATAAAATATTTTTCTCTTTATAATGGCTCCAAATAGATTTATTTTTATGATAAGGTCGGGATGGGTTAAAATATTCTCAACCAATATGATTTAGATAAGTTTATGTTATCTTATTAACCATATCTTTTAGATTTAATTTTAAGTTAAATAGTGTATCTTTTACCATTCCTTCTTGTATTTTTATATTACATGGTTAATAAATATACTATAAAATGTATAGAGAACCAAAATTTGTTCATTAATGAAAATCCATCATTATATATGTCCTTTGGCCTATCATTTTAATTTTATGAATATTATATAATTTAATAATATAGTATTTTTTTAAAATACTGAATTATGTCCATTTTAACAATATTTAGTATATTGTTTTTTTGAAAGTGAACAATACACGATTTATTCGAAAAAAATATATATTAAATCAAACCTAACGTGTCATATTAAACTATAAAATGATTGTAATGCATCAAAATTTAAAATTTATATTTAATTTAATATTACTAACATCAATTATTTTAGACTTTCATTAATAATGCAATTACTGCATCATCATTGTGTCATAAATAAATTTAAATATATAATGTAAAAAAATTATAAATAAAATTCCATAATGTATGAAATAATTTTACCTTTATAATGAATAATTATAGTAGAATTTATATTATGTATATCCCGATATTAAAAAAATTAGTTATTAAAAATGGAATTTAACACTTCAACTCTAATTTAAATAAAATAACAATAAATGACCCAATATAATAAACATGGATAAAAAAGCCTCATATTTTATTCCAATGGTTGATTTTAATTGAAATACACATATAAAATAGAATTTGGACATGTGTTGGAGTATTTATAATATCATTTTTACCTTTACATACCATATTTACTTTTAACTGTGGTAAATAAAATTCAAAATATACCACTCACCAAAAATTATTTTCATCCTATTGAAACACATTTTACTTACTAATTTCAACCGTATCTCTATTATTTTTGGAATTAAATTCATATAAATAGTAAAATTATTCCTTATGAAAATTTGCAAATGTACCTTGAAGGTGGGTAAGAGACTGTAAAAAGATAAACAAAATTTTATATATCTAATCTTATTATAAATTGAAATAAATGAATTAAATTGGACTAATATATATATTATGTATCTATTTTGACTTTAAAATAATTTACTTAAAAAATAATTATTTATATAAAAAGGTGTCTTAAAACAACAATGCCTTTTTCCCATATTCATCAAAATTTGATTTTTTAAAAAAATAAAAAAAATTCACCCAATAGTAATTGTGATATTCTTAATTAAAAACTGATTTATATTTTAATAATTTTATAAAAAATAATCTGTATTAATTAATTTTTAAAAAATATTACATTTTTCAAAACATGAAAGCGGGTTTTTGAGAAATAAAAACTATCAAAAGTTTGATATGTCTTTATATCCAATTTAAATTTAAATTTACATTCAATGACAAAAATTGGATTAGATGATATAAATATAATCTAATTATAATAAAAAACCATTAAAATGTATAATTTATCACTATAAATTATTTTTATTAAAACATTTGTTTACAATTAATATTTATTATTTTTACTATTCATCAAAATATGAATGTGATTTGAAAATAACTGAAAATTCATCCAAATTAATTATATTTTCCTGATTCTAAAGAAGTTGTTTATTTTTTCAAAATGAATATATTATAGTGTCAAATATTGGATTTGAAATGGGATCCCCATTAAATAGTGTTAAATTTTCTTTAAAAAAATACTTCATTTATTTGAAAAATTGAATTTGTTCTTATATTATTTTTAGGAAACACATAACATGGATGATAAAATTTTATATTGTATATAAAAATAAAAATACATTTATTACTATTAATAACCAATTTTTGAATGGCAAGATTCATTTTCAGGGTCCACTCGAACTCAGTGTTGCATGTATCATAAATAATTGAATTACTTTAAAGAAAATAACATTCTATGTACTATTATGGTGTTATACAGTTCCTTATATAATTTTCTAGAGTTTTCAAGATCACACATCATCTATTTCATTACCATTAAATCATAAGACATAGATATTGGTTTTTCCATCTTGATAGCACATGAGACTATATATTCAGATGATAAGAAAATTTGGGGGACCAAAGCACATTAGATGAATGGTTTCAAAGCATCAAAGAAACAATAAACATTATTTTTATATTTCATATGTATTCTTGACATGTTTCTCTAACCTTGTAATGTTAGATTCATACATTTCTATATTATCATACTCATTTTAAATTATATTCAATAACTGTTATTCCATATCTACTCGTTGATAATAAGAGAGATATTTCCTAAATATATTGCCTCAAAAATCCCATTATTACATTTCTTCAATTTTTCCACCTCCATTTCCTTAGATTCGTACATTTCTATATTCACAATAAATGTGTTTATTTTCCCATTAAATATTATATTCTATTAACTAAAAATGTGGTCTAATATAGCATGTCCACATTGTGGATGTGGATTCTCGAAATGGGTATGATTATTGTTCATAACCTGATTCAATTGTCCCAATATAGCTATAAGTTTCTAAGCACGAGTAGTAGCACTATAGGCAACATCATAATATAACACCTGAGGGGAATCCCGACATGGTGAAAATGCATTCATATGGTTTCCATTTCATCCTTAAGGCTCCATTTCAATATAATTGAATAAACCATAATAGGTTATGAATCATAATTTTTAATCATAATGTATAATAATATATAACATTAATATAAATCCAATACATAACTAATATAATAATCATAAAAATTGTTTCTTAAAGAAACAAATCTTATTTTAAAGTCCATCATAATGGATTGTAAATAAAATATGAATTAACCTAAGCATATATCCAAGGAGTGTTAGACCGGGTGAGCATAAATGCATGTTTCAGGTACTGTGATTCCCCAGGTCAAGCCCAAAACTCCTAGTCGATGTGGTTACAACAAGGTATATCATTTACAAAACCACATCCACTTTTACTATCTAGATAGAGATGTATTTACTAGAAATATCTACATAATCAATTCCTTAACAAAATATTGTAAGTTCATGTGTGTTTATCCTCAATAACTATATTATGGTATTGTTTCTTAATCTACATTTTCTAAATCTATTTTCCATGTTTTCAACTTATCTTCCTCTCATACAAATTACAAATACCCAACCCTAGTTTCCCGGAGCTGGTTCCTTAATTAATTACATTGCATGACTACAAGAATTTGGTATCCCTAAGGGACAAATATATTAGTATTCTTTAAATTCTAGATACATATATAATTTCAAAATTATAACATGAAAATAAATAGCTTAATGAAATTCCATTGGCAGCATCCATAACTCCTAGGTTATTTATCTATGTAATTAAAAATATACCACATCAAGTCACAAGAAAATGTATCCTGTGAAATTTGTGGGAAAAAATGTTTAGTAATGAATACAATATAATATATCATAAAACATTATGCATGGTGAATAACTAAAACAATAAGCCTTAAAAAATAAATTTGAACACTTTATGGAATTAATACTATCTTGATAAATAGTTCCATAATAAAAAACTCATGGATATTCTAATAGTAAAATAACCTCATCAAATTTATATTACTATTTTCATAATTTTGGAATTATTAATGGTAAATATCATATCCATAATTCCAAGGCTTCACGCCAAGATTAAAAATATGTATTTTGTCATGGCCATGTGGAATGGATGTAGATTGTCTCTTGAGATCTACTAATGAATCAAGGGATTATAGAGGGCCCCATCCATTACATAATAAGACAAATGAATTCCTCATATGAATGGGTATAAATATAAACAACATATACATTAATATTGAATCTAACATATGAAATTAAATAACTTCCACCAACCATTAAGTATAAACACAAACCATTCAGAGTAAAATTGTGATTAGTTTTATGATAGAATATACAAATTAAATATAATAATAAACCATTAAATTAAATATTTTTGATGGTATCATAACATATTAATTCTAATAATATATATGTATCAACATGACTGTTTAAATAAATTAATATACAATTATACAATTATCGAGTAATTCTTGAGAAAAATAATATATTACTTTGAATATAATAATTATTTTGGAAGATTAATTGTACAAAAAAAAGAATAAATATAGTATTTTCATAATAAAATTAATGATTTTATAAAGATAATAGTTTTTAAAAATATATTATATAGGGCACTTTAAAATTGAAATAATGTGAGAAATTTCCATGGATTGAGCTTTAATTTTAGGAAACATTTATTGAAGGATCATTTAAAACCCTAGAAATTCCCATAACTGAAAGAATGAAATAGGTTTTCACACATTTATATAACATTAAAAAAGAATATATGAGGAATTAATATGAATAAATAATAAATTAAATTAGTTATTAAGTGAATAATAGTTACCAGAATGAAAATTAGGTTCTGGAAGAAAACACTTACCTTATATCGGATGTTGTTCTTCATTTGATTTTAGTTTCCTTGATAAAAAAATTAAATTAATTAATTATGAATACCATAACCTATTATCTATGTAACATATTGATAATATCACTATTATGAATATTCATGGCCTTCTTTTTGGGGTTAATTTGTTCAATTTTATTATATTGGAGTGTTTTTTCTTTGGTATTTTTGACCGGGTTTCTTATATTCATGTGAAGACAAACATGTAAGATGAAAATTGATGTCCATAATATAAGATTTAATTTATTTTATAACATCAATTATATTAATTTTTTGTAAAATTCATTGGGTTATTGGGTGTGATTTATAATCATTATATATGCCTTTAATGATAATTCAATGGTTTAATTTGCGGTATTTGATCAAACCAAACACTTTTTTATTTATAAATTAATATCAGCTAAAAAATGATTCTAGAACATTAAATAAGTTATAATATATATATTATATTCTACTTCAACCATAAAAGTATTTCATTAATATAATTGAATTAATATACGAAATTAAAAACCCACCTTTCTTGAATGTGATAAATTGGCACATCTCGGATGGTGTTTTCATTTCTACAATAAAAGAATGGAAAAAATAGATTATGATGAATTATGCTAATATAATAACAGAATAACATTAAATATAAGGTAATGGAGCTATCACAACATTTTTATTGTTGTATATGAGTAAATAAAATGAAAATAAAATAACTCAAAATAGAATTAGAAGCTGATAATTCCCTTACTAAAATCCTACAGATTGAGGACAACACATAAAAATCATAAAAAAAAATTAATAGAGAAATTTTTTTATCACATAATTATTATTGAATATGTAATGTATGGGGAATATTTAATGACATATAAAAACATAATCCAGTTGAAATCGAATGGGAATAACATAAAAAGTGTGCTTGTAAAAGAGAAGGGTGGTAGATCCTTGTACCTTGTAGAGTAACTCAAAATACATGATGGTTGGGACCTTGGTTACCTTAAGACACCTTGGGAGGAATCCTAGTGATTTAAAAGTACTAGAGATTTGAGGATAATTAATTTTGAATGAATTAAAATTATTGAATGAGTGGGAAAATATAATAGAAGTGGGGGTTTTCTTTTAGTTTCAATGGACACCTCATTAGTGGTATTTGAAAAACCATGGGCGTTCCCAATATATTTTTCCATTTTATTATCCAACTAGGACACCACATATCATATATTAATGTATAAAATTATACTATAATTTTACATTAAATATTACATCATTATGATACGATTAATCATAGTGAAAATAAAAAACTATATTTTTTCTATGAATTATAAACTAATGTATTTTATAAAATTATCATAAATTCATTGAAAAAAATATCAACAATATTAATTAAAAAATTAACTCCATTTATTGAAACTAATTTTCATAATATTATTAATTTAATTTTATAATAAAAATATAGTTTATTAAAAAAATTATAATTTTAAAACCATAATTTATTTTATATCAACATGAAAAATTATTCACGATCTCATGATCTTATAACTGTAATATTATAAAATTATTATATGATTTAATATTAAATATAGATATATTATTATTAATTTTACTTTTCATAAGGAAATGTTATTAAAAATTATGAATAATGAGTGGGACCTATTATATTAAAAAATTTTGGAGTTTATTTTTTATGAATGTGGAATGAAAGTGTATAAAAATTATGAATAATGGATAGGGTATAAGATAGTGATGTTTTATGGAGACTCAGTGATTCATGAATTCAATATTAAATGTATTTATAAATTTGTGGTATGTTAACGAGGGTTTATAAAATTATACATCATACATGTTAAATGATTTTTTATGATCCAATAACAAAAACATTATAAAACAATATTTAGAACATTTGAAAAATTTATCCTTACTTAATAAAATGTTTAATCATTATAATGAATGATACATAAATTAAACTCATAATTTTTATACACTTGCATTCCACATTCATCAAAAATAAACTCCAAAGGATTTTAATATAATAGGCCCCACTCAGATTTTTTTTTTCAAAAAAAATAATGACAAATAAACAAAGATGGATGGGGTCAAACAAAGAAAAATAACAAATCCATAAATTATAAATAAAAAAAGGGATTCATGACCATCCTCATAGTCATGATCAGAGATTTCATCATTAATCTCCCACTCTGATTGTGAATTACTCTTATTGAAGAGAATAAAGTACATCTACATGAGCTTTTATTATTCCATTGTGAGATAGATTTTAGAACAACAATACCCTTGGGTTGTAGCCTAATCCTTACACCCATGTCCCCAACCATAGAATTTTGGATAACGACCACATTTCAAATACATGGTCTGTTATTATGCCCCTTCCATTACATCTCTCCCCAATTCAGTTATATTTATTGATCTCATGACAATTTCATTAATTTCAATTCCATTCTTCAACAATGTTAATATTATTCCCTATATATATAAAGGGATATGATTTCATAAAAAACTAAGATAAATACTTTTGATTTTATGGAAAATTCATTTTTATCTTTCCAAAAAAAAAATAGTTGAATAATGTATTACTGAATTTTTATTTTTATCCCTATATCTGTAAAAAGAAACTCATGAACAAAACACGTCCAGTGAAAAAAAATTATTCTTTTCTTATTTCTTGTACATCTTTTTAAAATAACATGTTGTACACTAATACATTTACACATGTTAGAAAATAGCACACCATAATTGGGAACATCATCCAATCTAAATTATGAAAAATGACATGATCACCTAGTAAAATGAAATGCATATATATCTAAGAAAATACTGTCATAAAATGATCATAATAAATCAATATAATAAGGGGTGAGGGTTAAAAAATGAACATTATCCTTATAAAATAATTACATATTTATGGTTGGTGATATTCATGAAAAACAGTATCACAAAATACTGAACTGAATGGTATCATAAGAATTGAATTTAATGATATCATGAGTGTAATCCATAAAATGAAATCATATATATTAAATATTTTATTGATCTAGATAAATCATTAATATAATTAATACCAATTTTTTTGGTAAAATTTAATGATTTCAAAGATATTTTGTTTTATAATTGATCTAAAATATGTATTTTTATGTTTCATTAAAAAGTTTCTTAAGAAAAACTAACATTACAATCATTGAAATACATTAATTATTAAATTTAATATACATTATAATATATTTTAAAAGACATAAATTTTATAATATATAATTTATTAGAGTTTGAAATAACTTGTGAAAGTGGCTGAAAAACGATTTATATTTCAAACTACAAATTTTTATACTCATATTGTATACACAGTAAAACAAATATTTTCATTACATAAAAATCAATTCCCAATTTGTATTATAATATATAAAATGAAAATATTTAGATTGGAGTATCGACTAATGTGTGGATGATGCTCATCACAAAAATAAAATTATAGGAACACATATTAAAATCATCATTATTCATTATATGAAACATACTATATGAGAGATATATCATTTTAAAAAATATTATATGTGGAAGAAATTTATTCAATGAGAAAGCCTCAAATAATAAAATCATAGGGTTGAATATATAGAAATTATATGAAACATGACCATATGAATGATCATAACTCATTGAAAAACGTTGATTAACCAAAATCTATCATTTAATGGTTTAAAAATGAGTACAATGAAAATTTATGAATAGAAAACTATTTCTATTATTTTATCACTACAAATAAAAAAGAAATAATTCATAGAATATAAATTTAAAATAAAATCATCAAAAAACAGATAAAAAAATATAGTGAATAATATATTAAGTTTTTGAAATAATCAAAATTCCAAAAACAAAAATCATTGTTTCATTGGTAACACAATAATCAAAACACCGTGAATAGAGAACTTATAATTGAATGATAAATACTAGGATTTTATAACAATTGATTATTCAATGTATAAAATATATACTATATTGGTTTCACAAATTTAATAATTTAAATATATATATATTAGTATAATTTGAGTCTATATACTGCATGGGTTATGTTTCGAGGAATTTCAAGGGGGTTTTGGAACATTGATTATGATTTTATATAGGATAATGTTTTGTTCATGATTAGTGGAAACCATAATTATATATAATAAACCATGAATGGAATGGTAGTGGACATTATGAAGGTATATGGTCGGTTCATAGTTTTCCCATACTATTTTCTTATTTATATAGATCCAAATGCTTTTTAATATTATTATTTACCCAATCGTATAATACTATCATCTGAGTATTGACCTAATGCCAGTTAAACCACCCGATTGTTGAACAGTTTTACGAAATCATGTAGCCTAACTAGTCATCATATAGTTTTACATCCTTAAATTTTGTATCTAATATAAATTAAGATTTTTGAATAATATGTTCCCCTCATACAACCATAACAAAAATTCCCTTTTCTAAAAATATGTGAGGATATAATCTTCTATATAAGGGAAATTAATTGGTGAATTAATATTTTTTGGAGGCGCAAATTTGACATTAAATTCAATATATTCCTCTTTTATTATATAAAAATGGTTATTATTGTTCATTGTACCATATATCTAGTTACTTATATAAATAAATGTTCTAGGAATGGTTTTTTTGTGATTAAATATTGTAGAATCTGGTGAATTAAAAGTCATTTTTGTTTAGATCATCATGTTTTGTATGTCAATTGTACATTTTATTTAATGTGTGTATGGTATGCGGTTTCTCTTTCAATTCCACCTGATTTAGATCGATAATTTTGATGTTTAATTGAATTAATTTAATTAAATTCTTGTTATATACATATTTGATTCTTGATGATTTTTTTTGTGTTCGTATCAAATAATTGGAGAGTTGATGTGTTTTTAAAAATTTATTTTTTATTATATTTTTAATATTCTTATTTCAATTATTTCTTTAAATGTATTTGGTTAATTTTTTTAAAATATTTAATTTTTTTATTACATTGTTTATTTGGGAATAACTATTTATGTGTGACTAGAATGTGTTGGATTATTGGAGTGATGTACTAGAATCAAGATGAGGTGCAGTATGGACCGTATGTTACCCTGTCAATTTTATGACTAAGAATTGGTGTTTGTTTTTTTGTATGATGAATTGAATAACAATAATCCAAATAAAATGAGATGTTTTTATAGGATATATTGATTCATTCTATGGAAAACTAGTTTATGTATTGGATATAAATATTATTTTTTGATCACATATAAAAAATGAAAATATGTTTTTTTCCTTGTGGATCACGATGATATTTCATTGGTGAAATAGTATTGAGCTCTGAATAACTAACTATTTGTTAATATGATTTCATTTAGTGATGTCATCTATTACGACATAGAAAATGGTAATGTATCTCAATTACATAATCATGACAAATGATAATGTTTCTTTCTATTTTATTTTGGGTCATAGAGAGGGGAGGTGTTGGTTGTTTTAAAAAAAAATTAGTTTTGTGTCCTTTTCTTCCTCTTGTCTATGTCATCGGGTATTCACTTTTAAGATTATATTGTTTGTTGGTTTTGTAATCTTTTGAGTTAAATATCATAATCATGTATCATATATAATTTTTTTATTGGTTTTATATTTTTTATTTCTTATCATTTAAAGGGAAAATCATCTGCACACATTTTCATGAGGTCCATATTATTTACTGCAATAATTGGATATTTTGGAAATGTCACATAAGTTAATGAATCACCCCTATCACTATGCAAGACATTGAGGAGGGTAAGATGTTACCAATGGTATATATTATTGTCAGTCAAAATATTCACTTGAGAAAAATCATAAATTTTTCAAAAAAAGGGTATCATTTTTTTTTCATTGACATCAGAAGTGGTGGAAGTTTTGTTTTATCCTATAATTGGAGATATTATTAGTATTATTTTTCAGATGGTAAAAAGGAGGATGAATTTTATAAAATGACATGTGAAGAATATATAGTTGTATCCAAAAAATTTATTCTGAATATCTTATTACTTGGGAGATTGGGAATATTCGTGTTTCTAGACACATCAAGGTGCATCCTAAACTCATCATCTAAGGTTAGCTGATGAGATTTTCATCACATTAATTGATATTAAAACATACAAAGAGGACATATTTATTCATCATAAAAATAATAATTTGATATTGATTTTTTTAAAATATAAAAATTGAATTGTTTTGATTAGAATGATTAGAAAATTTTCATTAAATGTTGATATTTTTTATTATAGATGATGTGTGGAAATAATGTTCTGTTATGTGTTGACATTGTAGATTAAATATTTTTTGTTCTTCTGTTATAAATAAGAGAGACTAAATAGATTATTATTCTTGATATTGTGAATGGAACATGATTAGAATCATAAAAATCAATTAGATGTGTTTACTGAGAATTTGTTTTCTCCTAAACCATAAGTGGTCCACAATCTAGTCAAATGTATATCCTGATATTTTTAGTCAATGGAAACATGTAATAAGAATGATGAACTGTTACCATTAGTGTCACGAACCATCCTCGGGGCCCGTGTCGTTACTACCCCAAAGCTGCCTTCCATAGGCTAGGGGCTGGCGACTAGCACCAAAGGTAAAAATCCCGTAAAAAGGGAAGCGTTCCCTTTATAAAGAAAACAAACACCACAGAGTATGCAAGCTAATGTAAACACTATGTAATCGTAGTAAAAAAGTAAGTTATGGGAAGTAAAATGGCCAGAATACAAACCCAACTGAATGTAAAGTACAACTGGAATGATAGTATAACAACTTTAAAGTAAAGCAGTGAGTCTAAGTCGTCCTCTGCAAACCCCACCTGAAGGGTGGGTACAGATAGTCTACTCTGCTCCTCAGCTCCGGTTGTCCGCTCTGTGTGTGTCCCGTCCAGTGATCCACCTCTAGGTACCGTCCAGCTCCACGAGCTCCCACCTCGATCAGCGCTATCTGCCGTCTGCATCCAACACAATGTAGTGCTGGCATAGCCCGTGCATGGGTGAGTATACGCTACTCAGTAGGGTCCTCGATACCCCCGAAGGTCTCCCGGAATCCACGAAGGATAAATGACAAAGGAAACATACAAACACGAAGTAACAACCAAATATACTAAGGTATATGCCCATACATATACCAAAGTCATCAATTCCAGCTCGGCTCCAGCACACGATCCCAAGTACAACCCAGTCCACACAGGAAAACATAACCCATTCCACATAGGAATTCACAACCCAATCCACAAAGGAAAACATAACACAATCCACACAGGATATCAAGTCAATCACATTGAAGATAATGATTGAATTTCATGACTCATCTCACACAAGTATACATTTCGTATGAAGATAGATATGATCTGATGTCGCCACTAATTCATCTAAGCTATCGAAGCCACATAGGATAAAAGACCAGCTAAGCTGTCAGACCCACAAAGGATACAAGACCAGCTACTCTGCCGGACCAACGTAGGATACAAGTACAAAGTCAAATACTTCCGAACCAACATTGGATACACGAACAGTATTCAAGTACTACTGGACCCACATAGGATACAAGAATAGTAGTCATCTCCGTAGAACCCACAGAGGATTCCAGTACGGTCTTTGTCACTGCCGAACCCACAGAGGATCCCAGTACAGTCGTCATCGTCGTCGCAGTCGCAACCAACTCTATGGTTCCCATACACAGCATGCTTGATTCTGGGAGGGTCCGCTCCACGAGCCAAGGGGGGTTGATTCATAAACTAAAACGTATTCCAGAGTTGATGTATAAAAAATTTCCATCTCTTCAATAGAAACTCAATGCGACAAACGTCATGTCAATCAGACGCCCGATCTGAGAGTTATTGGCTTTTTCGTCCTAGGGTCCCGGTTGGTTTTTAAGATAAAACCAACCCGAACATACTCCAGCTGTATCCAAACATATAGTGGAGTAAGCCAAAACAACAATCTCACTAATAGGAATCCAACAATGTCAACGGCACGTCAATCGGACGTCGGGAGCTCAAGTTAAAAGCATTTCCGCTTTGAGTTCCCGTTTGGTTTCATTTTCAAACCAACCTGTCCATACCCAAATTTCTCCGAAACCTTGATTGTAAATACAGAAAAGACCGTCTCAATCCAAGTATAAATAAACAAGTAACGGTGCATCGATCAAAGGTCTATATCCCACATTATGGGCGTTTGACAGATTTTTCAGGAAACAGGGGGTTTGGGCCCGGTCCGACCCGGTCCAATACACCCTAGGACGGCCTGAACTAGGTCGACCAAACTCGGGTCTGGGTCCGGCCTAGTTGAGCGCGGACCAGCCCGGCTGTCACGACCCGGCCTAGCCAGAGTGGCCCAACCCAGAGTGGGGGTCCGGACCAGCGCGGGCGGCTAGGCCCAGCGCGAGCGGCCCGACTCAGCTGGGCGCTCGGTTAGTGACCGAGCGGGCGCGATGGGGGGGGGGGGGCACACCTTGCATTGAAATAAAGGACTTGAGCGGTCCACACTGATTTGCTGGTCGGGGGTTCGACCCGTAGTTCTTCAGGGTAACGACCGGCCATTATGGCCAGCCCGTTTATCCACGCGGGACATGCGGGGGTCCCCCCTCAAGGGTGTGCCTGCGGCCGGTCCGACCGGCCGCCTCCTGCTGCTCCGCCACAGCCCTTGTCCGACCAGCACAACATGACGGTGCCATTCCCCACCACCATGGCCCGCCCCGGCCGTGGCCCCTTGATGCTACAGCGAGGTGCGACGGCGCTGCGTCCCACCGCCGCGACCCGCTCCTCACCGCGGCCTCCTTTGGCTTCACCAGCGCGGCACGACGGCACCACGCTCCTTCGCCGCAGACAGCTCTGGCCGCAGTTCCTTGGTTCCAGCGTGGCGTCGTTGTACTGCGCCACCTCCGTTGCAAACCACGACGGTGATCAACATAAAAAGGGGAGTACGGTCAGCCAGGTTTGTGTGGTCCGACCTCCTCCCATTATATTGATAACATGCGGCTAATTATTTAACAACAATGATCGTTAAATAGAATCATGAACGAAGAAACAACCCATACCTCAACAACGATGTCAAATGACGGTGTCACGGTTGACGGCATCGGCGTATTTCCATGGTGGATGGCGTCTCACACCAGCTTCAGAGAGGAGAATAATGGTACGTCGATCACTCCATGTGGTGACGGCGTTCTTCGTCAAGGTCTTGACGTTCTTCGCGTTCTCCAATGAAGAAGATGAAGATCCTCAAGACCTTGAGTATTCTCTACCAATATCCTCACTCAACTAAACAACCCCATATAAAATAAGGCTTTCCTTCTTTTATTAAAACATGCCATGCATTTTCAAATCATCAAAAACTCAAACTCAAAATTAAATTAATTAAATAGTTTTAATCAATCAATTTAATGTGAGGGTTGACATGCAATAAATATGGGGAGTGGGTGAGTTACATAAAAAGGGGGGTTAGGGGATTTGAAGGGTTGTGGCTAGTGTGGGCCCCACCTCACAAAATCCTATCAAGAGGAGTCATAATTTTTAGTGGGTCCCACCCCAACTCCCACACAAATGGTTTAACAACATATAAGTGGAATAAAATTTGTAACAAAATTTTATTTCACTTAACACTTAAACCACAAATTAAAACAACTCTTCACAAGAAAACACGACTCCATTAATGGTCTTCTAAAGCAATTACCGGTGCTACGGTTTCATCAGTGCCCTCATATTTTGATTCGGAGCAACAGCTCAAATATTATAAAAACCAGCTCGTTTGTTCACTGAACGTACCTGAGCTAAACTTTAGAAATTGTTTCTGGGCACACCGGGCCTTGGAATCTGGTGCCGTTAGAAACTATGCTCTCGTAGAATTATAAATAAAATTAAGAAAAAAATTTCCTTTGAAATTTACGAGTCTTTACATTACTCCCACCTAAGGTCATTACATCCCTGTACAACTACATCAAAAACTAGGGAAACAAAAGGGGGTACTGTGCACGAATCTGAGCCTCTCGCTCCCATGTGCTCTCTTGGAGGTTCCCATGCTTCCATATGATGTGCACTTGAGGAATCGACCATCCACATTGGACTCGCTTCTGTTGATCCTCAATATCCACTGGGATATCCGCCAAAGTAGCCTTCTCATCAATGTCCAAATAACCATGGTTGATGATATGCATTGGGTCGTGCATGTATCTCCTCAGCTGAGATATGTGGAAGACGTCATACACACGGTGCAACTGAGGTGGTAGAGCCAGGTGATAAGCCAACACACCTATCCTACTGAGAACCTGGAATGGTCCGATGAAGCGCAGAGATAACTTGCCGACCAGACCAAATCTCCGTAATCCACGTTGAATTGAGACTCGTAAGAAAACGTGGTCTCCATTCTAAAACTCTAGTGGTCTCCGCATCCTATCAGCATAAGACTTATCTCAGCTCTGATTTGGCCTCATCTGCTCCTGGATGACCTAGACCTTCTCTATCATGACCTGGATCATCTCTGGTCCCAAAAGTGCTGACTCCCCAGGGTCTGTCCATCACAGAGATGATCTGCAGGGCCGGTCGTAGAATGCCTCGTATGGTGCCATCCTGATGGTGGAATGTTAGGTGTTGTTGTACGAAAACTCCACCAAGGGTAGGTGATCCTCCCAGCTGCGACCAAAGTAAAGGACACATGCATGGAGCATGTCCTCAAGAGTCTGAATGGTCTTCTCCATCTGACCATCGTTTTGAGGGTGAAAGGCAGTACTCAGACGTATCTGCATCCTGAAAGCCTCCTGAAACTCCTTCCATATCCGGGATGTAAAACGAGAATCTCAATCCAAGACAATAGATGATGTCAAACCATGAAGTCGTGCGATCTCCTAAACGTAGAGATGTTCCAAACTCTCCAGTGAGCCGTGCTCTCTGATGGGTAAGAAGTGGGCCGACTTGGTGAGTTGGTCGACGATCACCCAAATGGAGTCATGTCCTCTGGAAGTACGTGGAAGTCCAGTAACGAAATCCATAGATATCCCATCCCACTTCCACTCCGGGACCTCCCAGGGCTGTACCATGCCTACTGGTACCTGGTGCTCCGCCTTCACCTACTGGCAGATGAGGCATCATGAAATGAACTCTGCTACAACCATCTTCATACCTGGCCACAAGTTCTGTCGTCTGAGATCCTGGTACAACTTCGCCACTCCTGGATATACCGCTAATTGGGAAGTATGAAACTCTCTTAGCACCTCCTCCTGTAAAGCAGCTGGTACCATGGTACATCCTCTGAAATGGATGACATGATCTCATTCTACAACGAATCCATCAGGTGCCTATCCCTAGGGTATCTGTGCATTTTGCGTCTCACACTCTACATCCCCACGCTGTGCCTCTCTAACCCAATGAAGAAGTGGAGAAGTGATTGTGAGTGACTGAAGAAAGGAAGCTCCATCACTATCCACGAAGGATATCCGCAAAGCGGCTAGCTGCTCTGTCACCTTGCCAAGTAGCTGAATGAACATCCTCTAACTGAGAGCATCGGCTACTACGTTCCCCTTTCCAAAAGTATATATTATCTCAAAGTCATTGTCCTGGAAGAACTCGAGCCATCGCCACTGTCTTAGGTTAAGTTCCTTCTACAAGAAGATGTTCCTGAGACTCTCATGGTCAGAGTAGACTGTAAAGAGCTCTCCCATCAGATAGTGTCGCCACATCTTCAGAGCGGATACCACTACTGCTAACTCCCGGTCATGGGTAGCGTAGTTCTTCTCATGTTATCTCTACTGTCGGGATCCATAGGAGATCACTTCCCGCTCCTACATCAGGACACACCCGAGTCCGGTCCCTGATGCATTTTAGTAGATTACGTACCCTACTTCTTCCTCAGGTAGCCTCAATATGGGCACACTGGTCAATCTCTGTCTCAGCTCATGGAAGCTCTTTTGATATCTGTATGACCACACGAAGGGTTTCCTTTTCTTCGTCAAAGCTATAAGTAGTGCTGAAAATCTGGATAAGTCTGGCACAAATCTCTGATAGTACCCAGACAAACCCTGGAAACACCGCACCTCCGTCATCCTCCTGGGTGGCTCCAAATCTAGTACTAACTCAATCTTCACAAGATCCACCACAACTCCCTCCTCTGATATTACATGTCTCAAGAAGTGGATCAAACATATCCAGAACTGAACTTAGAGAGCTTACCATAAATTTGGAGCTCTCAGAGTGTGTCCAGTACAACCCGCAAGTCGTAGGCATGCTCCTCCTCAATGGTCGAGTATATCAATATGTTGTCAATTAAGACTATGAAAAATAGATCAAGATAAGGCTGGAAGATCATGTTCATGAGACTCATGAACACTGATGGAGTGTTGGTTACGCCAAAAGGAATAACCAAGAACTCTTAGTGGCCATACTGACACCTGAAAGCCATCTTCTACACATCCTCGTCCCGAACTCTGAGCTGATTATAGCCTGACCTGATGTCTATCTTCTAAAAACACCATGCTCCCTTGGCTTTTCTAAGAGGCCTTCAATCCTCAGTAGAAGATAATTTTTCTTCACGGTCACCTGCTTCAGGAGATGATAATCGACACACAGTCGCAAGCTCCTGTCTACATTCTTGGCGAACAATATTGGGGAAGCCTAGGGTGAAACACTGGGTTAAATGAATCCCTTTCCCTACAAGTACTCCAGCTATACCCGTATCTCTCGAAGCTCAGCGAGAGCCATCCGATTTGCTGGAGTAGATATCGGGGTTGTGCCGGGATACATGTCAATTTAAAATTCTACCTCTCTGTGAGGAGGTAGTCCTGGAACATCATCAGGAAAAACGTCTGCATACCGTTCCACCACAACAGGGAAACTAGGACTCCGCGCGTCAACTGCTCCTATGATGAAGCTAGCCAACTGATGAGTGATCAGCTATCCTCTCCTCTATGTGAGTCTGTCCCTCGCTGCAAAGGCTCCCTTATTGACGGTGAAGGTAAACCTACTCCCATCGGTGCAGACACACCACACCTTGTGCATAATATAGTCAATCTGAGAATGGGCCGTAGATAACCAATCTATGCCCAAGATGACATCGTAAGGCCTTGACGCCACTACAAGAAGATCTCAGCCGAAGCTCTCACCTCCTAGAGTAAGCTCACACTACCGGCACCAGTGCGTAATCATCGAGTCTGCTCCCGTAGAAGTCTCTAGCCGTAAGGATCGAGCCAACGGCTCCGTCGGAATCTCCGAGCTCTGAACAAGGGCACCAATAATGAGAGAATGACTCGCTCCTCTATCTATAAGAACTGAAACAAGGGTGGAGTAGACAAAGATAGTACCTCGAATCATCTCAGGTGCGTCGTGGACATAGGACTCCACTGCCTAAAGCTACACTTGCCTCTGTCCGCCAGCTCCCTGTGGTCGGGGTGGACCTCCTGGTGGTGGTGGTGGTAGAGCATCAAAGCGTCGCCCACCACCTGCTGCTCGGCCAGCTCCTCTTCCTTGTCTGCCTGCTCCCTACGGACCGCCACGGTCGAACCTCTGGCTCTGCCTGGGTAGTCCCTCAACCGTCTGCTGCTCCTCTGCCTGGTGGGTTAGGTAGTCACGAGCCATGTGGCCATACCCACCACATTCATAGCACCGTCTGCTCCTCGTAATGCTGGCTCTGCGTCGTGTGCCCCGCACTTCGTAGAAAGTATCATGAGGTCGTCCACCTAATGGTCTAGTCTGCTTGGACCCCTGTGTCATCCGTCAACTACCAGCTATAGAAGACTCCGCTACATGCCGCCCTGCGATAGGTCTCGATGCTGTTGTAGGCTCAGCAAGAATGATCTCTACAAGAAGGGCTTTCTCCAGTACTCTTGCATGTGTCAGAATGCTGATGGAGATCATTGATGCCCTGATCTCATGCCTCATTCCCTGCTCGATGGTCCAGGACTGAATGAATGGGTCTCGTACCATGTCCATGGAATAGAATGAGAGATCGATAAATCTCACCGAGTACTGGGCTACCGTCATACTACCCTGCCGTAGTTGTAGCAGCTCTTGAATACGAACCGCACAGAGGGTGGCTGGTAAGAACTCCGAGAAAAAGAGGCTCTCGAAGCCCGACCAAATAAGAGATGCCTCGTCGGGCACCTTGAGCATCAGGATCCACTATCTACCTACTTCCGCGAGCAGGATACTCGCTGCAAGGATCACCATGAGGTTAGCTGGTGTCCCCACTAACGTGAGTACTCGTATAATGGCCTCTAGGAATTCCTCGGCTGCCTGAGGGTCTGTCTCCTCATGGAACCTGGGCGGTCTCTGATGCTGAAACTCGTGCAGTGCACTAAGGTGATGTGCAATCTTAGCGGATGGGGCTGGTGGCATCAGTGGCTCGGAGGGTGGATGTACCGCCGATGACTCTGCTGTAATAGGGCCCTACACTGAGACCTCATCTCTCGGTGGGTTGTCATCTCGCACAATGCTCAGAACCCTAGCTAGCTTCCATCATAGGGCCATCCTAATAAGAGACAGTTGTTCCACAATTAATATAGTATACTTGGTGAGCTGAAACAAAGTAATCATAATAAAAAATTTTGAAACACACAAGCAATCAATGTTTTCGTGTACTTAGTCAGAAATTTGAAGTCAGGATCCTGGTGTATGGATACGTCGGCCGCCACACCAACACTAGACTCCCTGGACTGATAACCACACTCAATACCCTTCACATTATTGCTTCACATAGTAGAAGGATCAGAGTCCTGAGTTATGCGGTAGAACCAAACTCCTCTGATACCAATTTGTCACGACCCATCCTTGGGGCTCGTGTCGTGACTACCCCAAGCCCACATTCCATAGGCCAGGGGCTGGCGAATGGCAACAAAGGCGAAAATCCCGTAAATAAGGAAGGCATTGCCTTTATAAAGAAAACAAACACCACAGAGTACGCAAGCTGAGATAAACACTAAGTAAACTGAGTACAAAAGTATGTTCTGGATTGTAAATGGGCCAGAATACAAACCCAACTAAAAGTAAAGCACAACTGGAATGATAGTACAAAAATGTAAAATTAAATTAGTGAGTCCGAGCCATCCTCTGGAAACCCCACCTGAAGGGTGGGTATAGATATTCTCCTATGCTCCTCGGCTCTGGTTGTCCGCTCCATGTACGTCCCGTCCAGTGATCCACCTCCAGGTACCGTCCAGCTCCATGAGCTCCCACCTCGATCAGTGTTGTCCATCGTCTGCATCCAACACAACATAGTGCGGGCATAGCTCGTTCAGGGGTGAGTATACACTACTTAGTAGGGACCCTGAGACCCCCGAATGTTTCCCAGAATCCACGAAGGATAACCCAGAATGAAAAGATACAAACATGAAGTAACAACCAACTCTACTTAGATATATTCCCATATATATACCTATGTATTCAATTCGAGCTCGGCTCCAGAACACGATCCCAAGTACAACCTAGTACACATAGGTAATAGTAAACCATTCCACAATGGAATTCACAACCCAATCCACAAAGGAAAACATAACACAATCCACATAGGATATCAAGTCAATCACATCGAAGCTAATGATTGAAATTCAAGACTCAACACACACAGGTATACATTTAGTAAGATGATAGTGATGATCAGATGTAGCCACAGATTCATCTATGCTGTCGAACCCACATAGGATACAAGACCGACTAAGCTGTCGGACCCACAATGTATACAAGACCAGCTACTCTGCCGGACACACGTAGGATACAAGTACAGAGTCAAATACTGTCAGACCCGCATAATATACAAGAACAGTAGTCAAGTACTGTCAGACACACATAGGATACAAGAACATTAGTCATCACCATCGAACCGATGGAGGATTCCAATATGGTCGTCGTCACTGCCGAACCCATGGAGGATCACAATAAAGTCGTCCTCGTCGTCGCAGTCACAGTCGCAGCCAGCTCTAGGGTTCCCGCACATAGTATGCTCGATTCTTGGAGGGTTCGCTCCATGAGCTAAGGGGGTTCAATACATAAACTAACATGTAGTCCATATTTTATGTATCCCAAAGATTCGTCTTTTCAATAGTACTCAACGCGGAAGATGGCGCGTCAATCGGATGCCTGGTCTGAGAGTTATTGGATTTTTCATCCCCAGGGCCCAATTGGGTTTTAAGATAAAACCAACCCGACCGTACTCCATATGCGTCCAAACCTCGAGAAGAGTAAGAAAAAAGAACCTTCTCACTAAGAGGAATCCAACAAACTCGATGGCATGTCAATCAGACGTCCAGAGCTCATTTTATAAGCATTTCCACTCTGAGGGCCCGGTTGGTTTCGCTGTAACAACCTGAGATTTTATAAGATACATTCTTTTTAATTTCATTCATATATTCTGTTGTATGATACACCAAGATTATCTTGCGCTATATGCAACACCGTATTATCTTGCAGTATATGCAACACTATTTTTGGCTCGTGTTACACACAATTTCAAGTTCGTTTGATAGAAATTATTCTACGCAACATTGAGTGTATATATATATATATATTCAATGTATAAATAAAATATGGTTGGATTCTGTTATACGCAACAAAAAAGGAGTCTTACACTACACGCAACCCTGACTTGGCTTGCATTACACGCAATCACGACCTTCCCTGATAGCGTGTGTTGTACGCAATACCGGGTTTTACTAAACAACAATATATTATTATAATATTGTTATGAACTAGCCGTTATGAATATTATTAACTAAATTTTGAATTTTATAAAATTATTCTTAATCTTACACATTTTCTATAACATGGTATAAGAACAAAATAAATTTTTTGGGTAAAATAATTATTTTTTAAAAAAATACAGTTTTTCCGCCTTTTGATGGCGCACCCACTTTAAATCTAGTTTTTGAAATTTTTATAAGTTCAATTTGACAAAATAAAATTATTCTTTGGAATCAAGAAATAAAAATTTACTTTGGATAAATTTTTCATTTTATTCTGATAACTTTCATATTTTATTTAATAGTAAAAACACGCTATATTTTAATTAAAAACAACTTTTTTCATCGTAATATCTTATGTGGTTAAATTATAATATTGAATGGTTTAAAAGTATAAATAGAATATATTTTTACCATTTAATATAATGTATTTGATTATCATTGATTTTAACTTGAATTTTTCGGTTAAATCAATTCAATATTTTGCAATGTTTTAAAGAAAAACCCATTTTCTTTCGACAACGGGATTAATTTTAATTTTATTTAAGCAAATTTTGTGTATTTAATTTGTAAAAATGGTTTCCATATTTTTAATCAGTGGGTCCAAATTATCTTAATAAGGTAATTTTTATTTTTGGGCATTGTGAATAGTAACTATGATAAATTTTATTTACCATAGTTAAAGGTAAATCGGGTAATTAAGGGTAAATATAAGATTATAAAAGTACCCTAAAACTTGAAAAATCCTATTGGATGACTAAAAGTAGACCCATATCACCTAAGGGTTGTATTAGATTCATTTAATGGACTTTTTTCCATGAAAATAATTTAAATATTATTAAAACCAAAGAAAGTGACAACATGTCACTCTCTTAAATACTATAAGTATAACAATTTTAATTTAGTGATAAACTTCATGAAACATTGAAAATTAATAATAATAAAAAATATAACAAAATTATCTACATTATGAGAATTTATTTAGAATTTTTTGGGATTAAATAATTATCATTAATTGTGACACAATAGTGATGCAGAAATTATTTATCTAGTGAAAAATCAAGAATATAGTTTTCATTAAACTAATAAGTGACCATAAAATGCACAAAAACGTGACCAAAACTTATTGGTCATGTAAATTTAAACTATAATCATCCAATGGTAGAATATTTGACCATTTGGAGTCTTATACAAGAAATGATGACACTTATATTATTTTATTTTAAATGATGCCAAAGTTGTCACCTTCATAATTTAATAAATATAAAAATTTAACTATTGTGATTTTAAGATGATAACTTCTAGTAATAGTATTATTATGAATTTTAATAGATTTATCTTCATCATAGGATTTTGTTTTTAATTTTAATGCAACATATAAGTATATTAAATAATTATACAAAAATGTTGTAGTAATTATTTTATTAAGAGATAAACCAAATAAATGGTTTTAAAAATAATAAAATAAATATTATATGAAATATTTAATGTTCTCCACTAATTTTCTAGATACAAATGTCCTTTTATGAAACTATTAAAGATTTTATTTTGAACATATCTTCTGTATATATTTTATTTAAATTCATATAAATGAATAGTGTCAAAATTGACAATATTGGTATTTTATAAAAATAACATATTATAAAATTGTTTAAAAATCACAAATATATTTAAAAATTATAAATTTAAATATATATGGTCTAAAATGTTATAAAGTATCCAATTATGGACAATTCACAAAAAATAAGTAATTTTTTATTATAAGATAAAATTTAGAATATTATTACCACAAATAAAATTAAATTGATTAAGTAAGGATAAATCAAGTTGATAATGTTTAAAATAATTTCCTAAAATGTCTAAATATTATTTGATGATGAGATTACAACCCTATCTCATCTTATATTCGAATATGATAAATTTTTGGTGGTTTTTAAGTGCGGTTATATTTATTATAAATTAATATTTTTATGATTTCCAATGGTGACCCTCTCCTCCCTTATAAAAGGGAACCTCCTCCCTCTTTTCCTCACACTAATTTGAGCCTTCAAGCTCGGCTAAACCCTGCCAAATTCTTTTCTATACTTCCCGAGAAACATTCTAGAGTTCTTGGTCCTCTTCAAAAACCAATTTTATTGCCCTAAGAGGAGGTCTCAAAGAGGCGCTTTAAAGAAGAGGGGGTTCAGATACGTACAAAGCATATCAGACCTAAGGTAAGGGATAATTTCACAAATCTCATTTTTATCCGAGATTGCTTATTCGTAATTATTTACTGGGGTTATTGTTATCATCCATGTCCATGTTTCCTAAAAATGGTTTCATGTATGTTTAATGTCCTTTTTACCCACTTTTTTCTTTTACTACATGGTATGTAAGGAATCTTTCTTGTGTTTACGTTACGAGGTACTTTTTTTGACTTTTCTGAAAAAATTATGATAAGAATTTTTTTTTAACGTATAAGGAATGAAAATATTTTTATGGTTTTATAAAGCCTTATTTTCATGAAGCTTACTTCAAAATATTTCATGACCATTTTCAACAAAAACCTTTTCTTCTAAAATTGCATGACATTTTGTGAAAAGAAAATGATTTTGATGAAAAAAAAGGATATTTTCCTCAAGAATTCCATTAAAGTATTTTATAAAAACCATTTTCATCTGAGATTAAATTATTTCACATGTGTATGTTTCAAGTGTAATGTCTCTATGCTTTACATGGTTTCACTTTTTTTTATTATGAAATGATATCCATTTCTTTTATATGGATTATGTGCTGATGGGTTGATGTTTATGAAACCCATTTTATTCATTGGGTTATTATGAATGATGTATGTTTATTTTGTGGAACAAGTAATAATTATTTCATTATGAGATGGGTGGACCTATATCTCCCTCCAATGCATTGGGTAAAGATTTATATCTCATTAGATAGACATGGCTGGAACGGTAAGTTAATCTGGTTCAGTGTTATAGGACCGAAATGAGGAGTGAACTCCATTCAGAAAGGGACTTTGTCCACCAAGATGGTCTTGGCAGCAATGCCTTGGCTACTGTGGAAATCATGACATGTGCTGAATGGCTTCCACAATTACATGTTTTATTCCCATTCTATTTTATCATTCTTAATGTTTCTTTATGATCTAGGCCATACGTACTTCCATGTTTTATGTCATTGCTCACGCTTTTGATGTTTAAACATTATGTTCATGTTTTCAATTTCAAATGTATATGGTATGTTTTATTTTATCCATGATTACCGTTACTGAGCATTTGAGCTCACCCTTTTTTATGTTTTCTTTTCCCCAAGATATAAAGAATGGTTTTAGGTAAAAAAAGGGGGAAGATCTTTAAGGGAGATGTTGAAGATCTTTCACCACCATTTGAAGATTACATTCCATGTTTCCAAAGACACTAAACTATTATTGTCCTTTTGTGTCTATTTTTGTTATGTATTATGTATTACGCAAATGTAATGTAATGTTCATGTATGTCAGGATTCAGGTCTCTATTGTTGGTATCAGAGAAAAGGTTTAGTCAACCTTTGTAAACTATGATGCCAAAACGATAGTGATATCCCTAGAGATATTTCTAAGGTATGTCTAGGGATGTCTCTAAGGTTAAGTATACGTATATGTTACAGTCCAAGAATTGCGCTAAGGATCTTATAATTTAACCTAAGATGTTAGATATTGTGGGTACTTCCCCTTTACTATGTTGTTTTCTCTGGCATGATTTTGCTTCTCACAGAATTCTTTTTTTGTTTTAGTTAATGGAGGGAACCAGAATGAATTCGGTTAACATTGAATCCAATGGACAAATTGGTGACTATGAGCAACAAATTTGTGTAATGCCGAGAGAGAAAGATATTGTGATTATGCCGAATCAGTCATCACGATATATGATTAACAAGGTGAAATTTAGTGTTACGCCTAATTCATCAAATAAGAGGATGATAGACTATTATGCATGTTCGCATGTTTAGGAGCATAAAGAAAGGAAGATTGAGATTTCTAAAGAAGGGAAGAAGAACCTTGAGGAATACCTCAAATGGAGGGACCGATGTTATCTGTGTGGAGAAAAGGGTCATAGAGTGAGAGACTGTAATGGAGTTCAATGTATTATTTGTGGAGAACATTGGAATTACCCAACTCAATGCCCTGACCTAAAAAAGTTACGTCTAAATCAAGGAAGGACTTATTCCAGGAAAATCATTAATGAACATGGATTGAAGTGTTTATGTATTGGTATTCAAGAATAATGTTTTTGTGGTACTTTTATTATGTATTGGAATATCTTTGTATTAGTCTATTGTAGTTTTCAATAATTTTAAGGTACTGGTAACCATGAAAAGTGAGTCAAATATTTTGGAAAGCAGATGATATGCGCATAATGAAGGGATAAGGACAAAATGAAATGTTTAACAGTATTCATGAGCCCATGATTGATATAAGGACTAAGTGATATCATGGTTTGAGTATATAGAATTTTGAGGATTTTGGTATGTGGAATGTTTTATCTTTTAACTGCATTTATGTTTTCACTATGGTTCAACGGGTATTCATTTTTCAAGAGAATACATGATTAACGTATTCACATGATTGGAATAACAAGATATATGGGGGATAAATGATGATATTCACATGCTTGGTTGATGACATTTCAAGTAATCGTTTTCATTATACTATGATCTTGGACCGAAGTATTTTAGATAAGCCTAAAGATTGGAATGAATTATGTAGTACATAAGTTATATTTGTTTAAGGATAGATATTTTTTTGATATTATTGATTGGATGTTATAGTAATGTAGTTTTAGAAAAAGGACAACCTACAGGACGGGTGACAACCCATCGCATTGGACAAGGCTGTGGGAATTGAACCCACAAACGATGTGCGACTGGCCTTTATCACCTACCAATGGCCTACAGGAAGTCCCTATTTAGTAGAAACTAGTTTTATTATATTATGCAGTATGATATATGAAGTATAAGTCTATTTTAGGAACCATATATGATTAATATCACTATAGATGGACTTACGTATTTTTTTTGATAACTTTTCTAACATTTTGTTGGAGACAGATGGAATGACCCATAATTCTATCACATGATCTACTAACACATCACGAATGACAAATTCAACTTCATTTCATTAAGATATGAAGTGGAAATTGTCCAAAGAACGAACAATTGTGAGACTATACCAAAATCACGAAAGTATTTCTTCTAATTCCAAATTAATCATCTTTAGGGAAATGATCTTGAGAACCAAAAATGTTGTCCTATTGACTTTATATATGATGAATCAGATGGTACCTTAGATCATCACAAATTTATTGCTTTGTGATTGTTGGATTTTTCATAGCTATATTGTCTACCACTCTCTATCAGAACATGATGGTTAGATTTATCTTCCATATCCATATTTTCACCAATGTTATCCTATATGGAAACCAAGTGATGACTTAATTTGGGTAACCGTTATATTTCATACATTAGTTTTTAATGTTCAGTTTTGGTATTTCATTTGACGATGTGGGTTTCTATTAATAGTAAACGATTTATAACCCCGATGAATTTCGAGGGAGAAATTCATTTTAAGGGGGGTAGAATGTAAAAACCTGATATTTTATAAGATAAATTCTTATTAATTTCATTCATATCTTCTATTATACAATACACCAAGATTATCTTGCGCTATACGAAACACCGTATTATCCTGCAGTATATGCAACACTATTCTTGGCTCGTGTTACACACAATTTCAAGTTCGTTTGATAGAAGATATTCTACGCAACATTGAGTATATATATATATATATATATATTCAATGTATAAATAAAATATGGTTATATTCTGTTATACGCAACAACAAAGGAGTCCTGCACTACACGCAACCCTGACTTGGCTTGCATTACATTCAATCGCGACCTTCCCTAATAGCGTGTGTTGTACGCAATTCCGGGTTTTACTAAACAACAATATATTATTATAATATTGTTATGAACTAGACGTTATGAATAGTATTGACTAAATTTTTAATTTTATAACATTATTATTCATCTTACAAAATTTCTAGAACATGGTATAAGAACAGGATAAATTTTTTGGGTAAAATAAGTATTTTTCAAAAAATATAGTTTTGCCGCCTTTTGATGGCGCACCAACATTAAATCTAGTTTTTGAAATGTTTATAAGTTCCATTTGAAAAAATAAAATTATTATTTTGAATCAAGAAATAAAAATTTACTTTATATAAATTTTTCATTTTATTCTGATAGCTTTCATATTTTAATGAATAGTAAAAACACGCTATATTTTAATTAAAAACAACTTTTTTCATCGTAATATCTTATGTGGTTAAATTATAATATTGAATGGTTTTAAAGTATAAATATAATATATTTTAACCATTTAATATAATTTATGTCATTAGCATTGATTTTACCTTGAATTCGTAGGTTAAATCAATTCAATCTTTTGCAATGTTTTAAAGAAAAACCCATTTTCTTTCGACAAAGAGATTAATTTTAATTTAATTTCTGCAACTTTTGTGTATTGAATTTGGAAAAATGGATTCCATATTTGGAATCAGTGGGTCCAAATTACGTTAATGAGATACTTTTTATTTTTGGGCATTGTGAATAGTAACTACGGTAAATTTTATTTACCATAGTTAAAGGTAAATCGGGTAATTAAGGGTAAATATAAGATTATAGAATTACCCTAAAACTTGGAAAAATACTATTGGATGAAAAAAAGTCGACCCATATCACCTAAGGGTTGGATTAGATTCATTTAATGGACTTTTTTCCATGAAAATAATTTAATTATTATTAAAACCAAAGAAAGTGACAACATGTCACCCTCTTTAATTCTATAATTATAATAATTTTAAGTTTGTGATAAACTTCATGAAACTTCGAAAATTAATAGTATACAGAAATCTAACAAAATTATCTACATAATGATAATTTATTTAGAATTGTTTGGGATTAAATAATTATCATTAATTGTTACACAATAGTGATGCAGAAATTATTTATCTAGTGAAAAATCAAGAATATAGTTATCATTAAACTAATAGTGACAATAAAAGGCACAAAAACGTGACTAAAACTTATTTTTCATGTAAATTTAAACTATAATCATCCAATGGACGAATATTTGACCATTTGGAGTCTTATACAAGCAATTATGACACTTATATTATTTTATTTTAAATGATGCCAAAGTTGTCACCTTCATAATATAATAAATATAACAATTTAACTGTTGTGATTTTAAGATGATAAATTAGAGTAAAAGTATTAATATGAAAGTAAATATATTTATCTTCATCATAGGAATTTATTTTTAATTTTTACGCAACATATAAGTATATTAAATAATTATACAAAAATGTTGTAGTAATTATTTTAGTAAGAGATAAACCAAATAAATGGTTTTAAAAATAATAAAATAAATATTATATGAACTATTTAATGTTCTCCACTAATTTTCTAGATACATATGTCCTTCTATGAAACTATTAAAGCTTTTAGATTGAACATATCTTCTGTATATATTTTATTTAAATTCATATAAATGAATAGTGTCAAAATTGACACTATTGTTATTTTATAAAAATAACATATTATAAAAATGTTTAAAAATCTCAAAAATATTTAAAAATTATAAATTTAAATTTATATGGTCTAAAATGTTATAAAGTGTCCAATTAGGGAGAATTCAAAAAATAATAATTAATTGTTTGTTATAAGATAAAATTTATAATGTTATTACCACAAATAAAATTAAATTGATTAAGTAAGTATAAATCATGATGATAATGTTTAAAATAATTTCCTAACATGTCTAAATTTTATTGGTTTATGAGATTACAACCCTATATCATCTTATATTCTAATATGAGTCATTTTTGGAGGTTTTTAAGTGGGGTTAGATTTATTATAAATTAATATATTTAAGATTTCCAAAGGAGCCCTTCTCCTCCCTTATAAAAGGGCACCTCCTCCCTCTCTTCCTCACACTAATTTGAGCCTTCATGCTCAACCAACTCCTGCCAAATTCTCTTCTCCACTTCCCTAGAAACATCCTAGAGGTCTTAGTCCTCTTCAAAGACCAATTGTAGTGCCCTAAGAGGAGGTCTCAAAGAGGCGCTTCAAAGAAGATGGGGTTCAGATACGTACGAAGCATATCAGACCTAAGGTAAGGGATAATTTCGCAAATCTCGTTTTTATCTGAGATTTCTTATTCGTAATTATTTATCAGGGTCATTGTTATCATCCATGTCCATGTTTCCTAAAAATGGTTTCATGTATGTTTAATTTCCTTTTTACCCACTTTTGACTTTTACTACATGGTATGTAAGGAATCATTCTTGTGTTTACGTTACGAGGTACATTTTTTGACTTTTCTGACAAAAGTACGATCAGAATGTTTTTTTAACGTATACGGCATGAATGGATATTTATGGTTTTATAAAGTCTTATTTTCTTGAAGCTTCCTTCAAAATATTTCTTGACTATTTTCAACAAAAACCGTTTCTTCTAAAATTGCATGACATTTTGTGAAAAGAAAATGATTTTGAAGAAAAAAAGGAAATTTTCATCAAGAATTCACTTAAAGTGTTTTATAAAAACCATTTTTATCTAAGATGAAATTATTTCACATGTTTATGTTTCATGTTTAATGTCTCTATGATTTACATGGTTTCACTTTTTTTTATTATGAAATGATATTCATTTCTTTTATATCGATTATGTGCTGATGGGATGATGTTTATGAAACCCATTTTATTCATTGGGATATTATGAATGATGTATGTTTATTTTGTGGCACAAGTAAGAATTATTTAATTATGAGATTGGTGGGACCTATATCTCCCTCCAATGCATTGGGTAAAGATTTATATCTCATGAGATACACATGGCTGGAACGGTAAGTTAATCTGGTTCAGTGTTACAGGACTGAAATGAGGAGTGAACTCGATTCAGAAAGGGACATTGTCCACCTAGATGGTCTTGGCAGCAATGCCTTGGCTACTATTGAAATCATGACATGTGCAGAATGGTTGCCATAATTACATGTTTTATTCACATGCTATTTTATCATTCTTAATGTTTCTTTATGATCTACACCATACGTACTTCCATGTTTTATGTCATTGCTCAATATTTTGATGTTTAAACATTATGTTCATGTTTTTAAGTTCAAATGTATATGGTATGTTTTATTTTATCCATGATTACCCTTACTGAGCATTTGAGGTCACCCTTTTTTATGTTTTCTTTTCCCCAGGATATAAAGAAAGGTTTTAGGTAAAAAAAAGGTGGAAGATATTTAAGGGAGATGTTGAATATCTTTCACCATGATTAGAAGATTACGTTCCAAGTTTTCAAAAACACTAAACTATTACGGTCCTTGTTTGTCTGTTTTTCTTATGTATTAAGTATTCCGCAAATGTAATGTAATGTTCATGTATGTCAGGATTCGGGTCTCTACATTCATGTTCGATCCAACCTGGACGTACCCAAGGTTCTCCGAAACCATTAGTGTAATATACTGAAATGACCATCTCGATCCAAGGATCACTACGCAACTGACAGTGCGTGGATCAGAGGTCTGTATCCCTTGTTATGGGTGTGTGAACGATTTTTTCTAGAAACAGGGTGTTTGGGCCCAATCCGACCCAGTCCAATACACCCTGGGTCTGCCCAAACCGTGTCGACCCAACCCGGTTCCATGTCCGGCCCGGTTGGGCGCGGCCCGACCCGGCTGGCGTGGCCCGGGCCGGCTGGCACGACCCTGCCCAGCTGGTACGGCCTGGCCCGACACGGGGGGTCCGACCCAGCGCAGGTGGCCCGTCTCCACGTGAGAGGCCCGTCTCGACTGGGCGCTCGGTTCATGACCAAGCGGGCGCGACGGGGGGGGGGGGGTCCTTGCTTTGAAACGGCAGACCCGAGGTGTCCGCCCTGCTGTGCTAGCCGGGGGTTCAACCCCCTGTTCTTCAGGGTAACGGCTGACCATTATGGTCGTCCGGTTGATCCACACAGGATCCGCGGGGGTCCCGCCTCTAGGGTGTGCTGGAGGCCGGTCATACCATCCGCCTCCTGCTACATCGCCGCGACCAAAGTTCTAATCCCTTGTCAGACCGGTGCGGCACGACGACGCTGCGCCCCTCCACCGCGGCCCCTTGATGCTCTGGCGCGGCACGACAGCACCACACTCCTTTGTTGCGGCCCTCTCCGGCCGCGGTTCACTCATTCAAGCACGGTGTCATTGCACTGCGCCAACTCCATTCCAAACCACGACGGTGATCAACATAAAAAGTGGAGGAGGGTCAGCCAGGTTTGAGCGGTCCGACCTCCTCCTGTTATATTGATAACATGCAGATAATTATTTAACAACAATTTTCGTTAAATAAAAACTTTAATGAAGAAACAACCCATACCTCAACAATGATGTCAATAGGTGGTGTAACAGTTGATGGTGTCGGCGTACATCCAAGGGGTATGGCGTCTCACACCAGCTACGGAGAGGAGAAGAACAACATGTCAATCACTCCTTGCGGTGATGGCATTCTTCGTCGAAGTCTTGACATTCTTCGCATTCTCCAATGAAGAAGATAAAGATCCTCAATACTTTGAGTATTCTCTCCCAATCTCCTCATGCAACTAAACAACCTCAAATAAAATAATGCCTTTCTTATTTTATTAACACATGCCATGTGTTTTCAAAACTTCAAAAACTCAAACTCAAAATTAAATTAATTTAATAGTTTTTATCAATAAATTTAATGTGAGAGTTGACATGCAATAAAGATGGGGAGTGGGTGAGTTACATAAAAAGGGGGTTAGGGGAATTGAAGGGGTGGGGCTCTTGTAGACCCCACCTCACTAAATCTTATCAAGAGGAGTTATATTTTTTAGTGGGACCCACCCCCACTCCCACACAATGGGTTTAACCACATATAAGTGAAATAAAATTTGTAACAAAATTTTATTTCACATAATACTTAAACCAAAAATTAAAACAACTCTTCCCGAGAAAACACAACTCCAGTAAACGACTTCTTATGAAATTACAGGGGATGTGGTTTCATCGGTGCACTCATATTTCGATTTCGAGCACCGTTTCAAAAGTTAGTAAAACACGCTCGTTCGTTCATTGAACGTACTCGAGATAAACATCAGAAATTGATTCTGGGAACACCGGGCCTTAGAATCAGGTGTCTTCAGAAACTCTACACTTTTAGAATTCCAAAGAAAATTAATAAAAAAAATTCCCTTTAAATTTATGGGTCTTTAAAATTAGACCATTAATTTTTGATCTAAAAGCATAATTCACCAATAATTTATGAAGATTATGAGACGAAAAAGGTAATAGTCATGATGAATAAGATAAGTTGATTCGTAAAATTAACTTGGGACCTTAGAAGAGTTTAATTTATATTTGAAAATATATATGACAAATAATATGGAATGAAAATTGATTGAATTATAAGTTCAATATAAATTTTTTCATGTAAATTAATGAGAGGGTTTTTAGGAATTGGGTAACCAAAAATTCAATCCTCAATCATTTCATATTCCAAAAAATAGATTATTTAGTTTCATGAATGAAAATATTGCAATAATGGAATATCCAGATAAATTTATGAATTTAGATCACTTTTTCTTTGAATTTATAACATGAGAATCCTTCTAGGTACTCATTTTTAAATATTATTTGAGGCTATATATTTTCTTAAGGAATGGTCCTCTACATGATATTGAGTGTTTGTAAAAGCCTTATAAATCATTTTTTAGTAATAATGTAATGTCATCTACTTGATAATTTTTTTTATTTTGAGA
This sequence comes from Viscum album, assembly GCA_963277665.1. Taxonomy (NCBI): domain Eukaryota; kingdom Viridiplantae; phylum Streptophyta; class Magnoliopsida; order Santalales; family Viscaceae; genus Viscum; species Viscum album. Next base: position 2,029,779,489 of record OY728135.1, read on the forward strand.
TACATGAATGAGATTTTGAGGTGGATTATTTTTTTGTAATTTTCACCATGGTTCGGTTTTGCGAACAATATGTTTCATGTATATTTGTTAATGAAGTACCATATTTTTCATGAATATGTGATTTTATTGGATCACATGGACCTATATTTGGATGTCTCATTAGTCCATGTTCCATTATTGATTGTATCAATGACATATAAGATATGTAATCATAAAAGATTAATTTTCATTTAGGGTTTTTGGAAACATAGTCAGATTCTAGATAAATATTATAGAGTGAAAAAAAATCATTTAATGAATGAACCGAACTATTTTAGGAAATTATGTTCTTTCTACTATCTGGGGATGGAATAGTAATTTTTTTTGAGGATGAAGCAGACTTCTTTTCATGAACATGACAATTAATGATTTATTATTGTTTTATATAATTATTAGGTTATTCCATGGGATTATATATGGGCCTTTTTCATATTTTGGAGGATTTTATATAGGTACATGGTTTGTATACGGTTTGTAAAAATAGTGAATCATCTCTAGGAAACATTTCATAGAATGAAAAGAGATATTGGGAAGGTTCATGATTGGTACACCATTTTATCCAATATTTTCAAATGAACATGATAAACCATGATTTCTAAAATATAGGGACATCTGAGGATGGATAATTGTTTTTTAGGAATGTGTGAGATAACCATCATAGGTATTACGGGTCGGGTCATTCTGACTTGGTCGGACCGGACCTGGGCCCATCTGGGCCTATTATTACCTTTTTGGATATTACATGAGAACGATGCGTTTGTTTGAAGAATCATATATGGAGATGGAATCAATGTATTGAGAAGGTCCTTTTGATATACTATAATTGAGTTTGGATAAGGATGGAGTACGACTGGGTTCGATCGGACCCTGAATCCAACCGACCCCTCAAAGCGGAAATACTTATAACATACAGACTGGGCATCAGATTAATGCACCGTCTATTGTGTAGGGTCCCTTTTAACATGATTGGACTTTAGAATACATTTTCGTGGAACTTTGGGGAGGTTGAGGTATTCCCTATGGCTTGGGGAAAGGTTCTCCCAAGATCGATATGTACGAAACCCTAAGACTGGATGAGACCTGACGACTGCTAACCATTATGACTTGGAGTGACTCGACAAGCCCAGGGGGGAGAACCTATGTGTGACGCGGAAGACCCACGATGGGGAGCACCTATGTTTGATGTGACAGACCCTCGGTACTTGATAGGAAAAGTACCTCAGTAGGCCACGATGGAGAGATCCTCTAGGTGACGCGACATACCCATGGTGGGGAGCGCCTCTGTGTGATGTGGTAGACCCACAATACTAGACAGAAGGAGTAACTAAGTAGTCCAATGTTAGTGGGAAGTGCCTCAGTGTGACGTGGCAGGTGCACTATACTCGATAGGGGAGGAGTTCTCCAGTAGTCGAGGAGTTCGATGATGTGATAACCCTTCCATCCTTGACCAAAAGTGATACATGGTGTGAGTTTTCTTTACCTTGTGATTTTTGATTGATATTATGCTATGTGGTACATTACCTATGTGGTAATCTACCTTCATGGTGTTACCCTATGGCTCTTTATTTGTGAAACTCTAGGAGAACTTCAGGGTCTCAGGGGCCCTACAAAGTATCATTATTCTCTCCCCTGCATAGGTTACGCCATCACGATGTTGTGTTTGGTGCATATGATGGACAACGCTGACTAAGGAGAGGGTAAGAGGACTAGAGGTAGCTCCGTGGTGGACTTTACAAAAGGCGTACCATAGAGACGATTATTCAAGAGATGTACCTACCCATTAGGAAGGATCTTTGGTGGTTGTTAACAAGTGTTATATTCAGGTTTACTTGTACTTCTCAGTTTACTTGTACTTATAGTGAGACATGTATTCTAGCACTTTTACTTTCTATACACACCTCGTTTACTGTATAGTTTTACATTGATATTTTATCCTGCTTTGTTCATAGTTGTATGAGTATACATGTTACAGAGGCTATTCCTTACTATTTTTAAGGAATACAACTTTTGGTGCTAGTCATTAGCCCCTTGCCTATGAAAGGAGGGTTTGGGGTAGTCATAACTCAAGCCCCAAGGGATAGGTTGTGACAATAAAACTTTCTAAAATGCTTTTTCCTACTAGTGTGAGTATTGAAAGAAAAATATGGGTTATAAAATGGATTCAAATCGCAAACAACTATTGGGAACTAATATTTATGTATAGTTGTCATCTATCTAAATAGAGGTAATTGAAATGTATTGATGTTACTCAGTGATGGTTATTGATACAATTTATTTTCATGTGGAATTAGGGCATGTCGTTGGTGGGGTGTTGTTGAATGTTGACACTATGGATTTTTATATTCCATTATTCCTCTTGGGTAATATATTTGGTTATCAATTATACATTGTTGTGGGGTGTTTTTTGTTTGGTTATTAGTATTTTTTTGTAACAATACATCATATAGTGGTTGATATGTTATTTTATTGTTTTTGAATATTAGTAATAGAAATTTTAAATCCTCTCTTTATTATTCATGAAGTCCATGATATTTATTACCATCCTTTGGTATCTTTTGGGAAAACACCTAAGAAAAATTAGGCTCCACATAACTACTCAATCAAATTAATGTGGGAAATATGTTAGAAAATAATACACATAATTGAATTTTTATAGTACTGCACATGTATAAAATTGGTGAATTTGAAACAAAACACTTTACCTCGGTCCAAATTCATTATCCCATTGAACCAGTTATATAAATTTAACAAACCATTCTGGGTACCCTGGTAACCCGATAACCTACATGGTCCTCACACATCCTAATGGGAATTCCCAATCTCCAATGGATGGATACTGGAACCTTGAATCAGAAAAAAGTATGGGAACAAATTTTCCAAAAACCATATAGAAGAATGTTAAAAAATATGTGTTCATACTAATGAAACTCTACTAGGAGAAGGGAAGTTGATGTAAAATATGTATAGTATCCAGAATTACTACAAGAAAGTACCAGAAAAATAGGAAGATAAACAATCCATGTTTAAATGGACCCAACAAAATGAGCCCATGGATCAATAGATAAAACCACCACCATGATGTTCGTTACCCATAGTCGAACCTGGAAGGAGGTAATCTAGACATAGTATAAGGAACAAGTAGGTTTTAAGCCAAGATCCAATATTTGTTCACCAAAATTTCATAATAGATTCTAATATCAAATTATTCATTGACTGTGATTTCAGCATTCAAATGAACTGAATTTGAATTTAAAAAGAATATTTCTAAAAATCTATCTTTACACATAAAATAAGGAAAATTAATTTAAAAGGATTGAATTAATATAATGAATTGTAGTTTATAGATATTTATTAAATTAAAATTGTATTTTAATTATTTTATACAAATAAAAAGTCATGTTGAAAAATTAACAATATTGGAATAAATTAAGATATTATATATAAACATGAGCGAAACAAGGTAATATACCAAGTGGTATGATTCTTCCCAGATTTGGGATCATCACACTCTCTTATTGTAAACGACAATTTGGATAAACATCCATCGACAAAGGAAAGAAATGACTCATATATATCTTAATGGGGAAGTAAGATATGTCAGAAAATATTTTTTATATTTTTGTAATGCATCAATTAATTTCTCAGTAAATTCCGACCTACAATGTTTTTTACAATAACTCACTAACTACATCATCTTGCATATTCTCTAATATAATTAAATTATGGTAAATTAATTTCCAACATCCTTAAACTACAATAATGTCTGAATGCCTAATTTCAAAATTTAAACATCCATTGACGAACCACAATATAATTATAATCAATAAAATAACTTTTAAAATATAAAACCATACAATTTCAATCAAACCCATTTTAATTCAGTTTTCAAAAATAAGAATTTGAGACAAATTGTTAATAAAATTTCACAATTCACATTCACAATTAAATACCTCAACACAATTATGATCAATTACCATCAATTTGAAATCAATCCCTAATTCAATGTAATTGTTCTTTCTCAAAATATTTCATTAAAAATATTCAAAAAGAAATATTAATAAATTTAAATGTCTATTATTTTCATACAAACATCCTAATTCATTGGAATTGGTTGTTTTACAAATCCAAGTTAAAAACAAATTTTTAAAAATCCTATTCAATGAAATTTGTTTTGTCATATAGACCCATTTTTATCAATTTAATCACAATAAACATGTTTAATTTAATTCAAACAATTGAAAATATTTAATGAAATTTTAGGTTAACAAATATTTCGAATGATGATGGTTCAACCAACCTTTGAATTAATGGATCACTTAATTCCAATCCCTATTCAGGATTTTCCCATAAATAACAATGATGATAGAAATTCTAAAATATACAACGATTAAGATCTCTATATATAATTTATTATACCCACAATGAAACATATGGATCTATTAAATCCTATGATGGATATGAGAGATCAAAGTAGATAAAGAGTTTGGTTTGGAATCTAATCGTGATGAGATTTATGGGAATTCCTAAAGCATCAAATCACTTCCAGGTGGGATACAATGAGACATGAATTTTTATAGGGACAGTCCTAATGTATATGTAATCATATGTGTTCATGTTTAGATTCACCATAAATTAAAATGTGGGTTTCGTTATTTTTAGGTTGTATAATCAGATTAAATAAATCTCATGAATGGTTAGAAGGGGAAATCCAGACTGTTTGAAAACCGACACTGAGTAACTTTGTGAAATTATAAATGGATTGCATAGTTTTTATTGGGAGGTCAAAGGGCTTGAATAACCATGCCCAAGAATTCACATTCCTTATTCCTAGGGTTTCATAGTTTTTTTAAGAGGGTTCATGATTAGTGAAAACATTGAGCAAAATGTGCAGTATCCAAAAATTTAAAAAAATGATGTTTCAACATAAAATTTCCCAAAATGAATCCAAATAAAATATTAGTAAAAACATGGATTTTGAATACATTGGAAACTATAATATGATGTTACGACCTCCCCACTATAGAAACATTCTATCAATAGAATTCTTATTTGATGCTCCCGTGCCAAAAGTATAAGGGAAAAACTCTCTCGATAGTGACCCAAAATCCCATGTCGCATGATTCTCAGATTCCTGTGGTCATATACTCAAACCAATTGCATCATTCATCCATTAATTACCATATTAACATAATCATCAATTCTGACTAGTCATTCATTCAACAAAAATCATGTTCAATCTCAACACCATTGCTTCTCAAAACATTAGATGGATTAGATATGTTCATTCACAGTAGATACACGTAGAACAAGTTATTTATATATACCATCTTTGTGGAATTTCATAAAAGGTATTATAGATTTCCATATAATCCAACAACACCTATAGGTACTAAAAATGAGATGTATGATTCTATTTCCCCCTAATATATCGATGACCAACCAGGGTAAAAATTTTAAGAACACATAGTCACCAATAGAAAAATCCAATAAACAAAAACTCAAATAAGTATAATAATTATATTGAATTTTTTTCACAATTATACTCTGATTAATTAACTGAATCATTGATGTCATATATTACCCCAAACATTGTCCATATGAGGTATATTCACTAATATCAGACCAACTGATGAATTTTCTATAAGGCCATTCGTAGATGAAATGAAAAGTAACTAGCCAGATCATGGAATGGAAACTGTTGTTATAAGAAAACTCATCTAGCCCCAGATAATCATCCCAATGCACACCAATGTCCAGAACACATGCATGAATCATGCCCAGAAAATTTTAAATTTACCTTTCTATTTGTCTATATGACTAATGAATGTATGTCATACTCAAATAGATAAGGTATCCCATTTCCTACATATGACCTCTAAAATCAATTGAAAGGAATAGTGGATCCCTACCTGAGACTATTGATGATTGATCTATGTTCAAAAAAAATCTATATCAGATAGAGGCTTCCTATATCCTCATCATTGTTTTCCAAAATAATTGATATAAAGTGAGGAAATTTCTTCAACCAATCAATCACACCCTATATAGAATTACTATTAATCTTGGTATATATAATTCCAAAAAAAAGTATAAAGACATGTAAACACAAATCCATTTATGAAAAATAAGAGGATGAAGCGAACAAGAAGGTTTTTGCGATCTTCCATAACCTATTGAAATGTTAAATTGAGAGACATAGAATCACAAATGTCCCATCCCATACAAAGAACATGAATTTTCACTTAAAGTCATAAACCATATTAGTGGTTCATGGGTGCACATAACACGATGAATTATAGAAATCCCCCATAATAACTTTCCTTATTGGAAATTGAATGACAAGATTTTTTTAAAGCATAGAATACCCATATTGGAGAATGGTAACTCAAAAATAGTCTACCTGCTATAATGTGATTCTGTAATGATACTGAAATCATCATTGAGATGTTGTTCCTCAATAAGCACCTCAATAAGTGAATATGTAGATAGAACACCAGCCATAGAATCGTCAACCCCTTAATTCTTCTACTTCAATATGCAACTACTCATAAAGATACATCAAATTCATCTTTCTCAAACATTCATTCCCTTCACGGTTTGGATGCTTCATGCTCAAATAATCTTCAAAAAAATAACTTTTCCTTGGTTATAATTTATTTCAATGTCAAAAGTCTATAGATATTCCACCCAATGCTTCTAGATGATATTAAAATATGTTTTTTGAGAATATATAAATCATTACTCTATGAATTGAATACATATAAAAGCCTTTTATGAATAGGTAATGTAGCCAAAATTTTAGCACAAGTATCACAACATTGATTTCATGTAAAATATTTGGATAATTTTTCTTATGTGTCCTAATATGATGTGATCCATAAACTAGATCTTTATCACCAGGCATAAATGTTACCAAAACCTAAACCTGAAGTATTAAAAAGGACTACATAGATTTCCCAACATTTATAAATGTCAAAACTATGGTAGTAGTGAAAAATAATTTCATTTATTGAAAATAAATATGACATTTTTCATCATAAAAAAATTTACATTCTTCCATGTTAGTTCATTCATTGGAGAATAAATGTTTTAGAATACATTAATAAATCATCAATGGTACCCAACTAGACCAATGAATCCCTGAATACTGAAAAAATTTTGTGGTTATTCCAATATCAAAATATATTGTACCTTATCAGGATAAAATAATACCCCTTATTCTAAAATAAATTTTCAGAATAATTTCACTTCATGAATTAATAAATCACATTTTGAAACTAGATATAATGGTGCGGATTATTCAAAAACATCTGAGATAATTTCATATGATAATCATATTCCCCATAGAACATAGTGTAAAAAAGTATTTCACCAAAAAAGACCAACACAATGGAATCAAAATACTTATATAAATTAGTAGACATTAAATACACAAGTAATTAATAAGAATTTTTTAGAATAAAGGGAATCACAAGGTGCCCATAATGCTGATAACTGCTCTGAAAGGTAGATATTTCTTTATCCTCAATTGATGATTACTAGATCAAAGGTAAATCATTAAGAACCAAATTTACATTTAAACTGACCAATAGATCATCAATCCATGGAAGAATACTTTTTTTCATTATCACTAATTTATTGACTTTGTAGTAATCAATATATAGGAAAATTGATCCATCAAGTTTTATATTAATTAATTTCGAAACTGCTCAATGTGAAAAACTTGGTTGTATAAATCCTCTATCTAGTATATTATCATACTAAGAAATAATTTATTTATGTTTATTGGGTTCCATGAGAACATATGAATTGTTACTAGTTGGGTTCCAGTAATTATTTCAAATGAAAACTATACCTCCATTACTAGAGACAAACCAAAGAGGTAAAATGAAACACAACCTGAAACATAAAAAAAATAGAGGGATATCAACTCATAAGGTTTCCCACTACAAAATAAAAAATGATATTAATTTTCCCCAATCAAAATAATAAGGCATGCCCACTCATGACCCATCATCTTGTTCACATTATACGACATCATTCACACCATTAGGTGTACTAAATGATAACTATAGAAGATAACCATAAATCATGGATTTATTAGATATGATCTATTACATTAGGAATATATCTTCATTTAGTTTCATGTGATGGACCAGAAAACTCTAGGATATATCAACATGTAATAGAGAGAGGACACTTGTAAGAAAATTGAGACCCTTCTCTCTCAACGTAACTTAGTGTGTAGTAATATCAATGATATATGACAAAATCCCTATAGTATGACATAGTAGATTAATAACAAGATTTAAAACAAAAGTTTTAAATGCACCAATATCAAATAATTAATTTATTAATGAATAATTTAAAGTGATGGTTCCTCTCATGGTATCTGGATATGTATGAACTTCTTCTGTACACTCTTCCACTTCATGAAAAATACTCATTCTAAATTCATAATGAAAGAACACTTTTGTATGTGAAGAATCATATTTCCCCATAGTTTTATGATTATCTGATGATCATGTTCCATAATGAGGAGTTTAATAAACATGAAAAAACATATTTAAGTGTCCTATGAGTCTAGATGAACCTGTATCCTTAGGTGACTTTGTGAAAACCTTACTTGAATGTCCTAGAAAGACATACTGGTAGAAAATAAAAAGGAGAATTACAAAAATTGAATGAGGTATAAAATGACCATACAATCGATAAATCATATGAGAATCATCAAGCATATTATTTCTGTTATAAAACCCAATATGTTACATTGAGATAAAGAAACACATAATAACCATGACATTATAAGAATGTCCATCATGAACATAATCAATATATCCCACACATCATCATAAGAATTATGCTTCAATAAAAAAATATGTGAATAAATTTCTTGACAATGCCCCAACTCATAATTTTGAGACTTCATTTTCTAATTATATTGTACTTCATGGGTGAAATTCATTAGCTACAAAACTGTTTTCATACTCTATCATGGTCCAGTAAGACTATTCATGTTTTAAAAAATAATTAAAATCGACCAAAAACCTGGTATATAGATCGAATTGGTTGGTGAAAATAAATTTAAAATCATTCCACACAAATCACTCAGGATTCTTCACTATCACTATAGTTTCCCACCATCATCGGATCATTCCATTCATCAGGAATGTGGATCACTCCACCATTATTTCATCGTCATTCTCCAGGAACACAAAAAATGCTCCGTCCTTGAAATACATTCCTCATCCTATTAAATATCAGTAGTTAATTTCAATGTTTTTTGATTCATGGGAATGAATTACTAAGAACAAAGTAGGAGAAAATACCATTTAGGTTCTATTACTAGTGCCTAAAATAGACCAGGTTATGGGGCCTTTCCTAGTGAATGGACTTTTAACTCAACCATCTCTACTAGATTGAGATCCACAAGAGGATTGGATCACTGCGGTTTAATAGTATCTTCATCTGAAATCTAATTTTCATGAATCCTCAAATGAATGATACTAAAAAACATTAAGTAAATTAGATGAACACTAAAATAGAGAAATAAATGAATTTAATCGATATAATTAGACTAACAATATTTTGATTTCAATCCCAGAGAAATCAGAAATCGTGGAAAATACTAGATCAAAATATAAAAATGACATTAAATAACCACACATGGTTAATTAAAGGTCATTATTGTGAGTGTTTGAAATGCACTCATTCAAAACTAACTCCTATGTCCAGAAAAGTATAGACAGATTCATGTAGAGATCAATGAATTTTTAAAAAATGACCTAATTGATAACAATTTTTCATACATAGTCCTGGGAAACCTAGTAATCGAATAATTAAGCCAGTCCTAAAATAGCCTGAACGAAGATCCCAACAAACGTGGGTTGGTGACTATAACCTAGAACTATATAAAAAGAATGTAGGAATGAATTTTGCAAAAAAAACATAATGGAATATGTTACAAATCTATATTTATATATATGAAGCTACATTGGGAGAGGGTTACTACATAGAAAACACGAATTGAAACCCAAATTATTGTAGAAAAGTACAAGTTGAACAACAATATAAACAATCTACGTCTTAATAGATTCAACAATAAAATTCCACAAATCAAAATCTAGAACCCCCAAAATGTGGTGATTTATCTTTTCTCAAACAAAAAATGTTGATAATATACAGACACCTGGAGTAACAAGGAGGTTTTGAGATAAAATAAAAGTATTATATCACCATAGATTCCATAATAGCATCAAATATCAAATAAACCAAATAAATTTCCAAAAAATTTCCATTAAACATGTCTTTCATTTAAGGATAGTATTTTTAAAAATCATTCATCAAATATAAAATGATGGAAATACATTACAAGTGATAGAAATACATTATCCAATAGAACGTCAAACAAATTGATTAAATAATCCCTTTTATAAAATTTTTTTTATATAAAACAGAAGACATATAAAATGTTACACATCAATAGTATAAATTGTTTTCTTATATATAAAAAAGTGAGAAATGCAGACATGTTCTAAGAGGTTTGATAGTTCCACGTTATGTTATCCTCACACACTAATGCAATAAACCTCAATGTCTACACACATCATTAATAAATTAAATGAGAGGACTCAACTATGTCCCAATGGGGAGGAATGATTTTTTGAAAAACATATTGTTAGTGTTTTAACGTGTTAATCTATTACATGGGATATTATAACTAGCTTTATTTTCCCAATAACCCATTAACTTCTGAGTCTTTCATGTTTAGTCGTACAATAAAATGATGAGAAATTTGTTTTATGTATCCTTAATATAAAATTATATCCAAGTACACCATTATAAAAATGTAAATTTTCACTTAAAAATAAATTGGGTTTTTAAAATAAATCATTTATTTTAATGCTAATATCATAGGATTTCTATCCAAAATATTTTAGGATATTTTTAAAAAATTGGAATATGAAATCAATTCACAATTATTTTCACAATTAAGATTCAAAAATTAAATTCAAAAACTTAATATCAATCAATTTGTATCAATTTCATAATAAATCCAATATTCAATTGAATTATGGGTTATGTAACGACCCAAATATTAATTAATGGAAATACCTCCTGATCTAATTAAATGTATCTTTATGTTTATATAAAATGTCAACATCATTGGTTTTATGTTAGGAATTTGGCCGTTGCTAATATAGATGTTGAATAGTGATCACATGATTAGTATAAATATAGGGCTTTAAAAATCAAATTTACTCAAAGAAAAGAAGTGATGGCCACATCCAGTAGAATTTCTCCATATGAAGACCATTTTTCGGATCTCGGAAAAGAGGTGGCGTCTTTGGGCTTTGATCTTGACCAAGCCCATGCTGATCTTCATCATGTCAAGATCGAACGAGACCATATATGGGAAATGTGGAAGTTGATATAGATTACCACTCGAGAAATGTTATCTGAGTCACCCCAAGAGTCTGTCACCATCGCACACATTACCCTTAGGTCTTATGCGGATGTTTTAAGGGGTTATGTAACAAATCTATAGTATTATGTTCATCTATATTATTTTTGTATGCAATAATGAATATAACTCATTGTCTTTTTTGATACATTGTAAATAGTTTTAAATTATAAATATTGTTTTAGTTATTATTTAATTAATAATTCTATTTTTGTAAATTAAGGTATTTTTTAATTAAATAATATTTTAATAAAATTTTATTATTATTATTATATTAATTTTTATTAAATATAAATGATATTATAATTTTATGAATGCAATTATAATTTTTATTAAGGTTTGAAATCCATTTCTGTCAAAACCCGTGAATTTTCGATAAATGTTTGTTATTATTTTAAAATTGAAAATTAACATATTTAAAAAATCATTTAGATAAAATAAATTTTATTTTTGGATTCAGGACGTCGAAATTATCCAATGGTGAATTTATCATAATTTTCCGAGACTGTCAAATTTTTGGGTTAAACATAAATACCATTTAAATATATAATGTGTTTTATGACATCATAATGACCCAATAGTGATGTAATAAAATACAATAAGATTTATGTTCGGCCAATATATGTTTTACCATTAAAATAATGTGATTTTGGGTTTGTTTTAATTACTTTTCAAAGCACTAATGGACCCCACAAGACTTATTAAATACCTTGTCTTTTTAAATTAATTTCCATGGTAATGTAACTCACCTCCACATAAGAAACCCTATTATATTAAGAAGTTAGGACTTTGGCCTTACAAAATATTGTTTTCTTCTTCCATTTTCCAAAAACCATGGGCATAAACCATGGTATGGTTTGTGGTTTTGATTAATTTAATATTAGCGGTCCCAAACCTAAATAATAAAGAATTCCTTCACCTTTCCTATATAAACCCACCCAAGCTCCCACTTCCTTCTCACTAAAAGCCATTTATGTTCGTCCAACCTCTTCCATACTCTCTATATAATCCTCCCAAGGTTCCCCAAGCTCCCAAGAAGCCTCTCACAAGGCTCTTTATAGCCTTTGGATGCACACTTCCAAGTAATGGTTTTTTCTTCCCTTCTCATTTTTTTCAATTTTCTTTAAGACGTTTTACCATTTTAATTTCAATTAAGAATGTTGGGGTATGGTTTCTGACCTCCATAATACTTCCCTCTTTATTTTTTAATTATTGGAGACTCGTTTCTCTCTCATTAAATGCCTACCATGTACACCCGTTACTATGTCGAAATTCCGAAAGGAACTTGTCTCTCTTATTTGACATTCAAGAAATACTTTTGTATCATGAATCTAAATACCATTACAATTGTTTGGAAATGTATCTATATGACCCCCTTACTGTCCATTTCATGTAAATATGATGATACACACCTTTCTCTCTCATAAAGCCAGTTTTATGAATTCTTATGTCACGCCGTTACACTGCCGAAATCACACCAATTTTCTAAGCCAATGACATTATGTAGTGAATACCATGCCCATTTCTCCATCAAGTATATTCAACTTTATGCACATGTAATTATTGATTATAAATTTTCATGTATGAATTCCACATTTCGTTATCATGGAATAAATTATTATGTTTTATGAATCCATGTTTTATGATCCATGTGGAAAACTTATGCATGAAATGAAATGTTTAAGAAGGGTGCGCCCTTATAGTGCTCCAATGCATTGGGTAAAGTATAGTATCATGATACGTCATTTGCAATGAGTGATGACTCATGATAATTCAAGTGAAACAAGGTTTTTAATCATGTTTCATGTTTAATGAGGGTTTACCCATGCTCTATGTGCAATGAGCCTTGGCTCAGGCTAATTCCTTGTTAAGTGTTGTTGCCACATTTCCATGTTATGATTAACCATGATTTATCATGCCTTTATGTTAATGTTTCTCTTATGATCTATTGATATGAAAAATTTCTAACATGTATTGTACTCCTCATGTTATTTCATGTGTATTCCCTTACTGAGCTTTATAGCTCACCGTTTTCTTATGCATGTCCTCAGGTTATCCAATGCAATGCTAAGTACGAGGGAATGTAGTGGTCATGTAAAGGAAGTTTTCAATAAAGAATATGTATTTCATGTTTCATATTTTTATGTATTTATCCTATTCCCCAAAGACACTGAACCTCTCGATCTTATTTTTTTTATCAAGTGATTTCTTATGTAATAAATCATGTTTAAGATGTAATAAAAAGAAGGCTTGTCATAGTTGGTATCAAAGGGAGGTTTAGTTATTTTTGGGATTAGGAATAGAAAACCTTAGTAAATCCTTAGAGACAAAACTATTTATGATAAAAACATCCCAAAGTATTGGTAAGTACTTATTAAGTGGTTTATCAAACAAATACATACCTGTATGGATACAAGCAGGTAGAAGCAGCTCTGGAACTTATGTATCATACGGGAAAAACCAGAAAACACCTCTTTGAGATAGACTTGAATGAGAACTGGTGCACGACAACGGGCCTTTCTACACTCTTGTTTACAAAATTCCCACGGGATATGTTTTTATAAATTCAAAAGCTTATTACGAACCATTATTAATGGAATTAATAAAATTCCCCTAAGAATATATGTTAGAAAGTAGATCATGAAAAGCCTGGGTTGGAGCCTATAGACTCATGAGTTAAGGAAATAATAGTTTATTTTTAAGTCATCAACTTTTGACTTTGGATTACCCTCTATGTGTTACCCCCAAACATTCCTTTTATTCTAGCCAATGGCTGGTAATAGGAGGACTCGGGCTATCAACTTGTGTGAAGCTCAGTGTGATGACTGTACTAATGAGATGCCCAATCCAATGGGAGCGGGAATCGCGAACTTTGTCATGATTATCTCTAAACTAACTCATGTTTTTAATAGATTCATGGGTTAAGAGGAATGTTCAACCCCCCTAAGAAAGAACAAGTCACTATCAAGTGCTTCATGGGACAAAAGCATCCTACTTTTAGTGGATCATCCAATCCCATGATCGCTGAACAATGGATCAACTCCACTAAAAAGATATTCTCCATACTTCAATGTTATGAACAAGAGAAGGTTCTCCTGGTGGCTTATCGTATGAGGGGTGATGCTGATGAATGGTGGACATTGATAAAAAAATACGAAGCTTGAGGAGGAGATCAAGGCTTTGAAATGGAAGGATTTCCGAAAGATGTTTTTTGATAAATATTTTCTGCGCAACCTCCATCTTTAAATGGGAAGGTACATCCTTTCCCTCAAGAAAAAACATGAAGAATCTCTTAGAGCGTTCGAGGCAGACATCACAAGGCTTGCATGATACGCTTATGGATTTTTCATTTCCCATGAATTCAAGGTTGATCGCTTCTTTGGTGGGCTGATTCCTAGCCTGTGAAAAGAATTAGCGATCCGTGACTTCGGCAGCTATGATGAAATTGTCCGATGTGCCCTCATGGTCAAAATGGAGATCGAGAAATCACATGGGTATAAAGGGGATAAGAAGCTTAAGTTGGACTTCAATGCTTGTGGTCCGATGGATAAATCCAATGGTGCTAAGAAGATACAGCAACCCTCTTGCCAAAAGTGCGGAAAGAAGCACCCTGGAAATTGCCTTAAGAGGACGAGGAAATGCTTTAGGAGTGGAAGATAAGTGCACCTAGCTGTTAACTGTCAGCAAGAAAGACCCGCAGCTGCAACAGAGGAGTGAAACCCTCCGTTCGAACCTCAATGCATTGTTTAATGCTACAAAGGCAAAGAACATGGGAATTTTGCAAATCAGTTCCCTAATCCAATGGTTTTTGGAGGCAACCAACAACCTCTAACGCATCAAGGAAGATATTTTGCTATCATATCTACTGAAGTGATCCCCGACAACGAAGTGGTGAAAGGTACTCTAGTTATTCATTCAAGAATATCAAAAGTACTTTTTGATTCAGGTTCTATAGATTCTTTTATATCTCGAAAGTTGAGTAGAACAATCCCAGAACCACCAAAAATCATGGAAGTGAAGATGTCGGTGAGTACGGAAAATGCGGCAATCATTGCATCCCATGAGTATATGTCCTCCCCTATTATAATCTGTGGATTGAATTTACCAGAAAACCTCATCATACTCCCTCTAGTGAAATTTGATGAAATAATTGGCATGGATTGGCTTTCCTTATAAAGAGCCAACATAAATTTTTGGGAGAGGGAAATCACACTCCATATGGATAATAGACCCCTGATTATTTATAAGTGTAAGGAGGAAGATGAATCTCTTCTAGCTCCATCATCTCAAGGATTGATATTACTACCCTATGAGCATGTGTATCTGGATCAAATGATTGACTCAAATGAAGAAACCATCCTTGAAGAGATTCTTATTGAGAGGGAATTCGAGGAAGTTTTTCCTGAGGAACTGTCGGGTCATCCTCCTAGAAGAGATGTTGAATTTTCAATTGAACGTATACCCCGGGGCTTTACCAATATCCAAGAATCCATATAGAATGGATGTTGTAGATCTTGAAGAGCTTAATAAACAACTACAAGAGAATCTATATAAAGGGTTTATTCGCCCATGTGCTTCACCATGGGGTGCACTAGTACTCTTCGTAAAGAATAAGGATGGGTCATTGCGGCTTTGCATCGATTATTGTGAACTTAAAAAAATCATGATAATGAACAAGTATCCTCTCCCATGAATTGATGACTTGTTCGATCAGCTACGTGGATCATAATACCTCTCCAAGGTGTACTTGCGGTCAGGATATTATCAAGTAAGGGTGAAGAAGGAAGATATCCCCAAGACTGCTTTTCCACAAGATATGGGCACTATGAAATCATAGTAATGCCTTTCGGACTCACTAATGCTCCAGAAATATTCATGTACATAATGAATAGAGTCTTTAAGGATTACCTCAACATATTTTTGGTAGTATTTATAGTTGATATTCTAATATACTCCAAAAACATGGAGGATCATGATGATAATTTAAGAATTGTACTAGAGACTTTGCGCAAGGAGAAGCTCTATGCAAAGTACAAAAACTATGAGTTTTGGTTGAAGGAGGTATCATTCTTGGGCCATATCGTCAGAAGTAATGCGATATCTATGGATCCCTCCAAAAAAGATGCAATTGAGGGATGGGCTAGGCCAACGTCAGTAATGGATACATGTAGCTTCTTGGGGTTAGCTGGATATTATCGAAGATTTGTGAGAAATTTCTCACAATTTTCCAACCCTATTACTGAGCTAAATCATAAGGTAGTAATGTTTTCTTTGAGTGATGAATGCGAATAAATCTTCAAGGAGTTGAAAATGAGGCTTATCACTGTGCATGTGCTCACATTACCCACAAGTGGGGAACCTCTTGTGGTATTTAGTGATGCTTCAAAGAAGGTAATAAGATGTGTGCTGATGCAGAATGATAAAGGGATATTCTATGAATCAATGAAGTTTAAAATCCATGAGCAAAAATATCCAATGCATGATCTGGAGTTGCCAGTGGTGATCTTTTCCTTGAAAATATGGCGGCATTATCTCTATGGGGAGAAATGTGAGATATATACTGACCACAAGAGTGTTAAATATATATTCACACAGAAAGAGCTTAATATGTGCCAGAGAATATGGTTAGAGCTCATCAAGGATTATGACTGTTCAATACATTACCACCCTAGGAAAGAAAACAAGGTCGCATACGCCCTAAGTAGAAAGGACCCCACGATTCTATCAATGATGAGAATTAGAGGGATCCAATATTCTTAGACATGATAAAGATGGACATGCGAATAATAAATAAGGAAACATCATCAATCCTTTCACAAATGATTGCTCAACCGTCTCTTTTAGAAAGGTTAAAGGATTCTCAAAAGGATGATGTAGGATTTCTGGAAAAAGTGGAATCTATCAAAAAAGGTAAATCCTCAGTGTTTAATGTTAATGAAGAAGGATTTGTGCAATTTGGGAAAAGACTATGTGTTCCATCGACTACGGAGCTGAAGAAGGAACTTTTGGATGATGCACATAGTTAAAATTTCTCTATTCACCCAGGGATCACAAAGATGTATCAAGATCTCCGAGAAATCTTTTGGTGGGATAATATGAATAAAAAGATCACTAAATATACATCAAAGTTCATGGTGTGTCAGAAAGTGAAGGCAGAGAGGCAGAATTCTAAGGGGTTGATGCATCCATTGCCCATACCAGAATGGAAATGGGATAACATCACCATCGACATTGTCACCGGACTTCCAAGGAAATCCAAAGGCTACAATGCAATCTGGGTTGTCGTGGATCGTCTTACAAAGACTGCACACTTCATTTCTATTTGGGAGGATTTCTCATTGGATCAACAAGCACAGATATATATCAAGGAAGTGGTAAGGCTGGATGGATTACCACTATCTATTGTGTCTGATTGAGACCCATTATTCACCTCTATGTTTTGGTGGAGTATTCAACATGATCTGAATACTGAAATAAACTTCAGTACGTCCTATCATCCTCAAACTAATGGAAAATCCGAGCGGACTATCCAAACTCTTGAGGACATGTTGAGACCATGCACAATGGACTTTAAAAGAGGATGAGATCAACATATTCCTCTGGTTGAGTTCTCTTATAATAACAGTTTCCACTCGAGCATCCAAATGGAACCATATGAATCCCTTTATGGGAAATGGTGCAGAACACCGGCATGTTGGGATAAGGTCGGTGAACGTAAGATTATTGGACCAAAAATTGTCAAGGAAACGGTGGAGAATGTGAAAACCATTCAGCAGCATATCAAGGTAGCCCAGAGTTAATATAAGATTTATGCAGATAATTGTTGATGAGACCCTGAGTTTAAAGTTGGAGACATGGTTTTTCTATCCATATCTCTGTGGAAGAAGGTCATGAGGTTTTGAAAGAATGAGAAGTTAAGTCCAAGGTACGTCGCCCCCTTAGAGATTCTTGATCCTGTCGGGGTTGTGACCTATCGACTAGCACTTCCACCTACCATGGCCAAAGTACATGATGTCTTTCATGTATACCTCTTAAAGAAGTACATACCGGACCCTTCACATGTACTATCTTATGAGGTGGTATAGTTGGATGATGGTCTTTCTTATGAGGAGCAACCAGTGAAGATCTTAGATCGTATAAAAAATGTTCTATGAAATAAGACAATGTCCCTCGTCAAGTTGTTGTGTAGAAACCACACATTTGAAGTAGCGACTTGGGAATCAGAGGAAATGGTGAAGCTGAGTTACCCACATCAGTTTTAGTGTTGGAAAAGGAAATTTTAAGGGCGAAATTTCTTAAGGGGGGAATATTGTAATGACCCAAAGATTCATTAATGGAAACACTTCATGATCTAATTAAATGTCTTTTTATGATTATATAAAATGTCACCTTATTTGGTTTTATGTTATGAATTTTGAATGTTGCTAATATAGTCTTTGAACAGTGATCACATGATTAGTATAAATATAGGGCTTTAATAAATCCAATTTACTCAGACAAAAGAAGCAATGGCCTCATCCAGTAGAATTTCTCCATACGAAGACCATTTTTCAGAGCTCGGAAAAGAGGTGCTATCATTGGGCTTCGCTCTTGACCAATCCCAAGCTAAGCTTCATCATGTCAAGCTATAACAGGACTGTCTACAGGAAAAGTGGAAGTTCATAGAGATTACCATTCGAGCAATCTTATCCAAGCCACCCCAAGAGTCTGTCACAATCGCACACCTTACCCTTAGGTCTTATGCGGATGTTTTAAGGGTTTATGTAACAAATTTATAGTACTATGTTCATGTATATTATTTATTTATATTATAATGAATATTCCTCCTTGTATTTTTTGATATATTGTAAATAGTTTTAAAGTACAAATAGTGTTTTTATTTATTATTTCATTAAGATTTCTATTTTTTAAAATTAAGGGATTTTTTTTAATTAAATTTTTTTTTAATAAAATTTTATTATTATTATTAAATTAATTAAATATAAATGATCTTATAATTTTATGAATGCAATTATAATTTTTATTACGGTTTGAAAACCATTTCTGTCAAAACCTGCGAATTTTTTATAAATGTCGGTTTTTATTTTAAAATTGAAAATTAACATATTTCAAAAATTATTTAGATAAAATAAATGTTATTTCTGGAATCAGGGCGTCGAAATTATCCAACGGTGAATTTTTCATAATTTTCTGAGCCAATCAAATTGTTCGGTAAAAATTAAATATCGTTTAAATATATAATGTTTTTATGACTTCATAATGATCTAATAGTGATGTAATAAAATAATATAAGCTTTCTGTTCGGCCAATATATGTTTTAAAATTATGTTATTGTGATTTTGGGTTTGTTTGACTTACTTATCAAAGCATTAATGGACCCCTCAAGACTTATTAAACACCTTGTCTTTCTAAATTAATTTCCATGGAAGTGTGACTCACCACCACATAAGCAACCCTATTATTTTAAGAATATCGTACTTTGTAATTATAAAATATTGTTTTCCTCTTCCCATTTAAAAAAATCATTGTAAAAAACCTAGGAATGGTTTGTGGTTTTGAATTATTTAATATAAGGGGTCCCAAACCTAAATAATAAATAATTCCTTCACCTTTCCTATATAAACCCACCCAAGTTCCAACTTCCTCCACATTCAAAGCCTTTGGAGTTCATCCACCCTCCTCCATACTCTCTCTAGAATCCATCAAAGGTGCCACAAGTTCCCAATAATCCTCTCGCAAGCCTCTCTATAGCCTTTTGAAGCACACTTCAATGTAAGGGTTTTTTCATCCTTTCTCATTTTTTTCAATTTTCTTTAAGTTGTTTTTCCCTTTTATATTCAATTATGAATGTTGGGCTATGGTTTTTCACCTCCATAATAATTCTATCTTTATGTTTGAATGATGGGATATGAAAATCTCTCTCATTAAATGCCTCCCATGTATACCTGTTACTATGCCGAAATTCCGAAAGGAACTTCTCTCTCTTCTTTTACATTCAAGGAATACTTCTGTATCATGAATCTAAATTCCAATAAAATTATTTGTACATGTAACTATATGAAACCCTTACTATACATTTAATGTAAATATGATGAGACAACCATTTCACTCTCATGAAACCATTTTTATTAATTCTTATGTCACGCCGTTACATCGCTGAAATCGCACCGATTTTCTAAGCCAATGCCATTGTGTAGTGATTACCATGCCCATTTCTCCATAAAGGGTATTCACCTTTATGAAAATGTACTTATTGATTATAAAGTTTCATGTATGAAGTCAACATTTCATTGTCATGGAATAAATTATTATGTTTTATGCATCCATGTTTTATGATCCATGTGGTACACTTATGCGTGAAATGAAATGTTTAAGAAGGGTGTGCCCTTTTAGCGCTCCAATGCATTGGGTAAAGTATAATATCACGATACGTCATGTGAAATGAGTGTTTACTAATGCTAATTCAAGTGAAACTAGGGTTTAACTCATAATTCATGTGCAATGAGGGTTTACTCATGCTCCATGTGCAATCAGCCTTGGCTCATGCTAATTCCATGTTAAGTGTTGTTTCCACATTTCCATGTTCTGATTATTATTCTTGATCATGCCTTTATGTTCATTTTAATCTTGTGATCTATTTATATGTCTAATTCCTAACATGTATTGTACTCCTAATGTTATTCCATGTGTATTCCCTTATTGGGATTTATAGCTCACCCTTTTCTTATGCATGTCCTCAGGTTATCCCATGCAATGCTAAGTACGAGGGAATATAGTGGTCATGTAACAGACGTTTTCAATAAAGATGTTGTATTTAATGTTTCACCTTTTTATGTATTGATCCTAAGTCCCAAAGACACTAAACCTCTCAATCTTCATTGTTGTATCAAGTGATGTTTTATGTAATAAATCATGTTTAATTTGTAAAAAAAAGCAGGGATGACATAGGTTCTCACATTCCTTCTGTCATATCAATTCCTCTGATCAAATTAAACATTTAATATTTCACTAATTTCAATAATTGTAGCCCAATTCAATTCAATTGGGGGTTTTTAAATTCTATATTAAAACAGAAATTTGCAAAAAAAATATTTCAATGGAATTAATGTTCTCTAAAAAAGAAAATTGAAATCCATTTAATCACAATCAAAAAATTGAATATAATATAAGAAAAATATATTAAATAATGAATTTTAGGGTTACGATATATGTTACATCTTAACAGAACAACGTACCATTGAATCAATAGATATAATAATAGAAAACCCTAATCAGAATTTTCTAATGAACAATGAATATCATTAAGAGGAATCATATCTATGTTAACGATCCCAAAGCTGAGGGTATTAGATCCAAATGAAACTTGGGGACCAATGGAACCCTATGGAGGATATGAGAGATTGTGGGAGATATTGGTCAGAGTGAGGAAACTAATTGGGCGAAGATTAGATGGTGTTCTTAAAGCTTCAAAATCACATACATGGGGTTAAAGGGTGTCAATAACCAATATTTGATTCCCCTGAGGATAAAGAGCTCATATGTGTTCTAGCTAGGTCCAACCAACACAAAATATATGGGGTTCTGGATTATTATGTTGGATTTTTGGATTAAATATATTCTATGCATTATTATTTGGGTTTTTACACATAGTTTTGAAAATCATACTGACTAAAAATGTCATAGTTTTTAATAGGAAACATGATTTCTCATAATATGGTGCATGACTTGTCCAACTGTTACATAATCATTGAAAATCATACAATAATTGTTTGCATAGTTTTTTTAGAGATGGTATATAGTTTGAGTAAACTATATAAAAACCCTATGGTAGCCTCTAATTTTCAAAAATATTAAAATTTCATCCCGAAACTACCCCAAACGAACCCCAACAAAATCTTGGTAAAAAATTGGTTTATTAATACGTAAAAAATAGTTATATGATTTTATAATAATGTAATTAATTAAATATTATTTAATACAATCCAATTAAAATTATTCATAAATATAAACATTCACGGTAGTTTTCAATATTAATTCCTAATATAAATATATTTTTTTACCTATCATCAACAAAAAGTGTTTGTAATATCTAATTAAATGAACATGCTTAGTAAATGTGGTATCAGTATTTAAGTTTTTACTTATATACATAATTATTTTTTTCATTTAATGTACTAGGATTGATTTACCATGGTATTTAATAAATAAATAATTCTATTCCATAGTATTTTTTTATTATAAACCATAATGATAAAACAATTTACTAATTTTTTTTGATTCCTCTTAAAGAATGAAATGTGTTATTTAAAAATTAATAATAAATTTTTGAGAAATACTAAATCAAAAAATTTATTTTTAAATTTATATTATATTATAAATGTGTCTATACTTCCATATTCATGTATGATATAAATTCTAAATAGTTTATATGTAGGAGGTTAAACCCACAAAGACAGTATCATTCCCTGATTACTTGATGATTATGATTTTATTTATAAAAAATATAAATAATATTGTATCATAATTATATTAATTAATTTTTATTAATATAATATAAAATACTTTTGTAAAAATATAATGAGTAGAAAAATCATAAAATTTCAATACTTAACAAGAGTAAATAACTTTCTTTTTAGTTTACTATTATTTAAAAATTAAATATATGATAATTGATTGTTTATCACATCAGTTATGTGTTTTCCAATTGAAATTGATCAAACCTAAACATTTTAACTGAAATAAAAATCATCCCTTAAATTTTTTTGGGACCATCCACGATTGAGGTGTTGGAGAATGAAACATATTGTTTTGTTGGGGAGGTATCTTGTACAACACATTACTGACGATCTAGTTTTTATTAATGGAAAATGGAATGGTTTATACTAATTTAATCAATATTTTAATTAAATAAAAATTATTAATGATTTATATATTATTATTTTTAAAATTATATGTCAAATTCAATGGACATAAAAAAACATTAAATTAAAAAATAATGGAATTTTTAAAATTTTATATCTCACTTACTAGATTAAACACATTCCAATTGTGAGATGAACTTTTTATGAACTTTTTAATTGGGGTTTATTATTTAGAATATTATAGGAGTTGTTTCCCTTTTTAATGTGGAAAGGGTTGGAATTTTTCCGAACTCCGAAATTTATTCAATAATGTTGTGAAACTCGCAAGGAAATTGCGAAAAAATTCTTTAATAATGTATTATATAGGATTTAGTGATGAAAGTTGATTCAAATACACATTCACATTATTTTATAAAACACGATTTTTTATTTTACTATTAGGTTCTTTCATTTAATATTTTTCTTTTACTATTGTAATTTTTTTTGAAGGTTACAGTACCTATATTAACAAACATATAATATTACTTATTAAGTATGTTCTCCCCAATGAAATATAATTTTATATCATTCTCAATTTGTTAAATTTATGAAAGTGAAAAAAATCGAGTTAATCATAAAAATGTAAAATTTAAGAAAATAAATAGAAAATATCACAAAAGTTAAAAATGTATAATACTATGTTATAAATTACAATCTAAAACTATAATATTATAATGAAAAATAGGGAATGAATATTTTTAATTATAAAATGACTTCAATAATTTCAAATTATTTTTTTTAAAATTTATTTCAAAAAAATTATTATATTTGTATAAAAGTATTTTTCACTATCCATTAGAAATTTGTTTTTAGAAACATTCATAAAATTAACATGAATATTATATGTTTATTCAATCTTAAAAATTGTTTTCACATTTTTAAACATAATTTATTACATTATTATAATTTTGTTTTTAGATTAAATAAAAAAAATATTTTTAAACTATTCATTTTTAAAATTAATTAGTTTAAAATGATCATTAATTTTTATTCTCATTACATTTCATTTAAAAATAAAATAACTAGTAATATATAATTTATGTTATAAATATATTTTATTATTATCTATTATATATATATATATTATTGATAAAATAAACAAATCTTATAAAAGTAAATTTGTAATAATAACATTATTTTCAAGTAAATTTTAGATAAATAAAATAAATTTCATAAATATTGAACTATTCATTTAGTTTATAGAAAAAAATATTTCCTAAAATTGTTATTCTAATTCATTCCATATAATTTTACACAATGGTTTTAATATTCATAAAAATTATCAATATTTCATTCTACATATGTCACTATTTGGTAGAAGTTCTATTTTATACTTTGAGAATGCTACCAAAAACAATAATCATAAAATGGTAAAAAAAATAATAAATTTTTTTAGTGTGACATTGTATAAATATTAATAAACTTCATCTTAAAATTTTGACCCATATAATCAATTTTGTTACATAAGGAACCCAAAACTAGTTATACACTACTAGATTATAGTGGATTAGATTTATATATATAATAAATAATTTTAAGAATATTATATAGTGAACTAACTAATTCCTAATAACATATAAAATTCTACTAAGGTAATAAGATAATGATGCATAATAAATAATTTCCCACAATGGTTAATGATAATTTATTTTATATTTATATCTAAATTTATTATTATTTATAGCTCAATATATAGTAGATGGTGAATTCATAAATTACATAAGAATCACAAAATAATAGAATGAACACACACTATCAGATTTATTAGTTTAAGTTTCATGTGATTTTTTCTAACGGTTAATGGTGATAATTTTACAATAAGTTGCATGGAATGGTAATTTTTCATGAAATGGTGAAGAACTCATTTTTACATGAATTATGAATATTATATAGTCTCTTTGTTTCCATATTAGTTTTGAGTTTAGTTATCATCACATCCAGACTTATAGAATTTACCTATCAATTTATTGAAACTTCTTCCATTCAGAGACATAATTTTTTGTGTTTTAGATAACTTAATCATTATTACATATTCATATTCAAGCCAATATATTCCCTAAGATCATATCATTTTATTAAGTAGTTTCTTTTAATATTAAACTATGTTCACATTATTAATTATATATCATGGAATTTGGTATGTCACAATCATAATGGTTTACACTGTAAATCACATTCTAATGGGTTTGTCATTAATGAAATCCCTCCATAGTATATATCAAAGATGATTGCATATATGTTAATCTATTTATAAATACAATTGAGTTGACATGGGTGATGAAAAATTAATAATATAAAGGAATTATCATAAATTGAAAAACTGTATAGTTCCAAAAATATAACACTATTCCATTATCATTACATTTTTCTATAATTCCTTTTGTTTATCAAAAATTCATCTCAAAATATCCTATGTAAAATTATATTTGTTAAAATATTAATTCTATGCGTAATCCATAAAAATAAGGATCTGAAATGGTAATGATGTTTCAAAAAATATAATGATACCAATAATCATTTAGATCTATGATAAAAATGAAGTCATATTATTTATCTAGGAATAAACATATAAATTAATATATACCGTAACCCAGTAGTTTCTATGTCTTAGAAGATATTTTCCATTGTCACATTTTTTTTGTTATCCAATATAAACTTATTCCCATCCATAACATTCCTTTATATTAAAAATTTTACTAACAAAATAATATCAACCAAGAGTGTCAAGAATAGTGTGTAGACATAGTTTCATTCACCATTTTCTATGAATAAGATAGGGTAAATCCACTATTATTATTATTAGAGGTGACTACCCCTTAGGGATTGTTTTCTATAACCATGTTCAGTTTTAAAAATCTTGTCATAGATGTATATTTAGGAGAACAATATATTATATACATTTCCAATGTATCATGGTTATTTTAATACAAAGAAAAATTCCTTTTGGATTTGAAAATGATATATTACCATAATACCAAAATAAATAATGCATTATTACATAGACATTAAATTATATACCATATAATGGGTTATTTATTCCGTAGAAATTATGATAAACATGTTACACAGTGATATTTTTTGAAATATTATTTTCCAAATAAATTAACCCATTTATATTGATTGAATTAAAAAAATGGCTTTATCTTGTATTAGAATAATAATTGAGTTTATGTTTGAGTACATGAAACATTAACTGTATATTTTGATACATGGAACAATGATTTTAAAAAAAGTAACGTACAATTATGAACTTATTATTTAATTTTATAGTTTTCAACTAGATAATTAAATAGAAGTTATTCATATAATTAACTATATTATGAAAATATATAATTAGAAAATTTCTATTGGTTGAATTATTTATGGATCAAGTAAATATAAATTAAAATAACAAAATTTTGAAAACAAAAGAAATTTAGTTTTTGAAAATAATTATTATCTACAAAAACATGATTTAGCTCATAAAATTTAACAAAAACATATATTGGATTATTTTTATTTAGGTTATCTTCAATAATGTCATTAAATAATTTTAATATTATATAATTTTATTTTAATTTATGATAATATAATAAATAATTATTATGCATAAAAACATTATTTTTCTAAAAATTAGTTCTATATAATTTAGTGTGCTAATTTAAAAAATTTTTATTATACATGTAGAAACATATCTGAACATTATGATTAAAAAAATTTCTATGAAACTGAAATATTTTCTATATGATATTTGTTTATAATTTTATGAAAATATAAAACAATAGTGAAAAATATAGAGTTTTATTAAAAATCATAATTTTCATTAAAAAAATTAAAGAGATAAATTATATTTTAATATATATTTACTATTTAAATTAGATATATAATATAGCTATTAATTAATTTTTTATCATTGAAATCAATTTTATATCAAATATTTAATGAGCTAGATTAATATTTTTCATAAATTTTATGTTGATAACCTCTTTTTTTCATTTTAGGTGGATTAATATGAAATTAAATTTATCAAAATATTTGAATGGAATTTGGTTATATTGACACAATAAATTCTAAACCAAATAAATTATATTTGTTAAAAATTTATGAATTTTTTTTACTACTATAAATTTTAAAAAAGGAAAAAAATTATTTACTATGATTAAGAAAAAAACAAGAATATCATGATATTTCAATAAATATTTTTAGGTAAAATGAAATATAAAAATTGTTAAAATAAAATTTATTATAATATATATCCCTTATCATAAATATATTTCTGTAATGATAAAAATTTGAGCATCATCACATATTAATAACATGGGAAATCTATTTTAAAAAAAAAATTAGAAGTCTACCACACTCATCACTTATAAAAGGTCCCCCTCTCCTCTCTTATTTACACATAATGAAATAATGGGATTATAAAATAACTAAATATATATAATTCATAAATAAACTAGTAATTATATATAGCATATTTTTTTCTTAGGTCCTTTTTATGATTCAATTTGATGGAAACTAAATTGTTTTTCATTTTTTGATGTAACATCCTTAACCGAGCGTATAATTTTATTTATTATTCAACCTCCATTTATTTTAATAATACATTATGATATAATATAATCAGTTTGTTAATAATAAATATATATTTTTATGTTATACTCACTACCTAAATTTTTATATCCTTTCATCGGATGGGATTCAAATTCATCATTTGTTTGTCTTGCGGATTACCGCCTTGTGAACCATTGTTAATCATTTTTTATCACTACCTTTAACTATATGATATATTGTCTGATTTATTTTTTATTTATTATATATATGATATTTTTTATTTTTATTTAATTATAATACCACATATAACTTTTTACCTCTAAATCTATTTAAAAATAAAAACACTGATTGTGTGCATGGATCGCTACACCCCTTGAACATATTTGGTATGGTTTTTATTAATATTTTAATTTAATGAAAATAAAATTAATTTAATTTAATTTATAATATATTTTTAACTTAAATATACTTATTTAATAATAATACCCAATAATCCTTCTCACATTCTATTCCATGGTTTATTTGATATCATCATTCGTGTGTATGACATGCTACTTCATTGTGAGGCGATTGGATTAAACATTCACTAACATTTATCAAGGGTGGTAATTTAGATATATTTTAGGAATATATGTAAAATATGGGAATAAGATGTTATTATAAAATGTTATTTTATTAATTGATTTTATTTCAATACATTACCTAAATAATGGAAATAATGTTTATGTTTATGTATGAAATATTGTCTTCAGAAATAGTATATTTATTTTTATTAATGTAACATTTTCATATTAATATAATAAACATATACTTAATTTATATTATATATAAATCATGTTGAAAATATTTTTTTATGGAACCATGTTGAAATTATTGTGATGAAAAATACCAAATCAATACATACATGATAAATAATGATGTTATTATCCGAAATGTAATTTTAATACTGAATTATTATGAAATGGGTACTTAAAGTTCCTATATAGAACATTTTTTAAATATAAATGATTATTTTTCTACAAGGTATGTATTGTATATTTATAATTACTATATTGGTTGACCAAATTAGTAGGAAGTAAGTTGAGACATTCAAAGAGGGATTTCAATATAAATTTTATATATTTTGAAACACAATACCTAATCACATCATAATAATTTTTTTATGAATCCCATGAATTAATATTTTGATAAATCAATGGAATTTTTTTAGAATTCCATATTCATTATGTGATATATGTTTTGTGGTGTATAATATTCTGAATATAACCGAGAATTAATGGATTTTTATCTCAACATTTATTATTATAGACATATATAATGTTATTATAATGCAATATTTTATGAGGAATTGATAATTAAAATTTTAAATAAAATGTCATGAATTTTTCTATTATCAGGATATATTTCTTTTCTATGGTTAATAATTCTTGAAGATTATGTTTCAATGTCATTAATGTGGTATGAGATTTATGATAAAATCTCTTCATTTAACAACATAGTAAATGAATTTATGTCTAATGATGATATATTTATATACATATCATAATTGAATAATGTAATTTTTTATACTGTGGTTATTATACATAAAAAAATTATTTACATTCAATTTCCTCCATTAAAATAATAAATAATGAAAATGTATTAAAAAACATTTTTATTTAGTTCATCGGTTGAAACGAAATTTCGTTTCATATCCCTATTTTCTAAAATTGTATTGAAAAATTTATAATGTACAACCATGTCACATCCCTTAAGTTATTCATCATAATTCATTTTTAGTTTCAATTTTTCTTTATGTTCATCAAGTGCTTCTATATAATTGATACACATTCATGGGTAAAATGAACAATATTTTTGGGATGCATATATTATTAAATTAAATTATGTTCATGTATAATTTTATCAAATGAAGTACTTGGTTACTCCCATGTTTGTAGATCACCATATTTGGTTACATTTGTATAAACTTTTTTCTATTTGTTTTTTGTGGGGAAATTTAATGTTTTGTGAATTTTTGATATTGTGAAAGGCATAAAATCCTGTAATGTGTCCACATTGGGTATTGGTTATTGGGAATATTTCATGATATGGTTTAGGGAATGAAATATTTACATGTAATTAATTTGTTTTAATATCATATGTTGGTCACTAGAGTGATTCCATAAATTGATTCATGTAGTGATGGGTTTATATGTTACATATGGGTTTACTATCATATAATGGTAGAAATAATTAGTTTTTCTAAGGTTTATGGTTTTAGAATCATTTAAATTTAATAAATTAGTCACCATGGAAGGATTCATGAAATATAATTTTTAATTTATAGGTTTTTTATGAAATTATATACTTATAATCATTTAATTCCGTATTTATGCTCCCTTATATTGGATGAAGATCTCCCATTATATTTTGAAAATATATTCTCTTTCAAGATTATTCAATATGTGATTAATAATCATTGTGGTTGCTGATTGTATCATCATTTGGGAATGCTTATATTTATTCCCTAGATTTGGTTATGTTTATCATATTGGTTGTTATACTATATCAGATTCATTATCAGTTAATTTTTTTATCGATCCATTTTTGTTTCATTTCAGTACATGTCTTGTGAATTTCAATATACAGTTTGTTGAACTCTTTTTTCGAAGTAGGTTTGTGTTCCATAATTATTGAGGTAGTGGATCTATGAAGGAGTTTCTAATTCATGAATTGGTTTGTGTTATCATATATATGGATTTTATAATTTAAAACTGTTATTAATTAATTATTATAATCATTTTTGAAATAGTTTTAATCAAATATTTTACATCAAGATGTTGAGTCCAATTGGAAAATGGCATCTATGAACCTATTGATTATGGTGCCACTGTGGATTAATTTTTTGATATGTACACACATTAATACACTAAATTCATATAGCAACCATCATAGGACAGATTTTGTATTATATTATTTCTTATAATTCTTCCCCTAGGATGAGGACCAAAAGGCATACATTGTATTTTATATGAATTTAATTACATGAATGATTATTTAATTTATATTTTATTACGTGTTTAATTTACTTAATATACATTAATACGAAATATATTCATATTTTTTTAAATATTTTTTGAATTTATAGAAAATGAAGAGATTTTTTATGAATGGTTTAATTTAGGAATGTTTTTGTACATGTTGGATTTATGTTTGAGAAAGAACATTCACATTCATGATATTATAACGCATGTAGGTTCATTTACGGTATCCAATGGGTCATTTCTATCACAACATAATTTCACTTTTAGATATTTATTGACTTTATTTGGTAGTCCTTATAGAGATTCAATGACATCATATAAAATGATGAGTTCCCTGGTTAATTTATTTCATTCATAAATGGATGGTTTAATGTTAAATGTTTTCACATATTGTCTTATTGGTCTTGTCAATACATTCAATTTTAGATATTATTTTTTATCTTAATATATAAGTATTATTTTATATTTTAAAAAAATCTTCTATTATTATGTCTGTTTTTGTTAAACTAACGATATTTTATCAATTATATTTTTTATACATCTCCATGTGACATCCATATGGAATTAATAGCTTAGTTTAACCATATTGGTTCAATAAAAATTTATATGATTGAGAAGCTCAACCTAAAATGTGTTAACACCAACTATGTGACATTTTTATAAATTATTGGTAATGATTTAGGGAAACAATAATTGACTTTGTTAGTCTATGATGGTTTTTACTATGTCAATTTTGAATATAATGTTGAGATTCCTGGGGTATTTGTAATTTTTTTACTAGGTTTTATACATTTTAATGGATTCTATATGAATGAAATATATAATTTGATTACATAAATGTATGTTTCATTCATATGGTTTCATAATTTCTCAATGAATTATTAATTTATTTAGGGTATTATTGTTTTAAATATATTTGGTCAATACATAATATTGTCATATGGTTTTTGACTCATCACAT
Source organism: Viscum album (assembly GCA_963277665.1). Classification (NCBI taxonomy): domain Eukaryota; kingdom Viridiplantae; phylum Streptophyta; class Magnoliopsida; order Santalales; family Viscaceae; genus Viscum; species Viscum album. The sequence goes on from OY728135.1 coordinate 2,029,811,409, forward strand.
GAGTTATTTATTTTCTAATAACTATTATAATTTTTCTTTTAGAAGTGATATTTCAAATCTATGAGAGAAATATGTGAGACTAGTTATTCTAAAAATACATATATTGGATACTTATTTTGTAGAAATAGTAATACACACTATTTGATCTACGCCTCAATTAGGTACTGGGAACTAGACATAAGAATTAGATCATGACTCAAAATGTAGAGTGTCAAATACTCCTACCTTACGAGGTGACAACGTAAAATATGAATAAAATAATTTGATAAATATATTGATATGATATTTAGAATTCTTAATATTCTTAAGGAATATATCTTAGGATTATTCATTTATGACATTAAAGGAATGAGAAAGTGATGTTGGGACTCTATTGTGATACTATGTTTCTTGAGTATTTTACATATTCATCATTTATAATGATATTAAACAAGTTTTTTAATATTAGGAATATTGTGAAGTGAAAAACTAATTTTTTTACATGGGATGTAGGAGACAATACCATTTTAGATTATTCTATTTATATTTCAGAGTCAAGGCATGTAGAAAATTATCTTCCCACTAATTAGTATAAAAAGAATATATGTTTTTAGAGTATAATATATACATATATTTGGTTGATGTTGATTCTTATGTGCCATTTCACCATCATGTATGTGGTTGATAACTAAAATTTATCATAGGATAACGTAAATACAAAAACACTTATTTCAGGAGCATCAGTTGGTAACGTTAGGATTTGATGTGTATCTAATTTATATAAATAAGATGAAAAAATTTATTTGGTTTTATTTATAACTTCTTTTGAGGAATTTATCTGAACCAGTATTGGTGTATTTTTTGGAAAATATATCTAAATAAGTCATTTCAGTCATTGTAATTACACATGTATTTTGGTTGTATAATGATTCGACTAGTGATCGTATGTTGGTTATGGAGCTTCAATGGGTGGTGGGACTTACAGTCAAGCTATGGGAAATGTTCATGTGGCTAAGAATGATTGGGGAGGATGTTGGACATGGCGTATTTGTAGAAAGATATTATCTATAAATATATTGTGTATTGGAAGTTATTATTATAGGTAAAATTGTTTTATAGGTAAAATGTTTTTAGTTGTAAAATTTTGGATTCATCATTTATGAAGGAGGTATAAATAAGGATTCATATGTTTTTCATGCTGGGTGAGGATAGATAACCCAGATGTTGAGTGGGACATCATAGTTCTTGATCATGACATCTTCTAATTTGTTTTCATCATGGATTAGTGGATATGTTTTTAAGAACATGTATTAATTTATTATTTTTAAAATTTAGTTCATATATTTCTATGGGGTTACTCAGGATTTTCTAGATGAGTGGAAGAGTAGATCATGAAGGGAGATGTATTTTGTTCCTTATGATTGTGTAAATTCATTCCATTTGTCAGATATGAATCTCGAAGGCTTTAATCATTGATTAAGTTGTTTTATTAATATGTTTGTCTGTATATTCCCTTTAATATTTATGGATTATTTTTATAGATTAACAAAATAGAGAGAGGTCAAAAACTCTATGAAAATCCTCCACAGTAAAATTCCCATTTATTTTGTATGTTAGCACACATTTCATGGTGATTCACAACAAAAAATGATATATCTTTTGGATGTCAAGGCTAATGTATCTATTCATCATAGTGTGTCACCATAGGCCACACATATTCTCTTTTTCAAGAATCCAGATGGGAGCCTCTGATATCATTCTGATTATTAAATGTTACATCATTAGAGAATAAATATCAATCATCAAATACCCCAAATTTATGATATCATTTATCATCTTATACTTGATAATTGTTTTTAAAATATTTTATTGGTTCAGGGGACCATCAACTGAGAGTTTTGGAATAGTAAAAATATAAAACAAGGATTTTGATATTATATGATCATTTCATGTGTTTGGATATTTCATTGAAACTATCTTATTCTATTTTATTGTATATGTATTTAATGAAACAAATATATTATCAAATCAAGGTATCTATTGTTGTGGTATTAATAGATGGAATTTTTAACTCTAAGATATAAAAGGGGAACCTAGACCATCTAGAAAAATTTCTGAGAACATTTATGGAAAATAATTTTTATCATAAGAAGTGAATTATTTGGTTTTTGAATCAATAATTAAGTATCATAGGAAATTTTATATATAATAGGGGAGTCTATGTGGATTGATAAATGGTACATCCAATTATTTCTTTAGAGTCTCACACATTTTTTTTTTGTTAAATTAAACTTCATGGGGTTTGAACCATTTGGGGTTACTTTTTTGATATTGACGTACTATGTCGTAATGAGATATTATTTTCAAAAAAAAAACATTACTAGTTTTGGATTCATTGATATATATTACATATTAATATAGCCTATGAACCAAATGGGTTTCTTTACATTTTATACTAGTTTTATTGCATGGTGGTTTATTTTAAGGATACTTTATCACAAGTTTAATTTAGTTGTTTTTATTTAGTAACTCATATATTCATGTATTGTGATTTTGTAGGATATTATTGAAGGTAAAATATATTTTTAATGATTTTATTATTTAAGAGTAATTCATTATAAAATTAATTTTTTAAAGCCAATATCATTTATACGTTGTATTAGATAATTATTAGCTAGGTAACAATATATGTGGTTGAATTGAGTTATTAAGAATGTTTTTGAGAATATATGACATCCCTAATAACTGTTTGTATATTAAATATTAAATATTAATATTATTTTAATTAGAAATTATTATATGGAAAAAATTAAGTTGAAAATAAATATTCTTTTTGGTCCATGGAAATTAAATCCCCTAGTCTACTTCACCAACTCTACCACTCAAGCATGGTGATTATTACCAATCAACCATTTTACCATGGTATCCAATATATGTGAGCTTAGATATCACTTAATAAATGGTTCTAATATGATTCATCCAGAATCTATTTTTACATGTCCTACCCATGGTGTTTAGGAAAATCATATTCATAGAGAATACATGCTATAAAAGAGATACATGATTTGAGTCTCATTTTTGCGACACAGTTGAAAGTGGAAACTAACAATAGATAATGATTAATCTTGTGAAAAGATATACATGAAGTGTAGATCAAGATTATCATTATTATAGTAGAAATATAAGATAATATTCTCACTAAAAAAATAGATTCTCGATATGTATACCACTTCAACATTTGATAAGGGAGATAAAAACCATCCTTAATTTTTCCTGTTAATTTGAATCTTTTTTTTTTGAGTTTTAACTAACTATTAAAGTCATAAGATGTTTAAAAATAAATTATATATTAATTATAATGGTTAAATGATACAGTAAGAGATTCTGATAAGATATGTAACAAAAATTGTGTATCCATTCATTCAAGATATATAATTTCTTTTGTAGTTGCATCATATGAGATTTTATGATTTTTTGAATTTTTTTTATTCATGAAATGTTTTTTACATTCCAATATTTCCTAAATTTGATAATTACATATTATAAAATAAAACGGAATGAAATGTCATTCCATGAGATTATTAAGGTAATTATACAGGTATGTAAAATAAAAAAATCATAGTATATCTACTAAACATATTTTGTTTCCATTTAATATCATATATAAGAAAATATAACTTATCTAATGAATATATTTAAATTAAACTAAGTTTAAGAATATTATTTAGTATAAGCTAAATTCATATTTTCCTCAAATTATTTTTTCTAATGGATATTATTCTCCAATAAATAATGAATTTTCATATTCCATTTCTGACTAAAAAATATTTATCATTTAACTCAATCGAGCATCGTAAGATAAAATCATTAATGATGAATTATGTTTCTAAAAAATGAATATTTTTTTTGTATCTCCATTGATAATATAAATTAATACCATTATATAATCACAATTGCACATAACATAAAATAATTATTATTTAAAAAACAAAACATTAATTTTATAATAAAAGAAACTTTTTTTTGGAGTGATTAAAACAAATGAAGTGAATATATATTATAACACTATATTATTTACAACAATATCTCAGTTATGATTTTAAAAAAAACCTATACAAAGGGAAAAATCATTGATTATATTTTTCAATTTTGAATAGATTATTTTTTTCATTACTATCATTGAAAACAACAAATTTTTCTCTCCCTTTTTAAATAAGAATAAATATTGAAATAGATGAGAAATTTGGTATTTTCATTTTCTCCTCCCATTTCCTGTTATATAAAAAAGAGGTGTAAATAAATATATATATATATATAACATATATATTATTTAACATAACATATATTATGAAGAAAATTGAGTTCATAATGAAATATTAATGTAAAAGATAATATAACTAAAAAATGAATGGAAATTTTGATATTGAATCATAAACTAGTTAATGTTATATTTCAAATATTTATTATGATCAAATTGATTATGAAAAATATAAAGTAATATATTTCATGTAAATGCATAAGGTTAGATGCCAAAACCATGAAAAATAATTGTTAATGTAAACTTATTGAGATAATTAATTCCACCAAAACATTTCAATAATTAAATTTTTTATAGTCCCCATAAACCATGAAACCAATCTTCATGAATGAGAATATAGGATGAGTATAAACCATTACTCTAAAACCAGTATTTTATATTTGATTTCTTAAATAAGAGTTGTTGGATATGAGGTAACAACAATGATGCCAATAGAGTGGCATCTGTAGTTCCAATAATATTGTCTAACATCAATGAGGATGAACCATGATCAGGTAAATTTTCATGTGAAAACATAAAATCTATCAACTATATATTGTTACCTTCTTATTATTCCCTCCCCAAATCATAGTAATATGCATGAGTAAAGATATGTTTAAAGAATTTTTCAATTAAAAAAAAGGTTTATCTTTAGAAAACCATTTGTAATCCTCTAAAAGATCAAAATATTATCCAAGACACTGATATATTTGCGGATATGTATCATAAATCCTCATTCTATGTACACTTATACCACGTATTTGAAAAGATATTATACATAAGCATCAATCATTTTGACAAATTCATTCTTAAAATAATCTAGGATATTTTTGAAACAATTCTAAAACGTCAAATAATATTATACAAAAAAATTATCGAATTATTCTTTTTTAGTTTAAATAGTTATAAAGTACCCTAAAACTGAATTTTTATAAATAGCATCCCCATGAAAAAGAAAATTTCCTTATACATGGAGGGTTTACATATTTTAGTGGATTATAAAAACTCATAAATCTCTATATCATCCCCAATAGATATATTCTATATGATATATCTAACTACGATTTCATGGGGGTCTCCTAGTTTTTTCTCTATATCACAATTTTTTTTGTCGTTAACTAATACCATTTATAATGGAGTGTTAGTGAAACATACTTCTTTAATAAATTAGTGGTTATTTTAATAAGTCTGTAAAATTTTCATGTATATATTTGATCAATTTTTTTTAGAACCGTCAACTACTTTCTTTATTGAAAATAGAAATCCTATGACTTCATCAAAAACTATTTTTCGAAAATTTACACATACTTCAGTTATAATAACATCAATACAAAAATAATAAATCATTACAGTTATAGATACTAAAAGTTAATATAATTACATTATTTTTTGTTCAACATATAAACTAATATTATTAACCATTGGAGGCCAATATAAGTAATTTTCCATCACAAACTATACTAATAATGTTAATTCATAATCATCAGCTATATATTCGATATTCTCACATAGTTTACTTATCATGAGATGTGATCCAGATACATGAGCTCTTGGAGACTTGAATTAAGATTCAATTCGTGAGATACTCCATTGAGTCCATTAATAAATAGTTTTTCCAACATTATCCCATTCTTAATTTCATATTTATATTTGGGGGGGGGTGGTAAATAATTTCTTTTTGAACATAAATACTATTTTTTTGAGCTCAGTGTCATTATATTACTTTTTTACTATGTACATATGAAAAAATTGTTGTGAAATTATTATATGTGTTCTTTATTCGGCTGTTCTCTCTAATTTTTTACGGTGAGACTATATGTGAGAAGGTTTCAGTGTTAACCAGATATATATTTTCATTTCTTGATTAATTGGGAAAATTTTTGTGACAACCCTTGTTATATATTCATTTGGGTCTTGTATTGGTGGGTTGGTAGTAGCTATGGGGTGATTTCCTAAAACACCAGTTGTGGTATTCAAAAAAAGACCAATATGGATTCGTCTCCTTAAATTTTCATCATATTTATCGTTATAATCGCTATTTGTTATTTCAAAATGTAGAGATTATTCTTATACTACTATTGGTGTCTTATCCAAAATAAAATAGCCCCTGAATCTAGACTAAGAACATTTCAGGCATCCAAAAATAACGTAGTAACATTTTCAATGAAAAATAAATATAAACGACATCTTTCATTAATAAATTGTATTCAAAATTGTGAAACCATTACATGTAGTCGTATCCATGATATCAAAAACAAATTCAGCACCCTAAAATACAAGAGATACGATTAAACCATATTGGTACAAATTTAGAGACAAGATTTAATGGTGGAAATTATATCACATGATTTATCATGATAGAATTATGGGTTATTCATAAATTTGAAAATAAATATTTGAAACATCTTTTAATATAATTATCTCAAACTCACTATTTTCGTTCCATAATAAAGGAACATGACCAAATGTTTTCATTTGTGATCTAGGATAATTACATATTTTTATCAATCAAATCATAGAAAAAAATGAAAATTCACTATTTCTATAAAACTGAGTCCAAATATATGTGATATGGATGTGTATAATAAGGGTAATCTCTCATGTGGAACATTCCAAATTTCAGATACCTCATTGAAGATCTGCGATAGCACATTCTGATTTTTATTTAATGTATTAATGTCTTTATTTTCTCCGAAATGAAACACAATTTCTTCCCATAATGTATGAAAATAAATCTTGAACACTTCATAATTTCATGATGAATCATTAATTTCTTCAAATCCATGTTTATTTAAAGTATTCTTTAACATCATATAGTATTTTTCCAACTATTTGAAATCAATACCTCTTACACATAAAACATTTCATGATATTCTTTGATGTTTTTATCTTTATATATAAAAAATATCATATCCTTTAATTTTTTTCAATATTGAATAAGGTGGAGGAATTGGAAGTTTGAGAGTATATTGTTAGAATGTTCGGAGTAGTGAAAATAAGTGACAAAAGTGATTGTGAGTCATTTCATGTATAGACACGGTAGTCTAAAATTTTTTTGATATAAATCATGGGGCGTCATTATAATTATAGGGTACTTATAGAAAAATATACGTGATCTGACCTATTGTATATGATCATTATTTGAAAATGTGGTGTAGGAAAATATTTTAATAAAGCATGTAATGTGATTAGTTTATAAAAAAATATGAAATAATGTATTACATGGTAAAATTAAACATCCCTGATTCATATTTAATAAAATCAAATATGTTTGTAGATAAGGTTTTAGTATTGATGTATGCTAACATTTTCCTATGAAAATAATTTTTTATAGATATATCATTATTTATTGTGTGATCTCTTAAGAAAAAGTGTTTTAAACAGGGTGATTTAATTTTTAATAGTTCATTGTATTTTATGAGATGTCATAATTAATAGTGTTATCACATCTGATTGAAACAAGATAAAGTCAAATCCAAAACCTATTAATGTGTGTTTCATCCACATCACCTGTGAAAAAAAATTATAATATAAATATATTTAGCTTCAGTAATTGATACTTCTACAAAATGATTCATTTTCACATACCATGATATATGATATTTACCAGGAATATAAAAATATCATAATATGAGTTTACTATATAATAAACATATCGAAAAATCTTCATACATCTAAGAAATTATATTAAAATCAATGGTTTGTTTAAATAAGTGATAGTGTTAATGTTCATTATAAATATCTAAATATATTTTCACTTGATTTTAATTGATTTATTTAAGATTATATTATAATCTTTCAGAAATACATACAAAAAAACGGATGTCTATTATACTTACATAAAAGTAAAGAATACCTCTAATGATTCTTCTAAAAAACATCTTGTAACTTGGTTTTCATGTTTCATCCTTTGTCATTTTTGATATTATATCAAAGAGGAGTTGAGTAAGATTGACAATTTTCATGTCCGGGCATCTCACGAAAGTCATGAATGTATATTATTTGATTAAAAATATTTTTGAAATCATTATGATAAAAATCAATTTGTAGAAAATATTTTAGTTCTGTAATCATTCTCATTTAAATTTCATTTTGATAAAATTCCAAAACTCATTTGATAAATTATTATTTGTTGAACCTAAAATAACATCATTTAAATATATTTAATGTATTAAAATATCAAATAAATATGTCTTCTTAAATAATGTTGGAACTTCTATTCCATCTATAAATCTATTTTATATTAGGAAAGGGATTAGTATATCATAACATTCCCCTAGAAATTATTTATGACCATAAAGAGAGCTGGTATGTTTGTACACATTGTTATGAAAATTTGTATCCTCAAAACCTATAGTTTTAATTATGTAAAAATACTCATTTAAAAACAAATTTAAAATAGATAGTATTCATTTATTTGATATCATTTTGAATTCATATCAGTAACTTATTATTTAAGAATTCCATTATATCATGATCTGGATACTAGAGAAATGGTTTTTTTATAATCTAATGTTTATTCATTATTATATCCTTTGGAAACCTATTGAGAATTTATTTAATAATTCCCAAATTTTTATCTTTATTATATCTATTCCCCCATTTATTTCTAATTACATGATATTTTGATGTTATTTCATCAAATTACCATACTATATTTTGTGTAAATTGAGTCAACACTTATTCAATTTCACCATTAAAACATAACTCTAATAAGGATTATTATAGGTTTAGGTTATAGTTGGTATAAAAAAGAAGGTAATTAGACTAACATCCCAATATATCATTTTTTTTCATGCTCATTCATCTATGTTTCCTTTAATAATTTTAATAGATGGTTTTTATGGTTTCAGGTTGTTCCAGGAAATACACATTATTGTTTTCATGTGTCTATATTTGTGAAATTATGTTTATGTTAATCATGGACCATATAATTATCCTCTTACCATTAAATATATTTTTATATGACATATTTTATTCTACACCATTTTGATCAAAATTTGAATAATTTTTTGAAAAAAAGCATAACTTTCATCAGATATCATACGAGATGATTAGATAACATTACATGTTCTTTTGTTGAAAACTCAATAATATTTTGATTTAGTTGAGAATCATAGGATACTACCTTCACTTGTAATTGGATTGAAAATTACAGGATTATCAATGGTGTTCGATATGTAAACATTATAAACCAATACATTATTGTATCCTACTTGGGTCTTCAATGATTCTATAAATCATAGGCTATTTTATAAAAAATTGGTTATATTTGTACTTACTTAATGATATAAAACACTTTGTTAAAATAACCATCCTAGAAATTAGAGGGAATTATATATTAACATAACATAGTTATGGAATATTCATGCAATGTTAGATTTCTACTTTTGACTACACCAATATCTTAAGGTGTCTTAGTGTAGGAAATGATGTTTAATTCATGGTTTTGAGGTATAAGATTTATATTTATGTTTTTATAAAGTAAACACAATGGTAATAACAAAGAGACATTATTTTTACATCTTCTTTTTTGTTTTATACATGTTTTCAAAATTTGAATAAAATTTTATAGGCTTCACAATTATGACATGAAATGTACACTAATGAAAATCTTGAAAAATAATTAGCTAAAACATTCTATTTGACATTCCAATGAGAAATGTTGTTCACGTTGTTCCGAAAAAATCCATATAGATTTTCTCAAGAGGGGTATAATTAGAAACTTATTTAATTGAATTGAATTATATCTTATAATGCTTTCCCATTATGGAATTCATCGCACTGTTTCTATTTATAAAGTGTAATATTATGTATGTCATAATTGTTTTAGGAATTTAAATCATAAATTGAAAATTATGATTTATAAGACTTCTATAGCAAATCAATGATTCAACAACATTAGTATTTAAACAGTTTAAAATTTTTACGTATCAATTTATAGTCTAATGTGTAATTGTTGTCAATTTAGGGTTCTTTAAAGATGATACATTTATCATTAAAAAGCATTTATTGCTAGAAAAATAAACAATATAACAATCATCACAAATTTTTGAGAAAATTATTATTTGGTGGTTCAATCCATCAATGTAAAGTACCATATTGATAATAATAGACTGCGGATTTCCAATAAATACAATTCTACCAATCATTGCATTTTTATTATCTCCAAATGAGAAATATCATCCTTCTAATTTGTATAAATAATGAACGTCGTGGTAATTTCATGTAAAATTCCATAAACATCAACTATCATTGAAACATTATTCAAAACTGTTCATATTACTTGTTTCCAAAAATGACAAATCATAAAACATATTTTTTGGAACCATAATACGTTTTTTCCCGATTATGTTTCCTATAAGATATATTGGCATCAAACCATACATTTATTTTCCTTAAAATTGGTTGTCTATTCTGGTAATTCTATTGAATTCTTATTATTTTATTATTACATGTTGATGAATTTCAATTGACCAATATTATAAAAAAACTCCCATTTTACATCCATGATGATAGAAAACTCTATGATGATATTTTTTTCATAGGTGGTAACAATTGATTTTCTATGAATATTATAAATTTAAATGGGGATAAAAATTAATTTTTATCTTTCTATTATAGTTATATTATAGAATCTTGCTTAAATTATATCATCCTCCTTCGAAAATTCTTTCAAAATTATCAAAATTTGGAACTAACATTGATTGTTTTTCAACTAATTTGATTTGTTCATTATTAATGATAGAATATTTTTTGGCTAATTTTTCTTGTCTCAAATATTATAGTTAATATTTTTCTCATCAACAAATTTTTTTATAAAATATGATTTGGTGTTTTTTGATATCATACATAATTTACAACATGATATAATATTGATTTAATTATTCAAATTAGAATTCATAATTATCTTATTTAAGTTAACACTTTGAAGATTAATAGAAATTTACATCATCTGATTGTGACATAAACCATATATTGTATTTTTTTTGATTATCGCTTCATCAACTTATTCTAATGAAATTAATTCACTAGAATGTTCTAAATTATTCCATGTATCATTCATAGTAATATTAGACTTCTTATATCGATTATTTAAGTATATCCAATATATATTATTTATTATTTGTTGGAATGTTCGGCAAAATGTTCTTATACATTTGAATTCATAACATCTGATCTCTTAAATTTCTCAACATGCTTTTTGTGATTTTTGATGGGTCTTTAGAATCCCCATCTCTAGTAATATAATTTTTTTTAACTATCATGAAAATTGATAAATCTCATCATTTCATTCATCATTTCATTCGGTTGATTCATCTTCAAATTGTTCATAAATTTGTGTACTTTTCCAAATTATATCATGATTATAAGTAGGTACATTCAAGGATTCATTTACAACTATAGATCATATTCAGAATCCCATGAGTAGTTTTCATTTAATCTACCTAAATCATGAATTTTCTAAAAATATATTTTATTTTAAGGTTTTTTACTTCTATAGAATGTTCGCTGCTAACATTCCACTTTAAATAGGTGGTCGTACTCAAAGGACTTCCATTCATGTTTTTTCTTAGTGATATGTGTTCCTAGAGCCAAAATATTTTTCATGAACTAAGTGAGTCCTCTATTTAGTTTATTAATACTCACTACTTTGACATAATTGAAAGTATAAAAACAATGCATGATTGTACCATATATAAGATATTAAAATCATAATTTTATTAAAATACTTCTATTATGGATATCCAATTTTCATGTCTTGTCTATCATTGAGAAATTCTATTGAATTCATCTTTTAAAAACTCAAAAATAATATAATTCATAAAAACTGATATTAATATATAATTTTATTAATTTGTAGTAAACCATGATTAAGTTCTTATCTTATTAATTTAATATGCTTTAACTCCATTGAGATAATCATTTATAGATTTTTTTCGATAAATGATTATCCATGATTTCTAGTACACATATTTTTCAAAATTATTATACGAAGGTCTAACCATTGACATAGATTATGTTCTATAATACATAGTATCAATTTTAGGATAGATAATTTGATGTCATATTTTTACATATGTGAAAATGATCATAAAAATATCTTATAAATTTTTTTCTTGATATTGACATGCTGGATAACTCAAGAAGGGGTGCATTGAGTATGTAAATGATTCTTCGATAAAATATAACCCAACTTTTCAGGGTATGAATTTCCATCTTTATTACATAATAGTATATACATAAAAAATGAATTTATACAAAAATGAAACTAAAAAAAATTATAATGGTTTAGTGAATTGAAGTTTGTTGCTCCAATCCACCAATGCTCTACTCCTCGATCATGGTGGTTTCCACTAAATAGCCATTTTTAGGGGGATCCCAATTGGGTAGAAGAAAATTTCACGTAATATAAATATCCATGATAATTCATCGAAGATATCACATTACATTTCATATCCATGGTGTTATCCATACTCATAAAATGATGTAAAAACTCAGTAAATATATATACAAGATTTGGGGAATGTTTGGTGCACATAGATGCAATCAGATACTAATAGTAAATTAAAATTAATCTAGGGAAATGATAAATATAAATTGAATCTTAGGAATATCTTTACGAATATAGATAATGTTCATAATATTCACACAAATAAATGATTCCCTATATGTATAGATCTTCAATGTTTGACAAGGTAAAAGAAATATATATTTGATTTCCATTCGTTTTCATATTTTTTGAGTTTCAGAATAATATTCCTTTTATATGGTTTTTCAAACATAAGAATATGTTAATTCTATCACATAAATTATCTATACAGTTATTTTGATAAGATTGGAAACTAATAGTTTAAATTCATGCTTTCATATCATGGGATATCTTTAGTAGTCATATCATCAGAGATTTTCTTGTTCTCTAAAAACATTACATTCATGGAAATTTTTGTGTGGTCCGAAATTTCCACAATTAGATAATCATATTATGATATATTCAATATGTATGATAAAATTTTTCAAGTTATTAGAAAATTAATTCACATTATCTGTAATATCATATCTTCATATGATATCTGCTAATCATATTTTTCATCTTCGACATTCTTTCATGATATATGGTGACTTGTCTCGCTATGATATCAATTATTCAATGATGTTTAATAATATTATCCAATGTAATGTAATTTATTATTTTTCATAAACATATTTAACCTAGGAATATTATTCTAAAAATATTAAATTACATTCATATTCTCATTCTGATTAAAATATTATTCATGTGTAACTCCTTCGAACAACATAAGATAATACATTCTGTGATATTTTATGATTCTAAACAACTAAATTTGTTCTTTGAATCGTGTATGAAAACATACTTGAGTGCATTGTGGTAAACACATGAGCACATAGAGTTAGATAATTTCAATCTTAAACAAATATAACATTGTTATAGTATAAGAATTAATTTTTTAAAACATGAATACAAATGATGAAGATATATATTAGACCACTATGTTTGAATATAATTTTTCATTCTAGTATGAAATATTGTATAGATGATATGCTAGTATCGTACTAGGATTTTTTTTCAAAGAGTATATTTTTTACTTTTGAGTCTTATTTACCTTATTTTGTGGAATATATTGAATGTAAAGGTAAATATGTAACGTCAATTGGTCTCTTGTTCATTTGTTTCCTTTATATCAGTGTGGATTACTGGTGACAGTTGGTCACAAGGAGCCATTATAGTAATCTATATAAGTACATTTATATTTCTTCTTGATTTGATTTAGTTTCATGAATCACTATTTACGTATTTCTTCTGCATTTTACTCTGGTTTCTTATCTTCCTTTAATTATATTCAATACATATCTTATATTTTCAATATTTTATCACTGCAAGAGACGACTAACTCAGATGGATGAGTTGTCTTACGTAGGATAGTTCATTATATTTACCATTCACCAAATGAGTTCTTAAATAAATTTTTACCTATGAGAGGTTTTTTAAAAGGTTTTATAAATTTAATATTCATAAAATTGGCCAGACAATTCACATTTGACTTCAACTGAATAAAAAATATTTATTTATTAATAATGAATTAAGATTAATTTCTATATTCATTTTAATTATTTTCTGATAATATTTATTCATATTTATTCATGATTATTTTCAATGAAGAGGGTTTTAAATATGTTTTAATACGTTAATAATTTATTTTCAATGAATGATTATTCCTCAAAAAAATTCCAAATTGGTCTTTTATAGAAATTTTCCAATGATGATTAATTCATTTGATAATAGATATGAATTACTAGGGATGTGATACTATGATTGAATTCATTTTGATTATACCAATGGATTGTGGTTTTTTCATAAAATATTATTATAGAACCCATTTCACTTCCATGTGACATTAAATTAATAAATGATTATGAAAACCACATCTAGTTTCATAGATTATATATTGGTGAGGTGATGGATTTATTACTAATGAAGTTTCATATCATTGGTTTTTATTATGATAAAAAAATTTTGAAAAAATATTTCTTTTTATGGGTTTTAATATGATGAATGTATTATGATAATGTAGAAAAAAATGTGTTAATTTTATTATTTGGTATGTGGGACCGAAATATCCTTTTAATGAATTTGGTAAATACAGTTATCTGATGAGGTAACTAGGATAATAATGGATATTTATCCTAATCCAGTATCAATATTAGTAAACTATGATAGTCATGAGTGTGAAACATGACTATAGTGAAGGTTAATGGTGTTAATAAATTTAACTATGATTGGTTAGGAAATGAAACTTTAATACCAAAGAATTTATTTTATAAATTTATATGTATGTATCATATATATATCTTATATGAATGTAATGATATCATAGAATATGATCATTAATCCATTAGGATTCATTTCATATAAACATATATGATTCAGAACATAACTCATGTTTATGATCTATGATCTATAGTAGGTTTTTTGAAATGTTATTTTCTTGTTCTCAAACCCTTATTATCATTATATGAGGTTATATTATTTATATTCTATTAATAAACAAATGGTCTCAATGTTTCTTAGATTTTTATTTCATAAGTTATGAAATAAAATCACTAGTATATTTGCAAAATGATAATTATTTGGAAATAAAATTATAGGATATCATGAATATCATTAAATAAATTTAAATATTTTCTAGATTGTATTGAAAGGAATGGTAATTTAACGATCCTATAGACTTTATTTTGTGTTTTATTTAATTTATATTTTAAAATATGTAATAGATATGTATTAGATGTTGGGTAATTTACAGTTGGTAATATATTATTGTTATACTCATTATTTCATGAAATTAATTATAAAAAAGTTATTTAAATACATTGGAATATTGAAATGAATATTAATGGGGATGTGTCTTGGGATATATGCTATTACAACTGAAAACATGTGTTAATGAATTCAAAAATTTAATTAATTTTAGTAAATGATATAGCTAGTGGTTTCTAGGATGTTACAGCCCTTTTTGGAAAAAAATTTGAATTGGCTATTTCACAAAGTTATACATGGATAATTACTCTATAAAGTTAAAATTAGTCCATACTCAATTTTAACCAATTACATGGAAATTGGATTTTCCACACAAAGTGCTTGAAAATAGGAGACGATAAGATGTGGATATTCAACAATACTATTTGATAAATCAGGAAGGATTAAAATAATTTCATTTATTAACATAGTCTAACCCTTAGGCGTCATATATCGAAAACAAGTTTTCTTTATTTAGACATCCTATAAGTGATTTTTCATAATAATTTGTTTCCAACTACGAATTTGGTCTAACATGGTGCTTTTTGGTTTTAGACAATGCTTGGAAACATAATGATATGTATTAATTTATATTATCATAAAAAACTTATTAATGGTAACCAAATGTGCTGATGATTGGATTCAAGGATGTTATGATTATCATTAATCATTTATCACAAAATATTACTAACTAATTTCACATTATCTAGCTTAATGACTATAAATAGAGTATTATGATTTAGATTCTACAGTATTAATGTTCTACAGAACATGTCGCCATAATATTTAGTTTCTGACATTATGTATTTGTGTGGATGAATTCAAGGGAATATCTTAAAGGATTGAGTATATGTCTTATTTGTGGATATAATGGACACTATGTAAGTCATTTCAATGGAAAAATTAAATGTTTTGTTGACCCAATGGAATAGGATAATTGGTTCTAAAAGTAATAATTCATGCATGAATTCTATATGTTTTAAATGTAAGGTTATTATTCAAATCGATATCATAATTTAAAGATAAATAATATGATATGAAAGGTGGTATGTGTAATGGTTTTTTATTTATGATGAAAAAAATCAAAATGAAACTTTAATAGAAGGTTTTATTAATCAATAAAATGATGAAACCTTGTTAATAATTTTACAATCAAATAGAATTATTGAATTGTTTATTTTCTGTGATTCCAGAATTTTGAATTATATAAGTATTTATAGTATGAAATTATCATTATGGATGTTAATTAAAATGTTAAATGATATATATGTAATAGAGAATTAAATTAATGAAAATGAAATATATTACATAGATTAGAAAATTAATGGAAGATATCCCTTAATTTGATCAATATGATCCACTAATGAGGATTGGATTAGGAGGTTATAGATATATATAATTGACATTGTACAGTAATTCTGGCCTTGAAAATGTCTAATGATTAGTATATAAATGTGTACTATATTATAATAGATATAGCTTATATTATTTTTGGATTTATGAAAAAATAATCAATAATATAGTGGTTCATTAAATAAATGAGAATGTTTTAATGTTTTCATTATGTTATTATATTAATACTAGTTATTAAATTGTTGTATGAAAATATTTTATCAATTTATTTTTATATATAATAGATGAAATTAAATACTACTTCGTCTGATTTGGTGAATTAATGATATGATTTTTTTTTCTATTTAGTGGAATTCTGTCTAAATGTTTTTATATCAATTTTTTAGTAGACCTCTTAGAGTTTAAAAGATAAATATAAATGAAATACATTATGTTTAACATTAGATTTTATTTGATAACCTATTATACAAATATGTATTTGATAATATATTGAAAAATAAGGAATGACTTATCATTATACTATGGATCATATGATCAACTAGTGATTCATACAAAACAAAATCAATATGATTTAATTTAGTAGGATATTATGCAAAAATTGACCGAATAACAACAAAATGGTAATATTTTGCATTTAAAATGTAATGAAATCTAGTATGTAAATATATGGTCATGAAAATTCTTAATATTTACGAAAAGTTTCTTGAATTGAATCTTTATCCTATTATATTCATTTTTTATTACATTAGTGACCGTTTCCTAGAAATTTTTTATGCTTTTGTAGTTTATTATATTAACATGATTTTCATTTTGTTGTCATAATTTATTGATGTCAATCACCATCATTAGTTGTTCATTATTATTTTTAACCTTGTCTAAAAAATCAATACCAACCAGTATTTTATTTAATAGAAATATATAATTTTGTTTTTCTATATAAACATTTAACTTACATTTTTCTCTTTCCATGATAATGTATTACTAACATATCTAGGTATATGGCTTTCCCAAAACATTATTTTCAAATGTTAAACCATTTTTACCCAGAGCACATTCAAATTATCATTTCACATTTTTTTTAAGTTGAATAATGCTACAAAATAAGATTTTATTGTTTATTTTACTATCAAATATAACATTTAGACACTATTTTTTAATCTCAATGTATATTTAATGTTTTGATAAATTAAACAATTATATAAATTCCATTACATAGAACATTGAGTTCATCTCAGGATACACACAATAACCAGTTTAAACAAAACATGACATATTGTTAATACATTGTCATTAAATTATATAGTTACCACCATACCATTGGAATTGAGTTTCTGAATAAGATTATCTAAATAATTTATGTTAATTAATTACACATTTATATATAATGATATAATTTTTATCCAATTAATTTTAATTGAAAATAAAAATATTTCTAAATCAATGAAATTATATTTTAAATGAACTATTTTTAATGTGTAGAATTTAAATTTACCTCAATTAATTAAAAATTCATTATTTAATAAATAATTGTTATATAATATATATATTATATACTTAATAAAATTTCTAACAATCAAATTGTTTGTCATATAGACAAAAGATATCAATAAATCCAATTTTACACATTCAAATTTTATTTCCGAACATAATAGTTTGATCCCTTTTTTGAACCTATAGTGAAATTAATTTTTGAATAAATATTTAATTTTTTTGAATAAAGTTTCATAATTTTTATTTCAATTGTTATAATTATTTTGGAATGGTTTTTTTTATAATGTTTTTAAAAAAATTAATGAATTGTGGAAAAACATTATTTTTTAAAAAATTCCATCCACTAAATGAATATACAGAATTATTTTTATATTAATATGCTAAAAAAATAAAATTATTTTAATTATATATTTATTAATCCAATTTTGTTCATTGAGATCAATTTAATATTTAATATTGATATGAAAAGTATTCAATCTGTTGAAAGGTATCTATTGGAAAAATCACATCACGTATGTGGGAATGATTTTTAATTTAAATTTACCCTATTGTGAATTGAATTTGTAATATTATCTTAAATATTTAGAGTCTAATTAATATTAAATATTGGGAGTAACCTAATTTTTTTCGATAATTAATTGTCAAAAATAAAAAATTATTAGATTGTTTATGATGAAGAAGTATTTATCAGGGGTTAAACAAAAATGATTGGGGTAAAATTTATTAGAAAAATTCATAACATTTATTTTATATCGATGATTCTACCTTTTAATATTTATGATTCCAAAAAGGCCCTTTTTAGATCCTTGTTTCATTTTTAATGTTAGGACATCATTTTATTTCAAACAAATACATGTATGACACTCGCCCCCATTATTGAAAGATGCACACTACCTTATACACTCTAGACTTCAAAATTATATTTGCTCATCCAATGACTAAAAAATAAATTACATAATTCTCCAATATAATCTTATAATAAAAATTTTTTCTCAAAAAATGATCATATGAATTGTTTCATTCCAAACAAAAATATGTTTTCAAAAGAAGAGGTAACATCCCTAAATGGTGAATATTGTTTTGTTTCATCCTCAAACTCCTAAATTACAATGAAAATTGATGTTATAATTATATAGTTATCCAATATAAAATCTGTTGTTTTATTTTTAATTTAATATAATAAATAATTATCCTCTTCAACAAAATAATATTCAAAATCATCAATTGTCTGTACAAAACTCACAAATATATCTTATTCATTTTCCATCACATCATTTCACTACTAGATATAAATATTGATTTAACAGTTATATATATAACCATAGGTATATTATTAAACATTTTTAATTATAATAAAACATCTACATTCTTACCAAACTACCTGTTGGATAATAATAATTTCACTCTTGTGTATGGTGAACTAGCACCATACGAACCCAATTGATGTATTTTGATGGAAAATTAAATTTATTGGAAATAAGGATTGAATAAGTTAATATATATATATATATTAAAATAATTATAAATCATGAATTATTATAACCTGTATAATTCTTCCATTACATTTTGTGGAGAGTATGTTATCTTTGTTCTTGTGTTAGGGAGCGTACTCCCTCACGAAGTGATGAAATTTCATTTTTAATAAATCATTTCAGAAAATCAAATAATGGAATGTTTAATGATTATATGATATATATAAGAAATAAATTTTAATATATTATGAAAATATATAATATACCTTCAGTTAATTCCATATAATGAAAAAAAGGATATTGAGATAATGTTTTTAAAAGACACACCGTCTTTATGAATAATATATTTCATTTTCAACATATAACATGTATATACAAAAATACAGAGATATATAATGAATATATATGAGCTTTATTTCATGCTTAAAATTTTCTGTATGATGTAACAATTTTCAATGTTAAAGGAATGAATAAAAAATATAGAAAATATGTGAAAAATAAAGTAATTATTACCCAGAACGTAATGTTAAGAATTATTTTTCAATAAACATGTAATAAATTGTAAGAAGAAAAAAAATACAGTATAAAATTTATAATAATTTTTATATAATGTATTTATATAAAATAAATTTAATATACACTGGATTTTAACATATACAAAGGACGTCTAGACTTATTGTAGTAGATTTCAATCATAATTTTTTGATCCATGAGACACATTCTATAGTCAAATAGCATTCCTTTTATGTGTTGTATATACATACCATGAATTTATATTATAATGATTATCATAAAATTATTTAAATAAATATCAATTTTTGGATAACTATTTAATGTTTTTGATGACTAAAAATAATCCTCATTGATAAGTGAGTTTTGACTTATTTTGAAATCATGTAGACTAACATTATATTATGAATCCATCATATTTTATTAAGTGTATATAATGACCCATTGACTTGTAATATCATTAATTTATTTATTTTCGTAATTTTTTTATATTCTATTAAAATTTATTCATTAATGGGGGTTCTGATTCAATATTACTAAAGTGGTAAGGGTTTTATGATACAATCTAAAAATTCTTATGCATTGTTTATGCTTATGATATAATGATGCGATTTTATTTTTTATATTTTAATGAAATCATTAGTTTTATTATTAAGTATATATTTAATAAAAATAAAAAACATGAATTAATTTCCTTCTAATAAATTACTAAACATATATGAATAATTATTTTAGTTAAAATTAACGTTATTTATATATTTTAAAAGAAAAAATTCACTTCCATATCCTTATATTCTAAAAATGACAATTAATTATTTAACATTTTCCAAATGAGTTATTAAATCAATTAATAGACATAATTTAATATAATAATAGTTATATAAATGAAATCATAATTCAATTTTCCAAAAAATCACAATATGTGTTTAAAATAAAGGAATATTTGTTTCCATTTTTTTACATGAAATAAATAAAAAATGACTTCACGTCTATTTTATTTGAATCGTCCTTTTATATTTTTATGGTTCATTTCAATGAAAAATATTTATAAATTTTCTCATATTGTATTTTGTTTTATTATATGAATGGTTATTTTTAAACATAAATGTTATGATTGATCTTTCAAAATCCTTTTCCCCAAAATATGATGTCCTCTCACATTACAAATTTTGTACTAGTGATATAAACAAATAAATATTTATTTTATTATAAAGGTGATATACATAGATATCATTAAAAAAAACTGAAAAGGAACACCCAACATCATATGGGTCAAATGTAGTGATGAATATGAGATGATGATATAACATTGATTACCCTATATATAAGAAAAAACCCAAGATCATAAAATGAAGAAATCATCTCACTTCATATCAACATGGATGAACCAAATGCTGAAACATCATTCCACTCACACTATATAAGAAAGATATAAATTTTATTTCTCATGATAATCTTATGTGTTTAAATAGTATGGAAAATATTTAATGGGATATTCCTAATACGATGATGTGAAGTATAAACTTTATGAGAAACAATATCAACTATTCTTGAGGTGGATAATTATCTAATTTCATAAACATATAACATTCTAATACTTTACCTATATTATTTATTTTTAGAATGAATATATATTTTTAAACACTTATATACTTAATGAATTAACCCCAAAAAAATTATTTATAGAATTTTGTATCATCCCTAGTGTTATGCTTTGATGAAATTACAAAATGATTATGAAACCCGTTTAATTTTATATACAATGTTTTGATGAAAGGAATAAGATTAAAATTTATATTCATGTGTTATGATATGATAAATTATTTATATTTACCCAGAAAAATATATATTATATTCATTAAATGATGGGTGGGACCTATATCTACACCTCATTTATTGGGTACTAATTTATTTATCATGACATAAATTGGAATGTTATGGGGAGAAAACCCAGTTTCTAAAGGGAGTTTGTCCATTGTGATAATCAAATTGGTAAACCTTTACTCCAATTTTGTGTTGGGGAGTGAACCCATTCAATGATGATATTTTTTGAAATAAAACATTATTAATAAGGAAATTATATTTTATTAATATATTCATTCCAAAATATTTATTTCATATTCCAATGTTATTCACTCCTGGACTATTTTCATTAATTATATTTTGATATATTTCTTATTAATTTCCATTATTTATTACATGATTTATTTTTTCATCATTGATATATTGGTTATGGTATTAAAATATTATTCAAATTTTATCAAACCCTTATTAGCATGATTTATTGATAACTATAATGTTTACATTTACTAAGAATCTATAATCACCCTTTCTAGTGTTTCCATTCCCCATGTTATAAATAAATTTTTTAAGGTCACATATATTAATCGATAAATGTTCATTTATCATTATTAGAAATATATATGATCTTTCATGAAATAATAATATTTTCTCCAGTTGTAAGAAACTGATATTTTGTGAATTATTTTTTTACAATTTATTTAAATATTTTTATATTTTTCTTTTCAATTACCACTAAAAAAGGTTTATTTAATATTTATAAACTATGTTTGGATTCTATTATAAACAAAAAAAAGTTAGTAATGTTCAACATATAACATTAATATTAGCTACACTAAACAAATCACTAAGTTTTTATTAAATCATGGTGTAAATTACATGAACCACTCTATAGAAATATACAAAATGCAACATCAACTTAGCGTATCTTACAGGATACATTGAGTTTCAATACATCACATTTTTATTATAATAATTATTTAAAAAACCTAATAATAATCTCACTGGAAAACATAGTAATATGAATATTAATAACTATTTTTAAAATATTTTTTATAAATTTTATATATAAATAAAACATAATTATGTTGAATGATTTAATATTTAGTAAAGTCCTTATATATTTAAAAGTACATTTTTCTCAATAAAAGAATTTTTCTTGTCATTATATGAAAAAAATAAAATTAAATTTGGAAATATTTGGCTACTTAATTTAATAATATAAAATTCCATTTTGAATTTATAATTTCAATATTATCTTATGGGGAAATTTTGCGATGTTTCGGAGAAACATCATTTTTTATGAATAGTAAAAATATCTGATTTTAATTGGAAATTTCATTTCCATATAATTTATTTATAATGTGATATTACATTTTAAATTGGTTGAAATAATAAACTAGGTCCTATTTTATTCTATTATTATAAATTATGTAATTTTAATCAATTTCTATTTGAAATTGGGTTTAAAAACATAGAAAAAAATTTGGTATTTCCTATATTAAAAAACAACATTATAGACCTAACTATGAGATTAATTTGAAAATAAATTCTACGACTTATACGATCAGAATTTTTTAAAATTTATTAAATATTTTAAATAATAATTATTTATAATACCTAATCAGGCATCATAGTTTTTGACCGAAAATATTATTGAAATGAATTTAAATTAATTACATTGAATAAGGTAAAATTATGAATAACTAAAGATTAAACCTTAACATTGATTACCAAAAATACTTATACACTTTTGGAATACCCATTGTATTTCCATAATTATTTAAATTAACTTAATGCTGGTACAACTTCAATTTTTCAAAAATACCAATGGAGTCCTTTCCCATCCATATATAAGTCCACCACCTCTCCATATTCTTCACAAATATAAGCAACATAGGCTTGGACAATATCTAACCAATAAACTTCCCACTTCCCTTCCATAGTGCTTGAATTATCCCTTTATTCAAAAATAAATCCAAGTAATCCTTTTGGTACAAACTATTGGTTGTTACCTGATTAAAAGGCAACATGTTCCCTGAAGCTCTTTTATTTTATGGCCAATCTCCCCCCTCTCGGATCACATTATTCCATGATTTTGTAATAAAAACATTATATCCAATTTCTTAGTATATTATTATTTTATGGGTTTTTCCTACACATACACTCTCCTCCATGAAATGGGTTACAAACATACTATTTACTTGAATGGAGAACTATTACATCACTAAATAATGATTATTTAATTTTCCATTAATGCCTCTCGTGGTGTACATAATGAATTAAAATGTGTTATTAAACGTAATAAATTATATTTAATATTTATTTATTATTCTGTATCACATTTAATATAAATATATATATATATATCAACATTACATTTGGTGTAAATACGCTAATTTCATCTGAGGATGTGTACACTACTTCTAACTCAACGTGATGTGATTCATTACCACTAAACATATAATGTATTAGAGATTGTTTTTTGTGAATATATATGATATAGTAATTTCACTATAATAATTATATATACACACACTTATATATGCATATCCACCTTTTAATTGATTCTTCTAGTATGATAATTAAACAGAAATTGTGTTCCTATATATGTATGGCCTACCGTATCAATGAATTGTGTATTTAGTTTCATAAATTTATAATCTATGGATTATAAAAATAATATAATTCATATGAATTATATTGAGATAATGTATTACATTTTTTATGTCATGATATATGTATAAGGACAAAATATATTATAAATTTTGAAACATGCGATGAAAAAAGGAAATATTCCCCAAAATAAAATCATAACATAGAATTGTAACCAAGAAGCCAATATAAAGTCATACCAAACCATATTTTATAGTAGAGGTAATAATAATATTTTTCAATACATTTATAATAATTATGTTTTTTTAATTCATGAGTATTTTATGAGTATGAAGAGAGTCAAGAAACAATATAGGCAGATTTTCTCGGACATTTTATTTCTATGAGATACATTTTTTATTCACCACACATTCCGTTTATATGGTATATACATTTCCAATGATGGAATTATATGTATATTATTATAAATTTTAGGGGTACAAACACATCCATTTCATTATTTTCTATTCAAGGAGTTTAATATTCATAAGTTACTGAATTAGTAAAACCTTTTTGTATCAATTTTTCATCCTTATGACACATGTTTTATTATGAACCTAATACTTTTGAGGTTTATATACATCCATTTTATAAGTTATATATTTAATTTCCATTTATTTTTGACATATTATGACTTATTTAATTTTATTTTCTTATTAGGATATTATTTTCCTATGTTTCCATGTTATACGATTTTATTTAAATAATTTAATTGATTTTCAAAATTGAATAGATTTATGCATCATTTTATGAAATATTGTGATAAAAATCTCAAGAACACACATTAGTTTCATTATTGTTTGTCTATTCATTATATATCCAAGTTTTTGTAACATATTTTCACTCATTTGTACTGATGATATGTTTATGTAGAATATATTTATCTCTCTCTCTTGTTAAAAATATATATTGTATTCATAAAACATTGTTTTCAAAAAAATTAAAAACTATTTTTAAATGAGTATTGAATCCAATTTTTATGGAACAATAAATTTAAAAACTATTTCTGGTTTTCAAATTATCTTTTATATGTTTTAATTTTTTTTCAAATATTTACATTTCAAAATGATTAATGCCTTAAAAAATACTATTAAATAAAGAATGTATTTAATATTCAATACATTTTTTAAATATCATTTTAATTTATTTACTATATATGATACCAAACCTTTCAGTTACTCATTCCATTATAGTGTAATAAATAAATTTTTTATTCATATTTATTTTCTAAATGTATTATGTTTGGATGGTATGATGTTTATGAAACCCGTTTCAATTTCATGGTTTATATTATTTTGAAACCCTATTCTTTTCATGGGTTATGTTTAGGATAAATTATTAATAAACCTATATATTTCCACATTTAAAAGTATGATTAAATGTTTATAATACTCATTTCATTTCATGGTTTATGATATTTTTATTTATGATCTTTTGAAACCTGTATTTATGACATCATTATGATATAGGAGTGACTGATATCTTCCTCTAATTCATTGAGTAAATATTTATATATCATGAGAAAGAGATGCATGGAATAGGAAATGAACAATGATCCGTATTATAGTGAAATATGGGGAGTGAACTCAGTTTAAAAATATAGTGCTAGAATGGGGTGTTAACCCAAATCCATAACTTATTTCTTCCCCTATGATAGTCTCGACAGAATTTCCTTGAATACTATGTAAATAATTATATTTTATTATGTGTCTTCCATAATTCTTTTTTTTATCAATATTTTTTTCATTCTTGTCTGATGTTTTATATTTTCTAAACATTCATGTCTAATGAAATTCAATGATTTATTAAATGATTTCAGTTTATGTTCTTTGATAAGATGGCTATGATCTTATATTTTCAATATCAGGTTATGATAACCTTATGCTCATGATTTTTCTTACATGTCTCCCTTGTTTACCCTATCTAATAATAGGATCTCACCATTTTTTACGTTCATTTCCATGGATATGATTATTTATATATTTTATGATATGTCTAATAGGGGATATAGTATTGGATAAACTTGTGGGAGATAATATAGCTTGCTCATGTACTGGTGTTAATGTTTCCATGATTCAAAAGGCAACTAAACTATTACACTCTTTGGGGATTTATTTTTTTACTATGTTAATTATTATGATAATGTGATTTATGATTTATATATGAATTTTGATGGTCAATGTAGTTGGTATTAATTAAAAGGATTTGTTGACAATTGAAAGATAGAATCAAAAACCATAGTGGTAAATCTAATTACATGACTAATGATCAGTACATGGGAAAGTGAACGTATAGTGAAATTCCATTGAAATATGATAAATGATAGAGTGAGTGGTTCCCTAGAAATATATCCATGCATGTATACTACAAGTGGATGTGGCTCTCAAACATATGTACATAGGGGTATCAAATATGATAAGATGCTCCAGGACAGACTCTAGGTAATCTAGAACATGAGAACGAGCCTTATTGCATACCTAGTTTGACACACTGAAGGGATATGCATTGAAATTTCACAAACCATTGTGAAGGATTTAAATATATTTTGTATATGTAAAACATAGGATGAATCAATGGAGTCATAGATTAAAGAATATTTCATGATTTATACATCATATAAGTAATTATTTTATTGATTATGTATATTTCTACTATGATAAGTAAATATCTCACTATTCATATGGTTTTAGTCAATGCCTAGTAATAGAAAAAACTATATTAACAATGAATGTGAAGGATCTCTTTTAAATGTTTAGATAGTTGTGAAGACCGCAAGAGTGAAAAATGATGTATTCATGCTTAGTCAGTTTTCACAGAACATTATTAATAATGTATACAATAACCAACTCTTAGAATACCCATGGAAGAGAAGGATGGATTTACCTAAATGTTAAAATAATGGAGAACATTAAAGAATATTTATCTGGTTTCATTTGGGTAAATAATGAGCAAATAATAAATTATGTGAGTGTCTTATTTTAAAAAAAATTGTTGAAAAAGACAAAAATCAAATGAGCATAAGGGGAAAAGGGAGTGTTCAGCTAATGAAATGTATCAAATTATTTTCCTCCCTATATAATCATAAATGGTTATGTGTTTTATGTGTCGATTAATTTTCATTATAAAACTCAATCTCCCAAGAATAATGCTCCTAAATAAAATCAGTAAGTTATTGTTGTTAATGGTTACTTTGTAGATCGTGATGATTTTATAGATGAAATGTGAAAAGGAAAAAGTTATTGTGTAATTGGATGAGGTATCTAGGCTAATAGAATAAGGATTAAGTGGAATAATAAACTATTAAATGTAGTTGGATTAAATAATAATGTTATATAAAATGCGAATGATATAAATATTGTTGAGTTTTGGTTGTTCACTATGGATTTACAATAACACATTGAACGGTTCTGATGGAATAGAAAAGTGATATAGTTGAGAGGTTATGTCCATGGGAAAAACATGATTAATGGAAATATATTATTAAATATTTTCCTTATTTTATAAAAATGTTTTCTGGATAAATATATGTGGTGTATGAATTAGTAAATTTGACGGTACTGATTCACATGGAAACAATTAAGGACCTGATGACATGTACTTTATGGTATAATGGATGGCGTTTAAATATTATTGAATTTATGGAATATATTTTATAATATATTTAATATAGAATCATTCATGATTTCTAAATGGATTTATAGTTATTAAATAGGATACCATGTTCCTTGAGTCTTTACCCTGGGGGTATTCATATGTTTTGGAATGTGAAAACCAATAGCTATGTGTTATATATTGGTGATCATTATCAAGATTATTTCATTAATTTTTTTAGTTATTAGGTTTTCATGTTTTAATACTTTACAAGGGTTACAAGGACAACCATTCATGAAATAATTATTTTAAAAATTGGAGGATGTTTTTATTCAATGAGATTTGTGAGAAAACATTTGTTAAAAATATATTTTGTGATTGACTCTGTTTCAAGGATGTCCACAATATTTATTTTCGAAATTCTATTAGTGTGGACATAGAAAAGGACATCATGTATAATAGCTGATGAATAATAAATTTTTATAAATCCATGTTTCTTGATCCCATGACTGAAGGATAATAAGGATTTCACCCCTAACACTATCCTATGAGATTTATAGGGTAATGGATAATAAATATTTATTAATAAATATTTATGATCAAAGAGTACTGTTAATTTTTTTGTTTAGATATTAGTATATTAACCTTATTTATTTTTCACAATACTTATAGAAAAGTAGTTATACATTTTATTATATTTTGGGATATAATATCTAATAAAACAATATTTTAATTATTTGGGCATCAATGAAAATTTCTGGAAATCCATTTCATGAAGTAATTGATGAATAAAAAATAGTTAAAATCCCAAAAAAGAATAAAATTTTGTTTATGTAAAGATATCATATGATTATATTTCCATATAATCATTGTCAATAAATGTATTACTCAAATATAGGATATTTATAATGAAAGTTTTTCTAAAAACATTAATTGTTTTTAAACATATGTCCTTATAAAACATCACATATTTATGATTTTGAGGCCATCAAAAGATCTTTGGTCATAATAATGTTTTTGATTGGTGAAACCATTCACTCCCTATAAGTATTTAAGATGACCCTCCATATACAATCTTTACTTCAATCCTATGTTATACAATGTGGAATCCTAGTTTTATGTATCATTGTGTAACCATTATGGCTTTATCTATCCCTTTTTATTGAATGTTTTTGTATCAATTTTATGATACGGATTTCTGTGGAATAAAATTCTAGTATTAAACCAATTATAATCCAGAATAATTTCAATGAAAAATTAATTTAAAATGAGTAATATGTTACACCCTTAGATTTTGTAAAATATAGACTTCCATATTAAAATAAACATATTGATATTTTCCATTACACACTCCCTGAAAAATAAATTTTTATTTATGCAATATATTTGCCTTGCGTTATACAAAAAACCAAGTTAATCATGCCCGACAAACAACAAATTTTTTTCATTAATACATTGAAAATATAGGTTATATCGGGACAAGGAGTATGTTACATGCAATGCCAACATATAGTATACGACAATCTATTCTGACTTATTTTACATTATATGAAACACTAAGTTCCAACAAAACATCTGTTTATTATTGAAATTATATCAATTATATAATTATAATATTACCAGTAAACATTGTAATATGAATAGTAATAACTAATTTGATATAATATTTTATATTTTTTTATATAAATAACACCAAATTTTAAGGAAATATATAATTTTTGGGAAAGACATAATATGTTTAAAAATACTATTATCTCAAAAACAAACATTTCATACACTTATTTTAAAACTAATAAAATTTATATTATACACATTGAGAGATTAAATTTTTTAAAATAATCTTCATTTTTTGAATTGTAATTTTCTAAATATGATATGGGTGGATTTATTGGAATTTTATAAGAAACATCTTTTTTGGATGAATAGTGAAAAATTCAAGATATTAATTCAAAAATACTTTCTCAAATAAATTATTTACATAGAAATGTTATATTATAATTTTTTTGTTTAATTTGATAATATTTATACCAATTAATACAATGAATCCATTTCAATCAATTTCACGTTATAATTGGCTATCAAAATATAGAAATAGATTGATAGTTTTTACATTAAAAATGCACATAGTCATACAGAATGTAAGAATAATTATAAATTAAATGCATCTAGATAATAGATTGAAATTATTAAAAAATGATTCTATATTTTTCATCATAATTATATATAATTTTTAATATGTTATGCGTATTTTTTGACTTAATAATTTAGGGAATTTAATTTTAATGAAGTACATCGATTAAGGTAAACATATGCATAACTAATGAATAAACAATAAATTAAGACCCAGAATGACACAAAATATTTTCCAAAACCAATTTAAGGGAAATTATTAGGCCTTTAACCTTAAATTTATGATTTTTTTTATTTCAATTTATTCTATAAAATCTCGAGAACATCTATTTTTATTAAAAAAATAACAATTGATTCAATTCCATAACCTATACAATGTGACCACCTCACCCTATTCACCACACCTCTCAAAATACTCTGGATTCAAAAACATATTTAGAATACACTTCCCAAAATCTGTACCTTCCACATTGAATACTCTCTTTGTCTGTAATGAAATTCAAGAAAACCTTATTTCTAAAAACCACAAGGAGTTACCCGATTAAAAAATAACAACATCTCTAAAGAAACATTATTTTATATTCATTATCCACCCCAACCCAACTATCTGTAATCCCTGAGTGTGTGAAAAAAGTATCTTAAATAAACTATTATTTTTTTAATATAATGATTTAATCTACACTTACACTATCCTCCATCTAATGTGTAACGGATATACAATTTATGTGTACGGTAAACTATTGCCTCAATAAAAGTTGATTGATCATTTATGCTTTAAAAACTCTCAAATTAGGAATTATGATTGAAAAAATAATTATATATATAATATATTATATTTATTAATTATTTATAATTCATTATTACATTTAAAATACATATCATTCATCTTTACAATTTGTGTAAAAAAGGTAATCTTGTTTTAGAAAGTGTGGACAATCACCCCCACAAATCTATGTGATTCATTCACCCACTACATATAATGTAATAAAAATAGATTTAGTTAATATTATTGATATATAGGATATAGGAAATATATTTCAATATTAATATATATATATATATATATATATTTCTTTTACTTATTTCATTACGACGTGACAATTTAACAGAAATTGTGTTCATGCGTAAGTACAACTTACTGTCTATATGAATGGTTTATTCCATTTCATACATATATATTATATGAATTATTTTTATCATGATATATTTAATTTAAATAATATTAATTTCATTGTTTAAATACAATAAATCAATAACTATGTATAATGATAAAAGATATAACAAATTATGACATAAGAGAAGAACAATGAAAATATTACCATAGTGAAACCTTCACATAGTATTGTTAAAATGTGGGTAATATAGATTCATAATAAAATCATATATGATATTAAAATTTTGAATTAAATTATTTTATAGGTTTAAAAATATATATACTTATTATACATGTATTTTTTTCGAGTACGAGCAGAGTGAAGACACACAGAAAGGCGATTTAATCTAACATCATATTTTTGCAAGATATATGATTTATTCACCACCCATTCTTTTTTATAGTTGTGGATACTACACATGATTATATTTTATGTATATTATAATTAAATTTATTAGTATTCATATCTACAATTTACAAACTTTCATTCATGGTGATTATATTCCAAAAAATTTTAATTCATTAAAATAATTTTATCCAAATTTTGCTTTATTGAGAAGAATGTTTTTTGGTGCATGTAAATTCATTTTAGAGGTGTATATAAATAATTTACATGGTAGATCATTAATTTAAATAATTTTATTATATTTTGAGGTAAATATGATATTATTTTCATACATAAATTATATGATCCCATGTCACCATGATATATGATTTCATTATAAAAATCTCATCACATTTTGAGATTGTTTATGCTTATACATCATTTGATAAATTCTTTTAATCCACCACTCAAGAAATCTCATGAGTTTCCTAATCAACTATTTATTAAATATATATCTTTTTATTTGTACAATTTTTAAACACACTGCTATATATGTTAATTTATAATGTAAAATTTGACAGTGTCTCTCTGTGGATAGAAATATACTATATTAAAAAAACCATTTTTTGAAAATTGTTTCTATTTTTTTCCAAATGATACGGGAAGCCCATATTCTATGAAAACTATTATTAAAAATAATTATTGTTTGAAAATGACTATATATATTTTTTAAAATCTATCTCTAATGAAAAATTATGTAACAAGTTTTCAGGTTTTAATAATAAATTTTCAATGATGAAATAATCTTTTCTAACAGAAATTATTTTAAAAGGTCATTGAATTTTTGATAAAATATATGAATACATGCATTTTTCATTACTCATTACATTATGTGGAAATAATTTAATTTTTCTATTTTTATTCTTTCTATAATAATATTATGTTTCAATGAAATTATGTACATTAAACATGTTTCTATTTCACGGGATACATGTTTTTTAAACCCGCATCTTTTCATGGGGTATGTTTATAATGAAATTATTATGAATCCTATAAATTTATATAGTTAATGATATGATTTCATGTTAATAATAAATATTTCGTTTTATTGGTTTTGGAATGGTTATTTATGATCTTTTGGGATATGTATGTATGATTTCATTATGAGAAGGGTGGGACTATATCACTCTCAATTGCATTGGGAAATGATTTCTATCTCATGTGATAGAAAAGGAAAGATTGTGAAATTAAATTGGATAAGTAATAATGGACTATAACAGAGAGTGAACTTGGTTTAGTAAAAGACGGATGGAGTGGGGTTTGAACCTCGTTCAGTGAAGAACATTGTCCACTAATATGGTCTCGACAGCAATATGTTGACATATATGGATATAATTATAAATTATTATTTTACATGAACATTTATATGTTTTATTACTATGTTACAATTTCATGGAATATTTTCATTATTTATTTATTATTAACTAGTATTCTCCCATGTGTATGCACGATGATATATAATTACTATTTTTTTTCTTCTTAAGAGAGTAATATTTATAATAGTTGCGAAGAAACAATAACGTTTAATGTATTTTACTCACAAATAAGTGGTGCATTATTTTGAATTAGATGAAACTCTATTAAGAAGAAAAAATTATAATAGTTTAAATAATATACATTAATTATAATGTGAATCACTTAGGAATAGTCAAGGATGGAAACCACACTTCAATATAAACTGAATTTAGGAAAACAATCTTTCATACTATGAAGCACAAAGTTAAACTGAATTTACTAAAAGAAGAGTTGTTCTAATAAAAAATATGAGATGTACAAAAGTATAATTATAATACATAAAGAAAAAACTATGGTCATAAGAAAAGATGTTGTCATATTTAGACATGGAGAAAATTGGAAACAAGTAGAAGATGTTCCCAATTTTAATCTGAAAATATTCTGTAAACGTAATATTTTGGCTTCTCATAATACTATGTATAGATTCTATGCAATACAAGAATCAACTACTGATATTTATACCGCTGTAGTTGCCTCTGAATCGATCCATACCACCCATATAAGTGCATATTAGAAAAATTGTAAGAGATATCATGGTAGTCCATGGTTATTTGAAAACATTCATTGATCCCCTGTAATGAGAAATGAATGAAAATATGGTCCATGAAAATAAAAGATGAGATATTAACATATTAGATAGTGTAAAGGAATTTATCACATACCCTGCTCGATCTAGGAGGCTATAGGAATGATGGAGTAGTGAATTCATCATGGTGAGAAGTGTTATTCCAATTCCAAAAAGTGTTATTTGGAAACTGCAAATTGGATTCATATTCTGTGGTACTCATGAACCCATAAATAGTAGGTACCATTAGTAGGGGCAGTTCAGGTATTTTGGTGGAGATGAATTCCAGTTCAATATCGTGTACATATATTTTGAGGGGGAAACTCAGGCATATTGGCAGAAAAACAATGCATCAGGAATACATATTATATTTTGAAAACCATTAAACCATGCACTTCAACAACCTTGGAATCACATAAGTGAATTTATAGTTACATTACATTGGACATCATTGAACACACCCAGATTAAATCAATAGTTAATAGTAGAGTAGGTTTTGGAAATAGAATATCTGGATACATGCAGACATGGAATGATTTGATTGAGAGGGGTAATGGCAAGTAAGGATTGCTCCATCTATCATCACCATGGTCTAAAGAATGTAATTGTTCGTGAAAATAGTGAGTCTGTTAATTTTACATCTATTTTTATTAAATTGGAAACATTTATTTCAATCCAAAACTTTTATGACACCATTAAAATAAGAATTCCATCCCTACCTTAATGCATGAGCAGTGTTGAAGATAAAAGAAAAGTAATTATAATTTCGAAAGTTTCAATATTGGAATAAAATTAAACTTTCTCTACAAATATTGCATATATTTAAAAAAAAATATAGTGATACTTGTTATTGGATTTTAATTGGACATGCTCTATAGAATCAAAAACGTATAAGGAAAGTAAGGAAAAGAAAATAACATAGGATAATATTGATAACATATTGGATATAATATGATAATTTATAAGGAAATTAAAAATAAGTATACCAAAAATGTTCAAAATAATAGATACAAATGCATGATAGAGGATATAAGGAAAACATGTTGGAGAATATTTACATTAAAAAATGACCATGAATGAAACATCATATATATTAATGTCACTGGGAAATTATAAAAAGAACATGAAATAATTATTATACAACTTATGTAAATAAAATATAAGTATACATGATAAGAATACCTAAATATGAAACACAACCATGTCATGTGTTCTTGGAATGTCACCATTGTTTTCAAACTATGCCTTTATAGTAAGCAATTGGTTGAACTCGTCCTTTCTTAATGGATCCAAAACCTATGAAATTGAGACATCACCAAAGCATTTAATCTTTTCCTCACCAACATGAGATTGGATAGAATCATCCTTGTCTAACACAACATATGAATACCTGAATATACAGCATAAGAATACAACATAAGAATATATATAGAATAAGTATACAACATAAGAATACATGAATATGTAGAATAAGTATTAATGCCACCAAGAAATGGACATGAATGAAATATCCAACTGAAAAGTAAATTCAAATGTACAAGAACAAAACAACAGAATTACATACAACATAGAATTTTAAAGGAAATGAATGAACAGAACATTCATATTGGCACATAGGATGGGTGTCATCACATAAAGCACCTCTAGTGATGCATCAAGACCTCTAACAATCCCAAGACCTGCACACTGAGGAAATTCATAATCATGAGATAATTTAGGAAAATATATATATTCAAAAATGAACATTAATGACACAACATAAGTAATAATGTCGCTGAGAAATTATGAAAAGAACATTAAAGAATTTTTATACAACATATGTATATTCAACATAAGTATACAACATAAGAATACCTGAATATGCAATGCAGTCCTATCCTATGTGCTTGGGTTATCACCAGTGTCTTCCAACTATACCTTTATAGTTAGAATTTTTTTGAACTCGTCCTTTATTAATGGAGCCAAAACCTATGAAAATGAGACATCACCAATGCATTTCATCTTTGCCTCACCAATATGAGATTCATTGGAATCATCCTTGTCTAACACATCATAAGAATAACTGAATATGTAGCATTAGAATACAACATAAAAATATATACAGAAAAAGTATACAACATAATAATACCTGAATATGCAGAATATGTATTAATGTTAGTGAGATATGGACATGAATGAAATATCCAACAGAAAAAACATTCAAATGGACATGAATAAAACAACATAAGAATATAAAGCATTGTATTTTATTGGACATGAATGAAAAGAACATTCAGAGTGGAACATAGGATGAGAGTGATCACATAAAGCTTATCTATTGATGCATCAAGGACTCTTACAATCACAAGACCTGCACATTGAGGTAATTCAGAATCATGAGCTAATTTTCAAGCCAACAGTAATTGCATCCATGATGTAGAAAATTTTATTCCTAGGGACCTGGAAGTGGAGATATCTAATAGTAATACAATATATGGAGATCTTATAAGTGGTGGGATTCCAATTCATGGGAATGTTCCTATATAGTGGGGATGGTCACAATAATTATGATATTCTACCTAAAATAATTTATATTTTACATTTCCGGCAATAACTATGCTACACTTCATGAGGGTGTTTATCATGGTTGGTGTGTATGTTTATTTAAAAAAATAATGGGTCCTTTGTAAAATATGATGGTTGTAATTAATTATGGGTTGTAATCAGGAATAGTAAACAGTTATAGGAGCATCATAACATTCAACAAAGGTATTGAATGATGATGATAGAATAGAACATTCAACTAAAAATTTAAATTTCATATTCAATATGAAATTAAGAAACCTATAATCTAAATAATGAATAAAAATATTAAATGACAACAAATAAAATTAAACAAAAAAATTGAACATAAAAAATCATTATACGTTATGATATAAGATAATATCAACTGAATGAAAGAGAGCTAAAATATTTAATTGAAAAAATGAAAATTAGAAGACAAAAATTATCAAAGGAACCTAGTTTTCATACCTGTATCAGCAGTAGATTCACTTCTAGAGATCACATGACCCAAAAAAATTCTCTCTTGTTAACTCTCTGGACGTGAAATAAGAAACTGATAATGGAAAACAACTATTCAAAAAAATTAATAAAAACATTAAATGATAAGAATATATAAAATCACACAAATTAATAATTATCACATGTCCAAGGTAAATGTGAAATCTAAAAAAATAAATACATTAAATGACGAAACCAATAAGATTACACAGAAAATAATTGCACAAAAAATGATTATACACTATGATTTAAAATAATATCTATGGAATTAAATGGATTTAGAATATCTAATAAAAACAATGAGAATTAGAAAAAATTATTATTATGGGAAGATGTGTTTTTATAACGGAAACCAAATAGTAGAATATTTTTTTGAGATCACATTACCAAAAAAATGTTTTGACTTGTGAACTATCGATGCAAAATAAGATACTGATATTGTAAACCTATAATCATAGAAAAATGATTAGAAATAATAAATGAAAACAACCAATATTAAAAAAAATATAAGAAAAAATATAATTATGTACTATGATTGAAATTGGAAGCATTTTATATTGAATGATATTAGTTTCATGTACCGATAATATAATAAACATTGATTTGAGATAGAGAATCAATTTCAACCTTGGTAAAAATTATAGGTGAAGAAACAATGGTCGAACTAAAACCTCTGGATATTTTCACAGATGAAAGAGAAATTTACATTGTGGCATATGAAAAATAAATAAATAAAATAAAGAAATAAACCCAATAAAATCCAATTTCTGTTCTTTTCCAATCTCCTTGAGAGGGCATGAATGTAGTAGGCCACATATTCCCAACGACTAACAAAAAATGTTGTAGAAAAAATTTCTGGGGAAATATCCAAGGATTTATCAGAGTGGGTAGATAATAGATACAAATAATTCAACAGTGCAGACAATAGTCAAATTTTAATGACAAAAACAAAATAAAAACAATTAATATATAAGATTACCTAAAATATAAACTCAAAATTGAATGAAACTAACTTTTAATGTGGATTTATATGGGCTAGTACTCAATGTGATTGGTTTCTTTAAAAATTGATATATCTAAATCCTTGCATGAACAGAAACAAAAATCATTAATTATGATGAAAAATGAAAGCCATTGTGAGAACCTAAATTTCGAATAAATCCAGAATAATAAAAATAAATGGAAATTTTGCTAGGTTGGAGAAGATAAAAACAAAACCACCACAGAAAAATCTGAATCAGAGAAGGTGATCAGTCGTGGCAGAGCAGGCGAAGGTGGAGGATCTAAAGGCAGAGTGGTCAGTGCCAAAGGCATATGATTCAAAGGCGGCGGAGCACCTATAGGCGGAGTAGGACGAGGTAGAGCATCCAAATGCAGAGGATCAAGAGGATCAGTAGTCAGATGTAGAAGAGATGGAGGCAGAGTAGCCAGAATTGGAGTTGGTAGATATGGAGCAGCTGAATGAGTATTTGGAAGCGGTGAAGGGTGTCGAGCAAAAACCCCAGGATCATAGAGGAAAATTACGAGCGCTGGTTGGTATCGATTGAGGGAAATTAATATGAAGAAATATGAGGAGCGACGTGGACTACATTAGTGGTGAGACGCATGGGCGGAGGAGCCAGATGTGTACCATGTGGAGATGGAGAACACGAAGGCGGTAGCAGGACTGGAGAGGATGATCCGGAATGGTATTTGGATAGGGGAGTCAGGGAGTGGAGGGGAGCCAGAACCCTAGCAGAAGCAGAAGGAAATCCCGATCTGGGGGTGGCATACCATGATATTATTGTGGATTTGGATGTAGAATTAGAGGTTTTTGGGTGACATGGAACCATTAGAAGCTAACACAACAGCTGGATGGAAGCCAAGTTTAGTATAGATAATAGATGTCTTATGAACATTCTTTATTTATTAAACAATTAATTTATATGATCTTTGATATGAAGTGTATGATCTTTTATTTTCCTGATCGTGTTCTTATACTAATATTCACATGATTATGCTTAAATTTCTCTCTTTTTTAACCTTAATATGAATATGATCTCATCCATTTATATGTATCTATCCCAATGTTATGAAGATGTTTTCTTGAATTATATGTCTATGATGGTTTATAATCATATAGAACCTAGTGGGAGATAATGTATCTCAATCAGTTACTTGTGTTTACATTTCCATGTTTCCAAAGATACTAAACTAATATGGTATTAGGGTGATTATTTTTTATTTATTATAAACTCCAAAAAAGTGACATAATATCAACATATAGAAACTGATGGTATCTATACTAGTCTATTGATATAGTATTACAGTAAAATTCTTTATTGTGTGATTGTTTATTGTAATGAATAGTCATCTAATAAGAGGTAATAATAATTAATCTGATGTTCATGTCACTACAATATATTATAAAATCAACCATTATATTATCCCCAATAAAAAAATAATCCATAATGTTATATTAACTATTCTAGTGAAACCAATTACTACAACATAAACTTGTACTACTAGATCTAATCTTGTAATGACAAAAATTACATTCTATCTTTGTTGAATATCTTTAATTCAAATATAATATAATATATAATTACAAAATCAATAAAAATTTCATCGAATATTACATATTAATGTTTTTTGGTCATTAGATATTTAGTACACATCATAAAATAATAAAACATTTAATCAATATACCAAGTAGAATAATTATCCCCTTACATATATAACTACATAATCCATATTGAGAGTTACTCCTCTATAAGAAATTTATCCAATGACCTTATTCTTGTGATCAAGTCACCATTACAAATTTTCATTATATCCTCTAGAAATTAAAACATTTTATGTGGTGATATCTTTATATTAGTATGTAAAGACAAAAAACAAAAGAAATAATTGAATTAAAATAAAATAAATATTATAATTAGAAAATGTAAATCGACTGAAATAATAAAAAACATGAATATATGATAAATATATATTAAGGAAAATGAATAATGTAATTGATTTGAATAATAATGATATAATTCTAATAGAATTCATAATTGTACAAATATATAACAGACTTTCAAATATGTGTTCAGGGCCAATAATCTTATTTTGGGTATATGTATGCTCTCAAAAAACATTTTTGTTTCATGAGACCAAAAAATAAATATAGGGGATATATCAATATGATTCCTAGACATCACCAAATTATGTCAAATTTATTCATCATAATTGTTGTCAAGAATATTCATACCATGCCCTATAAAACATTTTAATGAATAAAATATTGATATCTATATATTTAATGATATGGAATGTCAATAAAAAAAATATAATTATTATATTAGTAGATAATCATAAGGAAAATAAATATATTTTCCCATATAAGAATCTGGATAATATGATCCTAACCTTTCCTGGTGATGTTTTTGGATTCTAAAAAAAATATAGCCAACATTATAATAATCTTCAATGTTAAAATAATAGTATATTGAATTAAATAGTCTTCCTAAATAAAATAAAAATATGATTGATGATAATAATACATCCATCAGATGATGGTTGATGGGTAAAAAATATATATTCAATATTTTAACAACCACTAATACTGGAAAAAAACATTAGTAATACCAATAAATTTAAACATTTCGATAAAATAAATTATCATCGAGGTGAATA
Source organism: Viscum album (assembly GCA_963277665.1). NCBI lineage: Eukaryota > Viridiplantae > Streptophyta > Magnoliopsida > Santalales > Viscaceae > Viscum > Viscum album. The sequence continues at coordinate 2,029,852,324 of OY728135.1, forward strand.
AAATAAAATATAAAATATTTAAAATGTGATTTATACACCGTAAAGAGAAATGAATAAAAAAATATGTAAGTGAAATAAAAAAAAGATCATGAAAAATATATATATTTATAATTTGGATGTTTTTCATTTGAATTTATTCTTATTTTAATAATGAATCATTTAAGGGTGATGTTATAACAAAAAAACACCCTCAGAAAAGAATGTTTGAAATTGTATCAATAAAATTTAATTGATTGAAATCATGAGATTAATCCACCTGAGGAAGAAATTTATTTCAAATTGAATCCAAATAAGGTAATAAACAATTCATAATGATGAGGTTGTTTGATATAGAAATATTATCATATTTTTTTAAATATTTTAACCAATAATGTAAAATAAAAATTCACAGGTCACATTAAAATGAATCATTCTTAATCTAACAAGAAATTATTGGAAATAATTTACTTATAAAATTTAATCTCTTCTAAGGAGACATGAAAAATATTAATATTATCTTTTATAAAAATAAAGAAGAAGAAAACCCTTTAAAAGTTGAACAAATAAATTTTTTTTAATTTATAAATATCATCACGAAATGATCACTATGTAAAATTTTTAAATACATTAATTTGAAAAAATTATAAAAAATTATCATCAAATAAAATAAATGAAATATTTTGTTGGGAGGACCCCTTAGAATTTATATTTTAATGATGAAACAATAACACTCATTGCATAGTGACTTTTGATTTTAGAATCTAATACATGTGGCATACACAATAAAGTAGGAAGCATATGAATTTTCTTATTTTTGTTAAATATTTATTGAATGATATATTACCACACAATTCAATTATAATGAATAATTTTACCATGTTATATGAAAAACATTCCATTGATTGACAATAAATCAATTAATGAATGTTGAGTTTTCAATATCACTTACAACTGCAAAAACACTTGAATGGAAATCCATGTGAAGTATATAAGATAATATTTATTAGTTTTAAACATAGATTAATGTAAAAAATTTAAATAACTATATTGAGATTAAAATCACTAGAACACCTCACAATTCTGAAATTATATATATCCTTTAACATTCCTCAATGAATCGGAATTGGGACAACAAAAACCCTTCCTTCTTTTGGAAAACATAAATCAAACCCCAATTAATGGCCTGTAATAAAGATGAAGAAATAACACCATGATTAAATAATTATTCATGATATGTAAAATAAATTATAGTTTACATTCAAATAAAAATTAGATTAGGTGTATTAAAATAATCATGACCCAAAAAGTGGAATTTGAGAAGAAAATTGAAGCAATATAACTAATTAATTCATCACCTACACAAAAAATATAGAATAAAATAGATATCGTTGAATTAAAAAAAATTCATTTTTATATATATAGTTATTTATACCAGTCCTTCAGATTCATTCTATATATATAAATATTATTTATTGTTCTCTTATTTTCTATATCGGTTATAAGTATTTGTTAGTTCATTAAACCTGTTTCGTAAAATATTTTCTTGTATTTTTTATTTTTCAAATACAAAAAATAATATGAGCACATATAGTACTAGGATATATTTTCAATGTTCATATATATATCATTTAATTAAATAGAATCATTGGATACAAATGATGAACATGATATTGAATAATAACGTGTTTCGTGCCTTCCAATTAAACAATATGTATTCTAATAGTTAATTAAATGTTTTATAAAATAATAAAATAAAAAATAATTATATAATTATTTATATTGGTTTATAACATTAAATACATTTTGATATTATTTTCTGAAAAAATTCATAATATTGTTCGAGATTGAGATTAAACACACTTTAACATTAACCTATCATGATGAACAGATAATTATGACGTGGTCAAAATTTAATATCATAATTACAGAATAATATTCATCATATATTGTATTAATAAATATAATATATTTTAATATTAAATAATTTTAAATATAATAAAATATATATGGATAAATTACATTGAAAGAATAGATCATTTTCTATTACTCTATTTTTATAAAAAAAATGAATTAATGATAATCATTTTTTGATCACATCATTAATGGGATCTGAAATATATGATACCAAAACAACCATAATATCATTAAATGCATATTTATCCCTTAATGTAATTATATTTTCATTCCTAAAATTAGGGGATGGAATTCATTATAGGTATGTTTGTGGAAAATATTTATCGGAGAACAGATGATGGGCAGTTTTTTTAATATAAAATATAAATAGAGTTAATTATATTAAATTAATTATAATAATATATATATGAAATAATGATACATATTTTTTTATTTTAATATTATAATTTTAATTAAATGAAGTATAAGGTACATAACTTTATTGAAAATGAATTGATAGTACAAAAACCAATATATGTGTTCAAGGTTTATCTCATATATATTATGGGGTCATAACACTAATAGGTGGTATTTAGAGAGGAAAATAAAACCATTAACATGTATAATAGTGTTACGTAATGGATTTAGAAATGTTTTTGGTTGAATATAGGTGTTCTTATGAAATGGGATGTTAGAAGAATAATGTCCATTTCATAAGTGAAAAAGGGATTTCTTTTTTGTATAAAACATATGGTTCTCAAAAATAGACAGTCACTCATAATGAATGATTCTATTATGATGATTAATATTGATGTGGGTACGTGATAAGGTGTCTAAAGTACTTAAAAATTCATTAAATAACTTCATTTAACATTCTTGTGTAATTTGTGACATATATTTATAACTTTTATTATTTTGTTTTTACATTTCTAACAAGTTTTTACCTAATGTAAATTTACTATTTATAACAAAAATTATCATTTCATAATTATATAATATTAACCCACTAATTATATGATATAAATAAATTTCCATTTATTTAATTTATTGATATTATAAAAATATATATTAAAATACAAATATATAATGTTTATTTTTTATAAAATTCTACATATGATCTTATATATTAAATATTTTCTTGTAAAATGAAAATGAAAATTATAATATCAAAATTAGAAATATAATATAGGTATTTTAACATAGAAAAATATTCAGTGGATTCCCTATTCATACATATATATTATTTATTTTGAAATATTCATTCTATTGTTAGAATTGACATTTTCCACTCTTCACCAAAAAACATTCATTTTATAAAAATTTGAAAATTTATATTTGTATAATATAATAACTATTTATAATAATATGATATTAAATTTTTAGATATATATATTTCATGAAATTCACCCTCAAAATATACCAGTAGTGGGTTAGAAATGATTAAAGCGAGATAATGACCCCCATATCCACCACTAGTTGGCCACATGTTGGTGACTATAATAATGGGAGTATAGATATAACAATATCTGAGGCATTACCCATAATAATAAAAATAAAAAGATATATAATGAATCATCCTATTCATATCCATGAAATAATATAAAATGAAAAACCAAAACCATCCTACATGAATGCATAAAATTAAACTAGTACAGATGAAATAATGTCTCAAATGTAAATTCCCCAAATGTAAGGATAATGTAGTGACACATCAACTTTCTCAATGAATGATCTATTAGTGCCTTGCACGGTCTATGTAATCCTCCTAAAAACTGGAAATTGTTTAATATTCATAGGGATAGTATACATTTATAATCATTAGAAAAACTAATGTCCCTCACTCACATGTGAAAAAAATAATATTATTTCCCCAGTGTGAAAAGAGTAGGAAACAGCCACACCTAATAAGGTATACTAACCCTCACATCCTCCCGAAGGCCCTCTCTCCAAATAACACAATCCCACTGATATAATATGTTATAAATCACATCAAAAAGAGATTAAACTGCATCACTTTTCCAATATTTTCTTTACACACCCAATTTTGTACAACCTGGTGCTCCAATATTTTCTTTATAACATATCACATCCCTCCCTCATGCACATTGTCCATACAATACATCCGACCTGCACAAAAGTCTATCTCAAAACACATAAGATCACATCGCTTCCAGATGACACATTAGAAAACACATCGCAACTCATCCTGAATACACATTGGAATCAAACCACCTCTCCCTCATACTCTTATGCTACAAACCAAATTGCTCGCAAACACTTGGGTTGTCACATATTGCCTGAAGAAAGATAGAAAAAAAAACCACGTCACCCAAATACTCATGGTCTACCATAACAAATATGTAAAGCACTAATTGAACTATGTCCATCATTGTATGTCCCATACCTACCTTGTCTAGAAGAGTGTGTAGAAAATAGATGTTACCTAACCATCAATACTCCTCACAAGATGTTTGGTAAATCACACCCCGTGTGACGATGAAAGTGTTCGACACATAGTCATAATAATTGGTGGATTTTGTATAGATATAAGTGAAATATAAAATAATATATATATATATATACGATGAAACAATCTCTCCCAACCTATGGGTTCAAAAACAAACAAACCAACTTATAACACCATTTCATTTAGGTGCCACCTCTAAATGAAAAACATCACACAACCAGCCAAAAGTATCATTTCACATTCCCAACCTACTAATGTAACCATTCCAATTACATTCCCTAAACATACCCAGGATATTCAAAACATTATTTAATATTGATTTATTTATTCCATCACAACCCGAGAAACTATCAGGAATAACATATAACATGAAACTTAGTAATAGTAATTTAGGAGGTGAAGTGCCCTAATAAATCAACACACATCCAAAAAATGACACATCATACCACATCTTTTATATACAGGGTGATTATTTTTTCATTTAATTAATGAGAATTATCCTGGTGGATTCCACCACAAAAAAAACATTCCTCCTACAAACTCATCGACCTAGTTCATCCTATTAATATAACTAACCCCCAACTCACAACCACATGTATCAACACATTATAGAACAAACAATTTCACAACCTTTACATAAAATCACACCTTTCCCACCATAGGGCCACTATACAACCACATCACCTCACAATCCATGGAAGAACATAGTTTTAGATATAATAAGGCCTATATAATTTAATTCTACTAATTAAATTAGGTTTTATCCCAAAAACTGTATGATCCTGTGTAATCTATTTATTGGAAAAATATATGTAGTTATCAAATTCCAATAAAAATTCAACATAAATAAAATATCATGAATTTCAGAAACCACATAGTCTGTAAACAACGACCCCTACTGGCCAGGATTTTTATGGATAGTTATTCAATAAAAATTAAAATATTAACAATAGATTTTGTAAGAACCCGGATCTTCTTTTCATGTATTTTTTCCATTTTCTGGTTTTTTGGAGAAAAATTGTAATTTCAGGAAATTTCATATATACACTCTGTGTACATTATGAGTACACACCGTGTAATTTTGAGTACATGTCATGTACACCATTATTGCGGGTAGCCAGGTGTTTTTCGTGTAACGGCCTTGCACACAACTGTGTGTGGTGACCTAGAGACTGCCTAATGCGGTGGACGATGAGGGCAAGTACACACCCTATACTTATAAAGTATAAAATGTGTCCTTTTTTATATTAATCATTCCAGGGTCATGTCTAAAGGACTGATCTGTCTCCTTCTCGACCTAGTTCCAGTGAGAGAGATCATACGACCTCAATTCTTCTCTATGTCCCCGATTGAGCATATGTCCTCTGAATCTAACTCTGTCGATTGCGTTGGGATTGCCTCAGTAAGCTCTTATTTATTCTAGATATTCATTTTTAGATTCCTCCTCTTTGTCATGTTATCTCTGGTTGAACATTTCAAAAAAATTTATATATCTACATTGTTCATGAGAAATTAAATGATTTAGGTTCACTTATAATGATCCTACAACACCAGGGTAGGTGGTTTGTGCCTTTCCGTATTTAGGCGATGATGTATATGTGAAAAAGTCCCCAATATCATTGAACATGGTATTTAGTGTTTATGTTTTTAGCCACAATGTTTCTCTGTTATGACTTGGTTGTTTGGATGGAGGATTTATATTGTGAATAGGTTTATCTTTACATGATATGGATGCTTTTCCCATGTTATATTGTTTTAACCCATAGGTCTAGTTTTGAATGTAATGCTGCAGCATTGTTTTACATACCTAGTATTGTTAGGATGGATTGCTTTATCTAACATACTCTTATCATATAGATTGTTTAGCCAATTAGTTCTAGAGGATTACTTTGGATTCCATGTAATTATGTTCTCGTTTGACTTACAAAGGGTCGTTATAACCTAGTGTTGTAAACCATAGGGGGAATGGATACGAGGGCTTCCCCAGAGGGTCTATTTTTACTATTTCGATGCGAGACCATATGGGGAATTGACATAAGTTCCTCATTAGAGTGTCTACATTTCCTTAATACGGGCCACATTGGGAATGTGACTTATGTTCTTCCACAGAGAAACTTTTAGTTACCGATTTGAGACTATAGGGGGAATTGACGGTGAGTGCTTCCTTGGAGAGTTTGTGCTAAAACTGATCCAGAGGGGTTAGAATGTGTGTACTTTCCATAGGTTTTCTTGTGTTTTCTAGGTATGACTAATGACGATTAGGTTTTGAGAACATCCAAGAGGGTTACCTGTTTGTGATTATCTTCTTACTTGGTATGTAGTGTTTGAATTCTATGAAACTGTTGAAATGCTTACTATTGTGTACTTCCTTGTTTATTTCTTATTTTTTTATTGCATTCCATAAATATTCAGTGACTGCTAGGCACATATCTTATAGGGGTTTCGTGATGGGATTTAGTCTCACACACTGTTTGGGTAATGCTTTTGGTCCCAAACAGATTATATTGAAGCAGGTATAGATAAGGGCAAGCTTCCTTCTACTTCAGGTACTACACTGCTTTGGATTTGGAGAGCATGGGACAAAGCTGAGGCTTGCGATGACGAGGATTTATTTTTATTTTTTTCATTGGTACATTGATTTTGTAATTTATTTAAGAATTGGGATTTTTTTGGATTCTTTCCTTGACATATGAATCATTCATCATTTTATATGTTCTCCAGTTGTTTATTAAATTCAGTCCTCCACTATTTAATATTGTATGTCACTATTATTTCTTTCACTATGTCACTCTTCCAATGAAGGCACAGTTTCCTCAATATCACACGCAAGGCCCTCGATGCTAGTCAAAAACCTATGGCGTTAAGGGGAATGCGCTAGAGGCCATGTGACCAACCGTGTACGGGGTGCCTCTAGGAGGCTTACAGAACTAGGATGTTACAACGGGGAATCAGTGGAGTTATTTTCTTCTTGAAATAATATTTGGAACCTATAGACATGGTTATGATGGAATATGTAATTTGTAATAAGATGTTCCTGGCAATTTCTAACCCGTGTATAGGGAAAATCTAATCTACCTCGTTTGTTGCATGTTTTCAGGTTTTTCAATTTTACAGTTGATTTGATTTTCACTATTGGGTGACCCACATATATTGTGTTGTTATTGTGGTTGTAATTGAAGTTCTATTTTTTTCAACCATAAGAGATATCGGTATTCCATCTCATACATCATATAGGAACTTTCTTGGAATCACATGTCGTGTAATATTTCCATTCCATTTTTGGTGCAATAGGGATTGCATGTTGTTGTGATAGGTGATGTGGTAGATATGAACGATGTTGTGATATATTCCTTGATTAAAATACATGTTGTCTGATTAGGTATTGGTGGTGTAAGTTTTTTTTAATGAATTCCAAACTTGGGTTCTTGAGGTGTTATGGGCCCACAAGGATCGGAATTTGGAGGATCATTGATATATTATTCTTGTATATGAAAAGTATAAGATGTAACGATTTGATTTGCGGGGAGTATGGGCCCCCACATATCATAATTTGGAACTTAAATGTTCATTTTAATTTTTTTCTAGGCACCAGTGTAGTTGATGATGCTTACTGTCTGGAAAAACCAAGAATATATGTTGTGTAATGGTGAATACAAACCATGTGTTCTTCCTGTTCAAGGAGGAACTATTTTTTTAAGTATATGTCGTGTAGTCTCTAACAGAATATCAGAATATGTGGGTGGAGAGACGGGGTTTGGAATCATTAGTAGGACACGCCATGTACCGGAGGTACACACCATGTTGTAGAATCGTGTAACTGGCTGTATCACTAAAAACATGGATTAGTTGAGTCTTTTCTAATAGACGCCTTGTCTATATGGAACATGTCATGAAGTGTAACCCCTTTATCCGACCGTGTTACTAACAACACAGGTCGGGAAAAATTTCCTTGTAGACGTCGTGTCCTTCCGGACACCCCGTGTACTGTGGGTGGTGTATCTGGTCGTGTCACAAACAACATAGTTCTGTGATGCCCATATAGTAAACGCCATGTGTAGAACTAACATGCCTTGTAATATCATTCTAAGAGAAAAATTTGGATGAACGGGTTGGAGATCTCAGGTCATCCAAGAGGATTCATGTACATGTCATGTGTTAGGACAACACACCATGTGTATGGGTTGTTACACGACATGGGTTTGAAAAATTTCATACCCATGTGAAATCTTACGGGAAGACATAGTATATTCATTTTACATTCCATGAATCCATGTTTTAAAAAATATAGATTCTTTCCTTCTCTTATTCACTTCTTATTATTTTATGTTTCAGTACTAGTTAATCATGATCTAAGGTGTTCACTTGAATTTGTAGTGTAATGCCCCAAATACGTCCTCCGAATGTAGGAAAATTTCAAGGAGATGATCAGACACCGGAAATGAATGGCTACGGACTCCCAACCGATCCTCCAGTAGTGTTATTCATTAAACCAGCTGACATTCCATAAATACGTGATGATGCACAATTCCAGAAGGGCTTAATGAGGTTCATGCAGACCATATGAGGATTACCACATCCTGCCCCTTCTATGGAAGAGTTGATGCAATTTTTCCCCTAGTAACATCCTTCCACTTACACCAGGAAAAGAGGAACATAGGGTTCAGAGTCATTGTTAGAATCCATGATTTCCATATTCGAGCATCTTGAGATGCATCCAGAGGGGAGGGTCAATCTCACTACGTACATTCTTTGGGATTCCTCCATCATATGGTGTGATGTGATCACATAGGTGGGATGAAAAAAGGTTATGGCATATGATGATATCAAGAGTTATTTTTATGACTACTTCTATCCAGATACTTTGAGGGCCGATCGAGCTCAATAGTTCATGATTCTAGATTAGGGTACTCTCTCATTCATGGATTAATCTTCATATTTCATAGAGATATAGTGCTTCAAGCCTATTCTATGACATGAGTAGTTATTCCTTGGAAGAAAGGTTTATGATGCCTTGAGGAACGTCATCCGATCCCAGATGAACATCTTCAGATTGACTTCCAAAACATCTATCATCCACAAGTCAGTAATAATGGAGCATAATTTGAGGGATTTTCGAGTTGTGATCTAGGGAGGTTCAGCATCAAGAGTTAGTATCCCTCCAATAGAAATCATGAAGCACCACATGGGGTCTTCTCACAGTGATCCAAGGGGATGAGACACTTCTTCTGGTCAACAGGTAGTGTACTACCTATGCGAGAAGAGAGGGCATACAAGGCCACATTTCCCAAGAGACCTAGTAGATTGTCGATCTTGTGGAAATATTTGGAACCTTCAACGCTTCTGACAGATCTTCTCACAAGAAGATAGTGACAATGAGACTTATATGACTCCGTGTTCAGGAGCAACGCCACCAATTACTCACAAGTTTGGGAACTAGAGTTCTTTTGACCATTCAAGCCAAGGTGGAGATTACAGTCGTGGTAGTCTGTCACTAGGATTTCAGTAACAATAGGAAAGACCAGCTCAGAGTGGTCAGGTAGGGTCACAAGTCCATGGTGCAGGTCAGACTATTGCAGTGGAGCAGACACAACAGGAGCAGAATCCTAGACCCACTACAGTTTTAGATATGATCTTATTTTCCCCTGTTTTGGATTCTTCCCTTTTTGATATAAGTGTTTCCAATATCTTTATATCAGTTGTTGTTGTGGTGATACTTTGGATCTGTATCATTACAACTTTTTATCCCATGAGGCTTGACACACCGCTGGGTTCTATAATGGCTAGTGTACATTTGGGCAAGGAGTTCCCTCTAGAGGTTGGTGGGTGTCACATCTTATGGTATCATTATGTCCTACATATGACAGACTATGATGTCATTCTTGTAAAGGACTAGTTATTTCTTTTCAATGCAGTTGACGATTTCTATCATCATAGGGTGACTTCCACATCATTAGATGGTGGTTCGTTTCTTCATAAGGGTGAATGGTATGTCTTGGCTAGTATAGTGGGACCTGGTCATCATGGGTTTATAGGAGTTACATCCCATATTTCTAGTATTTATCTAGATGACCCAGTGACTTAACAGATGGAATTTTTACCTATGGTTGATCATTTTAGGGATGTCTTAAAATAAGACTTTATAGGTTTGCCTCTAGGACGAGAGGTGGAATTTTCTATTGAGATTGTTCCAGGAGTGGCACTGATGTCCATTCCTCCTTATAGGATGGCTACACCAGAGTTACATGAGCCCATAAAGCAGTTGGAGGAGTCACAAGATAAGGGATTCATCTGACCCAGTAATTCTCCTTGGGGTCGCCTGTCCATTTTGCAAATAACGTGGACAATACTCTCTGTAATTTTTTGGATTAAATAAAGCTGAAACAGTTGACATTCAAGAATTGATATCCCTTGCTTAGGATTGATGATCTCTTTGATCATATTTGTGGAGCTAGGGTGTTCTCGAAGATTGAATTGAGGTTTGATTATCATCAGTTTCATGTTAGACCATCTGATATACCACTTACAGCTTTCCGATGTAGGTCTGGTCTATACTAATATGTTTTCATGTCGTTTGGTCTCTGGAATGCACCTTCAGTCTTCATAGAACCTATGAACTGTGTATTCCATCAATATATGGATTCTTTCATGGGATTTTTCATGGACGATATCTGGGTGTACTCTCACACTTGACACGACCATGCTACCCATCATGAGATCATTTTGAGTTCGCTGAGAGAGCATCAGTTATAGGCTATGCTCTCAAAATTCCACTATTGGATGGACAAGATTCACTTCTTGGGTAATGTTTTCTCAGATAAATGATTATCAATAGACCTAGAGAATGTGATACCAGTATTTTTATGGGAGAATATGAGGGTCGTTTTTGAGGTAAAATGTTTTATTGGGTAGGATTGATTAAATAATGGTTTCATATAGGAAATTTCCTTCTTAGAAGCGCCACTGATGATCTTGACTAAGAAGGGTGTAAAGTTCATATGGTCAAATTCTTGTGAGTCAGCCATTATGTAGCTAAATGGGAGGTTGAATTCATCCTTGATATAGTATTTCCAAAGCTGGGAAAGAGCAATACTGTGTACTGTGATGCATCAGGTATCGGTCATGGAGAAGTGCTTATACAGGGGGGAGTCATTGCGTACGAGTATCTGTAGCTATGGACACATGAGAGGAACTACCCGATGCACTATCTTGATCTAGCTGCAGTGGTTCATGCTTTATGTTGTTACACACACTATCTGTTGGGAGATAATTTTTTAGTTTTCATGGACCAAAAATGTCTCATGTATATCTTCACTCAGTGTGACCTGAATTGGGGGCAGTGAAGATGGGATGAGTACCATCAGTCATTTGATATTGAGCATGCCTAAATAACTAATTAAGGGAACAAATTTACTGATGTGTTATGCTAGATGACTCAGATACCTGATGATTATGAGGCCATTAGTGATTGATATCTTTTGTCTCTGTTCTCTGAGATACATTTGGAGTTCCATGAAAGATAGAGGTAGATGGTTCTTTCTTCAATATTTGTTACCTCTACAATTCTTGATCGAGGGAGAACGATGCAAATTTCATATTCTAATGGCCTAGTCCTATGGGAATGTGTGTTATGAGGGGAACCTAATTCTGGATGGACCATAATAGAGGATGCGATCTTGTGTTCTCATGGGTACGTAAGGGTTTCAGTAGACATAGACAAGTGCTGATGTGGAACTTTCACTCCCCAGTTTGGGTAGTTCATCCTGGCATCACTAAGATGTAACATGATCAACACTATCAATATTGGTGGCCATGTATGAAGAGAGATATTACTAGTTTGTTCATGAGGGGTTCCACCTGTCTGAATGTGAAGGCAGAACATCTGCAACCTGTAGGGTTTTTGCATTAGTTACCCATTCCCAAGTGGAAGAGGAACGATGTCACGATGGATTTCGTGACATATTTACTGAGGTCATCTCGAGGGAATTATGTAGTGTGGGTTGTCATTTATAGACTCATGATGGTTGGTCACTTCATGCCAATGAAGGTGATCATGGGGGTTGATGAGTTGTTAAGGTTTTAAATCCGAGAGATGGTACGTTTACATGGGTTTCCACACTACATTGTCACATTCTTCGTTCATGCATCTTGGATTTTGGAGATTCGTGGTAGAAGAACATTCCTCTAGTAGAGTTTTCCTACAACAATAAATTTCATGAATCTATTTATATGGAACCTTATGAGGAATTATACAGTAGAAATTCAGATCACCATTACATTGGCAGGAGCCAGGAGAGGCAGCTATGATGGGACCTAATATTGTCAGGGAGACCACAGAGCAGATAAAATTGATTCAGAAGAGGGTGGACTATGCACAGTATTTTCAGAAGTCTTATGGTGATCGTTAGAGATGACCTCTGGAGTTCAAGGTCTGAGATCATGTTTTATTGCATGTCACACTATGTTTGGTAGATAAATGGATTATGAGATAGGGTAAGCTTTCACTGAGATACGTCAGGCCATTTTTGGTTTTTGAAAGAGTTGGGTTGGTTGCCAATCAGTTGCAGTTACCTTAGAGGTACCGATCTATTCACGATGTCTTCCACGTTTCTCAGCTCTGATGATCCTTCTCCGACCCATCTCATATTTTTCAACCCAAGGATATTCAGTTATAGGTCGACTCCTTGTTCGAGGAGCATCCTATACAGACTGTTGATCATAGTACGATGGTTTTTCGGGGACAATATGTTCCTTTGGTACGGGTGCTATTGAAGCCCTGATACAGGACGAGACATGGGAGAGGAATGCCGATTTACGATCGCAGTAGTTGGAGCTGTTTGAGGATTATTCTTCTATGCCTCCTTGCTAGGGATATTTGGTGATTAATTTCATTAAGGGGTAATATTATATGAACTTGGATCTTCATTTCTGGAGTGATTTAATTTTTTTTTTGTAGTTTTTTAGAAAAATATGAATTTCTATAAATTTCATAAGTACATGAAGTGCACATTATGAGTACACACTGTGTACTCAGTTACCATGTGTAGTCGAGTGCTGGGTAGGTAATGTCTTTGCACACGGCCGTGTGTGGTGACCTGGAGACTACTCTATTCGGGGGACGGGGAAGGTAGGTAAACCCTGTGTACTTATAAAGTGCATGACTTGCACTTTCTTTTTTTCCATTAAATGTTACGAGGTTGCTTCAGAAGGACAGAACTATCTCCTTCTCAACCATGTTCATCCGACAGAGGCCATACATTTTCAATTCTTCTCAGGGCCCCCAATCAAGCATCGGTCCTGTGAATTGAATTCCGTCGATTGCATTGGGATCACCTCAGTATGATCAGCCTTCTCCGAGAGCTTCGTTTTCTAAATCCTCATATGTCTCATTTTATCTCTGGTTGAACATTTTAGACATATTCATTGATCTATGGTATTCTTGGGAAATTCTAGGCTTGAGGTTCACTTATAATGACCCTACAACAGTGAGGTAGGTGGTGTGTTCCATTCCGTAGTTAGTCTATGAGTTATATGTGAAAAAGTTCCCAATACCCTTGAACGAGGTATTTCTTGTTTATATTTTTAGCCCTAATGTATTCCTACTATACCATGGTTGTTTAGATAGAGGTTATATGTTTTTAATCTGTGTATCTAGCCATAATATGGAGGTTTTTCCCATGTTTTCCTGTTTTGACCATTTGGTATTGTTTTTCCTATTAGGGTGCTTCTTTATTTTCCATACCTAGTATTATTAGGATAGAGTGTTATATCTAACATGTTGTTATGCTATAGATTGTTTATCCATGTAGTTCTATTAGTTTACATTGGATTCCATGTATTTTTGTGCTCTTTTAACTTACACAGGTCCATTAAAACCTAGTATAGTAGGCCACAGGGAGAATGGATGTGAGGGCTTCTCCAGATGGGTCTGTTTTTATAGTTACGATGTGAGATCCTAGAAATAATTGATGTATGTTCTTACATAGTGTATCTGTACTTCCTCGACTCAAGACACAAGGTGAATGTGATGTAAGTACTTCTATAGAGTTCCTTTTAGCTTCCAATATGATACTCTATGAGGAATTGATGATGTGTGCTTCATTTGAGAGTGTGTGATTCCTTTGAGACTATGTTCTAAAGCTGAACAAGAGGGGTTAGACTATGTGTAAATCCAAGAGGGTTGTTGGTGTATTCAAAGTTGGACCACATGGGATTAGGCTGTGAGAACATCCCAGAAGATAACCAGTTTGTGGTTATCTGCTTACTTGGTATGTGGTGTTTGAATGATTTGAAACTATTGGAATGTTTAATGTTGAGTACATCATTGTTTAAAACTTATTTTTCTTATTGCTTCCATGAATATTCACTGAGTTTTAGGCACATATCTTTTAGTGGTTGCCTACAGAGATTTAGTCTCACACCCAGTTTGGGTTATGATTTTGGTCCCAAACTGATTATATCGTTGTAGGTATAGATAAGGGCATGCACCCTTCTACTTCAGGTACTTGATTTCAATGGAGCTGGAGATCAAGGGACCAAACTGAGGCTTGTGATGCTGATGATTTGTTTTTCATGTTTTCTTTTGTACATTGGTTTGGTAATTTATTTAGTCATTGTTACATGTTTGGATAAATTCCTAGAAATATGTATCATGCGTCATTAGAAAATTGATTTATTTTCTTTTTACTATTAGTATTCGGTTGTTTACTATTGTATTCCATTATTATGGTTTCTATTTTGTTCCCTCCCAATGAGGGCTGAATTTCCCCAGCATCACATTCAAGGCCCTCACTACTATTCGACAGCCTCTGGAATTAAGCGAAATGTTCATGTGGCCATGTGACCAACCAGGTACGGGGCTCCTCTGGGCGGCTTCTAGAAAAGACTTGTTACAGAAATCCCATAGAAAGATCAAGTTTCCCATTCCAAAACCCCTATATATTTATTTTTTAACCATTTTTATAACCAATATTGATTCGAAATAAACTATCTTCATAATGTAAAACATCTACATAACCACACCACATTATGAACAAATTAATAAAGATTAAGGATATAATAATTGGATGAAGGATGATAAGCACTTCATGGTTTCACAAAAAAACATGGGTGCACATACAATAGGAAATTCTCTTGGAAAAAATAATAATATGATACAACATGTTACTCAAATCCTATGAAAGGAATGACATGTGGTCTCAATTATCCAGATAAAGAATGAATTAATGGAAAAGGGGAAGGTTATCTTGGAATTATGAACATCATATCCATGTTAGATGATTGTATAAATATTTGATTTATCAATAAAGGTATATTTGTTCATGACCACAAGTTTTGACCATTTCAGAGCCACCAAACACTTATAGATCAATTTTTCTAATTTATTTATGTTGAATAAGTCTCAACGCCTTTTAAATATAGTCTTAAATACATTTCATGTTAATTAATTCCATCAAAATGGAAAAATATGTTAACAAAAACACTATTCATGAGGCATCGCTAGCAAGGCACTATAAGATGTAGAACTGCCAATGAGTAAACTATAGAAGTGGATCCATTGGATGATGAACCTCTACTGAGGAACTACCACATAATAAACACTAGTGAGACACTCTTGTGGTTATATAACACCAGTGATCCTCCACATATTTTTGACACCACCAACTCACCACCAACAAGTGGATACACCACTAGCGAGCCACTACTAGGGTGAGACACCATCATGGTGAACTACCATTACTGGGGAACTGCTAGTGTGATACACCACAGTGATGAGGCACCGTTAGAAAGCATGAAAAATTATGAATATTTCAATGAGTAGAAATTAGTCACCTTAACATGTTAAGACACCTCAAAATTGGATATTCCACAATGTGATGGATTAGAATGGTCTGGAAAATTACATCAGATACTACTCAAACTATTCTCCTCATCAATAATTCAAAAAACAACTGATGTGATATATTTAACGGGTCCAAAAAAACATTCCTTGAGATACCTATAAAGGATATTTTCATAGTTGAAACACTACTATAAAATGAACATGTAAATGATAAATGAAAAATTGCCCCATATTGTTCAAAATATGGAGTGCAAACCTCTACCAAAAAAATGTCCTGCTTTAAAATATACTAAATAGACCTTATCATCATTGTTGTTAACACATAATACCAAAAGACCACAAAACACATTGCAGAAACAAAAAAAAATGTCACATCTAAACAGATGAATCATGGAATTCTGTTCACCATGTCAAGATACTATCCTCTTTGCGAACATTTATACACCCATATGGGATTAATCACAACACAGTTAATCATACTCGATTAGGAATCGGGTCCACCCCATTTAATATATTTAGAATATATCTCACATTATACAACAAAAAAAATTATCCAAGGGAAAATTTCTCATATAATAATCAATGTGGTTCAAACATTTCATAAAGAAAAGATAATAATGAATAAATCAATATAGCACAAGGATTTCAACACGAAAAATCATATCAAACTCCCAAGTTCTCCCCTCATAGACACCTTAATATCATAAAAAATGAACCAAATGAATTATAATTTCATTTATCACCCTCTTTTGAAGAACCTAGATATTTTCTGGCCACTAGAAAAAGTCACCTCATCATAGATAGCTACCTCCTCATATTAAATGTCATATGATTCATCTTAAAGATACCAATGAATATGAGAGATGTGAAAGGGGTAATGGATCCTATATAAAAAATGGTGGAAATTCCAACCGATACGCCACCTCACCAATTTTCTCCATCACCTGAAAGGGACCAAAAAATCAGGGAGAATGAATTCTCCATTTTCCAAACATCTGATGTCCAAGTCAATAGGAAACCATTAAAATCCCATGGATCCAAATCTAAAACATCAAGGGCCTCTTAAATGATTGGGAAAAGGATTCTACAGATCAAGCACTTCTTTTATCCTCTCATGAACTCAATGAAAATTCTATATTGATCTCTACACCATATTATGATCAATAAGAGATATTTCCCCAACATCCATATAGAACAATCGAGAACAAAGTAGTCATCCATTCAAGGCCTCCAGTAGATACATGCCAGTGAAATATTGATAGCTATTATTATATAAAAAATACACCAAGGGGATGTTTCATACCAATGATCTTCCAAAATCCATGATGCATTACAATATAACATCATCAAACATCTGGATAGGACATTCCATCTATCCATCTATTTGTGGGGGGAAAGCAGTTCTAACGCATAATTGAGTGTTAAAAGCATTCTAAAATCCCCTTCAAACCCATGAGGTAAACCGTGCAGCCCAATTTGAGATAATGGAAATAATAAATCTATAAACAACAACTTTTCATACACATTCCACTTAGCCAATGCATTCACTGTGCTCAGATGCATGATTTCTACAATGTGGTCCGATTTCATTAATGGATCAACTATAAACCAGATTTCTTCACAACATCCCAGAGATCTAGATAACCATATGAATAATTCCTTTATGATGTCCAACCATTTATATTTGATAATATCCAAAGGCTATAACAACCCATAATGAACTAGAATCTCATCCTTTACTTGAAGAAAAACCATGCACTTCGCAAAAAACACTACCACTTACACATTCTTCACGGGAAACAAAAATTAAATCCCCAAGATATTGTATATCATGGAAACAATTTTTCACAACTGAAGGAGAGCTATAAAACTAACAGTGGACTCCATCATTCATATAATATGGAACACAAAATGCCCCCAAAATAGTATCATGTTGTGAACATCTTCAATACATAATTCCATAGAATCAACATGGACAAGAAAATCTCACATAACCTCTTCCTCTATGACTTCCCAATGAGACTCCTCCAACCGCTATATTAGTTAATTTTTCTTCATGATATAAAATAAATCTCATTTTCTTCTATATACCCATGTATTAATGTGCATAGATTCTACATCTTCAATCAATCTCTATGAATTTGTAGATTCCATAAAAATATTCTTTTACAATTTTCTCTATGAATTAGCCACAAAATTTACCTTTCCTATGGTGTAGGAGAACATAAAATCATAAACTAGATAAAAATACATCATCCTCCACTACATCATGTTATGGTCATACTAATAAATTATGTAACTAAAGATCCAGTTATCCATGTGGACCACAAAGAGTTCCCATATGAGGTGATGCCAAAAAAAATTCAACACCAACAAAACTATTTCTATAACTATATAATTGGTGTAATTGTTATGTTCGTGGGGATGTAGCAATCTATATCCTTAATAGGTAACTTCCAAGTGGTGTATCTGCACACATCCCAAACCTAGATGAGATGTTCCACAAAACACTTCAATCACATACACTTCCTCTAGAATCCAAAGCACTAAGGAATTGACAAAACTCCATTTTAAAAAATAAAATGATCCTCGGTACTAATCATTCCAGGAAAAATCATGGTACTCTATGAAAAATATTTAATTTGGGTCGTAAATCATGAGATATAGGAAACAAAACCATGATAATGTCTTGCAAGACCACGGAAACTATAAACCTATACTATGTTCTTGGATTCTTCCCAATAATAAACTACTTCTTCCATCAACATGTCTACTACCACATTTTATTGAGATACCACATTCCATATGAAATGCCCCTACCATTTCCATATCCATAACATGGAAAACTTTTTGTAGAGTAGGTGGCATTAAAGAACATAAAAGATAGTTTGGAAATTTTGGGAATTCTCCTCCTATAAAACTTAGCAGATTAATAAATAATCACTATATATGAGGAATAACTGATCCATTAACTCATAGAAAACAAAGTTATTAAGCCACATTAATACACATTGTGAGTTCATAAAAGCTAATGGAATTAGTACAAACTAAAACTTCCTATTCCTTCACATGAAAGAATTATTTGGAATATTGATCTATATTACCCTAAATTGGTGATATCCAAACTACATATAGATCATAGGAAACCTACTCGTTCATATCTGATGGTTTAAAATAACATCTATCCTTAGATGAGGGTAAAAATTTTATACCATCATCCAATTTATCCTTTAATAGTTTATAAAAATCCACAGACCACTATTCTTTTTCATTATGAACAAAACAGGGGCACACCATTGAAAAAAAATATTGATCAGATAAAACCCTTCTACATATAATCATCTATCGAAATAATATATTCCCTCAAATCATAAGGCTTCATCTAATAATGATCTATTGAAATTTGAGAATCATCAGGATTCAAGTCTATCACGAACTCAACATTATGTCGAGGGGGTAGCATCACAACATCCTTGGGGGAAAACATTGAGGAACAATCCAATGATCCTAGAAACCCCAATCATCTTAGTGTCCACTAATTCCACTAATAACATAGGCAATGAAAATATCAGGGCTCCCCACAAAAGTTTCCAACCATGAAACACCACATACTGAGAAAAACCAGGTTCTAACCTTCTAGTTACTAGAACGTGACTCTCCTCTAGATACTGTGGATAATGAAATATATAGAATAAAAATAGTTGATGGATAGGATGATATAATATTGTTTCAAGTAAATAATTAACAGTTCCCCACTACATTGATGCGTCCCCATCATCATTCTAAACACCTAGCATAAGTCTGAAAAAGTTGGTATGGCCTCCGATTGGTGTACTCAACACCTAGAGATTGAGAATCACATCTATGTCATGTCCCAGAGTATGGGATATATCCACTGCCACAAAATAGTGTCATGTCACTAAATAAAACAATTCAAAAATAAGTGTACTGAACAAATGGATCGAACCTTTGACGATATATGGACATGATGGAATAGCCGCCTCCACTGCAAGAAACTGAACACAGCCAACTCCCCTACCTCACTAATGATAACCACCTCTATGTATAAAATCATGTTATTGTTCCTTGTCATGAGGAACAACATGAGGTCAGCCTCTACCTACTTCATCTACCCTTGTAAGAGAAAAATCCCACTTCCCCTACTGCTGATATGGTCTCACAAGCAGCGGTTGTTGAGGATGAAAAAAAAACCAATCCACCTCTACACAAAAATGAATAGGGGACTAATGGTAACTCCCTCTAGTTATTTAAAATTTCAATACAACCAAATAAATATTGGACCAATTCTCTTTTCAAAATAACAAGAACCAATAGCACCATATGGGATGAAAGAAAGCTACTGAGGTGGACTACCTAATGGAAAAAACATTGATTGTCCAGATGCCTTAAATCATCCACTAGAAACACCTCCTCTTGAATAACTATCTAGAACCCAGCTCATGTTTGACCTCCTTTAATGTGAATCAACTCGATCACTTATTCCTTATTCTGAACCAAAAAATACATTGGCAACATAAAATTTGTGACTATAAATTTTTTAGAATGATGAAGGGAAACTCAAGACAACTCAGATGACACTCCTACTATAGAAAAGGGTCTGTAAAAAACCTATAAGGTCCTTGAACATATTTCTATAATACCACTCTAAAATACTCACCTTCTGAATGGATAATAGATCGTGTATCCTCTCTAACATCATAATCAATTAAAGGTTCTATTATGAAACTCCTTCGGATATCCAACCCATAAAATATCAACCTCCTTCCATATAGCATATATAACATCCACCACTATATCATTTTTCCCCACATCTGAATTGATTTCAAAGGGACCCATACTCCTTTAGGTATCAGATAAATTTGAAAGTCACCTTAAGATCCTCCAGCAAGCTCTCCCTCACAATTTCTGAAACACATCCCTCATACATTCCAAAATCTCACCGTTTTAATTAACACAATATAGTCTCAAACTAATTATCCTCCTCAATATGGTCAACCTTATTTGGATTAACCTGATAAGCCTACTGATCCTCAATATCTTGGGGACACGCATATGATGTCCAAGATCCAAAACATAATAGAAAACACGGATTACCTAATATCAGTAGTATTGATTTTCATTAGGATTTATTTTATTTTAGTATTTATATGCTATCATTTTAACCTTACCGAAGAAACCAAATTAATACATGCACACATGTAATTATTATTCTTGTACCTTTCCAAGGTTCCTACAGGGTAGGAAGGTCTTTCTCACATGGTTTTTTATTAAGATCAGAGCAAGTGCACTGGATCATGGGGGATTTAACAATACAATATCCTAGAATATATCCATGGTTTATTTCAGGAATCATGGTCAACTAGAATTGTCTCCATACAACCTCATTAAATCCTCACTATACCTAACTCTAATCATAAGGATAATGTTTTATACATCATTGAACAAAATGAGTACCCTGAAAGGATTGGGGATTTATATAGAAAAATAAAAAATTCATGGCTCCATGAATGCTTAAGCAAGGAACCACCATATTTGGATTGTTTAGAACTTGTTGTGTAATTGGAATATGTTAAAGGGTAGTGATATGTTTATTATAGATAAGGAGGATTATGGACATCATTTTTTATTTGTGTCCATTTTCTATAGGAGCTGTGATCATCACCAATGAGAGGCCCTTTGAACGGATCTCTCAATGTTAGACCTTTGACATATTCTATGGATCATTGGGGTCTACTTCATTGTCTAGGAAGACCCAGTTGAGAGGAAGGCCAGTGGCCATTTCCCCAAGAAATCAAGAATAGATATTAATCATTTCATTGCCTCAAATTATCTCTCAGACCGTGGCTTCATGGTGGCCATTTTACTTTTTGCAACAATCAACGGTGAAATTATCACCCATGGGGCCACTTGGATAATTGTTTGGATAACTTACAATATATTTCTACATACTTCACATCATAGATGATTTTTCTGGTTTGTGGGTTCCCAGATCATTCTCCCCTATTGGTCCCTATGTCTTCCATGCAGGCTACCCAAAAATGTTTAAGATATTGGAAGCTTTGAGAAACTCTTAAGGGATACCAATATCTTGTCAGTGCCTCCGGGGACGAGCCTTAATATTGTAATAAATGGGATATTCTTCATAACAAGTTACATCAGCTGAATATAAGGCTCTAGTCATAGTCTAAATTTTTCCCCCTATTGTTGTTGCCATGAAAAACAACCTGACTGATAATGACCATCATGAACATTTCTTATAAGATGAGTGGGTGATTGGTCTTTCAAAGAGTCCTTGGAGAAAAATGACATCCTCGTATAGATGATTCTGAAGTAGGAACACCAGGATAGGGAGGATAAAATGATCAAATGAAAAAAACAAGGTGATAAAAACACTTCCTTCTCCCATGCATGTTTTATGTAGAGGAAGTTATTAGTTATGATGAATACTGTATTGTAGGTTTATCCATTCACAGATGATACATAAGATGTGGGGGAATTGACAAATCCTATATCACAGATCTTCTTACAGGCCCCAAAGTTGAGATTCCCAAAGGGTACCCCTAAGAGAGCACGAGGATCATTGATGTGATTCCAAACCACATTTTAGACTAGGAAAATGATTTCATGGTATATTTTACGAGTGATAAAGAGATCAATTATTTGGCGTTGAACTTGAACCCAAATAGATTATCAAAAGGTTTTCCTGGTGCATTTGATAAGAAATCATGTGATATCGTGAAGGAGGATCTTATCACACACATCTAAGAGTTATTCTGGGGTGGTAATTTACCTCATGATACATGCTGCACTATAATTGTTCTCCTACCCAAAATTTAAAAACTAACATCAATAATGCATTATCATCCCAAGAGAATTATTAATATCAGGTATAAAATTTTTGTGTTTATCATTAATTCAAGGCTTACCATTCATCTCCTAAGACGGGTCTTATTAGAACTACATGGATTTTAAGGCTATATAAATCCAAGAGGCTCTATTTTTGGCCCAGGAAATGATGTGGGACATAAATATCAAAACTCTAGGATCTAATTAATCCATCAAGCTCGATATGAATAAATCCTCTGATCATGTTGAATGGTGTTTCAATAACAATTTCTTGGAATTTGTGGTTCATAACTATGAAAATGTTGATATCATTTTCCAATGTTTTATATATTCTTATTTCTTGGTGTCCTTCCATCGGAAGAACTTTGGATTCATCACATACACCAGTGGCCTAAGATAGTGGGAACCAATCTCTCCAAGTCTCATTATACTTGTACAAGAGGTTTTGAGTTGTCTAATAAAATGGAACCTCAAAAATGGAGATATTCTTCCTTATAAAAGAGTGATGAAATCACTATATATATCCAAGATAATGTTCGCGAATTATTCCATTTTATTAATGAATGAATCTTATTTATCCTTATGAGGATCGAGCAATGTGTTGTACAAATACTATCACTTGAGCATTTATGTGATCAATAAAAATAAGATAACTTTTTTGATATCCAATAGTTGTAAAATGAGGAGAGTTTATTCAGTGAGTCCTATTTTGGGATTTAAGAGAGGGTCTCTTCCTATGGAAATCCTGGGAGCTTCATCTTTTCAAGAAGGCTACAAATAGGTGATGTTGACCCCATACACAGTAAGAATAATGATTGGGTGCATAACTGGAAGAACAATTTTCTTTCCTTTATATGTTGGACCTCACTTGTCAAAATCCTTCTTTTAGCTACACTGGTGTATGTCCTCATGACGATCAATGTCATGTAGGGTAGCATTATGAATATTGATTAGTTCTTGGATATGTTCTTCTAGTACCCACACTCCAAGGGAAAAATAAAATAGGCCACTCGTAAAAATATGGAATAGTCGGTATGTGAAGGTGGAATTACTGTTCAGTGTCTCCAAGAAACCCTCTGCGTCATTCATGAAAGGCTTATATGGAGTGTTATAGAATGCCACACTATTTGGTGGATTTCCATGTAGATTGTGTTGGGTAACCATGAATCAATGGAGGGGAAAGCCTCCCCATTATTGTGATCATTGGCCCTCTTGTTCTTTTCTCCCTCCCACACTTCCAATGGATTGTCGGACATGGTGACTTCTAATTCTGTAATCTGAATGGGTTCATGAATTTACTCAATTTTACCAGGTGCCCGACCAGCCACATAACCTTCATAGTGGCTAGTTTTTTTTCCTACCTTCATTATTGTAGTTCTAAAGAAATAGTAGTTGGACCATTTCATTCTAATTGAATTTTCCATATATCTGTATAGATGTGTTTTAACCCCATCTTTCTCAGGGTCCTTTAAATCAAAGGATTTTCATCATCTCAATTACTTGAGGACGCATGTAGATGATTGGGATGTGGTTATATATGTCACAAAAATTCCAAATAAATATAAAATTCATACTTAGAATACAAGGAAAGGTGTTTTTTTGAGTGATGATAATATCAAGTGTTGTGTGATCAATATTGTATCTTGGTGTGTCTGCTATAAATCCCATTTTGAAGAATGTATGGGCAAAATGCACTATGAATGTCTGCGGGTGATTGAGGTGTGTAATTTATTCAGGGTGTTCACTACTATATCTTATTCTATCATTGAGGAAAAACCCTTCTTGGATAGATTTCTCCATGGATGGGTGAAAGTGGTCCGGAAATGTTGACTTGAAAAGTGGTGTTACTTATAGGTTGCTACTGTCTTTGGTAGGTGAGGAATAATGTTAGCCATGAAGGTGTGGGGGGATATCAGTTTGCCCTATAACTCCATGGAAGATAAATATAATGCTCATCATGGAAATAATCATTCAAAACAACAGGGATTCTCATTCTATTATCTAGTTCAATGTTGGGACTAGCGATGATCCCCCATCTTGCTATAGTTTTGTGGTCAGAACAATCTAGTGGTACCCTACATCATGAGGTTTTTTGCTCAATATTAATGGTTCTAGTGCATTGGGATTCATGAGATTATGGAGAGTGGTACAAGAACCCAACTAGTCAGTGTACATGGCCATTTTTGTCAGGATGATTCACGGGACCACTCTCGAGGTGAAGGTCATGGAAATGCTCATGGGGCTTAGCCTTTGCAGTCAGGGGGGTTTGAATAAATTTTAAGCTAAAATGGACTTATTTATTGTGCACAAATCCATGCATAGTTATGGTACCTATAGGTATTCAATCTTCTACATCATTATAATTTGTATGAGTCTTATTATCAACAAAACTAATGTGAAGGACACATGGAGGGAGGGTAACAAGGTTGTGGATCACTTGGAATCACTAGTTATTTATTGTTCATAGGATAATTAATTTCACACTGTGGACAACTAAAATCCATAGGGGTTCAATATGATTAGAGGGGATGTCCTTGGTCTTCATTATTTACAACCTCCTTAGATCATGTCCTCGATGTCAAGGGTTGGAGGGTCGGATTCCACTTGTACCTTTTCAGTGAATAATAAATTTTTAGGATGATAATGGAAAAAGGGAGATAATTCAACCCCGATTCCAACCTCTACCAGGCCCCCAGTTGGGGACTTATACCATGGGTGAACTGATATAACAATATATGAGGCATTATCCTTTATAAGAAACGTGTTCGATAGTTCCAATGAATAATGAAAAACAACTCCAGGAAATTATATAAAAGAAAAACCTAAACTGTCACACATTTATTCATAATATAAAACATATATAGAAATAATAATTTCCCCAAATATAATGCCCAAATAGTGAGGCAAATGCAGCTACACAACAACTGTCCCATGGTCCGACATTTTAATGTCGAACACTATCCACAAAATCTTCATAGAACCCTTAAAATGGTTTTATATACTTATGCATATAATAAATGATTAATCATTTTGAAAACCAAAGTCACTTGATCAAATCTGAATTAATATTACTAATGCAACTGTAAGAAAATAGTAGAACCAGACAACACCTAATTAGGTATATTAACCATCCCAACCTCACCAACACTTGCTCAACAAATCTGCACACAAACACCTAGGCCACAAAACACATCACATCACATGTCAACCTTAATAATCCTAATAATGAACCTAAAAATACACAATAGAGACTTCTGGGAATCAAACCACCTCAGCCGCAACCATTGGGGCTAAAAAACACTTCACCCGCAAACACTTGGGAAACTACACCCTGACCGAAGACTCATGAGCCACAAACAACCTTTCCCAAAAACACATGGGTTAGGACAACAACCACATAAAATTAAAATAGATCTCCAAAATCACATATTGTTCAATAACTATGCCTAATGGATGAGATAATGGCAATGTTTAGGTTCCCAAAAATAATTACACCTCAATAAATTTTGGGAAAACCCCCAGTGTGTGAAGATACGGGGGTTCAGCAAATCAAAAAATAGTTCTCAACATTGGTGGTGTGTGTATTGAAATAAAAAATAATTATATATATATATAATACCAAACACTCGAACCCAACGTATTGGTTCACTAAAAAAATAACCCACTAAAAACACTTTTTCCTTTTACTGGAACCTCCAAATGCACAACACAAAACAACAAGCCACAAATATTGTTTAAAATTCCATATGAATTCTTATAACCATTTCAATTATGATATCGAATCCAACCCAATCCATTCAAGACATTATTAAACAGTAATATATTTATTCCATCACTAACTGAGAAAGTATCTAGCATAACACGTATCCAAAAACAATATAACATTCATTTATGAGGTGAATATCCTTATTAAGTATACAAACATCAGATTTATGACACATTATACCATGACTTATAGATGTGGTATAATGTTGTATACATGTTATAAATGAAAATAATCTTGATGATTTTAAAAAATAAAATTTCCTTCTTCAAACACATCCTACTAGTTCAACATATAAATGGAACCATCTCCTTCTCAAAACCTCATCCAGTGATAAATTTCAATAGAACTAGTTTTACAGACCTCCTATATAACCACCCCATTCCAATAACAACCCTAGTATAAAACTACATCACTTCACATTCAACCAAAATGAATATTTTGATACTTAATAATTAATCCATTATTTATTTCCAATTGTTAATTTAGGGGCTATCTCAAAAACTGTATAATCCATGGGAATCATTTTTTCGCTGAATATACATAGTTAACCAATTTATATATACATTCAACAGAAATAAAAAAACTTTAATTTCATTAAACATATAGTGCAAAAATAGGGACCCCCAATGTACATGTTTTTAACTAGGTAGTTATCCCGTACAAATCATAATATAAATAATATCAATCACACAACAAGATCATGTGTCACCTTCCCCTACCCCCATATTTTTTTATTTTAAACCAATTTAATATCATTATTATTATAGAATAATCTATTTCCCCATAAGAAAACATCTATATACCCATCCTACATGATTAAAAATAAATATTGATTGTGGAACTCCTAATTGGATGAATGATGATCGACACTTCCTGTTTGTGCAAAAAAAATGTCACATGTACAACATAAAATCCTCTAGGGAAAACACTATAAAACTAAAACAGGTTACTCAAATCCTATGGGAGGAAGGATTTAGAGCATCTAAAATATAGAGAAATAAAAAATTAATGATCAAGGGGAATGATATATCAGCTTTATGAATATCAGATTCAAATTACATGATTAGATATAGTTTTGATTACAATTATAGCTGGATTTCTCCAAGAACAAGATATTTTACGATTTCAAATTCCCCTGACTCTTAGTGAATTAAATATATAATTTATGGACGTTTACTTGTCTTATGGAATTTTAAATTTGGACATAAATACATTATACTTCAATAAAATACCTCAAAATTGAAAAACAAGAAGAAATTGAAACACTACCCATGGGGAACCACCAGTGAGACACTTCCAATACAATGAATTACAAGCAAGTCATCGCTAGATGAGGCACTGCCAAATATGGCACCACTAGAATGGAACTACTAGCGAGTGATTACCAGGGAGATACCCCTACTATGAGACACCCCCAGTGAGCCCCTAAAATTGTTATTCAATTATATAATTCCACCTCCATGTGAGGCACCATCATGTTGAGATTACAACATTGAGGCACCACCAGCAGGAGACACTGTTTAGATGAGGCACCAATAAAAAACAAGAAAAATTGGGAATTTTGAATTGTGTTTAAATGAGTCACCTTGACATCCCATGACAAGTCACACAACATATATGACACAAAATAATGTACCAAAAATTATAAGGCAATTAAAATTTATATATTTATATTTTATTATTTAAATAAATTATGAAAATATAATGAAAATTATTCCTATTAGAAAATTAATTTTCAAATTTTTAATATTCTTTTTTCTAATTTACAATCAAAAGATTTTAAATTTAATATTATCATTTTATTAATATTATCAGTATATATTTAAAATACAGATTCATGCAACACATTATTTCGTTAAATAATAAATTTTTAGATTAGTAAATTTTCATGGATTAAATGAACTAATTATTTATTTTATTTATTAAACTTGAATTTTATTTTTATTAAATTTAGACATCATTTATCCTCTATAAATATTTCATAGTGACATGACTTGTATTCATTACCATGAATTAATTTTTTTGGTTTTAATGGACACTCTTCATTTAAATATTTTCATCAAAAATGACATTTTTTTATCATAATTATAAATCTCTAAAACAGATTCACATATTTAAATATTATATTATATTAAAATTTTATTATATTAAACCTTTCCTATTAAAAAATGATAGTTTAAAATTGAATGGTGTTCAATAGATTATGTTTCAAAAAACCATGATCTTGAACATACTCCAAAATATTGGTATTTTTACATGACTGTAATAAACAAGCCAATAAATTAGAGGGTTTGAATAATATTAACAAATATATGAAATTTATATGAAATTAATATTAAAAAAATTAACATATATTAGAATATTAAGAAATAATATTAAATAAATTATTTTTCTTCATTAGTTAAACATTTAAAAAATTCTATTTATATTTCTTTCAATGCCAAAATAAATATAAATAATTTTATTATAATATTACAATAATTAATTTAATTAATATTAATATTTCCCCCTTATTAATTTATTATTATTTATGGTAATTATTTTTTAAATTTTCTAAAAAACTTATTTATGGGTGAAAATGTGATAATACTACATTCAAGAAGTACAATAGCTCATAGGAAATTACTATAATTTGATCATTATTTAAAATATAAATACCATTATTTTTTATCAAGATTTATTTAATCGAATATATAATAAATAAGGCTTCACATTTAGAAAAACTTTTTTATCAATTTCTGAAACCATGATATAAATACTAAAAATAGTTTTTATGTGCTACACTAGTAATATAAAAGTATTTATTTTTAACACTTTTATAAATAGATTAATGTATAATGGATTAAATTTTGGGATTGAGGAGCTAAAAATTTGGTTATAATGACATTTTAATTTTATTCATATAATTATTACCATTGTAATGAAATAATTTACCATAGTATAAGTAAAATAATATATCTAATTAATTATAAAAGATAAATAAAAAAATTGATTAAATAATTTAAGGACCAAAACCCCATATGCCTTTAGGTGGTTCCATAAAAATTTAAATTATAATTTTTATAGGGAATAAAATAAATAAGGATTGATAAATTTTGTATATTTGGTGAACTAGATACATGTATGTTACTAATTTTACAGATGGAATAAAAAATAAAACAATTTACTTATCAAAATATAATAAACCATATCATTAAATACTCAATGAATGATTTATTCGTAATAACATGGGGAAGAGAAACAATATATGTATGATCTCAAAGGATAATTAATGGTTATGAAAAACAAATTATATCATGTATAATTTTTGAATAATCAATATGGTATTGTAGAAAACATAAAAGACATAACATTTAATTAAAAAATATAATATTGAAAGTCATATATATATATATTTTCATTGTGAGAATGAAAAGGATAATAATAACTGAATTCTCAATGATGAAAATTCTAAATTATCAAATGTCTTGTTACATATTATAATAATACCATTACTTCCAAGATCTATCCCCATTATAGTTTAACACACAATGTGTAAAAACCCATAAAATTTGTCTAAATGATTTATATAATGAGGCTAATGATGAAACAAATGGTTTATATTGAATGATTCAAAAAAATGAATTTAAAAATTATTCCTTATATTTTAAATAACTGATTAAATTAAATAACAATGTGCATTATCAAATATATTTATTTAAAAATTGATACAAAATTATCAATATTTACCAAGTTAATAAAAAAATTAATGCAAATACATTTTGTAAAAATGTATTACGATTTAAGAAATAATAATACTCAAAATATATGAATATATATAAATTTAGTTTTCAAATAAAAAATTATTTAAATATATTTGATTGGTTTTATAGAATATTTAAAATCATGGAATAATGTTAGAGGTCGTAATAAATAATAAAAATTGATAATTATCATGTCAAATCCCATTGGATGACTTAAATAATATTACAGAATACAACACAATAATAATGAAGTGTTCATTATATTACATGTCAAATGGAACATATATACACCAAATAATAGTTAATGGATGTGTCGAAACTCATAATTCTCATTGGAACATAAATTGAGATTATATCCCATTCATAGTGATTTCTTTGAGATGAATACTACTTAAAATAGTTTATAGTGATTTATAACAAGATTTATACATTTTATATAACCATGTTAATATTTATATTATCATATATCATCCTCTTATAATATCTTCTAACATGTTTGTTAATTATTATTTATTATTCACATTGTTTTTTTTCATTAATAACCATGTTTTTCATTTATGTTTTGGAATTGTTAGTTGTTCTTTCTCTTACTTCGATACTGATTATTTATCTTTATAATATAAAAATGTATTTAAATATCACATATATTCATTAAATATTTAGTTATATTAAATAATATTTTTTTATAAGAAATGAAATATAATTTTATTCTGAAGGTATGTCGTGCTTACTCAAAAAAAATATTGTAATAATTTTATAATATTGATGGAAATAATAGTAAACTATATAAATTTATATTATAATTTAAATTTAAATTATTATTTCATTTATATCATATATTTTTTAAAAAACCAAAATTTATACATTCCATTTAAGACTTTTAAAATCACATCGCTTCATGATGCTCTAGATCACTATACACACGAGCGATGCTATTGTATTACCAAAAAATTTAAATCATTACTAAATGAGTTAGAAAATAACTGAATAATAAATAATATATAAAAAATATAATAGATATTATATATAAAAAATATTTTTTTCATTATTCACAACCATGAAATGTTGTAATGAAAAAATGAACGACATAGGTATGCAATGATATAATCTTCCGTACACATTGAATGATGGGTTTGTAACCAATTTTGTAGAACATTGTAAACAATTTTTTTTGTAAAATTAACATAAAAATGTGCACTTTGATATATAAAAATTTATAATAGATTCATGGTATTATATAAATTAAAGGGGGTGGATATGGAAATAAAAAAAGTCATTTAGAAGAGCATTACATCTTCTTCATCTACCCACCATTAAATTGTAATAAAACCATAAATGGGTTTATTTCATCCATAATTATAGATTATATGATAAGTTTAGTTATTTTGGAGACACATTAATAAATATTGTTTTATATAAAAGTGGATTTATAGAAGAAAAAAATCAGGGTTGTTGTGTTTCCTTTTATAGATGAGAAAGAGAGACATTCTTTTAAACACTCAAATGTATTATCTATTCATAATGAAATTTTTCATGAGATAGAATAATGATTTATAAGTTATGGTTTTTATGGATATTGTGTTTTGGAATATAATCTACTAGACAATTAATTAAATCTTATGAACATTTATTTTTAAACATTTATTATATGTTTTTACCATTTTCAATTTTCATTACGGTAACTAGTTTCCTAAAATATTAATTTATCCATTAATTATAAATTAATGTTATACATAGAAAATAATTTATATCCGAATATTATAAATATGATATATAATTAATTATATAACAATCACATTTATTTTGTATGTTAATTTTAACAAAATTGAACATAACAATTAAAAAAATAACTTTAACTCTGGTTGGGAAAACCAAGTTTATAATATTTATGGGTTCATGTGTTCACTATAAAGGATCAATAATTCTATGAATGGTTCATATTTAATATTTTTTGTCATTAAATTATTCTATTGTACTATGATAATATTTTAGTAAATATAAATAAATTAATAATATAACATTTTTCATTAAATAAAATTAATGTAAATTTGGACATTATTTATTTAATTTAAATTTAATAATATTAATAAAATTATAAAAAAATTTATATACTTTTACAAACATATATATCTTGTTATATTCTTATAAAATTTATATAATACAATAATTGATTAATTTTTACTAACTTTTATATTTTTAGTATCATTAATTTATTTATTTATAGCAAAATAATCCATTTGTTTTATTATCGTATGTATTATGAGTCAATATTTAATTTCTTCAAAAACATAAAAAATTTATCACTATAAAAAAAATTTCTATTTCAAAATAAGAGCTATAACATATCCTATGATATTTTTCATTATTCCCAATTTTTATAAAAAATAATAGTGACAAAAGTATTATTTTGGTATTTTTTTGTGAAAATGTAATATGGGTCCATATCAAGTAAATGTGTCCCCAAAAAATGGATCATAAGGTCATATGTTTGGAAAAAATCTTATAAATGGAGTTTGGAAAAGTTTCATGGTTAATTTACCTCTTGATATTAATTTTTAGTCCCTTACTAATTTCAATTTTCTACTGATGTTTTTGATTATTTTTAATAATTTTATTTGATAAATGTGGTAAAATATTTAAATCAAATTATAATAAATTAATAATTATTCTCATTCTTAACATGTAATCAATTTTCAAATATTCATTTATTAGTGAATGATTTTTGTTTAAAGTAACCATGTAAACATGATGAGAATTATTTTCTGAAAAATGAAAATGTACAAAACAGAACAAAAAGTTTGTATATAAATTCATAATTAAATTGAATAAAATTACTATAATTTTATTAATAAATGTATAATTTAACTATTATGTCATTAAAAACAATTATAAATATGATTTAATTATATCTATTATTTAGATGAAATGTTTATTTTAATGAAAATTCAATATTTTTTATTATTTATAAAATTTTAAACTTCTCAGAAAAATTTAAAAAATAAACCATAAGATAAATATTGCATTAAAAATTTTAAATTGAGTATATTTTGTCATAAATAACATAATTTTTTTTCCAAAGGTAGTATTAAAAGAATAACTTCAATAGAAGTATGTAATTTTGCCTTTCAAAAAATATGTTGTTTTATGTCATAATTGGAATTGTTCTTATCTTATACATATAAAATATATAAGGTGAATGTAAAAATTATGATTGATTATATTAATTTTTATAATATCAATCAATAATAGTAATTAACTATATTTATTATGTTAAAGATACATTTGTTTATAATATTTTTTGAAAATAATTTCTTATATATTCAATTGATTTTTATATTATTTTATAAATAATTGATAACAAATGAACTCAGTTATATTTTTTGTTAAAAAATATATATCTTATTTAATCCAGTTATTATAATATAATTTAATTTCACTGAGATACGTTTTATATTAATTAATAATATTAATAGTATTCAGTACAACTCTGTGTTGCGAGAAATGCAAGCCATCATGGAATTTCATTATTGCATGTAATGAAAGATCAAATTTGTGTTAAGTACATTGAATTTTATAGAATATATATAACATATTTAAAATAGTAAATACATCATAATGTATCTGGTGTTTGTATTCATTTCTTTTCATTGTGTTGTCTATCATACAAGTTATCAAATATCATGTTAATATTTTAAAATGTCATGGTGTTTTGTTCTACCCACATTAAATAAACTTCATCCACATAATTGCAAATTATTCTTGATAATCAAGGGTTTTATATTTGAAAAAAATAAATTTTAAAAACCCAAATTGAATATGACATAATAAAAATACCCATAATATAATAGAGAAAGGGATGTACACATGTTATATAGAATACTAAAATATTTTGGTTTCTAGATAGGAGGGGCTTGGTCAGAAATGAAATCAAGGACATTGATGATAAATGTAACAAAAAAATATCGATGAAGATTTTTTGACAACATTGATCAGATGAATGAGTATGATCATAAAATGATAATTTCCACTCAACCATATTTCTTTTTCTATGGAAATGAGGTCATTTATAGCATCAATAAGTGATGGTGTTGGGATAAAATATTTTTTTTGATTCTGAAGTACAATGAATTGGTTTTATTTTTATGAATATATTAAAATATAAAATTTATAATATTTTATATTTCATAATGAAAATCACATCCCATGGTTCTCATTGAACTATGTACACATCATATCATTAAAGTAGATTCACCATACGGTGATGTAATACAAGAATTATTAGGAGCTCTTCAAATGTTTAACCTAGAAAATTTCCAAAATGGATAACAAAATTACAATTCTACAATTATAGGATCATTATATTTAGAATCAGTTAAAATATATATAGTGGTATCAAACATACTATATCCTATTAAATCATAAAATTATTAATACATAATTATCTCAACATGAGTAACAAATTATGTATAATAATTCCAAAAAATTATATTTCTTCGAAAAGTTCACCATTTTTTGGAATAAATTTTCATAGTTCAATTCAATAAATGAATTAAAATAGTTTAAAAAATAAAAATTCAATACAATTATTAAAAATAAATAATTTATTTAACTAGAGTATTATCTATAAATATATTTACAACATTTTCCAAAGACCAAAATTCATAATTAAATTTATCATTTCATATCAGAAGTATCTATACAATTCATGCGACATTGATCCCTCATCACCTTTTGAGGTATATTCCCTTATTGATTGGTTAATTAAATTTCCTAGATTCTCAATTCATTAAAATTTATTATCTTTATATAATTGTTTTTATTCCATTTTCATTCTTTTTCCTAGTAATCCTTCTAATAGAACCTATTTCAAATTCAGTACTACATCATGAATCTTCCAATGCGATTAATTCAATAGGTAATTAATGTTGTAAAATCATTCTTTTCGATTTTTATATTATTTTTTATATTACATACCTTCCATTTATTAACATTAATCCCTCATAAAACATAATTCATGTAAAATTATTTCTTTCTATTGAGAGAACATAAATATATTTATTCTAATATAGAAAAACATAGAGGAATCAATTATTTTCATAGACATTTCTTAATCCCTTAAAAGGAGCGATAAAAATTTCATACTCCTCTTTATCAATGTAATATTTATCATAACTAGATATTATTATAATAGTAGATTCATTCTAAAAAATACTATATTCTTCTTTATTTATGAAAATTTAACTTATCTTCATACCAATTTTTTATGATCCATATATCCAATGTTATTAATTTTTTATCATGATGGAATTAAATTAAAAATATTGTCTCATAAAAATCATTACATTTCATGTTAAGTATTTCTTATTACTCCCTAGTTTTTTGGATTAATGGAATTCATTTTTATACATCATCATATTGAAATTACAATTCACGTGTAACCATTTCTTTTTCATGACATACCAGTACAGTAAATATATTTTATAAATAAAAAATCCATTTTTTATCATAAAGTGGATCAATAATCACACTAAATTTTGGGGGTCCTCTATCAACTAATGTTATCTAGAACAAGAAAACCATGTTTTGGAATTGGTTTATCCATTATAGAATTTGAATTTTTAATTAATTGGTTAATCATACCTTATATATCAAAAAAATTATAATTTCCTATACCATCAATATTTGATTCCTTGGTAGGGAAACCACTACAAAATACAAAACGATTGATATAATTTTTCCATCAATGTGCCACTAATATTAATGGAAATAAACAATATTATATCAAAACGGTATGTATACTAATTATTAATTAAAGAATTGTTGGATCCTTATCATAAATTGAAACAATTTAAACAAATAATATCATAATACAAGAGATGTTTTTTAGGAAGAAATAACAATAAAATAATTTATTATTTTATTAAAATGATTTTGAAATTATCCTATGAATATCCAAGGGAGTGTCAACGTTGTTGAATATTAGGGTCTATTTTCTTATACCATGTTATGATCAAGTCAACGACAAAATTCATTTTTTAGAGTTATTACACCTAGGTACAACTATTCATGAACCACTTCTACTTGTAGAATCCGGATAATGATGAATTCATTTAAATATTGAGAAGATATATAAATTAAAAAATAAATAGGCTATTCTTCTGTACTTATCCTCAAATTCAATCATATTCTTGTTTTCTCTAGTCAATGATTTTATATATCTAGTTAAAAATATTCTAATAAATAATTTTGATAACAACTATAATGAACACATCTAAAAATTCATGGAGATGATTCATTAATTTATAATATTGGAATTAATACAAGGGAAAAAATCCAAATGGACTATCTAGTTAAAATGTTTTTGGGAACAAAATAAATAAAATATACGAATTTTTCAATGGGAATAGAAAACAAAATATAATAAAAATCAACAGAAAATAAACACAATTATTGAAAACTAATTAAAATTTATATTCTTCAAAACATTGGAATGTAAAAAAATTATTGGGAAATAAAATGATCATTAAGGAATAATTAAAAGATATTTACTCATGAATTAATAATGAATAACATATATAGAATGGTATTTAACTGAAAATCAAATACATATATTCAATAAACTATAAATGAATAAATCCATCAATTATTCATAGTGTGAATAAAATGCATAATAATATGTGAATACTAAATGCGTAAAATGATTAATTACTGGATTTCAGGTTTCCCTGGTACATGTTTCATTTACCATCCTGATCAATCCATGAGAAAATTAAAAATATAATAAGTAAAACCCCATCTAATTCTGTAAACAGATTCATATGACGAGACTACCAATGTATCATGGATCTTTAATTTACTGGTCCCCAAACTATGTATTGAATTTCTAATTAACTTCTCATATATTTTATAATCAATTTAAATCATTATCAAAGTACCCTAGCAAATAAAAGTATAGAGTAAAGTATATTTATTTCTAAATACTTTCCTAGTTGATCTAATAATACCCATAATAAATACCATATGAAAAAATGGGGAACAGTTTAAGAAATTATATATTCCATAAAAAATATTGTATAATTTTTTATTATTAATGATAATTAATTATATATATTGAATGTTTTTTAAAATTTTATGCAATCATAAATAGAAATGACAATGCATAATAACATCTCCACTACATAATTATGAATTAAAATACCCTTAGAAGGTAAATTTAAATTTTAAAAATAAAATAATAATAAAAAAAGTATTAATGATATTAAATATCTATGTATCATTATATAAACCACATAAAATTGAATTGGTTAATAATAACTAATAATTCACATAGGAATGTAAACTGATACAAAATATCTTTCCATGCCCTTATTTTAGATTGTACACTCATTATACCCCTTTGTAATGAATTTAAGTTGTACATTAACTTATTATGAAACCATACTAATATTTATAATATTATAAATGATCTTTTTTAACATATTTTAACCCATATTTTTAATAATATTTCATTATTATAATTTTCTGCGGTGTTATTTTCTATTTTTTGTGTATGATTTTAGATTTTATTTTTCTTTCCTCATAGAAAATAATGATTGAATAATAGCTGGAATTTAATATAAGTAAATATAATTTATATTCATTATATGTGTTTTTATATTAATTATTATAATTGTTAATATGGAATGAAATACACCACTCCTAGAGATGGTAGGTTGTATGTACAAATGAACAGTATTTTAATTTTTATTTCATATTAAATGATATAGATGAAAATGATATATTAATAGTATCATTATAGAATCTTTTTTATTTCACATATATCTTCAATTTTTAAAAAACCAAAACACAGTACATTTCATGTATAGCATGAATGAACTAAATCACTTCATGAGGCGGTAGTCCATCACACACACTAGCGATGTTAACATATTCCCATAATGTTGAAGGAATCAATATTTCAATTATATAATAACTAAATAATTATAATAATATCATAAATATAATATATATAATAAATAAAAAGTGGTCCCACCATTATTCCCAAATATGAATTGTGGTAATAGAACAAATGAACAGTCCCAGTTCGTGAGGCGGTAGTCCATTGTACAATTGAATGATGCATTCATAACCAAATTGATATAACTATGTAATGTTTGAGGTCATAAAATTATATAATAAATATTAAATTATTTGAAATATATATATTTTGTTATATAGTAATTGTATAATATTGATTTATTGAGGTGGAAAATGAAATAAAATAACGATTCTTTTAAAATAACATTACATCTTCTTCAAGTATCCACATTTTTCCCATATATATTAATTGGGTTTAATTTTGACTAAATTAATGATTCTAGGATGAGTTGAGTTAACTCTTCAAGTTATTTTATTATATATTTTTTGATAATAAATAATTGAGATCTTTGAATAACAGGAGAGTATAAGTTCCCACTTATATTTGAGGAGTTTCATTCACTTAAACAAACAAAATAATTTACTATTGAGGTGTCAAAATTATCTAATGGGAATCTAAAATTAATATTTAAATAATTTGAAGGTTTATATGAATGATCCACACCTCCACGAAAGAATTAAACACATTTTTTAAATATTTTACTCATTAACTTATACGTTTCCTTATTTTTACCATTCCAGGATATCACTTAGATGACATGTTTTCTAAAGTAGGTAATTTATAAAATAATTAAAAATTTATGTAACAAAAATAATATTTTTTATATCTACTAACTCTAAATATTATATCAAATTTATAAAATAATAATACTATTTGTATTGGAATTATAATTTAACTGAAGCAAAAGTATCGTGGAAAAAACTACATTAACCCTACCAGCGCCAAAACAGATCCTATTATTTAGGGGTCGAAATTTTTACAATAAGAGATCAGTTTGGAATCTATTGGGACATATTTGATATTTATTAACATTATAAAATAAGGTTGAATAGTGTTGGATTTTAGAAATTTTAAATAATTTAATAAAATTAGGTTTATTATAAAATATTATGAATTTATACTTATACAATATTAATATAATTTTAAATAAAAAACATAATTAAAATGATGTAATGTAAAAATGTTTTGATTAAAATATTTATAACTATATATAAACATATATAAAAAATTAGATAAATGAATTGATTTATTTTTCATCACTTTTTTCTTTTGGAATGACATTTATTATAAAAATGTTTATCTACAAATTATATGTGTTAGAATTTCATAAGAATTTTATAAATTATTTCTATAATATGATTTATGTACACGTTTTATGGTCAATTTCCAATTATTTATAATGTTTATCCCCATTAAAAATTCTTTTTTTTCAAAAACACATTGATTAAATTTAACTGTTATCACTAATAACAGTAGTGAAAAATATCTATTTAACTAATTAGTAATAATTAATTATGGAGATTCTAAATATTGAATAAATATATCTAAATTCAATTCTCATAACTGAAAAAAAATAATTTAAAATAAATTCCAATGATGTGATGAGAAAATTGAATATTAAAGTTTAAATGTTCAAAATTTAATAATTGTATATATATGAATTTAGTATGAAAATAGATGTGATGGACCAAATTTTATTATTATTTGTCTAATATAACTATTTTAAAATTAAAAAATTTAAAAAAAATATTCTTCATTATATAATATTATGATGAAATGAAATTTTTAAAATAAAATTCAGTATTTATTAATATTCATTAAGAAATGAATATTCTGAAAAGAATAAAAACAATTGAGCAGAAGCTAGTTTTAACATTAATCATTTAAATTTTTAGCTTATTATTTAAAAAAAATCAATATTATTGTCATTAATTTGATTCAAAATAATATATACGATAAATAGTTGCAATATTACTATTATAAAAATTAGAAATTTTATACATAAAAATTGATTTGTACATATATTATTCCTTTTAAATATATTTGATTAATATAAAATTGATTTATTGAATATAAAAAATATTCACATAAGAAAATAATAATAATTAAGTTAATTTGTAAATATAAAATTCCATTGGTGTATTAATATTTTTTTTAATAAAATCATTTTATTAATATTTATTTTGGGTTTTTCAACATTTTTATTTAACTTACAACCAGTGAGTTAATTATATATATTTTTAATCCATATATAATATATTTAATACTACTCATATGTTCTAATTTAATCTATAGGTGATATTTTTTATTCTAAATATTTTTTTTAATTATATTTTTTACAATTCATTCTTATGTACAATGAAAGCCATCAGAAGTAGACATTTTTGTGTTTAATGAAAGTGAACCATTATAATATAAAAATCTGACATTATTCAGTCGATAATTATGATATTACTAGAAAATATAATATTAATTTTTCATGATCATGTGATTATTATTATAAAATTAATGGAAATAATTTATTCATTCTATATTATGCTCATGTTAATAGATAAATGGAATGTGTTCTCATTTAATTTACATTCCATGTTTTCTGTGATTATTAATTCATAATAGATACCCTTATAGTTATCCCTCACTGGATAGTTGATATCACAAAATTATTACTTCTTATTCTTCCCAATTTTTTTATGTTCTTTATGATAATTATACATATATAATTTAATGGAATAACATTGTTCTCAAATAAATTTATATGTTATAATTTTTTTGTATATTTTTATTGTAAGATTAAATTATTATTTAGGTAAATAATAGAAAAAAACTATTAGGTTCTTTGGGATATTATTCATTATAACATATTCCAAAGTCATTATCTAACCACCGACAATGGCCTTCTAGGGAATGTGATTTTTGTGTGTGTTAGATAATTTTTCATAGAACCATTCAGTGCCAGATTTAATAATTAATATATTATGAAACATATCCCCATGAATACCCCTTAGGATAAATATTTTTAATATATAATATATATACAACTGGGAATGATTGTGTATTACATATGATCAAACAAATAATTCATATATTGGGAAGGATTCCTATTTTAGACATTTTATAATTATTTTTTCATGATTATGTGATTGACCAAAATTTTATTATTTTTAACACTATTCAAATTTTTATGATTCAATGGATTGAATGATAAAGAATGTGGTAAATTATTAATGTTATAGATAATGTGTTTTCAAAAAACAAAATCTTATAATGAATTGTATAAATAATATTGTGATGTTGAATTACTAGTAATCAAGATTAATAATTGACAATAAAAAATTAAACTGAATCTGGAATCAACCAAAGATGGTATGAACATATTTCAATGAAGGAATTAGTGGTTCAGACCAAGGAGAAAATAATAATATGACAATAATGTGAGAATAAAAACACAAGTGAATTTCATTTATGAATAAGACAGTGTTTTGGGAGTGTAAAAACTATATAAGGAAACTTATTTTTAAAAAGAAATATTTTTGAATAATAGTCTCCATATGGTATTTTTTATTGATTATTTTTATAATTGTGGAAATTATGATTATTTTTAAAATCTATATTCTATGTAGGGAATCTGGGTGATAATCACTATGGCTATATGAGTATTATTTTAACTTGTCATAATGATGAAACTATAAGAGACATATAATATGAATGATGAATAAGATGATAAATCATCATTAATTGTTTATAAAATCAGTGAAATAATTATGTTATTTTTTTATTTGAATCATGGATAATGTTATTACTAATATTACAATTTTCCGAATCAAGTGATATTAAAGGATATAACTGTAGTACTGTTTCTTTTAAGATTTGGAAACATTAAATGACTTATAATAGTATACATGAGAAGTGATTGTGATTCACATTTATTGTTTGGAAAAAAACATGGTTTGAGAATTCTAAACAAACATATGATCCTAATTTTTAATCAATAATGACAAAGGGATGTATATGGGATATTAATGGTGACCATGAAAATTTTAATTTAATTTATGGTTAATGTATTCATTGTTGGGTTTACTATATGAATAGATTGAAGGAATATATTCAACAATTTTTTATTCTATTTTTGGATGCATTTGTGTTTTCATTATAGATTCTTGGTGATCAATTATCACATATATTTGTATGTGGTGTTAACAGAATCATTGATTTGTTTGGGTAATTAATTTAATTTTTATTTTTATATTTAGTGACGTTCTTTCAAAATTTCTTTTCTTTCAATTTCGATAGATATATTTTAGAAGTCTCTTATGATTAAATACTAATGAAACGAATTATGTTTAACTATTGATATTATTTTTTTATGATAAAAAGTAAAAACCATTTTAGATTCTATATATATTTATTGGTCAAAGTATTATCTTGTGGATTATACGATTCAAATAAAGAGCAACTAGAATCAAAAAATAACATTCAATATCTATTTTCATGCATTAGATATGAATTGGAACTGGATCATAGAACAACCAAATGATGAAATAACACTTATAAATCAAGTTATATTATTTATTAAGCCATATATCCAGACATTACCAAAATTAGTACACTCATGGAAAAATGAAATTTGACAAAAAAAAATATTGATTTTATTTTCATATTGAGTAATTAATGGCCTTTGAACCCATCCCAATTTTAGAGTTTTGTGATGGATGAAATTATAATGGACATGTTCTATATCATTCTTTAAATGACTATGATAGGTAAATATCATCCCAATGTTGATTTTTTCACATCAATATAATTTTTTCTTACACAAAAACCTCATTTTTTTGTGAGCCTCGCATTTTCGTTTTTCCTTTTTTTTGAGGTTTGTAATTAACCATTTTTTGTATGGGATTTAAAAATGGTTATTTTAAAATTTGAAGTTGATGATTACCATTTTAATGATTAAATTATATGGGTAATGATATAGAATACGTATAGAATGTAAAATGATATTAATTTAAAAGAATACAATATTTGATTAATTATGTTTCCTAGAAAAATGAACATAAATAAACTACAAAATTTTATTATTTAAATATGATCATTAAATTTTTTTCGTTAAATTGGAGAATTTGAATAAGCTTATTTATATGGTAAAATAAATTTTCATTTAATAACAAATAAAAATTTAATTAGTATTATGAAATTATTACATAAAAAATATTATTTTTGAATTTTCCATCAAATATTTGTTTTCTTTAAAATGATGATTTAATTAATTTATTTAATGAAATAAAAAATAATTAATTTATAAAATATTTAGAAAATTTATTCAAAAAAATGATAACTGTTTTGACTCATCACTTCAAAATTATCCTCATATATTTTTTGCATAATTATCTAAAACTTTTATGTATTATTTAAAGAGAGAAAATATTGTTTTTATAAAATACCATCATTCTTAATACATAATTGTTATGTGATCTCGATTTCAACATTATTAACAGTTGTTGATAATTATTATTTGGTGAATTAATGGAATAATGTGTAGGGTATCGCGTATAGAAAAATTTTATTAATAATTTTGATAAAAAGTATTTTAACCTAAATAAATTTTTTATGAATTACACTCAAAGAATGTATTGAGTTTATTTTTGTCAAAATATATAATCAAAATTATATAAAATTGATTCCACAATTTTAATGAGTTGGTTACTATTATGTTATAACATCATTTTAATATTTATTAATATAAATTTTATCATGGTAAAAAATATATTTACCACAATATTTTTAAAATAATGTAGTGTGTTAATGATAAAAGGAAAAATATTAAAATACATGAAATAATTAAATGGGTTGTAGATGTGTTTATTGGAATTAAAAACCTTTCATAATTAAATTACCATTAAAATTTATTTGTATTATTGAAACCAGTGATGGTTGGATTAATTTATTGAAAAATAATAATTATTTTTTTCACATCAATGCATTTTTTATAAAGTATAAAAACCATTCTCTCAACACCCCTATCCTCCAAAAAATCATTAAATATCTTCAACTCTTCTAAAACTTCTCTTCCATAATCTACACTATTTCATGTACTAGGAATGTTCTGGCAGAGTCCTTTTTTTGAAAAACAAAGTACCGAAAGGAGATGAATGGGGTCATACAAGCATCATGCCCTTATGCCAAGAGATACCAAATTAGATCAAATATCATAATCATACTCATAATATTCGTCCTAATCACCATACCATTT
Source organism: Viscum album (assembly GCA_963277665.1). Taxonomy (NCBI): domain Eukaryota; kingdom Viridiplantae; phylum Streptophyta; class Magnoliopsida; order Santalales; family Viscaceae; genus Viscum; species Viscum album. Next base: position 2,029,897,043 of record OY728135.1, read on the forward strand.
AGATCAGATTCTAAGAGACTATGAGACCTTCTATCCATTGTTGGATTTATATAAAAATAGTCTTTCATGGATCTCTCTTTTTTGGGAGGAATAGGTTGAAAACCATCATCATCCACAACAACATTTTTCCCTTGGGACAAAACATTAATATAGGATGGTTTGTTCAGGGTACCATCCTCGATATCCCCCCACCTTCCATGGATTCCATGGGTATCCCTTAATTTATTAATTACCTCTTGAATCCATGAATGATTCCCTTCATCACTCGAATTTGTCGTCCCCTCTTCCAATGTAACACCTAGTATAAGGCCATCCTTATCTGTTTGAGCCCTCACTCTGTCACCTGACCCATGAATCTCTAGTGGAAATACCTTGGTCGAAAGTGATGAATCAGCTCTAGCCTACAGACCTCCTTTGTCAAAAGCGGGTTTTCGATCACGAAGCAGGTCCACATTGTTTTGTTGTATCCTCTCTTTCTTCCTAAAAGTCGATTCACGATGCCCATTTGAACAATAAAAAGAGTAAACCACATTCTTGTGACATTTATCTTTGGCATGACCAATAATATGACACTCTGAAAAAAAGTGAGGAAGTCATTCATATTCCACTTTCAAAGGAATTTTATCATTATGTGCTGACAGGACTAAATTATGAATCAAGAAGAAGCTCATGTCAAACTCCACCAATATCCTAGAATAAAGTCCAAATTTGGGAACCTCAGTGTTCCTATCCATTTTAATAGGAATTCCCATAGCATGTGCAATTTCAAATAAATTTTTTGGATTCCATAAAATCCAATTAAGGCCAACTATTTTGATCTAGAAAAGAGCTCTAGTATTTATAATGGCATAGGGATTAAAAAAATACCACATTTGAATACATAGATTACCTGGCTTCTTGTTGATGGAGCCAAAACCTGACGCTCTTCTCTTTAGACCATCTGATGGAAATATTATGTGAAAAAATCCCCGACCAAGAGGAAAAAATATCCAATTAGAAATGCTATATATATAATTCATCATCTAAGCTAAATCATAAACATTCCACAACATTATTCAAATGATAAGAAGAAGCCTAAAAATTATAGAATGTTATCAGATTTTATATCTGTTGAGAATAGATTCTCAGTTAGCAGTCACATGAGCAGTATCCCGTTTTTTTATCATTCTCTCCAGAACATCATCCTTTACATGTGAAAAATACCTTATCTTGAAGTGTCAGATTAAGATTTACCAATATTCATATTTTCCAAATTCTTCACCCCCTGAAGGAAATCAAATGGTCGGGTCACCTCTGCTTCTACTTTACCTACAACAACAATGTTCAGATCGAAATTTTCTGTAGCCACAGTGTGTGTTCCATTCATTTTCATTGCAACATCGATCCTGCTTACGCCTACCACGCCAGGCACCACCGCAATATTATCGCCACACAAACTGGCCCCCACCATCGTAAACGTACTTCTCTTATTGACCACATCGGTCACTATACATGTATAACTCCTCACGCTGACTACATTGTTCTCTGTCACGCCATACACAGTCGTGGATATGACGGTCACCTCAATAGATCTAAACCTTTAACTATCAAATTGACAACATGGGAAGGGAAAATCCACTGCAGGCATATGGTATTCCATTCAAAACCCTAATCTCCTGCAATGGTAGGATAGAGATGGTCATGACCCACCATCTACCTTGTTCATTGTACTACATGTCTCACATAATGAAAATTTCATTTTTCATTAAGCAGTCATTCAATGAGATGATATTCAAAAGGAATCATTATAAAACAACCTCTCTAAATTTCATTTCATCTTCTAACTTTTCTTCTCCAACCCAATCTGTCCAATCATAATTAAAATTTAATAATCTATATAATATATTATCATATATGTAATGAAATATTTTCTATCAAATTATTTGTTATATGGTATTATTAAAATAAACAAAATATTCCAAAATATGGTGTTTAAATGTTCCCATGGATAATTATTTTGTTAATTTTCCCTTAAATCCTTCAGGGATAGTTATAAAAGTGTTTCTATGGTTCAATGATATTTTAATTATTATATTATAACATATTTTATATTATTAATATAATATATTATAATGACCTGACTATAAAAAATGCATATTCTTGTTAATATAATAAAATAAATTTATTTATTTACCCAAAGATATCTTAGGTTTACAATTCTATGTATTTTTAAATAATTCATACATAGTAAATACATACATTAAAAATGGAATCTTATAGACATTATAAATGTTTTCCACCAAATGATACCCTTTTAAAATAATATAAGATATCTTTTCATGACACATCTTTAATAAATTCATAACGACATATTATTTTATCGTTATTAATCACAAATACCTAAAAAATTTTAATTTTTTTGGATGACCGAAAAAGATATGTAATTGATTAATGAAAATGAAAATTCTAGTCTATTGAAAGGCCATACTATTTTTTCCTTAAAGTAATACATTTTAACCCAAAAAATGTATCATTTGTTTATGAAAGATAATTATATTACACATTGAAAATCAATTTAATATCATGAAAACTGGAAGGAAATATTATAATATAGATGTAGTTAAATTAAGAAATTATATTAATTATCAATCGTACAAATGATGTAATCAATATGATTAACCACCAACTCCATAGTTACCAATGCATTAGAGGTTATGATCAACCACATGTCCTTGATTTAAAATGGAACCAAACATTACTGGATTATCACATTACCACAAAAATTTTATTTATAACATAATCAACCAACATAAAAACCAATTCAAAATATCTATAACATAATCATTTACCATTTACACATTTATCATAAAATGATTTTTGAATTAAATAGTACTTCTATTCGGAAATTATTTATTTTGAAAAAATATGTATATATAATGGATAACATTATATTTTAAATAGACAATATAAACATGTAATAGATTAATCAAAATATTATGTATACATGTAATTTAGATAATACACTAATGTTGTTTATCATAAAAAAATTTCGTTTTAATTTTAAAAAATGAACATTAAAAGAGTATTTTTTTAAAATGCTCCTTATATAAAATCATAAAAATATCGGTTTATGAAAATTATCTAATAAAGAAGAAATATAAATTTTTAGATGATTTATTTACATATATTTAAATTCATAAAAATAAATTTATTAAAAATTAAATTAATTAGAATGATATATTAAATATATCCTTTAAAAATTTAAAATGTTGGTTTTAGTTAAAGAGTTCCTTTCAAAGATTCTAACTCATCACATATATTATTTATCATTACGAATAATAATCATAGGTTGAAATATTTATTTTTTGAAACATTTCAAGTTTATTTTCCCTTTTTTATCACCCATTTATATGTTATATAGAATTATTTAATCATTACAGTACATATCAGATGCTTTTATGGTATTTGGTACATAATTCAAAAACTCCCTCAGTAATTAGAATACGTTTAATATGGTCATCATTCAATAAAATTTACAAATATATTCTTCAAATAATACTCATCTATTATAGATTAATTATTCTTATAAATTCAACCATCAAATATGTTTATAAAAAATGAACTATGTTGCAATCATGAAGACTGTATGTCATATAAACACATTATTAATATTTCAATTTCATAGTGATCAATAACGATATAATGTAAGTATAATTTTATATATTTAAAAATATTATAAAATGTTAAATATTATATTATTTCATGAAATATACTTATATATATCATTCTTCACATGTGGAGATGAAAAAATAATCACATTGCATGTAATGAACTGCTCAATCTCAATGGATTAAGAGTACAGTGATCCATTGCTGGTCCTTATGAAACATCCCCAAGGTGAAAAAGACTACAAATAAATTACAAAGGATTTAAAACATAATTGTGGGAATATTTACCGATTAATAAATAAACTAAAAATCCATAACCAAAGTAGTCACTAAATGATACATGAACAAAAGGAAAACCACTAAACTACTTTATGTGACTCAAAACCAAAACAAATTGTGATATAGTGGATGACCATACAAGTATCAATGTATATAATGAATAAAAAACTATATTCAGTCAAGATACCACAATACTCTATTCTATACAAGCTTCAATCCTAGTAATCATCGAACATCCCATGTATCACAAGGTATTTATAAAAACTTGTGAAATGTAACCTTTTACCCTATCTCGGAAGATATAATCCAAAAAAGAAACAACGTTCCAGAGAAGGGGTGAGTATAAAAATCTGTAGGTTTCCCCTATGACTTCATATCTCACTCTTCTATAATTCAATGGTCTGAAAATTATATAAAATAGTATATATCCTACAATGAACCAAAATAGTTTATAACCAAATATATACAAGTTGAAAAATCAATCATAACCATGTGAAAACAAGGTTAAATGATAAAAATTCACAGTAATTTATATTCAACTAAATAACTTATCAATTCGTAAAATGTACTATTATAACCATTCATGAATGCCCATTCCAAAGTTCACAACACAAAAACACATGTCGGTATTGTTTGACAATTCCAAACTCATGAGTGTTCTATCATCCATTTTCTTTTGGTATCAATGATTCACACATCCAATCCAAGGTCATGTAACATTTACCACAATGTTACTCATCCCATATTAAGGCCATGTTATGTATGTACACAAACTGGCACCATTTATACCAAATATTTCCATTACCAAAACAAACCAATTCAATAAAACAAACCTTTATTGTAAACCAAAGAACAACCTATTTCGAAGAAAACATTTCATTTAAATTAAAAATCACCTTTAATTGAAAACATCAAATCATATTCTTGAGATAATAGTAGAGGAATGTCCTCTTTTTTTAAACTATGTTTTAAAAACAAGAACCAAAACTGTCAATCAAAATCCCCAATTTTCATGATTTGGATACTCTCACACAAAAGAGATTACAAAAAGTGTCCAATAACAAAATCACAATAAATTCACCATAAAAAATTCCAAATTAACTTGTTGGAATTATTTATACTAAGATGAGTCTACAGTGAATCATCTTGCATCTATGGTTTTGAAGAAAACAACAATGAATGAAGAATGCACAAGAAAACCTAGTCAATTCTCCAAGAACCTTCCATAGATATCTTATGTAAGAATGATAAAGACCAAAAATATTCATACATGGAATACACCAACCTATATCTACCAATAAAGGTTGTATGTCTGAGAAAACAAGAGAATAGGTGAAGAATATCTAATTAGATCTTTGAAACCAATGAATAAAAAAGATGAACGATCACATACATCATGAATCCGGCTTTTGTTAACCAATGAAAGAATTCAGATCAATTCCAAATTGTCTTTAAGGTGTTTTACTACCACCATTGGAGAGTAATATTGAATTTCGGCCTATTAGGGGGGAAACAGGGTAATTATGGAAAAAACTAGTGAGATTCTATATTTAGGGATATCATTTTCACTTTGCGCTGGGTTTGGCCACATGGCTTGGAAAACTGTGAGTTAACCATGTTGTTGAAACTTCTCACACGACAAACCCTTTCATGGTCTCCCAAACCACTCTCCAAAAATTCTAGAGCTACTACCATAATAGAACTACTTCGCATGGTTTTGTTGCTCGATAAGGTAAATTGTGTGCTGCACATGTGACTTCCATTCATCCCCAAAACACGTCCAATGTTCTCCAAATGTTCCCATACTACACCATTAAATATTATAAGAATAAAAGTATAATGTAAGGGTTTCATACCCAAAAATGGGGGTATTACATTTTTTTCCCATTGGTCATTACTTCTTCAGAAAATATAAAACATTCGCTGCAATGAAAGAGTTTCGGCCACTACTCTTTCATTTCCATATCATGTTCCCGATTTCCTTACTGATTCAGACCATGATTTCCTAAAATCTACATTAGATTGATGATTTTATAATGCAAGTCATTCTATTTCATATCCACAATCTGTATCTAAATGTGTACCAATGAAGCATTCGACTCTATGATGACATGATACCATCTAATTACACGGTCAAGATCAGGCTTATAATTTTTCAACTAGGATAAATAGAACACATTATTCACAGAACTGAACCATGGTGGTAATTACAACTGATATGCCACATATACCACTCATTAATTTATATCAAAAGGTCCCATGTATCTAGGATATAACATTAATTTCTTCTCGAAAATTTTTTGTCCATGTCTTAGAGAGATCTTCAAGAACACATGATCACCCAAACAAACGATAAAAACCATCTTCAATGTTCTTCATTGGATTTCTAATGAAACTAATCCATATCCCACCACTTTCTGATTAACAGATATTCCTTGTTGTTTCTTTAACAATGCTCAGACCAATTAGCGAGGTCTCAACCATTTCAACCCAGCATATAGGAGAATCACAAGGACACATGAAAAATGCTTCCAACAGTGTCATAGGTATTGAGTCATGATTGTTGTTATTGTACGAGAATTCCACTATAGGTATATACTCCTCCCATGAGCCACTACAGTTTATTACACAAGACCATGACATTTCTTCCAACGTATTTATCATCTTCTCAGACTTCCCATCTGTATAATGATGATATGTAATGTTCCTAGTCAACTATGTCCAAAGGGATTTCCATATGGGTTTCCAAAAATGATATGTTAATTTTGGGTCTCTGTATGAGAATATTTTGACTGGTCCACCATGTCTCTTTACAACTACTCATTTATCGATTTCTGATATATCATCCACCACATGAGTTTCAAGAATTATAATGAAATGGGGTGATGTGTTAAGATGATCCACCATAACCCATATTTTCCATGTTTATCAACCACTCTTAGGAGACCTATAACAAAATCCAACACAACCTCATCCAATTTCAACACAGGGATAAGAAAATATTGCACCATACATGCTGGTCAATGATTCTCTACTTTATCTTGCTGACTAGTTATGCATCGTTAGAAGAACTACTCCACCTTCCTTTTCAGGGAAATCCACCAAATCCATGACTTTAACACCTTATACATCTTCATTGTACGAAACTATATAGCCCATCTCTAATTGTGGTAATCATAAAAGAGTGTTCCGGACAATCAATATGTATAACCATCCAATCAATAAAATAAAATAAATAAACTCCCATCAAATTTCCATCCCTAAATTGTCTCCCTAATATTGAGTTATGAACTCATAACCACACATTCTACCTCAGATTCATGAGACAATTTTACCATATTTTACAATTCAAGAACACACATATCTAGAAAGAAACCAAAAAAATCTCCTCTATCATCAAATTCCACATGAATGTCGTCTAGGACTAACATAAACTTCCATTCATCAGAATATTCTGTCACCAAAAAATAATATTACATTGTACTCAATGCATCCACTACTGAATAGCCTTTTCATGGTTTATATATCAATTCAAATTCACACATCTGATGATGCACCATCAATCACTTTTGCATCAGATTCAAATTTCACTGTGAGAAAATGAGTTTCAGGCTTTTGTGGGAAGTAAAAATATTATATTTCTCCAAAGAGATAATATATCCATGTTATCAAAGGATGGATGACTTCAGCTAAATCTAAATCATGTGTTGGGGAATTCTTGTCATTCCACAATAAATACCATAAGCCATAAGAAACCACATGGTCTACTTGTATAAGACCACAACCAAATCCTGATCCAGAAGCATCACATTACAACACATATCATAGTCAAGATTATAAAAAAATAATCACAGGTGAAAATATAAGACAAAATCTTAGCTCCTGGAACGATGTCTGGTAGTCCTCTTTCCATTTCAATGGTGAATTATTCTTCGTAAGAGCTGTCATTGGAGAAGCTCTCTCTAAGAAATCATTCACTATGTTTCAATAGTGTCTAGCTACTCCATGAAAACCGTTTATCTCGAAGACATTCATTGGTGTTCTACACGAGATACCATATTCTATCATCTTATAATAAATAAGAACTCCATTCATAGAAATTTCTTGGTAAATAATATGTATTTCATGTATCCCAAAACAACACTTGGATAGTTTGGAATAAAAATGGTCATCATTCATGATTTGTAACATTGTTTCTAGGTGCCCCTCATGGTCTGCTATTTTCATTGAAAACAACAATATGTCATCCAAAAACACCACAAAAAAAATCTTATATATAATTCTAAAATATCAGATTCTTCAAATCCATGAAGACCGATGGTGCATTTGTTAAACTGATTGGCATGACTACAATTAATAGATGGAATATCTACTTTTACATGGTCTATTTATAATATATTCCTTCATGAATCTCAGTTGGGTATATCCTAATCGAAATTAAATTTTAGAGAACCATTTAGCACCCCTTAATTGATATAATAGATCATAAATGTGTTTAACGTGTTATCTGTTCTTCATTGTATCTCGGTTCGTCTTAAGATAATCAACACACATCTGAAGTGTTCCATATTCTTTCTTTGTGAGAAGACTGGTGCTGCACATAGATATATACTTGTCTGAATGAAACCCTTTCTCTCCAGATACTCAAAAATCACGTTCAATTATCATAACTCTGTTGGTGTCATCCAATAAGACATAAGGAAAATAGGACTTGTCCTCGAAAAGAGAACAATCGTAAACATCACTTTCCTTAGAGGTGGTAACTGTGATAATTTCTCAACAAAGTTATATAGAAATTGATACTCAATAGTTGGAAAAATATTTCCCCAGATAACATCCATTTATGGAAATGTCAATTCTCCCAATTGTTAAGAGATTGTTCCCATTGTTAGTGCCAAATAGTTATTTTCACCTTTCTTTACCATCATCTCTACTATGAATATATGTTTGCTGTCATCCTCAATATCAGAACTCATAGTTATCCTATCATAGTTGTTTTGAGGATTGAATGTTATAAACCAATAAATCCCTATGAATACATCATTTACATCCATGTCCAACATCAAGATGTACCATTTCAGCTCATTTCCACCAACAGTTACAACACATTTTCAATACACCAATGCTTGACATTCTCTTTTCCCGATAAGAGTTTGGAGTTTTAAAATAGAAGGAATCATTTTCCACATTCAATGTAGAAAATAAACTAAATGATAACAATGGAAATAATGTGATATAATAGTAGTGATGATCACATGAACAAGGGTATAATTTAAAGGAATCATACCTCTCACCATATATTGTCCATCCTGATCATTGAAAATCATCTTCTCAGACCCATACAATTGCATCATCGCTGCACTATTATCCTTGTTTCCATTCTGAGATTATCTCGGTTTCGGATTCCTGGTATATCTATAAATACCATAGATATATTTTATATGATAATGAAATAGATTCTATTTTCTTTGCCTTGTCGATGAATAAGATGTTGGCGATGCTAGTGAAGTGTATCAAGCACCTGACCTTGGAGCACTACGACAATAGCGATAATGATGCCCCATCTTATTGAAGTTATGGAATGATTCTATGTTTGGCGTACACTCTCACTTTATGTGATCAAACAAACCACATTGAAAAAAACTAGCTCCTCTCCTATGATGTGGAGGAAGGTTTACAGATCCAGCTGTCTGATTCTAATTTTCACATCCACCTTTGAAATACATTTTCCATTTCTTCATGCTCCCAAAACATGAGTTCCCACTATTTACATTAGGTATCATCAAACCTCCTACTATCGATCCCAGGATATCACATTCATTAAATATAATTTCATTCACCATATTTGTATAATCTTTAATATAGAGCACTGCTATCTTCAATCGAATCTCTATTCATAGGCCCGATTCGAAGATGTGTGCGTTCAAGGATTCACTTGTGACAACATTGGTTCAAAGTGAAATAAATTCCTGTGTTTTACGGCATATAATATGATAGAGTGATTGAAAAACTAAAATTCAAAAGAAGTATTTCAATATTTATGGTTTTTAATGTATGAGGATATAAATGTTAATTAAAAAATTCATCAAAATCCTCCCATGTAAGGCCTTGATCTGCTTTAGCATGAAACACTTGTTCCCACCATTGGTATGGAGAATATATGTTTCCATATTAAATTTGACCACAATATGTGTGTCGATGAATTTGAAGATACAATTCATCTTACTTAGCCACACCTCCACCTTTCCGGGTTCATAATCACCCCTAGAGGTGGGTGGATTCTACTTCATGAGATGGATGGTATGATCAAAATTCCATGGATCATTACTCCAGTTCCATATATCCACATCTTGGAAATGATAGAAAATACTCTGAACTGCATCTTGGTTCACCCATGTTTTAGGTGAAACAACATTCTCTACAGCTTTTTTATGTTGGTTTCAACAGGCCTATTGGGAGTCATTTTCTAAACCCACAACAAATGTTGTCAATCTCACTCTCTATCAAATTGTCTCTACGTATTTCAAATTCTATCACATCAACAATAAAAAAATTGTCTTCCATAATCAATATTTTTTTTATTTGCACCATTTTTGAAACATTCATTCATTCTTTTGAAAACAAATCCATTTTCAAAATACCCCAAATATCCTCTTTCAAAACCAATTATTTGAAAACAAATCTGAATTTTCCAAATATTTACACTATTGCAAAAAATCATAAATCATCACTCAAAATTGATAATGAATTTTTAATGGGATTTCATTTATCTTCCATTCATGTCATGCTCTTCTCATTGCCTAAACCCTTGAAAATGAGATTCACTATCCTAGATGTGTCTCCAAACACTTATGTACCACACTCTATGGTAACTTGAAGTTCAACATAAACAGCTTACCAAATTCCTTTTATGCTATAAATTTCAATTCCCAAAAATCGTAAACATTCCTAATATTTTATGTTAATGAATAAAAAAGAAGGATTTTCAGCTCCATGATGATGAACACTGGGGACTACTTCCTAGGAAGGGACCGAACAAGCTGAAACCATTTGTACCCCATGAGAAGGACAATACTGATACTATTTGTAATGAACCACTAATTCTAATTTTTATGAGAGTACAACAAGTTATTTTTAGACCTTAAGAGACATCTACAAAGCACCAAAGGTTCAAAATAAATTTGAAGGGTTTCAAACACAATTGGACGTGATTTACCCCTTAATAAATAAACCAAATAACAAAAACAAAACCAATCCCAAAATGATGTTTGAATAAAATAAAGGAAACTAAAAACATCATGTATCTCAAAACCACTACAAATTGTGAGGCAACGTATGATCAAACAAGTTTCATATTACATAAAATATAACCAACTATAGAATCTCAATAGAACACAAGACTTCATGTTCCATAATATCCAAGCCCCACAATCACCAAACAACCCATGTATCACGAGGTTGTGCTAATAATGTGTGATACATTAACTTTTCCCATATCCCAGAAGACATAATCTAAAAAATAAAAAATATTTTAAAGTAGGGGTGAGTATAAAACACAATAGATTTTACCAAATAAATACCTTACTCATGAAACTTGTATTAAACAGTCAATAAATTATATTAAATAGTTTATATCAATTAATTTACCAAAATTGTTTATAAAAATTATGAATTTGTTCAGAAACCAATCATAATGATGTGAAAAAAAGGTAAGTGAAACCAATTAATAGAAATATATTCTCTTCAATAAAACTGAACGTAAACCAACTACAACCAATTTCATAAAAACATTTAATTTCAATAAATCAATCCCTTTAATATAAAACATCTAATCCAATTTATGTGAAATTGATCCAGAAATGTCCCCTTTTTAAAAATGTGAATGAAAGGACCCATTCCAAATCACCAATTTTCAATATTTTATGATCGTCAATAATGATATTTTCCAAAAACTATTCAATAAAAAAATCACAATCATTTCATCATAATAAATTCAATTAAAGTGAATTATAATCAGTTATACTAAGAGGAGTCAATAGTTTAGCCTCCTATCACGATGGTTTTGATGGAAACCCAAATGATTGATGAATGAAAAAGAAAATCGGGTCGATTCTCCGGGAAACCACCTTAGATATATTATCATAGCATGATCAAGACCAAAAATCATTATAATTTCTATCATGTAACCTAAATTTACCCATAATGGGAATTTACCTGAGAAACCAAAAGAAGTGGATAAGTAGATCTATGTAAATCTAGGAAAACGATCAGGAACGAAGATGAATGAACACATACCTCAATAATCAGGCATCGATTCACAAAGGGAAGCATTCAGATCAACTATATATTACACTGAACTGTCTTTTCTACCTTCAATAAAGAGTAATATTGAATTAGGGTTTATTAGGGGGAAAATGTGGTGTTATTGAAAAAATAGAGTGATACTATTTTTAAGGATATCACTTTGAATCGTTACATGGTTAAGAAAACTGTGCACTCTCCATGTTGTACCCACTACCTACATTACCTCACCACGAACGCTCTCCCAATCCTTGCTCTAGCCATGATGGAGTGACTTCTTTAAGTGGAATACTACACATAGTTTGGCCGCATGGTTAGGCAACCTGTACTCGCCCATCTGACGTCCATTTAGCACCAAAAACACTTTCAATGTTCTCCAAACTCACCGGACCTCCACCCTTACACATTTTAACCACAAAATTATCAATTAAGGGTTACATACATAAAACTGGGGCTACTACATCGCCCCATGGTGGTGGCAGACCACATGTATAAATGAATGGCGCTATCATTTCTTTTTTCATAGAAATTTACTTATGTAATAGATATATTATTTTATAAAAATGATCCATATTAATTTTATAACATATGCAGACATTAAGTACATAATTATATATATAGTATTTATATATGTTAATGTTAAATGAATTACATCAGTTCGTGAGGTAGTATACTGTCATACAGATGAATGATTAATTATATTAACATTTTATGGAAGAGTAGATGGATATGAATCATTACATTAAGTGAAAAAATTATAATATATGGTAGAGAATCCAATGATTATTTTATTTTGGATGAAGAACAATTGAATATGGTGGGAGAAGAAACCAAAATAAAATGTGTAGTTGAAAACAATATATATTTTTTACAATGCATATTTTTATTAACACAATTGATCCACTCTGGGTTTATTTCTTCATAAAAAACACCACTAACATATTTAGAGATATTGAATGTCTCTATAATTGTTAGACCAAATAGTTATTTATTTATAAATAAAATATAGTAAGAGAATTCATTTTATTGGATAGAGAAGAAGAACACCATGAAAATTTCAAATTATTAAATTATTTTTCTATTTAAAGTATATGTAAAGATATTAATTTCTATGATAAAATATAACTAGGAAAAATACCCTCATCCAATTAAATTTATATATGTTCGGACTAAAATTATTCCATTATCTTTTTCTTTTATACCATTTTTACAGCATGAAATATTACTGTGATAGCAAAGATTTGTATATTTTGTAGTTTAATATAGTTAATATAAAATTATGAAAGACAAACAAATGGACCATTGAGGGATTGTTATTCCTTATATAAATCATTATTAGTAATTGATGATTTTTAGTAATTTCATATGATTTACTAGAAAATAAATTATTTTGAAACATCATTAATGTAATTATTTATAGTATTCAATAAATTATTTTTTTTAAAAAAACAAATACCTTAAGATATATTAGAAAAATGAAAATTTTAATTTATACCCAAAATGACGAACTATTATATAATATTTTTCTATGGAATTAATTATAACACATAATATTTATTTTAATTGGATTAATATTATTTATTTGATTTTCGATTAATAAAATAAATATGGTATCTATATTTTGTAATAATATAAGTTAATTATTTATTCCCTAAAAATTAAAAAAAATCCATGATTAATAAAAATAATTTTGTTTTAAATTACTATTTATACTGTAAAATATCTTTGAATAACCATATATTATAACTATTAATATGTTTTAGAACATTTTATTAACAGCCCTAACGTTTATAAAATAAAATAATATGAACATAATAATTACATTAAAATGTCAAATAAATTACACATATTTGAACAATGGTTGATTATGGATAAAAACTAAAATTATAATAATATCTCACAATGTGTTAGGGTCATTTTATTTCCTTTTTAGCTAATCATTAATTTAAAATACCAAATTTTTCATTTCTCATAGTGAAAAACATTAAAATGGTTACTATTAATATTTACCTAAACTAAATGGGAATTATTTTATAAACTGATACCTTATGATGATAAAAAAAATTATCCATTTTAACAAATTAAATTAATTTTAGTTTTAAAATTTAATTTAAAATTAGTCACAAAAATTTGACCACTAATCATGTTTTAAAATTGAAAGTGTTTAAAAGATAGAAATAATTCTATATAAAAATAAAAAATAAAAAATATTACAATTACATAAATTGGATTAATACCATTATTGTTGATCTAATTTTACATTATAATAACTTTAGAATATAATAAATTAATAAATTTTATTTAGATGTTAATTCAAATTTTAATTTTAATTTTTTATTTATAATAATTCATCAATAATTTAAGCTTATTAGACAAATACCAAACATTCATAATATCCAAATTTTTAATATTCAATTCCATTATCAAATTATTGATTATTTCATATAAAATTTATATAATTATATATATTTTTTAGAAATCTAGTACCATTAAAATGAAAAAAATGTATTTTAGTTAAATATATTTTTCTATAGGTGAAAATGGAATTTTATATTTATCCTATCATCACATAGGGTGAAAATTAAAAAATAAATTTAATATATATATATATATATATCATTATTATTATCCATTAAAATTGATATTTTTTTGGTTAATTGCTATAAAACACACTTTTTATCCTTTAAACGTATTTTTAGATAATAGATTTTATGGGATTTTCTATTGGGATTTAATCTCAGTTAATATTATTTTTTCCAAAAATAATTTCTTTATGTTTTCATGACTAACCAATATTTTCTCAGTAAATCTCCATTATAGTAATTGTAACATATAAGTAATAATGTAAAATTTTAAATAATATTATTTAGTTGAACAATTAATCACGTTGTGGGGTATTGTGTACACAATCAAATATATTGTTTCCTAATTAAAATATATTGAAACTATATTCTCTATAAATAATAATTTATTTCCTAAAAATTTTAAATCAGTATTGTAATTTAGGATTTGAAAATTAAATATTACATTATTGAAATCCCATATATTAATAGGGGTTAAAAAACATTCTAATACTAGAGAGAGAATGTATTGTATGAATATAACCTATTGTAACACATACTTGGGTTCCATGTATGAAATTGTGGACAAGGAATATAAAAATTATATGCATGTTCATATGGTTTTTGATAGATAACGTGGTCATGAGAAGATGAATACTAAAAAAAGAAAAATTCTATTCTAGTTAAAAATTTCATAGATGTGTTTATATGAAATTTATGTAGATAAAATATTTGGAATATCATTTTCATATATTTGTTTAATTATTTTTCATCCTATTTTATGATCATAAATAAAAATACTCATATATATGAAATTTATTGTTTCATTCTTTAAACAATTTCCAATAAAATCTTATATGTTATCTAAATAATAATTATTTATGATCAATTTTCCTTACATGTTTGATTAAAATCTATTTCTGTGATAAAAAAGTTTACAATAGTATAACCATTAATTCATGTTATCAATAAAAATTAACCAAAACCAAAATAATTGAGTAATATAAAATGATTCCCTAAAAATATTATTTCTTTTAATGTTTAAAAACTACTTCCATACTAAAAATTCTATAGTAATATGACATGATTAATATATACCAGTCAATAAATAAATATCATTATAATATTTTAAAAAATATTTTTTGTTAATATTAAAACCAAAAAAATAAATGTTTTTTATCACATAGATTTTTGAAAAATTAAAAGAATATATCACCAAATAACATTACTAAATATTAAATTATCATTATAAATGTAAATCCATAAATGATAAAATCTATATGTATGATAATAATTTCTAAAAATAACATGAAACACAATTAATTCATTATCAAATTAAAAAATATTCCAGAAAATAAATAAATTATTCGTTAACATAAATCCCATTGTATTATATTTACCTTAATCATAATGGGTTCCCAAAATAGTGAATGTCTTCTGAAATATCCATATATATCTAATCCACAAATCATTTTCTAATACCCTGGTAATAACTTTGGTAATATATATATTCCAAAAATGAATATAAACATATTTAGTAATATAAATTAGAATATTATAACAATAATTTCATTCAAACCAGACACCACGTAGTATAGTAGGAGGTGATGAAACATTTACCCTTCGGTTGTAGGATCATTCCCACTTCCATTGTCAGATGTGATGAGTTTTCACATGGTCCAAGGGTTTTATTTGAATAAAACTATAATATACCAATAACATTCCATAAAATATGATGTAATCCTTGAAAATAACAATAATATTATTTAACCTAACATTTTATATCTTACCTTTCATTTCTCATTCAAAATTAAAATAACCCAATAATATATAAAATATGAATTATACATGTAATGCAGTTAGTCGCCCAAAAATTTATTTACACAAGTCCTCAAATGGTTTTACAAAAAAATTTACTTTAGATCAAACTAAAAATTATAATGTATTGAGGATATAAATAAATCATATAAAAAATTTCTTAATCTATAAATGTTAGTAAACATTCCACTAAGAAAAACTGTAAAGACCTGATCTTTAACCATGCATATTATGGTTATTTATAAACAATATAAAATTTTGTTTTTATAAAGTTATATTTATTATATATATTTGTGGAATATTGTAAAAAATCATTGTAAAGGGATATATTATAATGAAAAAATATACTTATTATCATTTTTCCACTATTGGGATCCCTTTTCAAAAATTATTTCTTTTCAATAAACTTCTTTATTAATATCTTCATGAATATTTCAATTTCCCTAAAAATCATTAAGAAATGTGGAAAAAATTGGAAATTTGGGTATGAGCATATAATATATGTAAGTCACATAAATGAAATAAATGATTTAGTTCTGAGTTATCCAATAAAACATATTATAAACAAATAGTTTCACCCAAAAAATATAATGATATTTTCTAAAAGATCATTTTATTACAATTTAAACATAATTTTATTTTTTAAAAAAAATCATATGTGAGAATCTAATATGTATGATGGGTTCAAGGGTCATAATTTTTTATATAAGTCGTACAAATGATGTAACAAATATGGCGCCCTTCATATTAGGAGTTCCCAATGCATTGTATGTTATATTGTAACCATCAGTACATTTTTTTTATCCGGGAACCACTTGTCATTGGATTATCACGTACCAAAATATAATTTTTTCATCATCTAACCACCATTCATTATAATCAATGTTAAAAAACTAAAAAATAACCACAAATCAGGAAAATATGCATCATAAAACACTTTTTAAATTTAATAAACTTTCCATTAAGAAATAAAATCTTTTGAAACACTTTTCATATTCAAAGGAAATAATATTCAATGAATGTAACCATGTAAACAAGTTACATATTGTATGTTAAAAAACCATTACTTTTGTGTTTTTGAAAATTTAAATTTAAAACATAATTTTTCACAGGAATGTCCCATATATCAAACCATAAAAGTATCCATTTTGACAACATTGGGGATAAATTAGAAAATTATATTTTCAAAAAATCATGTCCATATAAGTATATATATTTTAATAATTCTAAGAAGATGGCTAGAAAATATAATATTAAAAAATAAATCATTCGAAAAATTTAAATGATTTATGTGTTTAATGAATACCTTACATTGATTTTCATTCAACATGTATGTTCAGTAAAGTATTAAATAAAAATATGTAAATTTTAACTTATTGATAGAGAAATATTAAATCATAATTTGCAATTTCACTAGTTTTGGAAATTAAAATATACTTCTAAGAAAATTATTACATACTATTTAGGTACCATGTTGTTTGGTATGATTTTTAGAAAAAATTATCTTTTAAAATACATATAAATATATACAATGAATTACAAATATAGATAGAAATGTATTAATTGTTTTCATTATAATGATTATGTGTTTGATGAACAAGACATGCATTTAATCATATGAAGAGTTAAAAAATTTCATTTCTATTAATGTGGACAAAAGTCTTAACTGTTATATTAATTAATGAACTGATACATCGACCTGATTCACATAAGGATTGTTTTATTTTTAAGTATATAAATATTTTCATTGGAGTCACCTAATATTATAATCGGAATACAATGAATATAATCTCGTATGTAACATATTAAAATGTATATATTTTCTAATCAATACAATTTTGTGCTATTAATTACAGTTGAGCTACAAGCGGCATTTATTTAAGGCTATTGCAACAAACGTTGAAATATGAAAACTCAAGAATCTCTTAAAAATAATGAGTCATTATATGTGTTTTTATATTGTGATTTCATTCTCCACTCTATTTGTTTTAAGATATTATAACATAAAATAATCTTTTGATGTTATTATAATTATTTATAGAGGATGGAATTGTATGGAATCTGTATCTAGGTTGTCTCCTTATGAATAATTTCTTTTGTAATTATATAAAATATTTTATATGATCAAGTGATTCTAATGTTAGGATTATAGATAATTTGTTCCATTGTTCTGTGGGATTCTAGGGATGTATAGATAGACCCAAATATTCATACTAAGGAATTACACATACATGAAGACATAGATTTTCCAATCAATTATTTAGGGGATTTACTATTAAGAAAATATAGAATCTAAAATAAGTACAGAACTATTGATAATATATGCAATCATTATTGACTAAGATAATCATCTATTTTAATGTGTTAAATATCTTAAATACATATTGTGTTACATTCTTAATAGGACTAGATTTTTCTTTTTTATAGTATCTAGTATATTAAGAATTGTTCAAAAAATTAGTATTCGTACTTGTATTTCTATACAATTGGATGTGTTGGTACTACAATGATTATGATAAAAACAACAAATGGTAGTTAAACAGGTCCATTTAGATTATGATTCTTTTACTCAGAATTGAAAATATTATTTTTCATTCATTTTTGTTACTCTAATAATCTGATAGATTCTATCTCTGATAATATTATTTTAAGAAAATTTTAGTTTTTTATATTTTTAAATATAAACAAAATTATTTTAAACAAAAATTCGTCTACTCAAGTAATTATATCCATAATAATTTAATTTGTACAATCCTAAAATTGGTATAATTTCCGATTTTATTACATATAATTTTCAATCTTTTTTACATTGATTTCTTATAAAAAAATTAATATACGTTTTTGTAAAATCATATTATTTTTAAACAAATTTTACCAAAAAAATGTATTTGTGGACAATAATTTCTTTTTAAATTGTAATTTCATAATTATATGACTATATATATTCAAAATCAAAATAAAACACATATCTTTAATTGTTCTCAAAGTGAGTACCATAGAGATAGGATGAATAAAAGATAATCCACATTGGAGATGGCAATTTTTTTAAGATTAATAGAGACTACATGATTCCATATATGTAGTTGGGAAGATTTAAACATTAATAAAATATGTTTATTAGTTAAAAAATTGAGTTTTGACTACTCCATTATGACACATGACAAGAATTATGTACATGTTGATATCATCATATGTAGCTCCAAATAGTATATGGAATAAACACAAATTCACACACATTGGAACGTCTAATTTTATTGAGTATAGATAAGCTATGATAGATTAGACAATAAATAAATTGATTTAGGATATAGATAAAACTATCAAATGATAAAATATAGGTTCAAGAAAATCATAAATAGTTACCAATATATTAGTGGAAGAGGTACTGACAATGAAATTTGGGTTTAAATTTTTTTATATTATACCCAAAGAGTATGAATACAAAGGAATACATGTCTATGGGAGGGGAAATATTAAAAATATTATATTGGTTGATTTAATTAGAACACTTATGAATTATGAGATAGGACATAAATGATATGATGAGAAATAGATAAATAATTGGAAGTGTTTGATTTAATACTACTTCTATAGTTCTATTAATGTTCATTTGGTTGATAATGTTGTCAAATATTAAATTAGGAATAATGTATATGTTCATATAGATTCCAATTCAACTGATCATTCAAATAATGACCTTTTTAATCCATCTAGAATGATTCAATTGATTTATTGATCAATTATTCATAATATTGGTATAAAAAATGAAATTATGATAATGGTGATAAGAAGGATTCAAAGATCACTTTATATGAATATATGAAATCTAGACATTTTTTAGAAGATTTTTCATTGTTAAAAAGGAATGAAAGAATGGAAATTAATTAAAAAATATATTCCAATAATTATATCATACTTATGGGAAATATTGTCTTGAATGCTTCTGAAACATGATGTTTCAGTGGTTTTGATTATTTTGAATGTTATTATGATATTGATTTTTTTAGTTAGTGTAAGAGTTTCTTATTGGATAACATAACAATGGTTAATAATTCATTAAATGGCAAAGTATATTTTGGAAAACATCATATAAACATGTCCATAAATTAAAATTTTCTTGAAGAAAAAAATTATACATCTCTTCATGGATAATATTCCTTTGTAAAAGATGATTATTTACCTATTTATGATGATGTTTATACATATTCTAAACATTTTGAAAAATAAAAAGGAATGATTTCAAAAAAAAACATCATAATAATGAAGCTAAACTACAAAATAAATATTGAATACAACTCTTTTGAAATTTGAAATATAATATCTTATTAGTGATCATAATTAAACTAATTTTAATTATAATTTACCATAAATGAGTTTGAAAATTTTTATTTTTAGAAAAATGGTTTTAAAAAATTAAAAAAAAATTAATTCCAAAACTATTACTAATAATTATAAGTATTTTTTTGAATAATTTAAACTAGAAATGTATTATTTGAGAAATTATTTTCGATGTTTAGATAGGGGTTTGATAATAATAACAAAATGAAAAAACCAATTCTTAATTATTGTTATAATACATAAATGGGTTATATTTATAAAAACCCTTTTTATTAAATTTTAATTAATTCCAAAACATGCACCCTTTTGCAATGAATTACAATGTGTTATCTAAATGGAAAAAGTATTTTTACTTAATAAAGGTAAAATATATTGGATTTCAAGAATACTTTTTTAAAATGTTGCTACCTTGTATTTTTTTCTAACATTAACTCACTCCTGACCGCTTGTGTAATAAAATATTATTTCATTCATTATAAGTATATCAATGATTGTTTCTGAAAAAATATATAATATATCTGGATATTGGATGTTCCAAGAACATGAATATAAATAATGTCTTCTCAAATAAGAAAATTATGATGACTATTGAAAAAATTACTTTTGAAGTTAATTCTTGGGAAGAGATTATCAGAATTTGTAACATTGATCATCTTAGGAATTTTTTTATTTTGGATATTTTCTATGTTTTTGGACTTAATAAAAACTTTATAAGAATAATTAAATTATGTAATGTATGTTACTTTTTATCTTTACTAATGATAAAGTTTTAGTACGTATTTCAAATCATTAATTTATTATTTCATCCCATTAACATTAGAATTTATAAACAATTAAATTATAACACCTTGTGAGAAAAGCGATAAATTTCTTTAGTGAAATAGAATATCAATCATTATAATAAAATATATTTTTTTGAATCATTTATCATATATACATATCTAATTTTACTTGAACAGTAGTTATAATGGATCTACCAAAATGTTGGTCTGATACTTAAAAACATTCTAAACCCTATCAATATGGCCTGAAATATAATTGACAATTTAAATCTATTAGTGAATTCTCAAAATTTTATGCATTACAGTTTTTACACATTCAAATATTTGGCACTACAAAAATGGATGCATTGGTGGAAAAAAACAATTTATATGACTTATTATATGATTACACTATATATACCTCGATCTATTTTTTTACAATAAAATTTAAGCCTATAGATATTTTAATTCATTTTAACCATATATAATATTGTGAAAAACCACTACATGATAACTATTCATTGTGATCATGGAGGATAATTGGTAATATCTGATTTTGAAATATTTTATAATAATAACGGTATTGAACATATCATTTCAGCCTGTAGAACCCCCCAACACAATGGTATTGTTGGATGGAAAACTAGAATTTATCATGATCTTACAAAAACCGTGATGAGTAAATACTCCAATGCTAATAATATTTGGGTTGAAGTTTTAAATTCTATATTCTATAATATAAATCTGATTTGAATATTAAATTTTATTAATAATACTCATTTTGAGTTGCAGAATGGATGAAAAGTAAAATATTCTTATGCAATTATTTTATGTTTTCAATGTATTCATCCATTTTACTAAATATAAAATACATAAATTTTCACCCAAATTGGAGAAATGAATATATTTATGATATTTGACTACTTAATAAATTATATAGTTTCTAAAAAAATTATTATATTATAGAAGAAATATTACATGTTATGTTTGAGAAATGGTTCCCTATGTTTTTAGAAAACCTCAATCTACATGCTTGGATGTTATTTCCAAAAATCATTTTCATCATTTCAAATAATATACTAATCATAAATAAATAACTCAAGAATTAGTTTCTAGTGTTATTCATAATGATTATTTAATACCAATAATGGAATAAGAGACCTTCAAAATACCAACAGGTCGGTTATTTGTAAGGAATCATCTTAGTGAAATTATCATTAATCATGTAGATCACCAAGTAAGGACAAGAACATCCAAAGGAAAAAAAGTTGATCATCAATATTTTATACGAGAAATTGAAAATAAGGATCCCAATGAGTCTTTATATTATTAAAAAATTATTATGTTAATGAATAATGAACTCAATGTCTTTTTAAAGGAACAATGTAAGAAATTTAGAAAAAAGCCTATGTTAACATCTATAGTTTCAGTAAAATGATTTTTCTTTTCAGAACAAATGTTCTGATAAAAATTAAATTATTATAAATAAATAAATATTTGATTCTAAGGGATATATACAATAAGAGGATGTAATTATGAATAATATTATGCTCTAATAGAATGGAATTAAGTAATTGAACTTTTCTATACTTTGTAGAATTCATTAATTTAAACAAAATTCAAATAAATGTGAATTGTTATTTTATGTACTTATATGTTCAATCATATTTTTATGTTTATAATTTCACTATTTGTTTATAAAAAATATCCAAAATATGTTTACAAACATTCAAATGATATATAGATATATATAGACAGAAATATTCAACTAGATTTTTCTATTATTTATTAAATAGTTTTTTTATTATATTTTTCAATTATGAATGTTGTTGATCTAATTATTTTTATAAATGATGGTAATAAAAATATTTTGAATTAAAAAAATTATATCATAAAAATTATATTTTTTAAACTGTACAACTTTTATGACATTATTTTTTTCATCTGATGACATATGAGTTTCAAATGAGTATAATGGATGAGTTAAGGTATTTCATTAGATTTAGTATTTCACCACACCCAAAAGTAACTACAATATCTCAAAATATTTATATAAATGATCTTTTTATGATAGTTTGATAAGAAAATAATAAATTTATCAATACTCCAATTGGTACATCACATTCCATATATCTTGATGTGGCTAGGAAACTAGTTGATCAAATAATTTTTGAGAAATTATATGAACATTACAAATTTTATATTTTATTTATTAAATTTAATGATTTAATTATTATTATTTTTATGATATCATACCTATCCTAATGAATGGAATCTTGAAACTGTGAATTGAATATTTTATTATTACATGTGAATTTATGAATTTTTTTATTTCTTCTCTTCAAGAAATATTATTGACCTAAAAATTCATAAGATTCTTTCTTTAGTGAACAACACTTTTTTGTGAACCTGAAAAAAACTAATTTGTTATATTAACCATCCAACCCTCACCAACACAAGCTCAACAAATAATTAAAACTATGTAATATCGTATCATATAATGAAATTAAATGATATTGTACACTATGCCATATTCCCACTTGTATCCTCCTCTCACCTTATGACATACATATTGTATCTCCCATCACTACTGTATACAACATCACATCTCGCATGTACAGACCTGCTCCAAAAAGCAAATCTTCTCACACACACCTTTGCCTCAGAACACATCACATCACATATCATCCTAAAGAAACCTAACAATGGACCTAAAAACTCACCTTGAAGACACATGGGAATAGAAAAAACCACACCCGTTAACATCGGGGCTACTATCCTCTTCACATGCAAACACTTGGGAAACTACACCTCAACCAAAGACACATGGGAAATAAACCACCTTGCCCAAAATCACATGCGCTTTAAAAAAACAAATAAAATAATAATAGACCTCCAACGTCACATATTTTTCTATAAATACACCTAACAGAATAGATAAAAAGAATGAGTAGGTTCCCAGCCACATGTACAGCTCAATGGATGTTGGAAAAACACCCATCGTGTGAAGATACATGTGTTCAGAAAATCAGAACATAGTGCTTGATATGGGTGGGGTGCGTATAGAAATAAAAAATTATATTATATATATATATATTACCAAACACTCCTGCCCAACCAATGGGTTCACAAACAAATGAACCAACTGAAAACACTTTTTACATTTACATCCACCTCCAAATGCACACCACCATACAACAAACCACAAATATCATTTCACATTCCCAATGAATTCTTATAACCATTTCAATTATATTATCCATTCCATCCCAATCAATTCCATAAATCATTAAATAGTAATATATTTTTTCCATCACTACATATGGAACTATCTAGCATGAAACGTGCCAATAAACATCGTAAAATTGATTTATGAGGTGAATATCCTTGTAAAATAAACACACATCACATTTATGACACATTATACCATGACTTGTAAATATGGAATGATTCTTTTTACATGTTATAAATGAAAATAATCTAGATGATTTCCAGAAAAGTATAATTTTCCTCCTTCAAACACATCCATCTATTTCCACATATTAATAGAACCATCCCCTACTCAAAACCACTTCCAATGATACATTACAACACAACTAGTTTCACAGGCCTTCTGTATGACTACACAATTCCCATCATGTAATGGCATGGACCTCTCTGGTCTATTCCTTTGCGAAAATATTTTGTATGAGGTGTTTTGGGAGGTCAATGTGACATATACCCAACACTTTGAAAAATTTCTTTTTCTATAAATATTGCAACAATTACCTTATGTGAACAGTAACATCAGTGACCTTATGTGAACAGTGTCATCGGTGTCTTTCTATGAATAGTGAAATAGTGACCTTATGTGAACTGTGACATCGGTGAACTTATGTGTACAGTTTCATATGTGACCTTCTGTGAACAGTGTCATCGGTAACCTTATGTGAACAGTGCTACGGTGACCTTATGTGAAGAGTGTCATCGATGACCTTATGTGAACAGTGCCATCGCTGAACTTCTGTGAACATTGTCATCAGTATTCTTATGTGAACAGTGAAATGGTGACAATATGTGAACACTGACATCAATGACCTTATGTTAATAACATCATTGGTGGCCTTAAGTGAACAATGCAATGGTGACCTTATGTGAATAGTGACAATGGTGACCTTATGTGAATTGTTTCACTGGTGACCTTCTATGAACAGTTTAATCTGTAACCTTATATGAACAATGATTCCTAAATAGTGAGGTCTATAGGTTACCTCTATTTCTTTTTCCAAATTTTGAGTACTTTCTAAGTGTTTCCAGAATGATGGGGTCCATCGGTAACCTCTATTTCCTTTGCCATATTTTGAGTTAGTGAACAGTGTTTCTTACTTCCTACAGTTCACCACTTTGACGTTTCCTTTGATGTAAAATTCATTTAAACCCTAATTTTAATGACTCTAAGGCCGATTCAAATGTCATAACTCCAATATTATTTTTTCCTAGGGTTCAGGATGTTTATTTCTCAACATCGTCAAACCACATGTTTAAATGTGTTCCTCTTTAAATGGAAAATCCATCATATCATAAACCACTACTCTGATAAATTTTTTAAAGGAATGATATATCTTCCTCCCAAGTTATTCCTCCTTGTTCTTAGATGTGAGATGCTCGAAGATCCAATTCCTTTCCATATGAGTTGTGAAATCAAAATTTCATACTATAATTTTTTCCACTCTGTATTAATGCAACAAAAAAATATCAATCAGTCTTCGATATAAGGTATCTTCTATCATCATTATTTTGGGTTCATCTCTTCATCTTTCCAATCTCCCTTTTATGGAATGCTATCTCATTGATACTAATGGTATTTTCTTGGATGTTGAACGGTGTGGTGGTGTCTCTGCATCCTTGGATGGATACAGTTGTCACGGGGGTCGGAGATCATAACTAGTTTTGTGGCTCATTCTAATATGAAGAATGTCATGAACTATTTGAGGTACGGGATTCATTGGATCTCTTTTCTGTTACATGCATCTGAATATTATTCATGTTTTATCGCACTGGATCATAATTTAATTTCCATAATAAATATTTGAACTGTATAAATAAATTTTTATCTATCGTAATTTATTGACATCAATTTTTTAGATAGTGTGATAAATATTCTTTCTTTCTTAGTTTTTTGGTTCTCGATTGAAATTGGTAAAGAATGTAAATCCATAATTAATTGATAATTTATTGGATAAAGATAAAGAGGCGTGTAAATGAGCCAGGTTCCTATTGTTGTAATTTTATGTTAATTAAATTTTAGGAGTAAGCATGTTTAATTTTTTGTGATATCATACTGATTAGGATTCCCAAATTTGGAACCTACAAGAAAATTGATCAGTCAATCCATGATAGATTAAATAACTGGTTGTTGGATAAATGATAAATAATTTTACGGTTCTGAGTTACACTCATGCTTTTTTAAGGTCCAAGAGACCAATTGATATGATGATTGTTTTCCTTCTGCTTGTGTTATGATGTGATCTTGGAAGGTTGTTGTGATATTTGGGGGTAGGGAGGCTGATTGGCAGTGGCATCAAATGATTCCTAGAGTGGTGAGATGCATCATTTTATACTTGTGGCTGTCATAGAGGACACTAGGAATGGTGGAACGAGTTGGATGTGAATTTTTGGATGGATGATGTTCCATTAATCAGTTATCTTCGTTACTTTCCCCATTGCTAAAGGTATCTACTCTTGCTTACCATTCTTCCAAAAGGGGTGAAGACGGGTGGGGTATGCCACATGGTTTCCTTGTCTAGAATCTCAAGGGGGGTGTGTGTATGCTCATGCTATAGGCGGAAATGACTCAATGGGTAGTTAATCTACTCACTATATTGAAACCCCTTGTTTTTAGCTGCATAGAATGTTTTTCTAGAATTCCTTTGTATTTGGGAATGTAATTCTATAAATAAATAATTCAATAAATGATTTTAACCCAAGGGTTTGGAGCTTGCTGGAATGAAATTTTGGGGTTACAATTCTTAATGGGATAGTGGACTTTGGGTGTTATGCTGATGAAATATAATGTGAAATTGTTAATGGTTTAATAATTTTTAATTAATTAATTAACATAAAGTCGAACTGACAAAAATAAAGGAAGTAATGCAACTCTTCTCTTTAAATGTTTGTGTTCTTATCAAATACATAGTTTTAGAAGTGGCACCCGGGTGTCTGAGAGACGTTAGCAGTAGTTGAGTCTATGAAAAGTTTATTCCCATAGTGTAGTTTTAAGATATAGTATATTCTGTACTTTTTGTGTTTATATATGCTTCTCCACCCTATCAGTTAGGGAAACTAACACCCTAGGGATTCTGAGACTTGGGGGTGTTCTCCCCAACATTCCAGTGTGATGATGGATGGATCACTACCTCCTTTGTCCCCGCTCTCATCTATTGGTCTTTACATGTGCCTATAGGCATAGTGGTTAGTTCTCCACAGATATGTGTTTAGTGGTCTATAACATCTTGTGGTTATTCACACACATATATATTTAGGATATAGTATCATATGGACTACTTAGGTGTAATGTTTATAGGTTGTGATGTCTTGAGGATCCTTACTCGATGTATGGGATGTAATGGATTGACGTATAATAACTGATGTATGATACACATTAGTAGAGATTTGGTGGCTCAAAGATACTATTTCGTTACATTCATGTGTGGATGTGGTGGTTTGGTTGCATAAAGATCATGTTGTGGTGCTTCGCCCAGGTGTCTGCGAGCAAGCCTTTTGGAGAGAGATGCTTCGGGCGTGCAACATTTTGAAAAAGTGGAACACCCGTGGGGAAGTAGAAGTGTGGTAACCTTTATATTATTTATTATATTAAATACTATTGTATGCGTTACATGGTGAGAGTACCTATGTTGGGGATGGGAACTTAGTATACATGTTCAAGTGACGAGTTACTATCACTTATTGTTCACTGATTTGAGTTTACTTTCGCACGAGAGGATTTAGGGAGGATCCTACGATGTATACTTTTATAGTAAAACATTTTATATTTAATCATTTTTATAGGTCACATTGATAGGGTTGGATATCAGGCTTGTTTTAACTAGTTTGGGGTTGAAGGAGCTATTCGGGATTGTGGTAGCTATTGTTTTTACTTTCTATTGTTCAATTGCAGTTTTCCACATCCAGTTAAAGTATTTTTTCATGAAATTACATATGATCACTTCTGTTTTCTTTTTTATATTAGTTTGATTTGGAGTTTTTTTGGGTCTATCTAATCAATATCTTCTGCATGTGTTCTCTAAGAGGGAAATTCCTCCCATCTGTTTCTTTAATATACCCTCATTGCTAGTCACTATCCCAGGGCCTAATGGAGGCAGGACTAGGGGCATTATCTCCCTTCTCACTTTGTCAGACTATGAGGGGTACACTTTGTTGTTAGGCATTCGTGATAGAGTGGTATTAGAGCCAGGTTGAGGGATAAGATAGAGTTTGTAGTAATTCATAGATTAGAATGCATGGGTTGGTCAAGAAATATTTTCAGTCAGGTTTAGCAGGTGATGTAAACACTGGATACTAGCTGAGACATGGGTGTTTAGGGCCCCCTATGATTTGATGTATGAACCTTTATTTTTAAAATGTCTTCTAAAAGATATGATACTAGTTGTAGGTTAGAGACCTAGGAAAGGATCATGCAACATTCTTCAATGTGATTGTGGTTAAAGGGGTTGAACTTGATATATGTTAACCTAAAATTAATGATAGAAAACAAGTATTTAATTAATGATGAAACTTCTATATTCTCGTTTTTGGAGCTCTAATTATTTAATATTTTTCATGTATGAATCCAGGTCAACGTCCTTATCAGGATTTCATAGAAGACATCTAGTTGGATGTGCCAACAGATTGTCGTTGGGTAGATGTTGATGGCGACGATAATTGGAGGCAGACACTCGGAGAGTTGCTACGCCAGAGACTTCAGAAGTTTGAGGGCCCCATTTCAGATGATGTCAATGATGGCTGGTTGGAGTAGGATCTGATATGCTTCAATTCGATATGTGAATGGATGCGGCACTGGGTGTCCCTGGTTGTGATGGTGCAGTGTGGAGCCGTAAGGCAGTGGTGGTTCATGTTCCTCAGGGATCATGAGGAGTCAATGATCTCATCGATGGTGTTTCGAGACAAGTTCATAGTTGAGTTTATTACTTCGACCCTGAATTCATCCAATCACTAATAGATTCTTACCCTTATATAGTATAACTCTATTGTGCGAGAGTTTGGAATTCATTTCAGGAACCTTTAACGATATGATTCAGAAATTTTTTCAGATGAGGAGGCCAGGGCAATGCATTTTTAGGAGGCTTTACCTCTAGGGATATAGTTCCAGGTCACCCCATTTATGCTGAAGACATTTCATACAGTGTTGTCAAGGGAAGATGTCTTTGAGAGGACTTTATTCTGAACCATATCACCATGAATGGGGAGTCGTCATGTTTCTTCAGGAAACTGAGATTTTTCTGGGGTTCCTGTTTTTCTGGGCAGAAGTGTTTTCGTTTAGTTAGGGGTAAGTCTTAGCCCTCGGCATCTCATTTCTCCAGAAGATGCGGATCTTAGGCCTATAAAAATTATCATGCACTTTGTTTTCTTATTGTGGTCGAGGTCATCAGTAGTGAGAGTGCCTGACCATTCAGAGTAGTTATCATGCACCAGGTGTTCCACTCAATCTTCATACATTGAGGCTATTCCATTAGAGGTTGCAGTAGAATGTTTCACCTGCATTAGATCAGTAGAGGGTAGATGGGGCAGAAAGGGGACAACCCCGTGACGCTCTCTGTCTTTAGAGAGCAGTGCGTGGCCATGGATGTGGTAGTCATCAGGTTCAGAGAGGTCGTGGAGGAGGTTGTGGTCTGCTTCATGCTTTAGCGTTGCCTGCACCAGGTGAGCCATACGTCATTCTAGTTAACCTTTTCTTATTTTATTCCTTGGTGTATGGCTTGTTGGATTCAGGAGAGAAACACTCTTTAATTTCCCATACCCTTTTCTATGATTTGGGACTAGATGTAGAGAGGCTTTCAGTACCCTTGGTGTTGAGTACGCTGGTTGGATGTAGAGCTACCTTGTTTGAAGTATGTAGAGACTATGAGCTAGTGTTGGGGAAGTACCACTCTTGAGGAGATTTACTATGTTTATGAAACCGTATGAAGTCTTCCTCGGCATGGATTATTTGTATTCGGTGTAGGATATCTTGGATTGCTTCAGGAAGAAATTCATTTTCATCGATGAATATGGAGAGACAGTGGTGTTTTTTGGCGCACAAGATCCTCGGATGGGTCATAGGTGTGTCCCATCCTTATCATTCATGATGGCTAAGATAATGACGAGTTCTTTAGAGGTTCAGTAGCTGGTGTTTCATTGGGTCGTAGAAGAATACTGTGGTGTCTTTCAGAAGAGGTTGTAGCATTACCCCCTCAATGAGAGATAGAGTTTGGGATTGAGCTACAGTGAGGAGCGTCTCCTATCTCTATGTCTCCATACAGGATTCCCACATCTATGTTACAAGAGCTACATATAAAGCTTGATTGTCTATTGAAGTGTTGTTTTTTTTTGGCTGACTGTGTCACCGTGGGGTGCACTCGTTTTGTTTTTGAAGAAGGATGATGAAAGTTTGCAGTTGTGTGTTAATTAATGTTGCTTGAACAATGTGACAACAAATAATCTCTATCCACTTCCATTTATTGATGATTTATTCTATCAAATAAAGGGTGAAATTTGGTTCTCAAATATCAACAGGTTTTCAGGATATCATCAGATGTGTGTGACAGATGAGGATATCCTGAAGACTGCATTCAGTTTTCCTCATGGGAATTATGGGTTCGTTGTAATGCCATTTGACATTAAAAATGATCCAGCTGTGTTCATGGGATTGACGAACACTGTGTTCCGTGAGTTCCTCGAAACATTTTTTGTTGTTTTCATCGATGACATGCTAGTGTACTCCACGTTTGAAGAAGAGAATGTAGGGCATCTACATGCTATTTTGAGAGTTCTTCGTTAACATTAGTTATTTGGGAAGTTTTCTAAGTGTTCATTTTGGGCTCGACAAGTCCATTTCATGCGACATGTGGTCTCCCAACATGGAGTATCTATGGATCCATCAAAGATAGAAGCCATTGTGTCTTTGGTTTCCACCAAGATTGTGTCAATGGTGAAAATCTCCCATCGTCTCACAAGCTACTATAGGGGTTCGTAGCCAATTTATCTCGAGTTGTGACTCCTTAGAATACTTTCACTAAGAAGGATCAGGAGTTCAAATTTACTGATACGTGTCAGGCACCATTCGAGTATCTAAAGGAGATGTTAATAAGTGGTCCAGTTCTTTGTCTTCCATCAGAGGGAGTTCAGTTTGATGTTTTCTTCGATGCATCACATTTGGGGTTAGGTTGTGTTCTCATTCATCAAAGATCAGTTGTCTCTTATGGATCTCGGTATTTACATCCCCATGAATGTACCTATTCCACCCAATATCTTGTGTTGGCATCCGTAGTGTTTTCTCTGAATTTGTGGAGAAATTACCTCATTGGTGAGTGCATTGTAGTTTTCACCGATCTTAAGATTCCGAGGTATGTTTTCTCCCAACGTGACATGAATTTCTGATAGAGTTAGTGGATGGTGTTTTTACAGTAATATGATTTCAAAATACTATATACACCTGAAAAGGGGAATTCTGTAGAAGATGTAATGAGTCAGAAGTCACGTAGTGATGATGTGCATGAATTTTGTGACTCTTGGAGAGTAATAGAAGAACATTCTCCCTTACATCTTCATATGGGAGAAGTTGGGGGAAGAGGTTGTCTTTTTCAGATGACAGTGTAGTCATCTCTGGTGTAGAAGATGGAAGAGTCCCAGTTGGGGGGTCAATATGTGGAGGTCCAGAGAGACCAAGTTGTTTGTGGCGAGGCACCTGATGGTAGGTCTGAGGATGAACAACACTGAGTGTTGTATCATGGAAGTATATTTTCTTACTTCAAAGATGCATGAGAAATTTATCATAGGGTTCAATAGTTATCCTTTAGTGGTGCATCCTGGCATGGAAAATATGTACTGAGCCTTGTGGACATGGTTTAGGTGGCCTGTGATGATCCCTGTTGTTGCAGAGTTTGTGTCTCAATGTTTGATCTTCTAGAAGCTGAAGGCTGAACACCATGTTCCTAGTGGTCTGCTCCAGCCATTAGATGTTCCTCAGTGGATGATGGAGGAATTTTCAATGGACTTTTCCACTGGTTTACCTCGAGATCAGGGAGGACATGATTCTATTTGAGAGGTATTTGAACGTTTTACAAAATCATCCAACTTCATAGAAATCAACGGGTGAATCTCATTATATGTTTTGTAGAGGAAGTATCTAGAGGTGGTGGGGAGACTTCATGGAGTCCCAAGGATGATAATTTATGCTAATGTTCCTCGTTTTACTTCAAGGTTTTGGAGACGTCTCTAGCATGATTTTGGTTTTTAGCTATGCCTTAGCACTAATTTCCATCCTCAAATGGATGGTCATACAAATAGAACCATCCAGACATTTGAATATATTTTAGGTTCTTGTGTCCTAGATTTTGGAAGTTTGTGGAAGAGGCACTAACCCATGGTGGAGTTTTCTTACAACAAGAGTATTCACTCCACCATAGGTATGGCACCATTTGAAGCCTTGTATGGTAAACCTTGTCGTTCTCTGTTGTGCTGGACTGGGGATGGAGAGGAAACCATTCTCGGACTCGAACTAGTGCAAAATATAACAGTGATGGTCGAGGTGATTTGTGAGAGGATGAAGACAACACAAAATCGTCTGAAATCATATGTGATCACAGGAGGAGACCCGTAGTGTTATATGTGTGGTATCACATGTTTCTGTAGTTGACTCCAAGTCATGGGCAACGAATGTTTGGTCATGTGAGTAAGCTTTCTCGCTGGCTTGTTTGGACTTTTGAGGTGTTAGATCATATTGGATCTGTGGTGTATCGAGTTTCACTTCCCCCACAGATGAGTCTGATACATGATGTTTTCAATGTATCGTAGATTCTTTAGTATCTTCTTGATAAATATCTCGTCATCTATTGGGGAGAGATCGAAGTTAATGATGATGCGGCATCGGAGGAGCAACCTATAGAGATCCAAGACCGCAAATAGAAGGTGTTGTGTCGGTGTTATATCCCCTTGGATCATGTCTTGTGGCGACCTGGTGGAATAGATGAAAGTACCTATGAACCTGAGTCACAGATACATCCTCAGTACATAGATTTTTTTGATGTTTAACTCATTTCATGTATCAATGTAGTCTTCGTTGTACTAGATCTTTAATGTTTATAATGTGGTTTTATTTTATTACTTCATGTGGCTTTCTATCTTTTGAGAGGCATCTCGATGGGTGGTTGTTCAGACCCCGTTTAGTTTTAAAATTAGGTGGGTTTATAATTTTTGAGGAAGGGAATGTTTTGATAGGTATCTAATGTATTATTTGAGACCCCTCTGGTCCATTCTTTTTTAAAAATCAGGTGTATGAGGTGTTTCGGGAGGTCAAAGTGACATATCCACCACACTTCTCTATATTTCCTTTTTAGTGAACTGTGAAACGGTGACCTTATGTGAAGAGTAACATCAGTGACCTTATGTGAATAGTGTCATCGGTGAACTTCTGTGAAAAGTGCAACGATGACATTATGTGAATTGTGAAATCGGTGTCCTTATGTGAACAGTGGAATCGGTCACCTTCTGTGAATAGTGTCATTAGTAAACCTATGTGAACAGTGCAATGGTGACCTTATGTGAAAAGTGACATAGGTGACCTTATGTAAACATTGTCATAGGCGACCTTAGGTGAACAGTTTCATCGGTTACCTTATATGAACAGTGAAACGGTAACCATATGCGAACAGTGACATCGGTGACCTTATTTGAACAGTGTAATCAGTGACCTTCTGTGAACACTGAAATGATGACCTTATGTGAATAGTTCGATTGGTGACCTTATGTGAACAGTGTCAATAGGGAACTTCTCTGAATAGTATCTTCAGTAACCTTATGTAAACAATGTTTCTAGAATGGTGAGGTACATCGGTAACCTCTGTTTACTTTGCAAAATTTTGAGGTTGTGAACAGTGTTTCCATAATGGTGAGGTCCATCGGTGACCTCTATTTCTATTCCCAAATATTGAGTTCATGAACCGTGTTTCTAGATTCCTACATTTTCGTCCCATTGAAATTTTTTGTGACATAAAATGCATTTAAAGCCTCTTTTTAAGGGCTCTATGGCTGATTCATAGGTCATAACTCCTATATTAATTTATTCTAAGGCTCGGGATATGTTTTTCTCTAAAATGTCAAACCGTGTGGTTTAATGTGATCAACTTTTAATAGAATATCCTACGTATCTTAATCAACTTCTCCGTTAAATCTTCTAAAGGGGTGATATATGTTCCTCCCTAGTTCTTCCTACTTGTTCTCAGGTGTGAGACTCCCAAACATCCAATTCCTTTCCGTATGAGTTGTGTAATTAAACGATCCTCTTAGGATATGTTTTTATCTATTTTCATGCAACCATGAAATATTGACCAATATTTGATATATGGTATGATCTAACGTCATTATTTTTGGTTCATCTCTTCCTGTTTCCCCATGAGCTTTTCTAGAATGTTATATCCTTGTTCCCAATAGAGCTTTCATGGGTGTTTGCTAGGGTGGTGCTGTCACTGCATCATCAGGAGGATACAGTTGTCACTGGGGGGAGGAGATCGTAACCCGTTGTGTGGAACGCTCTCGTATAATGAATGTCAATAACTATTTGAGGTAGGTGAGTCATTGCTTCTCTTTTCTGTTATGTGGAACTTTAGAGTTAGGATGTTTTATCCCCCATGATCACAATGAAATGGGCTTAATAAATTTTTAAACCAGATAAATAAAATGTGATCTATCATATGTTATTGCCTCTTTTTTTAGATAGTGTGATATATATGATTTCTTTCTTAATTTGTTTGTTTGCGATGGATATTGGTAAAGAATGTAAAGCTGTAATTAATTGATAACTGTATGGATAAATATAAGGAGGAATGTAAATGAACCAGGTTCCTCTTATTGTAATTGGATGTTAATTAAATTGTTACAGTAAGTATGTTTAATTATTTTTGATAGCATACAGATTATGAGTCATGAATTTGGAACCTATGGTAAAATATATATGTTAATCCAAGAAGGATTAAAGAACAAGTTTATTGATAAAAGGTAATTCGTTGTAGGGTTCTGTGTTACCCGATTTATTTTCTAACGGCCAAGAGCCCAATTTATATGATGGAAGTTTACTTGCAGCTTATGTTTTGATGTGATCCTAGAAGGATATTGTGATATGTGGGGGCATGGAGACCGATTTATTGTGGCAACACATGATGCCCAGAGTGGTGAGATGCATCGGTTTAGGCATGTGGTTGTATGAGAGGGCACCAAGAATGGTGGAACGGGATGATCATGAATGTTTGAATTATTGATATTTCTTTGATTGGTTAAATTCTTTACTTTCCCTGTAGCTTTAGGCGGCTGGTCATGCTTACCCTTTTTCCGAAAGGTGAGAAGGCACACGAGGTATGCCTCGTTCTTTTCTGTGTGTAGCTTCTCAAGGGAGGATGGGTCTATGATCTTGTTATAGGCAGTGACTCAAAATGTAGTTCATCTACTCACCATGTTGTGCCCCCTTGTGTATAATAACATAAATTGTTTTTCAATAATTCATGGGAATATGGGAAAGTAATGTTTTAATTAAATAATTGAATAATTGATGTTAACCCAAGGGGTTGGTGCTTGTTGGAACAAAATTTTGAGGTTAAAATTTTTAAGGGGACAATGTACATTGGGTTTTATCTTAATGAAATATAATGTCAAATTGTAAATGGTTAATTAATGATTAAAGAATTAATTAACATAAATTTGAACTGACAAAAAAGGAACGAAGTAATGCAATTAATCTCTTTAAACGGTTGTGTGATTATAGGATACCTATTCATTGAAGGGGGAGTCGGGAGTACGAGAGATGTTAGCGGTAGTTGAGTCTAAGACTAGCTTATGCCAATTGTGGGGTTGTGAGATATTATATATTCTGTAGATTTTGTGTTTCTATACACTACTCTACCTCGTAAGTTAAGTAAACTGACACCCCATGGATTCTGAACCCTGGGGGGTGTTTTTCCCAATATTCCGGTGGAAGGATGGATAGAATTCTACCACCTTTGGCCTCGCTCTCTTCTATTGTTAATTACATGTGATGGTAGGCATAGTGGTTATTTTTTCCCATATGTGTGTTTAGAGGTCTATAAAAATTTGTGGTTATTCACACACATATATATTCTTGATATATTATCTTATAGACTACTATAGTTTTAACGTGTATAGGTTGTGATGGCTTGAGGATCCTTACTTGGTGTATGCTCTGTAATGGCTTGAGGTATAATACCAGAAATATGATAGAAATTATCCGTGTTGTGGTGGATCTGAGAAACTATCGAGATACATTCTTTTGTGGAAGTGGTGGTTTGGTTGAATGAGGTGCATATTGTGGTGCATCGCCCAAGTGTCTGCCGGCTAGCCTTTTGGAGATATATTCTTAGGATGTGCGACATTAGAGAAAAGCAGACAACCAGTGGGGAAGTAGTAGCAGGGTACCCATGATATTAATTATTATATTATATTTTCTTTTATGTGTTACTTGGTGAGAGTATCCATAGTGAGGTTGAGAACTTATTACATTGGGTTAGGTGATCAGTTAGTTTCACTGTTTGTTCAATATGCTTTGACATGCTTTCTTAAATTTTTCATGAGTGACTTCGGGGATGATCCTTCTAAGTATACTATTATTCTCACCGTTTGTATATGTAAACTATTTTTTCAGGTCACTTAGAGATCTTAGGAGATCAAGATGATTTATAGTATCTTGGGGTTTCTAGATCTGTTCAGGATTGTGGTTGCTACAGTTTTTACTATCTTTTGGGAACATGTAGTTTTCCCCTTCTTGTTGTAGTAGTATAGCATGAAATTACAAATGTGAACTTTGGGTTTTCATTTTATTTTCAGTATGAGTTGGACTTGGTTGGTGTATATCTTATCATTATCTTTTTCATGTGTTATCTTAGAGGGTAATGCCTCCCATATGTGTGTTTTTTATACCCTCGATGCTAATATCCATCTCAGGGCCTACTAGAGGTGGGACTCGGGGGGTCATTATCTCCCTTCTCACATTACTAGACCAGGAGTAGAACACTGTGTGGGGAGGGGGTCGTGATAGATCACATCTCCAATATACAACTACCCCACTACACGTAAAAATGAAAACCATATTTTTATATTTAATAATTCATTCATTAGTTAATTCCAATTTTTAATTTAAGGTTTATCACAATAAATATATGATCCTTGGAATCATTTTATTGTCTAAATATATATAGTTACCCAATTTATATATACTTTCAACAGAAATAAAACAACATGAATTTCATTATCCATATAGTTCACAAACAGATACCTCCAATGTACATGATTTTCAGTGGGTACTTATCAAATACAAATCACAATATAAAAAATATCAATCACACAACAATATTATTTTTCACTTTCCCCATCCCTTATATTTTTTTAAATTTTAAATCAATTTAATATCATAATTATTACAGAATAATCTATTTTCACAAAGAAATACTTCTATATACCCATCCTTCATGATTAAAAATTAAGAATGATTATTGAACTCCAACATGGATGAATGATGATCGACACTTCCAGTTTGTGAAAAAATAAAAGGTCACGTGTACAACATAATATTCTATATGGAAAACAATAATCAACTAAAACTGGTTACTCAAATCCTATGTGAGGAAGGATTTAGGGCATCTATAATCTAGAGAAATAAAAAATCAATGTAAAAGGGGAATGATATCTTAGCTTCAGGAAGATAAGATTCAAGTAACATGATTAGATATAGTTTTGATTACAATTATAGCTGGATTCGTTCAAGGAAAAGAATTTTTACCACATCGAAGTCCCCTATCTCTTAGTGAATTAAATATCTAATTTATGGACATGGACTCAGTATTAAGGAATTTTAAATTTGGACTTAAATCCATTTTACATCAGTAAAATATTTCAAAATTAAAAAAAAACATTAAGAACTAGAAACAATAACTACAAGGTCCCACTAGTGAGACACTGCCCATACAAGGCACTACAAGTAAGACATCGCCAAACGAGGCACCTCTAGACTGGGCACCACTTCCTTTGAACTACAAGTGAGTGACTGCTAGTGGGCCACTGCTAGGGTGAGACACCAGCAGTGAGCCACTACAATAGTGATTCTCTAAGAGAATTCCACTGCCATGTGAGACACAACTAGTAAGCCACCACCCGGTTGAGACACCATCAGGTTGAGCTAAAATCATTGAGGCACCACCAACATGAGACACTCTTGGTATGAGGAACCAATACAAAAAATGGAAAACCGAGAATTTGGAAATGTATTAAAATGAGTCACCATGACATCCCATGACATGTCAATCAATTTATATGACACAATTTAGGGGACAAAAAATTCTAGGGCCATTAAAATTTATATATTAATATATTAATATTTAAATAAAAATGAAAATATTTTGGAAAATTATTAATATTAGAAAATTGATTTTTAAAAATATTATTATTCTTTATTCTAATTTAGATTCAAATAATTTTTAATTTAAAATTATAATGTTATTCATATATTCCGTATATATTATAATTACATATTCATGATACACATTATTTCATTAAATAAAAAATATTTAGAATAGTAAATTTTCATGTATTAAATGAACTAATTCTTTATTTTATTTAGCCAACATTAATTTCTATTGTATTAAATATATCCTTCATTTATCCTATATAAATATTTCATAATGGTGTTCCTCTTATTCATTAACATCAATTATATTCCTAGGTTTTAATGGACAATCTTCAAATAAGTATTTTCCTATAAAAAGACATTCATTTTTGTTTATCTTATACAAAAAGATATCAATCATATTTACATATTTAAAGATAATATTATATAAAAATTTTATTATATTACATTTTCTCTATTATAATATGATAGTTTAAAATATAATAATATTTAATAGATTATGTTTCACAAAACCATAAGCTTAAAAAAACTACAAAATATTAATATTTTAACATTATTGTTATAAACATGCCATTTTAGAGTGTTTGAATAAAAATAACTATTATATGAATTTAATATGAAAATCATATTCAACATAAATTCTATACATATAAGAAAACAAACAAATACTATTTATGAATTATTTTTATTCATTAAATAAACATTCCCAAAAAATATATTTTTATTTCTTTTTATGACAAATTAAATATTAATAATTTTTTAATAATATTATAAAAATTAATTGATATAAAAATAATTTTTCATACTCAATAATTTATTTTTAATTTTGGGAATTATTTTTTTTATTTTCTAAAGAAATGGATTTTGTGGTCAAAATTTGATAATACTACATTCAAGAAGTACAATAACTCATATGAAATTAGTATTATATGATCTTGGTTTAAAATATAATAACACTAATTTAAGATCAAAATTTATTTAATAAATTATATAATAAGTAAGGCTTCCCATTTAGATAAACATTCTTATCAATTTCTAAAAGCATAAATTAAATGCCAAAAATAGTTTTTATGTGATGCACACATAACAAAAAAATAATTTATTTTCAAAACTTTTATAATTTTATTAATGTAAAATTATGTAAATTTTGGTATTAATGTGATAAAAATTAGGTTTTAATGTTATTTTAATTTTTAGTCATAAAATTATTACCATTGTACATAAATAATTTACAATAGTACATATTAAATAATATATCTTGTTAATGATAAAAGTTAAATTCTGAAAATAGATTAAAAAATGTAAGGACCAAAACCCCGTAAGCCCATAGATGGTTCTATGCATATTTAAATTATAATTTTTATAGGGAATAAAATAAATAATTATTGATCAATTTATAATATTTGGTGAACTAGATAGATATATGACACTAATTTTACTTGTGGAATATAAATAAATAATATTACGTATCAAAATATAATAAAATATATCCTTGAAAACTCCTTGAATGATCAATTATTAATAACACGGGGAAGAGAAACAATATATGTATGACCTCAAATGATAATTTTGGGTTACGCACAAAACAAATATATCATGTATATTTTATGAATAATCAATATCGTACTGTAAATAACTAAAAACACATACCATTAAATTAAAAAAATCTATTATTGAAAAGCATATATATATATATATATATTTCATTTTGAAAATGAAAATGATAATAATAATAAAATTCTGAATGATGAGAATTCTAAATTATCAAATTTCATGTTTCATATTAACATAATACCATTACTGCTAAGATTTATCCTCATTAGAGTTTAACACAAAGTGGGTAAAAACCCATCTGATTTTTTCAAATGATTTATATCATAAGGCTAATGATGAATCAAGTGGTTTTGATTGAAAAATACAAAAAAAATATTTAATTTAAAAATCATTCATTATATTTTAAATAATCTAATAAAATCATTAAAAATGTGCATTATCAAATATATTTATTTAGAAATTGATATAGATTTATTATTATTTCCCATATTAATCCAAAATAATCAATGTAAATATATTATTTAAACATTGTATATGATTTAAGAAATAAATATATCCATCATAAAAAATATATAAATTTAATTTTCGAATAAAAAGTATTAAAATATATTTTATTGTTTTTCTAGAATATTTACAATCACAAAATAATGATAAATGTCGTAATAAATTTTAAAAATTGATAATTTTAATATAAAATCACATTGGATGACTTAAATAATTTTAAAAAAGTAAACACAATGAATAATGATGTATTCATTATATTACATGTCAAATGGAATGTATATACACCAAATAATGTTGAATGGATTCATTGTTACTCAAAATTCTCGATGGATTGTAAATTGAGATGATATCCCATATATTATTCTTCCTTTTAGATGAGTGATACTTAAAATAGTTAATAATTATTTCTAACATGTTATATAAGTTTTATCATACAATATTAATATTTCAAATATCATATAATGTCCTCTTACAATATATTCTTACTTCTTTGTTAATAATTATTTATTATTCTCATTTATATAGTCATTAATAACCATGTTTGTAATGTGTGTTATGAATTGTTATTTGTTCATTATCTTACACAGATCAGGATTATTTATCTCAATAATATTAAAATGTATTTAAATATCACATATATTCATTAAATATTTACTTATATTAAATAATAAAATTTTTTGATAGGAAATGAAATACAATTTTATTATGTAGGTATGTCATGTTTACTCATAAAAATTGTTGTAATTATATTATAATATTGATAGAAATAATAGTAATATATATTTATATTTATATTATAATAAATATTTAATTTTTATTTCATACATATCATTTTTTTAAAACCAAATTATATACATTCCATTAAAAACAATTAAAAATCACATTGCTTCATGAGTGTCTAGGTCAATGTACACACATGCGATGTTATCATATTACCAAAAAATTTAAATCAATAATAAATGAGTTACAAAATAATTCCATAACAAATATTATATAAAAAATATAGTACATATAACATATAAATATTATTTTCTTTCGTTATTCACAACCATGAAATGTTGTAATGAAAAAATGAATAACATTTGTACGCAAGGCTATTGTCTTCCATACACATAGAATGATGGGTTTGTAGCCAATTTTATATAATTGGGTGATGAATTAGTTTGTATAATTACCATAAAAATGTGGTCTGTAAAATATAATTTTTAATATTATATATTCATTGAATTAAATAAATTGAAGGAGGTGGTGATGGAAATAAAAAAAATTCATTTAGTAGAACATTACCTCTTCTTCATCTACCCAATATTGGATAGTAATAAAACCATAAATGGGTTGATTTCATCAAAATTTTGTCTTATATGATATGTTGAGTTATTTTGAGGACATATTATTTCATATATTGATCTATAAAAAGGAATTTATAGAAGTAAAGAATGGGATTGGGTGATTTTCCTTTTATAGATGAG
This sequence comes from Viscum album, assembly GCA_963277665.1. Classification (NCBI taxonomy): domain Eukaryota; kingdom Viridiplantae; phylum Streptophyta; class Magnoliopsida; order Santalales; family Viscaceae; genus Viscum; species Viscum album. The sequence goes on from OY728135.1 coordinate 2,029,939,937, forward strand.
GAGGAGGGACATTCTTTTAAACACTCAAATGTATTAACTACTCAAAAAAATATTCCATGAGATAGATTAATGATTTATAATTAATGTTTTTATGGATATTATGGTTGGGGAGATTCCCTCTTGAAATCTATTCAAATTAAATGACCATTTTGTTTACAAATTCAATTTTTATTTTTACCATTTTCAGTTTTCACTATGGTAACCAGTTATCTAAAAAATTAATTTACCCATTAAGACTATATTAAACTTATACATAGAAAATAATTAATAACTAAATATTCTAAATATGATATATAATTTATTAAAAAACAATCACATTAATGTTGTAAATTAAATTTAACATATTTAAACATGACGATTAAAAAAGATCATTAACACTAGCCAGGAAAACAATGTTTTTAATATTTATGGGTTAACGTGTTCACTATAAAGGGTCAATAATTCTATGAATGGTTCATATTTAATATTATCTATTAATAAAAAATATTTTTTAATATGATATGATTTTAGTAAATATAAATCAATTAATAAAATAATATTTGTCATAAAATAAAATCAATGCAAATTTGGACATTATTTATATAAATTACAATTATAAATATTATAAAAATTATAAAATTTTAATATATACATTTAAAATCCTATATATCATTATATATTCTTATAAATATTTATAATATAATAAATCATTCATTTTAACTCACTTTTATATTTTTAGTATCATTAATTTATTTATTTTTAGAAAATTAATCTATGTGTTAGATTTTCATAAGTATTATGAGTCAATATTTAATATCAAAAAAATTAAAAAAACAATTGTCACTATATAAAATAATTTCTATTTTAAAATAAGATTTATAACATAACCTGTGATATTTTTTCATATTTTCAATTTGTATCAAAATTAATAGGGATAAATGTATCTTTTCTGTATATTTTAGTTAAAATATTATATGGGTCCATATAAAGTAAATGTGTCCTAAAAGCACATAAAAAATGGATCATATGGTCATATGGTTGGAAAATCGCTTATAAATGGGGTTTTAAAAAGTTTCTAGGTAATTTTAACCCTTGATATTAGATTTTAGTTCCTTGTTAATGTCAATTTACTCCTATTTATTATGATTAATTTATACTATTTCATTTAATCCCTATGGTAAACAATTAATATGACAATATTATAAATTAAAAATTATTCTCATTCCTAATATGTAATCCATTTTTTAAAATTCAATTATTAGTATTGGAATTTTTTAGTGTAACCATTTAAACGTGATAAGAAAGAATATATGGAAAATGAAAATATACAAAAATGTAAAAACACTTTGTATATAAAATCCTTATTAAAATGAAAATAATCAATAAAATTGTACTAAAATATTTATAATCTAACTATTATTCCATTAAAACCAATTCCAAATATAATTTACCTATATATATTATTTAGATGAAATGTTGATTTCAATTAAAATTAAATATTTTTACATATTCAAAAAAATTTATACTTCTTGGAAAAATTTATAAAATAAACCATAAGATAAATTTTGAATTCTAATTTGATAAATTATGTTTATTTGGTAATTTATGACATAAAAATGTTTCCTTCTGTAGTATTAATAGAAGAACATCATCAAAAGTCAGCAATTTTGTCTTTCTAAAAAACATTGTTTTATGCCATAATTGGATTTTTTCTTATTCTATACATATAAAATATATAGGATGAATGGTAAAATTATGATTGATTATATAATTTTCTATAATATAATATAATAATAGTATTTAATAATATTTATTAGGATAAAATTCCATTGGTGAATAATGTTTTTTCAGACAATTCTTATATATTCAATTGCTTTCTATATTCTTTTATAAATAAATGACAACCAATGAAATCAAATAAATTTTTTGTTAAAAAATATATAAGACATTTAATCCAGTTATAATCTTACTATTTAATTTCAATGAGAAACTTTTTATATTAATTAATAATATTAATAGTTTTCTGTAAAACCCTATGTTGCGTGAAATTCAAGCCATCTTGGAATTTAATTATTACATTTAATTAATTATAAAATTTTTATTAGGTTCATTGAATGGAATATATTGTATATAATATATTTTAAATAGTAAATACATCAAAATGTATCTGGTGTTTGTATTCATTTCTATTCTTGGTGTTGTCTGTCAAACAATTTATCAAATACCATGTTAATATTTTAAAATATAATGGGGTTTTATTCTACCCACATTAAATTATTTCATCCTCACAATTGAAATTTATTCGTGATAATCATTTGATTCAGATTTGAATAACCTATTGTTTAAAAACCCATATTGAAAATAACAAAATACAAATATACATTTAATAAGTGAGAAAGGGAACTACAAAAGATATCTAGAATAATAAAATAGGTTGGTTTCTATATAGGAGGGTATTGGTCCGAAATGAAATCAAGGACATTGATGATAAATATAAAAAACAAATAACGATGGACTGTTTTTGAGAACATTATTCAGATGAATGAGTTTGACCTACAAATGTAAATGTTCACAAAACCAAAAACATTTTTGTGGAAATGATGTCATTGATACCATCAAAATTTGATGGTGATAAGATAAAATAATTTAGTTGTGTTTCTGATGTATAATGAATTTGGTTTCTTTATAGGAATATATTAAAATATAAATATTAAAATATTTTATATTTAAGAATGAAAAACACATTTCGTGTTTTTCCATGAAATACATACATATCATCTCATTTCAATAGATTCTTCATATGGTGATGTAATTCATTAATTATTAAGAGCTCGTCAAATGTTTAACCTAGACAATTTCATAAATAGATAACATAATAACTCTTCTATAATTATACGATCAATTAATTTTTAATCATCTTAAATATATATAGTTATTTCTAATAAACTATATCATATTCAATCATAAAATTATAAATACATAATTATCTCAATATGAGTATCATATTAGGGGTAATAATTCCCTAAAAATTATTTCTTCCAAAACATCAACTTCCTTTGGAATCAATTTTCATAGTTCAATTCAATAAATGATTTCAAATATTTTAAAAAATATTAATTCAAGGCAGTTATTATAAATAAAAAATTCATCTAACTGTAGTATTTTAAATAAATACATTTACAACAATTTCTAATGACCCAAATTCATAATTAAATTTATCATTCCATATCAGATGTATCTATATAATTCATGCATCCTTGATCTGTCATCATCTTTTCAGGTATATTCCCTTGTTGATTGGGGAATTAGATTTCTTTTATTCCCAATTAATTAATATTTATACTCTTAATATAAGTGTTTTTAATTCCATTTTCATTTTTTCTCCTGGTAAAACTTTTCTTTACACCTATTAAAAATTAAGGACACCTCTTAGAATCTCCCAAGGTTGTTAATTTCATAGGTAATTGATGTTGGAAAATCCTTATTTTCAATTTTTATATTATCTTTTATAATCCTTTTTATAAAGTTATTCTCTTTCATCCCTCTAAAAATATAATACTTGTAAATTATTTATTTCTCTTGAGGGAATATAAAAATACTTAATCTAATGAAAAAAATGTTAAGGAATCAATTATTTTAATAGGAATTTATTAATATCTTAAATAGAGTGATAATAATTTCATACTCTTTTTTATCTATGTAATATGTAGCATAACTATCAATCCTTATAATTGTAGATTCATACTCTAAAACCCTATATCTTTATATTTATATGCAATGTAAAATTATCTTTATACCGTTTTTTAATGATCCATCTATCAAAAGTTATTAATTTTTTATCAAGATGGAAGTAGTTTTCAAATATTGTCTCATTAAAATAATTACAATCCATGTGTTATATTTCTTATTCCTCCATAGTTATTATATAAATTTCCACCATTTTTATACATCACCATACTGAAATTACAATTCAAGTGTAACCATTTCTTTTTAAGGACATCGTAGTGCCATAAATATATTCTATATAGAAAAAAATCCATTTTTCATCTTTCATTAGATCTATAATCCCACTAAATAATGGGCGTCCATTATCAACAAATGTGATCTAGCAATAGAAAACCATGTTTTGGAATATGTTTCTCTATTATAGATTGCGTATTTGTAAATAATTGGTTAATCTTTACTTATATATCCAAATAATAATAATTTCCAATACCATCAATATTTGATTCTTAGGTAGGGAACCCACAATAACGAAAATAAGGATTGATATAATTTTTTCTTCAATGTTCCACTTATATGAATGGAAATACACTATATTATATCAAAACGGTATATAACCTAATGATTAATTAAAAAGTGGTTGAATTCATATCAAAAATTTAATTGAATTTAAACAACTAATCTCAGAATAAGAAAAGATGTTCCTTTTAGGATATCATAACATTCAAATAATTTATTATTATAAATAATGATTTGGAAATTGTCCTATGAATTTCCTTTGGGAGTTCTAAGGATGGAGTATATTATGGACCATTTTACATTACCATGTTATGATCAATTCAATGAAACAATTCTATTTTCAATGTTATTACACATAGGTACACCTATTTATGAACCACTTCTACTTGTAGAATCCAGAAAAGTATAAATTTATATAAATATTGAGAAAATATATAAATAAAAAAATCAAGAGGATATTCTTCTATTCTTATCCGCAAATTCTATCATATGGTTGTTTTCTCTAATCAATGATTTTAATATTTTAGTTAAAAAGTATTCTATGGAAAATTTTGATACCAATTGTAATGAACACATCTGCCAAATCTCGGAGATGATGCATTAATTTATAACATTGAAATTAATACATGGAAAAATATCTATGTAGTAACTAGTTAAAATTTTTTGGGGATCAAAATACATACAATATACCAATTAAACAAAGGTAATAGAAAAGAAAATATAATATATATCAACAGAAAATAAATATCATTATTGAAAACTAATTCAAATTTATATTATTCAAAACATAACAAATGTAAATATATCTGGGTCAGATAAAATTATCATGGAATAAGTAAAAGATATTTAATCATTAATTAATAATGAATAACCTGTATACAATAGTAAATAACTGAAAATACATTAAATATAATCAATAAGCTATGAATGAAATAAATCCATAAAATTTTCATAGTGCTAATCATATGTATAATAATAAGTGAATAATGAATGTGGTAAATGAGTAATTATTATATTTCAGGTTATCCATGTACATTTTTCCTTTACCATCTTGATCAATCATTGAGAAAATTGAAAACGTACTAGTTAAAAACCCATATAATTTTTCCAAGAGATTCATATGATGAGACTACCAATGTATCAAGATTCATTAATTTACTGGTCCTCAAAATATATATTGAATGTCGAATTAATTTATCATATATTGTACAATAAATTTAAATCATTATCAATTCACCCTATCAAATACAAGTATAGAGTAAAGTATATTTATTTATTAATACATCCCTATTTTATCTAATAATTCTCATAGTAAATACCATATGACAAAATAGGGTACAATTTAAGAAATAATATTTTAAAAAAATAATATTTTATAATTTTTAATTATTAATGAAAAATAATTACTATAAATAGAATATTTTGTAAAATTTTAAGAAATAACAAATAAAAGTGTGAATGCATATTAACATTACCACTGCATAATTTTCAATTCAAATACCTTTGAATGATAAATTTCAAATTAAAAAATAAAAAAAATAGTGATGAAGTATTAATTTTATTACAAGTCAATGTCTCAGTATATATACCACTTAATAGTGAATCAGTTAATAATATCAAATAAGTCACATATGAATGTAAATTGAAACAAAATAACATTCAATTCCCTTATTTTAGATTGTACACTTATTATCCTCATTTGTAATGAATTTAAGAAGGATATTAACATATTATAAAACCATATTAATATTTATATTATTATATATGATTTTTTTAACATATTTTATCCCATTTGTTGATAATATTTTGTTAATTTCAGTGTTTGCGGTGTTAATTTCCATGTTTTTATGTATGATTTCATATGTAATTTTTTCTTTCGCATAAAAAATAATCATTTAATAATTTCTGGAATGTATAAAAAGATTTTAATATAATTTATATTCATTATATAAGTTTTTTATTAATAATTACAATTCTGAATATGGAATGAAATACTCCACTCATGGAGATGGTTGGTTGTATGTTCACATGAACATTATTTTAACTGTCATTTAGTATTAAATAAAAGAAATAAACATGACATATTTTTATTATCATTATAGACTCATTAACATGTCATTTATATCTCCAATTTTTTATAAACCATACCATAATACATTTCATGTAAATATTGAACGAACTATATCACTTCGTGAGGCATTAGTCTATCACACACACGAGAGATGTTTTCATATTCCCAAAATGGGGAAAATAAAGATTTCTGTAATATAATTACTAAATAATTACAATAATATCATAAATATCATAGATATAACAAATAAAATGTGGTTCAACCATTATTCACGAATATTAAAGGTTGTAAAAGAAAAAATGAATAGTACTGGTTCGTGAGGTGGAAGTCCATCATATAGTATAATGAGGATTTTATAACCTAATATATGGAATTGTATATTTTTTATGGCATAAAATTACCTTATAAATGTAAATTCATATTAAATATATATATATATATATATATTTAAATAATAATTTTATAATAATGATATTATGAGGTGTAAAATGAAATAAAATAACGATTTTTTTAGAATAACACTACAACTTCATCAAGTATCCACCTATTTTCACATATACATTAATTGGGTATCATTATGAAAAAAATTATGGATTCAATTATTAGTGAAGTTAACTCTTATAGTTATTTGATTATATCTTTTTTGATAATTCTTAATTGAGATGTGAGAATAAGTGGAGGGAGTGAGTTCCCTCTTATATTTGAGGAGTGTCATTCACTTAAACAAACAAAATTATTTACTATTTTGGCGTCGAAATTAGCTAATATGGCTATAAAATTTATATTTAAATAATTTTAATGATTATAGTGATGATCGAATCCCCCAAAACACAATTAAACACCTTTTTTTAAATATTTCACTCATTAACTACTATGTTTCCTTATTTTTACCATTCAGAGATTTCACTAAGATGACTAGTTTTATAAAGTAGGTAATTTATCAAATAATGAAAAACTGAAGTTATAAATATTATCTATTTTATATCCACAAACTATAAATATTATATCATATTTATAAAATAAAAATACTTTGTGTGTTGGAAGTATAATTTAACCGAAGCGTAAGTATCGTGGAAAACACTACATTAACCCTATCAACAAAAACACTGATCTTAAAATTTACAGTTTAATGTGTTCAAAATAAGAGATCATTTAGAGATCTACTTGGCCATTTTTTATATTTATTAACATTATAATATTTCGTTGAATACTATAAGATTTTAGAAATTTTAAAACATTTAATAAAATCTTGTTTATTATAATATAACATAAATGTAAAATTATACCATAATAATATAATTTAAAATTAAAAATATAAAGAGAATAATTGAATGTAAAAATATTTTGATAAAAAAGTTTATAAAAATATATAAACATATATAAATAATAAAATAAATCAATTGAATCATTTTAAAATACTTTTTACATATTTAATGTCTTTTATGTAATTAAATTTTTAACTAAAAATTATATGTGTTGTAATTTCATAATAATTTATGAATTTTTTATAGAATCGGATTTATGTACACGTTTTATGGTCATTTTCCCATTATTTATAATGTTTATCCACTTTGAAAACACATTTCTTTGCGTAAACACAATGATTAAATTAAACTGTTATCACTAATAATAGTTGTAAGAAATATGTGTTTAACTATTGTGTAATAATTAATTATGGAGATTCTAAATATGGTTTAAATATCCCAAAATTAAATTCTCATAACTATAAAACAAAATAATTTAAAATAAATACCATAGATGTGATGAGAAAGAAGGATTTTAATGTTTAATTTTTCGAAATATTAGTAATTTTTTATATATGAATTTAAAAAGAAAATGGATTTGATGAAAAAACATTTAATATTATATGTCTAATATAACTATTTGAACATTAAAAAAAATTAAATAAATATTTTTTATATATAATTTTAAGATGAAATGAAATTTTTATAATAAAATTCAATTTTTTTTACTATTCATCAAAAAATATTTCTTCTCAAAAGAATAGAAACTAAACACTATAATCTAGTTTGAACATTAATCATTAAAAAAATTAGCATATTTTTTAAAAAAACCATAATTGTGAATATTTAGATTCATAATAATATAACCATTAAATAGTAGCATTATTACTATTATAAAAATACGAGATTTTATACATAAAAATAGATTTGTTATTATCTTATTCCTTTAAAATATATTAGATTAATGTAAAATTGATTTATTGGATATAAATATTTCATTTAGATAATAAACAAATAATAATTAATTTAATTTTCACATATAAAATTCCATTGGTGTATTAATATTTTTTTAATAAAATCATTTTATTAATATTCAATTGGGTTTATTCCTCATTTATAATTAACATACCACCAGTGAGTTAATTATAAATTTTCCTAATCCATATATTATATATTTTATAATACTCATATATTCTAATTTAATGTATAGGTGAAACATTTCATTCTAAACATTGTTATTAATTTTATTTGGTAAAAATAATTCTTATTTATAATGAAAGAAATCAAAAGAATTCTTTTTTGTGTTTAATGCACGTGAAATAGTATAATTAAATTACATGACTTTATGCATTCCATAATTAAGATATTTTTTATACATTTCAATGGGATTGTGTGACTACAAGAAAATATATTATTAATTTTTCATGATCATGTTATTATTAATGAGAAATTAATGACAATCATTTCTTCATTATATATTATACTCATGTTAATTGATAAATGGAATGTGTGATAATTAAAATAACACTCCATTTTTTGTGATTAATCATTCATAAGAGATTCCATTATAGTAATCCATAATTGGATTGTTGATATAACCCAATTATTAATTTTTCTCATCCCCAAAATTTTATAGTGTTCTTTATAATAAATAGACATGGATAAAATAATGGAATAATTTTGTTCACAAATTAATTTAAATGGTGTATATTTTATGTAAATTTTAAATGTAAGATTAAATTATGTATCTAATTAAATAAAACAAAAAAACTATTAGGTACATTTGGATATTATTAAAGTTAACTTATGCCAATGTAATTATCTAACCACCGACATTGGGCTTTTTGGTAAATGGTTTTTAGTTCATATTTGATAATGTTTAGTAGAACCATTATATTCTAGAATTACGAATTAATATATTATCAAACATAACTTCACGAATAACTATGAAGATATGTCTTTTTACTATATAATATCTATAGAATTTGGAATGTCCTTGGACTACCGATGATCAACCAAATGATTAAAATAATGTGAAGGATTCCCAGTTTAGACATTTTACAAATATTTTTCCATGATTACGTGATTTACTAAAATTTTATTATTTCTGACAATATTATAATTTTATGAGTCAATGGATTGAATGATAAAGAATGTTGTATATTATTATTGTGATAGACTATGTGTTTTCAATAAACTAAATCTTATAATGAATTATATGAATAATATTTTGATTCTTGTTTACTTGTAATAATGATTTATAAACAAAAATAAAAACCTAAACCAAATATTGAATCAACCAATAAAGGTATATCTAGAGTTCAATAAAGGAATAGGTGGTGGAGTCAATGGAAAAATGAATAATATCTTAATAATGTGAGAATAAAAACACACGTGAATTTTTTATGTGAATAAGACAGTGTTTTTGGAGTATAAAAACGAAATAAAGAACCTCATTTATTTGAAAAAACAAAATTTTGTTAATAATAGTATCCCAATGGTATGTTGATTGTTTAATTTCATAAATTTGGAAATTATGATAATTTTTAAAATCTATATCCTAGGTGGGGAATCAGGGGGAGAATAAATATGGTTATATGAGTATTATTTTAACTTCTGATAATTATGAAACTAAAAAATACATACAATATGAATGATGAATATGAGGATAAATCATAGTTAATTGTTTAATCAAGTAGTGGAATGATTATGTTATTATTTGTTTCGACTCATGGATAATATTATAATTGATAGTAAAATTTTATACATCAATATATATATAATGATATAATTGTAGTACTATTTCATTTAGGATTTTGAAACATTCAATGATTTATACCAGTATACTGGAGAATTGATTGTGATTCACAATGATCATTTGAAAAAAAAACTTGATTTTAGAATTCTAACCAACGATATGATCCTAATTTTTAGTTAATAAAGACAAAGGTATGTATATGGGATATTAATGGTGACAATGAAATTTGTCATTCAATTGTTGGTTTATGTATCAATTGTAGGGTTTACTATATAAATAGATTTATGGAATATATTAAACAATTGTTTATACAATTTTTGTATGAATTCATGTTTTCATTATAGATTATTAGTGATCAATGAACACATATAATTGTATTTGATGTCAGTATAATCATTGATTTGTTTAGGGAGTTTAATGTTATGTTTATTTTATATTTAGTGACGTTCACTCCTTATCAGTTGTCTTTAAATTTGGATAGTTGTATTGTAGATGAGTCTTACGATTACCAACATATGAAACATATTAGGTTTTACAATTGATATAATTTTTTTCATGATAAAATATTAGAACCATTTTGGCTTCCATATATATTTAGGGGTCAAAATATTATCTTTTGGATCATATGATTTAATTAATGACCATTTGGCATGAAAAAAGAACCTTGAATATCTATTTACTAACATAAGAGATGAATTGGAAATAAATAATAGAAGAACCAAAGGATGGAAAAACAGTTATTGATCATGTTATATTATTTATTGAGTAATTTATCTAGAAATTACAATAATTATTAAACTCTTGGAAAATGTCTTTTGAGAAAAAAAACAATATTGATTTTATTTTCATACTGATAAATTAATGGTCTTTTAACCCATTACATTTTTATAGTTTGTGATGGAATAAATTCTAATGGCCATGTTCTATATAATTCTCCACAAGAATATGATAGGTAGATCTCATCCCAATGTCCATTATTTCACATATAACTAATTATCTCTTGCACAAAAACCTCATTTCGTGGTGAACCTCGCATTTTCCTTTTCCTCTTTTTTAGAGGATTTTATATTAACCATTTTTTGTATATAGGATTTAAAAAATTGTATTTTAAAATTCCAAGATGATGAATAACATTTTAAATATTAAATTTTTTGGAGAATTATATGGAATAAGGATATAATGTAACAAGATAAGAATTTAAAAGAATACAAAATGTAATTACTTAATTTCATAGAATAATGAATATAAATGAAATTCAAAATCTTATTATTAAAATATTTTCATTAAAAATTAGTCGTTAAATTGGAGTTTGTGAATAAGTTTATGTATATTATAAAATAAATTTGATTTTAATATTCAATATAAATTTAATTAGTCTTATGAAATTATAACATAAAAAATTTTATATTTTAATTTTCCATCAAAATGTTTGTTTTCTTCAAAAAATGATTTAAATAATTTCTTTGAGAAAATAAAAAATATTTAAATTATAATTTATTTTGAAAATATAATAAAAAAATCATAATTATTTGGACTCATCACTCGAAAATTATCCTTGGGTAAATTTTTCAGAATTAACTAAATAGTTTGATTTATTAGTTAAAAAGATAAAATACAGTTTTTATAAAATTCCTCCATCATTAAGAAATAATTATTATATGATCTCGATTTCTATATTATTTACCCTTATTGTTAATCATTATTTACATTATTAAGGAAATAATATGCTGGGTATATCATATAAAAACACGTTATTTTGAATTTTGATAACAAATATTTTGACCTAAATAAATTTTTATGAATTATAAACAAAGAATATATTGAGTTATTTTTTTTCAAAATCAGTAAATATATTTATGTGAAATTGATTCCACATTTTTAATTAGTTGGTTATGATTATGTTTTAACGTCATTTTAATATTTAGTTATAAAAATTTTGTCATGGTAAAAAATATATTTACCAAAATATTTTTATAATAATGTAGTGTGTAAATTTTAAAATGTAAAATAGTACCTGAAAAAATTAAATTGGTGGTATATTTGTCTCTAGAAATTAACAATCCATTCAAAATTTAATTACCATCCTATTTTATTTTTTTTATTGAATCCCAATGTTGGTTGGATTAATATATTAAAAAATAATATTTATTTTTTTACTTAAAACCATCTACCATCAAGTATAAATATCATATCTCTACAAACACTTCATTCATAAATTCTTTAAATATCTTCAAATCTGGAAAAACCACTATTCCATAATCTACCCTAGTCCTTTTATTACTAGTCTCACCAAATGAAAATTTCATTTTTTAGTAAGCGATCATTCAAGGAGATGATATTAAAAAAGAACCATTATAAAACAACATTCCAAAATTTCATTTTATCGTTTTCCTTTTCTTCAATCACCCAAACCATCTAATCATAATGAAAATAAAATATTCTATATAATATATTTTCATATTTGTAATGAAAAATATTCTATAAACTTATTTATTATATACATTTATTGAATTAAAAAAACAATATTACAAAATATGGTGGTTAAATTTCACCATGGATAATTATTTTTTTCATTTTACATTAATTCCTTCAAGGATGGTCACAAACGTGTTGTTATGGTTCATTGATATTTTAAAAATTATATTATAACCTATTTCATTTTCTCAATATAATATATAATAACGACATGAACATATGAAATTCATATTATTTTAAATTTAATATAATAAATAATTTTATTTCCCCAAAATATATCGTAGGATTAAAGTTCTAGTGAATTCATAGAAATGTATATATGGTAAATACATTCATTATAAATGGAAACATATATTCATTATAAATTTTTTCCACCAAATGAAGCCCATTAAAAAAATAAATTATTTCTTTTCATGACACATCATAAATACATTAATAACCACATATTATTTTTTGTTATTAATCACTAATACCTATAAAAATATAAATATTTGGGGATGATAAAAAAGGATGTAAAAATGAATAATTAAAATTAAAACTTTAATCTTGTGAAAATCAATTCAATTTTATCTTAAAAACATTACTTTTTACCCCAAAAAAGGAATCATAATTTCCAAAATATAATTATATTCTATATTGAAAATAAATTTAATATCCTAAAAATTGATAGGAAATTATAAAATATAGAATTAGTAAAATTAATAAATTATATTCATTATCAATCTTACAAATGGAGTGAACAATGTGATCAACCACCAGCTCCAGAGTAACCAATGCATTGTAGGTTATAATTAACCAAAAGTCCTTGGTTTGTCATGGTACCAAACATTATTGGATTATAACATAACCACATGAAATTTATTTATAACATAATCAACCAACATCAAAACAGTTTCCAAAGATCTATATCATAATCATTTATCATTTGCACATTAATCATAAAACAATTTTTGAATTTAATAATCCTTATATTTTGAAATTACATATTTTACAAAACTATGCATATATATTGGATAAATTTATCTTATAAAGAAACCATATAAACTTGTAATAGAGTCTTCAAAATGTTACGTATACACGTAATTTAATAAATCCACTAATGTCTTGTATGTTAAAAACATTCCTTTTGAATTCTGTAAAAATTTACATTTAAATAGATTTTTAAAAAAAATATTCTTTATATAAAACCTTAAATAGACATGTTTTTGAAAAATTATCAAATAAATAATAAATATAACTTTTAAAATATTTATTTACATCTATATAAATTCCTAAAAATAAATTTATTAAAAAATATATAATATAGAATCATGTATTAAATATATTATTAAAACATTTAAAATTATGGTTTTAGTTAACGAGATCCTTACATAGAGTCTGACTCATCACATACATTATTTATCATTACCAATAATAATCATATGTGGATATATATATTTTTTGAAAAATATATTTATTTATCATTCATTTTCTATCAATCATTTATATGTTACGTATGATTAATTAATTTTTAAAGTGCACATCTGATGTTTTTTTGGTATTTGGTACATAGGTCAAAAATTCCCCCATTAATTAGAATACAGTCAATATAGCCATCATTCAATCCAATATAAAACAATATTCATTAAATAATTTTCAAATATTATAGATAAATCATACTTATAAAAACAACCAATCTATATGTTTATGAAAAAAAACTATATTACAATCATGAAGACTGTAGGTTTTATAAACATATTAGTAATATTTTGATTTCCCAGTGATCATTACTGATATAATGTAAGTATAATTATATATATATATATAAATATTATAAAAAATTAAATGTCATATTATTTCTATAATTATACTTATATATATCATTCTACTAATGTGGTGATGAAAAAATAATCACATCACAAGTAATAAACATGTAAATATCAATGTATTAGTAGTACAATGAGCAATTACTGTGATTTATGAATCATAACCAAGATGCCAATAGATGGAAATAAATGACGAAGGGTTTCAAATACAATTGTGATAATATTTACCCCATAATAAATAAACATGAAAACCATTACCAAAACAGTCACTAAATGATGCATGAACAAAAGGAATACAAATAGTCACCTTTATGTATCTCAAAACCAAAACAAAGAGTGAGATAGTGGATGACCATATAAGTATAAAAGTATAGAGTGGATAAAAAAATACCTACTCTCAAGGGACCACAAGAATCCATGCTCTACAAGATCTAATCCCCATAATCATAGAACATCCCAAGTATTATAAGGTAGTTCTAAATACATGTGAAATGCTTCCTTTTCCCCTATCTTAGAAGATATAATCCCAAAATGAAACAAATTTCTAATGAAATAGTGAGTATAAAACTCAGTAGGTTTCCCTAATGACTTTCCTAATTATGTGTCTAGGATTGAATGGAAAGCACATTATATAAAATTGTGTATATCAAACAATTAACAAAAATAGTTTATAACCAAATATATAAAAGTTCCAAAAAATCATAACCAAGTGAAAAAAGGTAAATGATACCAATTCACATTAATTTATTTTCAATTATATAACTAATCAATGCTTAAAATATAATCTTTTTTTATTATTGCATATCCATTCAACAGTTCACAACACAACCACACATTCTTGCTTTGTTTGACAATTCCTAACTCATGAGCGATCTATCATCCAATTACCTTTGGTATCAATGGTACACACCAATAATCCAAGGTCATGTAACTTGTCCCATAATGGTCCACATCAATTATTAAGGGACCATTACATTTGTACACACACCGACACTTATGCCAAATATTTCCATTACCAAAATAAATAACTTCAATAAAACTTATTCTTTATTGAAAACCATAGAATAACCTAATTCAATGAAAAAAATTTATTTAAATAAAAAATTACATTTAATTGAAGCATAAAAACATATTCATGTTACAATAGTCTAGGAAATTTCCATTTTAGAATCCATATTTTAAAAACAATAACCAAAACACTCATTCAAATTCTCCAATTTTTCAGATTTCAAAACTATCACAGAAGATGGTTTCATATAAGTTTTCACTAAACAAATCACAATAAATTCACCATTATACATAAAATATTAATTAATTATAATTATTTACACAATGATCAGTCTAGAGTGAATCCTCATACATCAATTGTTTTGAAGAAAACCAGAATTAATGATGAATGCTAATGAAAACCAGGTCGATTCTCTAAGAACCTACCATAGATCTCTTCTCTATGAAAGATAAAGACAAAAAAAAATTCATAAATAAAACAAAAAAACCTATATTTACCAATAAAGAATGTATATCGGAGAAACCAATAGAATAGTATAACAATATCTAAGTGGAGCTATGAAACCAATCATGAACGAAGAATAAGGATCACATACCTCAAGAATCCGGCTTCAATTCACAAATGAAAGCATTAAAATTTATTTAAAATTTACTTTATGTGGGTTTCCTACCATATATAAAAAGTAATATAGAATTAGGGCCCATTAGGGGGGAAACATAGGTGTTATGGAATGAACTAGTTAAATTTTATATTTAAGGATCTCATATTGACATTGTGCATGGTGTGGCATCATGGTTAGGAATACTATGCGCTAACCATGTGGTAGAATCTTCTGACACGAATCCCCTTGCATGGTCTCCCAAACCATTATTCACACATTCTAGAGCTACTACCTCAAGGGGACCAATACACATGATTTGTCTGCATGGTTAGGTAAACCACGAGCAGCCCATGTGACTTCCATTCAGCCACAAAACACATCCAATGTTCTCCAAATGTTCCCATCCTCCACCCATAAACATTATAACCATAAAATTATCATGTAAGGGTTGCATATCATAAAATGGTGTTATTAAATTCTCATCACCATTATTCATTCCTTCATCATAATATAGATAACATTCGCTGCCCTGAAAGAGTCCCGACCACTGCTCTATTATTTCCATCTAATGATCAAAATTATTTTCATGAATCTGACCACGATGCCATAAATTATAAAGTGGACTGATGCTTTTCTCATGCAATACATATTATTTCATATCCAAAATCTGTAATGGAATTTGTACCAATGAAGCCTTCGGCTCTAGGCCAACATGATCCCTTATGATTATATGGTTAGGATCTGACGGATAATTTTTCATCTTGGATAAATAGAACACATTATGCACTGAACTGAACCATGGTGGTAATGCCAACTAATATGCCACTTCAACCACCTGTTCATGTATCTTAAAAGGGATAATATATTTAGGATATAACATTCACTAATTCTTGAAAAAATGATATCGATGTCTTGGAGAGATCCTCATGAACACATGATCACTCAAAACAAACGAAAATAACCTTTTTAAATTATCTGCATACAATTTATAATGAATTTGATCCATCTCCATCATCTTTTGGATTAACTAAATCATCATTGTTGTTTCATTGACAACGCAACGACTAACTAGTGATGTCTCAGCCCATTTCGACCCATCATATTACAGAACGACAAGTACACACATACAATGCTTTAAAATTTTCATTTGTGTTGTTTAATGATAGTTGCTATTGTACGAGAACTACACTACATGTATATTCTCCTTCTAAGAGCCACTAAATTCATTACACAATCCCTCAACATGTCTTCAATCTTATTTATCATCTGCTCATACTTCCCATTTTTCTGATGATGATATGTCATGACCATAGTCAAATATATCTGAAGGTCTTGATCTAAGGGTTTCCATAAATGATATGTTAATCTTGGATCTCGGTCTGAGAATATTGTGACTGGTACACCATGCCTCTTTACTACTTCTCATATATAGATTTTTGATAGATCCTCCACATCATGAGTTACAAGAATTAGAATGAAATGGGACAATGTTTTATGAAGATCCACTATCACCCATATGGATTCTATTTACGGACTCCTCTTAGGAGACCAGTAACAAAATCCATCACATCCTCATCCAATTTCAACACTGGGATAGGTAAATACTAGAACATACTTGCG
Source organism: Viscum album (assembly GCA_963277665.1). Classification (NCBI taxonomy): domain Eukaryota; kingdom Viridiplantae; phylum Streptophyta; class Magnoliopsida; order Santalales; family Viscaceae; genus Viscum; species Viscum album. The sequence goes on from OY728135.1 coordinate 2,029,957,741, forward strand.
GGTCTCTGATTTTTTACATTAGCTTTCTTGCAAGATAAGCATCGTGAGATGAACTAGTCTACCTTCCTTTTCATGCCAATCCACCACAACTATGCCTTTAACAACTTATAAATCTTCTGTGTTCCAAGATATATAGCCCATCTATAATGGATATAAGCATAAAAGAGTGTTCCTGACAAGCCATAGGTATAGCCATCCAGTCTATAAAATACCAAACTAAACTCCCATTACGTTTCCAGCCTTAAATGGTCTCCCCATCATTATGTTATGAACTCATAACCAGGCATTCTGCATAATATTCTTGTGCCAATGTTACCACATTTTACAAATCAAGAACACACATAGCTATAAAAAAATATCTCCTCGGTGTTCAAATTCAATATGCATGTCATCATGGACTAACATCAACTACCATTAATCTAAATCTGCAATCACCAACTGGTCATATAACATTATACTCAATGCATCCGCCACTACATACCCTTTTATTGTTGTATAGATCATGTCAATTTCACACATCTGAAGATACTTCATCCATCTCCTTTGCATCAAATTCAAATTTCAATGTGGGAAAATGTGTTTCAGGCTTTTGTGGGATGTGAACAATGTATATTTCCCCAAAGAGATAATATATCCATGTTATTAATGGATGGATGAGTACAGCTATCTATAAATCATGTGTTGGGAAATTATTGCATTCACCATCAACTACATTAAACAATATGCAACCACATGGTATCCTTATTTGAAAACCCAACACAACCCTGATCCCCATGCATCACATTACACCACATATCCCTATCATGATTCTATAAAAATAAAGATAGCAGCCAATGTAAGAAAAACTATTAGTTCCTGAAAATATTTCTTGTAGTCTTCTGTACATTTGAATGGAGAATTATTCTTCATAAGAGCTATCATTGGAGTATATATTTATGAGAAATCACGCCCGATGTTTCGGTAGTATCTAGCTAGTCCATGAAAACTTTGTATCTTGAAGAAATTATTTGGTGGTATCCACAAGATAACATCTTATATCATTTTCAGATAAACAGAAATGTCGTTCATAGAAATTTCATTGTAATGAAAATGTATTTCTTGTTTCCAAAAATCACTCTTAGATAATTAGGCATAAAACGGTCACCGTTCATGATATGTAACACTGTTTCTAGTTTCCCCTCAAGGTCAGCTATTTTCTTTGAAAAAAATAATATGTCATCCCCAAACACCAAAATAAATGATTATAGATAATATTAAAATATAATATTCCAATTATCCATGAAAAATGATGGTGAATTTGTTAAACCGAACGACATGACTACATATTCATAGTGTCCATAACTAATTTTACAAGCTCTCTTTATAATATATTCATTCATAACTCACAATTGGTGATATACCAATAAGAATTCAATTTTAGAGAACCACTATTCTCCCCTTAATTGATAGAAGAGATCATAAATGTGTTGAATATGGTACATGTTCTTCATTATAACTTGGTTCATCTTATGATAATCAACACCCAACCGATGTGTTCCAACATTTTTATTTGCAATCAAGATCGGTGCTACACATAGAGATGTACTTGTCTCAATGAAACCCTTACTTTTTGAATACTCTAAATGCACGTTCAATTATCGTAACACTATTGGTGCCATCCAATAAGAAATAAGTGATATAAGACTTTTCCTCATAAAGAGAACAGTTGTAAACGTCAAATCTCTTAGACATGGTAACTATAAGACTTTCTCCCTGAAGATATCTAGAAATTGATACACAATAGTTTGAAAAATATTTTTCCCATTCACTTCCATTGATGATAATGTCAACGCTACCAACAATTAAGAGATCATTCCCATTATCAGTGCAAACATGCTCTTTTCACCTTTCTTTAATATCTTCTCTACAAGGAATATATGTTTGATGTCGTCCACATTTTCGAAAGTCACAATTATCCAATCACAGTTGATGTGAGTCTTGATTGTTCTCAACCAATAAATCCCTATAATTACATCATATACATACAAGTCAATCATTATGAAATACCATTTCATATCATTTCATTCAATAGTTATAGTACATTCTAAATACAAAAAATTTTGACATTCTCTTTCCCCGATATTAATTTGGAGTTTTTAAATAGAAGGCATCATTTCAAACATTTAAACTAGAAAATAAACAACACGAGAAGAAAGGAAATAATGTGATGGACTAATTTTGATGATCACTTGAACATGTGTATAATTCAAAAGAATCATACCGTTTACCATATATGGTCTATCCTAATCATCAAAAATCATCTTCTCAGATCCATACAATTGCTTCATTGCTGCATTTTTATCCTTTTAGCCTTTCTGTGATTTTCCCAGTTGTGGATTCATGGTATATCTTGAATTACCATGGATATCTAGGTTCTTCTGATGAGACTGATTTTTTTTCCTTCCCATGTCGAAGAATACGATGTTGGCGATGCCAAAGATGTGTCTCGTGCACCTGACCTTGGAGCACTGTGACAATAACACAGATGATTCCCATGTTATTTCAGTTCTGAAATGCTTCATGTTGTGTCATACACTATCACATTATGTGATAAAAAACACCACATTCAAAAAAAAAATTGTCTCCTCTCCTAGGACGTGGAGGAAGATTTATAGATCTAGCCATATGATTCTGATTTTCACTTCCCCCTTTAAAATACATCTTCCGTTTCTTCTTAATCCCAGTATTTTTGTTCCTAGAATTCACTTTAGGTATCATCATAACTCCTACAATTTATACCAATATATCATTTCAACAAATATTACCATATTCACCACATTTGTATAATAAAAAATATAGAGCACCACTATGTTAAATTGAATCTCTTATCATAGCCTCGATTTGAAGATGTCTGCCTACAATGATGCACTAGTCGCAACTTCTGATACAAATTACAATAAATTCATGATTTTTTTTAATATTCTACGATATAACAATTATCCAACATAATTATAAATAAGTCTGTCATTTTATGGGTTTTGAATGTATAAGGATAGAAGTGTTAATTAAACAATTCATCAAATCCTCCCAAGTAAGGACATGATCCGCTTTAGAAAGCAGCACTAGTTCTTACCACTGGTATGAAGAACATATGTGTCCATATGTAAATTGTGATGTACCTTTGTGCTGATGAATTTGAAGTTATGATTTATCCTACATAGACACACCTCTACCTTTACTAGTCCAGAATCACCCCTAATGATGGGTGGATTCTACTTCATGAGATGGATGGTATTATCCACATTTCTTTTATCATTCCTTCAATTCCAAGTATACACAACATTGAAATGATGGAAACTAATCTAAACTACGTCTTGCTTCACCCTTGGTTCAGGTGAAACCACATTCTTTTCAGCTTGTTAGGTTTGGTTTTGACGAGCCTACCAGGTGTCATTTTATAACCCAACCAAAAATGCTGTCAATCTCACTCTCTGAAAAATTATAGCTTAGTATTTCAAATTCTAACACGTCAACAATCAAAAAGTTTTTTTCCATAAACAACATTTTTCCACTTCCTCCATTTTTGAAAAATTCATTCCTAATTTTGAAAACCTAACCATTTTCAAAATACACAAAATATACTATTTCAAAATCTATTATTTGAAAAAAAAAAATATTATTCAAAAACATACACCACTGCACAAAATAAAAAATCATAAATCAAAATATAAAATGAAATTTTTATGGGATTTCATTTATCTACAATTCATGTCATGATCATCTCATTACCTAAACCCATGAAGATGAGTTTTAGGATTCGAGATGTGTCTACCAACACTTTTGTACCCATCTCTATGGTAACTTGATGTTAAACATAAACATCTTACCAATTTCCTTTTATGCTATACATTTCTAGTCCTTATAGTGCTTCGCCTTTATAAAATTTTATCCTAATGAATAGAAATGAAGGAATTTCAACTCCATGATGAACTCTGGTTACTACTTGTTAGTCTAGGACTGAACTAGCTGAAACCATTTGTACCCAAATGAAGGAAAAAATTTATACTATTTGTAAATAACCACAACATCTCATTTCATTGAGAGTACAATATGTCATTATTAGGACTTAAGTGACATCCACACAATGCCAATGGCAGGAAATATATTAGTTGGGTTTCAAACACAAGTGGGGGATGATTTTCACATTATGAAATAAACCAAAAAAACATATCAAAACTAGTCACTAAATGATGTATGAATAAATGAAAGGAAGCTAAATAATATCACATATCTCAAAAAAATAAAAAACTATGTGAAAACAGATGATCAATGAAGTGTCATATTACACAAAAGTTAAACAACTAGATACTCTCAATAGTACACAGGACTCCATGCTTTACAAGCTCCAAGCCCCACAGTCACCGAACAACCCAAGTATCGCGAGGTAGATCTGAAAATGTTTGAAACATTACATTTTCCCTTATCCTAGAAGATATAATATTGAAAAGTTACAATGTTTCAAAGTAGCGGTGTGTGTAAAACTCAATGCGTTTTCCCAAATGACTTCCTTACTAATGAAACTAGTATTGAACAGTCATCACATTATATAAAATATTTTATATCAAACAATTTTCCAAAATAGTTTGTAAAAAATATAAATATGTTCATAATCCCATCATAACCATATGAAAACAAAGGTAAATAAAATAATTACAAGAAATATATATTCCTGAAAATAACAAATCAAAGATTAAAAATAAACTTTAATTATCATTTTGGCATAGCTGTTCCATATTTCACAACACACCAACAGCTGCATGCATCGTTTGAAAGTTTCATACTAATGATTGGACTCTCGTAATATGACATTATGACTAATGATAATGGAAACAAATCCAGTGTCACATGCATAGTAGCCCATTGATAGTCATCACTTATTAAGAGCATATTATGCATTAACTCACACAAACACAATTTATACCAAATATTTACATTACCAAAATAAATCACTTTAATATAACTTTAAATATATCAAAAACCCATGAACAACTAATTTCAATGAAAAATTTCATTTCAATAAAACAACCCATTTAATATAAAGCATCTAATTTAATTTATTAGTAATCAATAAAAATTTCCCCTTTGTAAAACCATGAATGAAAGGACCCATTAAAAACCCAAATTTTCTAGATTTTATGATCGTCAATAAAGATGATTTCAAACAACTATTCAACAACCATATAGAAATCAATTCAGCATAATAAATTCAATTATAAAGAAATCCAATTAGTTATACAGAGAGGGGTTGTGAGGGAAGCCACTTACGTGGAAGGTTTTGATGAAAACCACAATGAATGGAGAACACACAAGAATATCAAGTAGATTCTCCATGAAACTGATTTAGATCTATTATTCTAACATTATCAATACCAAAACTACTCATAAATGGAAATATCCAACATTAATCTACCATAATGGGAATTGACCTGTGAAACTAATAGAAGATGATATTTACATCTATGTTGATCTAGGGAAAAAAATCATGAACGAAGAAGAATGATCACATTCCTCAAGAATCCGGATTTGTATCACCAAGGGAAGCCTTCGTATCGCTTCTGAATTTCTTGGAAGATTATATAATATATTCAATATAAAGTAATCCTGAATTTGGGATTAGTAGTGGAAAATTGAGGGAATTATGGGAAAAAGTGTGATCTTATTTTAAAGGAAATCATTTTGAATCTGTGCATGGTTAGTAAAATATTGCGCTAACAGTGTTTTAGCCACTTCAGTCATTACCACCCCTTGAAGGGTCTCCCAAACCATGCTTCAAACATGCTCGATCTATGTCTTTAAGAGAACTACTATGCACATTTTGGTTGCATGGTTATGAAAACCTTTCTCACCCATCTGACTTCTATTTAGCACAAAAAACACTTCAAATGTTCTCCAAACTCCCCTGACCTCTACCCTTACACTTTATAACCACAAAATTATCAATTAAGGGCAACATAATAGAAACTGGGGCACTACATCGCCACATGGTTGTGGCAGTCCACATGTACAAATGAATGACGTTATAATTTCATTTTTCATAAAAATTTAATTATGTAATTGGTAGATTATTTTATCAACATGATCCATATTAATTTTATAATATTTGTGGAAATTAAGACCATCATTACATATAGTGTTGAGATATGGTGAGAGTAAATCAATTACATCCGTTTGGGAGGTAGTAGTCTGTCATTCAGATGAATGATTAATTATATCCACATTTTATGTATGAGTAGATGGATATGGATAATAACATTAATGGAAGAAAATCATAATATTTGGTAGATACTATAATTATTATTTTATCATGGATGGATAACTTTTGAATGTGGTGGAAGAAGAAAAAAAACACCCAGGTGAAAACAATATATATTTTTAAAAAAACATTTTTATATTAACACCTTTGAACCACTACAGGTTTATTTCTTCATAAATAAGACCACTAACATATTTAGATATATTTATTATTTAGATAATGGTTAAAACAAATAGGTATTTAATTATGAAGAAAATATCGTAATAGAAATCAATTTATTGGATAAGGAAGAAGAACTCCTAAAAATATCAAAATATTAAATTAATTTTCAACTACAAATGTATGAAAAAATATTAATTTCTATGATAAAATTTAACTAGGAAAATTACCCTCATCCAATTAAATTTATTTATTTTGGGAAAAAATTATTCCTTAATATTTTTTTATATCATTTTTTAAAACATTATATATTACTATGATAACCTAAAATTTTATATATTGAGGTTTAATATAGTTAATATTAAAACATAAAAGACCATTAAATTAACCATTGATGGAATGTTTTTCCATATATAAATCATTATCAGTAAATAGTTATTTTTATGAATTTTAAATGATTTAATAATATAAAATTTATTTAGAAATATAATTATTGTAAATTTTGATAGTATTCATTAAATTAATTTTTTTAAAAATCAATAACTCAAGATATATTAGAAAATAAACAATTTAATATAAACCCAAAATGTGGAGCTTTTATATAATATATTGGTATGGCATAATTTATAACATATATTATTTAATTTAATAGTTTATATCATTTATTTTATTTTATATTAATAAAATAAATATGGCATCGATATTTTGTAATAACATAAGTTAATTATTTATTCCCTAAAAATTTACAAAAAATACATGAATAATATAAATAATTTTTTTAAAATTAATATTTATAGTCTAAAATATATTTTGAATGACCATATATTATTACTATTTTTTTTTAACATTGGTTTGACCAAGAAAACTTTTATTAAAATAAAATATTATAAAAATCAAAATTACATACAAATTTTCCAAATAAATTACACTCATTCGAACAATGGTTGATTATTAATGGAAATTAAAATTCCAATAAAATCTTGGAATGTGTTAGAGTCATTTTGTTTCCTTTTCAGTTAATATTTAACCTAAATTACGAAATCATTCATTTTGGCATAGTGACAAAAACTGCCAAGGTTACTATTAATATTCTCTGAAACTAAAAGATACATCTTTTATAAAAGGTGACCTTATGATACCAAATATTTTATCCATTTAAAAAAAATTAATAAAATTTAAATAATTTAATGTAAATATTTTCACAGAAATGTGACCACTAATTTTTTTTAAAGTCGAAGTGTTTAAAAGATTGAAATATTTCTATATAAAAATAAAAAATGATAATTATTAAAATTCCATAAATAAAATTAATACCATATAGTTGATCTATTTTTATAGTAAAATAAACAAAAAATATAATTAATTAATAATTGTTATATAGATTTATATTCAAATATAAATATAATTATGAGAGATATAACAAACATTCACCCTAACAAAATAATGAAATTACAATTCCATTAAGGAAATTTTATTTTTTTCATAATAATTTTTTAAAATTAAATACATTTTTTAGAAATATAGTTCTATTAAAAAGAAAAATATATATTTTAGATAAATATTTATTTTTATGGTTAAAAATCGATTTGTATATTTATCATGTAAAGAAACCACATTGGTTGAATTTTAAATAACATATTTAATATATATATATATATATATCATTATTATAATCCATCAAAAGTGATATTTTTTATTTTATAGTTATAAAACAATGTTTTTATCATTGCATTTTATTTAGAAAATAGATTTCATGGGATTTTCCAAAGGGATTTATTCCCAATTAATATAATTTTTTCCTGAAATATTTTTTTTATGTTTTAATGTCTAACCAATATTTTTTATTCGGTTAATCACCATTACTATAGTTGTAATAGATATGTTATAATGTAAAAATTTAAAAAAAAATTATTTAGTTTCTCAATTAATCTCGATGTGGGGTATCAGGTACACAATCCAAGATAGTGTTTCCTTATTAAGTTATAATGATTCTACACTCTCTGTAATTAATTATTTTTTTCCTAAAAATGTTAAATCAATATTAGAATTAAGGTTTTGACCATTTAATATTACTTTATTGAAATCCCACATTGGAATAGTGGTTAAAAATATTCTAATTACAAAGATAAAATGCCATGAATGAATGTAACCTAAGATAACAAATACCAGGGATCTATGTTTGAAATCATGGAAATGGAATATAAAAATAATATACATGTTAATATTGGTTTTGATATATAATGTGGTCCTGAAAAAGGTGAATAAAAAAAGAAAAATTCTATTCTGGTTTAAATGTTCATAGATTTTTTTGTAAGAAATATTAGTAGATAAAATTTTTTGAACATCCTTTTCATATCGTTGTTTAATTATTTTTCATCCTAGGAAATGATCATAAATAAATACAGATACCAGAAATGTATAGTTTCCTTCATTAATCAATTTCCAACATAATCTAATATGTTATCTAATTAATAATTATTTATGATAAATTTTTCTTACATGTTTCATTAAAATCGACTTATAGGATCAAAAAGTCCACAATAGTATAACTATTAATTCTTTAAATTAATAGGCATTAACCAAAACCAAAATAATTGAGTAATATAAAATGATTCCCTAAAAATACTTATCCTTTCAATGATTATGAAATATTTTAATCCTGAAAATTCAACAGTAATATCAAATGATCAATATAGATTAACCAACAAATAAATATCATTAAAAAAAATTAAATTTTTTTTGTTAATATTAAAACTAAAAAATTAGATGTTTTAAATCAAATATATTTTTGATAAATTATAAACATTTATCACCAAAAATCATTACTAACTATTAAATTATCCTAAAAAATGTAAATCCATAAATTATAAAATCTATATGTAAATTAATAATTTATAAAGATAACCTGAAACTAAATTAATTCATTATCAAATTAAAAAATCCTCTATAAAATTAAGAAAAATTATTTATTAACATAAATCACATTATATTAAATTTACTTTATTCATAAAGGGTTCCAAAAATAGTGAATGTATTACGAAATATACTTAAATATCAAATCCATAAATCATTTTCTTTTCCCATGGTAATAAATTTAGTAAAATATATATTCCAAAAATGAACAAATCCTTTATTAGTAGGATATATTTGCAAAAAATAATAATTTCACACTAACTAATACTCTATGTAGTCTAGTAAGAGGTGATGATACATTTTACCCTTCAGTTTTGGGTTCATTTCCAATGACCTTGTTGGATGTTATGTGTTTTCACCTCGTCTATGAGTTTTCATTTTATAAAACTATAAGATAGATATAACATTCCAAAAAATATGATGAAATCCTTGAAAATAACATTAACATGATTTAACATAAAATTTTATGTCATACAATTCATTTTTCATCCAAAATAAAAATAACCCATAAATATATCAAAAATAAATTATAAAAGTAATGCAGTTTGTCACCAAGCAATTAAATTACAAATGTCATAAAAAGGTGTTTAAAATAAATTTAACTTCAGATCAAACTAAAAATTATAATCTATTGATTATATTAAAAATTCTTATGAAAATATCGTAATCTATAATGATTAGTAAATCATCTGTTGATACAAAATATAAGGACCTGATCTTAGACAATGAATATTCGAGTTATTTTAAAACAATATATATTTTTGATTTCATAATTTATATTTGTTATATATATTTATGGAATATTGTAAAAAATTAAATGTAAAGGTATAAATTACAATGAAAACATATAATTATTATACATTTTTTCATCTAAAGGGAACCCTTTTAAAAAATTATTTCTTTTCAATAAACATCTTTATTAATTTCATCATGAATAATTCAATGTCCTTAAAAATCATTAAAAATTGTTGAAAAATTAGAAAACTATGTATATGCATATAATATATGGAAGTCACATAAATGAACTAAATGTTTTTGTTCTGAGTTATCCAATAAAACATATTATAAAAACCATACAATTTTACCCCATCAATATAATCATATATTCTACAAATTTATTATATTGCCATTTTAAAATAATTATCTTTTTTTAAAAATTCATATGTGAGAATATAATATATATGATGTGTCCATGGGACATAATTTTCCATATAAGTCATACCAATGATGTTAACAATATGGTCAACCTCTAGAATCGATGTACCCAATGCATTGGATGTCATAGTGTAACCATTGGTACTAGGTTTATCAAATAACCACTTGTCATTGGATTATAACGCACCAACATATAATGGTTTCATCATGTAACAACCATTCATTATAATAAATTTTAATGAACAAAAAAATAACCAAAAATCATGAAAATATGTATCTTAAAACACTTTTTAAATTTAATAAACATTACATTAATAAATAATAACTATTCAAACACTATTTAGATATAAAGAAATAATATTCAACAAATTTACCCATATAAACATTTCATGTATTGTCAAAATATTATGGTGACCTTAAATGTGAAATATCTACTCATTACATATAAGTGAAAACCCAATTCCTTTTGTGTTATAAAAAATTTAAAATTGAAACATAATTTTTCAAAGGAATGTCCCTTACATAAAACCATAAATTATCCAATTTTGAGAACATTGGGGATAAATTACGAAATTACATTTCTAAAAATTCATGTCTATATTAATACATACATTAAAATAATTTTATAAGATGGTTATAAAATATAAATTTAAAAAATAAATCATTCATAAATTTAAAATGTTGTCTTTCATTAAGGATTCCCTTACATTGATTTTCATTCAATATATATGTACATATTTTCTTAAATAATAAAAAGAGGTAAATTTATACTTACTGATACAGAATTTTTAAATCATAATTTCCCATTAAATTTTTTTGGTAAAATAAATTTACTTTTTAGAACATGTTTACGTACTATTTATGTCCCAAGTGGTTTGATATGATTTTGTAGAAAATATTATCTTATACAATACCTATAAGGATGTTCATTTGATTAACAAAATATTATAACTAAAATACAAATAATTTAATCTTGTATGTAATATATTTAAATGTATAACTTTTTTAATCAATAGAATGTTGTGATTTTAATTATAGTTGAGCTGTAAGCGCCATCTATATGAGGATATTGCAACAAAGGTGGAAATATGACAGCTCAATAATTTTATATAAATAATGAGTCATTTTATTCATTTGTAAAATATTATTTCATTCTCCACTCAAGTCATTAGAATACTGTACAGCATAAAATGCCCATTTGATTTCATTATAATTATTTATAGAGGTTCCAATTTTAAGTAATCTATATCTAGGTTGTTTCCTTATGAAAATTTTCATTTGTAATCATATAAAATATTTTTTATAATCAAGGGATTATAATGAAAGTATTATAGAGAATTTGATACATCATGTTGAGGGCTTCTCGGGATGTATAATGGATACCAATAACTATACCAAGGGATTCCAAGTACATGAAGACATAGATTTTCCAATCAATGATCCGAGAGATTTACTATTAAGAAAATATATAATTTACAATAACTATAGAACTATTGATAATATATGTTAATGTCATTGACTACTCTAATAATATGTTTTAATATGGTAAATATTTTAAATATTTATTTTATTCCATTCTTTATATGACTATATTTTTCTTGTTTTTATAAGTTTCTATTATACTGTGCATAGTGCAAAAAATTAGTATTCATATTCGTATATCTATACAATGGGATGTGTTGGTATCACAATTATTATGATAAAAAAATAAATCATTGTTAATCAGATCCATTTTGATAATAAATCATTCACTTAGATATAAATATATTTATTTTTTTTTATTTTTGTTACTCTAATAATCTGACAGATTCTATATCTGATAATGTTACATTAAGAGAATTCTAGTTTGGAATATTTTAAAATATATAAACTAGGTTTTTAAACTAAAATTATTCAACTCAAATAATTATATCCATAATAATATTTTTTATATAATCCTCTAATTTGTATCTATTCAGATTGTTGTTAATATACTTTCCAAACTTTTTACATTTATTACTTAGGAAAAAAACAATTGTTATATTTTTTTTCATATAATCATATTATTTATAAACATTTTTTAAAAAAACATTTATTGGTAGACATGAATTGTTTTTTAAATTTGAAATTCATAATTTTGAGCCTATATATAATCAAAATCAAAATAGACCACATATCATTAATTGTTCTCATAGTGAGTACTATAGTGATAGGATGAAAAAAGATAATCTACAATGGAGATGACAATTTTATAAATAATAATAGAAACAACATGATTCCTTATATGTATTTCACCACATTTAATTATTAATTGAATAAGTTTAATATTTAAACTATAGAGTTTGTAATACTCTATTGTGATCCATGACATGAAGTATGTACTGGTTGATATCACCATGTGAAGCTCTAAATAGAATTTGGAAAAAACATGAAGTCACACACATTGGAACCTCTAATGTTATTTAGTACAGAGAAGCTATAATAGAGTAGAATATAAGGAAATTTATTTCTTAACTAGATAAAAAATTTCAAATATACAATATATCTTCAGGAAAATCATAAATCGTTAACAATATATTAGTGTAAGAGGTATTTATAATTAAATTTTGGTTTAAATTATTGTTTATATTATACCCCAAGAGTATGAATCCAAAAGAATACATGTATATGGGAGGGGAAATATTAACAATATTATATATGGTTATTTAATTGGTACCCTTATGAAGTATGAGATAATACATAAATCATATGATGAAAAATAGATAAAAAATCAAGTGTTTGATTTAATAAAACTCTTATAGTTCTATTAATATATATTTGGCTGAGAAAGATGTAAAATATTCATTAAAGAATTATATTTTTTTAAATATATTCGAGTTCATATGAACATTCAAAGAATGACCTCTCTAATACATTTATAAAGATAAAATAGATTTTTTGGTGAATGATTTCTAATATAGATAAAAAGGTGATAAATATAAAGATGATTAGAAGGATTCAAAAATTGCTTTCTATGAATATAAAAAATCTATACATATCTGAGATGAATTTTCAATGCTGATAATGAAATAAAGAATTGAAAATGATTCAGAAATAACTTCCAATAATTATATCATATCTAGGGGAAATACTATCTTGAATGTTTCTGACACATGATGTATCAGTGGTTTTGATTCTTTTGAACGATATTATGATATTGATAGTTTTAGATATATGAAGAGTTTCCGATTTGATAACATAATGATGGTCAATAATTTATTAATGGATGATGTATTTTTTAGGAAATCACATACAAACATGTATATAAATAAAAATTATCCTGATGGGAAAAATTATACATCTCTTGATGGATAATCTTCCTAAGTATGTAGATAATTATTTACCTATTTATGATGATGTATATTGATATTATAAACATTTTGAAAATGAAAAATGAACTATTTAAAAAAATTATAATAATAATGCTAAAATATAAAATAAATATTGAAGACTACTCTTTTGAAAAGTGAAATATAAGATCTTAATAGGAATCATGATAAATTTAATTTTGAATAAGAATATATCGTAAATGATTTTGTAAAATATTATTTTTAGAAAAATGCTTTAAAAAACTATAAAAACATAATTCAAATACTATTACAATTGAGGATAAGTATTTATATGAATAAATAAATCCAAAAATGTCATGTTTGAAGAATCTATTTTCTATGTTTAGGAAGGGTTTTATAATTATGATAAAATGCAAAAACAAATTCTTCATTATAATTATAATACAGGAATTGGTTATACTTATTAAACCCCATTTTTTATTAAATGAAAATGTATTCCAAACCATGAATCTATTTGCAATGAGATATAATGTTTTTCAAAATTGAAAAAAATTAGTTAATTAAGGTTAAATATTTGGGTTTTCAATTTTAATATAAAATTGTGGCTACATAATAATTTTTTCAAACGTTACCTCACTTCTGAAGGTTTGTGTTAAAAAATAGTATTTCATTAGTTATTTGTATAAAAATGATTGTATCTAAAAAAATATAATATACATTGATATAAGATGTACCATGAACAAGAATATAAATAATGTCTTCTCAAATAAGATAACTATGATATAAGGAGGAAAAATAACATTTGAATATAATGACCAAGAAGTGATTATCAGAATTTGTAAAATTATTCTTCAGAGAAATTTTCTAATTTGGGATGTTTTATATGTTTTCGTTCTTAATAAAATCCGTATAAATATAATTCAATTGTGTAATTAAGGTTACCTTGTAAAAATTATTAATAATAAATTTGTAGGACATATTTAAAATTATTAAATTATTTTTTCTTCACATTGACATGAGAATTTATAAACAGATAAATTATAAGAACTTATTAGAAAACATATAAATTTTTTTAGTGAAACAGAATATAAATCTTTGTTATGGAATATATTATTTTGAATCACTAAAATTATATACTTATCAAATTTTACTAGAAAGGGAGTTGGTAAGGATCTACCAATATATCGGTATGATACTTCAAAACATTCTGACCCACGTCAATATAGAATGAAATATAATTGACAATTTAAATCTATTAGTGAATTTTCAACATTCTATGCATTACAGTTTTTACAAATTCACATATACGGTACTACTAAAATGGTAGTATTTGTGGAAAATTATATGTATATGACTTATTATATGATTAAATTATATATACCTTGATCTATTTGATTACAATGAAATCTAGTGCCTATAGATATTTAAAACATTTTAACTGAATATAATTATGGGAAAAACCACTACATGTTAACTATTCACTATGATCATGGAGGATAATCGGTAAAATTAGATTTTGAAACATTTTATAATAATAACTGTATTGAACATATCATTTCTGCATGTAGAAACCCCCTACATAATGGTATAATGAATGAATATTTCCAAACTATTAGGATATTACCAAAATCAGCAAGAGTAAATACTCAATAGCTAATCATATTTAGTTTGATGTTTTTAATACTATATGATATACTATAAATCCAATATTAATAATACATTTTTATTTATAATAATAATTTTGATTTTTGGAATGGATGTAATGAAAAAATTTCTTATGCTATTTTTTTGGTTGTGATGTATTCATCCTAGATACTAAATATAAAATACAAAACTTTTCACCCAATTTTATGAAATGAATACATTTATGTTATTCGACTAATTATAAGGATTGTATAGTCTTTAACATAAATTCTTATATTATAGAAGAAATAGTACATGTTATGTTTATTAAATGGTTCCCTGTGTATTTAGAAAATCAAAATCTACATTCTTGGAAGTTATTTCGAAAAATAAATTTCATAATTTCATAGAATTTACAAATCGTAATGAAATAACTAAAGAATTGGTTTTTGGGGTTATTATTAATAATTATTTTATACCAATAATTAAAGAAAAGTCCTTGGAAATCTCAATAGGTTTTTTCTTCGTGAGGAATCATCTTAATGACATTATCATTTATCATGTATATCACCCAGTTTGGACAAGAAGTTCCAAAAGAAAAGAAATTGAATAACAATATTTTATATGAAAATTTGAACATAAGGATCCCAGTGAGTTTTAGATTATTAAAAAATTATTAAGTTATTTTATGATTAACCCAATGACTTTTTATTGGAATAATGTAAAAAATTTAGAGAAAAAATAAATATTAACTACTATAGTTGGGGTAAAATTACTAATTTTTACAATAAATGTTCTGATATTGGATAAAATGTTATAAATAAATAAGTATCTGATTTTAATGGAGATATCAAATATATGGGTATTAATTATGAATAAAAATATCCTCCAATAGAAAAGCATGAAGTAATTAATATTTTCTAGACTTTGTTGAATTCATTAATTTCAAACAATTTCAAAAACATGTGTAATGTGATTTTATGTAATTATATATTCAGTCACATGTTAATGTTATTAATTGATGTATTTATTTATAAAAAAACATCCAAACAATGTTTATAAACATTCCAATGATATATATTGATAGGAATAATCCCCTAGATTTTAGTATTATTTATTTAATGGATTTTTGATACAATATTTGTATTATAGATGTTGTTGATCCAATAATTTTTATAAATAATGATAATAAAAATATTATTATTGAAAAAATTTATAATGATAAAATTATATTTTTTTGAAAAATATACAATAATTAAAATATTCTTTTGTTGATTTGATGACATTTGAGTATGAAATGAGTATGATGGATGAGTTAAGGTATTTCATTGGATTTAAAATTTCATAAATCCTAAACGGAAATATAATATCACAAATTATTTATATAAAAGAGCTTGTTATTATAGTTTGATATTAAAATAATAAATATATCAATACTCTAATTAGTACATCAAATTCCATATATCATGATGTGGTTGAGAAACTAGTTGATCATATAATTACTTGAGATATGATATGAATGTTATAATATTTAAATTTAATTTATCTAATATAATGATTTAATTTTTTTATATGTATGATATCATGCCTATCCAAAATAATCACATCGTGAATTTCATAAATGTATTTTTCATTATAACATGTTAATTAATAATTTTTTTTTCTATTCTTTAATAAATTTTATTGAACTAAAATGTTCTTAAGATTCTTTCTTTAATGAACTAAACTTGTTTCTGACCCTTGTTTGCATGATCAAAAAAAATTATTCATCTACTAGATATTTATCCATTTCTTTTAATGGATTTGTTTGATGTATTATGCACCCCCTTTCATATCAATATTAGTTTCTTCCTTCTAAGGCAGAGGAAGCAGATCAATATGGGAATGTGGGTTAAGACCGTAAAAAATTTCAATTGGATAATATTGTGTATTAGAGTGCTTGGTCTCGTGATATTCGAATTCCATCTGTCATAGACACACCTCCAAATTCTTGATATTCATATTGAAAATTGTTCATAGAATGGATGATACTATCTGATTCACCAACTTCATTTTCCCATCGGTTTGCAGATGAAAATTAGTATACAATAGTAACTTTTTGCTAAGGTTTCTCTACAAGGTCTTCCAAAAGTAACTATGATATATTTTGTCTCGATCTGACACAATCGACCACTAAATGCCGTGGAGTTTGACTATTTCCTAAAATAAAAGTGTTGCAATGTTAGTGGAATCATCTGTTTTGTCACATAGTCTAAAATGTGAAATTTTTAAAAACAGATCCACCATAACAAAAATTGAATTTCTCCCCCTCATTTTCCATGGAAACTGGACAATATAGTCCATTGATATGTCCACCCAAGGGTTTTTGGGGATTGGGAGAGAAAGATATAGTCCATGTGGGTTCAGTTATGATTTGGATTTATTGAAGTCAATGCACTTTCCTACAAATATCCCAACATCACTTGATATCCTAGGATAATAAAAATGCTTAGTATGAACAATTAGAGTATTTTCAACACCATAATTCCCCCATTAACCCACAACAATGTGATACCTTCTGTAAAATTAAACGGATATAACAATTAAAAATGAAAATATTATGAATTTGGAATAAGAATCCATCAATTAAGTAGAACTTTTCCCAACTAACTCCATGTTTATATTGGTCACAAGGTTCTCTAAAAATACTATATGTGGAATATAAATCCATAATGTATTCAAACCCATGGAGTATTGAATCCTACAAGGGTAAAAGAGAATATCTACGTGAAAGTGAATCAACCACAATAATTTATTTTTCCATTTAATGTTTTATGACAAGTATAAATGATTCAATGAATTCCAGATATCTATAATGTCTATTCTTTAGTTTATGTTGGCTACTAAGGTATTTAAGAGCCTTGTGATCAGATTAGATTCAAATTTATTAGGCCCCATATTGTGTTTCCATGTCTCTGGTACTCAAAACAATGCAGACAAATCTTTATCATATTTAGAGTAGTATATATTTGGGAAATTTAACATCTCATTAAAATAATAAATAGGCTAACCTTATTTCATGTGTTCTCCACCCATACCAATTCCATTTGCATCACATTAAATATCAAATGTCATAAAAAATACAAGGAGTGATGTAGAAAGGATTGGGTAAGTTGATCTTTGATAGAGTTGAAACCCTTCTCTTGAGTTGTCCCCCTTTCTAATGGAACATTATTCTTTGACAATTCATTCAATTGTGCTACTAGTGTGATTAAGTACATCACAAATCTCATGTAAAAATTAGAAAGTCCATGAAAACTTCTTACCTGTCCGACGATGGATGGAGTTGACATTATTGTATTTCATTGATCTCACCAGTGTCTAATTCATGACCATTAACTCTTACCACAAATCCAAGGAAAAAATCATATCGAGGCAAAATTCACACTTAATGCAGTTTCTGATTATGTTTTATTTCCTTAAAACATCATGGACCTTTCTTAAGTGATATACATATTAAATAATATTCCTAATATAAACCAAAATGTCAACAAAGTAAAATACCACAAATGATCCAATATATGCATATAATACACGATTCATTAACATAATAATTACGCTATAAGCATTGGCAACACCAAAGGGCATGACTAACCATTCACAAATTCTATGTTTTGACTTAAATGAGTTTTCCACTCATCTCCTTCTTTCATCCTAATTTGATGGTAGCCACTTCTTAAATAATTCTTTGAGAAAATATTTGAAACATTTAATTCATCTATAATATAATCTATCATAGGGATAAGATAATGATACATGATATTTATGTAGTTGATGGCTCTATAGTAAATACTCATTCTCCATGTTTCATCCTTCATTGTTACTAGAATCACCAGTACGACAAAAGGATTGTGGTTCTATCTGACATATCCCACATCAAACAGCTCTTGAACTTGCCATTGAATTTCTTTTATCTCTTCTTTGTTGATGGGATATATAGGGTGGCTCAGTAGTGATACTCCTAGTAGGATATATTTTTTATGTCCAATACCTCTAATGGGTGGAAAACCTGGTGGCGCCTCTTCAGGAAAGTCATCATCATACTCTAGCAACAAGTAATCAACATCATTTGTAAAAGGTGGTATGTCATTAGTATTTAGCAACACTTCAATATACATGAGTAATAGGAGGGTTTTTAGTGAAAACAATCCTTCTATAACCTTACTCTCTTATTCCAAAATCACACTTTTCACTTCTCTAAAAAAATCCACTTTTTTGGCTCTCTATTTCTTCTCTTCTTTAATTTTCTCTCATTCCCTCATTCAATCATTTTTCATTTTCACTCTTTTTTCCTCATTCCTCATTGTTTTCTTTTCTCTCAATATGTGATATTCCAGAATTTGTTTGGGGACATGGGTTTTTTGGTTTATGGGTTCCCCTCAGAGTACTGAAGAGGGAATATTAATGAAAACCTATTGGGTAACATGTCGATCATACTGCCACAGTGGTCCCAACAACAAATGGAAATCATTTTTAATAACAACATCACAAAAGACCTCATCTTTGTACTTCCTGATGGTCAATAGTACCTTCATTTTCATAGTAAAAATCAAATCCCCTCAATATTTCAACCATTATAGCTAGTATGAATTTTGATGTCTTAATGCCGGGAGACCAAACTTCTCTACCAACATAGTTCTCACCACATAACCAAAACTTTCCCCATAAATAATAGTTCTACATACCATCGCATTGATCTTGCATCATGTATGGAAAATGTTCCCACACAAATACTTCTCTCTAACGGTCATTGGTGGTCTAAAAACACTCTTTGTGATAGGAATGACACCGTCTTCTACAAACTCAGCACTATTTATTTCTGGAGATTCTTCCTCTTCCTCTTCTGGTCTCTCTCCATCGGTCTACTGTTCTCCATACTTTTTTATGGTCATAGTGCACCAGTTTGGAACCGACTATAAATGTGACCCCATCCATGACATTTTCAACAACGAATATCTCGATCCCTGATTTGGTTAGCCTCAAAATTAGGCTTTTTATGTGGAAGAATTACCTTGTCACTTTTGGGTCAACCACATCATTTTCCAATGATGGTTCTCTAATCTCCTTCCGCATATTTATCCTTAGTGTGAAAGGGTTAGTGGGTTTTCTAATGTCTCCCCCCCATTCGGTTTGGTGTTCAATCCTGGTGTCTTGCTGGATAATATCTTGTGTCTCTACATTGTGGTACATCTCCACGTGATCTTCAATCTCATGGTTGAGACCATGTGAAAACTATTCCATGGTTGCCTTTTCATCCCACTCAATGTTTAATTAAATCATGGAAATTTGAATCTCTTTTTACTAATATTACTCACTCATACTCCCTTGGGTTATCCACTGATTATGGATATCTCTATGTTAGTTTGAGGGAACAATCATCTTCGACTTGGAAAAATTCATGTCGTCCAATGTCTGAATAGTAACTTCTCAATATCGGGCTCTCCCCTATTGAAATTGATCCCCCCAAATTAATAAATATTCAGAAAAATAAAGGTAATAATGTTAGAACTTTTTCTTATCGGAATATCAATGGAGCGAAAAGACCTGATTGATCCACATCTCCCACTCCAGGTAAGATTCCAAATCACCTTTTCCTTGAATAGAAGGCACTTTCACCTTGATCCTCCCAATTAGTTCATATTAATGATGTATCCTTTGTCCTCCCCTTCATTGTTTGTACAACCTATTCTTTTGTGGGAAATCCTCAAAATTATAATCAAGGTTTTCTATCTTCTCTTCAATGATGTGGGGGTGAGGTTGTGTTGGAGCTATCCTCAGGTTATCATAGATCATCCTCAGGCTTGGTTGATTCTCCAGTTTTTCAATCCTCTCATGAAATGCCTCTAACTTACAATAAATATTCTTCTTTTAATTTCATACCTAATCATGAAATTGGAGTTCAGATGCTTTTAGTGTGGGAGACATAAATCAGCTTCATTCATCACTATCATGAACAATCTTCTTCCCTCGATCTTACCCCATGATTAGTTACGCAAACACAAACACACACTGAGGGGAACACACACAATGTTACACACTCACTCACACAAACGAGTTGTACACCGATAAACACACACACAATGCACACACTCACATGAAAAAGGATACACACTCCCTCTAGCAAGATATACACACATGGATACAAATACACACAATAGGATCCACACACTTTCACACACAAGATATATATAATTTTTTATCTATTTCTCTCCACAGTCCACACTCTATTAAAATTCCAAGATCATATGAGATATAATACCTTGTTTCTAAAGATCACATACCACCAATCCTTTCCCAATCAGTATTGTGTCGGGGGATAGTTTATCACAACCTAAATAAGTGGTAAATGGTAAAGGGTGAAAAGTGGGTATAAAATATGGGTAAAAATGTTGAAAGGCATAGAATTTTTTGGTATAGGGGTTTTTTCTGATTGTGAAAGATAAAAAATATTAATAACAATATGAGAGAAATATAATATTGTGGTGAAGTAAAATAATGGATAAAGTTTTTTACGGAAAATTAAAGTTTTAATAATGTAACTCATAAAGAAGTAATCGTCTCTAATTTTTCTCTTTTATTGGTAAAATCATTGAAAAAAATTGTTTACATGGATCTTTAAAGATGAATATGATTGAATAGAAGGTATGAAATAATTTTTGAAGTTTCTTCCATAAATATGTTCTTAATTTTGAAAAGAACAAAATGATGAGTTGAGAGAATTTTATTTTTTAAAATATTTTCAAATACAAATAATATATAATTAATTAATTGATAAAGGAAGATTGATGAACAGTTGTATCACTAAGAAAGTATTTCAATATTGAACAACAAAGGACAATTTATAGAGGTTTTAAAAGAGTTTTTTAAATAGGTGGATAATATGGAATTATGAGTTGGGTCGAAGGGATAGATGCATACCGTGTCAATTGAGGCATGGATTCAAATTGATGTGAGATGCACGGGGGGGCAATAATCACAACATAGGGTGGAGGATAGAATATGTAATTTAGGGAAATATTTTTGATGAGGTATTTGGAAAGAAGATGCAAGTATTCAATCAACACTATAAAGAGTGTGTCCCACTACATTGAAAACACACTCAACGGAGTGTTGTGACAGCCAACCCACGCAACCACACACTTGGGTGAGTCATGGAATTGGGGGCTTTGTGATTTTGGATCACCAATCTAACATGTAGATTGACAATGCATGAATGAAAAATATAAAAGGGTGAACTGAGAAAATCCTCACAAAATGGAGAGAAACAAAGTATAAGATCTCAATTTAATCTTGAATGAAAATTCATTTCCATGGAGAAGATATTTATAGCCACGAGGTGATACCACATTCAAGGATCTAATACCCTAAAATAATAATGTCTATAACAATATTGTTATAGTAATGTCAAGATGGTAAAGTATAATAATTACTTATGGAAAATTAGCACAAAATATTCCAACTATTTCCCACCAGACATGACATTGAGTGTATAGCCCACCAAATTTGGCTTTGGTGTCCAACAATGTCATTTCTAGAATCCTCTGTGGGAGAAGGAATCCTGATTCGGGAAACCATGTGGTCCAAGATATAAACCTCATATTTTAGATTTAATAAGGGATGTTATAGGCACATTTTCTAGAACCATTAAAGGAATGATTTATTGAGCCTATAATGAGGCATGATGTACGCCCATTGTTGAATTTTTCCTCTTTAATCTACCTAGGGTCATTAGGATGGGAATATCCAACTCTTACACTCATGAAATCGACTCACTGTCATTAACATGTTTCTCATTAGATGAACACTATTAAATATATATATATATAATATTTGGTTATAATGAGGGTTGGTTAAGTTTAATGTTATTAATAATGTTATGTGATCACAAATTAGGAATAATCAAAATATCCATCTCTCTAATAAGAGACCCAATTTTTTCTCATCTAGAATATTTTCATCACATTATATGTTAACCCTATTCCTTTAGGATCACTCCATTTACTTAATTGA
Source organism: Viscum album (assembly GCA_963277665.1). NCBI lineage: Eukaryota > Viridiplantae > Streptophyta > Magnoliopsida > Santalales > Viscaceae > Viscum > Viscum album. The sequence goes on from OY728135.1 coordinate 2,029,981,240, forward strand.
AAAAATTTAGTTTGAGAAATACTATCCACAATAGACATCTTCATAATTATGAAAAAAATGACATATAGAATATCTAAATAATGATTCTTTATTTTTATTCTATGACTCCATAAAATAATACTAGGTAATTCATTGTAATAATTTATATAAATATATCATGAATGTTTATAATGAGTTATTTAATTTTAAAAGAATATAACCATTTATTGTAGAACTAGGTGGGAAGTACGGCATATTTATGAACATGTAGTGATAGTCGATTCCATACTAATAAGACATTTTTTGGAGTAATTAACCCGATATAAATGTGTGCTAGTGGAACACCTACTTATATTATATATAAAATGTTTTCTTTTCCAAGAAAACATATTTTCTATCCATTACCAATGACCAAAAACATTTTTATATACATTTACAAATCTGTCGACTAATCCATTGAGACATAACTATGAAAATCCTAATTAATATCCCTTAGGATATCAATAATTTTTTCTCATCATTATTTCATATTTAATTAATCCCTTCATTCAATAACACCTATAATGAACCATGATTTTCAAACATGGTTATTATTTAGTTGGTCAATTAATATTCATTATTTCACCAAAATAGATTCCAAATGTTTTTAATAGATTAATTAGACTAGAATCATAGTAAAAAGTTTCATAATTTTTGAAATATAGTTAATGTATCCCCTAATGATCATACCCTTTAGTAAACTTATGTAAAAAAATTCCTTATACCAAGAGGAATGAAAACATAAGAATAGGTGAGATCATATGTTTTATTAGTCTATGTAAAGGATACATGAAATATCTACCCAGTATTAAATTTAAGGGAACACAAAAAAAATTGTTAACTATAGAATTCATAGCAATGATAATAATTATGGGTAATTAAATTATTATTGGATTTTCACAATACATGATTCATAAAATAATAAATGAAAATTAAAAATGAAAACAAATCATTATTATAAGACATGGATTTTTTTTTATACATATAATTCTCGAATATCATTTACTTAGATTTGAAGGATCATTTATATAACATATATTACCAATTTATTGGATGATACACCACCATGTTGGGACAATCCACCATTTGTAGTGTCATCTGACTCCACATGGTCGAATGAGTTAACTACCCAAACAATTTTATTAGTCACGAATCACTCCCTTGACTATGAAAATGGAAAACATACACTATATTTCCTAGATGAGTCTTTGTATCATTCATGTCTATCTCATGAGAAATAAATCATTACCCAATGCATTGATGGATGAAATAGGCCCCACAAATCCTTAGTTATAATGCCACTAATATCCTTGTTTATAATGAAACCACGTTCCATAATTATATAAGAACATCTTCAAATAAGAACAATAATACATTAGTATTACAAATTTTCGTAAAACATTCATCATATCATATCCCATGGAATTAAAATGGTTTCATAATCATTTCATCATATCAAAACATGTGTAAAAGATAATGGTTTAATAATAGTCTCATAATTTCATCATTTCATTTCCAATGAAAAAAAGAATGGTTAAAATATTTTCTAGCATGGTATAACATATGGAATAGATATAGGATTCGTATGAATCTAGGAATCCTAAACATCTAGCAATCAGATAATTGATAAAAAAGAAATCATTTGTCCATATCCCTTTTAAATAAAAAACTATTCCAAAGGATGTATTCATTACTGGAGAATGATATTGAAATATAAATCACATTTATAATTTTTTCTGAAAATAAATTTCATTAAATATAATATTTAAAACAAAAAAACAGTAATAATTTTAAAAATCCATTTATTTAAAAATGGAAAATTATACATATAATGGATGCAAGAAAAAATAATTATAAACATTTAATAATGAAGATATTTTTTCCTCTATAAAAAACATTTAAAACCCCATAAAAATTTATAAAACTTATTGATTTAAAAAACATTTAAAAATTATAATTGAATATTCATTGAAATTTTTGGGCTATAGAGTTGTACATTTCATTCAAGCCATACAAAAATATTAAATATATATTCAGTAAAATAAAAATTGTAATTTTTTTAAAATGACATGATAATTCAAGGAAAAATTAATTCTAACCATTAAAATATATTTTTAAATGTATTTAATAAATTATTTTTAAAATTATTTTAATTAGATTTTCTAGAAAATATTTCTTTCGATGAAAATGGTGTTTCAATCTGAAAAAAATGTTTTCCTTAAAAGACTCTATCAAACTCCTGACTAACTAAATAATAGAATATAAAGGAAAAATCCTTATTATGAGATAAATAGATGATATTAAATGTTCTATTTTTATAAATTTATTAATAATAAGATTCCATCATTAGAAATATAATCAAAAATCTCTTACAAAAAAAGACTATTGTAACTTAAAATATTTACGACATTTATAAAATTAAAATTTATATAGAATGATGGAACGTCACTAAATTAAACTAAAAATATAACATGTATAAAAATGTAATGACTTTTCTTATCAACGGGGTTTTATATAGTCCACGTACAATAATATATGTTGTTAACATAATCATATGTCTTAAAGACGAAACATTTGGGAAACAATATGATACAAGTTATGTAACATATGTACAGTAAACACATTAAATTGTGTTATAAATTTTAAATTAATAAGAAAAATAATTTTAAATAGAATTATAAAAATTATACTCATTATATGTATATATAGTATATAAATAAATCATTTTCTGAATATGGAATGTGACTCAAAAAAATTAGTTAATATAAAATCCTTAACCTTATATGTTGTCATTTATCATACATATCAATACCCCTTGTATAAATAATATTATTTTATAATAAATATTTTTTAAAAATTAATTTTATATATCATTCATTTTATGGTGTTTATATGAATTTTTTTAATCATTTATTAAAAATTCTGAGTTAAATTTACATTTCGGGTAATATAATCTATATTGTTTATATATGTTTTGTTATATTTATTTTTTATCCTATTTCTTTTTTCATGTTTACATAATAAAAAAATTATATCCATCATATTAATATCATATTAATTAATTTTATTGTTATTTTTATGAATTTAGTAAAAATATTATAGGAAATGAAATATATCTTTCCTGTTGATTGTGAGCCATTCATACATATGAATGTTGTATCAGTTTTAATGTTTTATTTAATTGATTTATTATTGTTGGGAAATAATTTTCATGTTATATATAGCAAATAGTATTGTTAGAATTATAATGAATAACTTCATTGTGAAGCATAAATGAATCACATCTCTTAACAAGGCGAAACTCCACCACACAAACCACCAACATTATTGTATTCCATTTAAATAGAAATAATCAAGGAATGTGTGATATAATAAATAATTAATCATATTAAATCTAATAATATCATATAATAACATTAAATCAATCATTATGGAGAACTATAATCTGTTATAAGTGGAAATTTTATGACATTGATTCACAAAGAGGTATTCTACCAACAAAATTAATGATTATTTCATAACATAGTTGATGAGAGTAAAGTTAGTTTTATGAAACTAACTAAACAAGAAAACATCAAAAAATATGGAATATTCTAATGATGTTATTTCATTATATTATTATTATAATTGAAGGATGTGGATGAGGAAATAAAATAAAAAACCACCATTGATTAACATCACATATTCTTACACAATCCACAATAGGAATACCCAAAAATCCCTCTTTTGATTGTGTTCTATCAACAAATAAGGCTTTTAGGATCATATTAGGTATCTTGTAAATGATTTGGTACGTAATTAAATGTTAAAATAGAATATAATTATTTATGAACATATTAGAGGGGTTGTCCTTTTCTATTTTTGGTGGATGGGAACATTAAATTTTTTAATCCATTGGTTCCCCTCATATTTCATATGACATAACTGTCCAAAAAAGGACCATTCTTGAATTTTCTAGGAACAATGATAAATATATTGATAGAAAATTGGTTTTGGACTAGGAATGAAGTCTATTATTATTGTTATCATTTTATTTTAACCCAATGTGACACATTTCTGCCATTATCCAGGTAATTTATTTTTTACTTCATTCAGTATTCATCTTAGTAAAAATATATGTTGAAATAAATATATAATTTAAATAAATATTACTCAATAAATTTAATTTTTTTAAAAAAATGTCATCATATAATTGAAATATTTAAAATTAAAATTAATTGTACAGATACTATGAGAAAGTTGGATTACAAAGAAAAAAATATTCTAAAGAATTCAGTGTTTTTATTTCTAAAATTAATAATAATGTTATTAAAATTCCCTAAACTATATTAATGTATATATAATTCAATAAATTTTACTTCAATATAAATTTTATATTTCATTTAACATTATAAACAAGTTGTAGAAATTAAATTTTAATTTTAAATTCATTATTTCCACTATTCATCAAAAAATAAATCTTTTCAGACAAACCACAACAATGTAAACTAATATAATTTTTTTATGAATGAATAATAAATTAATTCTATTATATAATTTAATTTTTAAAAAATATTTATTAATTAATTTTACAAAAGTGTGAAAATAAAACAAAATAATTTTTTAAAAACTAAAGTTTTATTCACTCAAAAGGATATATTTTGTTCACTTGACTTGAAAATTAATAATATTAATGACAAACATTTTATTTGGAAATTTAATAAAACAATTCATTAAAATTTAATAAAAAATAGCTTTATTAATTTATTCATTTACTTCACATGATTTCACATAAAATTGTTATTCAAAACGAGATAAATTTTCTTCTCAAATTATTCTTATTTTTTGGTGAGAACAAAAATCATTATATAAACAAGTTTAAAAAAGGTATTTTTATATTTGTTATATATCCTACTCATTTCCTCACTTCTAATGGGTATATGAAAACTATGATATAATAATATTTTAATATTTTATCACATTTCATTTAAGCATGGTGTTATATATAATGCATGCTATACTTGGTATTTTGTATAAAATAATACAAATAAAGTATTTCATGAAACGCATGATAAAATCAATGATACATTTTATTCAATAAAATATCAACGAATTGTTTCAAAAAAAATTAAATAAAAGATAAAAATTATTTGAAAAAATTATTTTCACAAAAAATCATGATATTACAGTTGAGGTTGTAGTTCACAACACAGTCAAGTAACTTATTTGTATATACTAATAGAAAACAGTATAGTGAGTACTTATTTTTGCATAATTATAACATCATAAACCTGTATTAATAATTATTTTTTTATTTTAATATGGTGAAATGAAATATTATGAATTAGATATCATATGACTAAGTTGAAAACGAGAAGTAATGTTATAATTTAATGCATAATTACTTGTATTATCTTCATTAAAATGTGTATTAAATCCATTAATAGATGATCTGTTGGGAAGAACAATAACATCCTATGTTTTGTAGATTTATTTTTGATATGATTTTTTTGTTTTTCTATATATTGGGTGTTTAATAAATGGGAGTGAGGGTAGGATTGTTCCTTTAATAATTGAAAAGTGATGTCGGTTTTGAAAATACCCAATTTTATCAATATTGAGTAGTCACAATTTGTTAATATGGCACTTAAAATAACAAATGATGTATAAGTTATGTGATAAGATTGATTATGTCCTTAACAACACATTCCAATAATTGTATAAAATATTTTCTAGGTCATATACTCTAAAAATTATTACTTAATATATTTTCATTTTTATGGGTTAACTAAATTTTACTTATGGTTACATATCAAATATTCCCCCAAAATATTTGGTATTTTATTTTTAACCTACTGATTATCAATTTTAAATTCCTCTCATTTTATTAAATTTATAAAAGTGATAAAAAATAATTATAACGTAGAAATATATAATTTATTTAATATTTTATAACTAATATTATTTTTTCATAATATTATATATATATTTATAAATTAAATCAATGAATTAAGAAAATTATGATGAAACATATGAAATATATATTTAGTATTACAAATTTTTTTCTTCAATTTTTAATCCAAATGTATATATTAAATACGTTACAAAATAAATGTTAACTGTAAAAATTAAATATCACAATAAACAGATAAATATATTAAAAAATAGTCCAAGAGGCACTTATTATTCTTATTAAAAACATGTTGATAATTTTTATCTATGAAATAAAAAAATTGATAAGATAATATTAAACTATTTCCCAAAATACTTTGGAAGGTTTCTCATATTTGAAAATAGCATTCTAATATTTTTTCTACTCTTCATCCTCATTTTCATTCACTTAAAATTTTATTTATTATTAATACATTATTAATAATATATTGATATTTTCGTATTATCTACTCATACGGTATTCTATTTCTTAATGTAAGTCATTAATTTTATAGAATCATAATTTTAGGTCTAGAATGATTTCAAACACATTTTAATGAATATTATATATTATAATTAATATTAAAATGATTCTCTATTGTCCCTATAGAAATAATTTATAATATTTCTGTTCTTATTAATTACTTATTATACAATGGATATCGTTTAATTACAGGTATCCAGGCCTCTCTTATTGGCATGTTAATTCTTTTTAGATGATTATTAATTACATTACACAAATAAATTCAAGACGACTTTAATAGTTTAGTGTATTTGAATACATTGTACCTAATCATATAATTTGGTCAACGACCTTCATCATATCCCATAAATATCATCTATATTTCTACACTTCTCAGGAATTCCATAAATAAAAACCACATCCATCAGTTTTGGAAAGGAATCATAAGAATGGGTGACCTAATACACTCAAAAAGAGTTATAAAGGGAGATAAATTATCATTATATGATCATAATGGTATTTTTACATGAACATAAAATGTGAAAACAATAACCAACTAATAAAATATCATAGTCTTTATAAATGGAATAATTATTCATTATTGAAATGAAAAAAATCAAATAAAAATTAAATAACATTATCAATGTCAAAATAACATTGTAATAAAACATTTAATTGTGGAATTCACAACAACATATAACATTTTTTACAATTATATTTAGATACATGTTCACTAAATATATTATGGTAATGAAATATGGATCTTGAATAAATATATTCACATAAAACCAGGTTCGTGCATATCATTTTTGTATTTTTAAGATGGATTATTTAATTATATTACGATGATGTAATAAGTTTCCCAAAAAACATTTTTGAAATATAATCATGTTCTTACACAAAATTTTGAACATGTATTTAGGTTCACACATAAAATTTGGAAATTATTAACTAGTTCAGACATAACATATTTACTCATGAGTAATACATATTATACCAATTCATTAGAGGGAGTTATAGGTCCCAAAAATAAAATTTTTAAAATCATATGTATGTGTGAAAAAAACAATGAGACATTTTTCATATCATAACCCATGAAATGGATTGGAATTCATAAAAAAATTAATTATATCAAAGACTGTGGAAAAGTGATAGGTTTCATAATCACTATAACATTTCATCATATAATACAATATATAAATAAGTTGTGGGTTCCTAAATATTTTATCACGGTATAACCCATGAAAGAGATTGGTGTCCAATAAATATCTTCTCATGAAAAATTATATTTTATAAAGGATAAGAAAATTATCCTTGGTTCATATACCCAATAAATAATAAGCTATATTGAAAAATATCACCATTTATAGACAATGATTTTGTATGATCCCTTGGATTATTTCGTGAGTAAAATAATTTTTCTTTGAATATAAAATTTATAATTGAACAATTAAAAAACATTTCAAAAATATTGTTCTTTAATTATACATTGAATATATATTATTCTATCTTTAAAAATGTAGGAATTAAATTGATAAAATTCAATCTGTACATATAAATATAATGATTTTATTCATATTTTGGGGAAAATAAAAATAAAAAATATTTTGAAAATGGCATGCTAATTTTGTTCAAAACATATTCTGAATTTTATATATGTTTAAAAAATATAAAAAAAATTAAAAAAATTAAATATGAATTTTTATTTTTTTAGAAAACATGATTTTGGGGGTGAAAGTGTTTTTAATTGATGAAATAAATAATATGTAACTTTTAGAAAAACATTATAATCTTCTTTGTCATCATAGTATGTTACATTAGTGTTGTTATGTGAAAAGGGTGTTTTAATGGGAGTCTTGAAGTATATTTACATAGATGTAAGGTGTAATATAGTGAGATGAGATTTTTTGTTTGTTATGAAGTTGAAGGTATAATAAAAACATATTATCTAATGTTTACACAATGTGAAATGATTGTTCATGTCATCTGAAGGATGGATCATGAGGTGTTACTTAATGTGAAAATATTAAGGAATTTATGTTTTCAAAATCATTGGTTTCCAATAGATATATGTTTTTTTTGATTATACCCCTGAAAAATATTGAATATATGTAAAATAAACATGAATAAATATAGAAGTCGGAATGTGTTTTTTGAAGTGTTTTGGCGCTTGTTATGTTTTCCGGCCTACGATGAGTTGTTGTGTTATGATATATGAGACAGAATGGGATCTATAGAGTTAGGAGTAGTGATTCAGTTGTAGTTTGGGATAGATTTCATGTTTGATGTTGTGTGATGAGGAGAAAAGGTTTTGGCATAGCATAAACAAAATAGGGGATGTGGTATAAATGTTATGGTGGAGTGGTTTTGGAAATGATGTTGTAGAGATGTGTATGAGGAATATTGGTTTTGACACAATGGTATTTGTGTTGTGGATATGGTAGATAGATATTTTTGTTGATATATGTAAGTAACATGTACTTTTTTTATTAGGATGTTCATGAGGAAATGAGATTTAATGGAAATAGAGGATGTGTGGTTCTGTTATGGTTGATGTTCAATATGCTACTTGTGTGGTGATGTTGTGTTCTTTTCACAAGTTGAAGTAGAATAATTTTTTATGGTGAATTAATTGAATTAATTAATAGTTGATGAATTTCATGGAATGTAAATTATGTGTGGATAATGTCATAATGAATTAATTTTGATAAATTTGAAAACTAAATGTTGAAAAAAAAATTATGTTGGGGTTCTGTGATGTTACATAGAGTGTTGGTATGAATTTTTATGGTTGATGTGTGTTATTGTGGTGAAACTTTTTTATGTTCTAGTGTTTTATATATTATAATATAATATGGGTATTCTTAATATATATAAATCATGTATGTTTATTATATTTTATTTAGTCCCCACCCATGTCAGAAAACCTAGCCATTGCTCATGAAAGTGTACTATTCTATTTCTGGTTGCAATGATTGGCCCCTTTGTCTATGGGTTGTATATGATGTGTGGCCCAGGTGTCTATGGAATGTATGTGATGTGACTTTATGTTGATTATATGGAAGTTATGGGATAATATTACATTTTATGTTGGAGAATGAGATAATAAAATAAATGGGGTAGTGGTAGCGGGGTGTCGTTTCTTTCTATGATATCGATGATATATTATTATATTGTAAGAGTGATTTAGTGGGTGAGATATGGTGATGATTATATTGGTAAGATGAAATATATTTTTTCCTTTTTGTTTTCTTTCACCAGTAGATTAGTATTCTATTTCCACATGTTAACTTGTCTTCTTTATTATGTCCCTATTATTTATATCTATTATTCTCACCATATGTATAAAATATTTTTAATGTTCATATATGGACACTCAAAAATGAGATTCAAATTACATTATAGGATAGTGTTGGTTCTGAGTTAATTCCATATACATTAGTTTTTGTTATTTACTTTGGATACATTTATATGTATAAATAATAAATTATTAATTTGTTGGGATGATATTTCTTATACCTTTATATTGTATTCCTGATATGTTTTGTATTTATTATCTTATCATCTTATCTGGGTTTTTTATAAATGGTAAGGACTTGAATATAGAGATAGTGTTATAATCGTAGTTTTAGTAACCTACCTAGGTCCTAGTAGATGTGGGACTAATGGTAAATTATATCTCTCATGTCATTGTGTTATCATTGGTAGGAGGGGTTAATCAAATAGAGTTATTATAGTTGATTGTTGGGAGATATGGTGGGGATTAGAGAGTGTCATGTTGATGATCTAATGGGATGGTATATCATGAGTTTCAATAGTCCTTGGTGCATGTAATAGTCATGATAGAATGTATATGACACAATATTTTACCCCAAATAAAATGTACATAATCTGATCTTATTGGACAACCATGTGAGGTATACCTATAAAATGGTTGAGAACTAAGAGGGGTACATAAATGATTATTCCACACATCCATGATAAAATTCTGCACATGGGAAAATAAAATCAATAAATTAAATATTAATTGGTAGAAATATATGTTTCCAGGGATATGATGTTCTCATTATTGTTTTTAATGGCTCATATTAATCATTAAAAAGTTAGTAATAATGCTTATGTTAAGAAAGATGGTCTAGTTTATTATTAGAGGGATGACCAGATAGAGGTGGACGAGGAAAAGAAAAATTATTTTCATGAAAATCAATGGTAGAGATTGAGTATGTATGAGGGTAGTGTTTCATATGACTATTTGAAGCTCTAGGTAAAGAATCTCATGATAAATTTCATTTTTATCATATCAAGATAGGATTTTTTGGTGATTTTGGTTGTTATATTGAAGTGGGTAGAATCACATCACTTGTCGATGATGATTAATGGTGACCATAAATGGAAAAATGTCTTTTAGACCGACATTCAAAGGTAGCATTGGGAATAGTTTCTGTCACCAATGATGGGGGAATCAAATATGTAGGACACTCTATACATTAATAATGAGAGATTGGGTATTCATGATCATAGGATCAGGTACAAGGACCACCAAAAAGATTCTCCAAACACATTACATATGATGATTCCCTTATGTGGGGAATGGATATTGTTTTAGAGATCAGGTATCTGGTCGCACCATTTTCACATCTGGTGTATAAATATATGTAAAAAAGGAGGATTATATATGTTTATAATTAACATGGGATTTTATCTTCAACACAATGTCCAATTGATTATTCCATGTGGAAAGGGTTCCAGATGTTGTCCAATTTGATCGTGCAGTGAAGGGTATGTTCCATGAGGTACCATCCATGAGTGTTTCTATCTCAACCATCAGGTACTTGTTATTTTCAAGTTAATTATGATGTCTTTATATATTCTTTATATATAAGTGGGTATTATGGACACCACAAACCACAATTTATTATGTATACAGAAGGGTAGTTTTAACATGGAATTCATGCTACATTTCTGTGGTAATGGTTTCCTACGATATAGTTTTAGCATTTGAAACTTCATTTTTTTCCAAGAGTGATAATATTTGGTAGAGAGTATCATCTTTTTTGGTATCATTCATAGGGACCTAGTCTAGATAACAACCATAGAGGTCACAAATAGATAGGTTATGGTATGGGTTTTCATAGGTTCTGATGTTATAGGTAGCAGCTCTATTCGAGCATTTGTTTTTGGAGGAATGAATAGATTACCACCAACCCTCTTGTGTGATTTGTTTTATTTTTGATCCATTCAATATAATTTATTGAACTTTGTTATTTATTTCAGAACATAATGTTGATAGGATTCTATTTTCACAAGAATTATCTACATTGGTTGGAGGAGATGTTTTATATTTTGATCTATTCCATGAATATATACTAGTGATGGGGTCAACCTAGTTATTGGTTGACATATTATCACTACAGAAATTGGCATACGATTGTATCTTTAGTAAGGATAGTGTTTATTCTATATGTGTATTCATCTAATTCATTCAGAGTACTGTCTCATTTTTTGGCCTGGATGGGCATTGAGTGGAATTCAATGGGGAGTGAGATTTTTGATTAGGATATATGAAAGTGGATATCTTCCATCATAGTTGGAGGATATTTTTTAGATGACCAGTTTACGGATGAACCTGTAGTCATGGTGGAGTTACAAGATATTTTACTATAAGTGGTTATTATAAAAACAAATTTTCATGTTAATTTGTTTGGATAGAGTTTCAATCAGTTTCATATCTAATATTGATGGCTCTATATTAGAAGGAACCTATGTTATTCCATGTGCTGGGGATTCATGTTGATGATCTGAGGTAGATATGTGTAAAATAACCAATGTGTCAATATGGGGTTTAAAATATTGTTCACTGTTATGGAGAGTTTTATTATGATGGTGTGTGTTTACTATCAGTGGTTGGATGGGGTTATGATCATGAATAGTTATCTTCTTCCATATATTCATGATCTATTAAACTAGCTAATAGGATCTAGATTATCATGATTATAAATATATAATTTGTAAATCACCAGTTAATAATGAATGATAAGGATATTTATATACATCATTCAAATTCATGTATGTGAATTTTGATTTTCATTCATGTCATTATATTATGAAAATGGATCCAAAATAATCATTTTTGTTAATAACATTGTGTTCCATGATTTTGAGGATCAGTTCATCATTTTATTAATTGATGATATCATATTCTAACGGATGTCAACAGAGTAGAATTCTATTCATCATAGTGTTATTTTAAAATTCATTTGACACACCCCATATTTATAAAAAGACATCCACGTTTTAATTCTATATGTGATTGGAGGCCTTCATTTGATATGTGTTATCTCTATAATGTGTGACAATAGTCCATACGAAGTTAAAAGTGGTTTTTTCATGGGATGAGATGAATAATGTTGTAATGAATTACTATTTACTTGCTCCAGATGTCTATTACCAAAACATTTTAACTATTTCTCTATATTTATAATCATGATTACATATTTTAAAAGTATGTACCATGATTTTGTTCATATAGATCACTGATTTAATGTAATATAATAGATAGTGTACATACAGGTTAGCAATCTTGTAAATCAGTTTTTGGAGAGGTTTTTTGGTTTGAGGTGCTACGTGATGAATAATGACTGGGAATGGGTTGTGTTTTAATATAGTATAGGTTTGGAATTGGTGGAATCCTCATGTGTTAATCATGTTTTAATGATCACAAATCTTATTCAATCTAGATCATGTGTATTTATGATTAACGTTTTCTCATGCTTTAACAAGTTCTTTTTCAAGATCATAATTTCTCTATATTCAGTTTACTTACTTTATACTATCTTTAATTTACTCTCAAAATATATTCACTGACAAATACTTTAGTCTAATCCTTTCTATTACCATCATTATTTATGATTGAACACATTTACATTGAAAATACTAAGACACTGTGAGTCTGCCACTAGTTATGTCTTTCTGATACCATGAATCTAGACACTGTGAAGTTAGAAATCGTGAAGTGAGACACCGTGAAGCGAGACACCGTGAAGCCAGACACCGTGAATCCAGAAACCGTGAAGCTAGATGTAATGACCCGAATCCGGAGCCCCTCCACTGGTGACCCGTAGCTAGTTCGCCACATGACCTCAAGCATGTTTCCCCAAATTCCAGAGGCTGCCAACTAGTAGTGAGGGCCTTGGTGAGTTGGTGGGGAAACTATTCCCTCATTCGGTAATGTATACAGCGGAAAAAAACAACATTCATTAGCGGAAGCAGAAACAACATGCATAACAATAGAAACCAGACAGGGGAAGAAATCAATTAATATAATAATGATGATAATGATGCAGCAGGTACAAGTATCTAAGGAAAACATCAAACACAAGAACGTGTTGAAATACAACTGAAACCAAGTGAAAAAGAAAACAAAGTAAACTCCTCAGCATTGCGAGCCACGGCTCGGTCCCATACTCTCCAGCTCCAGTACAATAAAGAACCTAATGTAGAAGGGCGCTTGCACATATCTATACCTACAACAGCATAGTCTGTTTGGGCCCAAAATCATGGCCCAAACATGGTGTGAGATACAATCCCAGTAGGCAATCACCCAAATATTTTTACCTAACAATCAATGAATACATGGCAGTAATAAAACAAGAAGCAGTAAACAGAAAAACACAAGCAGCTACAATCCACAGTTCTAACAAAAAAGTACACAAGTAAACAGCTACCAACAATAAAGAAAATAGGTTACACTCTGGGTAGTTCTCATAGCCTAACCCATGTCGTTCAACCTATAAGTACTATCAACCCTCTAGGAGGCACACACAGTTTCACCCCTTTGGTTCAGCTATGTAATTATTAGACTCTCTGGGGAAGCACTCACCATAAATTCCTCCTATAGTCTCGTATCGTGCTAAAGGATTTCTAGGGAAGCACTCAATGTCTATTCCCCCTGTGGCCCACGTCTAGGAACTACAAACTCTGTGAGAAAGCACCCAACGTCAATTCCCCATGTGGTCTTGCATCGTAATTAAAAGACAATATAGAGAAGACCTTCCGTCAATTCTCCCTTTGGTCTACTACTCTAGGTTTTCATAGTCCTGAGTGGAAAAGGAAAACATGCTCAGTGTGCATGCATCATCTATGTAAACCTCAAGAACTACTTGGCTATCAACTAAGGCTCAACTTTATAAAAAGTAGCAGTTCCACTATCCTATGACTAGGCAGGGATACTTGGAAAACTCCAAACAGGCAGAACAAGAAAGAAAAAGATACCTAAGCACAAAATAAATTACTCTACCCACAAGCATAAACCACTACTACAACAATCAATCATGCAAGAAAACAATAGAGAAAAACAGGTAACACCCAATAGCCAATTCAAGGGTATTGGTGGAATTTTCACAAAATACTCATCAACATTCTACAGAAAGGTACAACCACCTACATCGATTCTAGGAGATCGAGATACGTGATCCTCGATGACAGATTCCCCTTAGAATGATGAAGATCTAGGAAAACACACAAAATGTTTATCCCACGATAACTTGGAAACGAGGTGGAATCAAGAAACAAGGCTAAAGCAAAATAGAGAACTCGCTATTGTTCTTCCAATGAAATCGATGGAGGCTAGAACAGAGGTCGGACGAAGGCACGGTGGGTCGGGGGAGAATCGCAGTCGTACGGTGCTCTCGGACGGACGAAACCTGAAGAATAAGACACTTCTGTGCGTCAGGCACGACCCCGGTCCGTTTAATGAAAAAAAATAGACGGCGTGTACAGCTTGAGTACAGAGCGTGTACATCATTTTTCCGTACTCCACTTTAACCGGCCTCTTCCTCACCCTTACACACCGTGTGTGTGGCCCGGATATGGCCTGCACACAGCTTAGAGCGGAAAAGGATTACACGGTGTGTACTCAGAAACTACACGATGTGTACTTCAAAAATTTCTAGAACATCAATTTTCTTAAAAACTCCATAAAAAACATACCTGAACGAAGATCCGGGTTCTTACAAACATCCCCCCATAATGAAATTTTCCCCCGAATTTCCCTAAGGACGTGGAGAAGAAGAAACCCTGAATAGCTCTGGCCACTGCGATCGTACATCGGCCTCCCTCTCCCAGGTCTCATCCTGTACCTGCCCATGCTGCCATAGCACTCGTATCAGAGGAACAGACTACCCGCGGAGAACCTTCGTACTGCGATCGACAATCCGAATAGGATGCTCCTTGAACGATGCATCTGATTCAATCTCGACTTCCTCAGGATGAATGACGTGAGATGGGTCCTAAAAGTAATGTCAGAGCTGAGAGACATGGAAGACGTCGTGCATGGCCCGATACCTCTGAGGTGGTAGCAACCGATAGGTGACCAGCCCATCTCTCTCCAAGACCTCAAACGGCCTAATGTACCACAGTGAATGCTTCCCCTGTCTCTGAATCCTCTTGTGTTCGAACCTCGGTGCGACATGCTGGAAAACCAGATCACCAACCTCGAACTCCAGAGGTCATCTCCTCTGATCATCATAAGAATTCTGTCGACACTACACTTTAATCATCCTCTTCCGAATCAGCTCTATCTGCACTTAAGTCTCCTGAACGAGATGAGGTCCCAGTTGAGATGCCTCTCCTGCCTCCAGCCAGCATAAGGGTGATCGACATGACCTACTGTACAAATCCATATATAGTGCCATCAGAATGGTCGCCTGGAAACTATTGTTGTAGGTGAAATCCACCAGACTAATATGATTCTCCCAAGAACCACCAATGTCTCGGATGCATGCTCGGAGCATATACTCATGCACCTAGATTGTGCGCTCAGACAGGCCATCAGTCTGGGGATGGTAAGTTGTACTCAAATGTACCTGTGTACCCAAGGCCGTCTGGAGTCTCTGCCAAAACCGAGAGGTAAAGTTCACATCTATGTTTGAAATAATAGAGTGTGGAAATCCATGCAGACGAACTATTTATTTGATGTAATGTAATCACAGATCATCGACACTGAAGGTCACCTTGATCGGAAAGAAGTGGGAAATATTTGTGAGCATGTCAGCGATGACCCAAACAGCATCGTTCCCCCGAGGCGATCTTGGAAACCCGGTCATGAAGTCCTTCACAAAATCGGTCCACTTACACATCAGAATGGGTAACTGCTGCAAAAGTCCCACGGGTGACTGATGCTCTGCTTTCACATGCTTACAAGTAGAACATCTCATGAAAAAACTAGCAACATCCTTCTTCATACCTGGCCACCAATATTGGAGATGATGGTCCTGATACATCTTGGTGATGCCAGGATGAACTTCCCAAACTGAGGAATGAAAATCCTGCATTGGCTCCTCGTGTATGTATTCTAGAACCCATACGCGTCCCCGGAAACACAAGATCTCATCCTCCCCCACTGTCCATCCAGGAAGAGGATCCTCTCCTGACACACTCACCTACAAAACTAAGCCTTCTGAGTCTGATAGTTGCCTCATCCATACCTGATCTAGTAGTGAAGAGGTAACAGCTACAGAAGATAGGAAGGTCTGTCGATGTCTGTCGTGCACCTCCAGATGCATCTCTGAGAACAGAGCCATAAGCTGCCACTCACTGGAAGCCTCCTAAAATACTTGATCCTGAGTTCTCCTGCTCAACGTATCATCCACTGTGTTTCCCTTACCTGATGTATAGGCGAGCATGAAGTCAAAATATTGTAGATATTCAACCCACATGCACTGCCTCAGATTCAGATCACGCTGAGTGAAGATATACATGAGACTCTTGTGGTCACTGAAGATCACAAAGTGCTCTCCCAGAAGATAGTGTCTCCAACAGTTCAAGGCGTGAACAATAGATGCTAACTCCAAATCCTGTGCTGGGTAGTTCCTCTGAAGTGGCCTCAACTGCCGAGACTCGTACACAACAACTCCATCCCCCTGCATAAGCACAGCTCCCAGCCCGATACCTGAAGAATCACAGTAAACAGTGTAGTTCTTTCCTGGATCCGACAAAACTAGTATCGGTGCTGACGTCAACCTCCTTTTCAGCTCCTAATAGGCTGGCTCACAAAAATCAGACCATAAGAACATCGCCCCTTTTTGGACAGACCTATCAAAGGTGCTGCAAGACGAGAAAACTCATGAATGAAGTGTCTATAGTATCCAGCCAGCCCTAGGAAACTCCATACCTCAAAGACATTCTTCGGCTGCTCCCAGGAAACTACAACTCTCACTTTCTCTGTGTCCACTAATACTCTTGCCTCTGAGATGACGTGACCCAAGAAGTGAATCTGATCTATCCAGAAGTGGCACTTCAAGAGTTTAGCATAAAGACAAAAGTCTCTCAGTGTACTCAGAACGATCTCAAGATGTGTGGAATGGTCGTGTCGAGTGTGAGAGTACACCAAGATATTATCCACGAAGACCACGATGAAAGAGTCCAAGTAAGGATGGAACACTCGGTTCACTAGTGCCATGAAAACTGCAGGTGCGTTCGTGAGACCGAACGACATGACTGTATACTCATATTGACCATACCTGCTCCTGACGGCTGTCAGAGGTATATCTGATGGTCTAACGGGTAACTGATGATAACCGGACCTCAAATCGATCTTCGAGATCACCCGGGCTACTCAAAGCTAATCAAAGAGGTCATCAATCCTTGGCAAGGGATATCGGTTCTTGACTGTAAACTGGTTCAGCTTCTGATAATCCACACAAAGCCAAAGGGTACAGTCTAACTTCATCGCAAACAGAACAGGAGAACCCCAAGGAGAAGTACTTGGTTGGATGAAACCCTTTGCCAAAAACTCCTCCAACTGCTTCTTGAGCTCCTGCAACTCAAGTGTAGCCATCCTATAGTGAGGAATGGATACCGGTGTTGCTCCTAGCACGAGCTCAATAGAAAAGTCTACCTCATGCTCCGGAAGAAAACCTAGAAAGTCCTCTGGAAAGACATCCCTAAAATTATCCACCACGGGAGTAAAGTCCTACTATGGAGTCCCCTAATCATCCGGATCACTACGGGAAAATGGGTATTTGCGACGGGTTATTTGCGACGGGAATAAATCCCGTCGCAAATAGTCCTGTTAAAAACTTATTTGCGACGGGAATATTTGCCCGTCGCAAATAAGTAGCCTTTTGTGACAGGATAGCTTTCCCCGTCGCAAAAGGACTGGCGCGCTTCGCGCGCCGAATCACGAGAAACCTAATTGCGACGGGGGAATATTCCCGTCGCAAATAACCGGCGGCGGTAAAAGGTATTTGCGACGGGAATATTCCCCCGTCGCAAATAGTGTTTCGGCAGGTGGTTATTTGCGACGGGACACGTCGCAAATAACTATTTCACCGTTGACCGTAATAAATGATGGCTAAGGTATTTGCGACGGGTACCGTCGCAAATAGTATTATTTGCGATGGGAATCCCGTCGCAAATGGACCCGTCGCAAATAATCTAACCTATAAATACCCCCATCCGTTTTTTTCAAATCACTCTCAAATTCCATCTTCTTCTTCTCTCAAAGTTTTATTTCTAATGTTCAGTTTTTGTCAAGTTTAATTTTTTTTTCGGAGTTGATATTAAAGTTTTGAAGAACGATCAGAGCAGATCAATTTTCAAGGTATTTATGTTCATTTTAATTTAATATTTATTTTTAATTTTTTATTAGTTGTAATTATTCTTAATTAGTTGTAATTTAATTATGTTTACATTGTTTTGTTACTTAATAAATTTAAATTATTAGTATTGTTCATAGTTAATGGTAATTAGGAATAATTAGTAATAATTTTTAATAATTATGATTAAATATTAATAATTAGTAATAAATATTAATAAATAGGAATAATAACATTATTAAATTATTAGTATATTTTATTATTAATATTAAAATAATATAATTTTTTATATATATACAATTCTCTTTTCATCTGTGTGTTTGCTCTCTCCACATGTATTATTTGTATGTGGAGAGAGAAAACACACAGATGAAAGGAGAATTGTATATAAATTATAAAATTATATTATTTTAATATTAATAATAAAATATACTAATAATGTTGTTATTCGTAATTATTGGTAATTATTCCTAATTATTGGTAATTATTCATTTAATTACTACTAATTAGGAACAATTACCAATAATTATCAATAATTAGGAATAATTACCAATAATTAGTAATAATTACCAATAATTAGTAATAATTGCCAATAATTAGTTATAATTGCCAATAATTAGTAATAATTACCTATAATTAGAAATACTTACCAATAATTAGTAATAATTACAAATAATAAGTAATAATTATTAATAATTATTAATAATTAGTAATAATTACTAATAATTACCACTGATTAGTAATAATTAGGAATAATTACCAATAATTACCAATAATTACCAATAATTACCAATAATTAGTAATAATTAGTAATAATTACTAATAATTAGGAATAATTAGGAATAATTAGGAATAATAAGGAATAATTAGGAATAATTATGAATAATTAGGAATAATTAGTAATAATTAGGAATAATTACCTAAAATTACCAATAATTACCAATAATTAGTAATAATTACCAATAATAAGTAATAATTATTAATAATTATTAATAATTAGTAATAATTACTAATAATTACCACTAATTAGTAATAATTAGAAATAATTACCAATAATTACCAATAATTACCAATAATTACCCATAATTAGTAATAATTAGTAATAATTAGTAATAATTAGTAATAATTAGGAATAATTAGGAATAATTAGGAATAATTAGGAATAATTATGAATAATTAGGAATAATTAGTAATAATTAGGAATAATTAGTAATAATTACCAATAATTACCAATAATTATTATTAATTACCAATAATTACTAATAATTAGTAATAATTAGTAATAATTAACAATAATTAGTAATAATTAGTAATAATTAGTAATAATTATCAATAATTAGTAATAATTAGTAATAATTAGTAATAATTCGTACTAATTACCAATAATTAGTAATAATTAACAATAATTAGGAATAATTACCAATAATTAACAATAATTACCAATAATTAGTAATAATTACCAATAATTAGTAATAATTCGTAATAATTAGTAATAATTAGTAATAATTCGTAATAATTAGTAATAATTCGTAATAATTCATAATAATTAACAATAATTAGTAATAATTACCAATAATTAGTAATAATTACCAATAATTAGTAATAATTCACAATAATTAGTAATAATTCATAATAATTAGTAATAATTCGTAATAATTCGTAATAATTAGTAATAATTAACAATAATTAACAATAATTAGTAATAATTACCAATAATTAGTAATAATTACCAATAATTACCAATAATTACCAATAATAAGTAAAAATTAACAATAATTAGTATTAATTAACAATAATTACCAATAATTGGTTATAATTAGTAATAATTGGTAATAATTAGTAATAATTGGTAATAATTAGTAATAATTGGTAATAATTATTAATAATTCATTGTAATTACCAATAATGAGTAATAATTACCAATAATTAGTAATAATTAGGAATAATTAGTAATAATTACCAAGTATTGGTAATAAGTACCAATAATTAGTAATAACTACCAATAATTTGTAATAACTACCAATAATTAGTAATAACTACCAATAATTAGTAATAATTATCATTAATTAATACTAATTAGTAATAATTACCAATAATTAGTACTAATTACCAATAATTAGTAATAATTAGTAATAATTACCTATAATTAGTAATAATTACCATTAATTAGTAATAATTACCATTAATTAGTAATAATTACCAATAATTAGTAATAATTAGTAATAATTAGTAATAATTACCAATAATTCGTAATAATTACCAATAATTAGTAATAATTACCAATAATTAGTAATAATTAACAATACTTAGTAATAATTAACAATAATTAGTAATAATTGACAATAATTAGTAATAATTACCAATACTTAGTAATAATTACCAATAATTACCAATAATTATCAATAATGACCAATAATTACCAATAATTACAAATAATTACAAATAATTACAAATAATTAGTAATAATTACCAATAATTAGTATTAATTAAAAATAATTACCAATAATTACCAATAATTGGTAATAATTCGTAATATTTATCAACAATTAGTAATAATTAGGAATAATTCGTAATAATTTCCAATAGTTGGTAATAATTAGTAATAATTAGTAATAATTAGTAATAATTACCAATAATTAGTAATAATTCGTAATAATTAGTAACAATTAATAATAATTACCAATTATTAGTAATAATTGTTAATAATTAGTAATAATTATCAATAATTACCAATAATTAGTATTAATTAGTAATAATTACCAATAATTACCAATAATTACCAATAATTAACAATAATTAGTAATAATTAGTAATAATTAGTAATAATTACCAATAATTAGTAATAATTAGTAATAATTAGTAATAATTACCAAAAATTAGTAATAATTAGTAATAATTAGTAATAATTACCAATAATTAGTAATAATTAGTAATAATTAGTAATAATTACCAATAATTAGTAATAATTAGTAATTATTAGTAATAATTACCAATAATTACCAATAATTAGTAATAATTAATAATAATTACAAATAATTAGTAATAATTACCAATAATTAGTAATAATTAGTAATAATTAGTAATAATTACCAATAATTACCAATAATACGTAATAATTAACAATAATTAGTAATAATTAACAATAATTACCAATAATTAGTAATAATTACCAATAATTAGTATTAATTACCAATAATTACCAATAATTGGTAATAATTAGTAATAATTACCAATAATTGGTAATAATTAGTAATAATAAGTAATAATTAGTAATAATTAGTAATAATTACCAATAATTAGTAATAATTAGTAATAATTAGTAATAATTAGTAATAGTTAATAATAATTACCAATAATTAGTAATAATTATCAATAATTAGTAATAATTATCAATAATTATCAATTATTAGTAATAATTAGTAATAATTACTAATAATTACCAATAATTACCAATAATTAGGAATAATTACAAATAATTACCAATAATTAGTAATAATTAGCAATAATTAGTATTAATTAGTTATAATTCGTAATAATTACCAATAATTACCAATAATTAGTAATAATTAACAATAATTAGGAATAATTAGTAATAATTAGTAATAATTGCCAATAATTAGTAATAATTATCAATAATTAGTAATAATTGCCAATAATTAGTAATAATTACCAATGATTACCAATAATTCATAATAATTAACAATAATTAGAATTAATTAAAAATAATTAGTTTTAATTAGTGATAATTAATAATAATTACCAATAATTAGTAATAATTACCAATACTTACCAATAATTACCAATACTTACCAATAATTACAAATAATTAGTAATAATTATCAATAATTAGTATTAATTACCAATAATATTAGTACTATGAAAATAATAAAAAAATTATATAATATTAAATTTTTCAATATTTGTAACATGTTTTGCTTTATTCTCAACATATTTAATCATTAAAGGGTCAATTTTTAGGTCTATCTCAATAAAAAGTTTGCGTCAGTCGTGTATGATCTAAACTCTATAATTATCCTAGCTTTAGTGTTTTTTCTAACAAATTATTCAAAATCAGTAATGCTTTTATATTTTATAGAGAAATATGGAACAACGAGGTCGTCAACAATCATTTTTTCTAAACTCTATATTCTCACCTAAGTAACACTTCACGGCGTCTTCACCATACACCCAACATGTACCACTTATGTTTCCTCCTAATATGTTGTGTGTCATAAGGCAGGATTCATGGTCCCTACAACATGGCTTGATTATGAAAAAAATTCCTTGTACTAGAAAGATTTCGTCGACCAGTGCCATTAGTCACACGACTAGATACATGGTCTCTACCAAACTACGTGTACTCCTAGTACCCAGTGTGTTCCACCAAACCAAACCCAACCCCATGTCCCTGCTCACAAAGTCAGTCAATCAATTTATATACTATACGACCTATACATATAGTACACAGCGTGTACTAAAGAATAGTTGTTTCCTCAGGAACAGAAGATTACATGGCATGTATTCATCAATACACTCCATGTATTATGTGTTTCTTTCATGATAGTAGCCCTCATAAACTACTATGGAAACCAAAAAAACATGGAAAGGTACATTAAAGTGATAAATTTGGATCCATGGGGGCATGTACATCCAGAAAATCAATGCTTGGAATCATATACATGTATATCACATGGTGTAACAGTGCCATCGAACACATGATCAACAATATTCGGATCCATGAGGGACTATAAAACCAAAGAGAACGAAGTTTGGTGTTCATTAAAAAGAAACCATACAATGTCTAATAAATTATCAAATAGAAGATATTATATCATGATATATATCAAAACAATATATATATAGCAACCATCTATCGAAACAACATGGAATCAGTAATTCACCCTAAATTCAATGATAATAATACATGGCATGTGATCTCTATCATGTGCCAATATGACTCATGAGAGTTCATACCCTCAAATCATTAGGATTGAAATAGAAAAAGATCCTCCATTATATGTTCTATAATAGCAAAAAATAGGTGCATCACCCAATGGGGAAATCAAATCAACTGTAACGGTTGAAAAATAAAGAAAAATTGCAATAATAGAGGTTTATTGGCTCCACCCTATTCACAGGTTAGCTACACCCAGGCACAAAATATTACAAACTACATATTCCATATTATCACAATATATAGGCCACTAATTGATATTGAAGAAGAAAATAATTCTTCTGATACCACATTATAAAATCCCGATTCTGGGTTCCACCAAAAGGTTCCCCATACCAACTTCGTCACATGGCCTCAAGAGCATTTTATCGAATGCTAGAGGCTTCCAACTAGCAGTGAGGGCCTTGGGTATGATTGTGAGAAAACTATTAACTCATTGGAAGATTAACATAGCAGAAAAAATAAGATAATAGTGGATTAAATATAAATACCATAAAATAAGAAAATTGTGGAATACTAAAAGTAAATTAATACTTGGAGGATATATATAAATGATTCATGTCACATATGTCTAGGATAAAATCCAAACAAGTCATAATTCTGGAAATACAGTACTAAACCAATGTACAATGAAAACAAATAAACTCCAGTAGCATCACAAGAATCATCATCATCCCATGCTCTCTAGCTCCACATCAATCATGTTCATGATGTAGAATTGTGCTTGCCCATATCTTTACCTATAACAATATAATTGGTCTGCGCCCAAAAGCATGACCCAAAGAGCGTGTGAGAAGAATCATAGTTAGAAACAACCCAATCATCTATGATTAAATTTCAGTGAATTTATATAGAAGGAAAAATTCAAACTATTGTACTAAACAATGAAGTACTCAAAAGAAAATAATAATACAGTTTCAAACTACATTCATTTACATTTCTTAATTATTAAACCAATAATGCACAAGATACCCTATGTTATTGTTATCATAGTATCACCCCTCTTTTTCAACTTATAAATTAAATCAATAATGATATAATCACCCTATACGATAGCTTTCATTGTCTAAAACCATTGGTGACATTCAAAAAAATAATCTCTGAGTAAAAAACTCACCATAAATTCCCCTTGTGATCTTTTAATGATAAACTATAGACTATATGAGGAAGCACTAAATGTCAATTCTCCTTGTGTTCTCATAATTTTATGCTATAGAAACTCTGAGGGATCACTCAGCGAAAATCCCACCTATGGTCTCACAACATGAAAAGTATAACAGACACTCTGGGGAAGCCCTCAATATCAATCCCTCCAATGGTACCACTGTACAAGGTTCTCACAGCACTGTGTAACATACTTGTGAAAAAATGATATTTAGTAGCCAAATTAAATCTCAACTAAAACATAGATAAACAACTACATTGCATATCCCAAGATTGTAATATAATATCAACTACATCCTAAAAATTCTAGGAATGTAAAAAAATACCCTAACAGGCAGTTCTAGAACCAATGGACAATATAAAAAAACATGGAATAAACATCCACAAGCAACATATTAAACCTATTCTATAATCAAAACCCTTAACTAATAAAACAAATAAAAGAATACTTCAACAGAGTTAAAATTCCGTGCCTGGAAAAACACTAAACTAGGGTATTCAACACATTTTTTCTAGATAATCAAAAGACAACTACAAGAAAGAAAAACTCAACCTACCTCGACGTTTATTGATAGATATAGTAGAATATTTTAATTTTATTCGACCTATAACATCTTATATCTATAAAAACGTCCAAATTGTTAGACCATGAATATATCATGAAATAGGAGATATCAGGTGGCGAGGTTATAGAGGAAAGAAGAACTCATGATGGATATCCCAATGCAATCTATAGTGTTTTATTCAAGGAACTAACAATGGATTGGGGGCTTGGAGAAGATTTGGAAATTTCTATCGGCCTAGGATGAGATGAGGCTAGAAGAAGGTGTTTCTTGTTATTAGATATGACCCCAGTCTAACTTAAAAAATAAAATGAAATGTACATGACACATTCATTTAATGTACACGATGTGTACTTGAATTAATATGATCTTAATTTACGCTGTCTCTATGTATCCCCACATAACAATGTACTTGTCGTTACACGAACTGTACACGGCTACCTGCGAAAACGAGGTACACAACGCGTACTCCTATGTAAACGTTGTGTACTCCTTAAATTACCAAAACTCTTCTATTTCTCCAAAAAACTAGAAAAAAAGATCAATACCTAAAAAAATATGTGGGTTATTACATATTTACATGTGTATATTTATCATCCATGATTATGTTTCATGATTCTTATTCAGAAATATTATTTCCATTATTCTACAATTTCATAAACTCAATTTTACCCATCGGTTAATTTTTATTAAATAGTATGCAATCAATGTTTTTTCAACTTCAATATGAGGTACTTTTGGACTTATCCAACTAATGTTTGAGAAGAATGTTTTCTTTTAACATGTATGTCATTAACTGATTTTTATGCTTTCATAAATCCTTATTTCCACGAAACAACCATTATAATATATCATGGTTTTTTTCAATAAATTATTTTCATCTAAAATATCACATTATATTATGAAAATAAAATTATCTCAAAAAATGGATATTTTCCTCAAGAATTAATATTAATTTACTATAATAATTATTTTCAATTGAAGATGTAATTATTTAATGGGTTTATGTTTCAATAATACTATATCAATATTTTATGGTTTAATTTCTTTATGATGAAGTTATGTTTATAAAATCAATTTTTTTTAGATGGATTATGTTATAATGAAATGATGTCTACCAAACCCATTTTACAAAATAGGTTTTGTTATGACGATTGATTTATGATTTCATGAAACATTTTATAATGATTTAATTATGAGATATGTGGGACCTATATCTCCATTAATGGCATTGGGAAATGATTTATATATCATAAGATAGATAAAAATAAAATAGCGAAATTATTACAATTTAGTAATATATTGTTGGATAGGGAAATGATCTCGATTCAGTAATACAGTGCTGGAATGGTATATAAACTCAGTTTAGTAACACATGGCTATAAAAATATTTGAAATTCTTTCAGTGAAGGATTTTATCAACTATGATTGAATGAGAAATTACTCGTCGATAGTATAGACATTATATTCTATGTTTATGTGTTTTCCACAAATACATGTTTAATACCACTATTATTTTGTAATTGACAGTGTTCCATTATGATTTTTGGCTTATGAAAATCCAGGATTTATTTATTGACTCAGGATTATGATATTTTTTATACATGGTATGCTTTTCAAAAGTTATGTTAATGTTTTTACAATATTATAATGATTTTTCATTTTATTTTTTCCATTTTTTTCTCCTATTTAATGTCAATGAACATCAAGCATGGGATGTTCGAGTTGGTATGAGGAGAATGATTAATCAACTTTTGAAAACTAGGATGAGAAAAATTTTGTGAGATCCCTAGAAAAATTAGTAAGTATATTTCTGGGGATTTGTTTGATTATTAGTCAATATATATATTATAATCCTTGAATTTTATTAATGGTCACGGTTAACATTATACTAACCCAATGATTTTAGAGATTGAAAATAATTACCCTTGATTATGATGTTTTCCATATATGATTTTCCCTCCCATACTATTCTTTATGGATTTTAGATAATGGCTAGAACCCAAATGAATAGTGTTTTCTATAAATGAAATGGAAAATGAAACGATTGTCCTCCGGAACAACCAAAGGTTATGGGAGCTGGAATGAAAATATTATCAATTTACTTCCACAAAATATTAATCATTCTGGACATCCAAATGAGAAAAAAATGTAAAAATATTCTTTTGAGTCCTTCATGAGACAAAATACACCATCATCTAGTGGGTCTTATGATCCAATATTAGTGCATAATGGATCAGTATAATTTAAAATTTATTTTTCTATCCTTAACTATTATGAACATGAAAAATGATATTTTGGTTATTGATCATTTATAAATAGATGAAGACTAGTGGTGTAATCTAATCAATAATACAATAAAATAAGATGAAATTGAATCAATAAAATGAGATAACTTAATGAACATGTCTTTAAATAATTACATTCCTATTATTCTTCATAAAATGTTAAAAATGAGTTCAATAGGATTAAGAAAAAAGGATGATGAATCTATTAGTACATATTTGGAATATTTTAAATGTTATTCATGGTATGCTTCAGGATTTATCATCTGAACTGAATGTATGGTTGATCAATTATTAAAAGGATTAATACCAATTCTTTGAATGGAGATAGCCATTATATACTGTAGTAGCTATGAAGAGATTGCATTTTTTTCAATAAACATAGAAATGGGAGTTGGAATTACATACCAATCTCATTGATTTATTAATAAATGGAATATGGAGTTCATGGGAAACTAAAAAAACCATAGTGAAAACATGTTGAGTGATTCCTTATACTCGAAGTGTGGAAAGAAACATCATATAGATTTTCATAAGGGGACTAGTAAAATTTTTAAGAGTGTAAAATTAGTTCAGTGGGTTTTTTAGTATCGGAGTAATGGGAATATGATATTTAATGACGTCAATAGATAAAAGGATACCCATAATTTTACATCATAAATTAATGATACATGTGCAATGAATAGAGGTATTATGATAACCAATGTGATAATCGAAGGATTATCATTAATAATAGATGTTTGTATCATATTAATTCTAATTATAAAGTAAAATCTCGTGTGATCACTATTAGGAATTTGAGTGTGATAATGAAGTGCAAGAATGAATAGGTTTTTATCTAATTTGGATCTAGATTAATGTTATTGAATCAACATTATGGTATTATGGAATAATAAAATATCTATGTATTGGTCCATTGTGGTTCTTAAATATGTATTATCATTATATAATGAGTGGTATAGGAAACCATTAATTATGATTCATATATTTGAATAAAAACATAAAGGGAAGGATAACCAGTAATATATGCATAATGCTGGGATATGAAGAAGAAGATATTTAGGATAATATTAATGACTTCGAGACTGATATGATGAAAAATTTATTGATGATATCACTTATTGAGTATATTGATTTATTTGGTATTTAAGGTATATGTGATGAGTTATTTTTTGAAATAATCCACGTTTTCACTATGGTTATACAATAATTAATCTTATTATCATGTTTTATTTAAATACATAATTAATTAATTCACATATTTGGAATGATTCCTTTATGATATAACTTTTGATATATTGGTGATAGTTGATAAGTTGGGTTAGTGAACCTCTTTCTAAAGCTTTGGGATTTATTTTTTCATATGTATTGTATGGTTATCAATTTATGTATTGTTTAAGTTAAACATCAGATGATATTTGTAAGTATTATCACACTATAGGTATATAATGAAAAGTATGATAACTTATTTTAACCTTGTTGTTTTGATATAGTCTTATTGAATGATATGTCACACTATTTATGACTAACATGATCTATTAACTCATATTAAATGAAAATTTCACCTTTATTACTTTGAATAAGTTACGATGGGAAAATTGATCGATGCATAATGAAATGATGATGTTATACTTAATCATGTATGTATTTCATCTCATTCTACAACTCTATTGAAAGGATCTTGAAACCAAAAATGTTATCCCAGTACATTCGTTACTAATGGAATGGATACTCATGTAGGTCATCATAGAATTATATCTATTTATTATTAACATTATTATAACAATTTTCTCAATCACTCCACATCAGTACATCATGGTTCAGTTTTCATATATATCAATGTTTTCACATTACTAAAAGTCTCTTCTATGTGAATCCCAAAGATGAGTTATATTTTTTTCTATTATTTCTGTAACATTTAATTTAAAAAACATATTTAGTATTCATTTTTATGATTTGTAATTCAATGAAATAAACATTCAATTATTATTAAACATATAACTAATAATAATTTTGATGGTGGAATTCATTATAAGGGGGTACAATTTAACACCCCAATATTATTATGACATGAATTATTTTTCATTTATTTTGAAATATTTTTCTTGTACCCAACATCAGTATAATATGTCACAACACAAAATACTAACTTAATTTTTAGTATACTAAACTCTATTCCTATATTGTGTTATACATAAGTTTTTGTTCTTTTGATAGAATTAAATGCATTCATTCAATGTTAATGTAACGTCCCGGTTCCGTAAGCCACCCAGAGGCGCCCCGTGCCTGGTTGGTCACATGGCCTCAAGCGCATTTCCCTAAACACCAAAGGCTGATGACTAGCAGTGAGGGAATTGGGTGTGATAGTGGAGAAACTATGCCCTCATTGGCAGAGTACACAGTGGAAGAAAAACAAATGGATAACAGCATAAACCATAACCAACCATACAAGAGTAAATAGCAGAAGACTGATAAATATACAACTGGAGCAGTATATATATAAATGATGCATGATATATATATGTCTAGGAAAACAGCCAAACAGGTCACAATGCTGAATACAGAACTAAACCCAAGTACAAAAGAAAAACAGATGGGAAACACCTCAGCATCGCAAGCCTCGACAAGGTCCCATTCTCTCCAACTCTAGTTCAATCAAGTACCTGAAGTAGAAGGGCGCTTTCCCTTATCTATACATACAACAAGATAATCTATTTGGTCCCAAAAGCATAACCCAAACAGTTTGTGAGACAAAGTCCCAATAGGAAACCACCCAATGATATGTGCCTAATAGTCAGTGAATATATGGTAGGTAATGTACAGTAAGTAGTAAACAGTAAGCAATAAACAGTATAATACTCAGTAGTAACAATCCACATTTTCTAGTATATAATCTACAACAAGGAACAACCACTCAAGCAAGAAAAACAAAAAGGTAACATGTGGTTAGTTCTCAATGTATAACCCTTAAGGTTCAACCTACAAGTACTAGCAATCCTCTGGGAAGCACACACAATCTCACCCCTATAGTTCAGCTATGAATAAACTCTCTGAGGAAGAACTCACCGTCAATTCCCTCTATAGTCTCGTATCGTATTAAAGGCTCTCTGGGGAATCACTCAACATAAATTCCCCCTATGGACCGCATCGAGGATCTACAGACTCTCTGATAAAGCACTAAACATTAATTCCCCCTACAGTCTTGCATCGTAATTAAAGACACTCTAGAGAAGCCCTTATGTCCATTCTTCCTATGGTCTATTACACTAGGTTCTCATATCCCGGTGTAAAACAATAATGAATAGCGCGCGTATCGGCCCTAGTAAACCTCAAGAACTACTTGGCTATCATTCTAAGGCATAACATCAATACAGTAAAATAGTTCCAGTATCCTAAAACTGGGCATGGAAATTGGAAAATTGCTAATCAAGCAGAAAAATCATGGAAAACATCTGGAGTATAGTAAAAACTACTCTATCCACAAGAAATTACCTCTACTCAAGAAATCAAGAAAATCAGGCAAACAACAGGGAAAACAGGAAACACGTAATACCCCGTTCAAGGGAATTGGTAGAAATTTTACATAATATTCACAGACATCCAATGGAAAGGCACAAACCACCTACCTCGATGTTGGGAGAATGATATACGTGAACCACGATGTTTGATTCTACTTAGAACGTCGAGGATTTGAGAAAATGTCAAAAATGCTCATCCAGCGATATCTTGAGAAAGAGAAGGAAATGGAAAACAACGCTCTAGGATAAGGAAGAACTCACCGCTGAGGTTCCAATGAAATTTACGGTGGCTGAAATGGAGATCAAACAGAGGCATGAGGGCTCGTTGAAGATCGGCGGTCGTACGGAACGCTCTCAGTCGAACAAGACCTAAAAGACGTGTGTTTTGTTCATCAGGAAGGACCCTGGTCTGTTTAATGAAAAAAAAAGAAAATACTCAACGTGTACTTTTGAGTTACACAGCGTGTACTCTGTTTTTCCGTACTCCGCTTTAAGTGGCCTCCACATCACCCCTACACACTGTGTGTGCAGCATGGACATGGTCAACACACGACCTATCGCAGAAAGGGAGTACACGGCGTGTACTCATAACGTACATGGTTTGTAATTCAAAATTTTCAAGAAACTACTTTTTTCTCAAAAACTCCAGAAAAAGGAAAAAAATACCTTAAAAGAAGACCCGGGTTCTTACAAACTTCCCCCCTTAAATAAATTCGTCCTCAAATTTACCTAATGAGACGAAGAAGAAGAATCCCCGAACAGCTCTGGCCACCGCGATCGTATATCGGCCTCCCTTTCCCAGGTCTCATCATGTACTCACCCGTGCTACCATAGAACCCATACTAGAAGAATAGACCACCCCTAGAGAACCTTCATACTATGATCGACAATCCAGATAGGATTCTCCTCAAACGATGCATCCGCTTCGAGTTCAACCTCCTTGGGCTGAAAGACATGAGATGGGTCAGAAAAGTAACGTCGGAGCTGAGAGACGTGGAAGATGTCGTGCATGGCCCGATACCTCTAAAGTAACTGCAATCGATAGGAAACCGGCCCAACTCTCTCTAATACCTCAAATGGCATGACATATCACGGTGAATGCTTACCCTATCTCTGAATCCTCTTATGTCCCAAACTCGGTGTGACACGAAGGAAAACCTGATCCCCGACCTCGAACTCTAGAGGTTGTCTCCACTGATCAGCATAAGACTTTTGTCGAGACTGTGTTGTAGCCATCCTCTTCTGAATCAACTCTATCGATTCTGAGGTCTCCTGAACAAGACGAGGTCCCAATAAAGTTTCCTATCCTACCTCCAGCAAGCATAAATGTGGTTGGCATGGCCTACTGTACAAAGCATCATAAGGTGCTATCTGAATAGTCACCTAAAAACTATTTTCGTAGGTGAACTTCACAAGAGGGATATACTTCTCCCATGAACCGCCAACGTCCAGAATGAAAAATCGGAGCATATCCTCAAGCACCTAGATCGTACGCTCAGACTGGCCATCTGTTTGGGGGTAGTAAGTTGTATTCAAAAGTACATGTGTACCCAAAGCCTTCTGAAGCCCCTGCCAAAACCGATAAGTAAATCACACATCCCTGTCTGAAACAATGGAGTGTGGAACTCCATACATATATACAATCTCTCGGATGTACAATCGTCCTAGATCATCAACACTGATGGTCTCTTTAATTAGTGAGAAGTGAGCAACCTTCATATGCCTGTCGACGACAACCCAAACAACATCGTTCCCTTGAGGTGATCTCGGAAATCCGGTCATGAATTCCATCGCGACATCGTTCCACATCCACTCTATAATGGGTAACTATTGTAAGAGCCATGTTGGTTACTGATGCTATGCCTCCACCTGCTGACAAGTAGAACACCTCAAAACGAAACCAACAACATCCCTCTCCATACCTGGCCACTATTACGGGAGATGAAGATCCCGATACATCTTGATGACACCAGGATGAACTGCCCAAACTGAGCAATGAAAATCCCACATCATCTCCTCTCGTATGTCTGCTGGCACACATACTCATCCGTGGAAAAGTAATATCTCATCCTCACCCACTGTCCAACTAGGAAGAGGGTCCTCTCCTGAAACACTCTCCAGCGGGACTAAGCCTCCTGAGTCCGATATCTGCCACATTTGTACTCAATCAAGAAGTGTAGAGGTAACATCTACAGAAGATAGGAATGTATGTCTCTGTCTGTCGTGCACCTCCAGATGCATCTTAGAGAACAGATCAATAAGCTGCAACTCACTGCTGGCCTCCTGAATTGCCTGAATCTGAGTTCTCATGCTCAACGCATCTTCCACTATGTTGCCCTTTCCCAGCGTATAGGCAAGATCGAAATCAAAAGACTGAAGATACTTGACCCACCCACGCTGTCTTAGATTCAGATCTCGCTGAGTGAATATGTACTTGAGACTCTTTTGGTCAGTGAAAACCACAAAGTGATCTCCCATTAGGTAATGTCTCCAATAGTGCAAGGCATGAACAATAGCTGACAACTCTAGATTGTGCATCGGGTAGTTCCTCTCATGTGGCCTCAACTGCCGAGACCCGTACACAATGACTCCATCTCCCTGCATATGCACAGCACCAAGCTCGATACCTGAAGCATCACAATAAACAATATAGCTCTTTCCTAGCTCTGGAAAGACTAGTATCATTGTTGACGTCAACCATCCTTTCATCTCCTAAAAGGCTGACTCACAAGAATCTGACCATAAGAACTTTACCACCTTCTTGGTCAGACCTATCAAAGGTGCTGCTAGGCGTGAAAAGTTTTGAATGATGCTTCTGTAGTATCCATCCAACCCTAGGAAACATTATACCTCAAAAAATTTCTTTAGTTGCTCCTAGGAAAATACATCTCTCACTTTCTCTAGGTCTGCAGATACTCCTGCATATGAGATGACATGAACCAAGAAGTGAATCTGATCCATCCAAAAGTGGCACTTCGAGTGTTTAGCATAAAGTCGATGTTATCTCATTGTACTCAGAACGATCTCACTATGGGTAGCATGGTTTTGTCGAGTGTGACTGTACACCAAGATATCATCCACGAAGGCCATGAAGAAGGAATCCAAATAAAGATAGAACACTCGGTTCATCAGTGCCATGAAAACCTCTGGCACATTCATGAGACCGAACGGCATAACCGTAAACTTGTAGAGACCATACCTGCTCCTCAATACTATCAGTGGTATATCTGATGGTATGACAAGAAATTGTCGATAACTGGACCGCAGATCGATCTTTGAGAACACTCGGGCTCCTCCAAGCTGATCAAAGAGTTTATCAATCCTCGGCAAGGGATATCGGTTCTTGACCCTCACCTGGTTCAGCTTCCAATAATCCACACAGAGCCTAAGGGTACCATCTTCCTTCTTCGCAAACAGGAAAGTCGAACCCCAAGGAGAAGTACTGGGTCGGATGAAACCCTTTTCATGCAACTCCTCCAACTGCTTCTTGAGCTCATGAATCTTAGGTGTAGCCATCCTATAGGGAGAAATGGACACTGGTGTCACTCCTGGCACGATATCAATAGAGAAGTCCACCTCACGCTCCAGAGGAAAACCTGAAAATTCCTATGGAAAGACATCCCTAATATGATCCACCACTAGAGGAAATTCCAACTTTCAAGTCCACTGGTCATCCAGATAATGACTAGAAATCAGGGCCATCACCCTTCCAAGCCCATGATGCTCGAGTCAAGTTCGACTCGCCTGAACATTCCATTCACCTCTATGAGGAAACAATTGACCATTTGGTGAATTGAAACTAAACCTGTGGCGATAATAGTCGATGACTGCCTGAAAGGGAACCAACCAGTAAATCCCAAGAATGACATCATATCATGTCATCTCTAGGACATAGGGATCCCATAAGAAACGATCCCATGCAACCTAGAGAGGTCACTCCCTACACTGATGTACACTAGATGTCCTTATTCCCAACGGTGTATCAAGTGTCAACATGTCGGCATGAAAAAAGATACAGAGCCAAAGGCTCTGCAGGTAAAATTAATCGTAGAAGATGCACCGAAACTCATCCCATGTCATAGTCCACTGGTGCCCTAACTATTAGATCACCTCCCACCACCTCTTGGCAGTGTCTCAGAGCATCACACCTTAGATCAGGATTATTAAAGATAGAGAACACAAGAGTACAAAACAGGAACATGAGAAAGAAACATTCAAGTTTCACAAAACAAAACTACACTATGTGTATAAAACTACACAGCGTGTCTTCCTAATCCAATTAATTGGGCGTGTACCCCTGCCCTACTAGTCATGTAACACCCAAAACTACATAGCATGTTGTCCCAACACATGGAGTGTACATGAACTCTATTCTCATGCATGTGTCTCCTTGCAGGGCTAACCCACACGGTATTCTTAATCTGGGACTACATGGAATGTTCCCTTTGGGCACGACGCGTAGTAGATAAGGTTTCAATGACCCATGTTGTTAGTTACACGGATGAGACTACACGGCGTGTTCTGAACAAACACGGTGTGTACTTGAAGATTTTACCGAACCGTGTTATTGGGGACACGGCCATGTACACATCTGACCCTTACACGACATGTTTCGAAAAAACACAGTGTGTATAGGAGGAGAAAACATCATCCCATGTTGTTCATGGCATGGCCATGTACTGAGGACAAGGATACACGATGTGTTCTTAAAAAACACAGTGTGTATGAAAAGAGCTTCCATGACTCGTGTGGTTAATTACACGACTGAGCACATGCTAAATACTATATGGCGTGTTTTTGGCGATTTCTCACAACCCTTGTATCTTCCCACATAGTCAGTGACACATTTCAAAACTAAAAGGCATGTATACTCAAAGTACACAGCATGAATTCTGGGTATTTCTGGGAAGAATCTATGAGACTACACCAAATCCCAGAAAACACTGAAAAACGAGCAAGGAGGTGCCAAATTACGAACTGTGAGGGCCCATACTCACCACGAATCAAATCTTGGCATTAAATACAGTCATATACAAGGGAAAACAGGTCAATGATTCACAAATTTCAAATTCAAGAGATCCCATAACACCTTAAAAATCAAATTTGGCATTCATTTAAGCAAAGTACAAAAAAAAACAATTTCTCTATCAAACAATAGAGATTATATCAAAAAATCTGTCACAATAGCATTCATAGTCTACACAAAGTATATCACAATAAAATGCAATTGATAATGCGCCCTAGATGGCAAGGCAAGAATGCATGGCATGTGATTTCTAACAACTGCCTATATGATGCATGAGATGGCATACCCTCATCTCATCGGGTTGCAGAAGAAATAGAACCAAAATATCATCAAAAATAACATCACAAGGCATGTTGATCACTCTAGGTGAAATCAGATCAACTGTAACATAGAAAAACCAGAAAACTATAATAAGAGAGGTTGATTGGATTTTCTCTATACACAGGTTAGCTACTCTCGAGCACATATTATTAACATGTACTGAATCCATCCTATCACTGGCTAAAGGCTCCAAACATTAAACCAAGATAAAAGAAACCCTTTGATATAACATTGTAACATCCTGGTTCCAGAAGCCACCCAGAGGAACCCCATACCCGGTTGGTCACACGGCCTCAAGCGCATTTCCCCAAATGCCAGAGGCTGCCGACAAGCAGCAAGGGCCTTGGGTGTGATAGTGGGGAAACTATGCCCTCATTGGCAGAGTACACAGCAGAAGAAAAACAAATAGACAATAGCAGAAACCATAACCAACCATACAAGTGTAAACAACGGAATATTGATAAGAAACTGGAGAATAATATATATAAATGATGCATCATACATATATTTCTAGGAAAATAGCCAAAAAAGTCACAATACTGAATACAGTACTAAACCCAAGTACAAATGAAAAACAGATGATCAACTCCTCAGTATCGCAAGCCTCAGCTTGGTCCCATGCTCTCCTACTCCAGTGCAATCAAGAACCTTAAGTAGAACGGTTCTTGCGCTTATCTATTCCTGCAATAAGAAAATCTGTTTGGGCCAAAAAACATAACCCAAACAGAGTGTGAGACAAAGTCCTAATAGGCATCCACCCAATGATCTGTGCCTTATAGTCAGTGAATATACTGCAGGTAAAGTATAGTAAGCAGTAAATAGTAAGCAATAAACAAGAAAATACACAGCAGTAACAATCCACTGTTTCTAGCATATAATCTATAATAAGGAACTACCACTCATGCAATTAAAAAAAAGGTAACATATGGGTAGTTCTCATAGTCTAACCCAAAAGGATTAACATACAAGTACTAGAAACCCTCTGGGAGGCACACACAGTCTCACCCCTCTAGTTCAGCTAAGAATAGACTCTCTGAGGAAGAACTCACGGTCAATTCACCCTATAGACTCATATCTTACTAAAGGCTATCTGGGAAAGCACTCAACGTCAATTCCCCCTGTGGCCCGTGTCCTCTCTGAGGAAGCACTCAACATAAATTCCGCCTATGGTCTCACATTGTAATTAAAGACACTTTGGAGAAGCCATTATGTCCATTCTTCTTATTGTCCATTACACTAGGTTCTCACAGCCCTGTGTAAAACAAACATGCATAGCGCGTGTATCTTCCCATGTAAAGCTCAAGAACTACTTGGATTTTATTCTAAGGCACAACGGCAATATAGAACAATAGTTCCACTATCCTACAACTAGGCATGGAAATTGGAAAAACAAGAAATACAAGCATGGAAGACATCTAGAGTACAGTAAGAAATACCCAATTCACAAGCAATTACCTCTAGTCAAGCAATCAAACAATTAAGGAAAACAAAATGGCAAAACAGGAAACATGCAATACCCCGTTCAAGGGAATTGGTGGAAATTTCACATAATATTCACAAACATCCTACAGAAAGGCACAAACCACCTACCTCGATGCTAGGAGAATGATATACATGAACCACGATGACTAATTCTCTTTAGAATTTCGAGGATCTAAGAAAACATCAAAAATTCTTAACCAATGATACCTTGAGAAAGAGGAGGAAATGGAAGAAAAAGGCTCTAGGAGAAGTAAGAACTCACCACCGTGGTTCCAAAAAAATGGACCATGGCTGAAATGGAGATCAGACAGAGGGACAGGGGCTCCTTGAAGATCTGTGGTCGTGCGGAATTATCTCAGTTGAACGAGGCCTAAAAGAAGTGATTTATATTCGTCAGGTGCGACCCCGGTCCGTTTAATGAAAAAAAAAGAAAATACACGACGTGTAATTCTGGAGTATATGGCCTGTACTCTGTTTTTCCATACTCTTATTTAAGGGGCCTCCACATCACCCATATATATCATGTGTGTATCCCGAA
The DNA here is from genome assembly GCA_963277665.1 of Viscum album. NCBI lineage: Eukaryota > Viridiplantae > Streptophyta > Magnoliopsida > Santalales > Viscaceae > Viscum > Viscum album. Next base: position 2,030,020,078 of record OY728135.1, read on the forward strand.
TACGGCCAGAACACGGCCTGGCGTGGCAATGGAGTACACTGCGTGTACTCATAATGTACATGGCATGTACTTCAAAATTTTCCAGAAACTCCTCTTTTCCTAAAAACTATAGAAAAAGGAAAAACATACCTGAAACGAGGATCCAGGTTCTTACAGTTAAAGAGAAGAACTAAATATTACTATGTCACCTTATAACCTAGACATTATAATAGTGACTATGAAAGAAATTATCTTAGTTATTAAAGTATTATTGACCGTTATATAAATTTATAATTAATTATAATGTCTGAAAAAAATATAATTGAAAATAAATCAGTTTTTACAGAAAAGAAAGTATATTTACAAATAACTATTTACACAAAAATATATAATTTTATACAATAATAAAATGATTATTATTGAATTTTATTCAAAAAATTTATATATAATATATTTAATATAATGATTAAAATTATTCTTCAATGTTTTATAAACAAGACATATAAAAAAATTCAGTTTTTTTTGTTAAATGATGTATTTTAAAAAATATGTTATTTTTCCTCTATTTGAGGGAACACCCATTTAAAATAAAGTTAATAACACATATTTATATTATATATGAAAATATAATTTTATAATCTAATTATGGTTATAAAAATATACTCTGGATGAATTTTTTATATTTTTTTGAAATGATGAATGTTCTGATGAAAAGTAAAAATATAAAAAATTTAATTGAAAACAAAATTTGTTTTGGAAATAATATATATGGTAATGTTATATTATATAATTATTTTAAAATATAAATATATTTTATTTTTAACATAAACTATAATATATGTAGTTGATTTTAATTATACATTGAATATTGATGCAAAAACATTCCCATCATTTTCATTGTTTTAACTTCAAAAACGTGTTTTCTCTTTTTGAAAATGATATTAATTTTAAATTAATTAATTAAATTTTACTGTTTTTAATATGGAAAATGGTCTCTATATTTGGAATCATAAGGCCCAAAATATGATAATATGATTCATTTAGTTTTGGGTATTATGAATTGTATCTTCTGTAATTTTTATTAATAAGTGAAAAGTGTATATCGAGTAATTAAGGGTAAATATAACTTAATAATGTTACCTCATCACTTTTTCTTATATCATTTTATGCATTTTTTTCATAAATAATTCTTGATTTGAAATCGTATCTTTTGTAAGCTGCTTGGATGAGAATATGACAATTAATATATTTTATATTATAGAAAAATAAATATATCTTAATCAAATTATAATAACTATATTATTTTTAATATAAGGTTTGATAGAAGATATGATTGAATATAAATTCTAATATTAAATATAAAATTTATTAATTTACATTGGAATTTTTTTATAAATTATTAGAAAATCAATAATGACCTTAAATTATTTTTTATTGATGATTAATAAATTATTCAATTGATGAAAAAACAATAAAATAATATTTACTAAAATTATAATAACTATTGAAATACAACAATACTTGACTAAGTCACATTGGTCAAGTATATCTCAAAAATAACCATCCAATGGAAAATTCATTGAACATTTGGATCCATATGATATGGATTTTAACAGAAATAATATTTAATTTATTTTGATGTTAATGTTGTCACATTCATCTTTTAGTACATATATAATTTTGTATTAGAATTTTTCCAAGGATATATTCAGCTAGAAGTATTCTTGTAAAATATATATTATTTATCCTTTTCATATCATTTTTTTTATTTTATGGAATAAATAAATATATTAAATAATTACATAAAACTCATATAGTAATTATTTTATTAATGGAAATACCAAAATAATGTTATTTAAAAAAATATAAAAAATACAATTTTAAATAATTAATATATAAACATATTTTAGTTGATTAACATGACCATGTAATGATACAAAAAAATATTTGGTTTGAGAATATCATCTTATCAAGATATTTGTTAAAATCCATAAATTTACTAGTGTCAATATTGGAACTATGGATTATTTATCATAACAATGTAATATTAAATTATTAAAAATAATAAAAACATTTATATATTGGAAAATTCTATAAATTAATCATCTATGGTATAATTCATGTCAAAAAATTAAAAAAAATTTGAGTTTAGTTTTGAAATATTTTTTACCTTAATTAAAAATTAAATAGAATAACTAAGTGTTAATTAAAATTATATAGATTAAATTGATAAAAAATTATCTAAAATCTATTGGTGGGTTACATAAATATATTATCTCATATCATAATATAAAACAGGACAAATTTTAGAATTTTTTATATGTTTTTAATTTATATTATTTTATCATTTTTGGTGATTCCAAATGTGCCTCTCACATCAATTACAAAAGGGAACATCCTCCCCCACTTATTAACATCACTTTTATCCATAAATATTGGTAATACCCTTCTTATTTAACTTATAATATATATATATAGGTGTTGGTCTTCTAAAAAGAGTGACACTATTTTTTTTAAGAGCCGATAAAGAGGGAGCACGTCGAAGAAGAGGTAATATCTTCTACCAATTTTTTCAGAAAATTATCTTCTTGTACAACCTCTTATTGAGTTGTCTCCATTATAATGTAACAACATTAGTATCACATAAATGTTGATATGTTATTATTAGTATGTATAAACCATATTTTATATTGTACTAATCTAAGCAGAAACAAAATCCCTAAAAGAGGGTATCAATTAATTACCATCTCTATAATGTAGTGTAATCCAATGTTCACCACCACCTTAATGGTATTGGTATAGTGATGGAAATGATAACTATATATGATTATTATTAAATATTTTTATTTTTGTACAATATTTATAACATAAATATCTTTACCATTCCATAATTAAGGTAATGATATCATCACTCATGTGTATGAACGACCAATCGTATCCACGATGAAATGTGATAAATTCTACATTATCATCATTAAATCATGATTATAGAATTATTAGAAATAATTATTATGTTATATATTATATTATTATTATACTGGAAATGAAAAATGTATATCTAAAGAAGTGGAACATGAACATATATGACAAAAATGCATATGAAATAAAAGAACATAATATCGAAAGGATCGATAATAATGTTATTAACAAAAGGATAATAATAAGATCACATATGTTATCAAAAAATTTAACATTATTCTGGAATTAGTTAATGACATTATTTAAACCCTTATACAATAGGGTACAAAATGTAAATAGTATCCCAAACCCATGGTAAGGGATATTTTCATAATCATATTACCTTCCAATATTTATGTATATATATCTATTTACTAAGGTATATTTATCATCCTAATACATGTATCTTAAATATGAATTCAAAATCTTCATTTTATTCTTCTTGAATTTTTTAATTTTAATTTTACCCATTAATGGATTTCAAATAAATAACAATAAATTAATGTTTTTTTCAAATTATATACATTTTTAGTTATCCGATAAAATTATGAGGAGAATTTTTTTTATCTAACATATAAAGGATGAATGGAATTTTATCCTTTCATAATTCCTTATTTACATTAATATTACATTAAAATGTTTCTTATTTTTTACAATAAAATAATTTCTTTTAAAATTTCATAAAATTTTATGAAAAGAAAACATTTTAGAAGTTGAAATTATATTTTATTCATGATAAATAGTGTTCTCTTCTATGAATATTATTTTAAATATATGATAGTATTATTTTATAAAGTAATGATTCAACTATAAGGTCTTTATTATTAATATTTTTTGATTTTTTTTTCATGGAATGATATTTTATGATTTACATTTGTTTTACATGGATTATATTATGATGAAATGATGTTATGAAACATATTTTATTAATTGGGTTCTGGTATGATGATTGATTTATGATTTTGTAGAATATGTAAGAATGATTTCACTATGAGATGGGTGGGACTTATATCTCCCTCCAATGCATTGGGTAATTATTTATATCTCATGATATAGATGGTACTACAATGATACATGATATTCGTATAGAAATAAATGGATGGAATGGGAAACAATCTCAGATTATTAATAATGTGCTTGAATGGTAAGAAAACACGGTTCAATAATTCCAAAATAGAACAAGGAATGAACTCAATTCAATAAAGAAATTTATCTACTCTGATTGTCTTTGGAATAATTCTTTGCTAATACAAAATAGATTTTCAACGATTATGTGTTTTTATCAGAATTCCTTGTTTTATACAAATGCTATTTACATATGGCTCGCTTCTTGATGTCGCAAATTCAAATGTACATGAATGATATTATCATCATTAAGTTAAAGATATATTAAAAAATGAAATTATTTATTATTATATAATATTTATAAATATTTATATTATATAATAAATAGTTAATTTATATCTCATATATTCATTAATTTAATCATAATTACATTCCCTACAATGTGCAATTGAACAGTAAATCACATCACATCATGAGGTGATTTTCCATCATTTACAAGAGAGACAATATAATATCTCTTAAATAATGTCAAAAAAATAATATATTTTGGACTTATATGCTAATGAGGTATATTCATGTAAAATGTGTAATATATTTAATTTATATCCATCATTATAACAAATCATTTACGGTGGTAACATGAAAATGAATAAATTCATTTCATGAGGGCGTAGACTATGCATATTTTGAAACAAATACATTTCATTAGGAGTAGGTTGTAAGTCATCCCCTTAACAAAAAATATCCCAATATAAGGTAGAATCATTGGTTAGTATATATTATTTTGTGATAAATAATTTAATTTACTATATGAATAAATAAAATTAAAACTGTCATCGAAGAGCCTTACATATTTTACTTGTATCCTCCTTAGGTTTCACAAAAGGCCTTCCATGAATGGAAATATTTAAAAAAATAAGGATTTTATGATTTTTTAATGATGTTTTTGAAGTGATTTTGTATGGTCTTAAAGGGGTGAAAAGGTTTTGAATGTTTCATATGGAAATGGTATGGGGCCCATTAATATGTGAATTGGGTGGTACAACTGTAATTTTTTGATGTTATTCAATCGTACTAATGGATTAATCATGAAAAATGCCACCAAAATGATCCATTATCTAGTCTTGGATAGATAAGGTCTGAATATCTCAATAAAATTCATGTTTTACAAAATGTTTGGTCAATATAAGCATTATATTCTTTGTTTAACTACACAGTAAATAATTTGATACCATAATAGTGGTAATTAGTTTTTACATTTTGAAAATAATTTATATTGAATTTTATGCCCACCATATTAGAAAATAATAATTTTGTTTATTTAAAATAATGAATCAATTTTTAAAAAATAATTTAACATAATTAAATTTTTTATCTTAATATTAATATAGCAAACGAGTTGTGAAAATATGTTTTTAAGGTAAAAATTTTCATTTGTTTCCCATTTTAATACCATAATTCAATATGAAAATGTATCAACTAACTTAAATTGGATTAATTGATATAAAAAATAAATTTTCTTTAATTAATAATATTAAAATTATAAATTACCATTATAACTTATCATAATGAATATTCACATTTAATATAAATTTTAGTATCATTTTCTATTAATCAAGAAATTATTTTTTTCCAAAAAATCACACAAATTAAAAATAAAATTATTTTTAAATAATTAATTCTAAATGTAATTTTAATCTTTATATTAATATTATATTATTTATTTTTGAATTATATTTCTATTATATGTGAAATTTATGAGAACTCGACCATTATAAAAATTCAATTTTCTTTATAAATTTTCATTTCACTTTAATTGATATTATTTAACTTCTTATCAATAACTAAATTTTTTCATAATTTATATAGTAATACTCATGCCAACAATTTTAATAGCCAATGAAAATTATTCCACCATATTACAGTTCATTTATACTTGGGGTTTTGTGTTCCATATGATATCAAAGGGCATAACTTTAAAGAAATATAATTAACGGGAAACGTAAGATCAATGATTCATGTCACATATGTTATCGAATAAAATTTTATAGTTCTATAATATTTTGGGGTAACATCTTGTAAAAAATTAGAGATGTTTATCAATAATCACAACCATAAACTTGATGGGAAAGTGAGTGTCAAAGAGAAAATATTCAAAATAATGAAATGTTTTTTATTTAAATTAAAAATTATATTTATTCCAATGAAATAAATTATAATATATATATATAAATATATATATATAATTGCATTTTTCTCATTATAAACCATAGTAAAACTTTTTAATGTTACTACCTAATTAAATATAAATGTCAATTATTTATAAAAAGTATTATTTTTCATTATTCATTTTTAAAATTATTTACTCAACATATTATAAAAAATTGACCATAATAAAATTTTGATATAATGATTTCCAAAATGAATTTTAATTTTAAATATAAATTTTATAAAATTGGAAAAAAAATCCAACTAGTTCATAAAATGTGATAAACTGCTTTTTAGGAAAATAATGTATTTATGATTAAAATTGATATATTCATACATATTATAAAAAAATAAGAATGATAACCCAATTTATTGAATAAATAAATTATAAATTTTATATGAATAATAGTTCACATGTTATTAATTTAATATATTGAGAATAAAATATGTTGCTTACATAAAAAAATTATGAAATTTTTTTCCATTACATAATGTATTTATTTTTATCATAATGTATTTATTTTTATTTATACCCACCAATACAAAAGTTATGTTTTATGTATATTGTTAAATATTAATATTTAATTTTTATGTTATGTTTCTCTTAAACATGGGATTGTATGTAATGCAAGAAACACTTAATGTAATGTGATATAAGAGATAAACCCGATTTTTTTATAATAAAGGAATATATTTGAGTTTATATAAATAAAATATTTAAATTATTAGATATAATTGAAAACACTAAATCATAAAATATTAGGGTGATAAATTTTTCATGTATCTTTCCTAATGAGGTGTATACATGATATTTAAAATTGTAAGAACATGGATATTCATTTCATGTATGTTTCTCTTTTTCCTGGAGTTTTTGAGAAAAAAAGGAGTTTCAGGGAATTTTTGAAGTACACGTCGCGTACAATATAAATACACGCCGTGTACTAGGTTACCACGGGTAGTCTTGTGCTTCCCTGGTAGCAGCCTTGCATAAGTCCATGTGTGATTTCTAGAGGCCTCCAAAAGCGGACTACAGAAACAGAAAGTACACACCGTGTACTCCAAAATTACATGATGTGTATTTTGTTATATTTCATTTAATGCACCAGGTATGCATCTGATTGACAGAACACACATCTTCAAGGTCTCGTTCATCCACGAGAGCCCGTATGGTCGACAATCTCTGACGAGCCCCCGAGCCTTCGTCCGTCCTCTGATTCGAACACTTTCGGTTGTGTTGGAATCGCATCAGGGAGTTATCTCTTTTCCTGGTACCTCGTTTCCTGATTCCTTTTCTTTACCATGTCATCGTGGGTTGAACATTTTATACATTTTCATAGATCTACAATGTCCCAAGGAGATTCAAGCTTTGAGTTTCACGTATAGCGATCTCCTAACCCAGATTTAGGTGGTTTGTGCCTTTCTGTTCGAAGTCTTTGAGTATTATGTTCAAATTTCTACAATACCCTTGTAAGAGGTATTGCGTGTTTACTGTTTTACCCGTGTAGTTTTCCAACCATTCTTGTATGCTTGAGTAAAGGGTAATTTGTATATGAATAGGGTTGATTGTTGTGATTTTTTTGTTTTGCCCTTGCATGTTCTGTTTACGACAGTTTGGTCCTGTTTAGCCTTTGGATGCCTTGCCAGTTTCCATTCCTGTTGAAGTTGGATAGAGAGTTGTATCCTGACATGCTTGATATGATTTATAGTATTTAGCCATGTAGATATTTAGGTTTACATTGGCCATATTACACTACTATGGTCATTGGTCTACACAGGGTCGTGATAACTTGGTGTAGAAGACGATAAGGGGAATTGATTGGGTGATCTTACTCAGAGAGTCTCTAAGCACTTAGGCTATAAGGGGGATTGACTGAGTGAGCATCCTTAGAGAGCCTAGAACCACATGGGGCTATAAGGGGAATTGACTGAGTGTGCTTCCTCAGAAAGACCTTGATTGCTTTAGACTGTAAGGGGATTGACCGAGTGAACTTCTTCAGAGATTCTTTGTTTGAATTGAACGACTTGGTCTATAAGGGGAATTATCTGAGTGAGATTACTCAAAGAGTCCTATAACATGGGTATATAAGAGGAATTGACATGTGTTCTTCCTCAAAGAGTCCTTGACTACCCTAAACTATACGGGGAATGGAATGTGTGATCTTCCTCAGATAGTCTTGCTTTACCTTTGACTATACGGGGATAGACTGTGAGTGCTTCCTCATAGAGTCTTATTATATTCATATGCAGATGTAGAGGAGTTATACTGAGTGTGTTGCCCAAGTGTTTTCTATAATTTTTAGGTAGGACTAGATGGGATGGAAATGATTACTTCCCATAGTGTTTTCTATTTGTGGTTTAGCTGTTTGCTTCATAGTGGATTTATTTGAAACTGTGGATTGTTTAATTCTTAGTAGATTCTTGTTTACTACTTTCTTTACTTTTACCTTCCATATACTCACTAACTGTTAGGCACAAATATTCAGGTGATTTCCTAATGGGATATAGTCTTATACCCTATTTGGGCCATGATTTTGGGCCCAAACAGATTCTATTGGTGCAGGTATACATAAGGGAAAGTTCCCTTCTACTTCAGGTACTTGATTTTCTGTGGAGTTGGAGATCATTGGACCAAGCATATGCTTGCGATGGTGAGGATCTATATATCTATTATTTTTTACTTTGGTTTAGTACTATTTTTTTCCATCATTGTGACTTATTTGGCTACTTTCCTAGACATATATATCATGCATCATTTATATATGTACTCATGTTGTTTTGTTATTCTAGTCTTCTGATGTTTACACTTTTATGGATGATTACTGCTTCTGTTATTTTATTCATTTGTTTACTTCCTCAGTGTACTCTTCCAATGAAGGCATAGTTTCTCCACTATCACACCCAAGGCCCTCGCTGCTAGTCGGAAACTTATGGAATTCGGGGAAATGTGCTTGATGCCATTTGACCAACCAGGTACGGGGCTCCTTTGGGTGGCTTCCGGAACCTGGAGGTTACAAAATGGTATCAGTGGCAGGTTTGTTTCTTCATGACATACTATTTGGAGTCTTATCCAGGGATGTGACGAAATAAGTACTTGGTAATAAATTGTTCTCGGGAGTAGCTAACCCGTGCATAGGGAAAATCCAATCTACCTCGATGATTTAAATTTTTCTAGTTTTTCAATTTTTACAGTTGATCTGATTTCACCTTGAGTGATTCACATGATTTTTTCTCTTGTTTTTGATATTTTTGAGGTTATATTTCTGTTTCAACCCGATAATATGAGGTTATGCCATCTCATGCATCATATAGGCACTTTCTTGAAATCACATATCATGCATTTTTGTCAGGCCATCTGGGATGCATTAGTGAGTTCAAGTTACTGTGATGGATGATGTGTAAAATATGCATGTTGTTGTGATAGTTTCTTCGATAGAAATACCTTTTGTTTGATAGGGTATTGTTTGAGTAATTTTTTTCTTGAATGAAATCCAAAAATTGGTTCCTGAGGAGTTATTGTCCATCATGGACAGGAATATGGTGGATGATTTCATTTTTTCCATGTTATAATGTGTATAAGATTCCAAACATTGATTTTCGGGGAGTATGGGCCCTCAAGGATCGGAATTTGGCACTTTCAATGTTCATTTCAGTGTTTTCTGGGTTCTAGAGTATTTTCTGAGGCTTATTGTCCGGAAAAACCCATAATACACAATGTGAAATGTTAAGTACACACCATGGGTATTTCTATTCAAAAAAGATTTTTTTTCATAGTTATAGGACATGTAATTGTGGTACATGCCGTGTAGTCTCTAACTGTGTCATATGCCACGTGGGTAGAGATAGGGGATGGGATAAGTCTGGTGGGAACATTCAGTGTACCCGTCGAACACACAGTGTAGTGTCGACCTTGAGCCCACCTTTGTCAATAAACACACATGTGGGCCGAGTTGTGTCTAAAACATGTTGTGGCCCTTATAAACACACCGTGTAGTCTAACATAGGTACCCATCCCTATAACAAACAACACGGGTTGGTGTCACCCTTTCTTGTACATGCCGTTTCCACCATGAACATGCCGTATAGTTTGACCCAGGTACCTAGTTGTGTCACAAACAACACTGGCTAGTGTTATCCTTTCTAATACATGCCGGTTCCATCTGGAACATGCCGTGCAGTGTGATCCATGTGTCAAGCCACGTCACTAACAACATGGGATATGTGAAGCTTTTCTAGTACATGACGTGTAGAAATTGTGCACACCATGTAGTCTTGCCTTTGGAGAGTCGTCTGGCTTAACCGTGTAGAAGGACATGAGCAAGGAAAGAGGATTTAGGTACACACCATGTGTTATGACAACACGTCATGTGTTTGGGGTGTTACATGACCAGTTTAGGTAGGAGTACAACCACATGTAAATGACATCAGGGAACATGTTGTGTTGGAAACGTACACGCCATGTTGTCATATTTTGTAAAACATGTATGTTTTCTTTCTTCTGTTCCCTTATTACACTCCTTGTTTCCAGTATTTGATAATCTTGATCTATGGTGTGCTCTTGACCTTGCAGAGTTATGCCACTGAGATGTCCCCCAGTTGTGCTCCAGTTGCTAGACAGTGATCAGACACCGGACATGGCCGATCAAGGACTACCTGCAAATCCTCCAGTTGTGCCAGCATTGGAAGCAGTTGTTGTACCTAACACAGGTGTCAATTCATAGTTCAGGGAGGAAATTTTTCGGATGATCCAGACTGTTTAGGGAGCTCCACCTCCTACCTCATTGATGACTGATTTCATGCAGGTCTTCTAGCTGCAGCACCCTCCCAATTTCTTAGGGGATGGAGGACCTCAGGCTACAGAGTCATGGATATAGGCCACACTTATGATTATCAAGCATCTGGATATACCTCTAGAGAAGAGGGTAAATCTCCCTACCTACATGCTCCAAGACTCCGACATGCGGTGGTGGGATGTGATCTCATAAGTAGGCCACCAGCAAAACATGTCTTGGGATTACTTTCGGCACATCTTCTACAATTACTTTAATCTGGAGACCATGAGGGCTATTGAGGATGAGAGTTCATGAGTCTGGAGTAGGGTAAACATACTAATATAGATTATTCCTCTCTCTCCACGGAGTTGCAGTGTTTCACGCCGATTCTAGGAGGTGATAAGTTGTTTCTTGCAGAGAAATTTGATAATGGTATGAGGCATGACATCAGGTCATAGGTCAACATCTTTAGGTTGACATCAATATCTTTTATCGTCTACTAGGTGATGATTATAGAGTTAAATCCGAGGGATTATGGAGATGTATGCCAGGGCGGTTCGTCATCTAGAGTTAGTGTCTCGCTAGTTGATAGAAGAAGTGCCTTAGGGAGGTTGCATGAGGAGATCAGAGTAGGCATGATGCATCTTACGGTATCCAGGTGGTGTGCTGCCAGTGTGGGAGAGGTAGGAATACGAGGCCACATTGCCCGAGAGACCCATTGGAGTGTCGCTCTTGTGGCAAGATGGGTCACCTTCAGCACTTTTCTCAGTTCTTCACACCAGCATATGGTGATAGAGGTTCTTCTATGGCTCTTTGATTAGGAGCAGTGCCACCAGTTTCTGACCAGTCTGGGAATTATAATTCTTTCTGCTGTTTTGGCCATGTTGGAGGTCTTGTCCATCGTACACATTCACCCGGTTTTCAGCAACATCTGGGTGGTTCAGCTCAGAGTTGATCGGCAGGGTCACAGGGTGGTGGCACGGGCTTGAAATTGGTAGTGGAGAGGACCTAGTAGGAGCAGGATCCTGGAACTTATACTGTTTGGGGTAAGATCTTAGTAGCCTCAGTTTTAGCTTCTTCTCTTTTTGATACAGGGTCTTCCCATAGCTCTACCTTTGTTGCTGTTGTGGAGAGCCTTGGCCTCTGCATCTTTTATTCTGCAGATATCTTGATGCTAGGAACACTGTTGGGGATTAGAACGGATAATGTACGATAGTGCATGGAGTTCCCAATAGAGGTCGGTGGATGTCACTTCTTATGGGACCTCCATGTCCTAGAGATTACAGGCTATGATGTCATTCTCAGAATAGACTAGATAGATCCATTCCAAGAAGTCATCGACTGTTATCACCGCAAGGTGAGTTTTATGTCACCAGAAGGTGAATCTATTCTTCATAGGGTTGAATGGGATTTCCAGGCAAGCAGAGCGGGTCTAGAGCACCATGGGTTGGGAGGATTTACAACCCATATTTCCATCCTTTATCTGGATGACCGGGGAATTTCACAGTTTGACTTTCTCTAGTCGTGGATTGTTTCAGAGATGTCTTTCTAAAGGACTGTTCATTTTTTCATCCGGAGCTTGAGGTAGAATTATCTATTGATCTTTTACCGGGATCAACACCGGTGTCTATTCCTTTATATTATAGAAACACCTGAGTTGCAGGAGCTCAAGAAGAAGTTCCAGGTGTAGCAGGCAAAGGGTTTCATCTGACCCAGTAATTCTCCTTTGGGTTCGACTATCCTGTTTGTGAATAAGGAAGATGGTACCTTCTGGCTTTGAGTGGACTATCGGATGCTGAACCAGTTGACGGTTCAGAACTGAAACCCCATGCCGAGAATCGACGATCTCTTTGATCATCTTCGAGGAGCCCAGGTATTATCGAAGATTGACTTGAGGTCTGGTTATCATATGTTGCACGTAAGACCATCAGACATACCTCTTATGGCCTTTAGGAGCAGGTATGGTTTATATGGCTATTTTGTTATGTAGATTGGTCTCATTAATGCGCTTTCAGTTTTCATGGAACTGATGAACCAAGTGTTCCATCCATACATTGATTATTTCGTGGAGGTCTTCATGGATGATATCTTGGTTTACTCTCACACTTGAATTGACTATGCTACCCATCTTGACATCGTATTGAGTACACTGAGAGGGCATCAGTTATATTCTAAGCTCTCAAAGTGCCACATTTGGATGGATCAGATTCACTTCTTGGGTCATGTAATTTCAGAAGTAGGAGTATCAGTAGACCTAGAGAAATTGAGAGTTATAGTTTCCTAGGAGCAGTCGAAGAACATCATTGAGGTGCAGAGTTTTCTAGGGCTCTTTGGATACTACATAAGTTTCATAGAAGAACATTTACGCTTAGCAGCACCACTAATAGGTCTGTCTAAGAAGGGTGCGATGTTCTTATGGTCAGATTCTTGTGAGTCATCCTTTCAAGAGCTGAAAGGGAGGATGACTTCAGCACTGATAACAGTCTTCCCAGAGCCGGGAATGAACTACACTTTTCACTTTGATGTATCAGGTATCGGGAAGGTAGCTGTGATTTTCATGGAGATGGAGTCATTGCATACGGGTCTCGGTAGTTGAGGCCACTTGAGAGGAATTACCCGACACACGATCTGGAGTAGGATGCTGTTGTTCATGCCTTATGTTGTTGGATAAATTATCTTTGGGGAGAGCACTTTGTGGTGTTCACCGAACACAAGAGTCTCAAGTACATCTTCACTCAGTAGGATCTGAATTTGAGATATCCCTGGTGGGTTGAGTACCTAAAGTCCATTGATATTGAGTTTGCCTATACGACTAGGAAAGGCAACAAAGTGACTGATGCATTGAGTTGGAGGACTCAAATACAGGCATTTTAAGATGTCAACAGTGTGTGGAAGGTTATAGATCTGTTCTCTAAAATGAATTTTGAGGTGAAAGATAGTCAGGGGATGATGTTAATTTCTTCTGAAGCTATTACCTCTACTCTTGATGATCGATTTTGAGTGAGGCATCTATGAGATTCTAAAGTCCAAGTCCTAAGGGAGAGTGTGTCAGGAGAGGACCCTATTCCTGGATAAACCATAAGCGAGGATGAGATATTACATTTCCTGGGGTGCGTGTGGGTGCCAATAGATATACACGAGGAGCTGATGCAGGGTTTTCATTCCTATGTTTGGGAAGTTCATCCTGGAATCACCATGATGTATCATGATCTAGACCATCAGTATTGGTTGATAGGTATAAAGAGGGAAATTGCACGTTTTTTGATGAGGTTTTCCACTTGTCATCGGGTGAAGGTAGAGTCTCAGTGACCAGAAGGGCTTTTACAACAGTTACCCATTCTCGAGTGGAAGTGGAATGACGTAGTGATGGATTTTGTGATCGGTTTTGCGAGGTCACCTTGAGGGAATGACACAGTTTGGATTTTCTTTGACATACTCATGAAGGTTTCTCACATATTTCCCATTATGGAGACCATAATTATTGATGATCTGGGATAGTTGTACATCTAAGAGATTGTACATCTATATGGAGTTCCACACTCCATTTTTTAAGGCGGGGATGCACGTTTTACTTCATGGGTCTGGCAGGGGCTTTAGAAGGCTATGGGTACACACGTAGTTTTGAGTACAGCTTACCATCCCCAGACAGATGGTCAGTCTGAGCATACGATTTAGGTTCTTGAAGACATGCTCGGAGCATTCATTCTGCACAATCCTGACAAAAGTCTTATGCAAATCAGCTAAGATGACCTCTGGAGTTTGAGGTCGGGGATCAAGTTTTCCTGTGTGTCACACCGAGGTTTGTACACCAGAGGATTAGGAGACAGGGTAAACTTTAACCAAGGTATGTTGAGCCATTTGAGGTTTTGGAGAGTGTTGGGCCTGTTTCCTATCGGTTGCAGTAACATCAGAGATAACAATCTATGCACGATGTATTATATGTTTCTCAACTTCGACATTACTTTTCAGACCCATCTCATTTCTTTTAAATCGAGCTATGCATGACTACTTCACCATTTCTAGAAATTTTTGAGGTATATGTCATGTAATTTATGAGTACATTCCATGTACTCGGTTACCATGGGTATTCGTGTGTTGGCCGTGTAGCGACCTTGCACATGGCCATGTGTGATGACCTGGAGGCCACCTAAAGAAGAGTATGGATAAATAAATCACACGCCAAGTACTCCAAAAGTATATGTCGTGTATTTTTTTATCATTAAATGCACCAGGGTCTCTTCTAATAGATAGAACACAAATCATCTAGGTCTCGTTCATCCATGAAATCCTGTATGGCCACACATCTCGGACGATCCCTAGAGCATCCATCTGTCCTTCGATTCGAACATCGTCGTTTTCATTGGAATCACATCAGTGAGTTATATCTTGTTATAGAACCTCATTTCATGATTCATATTCTTTTCCAAGTTATCTTTCATTGTACTTTTTTACGTTTTCTTAGATCTAAAACGTTCCAAGGAGATTCAAGCTTCAAGGTTCATGTATAGAGATCTCATAACCCCAATGCAGGTTGTTTGTGCCCTTTTTTCGATGTCTTTGAGTGTTATGTGAAAATTCCACAAATACCCTTGAATGGGGTATTGCGTGTTTACTGTTTTACCCAAGATGTTTTCCTACCATGCTTGTATTCATGAGTAGAGGATAATTTGTATATTAATAGTCATGATTGTTTTTCTTTGGATGTTTTTCCCTTATATGATCTGTTTACAACATTTTGGTCTTGTTTAGACTTTGGTTGCGTTGCTAGTTTCCATGCATGTTGCAGTAGGATGGAGAGTTGTATCCTAACATGCTTGATATGTTGTATACTATTTAGCCATGTAGCTCAGTAGGTTATCTTTGGCCATTTTACACTACTATTCTCATTGACCTACACAGGGCCATGAGAACCTGGTGTAGTAAACTATAAGGGGAATTTACCGGGTGAGCTTCCTCAGAGAGTCTTTGAGCACATAGGCTATAAGGGGGATTGACCAAGTGAGCATCCCCAAAGTGGCTAGAACCACATGAGTAAATAAGGGAAATTGACTAGGTATGCTTCCTCAGAGAGTCCTTGACTACTTTAGACAATAAGGGGACTGACCACGTGAACTTCCTCAAAGAGTCTTTGTTTGAATTGAATGTCCCAGGTTATAAGGAGAATTTAACAAGTGAGCTACCTCAAAGAGTCCTTGATCATTGAGATATAAGAGGAATTGATGTGTGAGATTACTTATAGAGTCCTTGATTACCCTATACTATACGGGGAATGGACTGTGTGAGATTACTCCGAGAGTCTTTCTTTACCTTTGACTATAAGGCGATAGACTGTGAGTTCTTCCTTAGCGAGCCTTATTATATTCATATGCAGAACCAGAGTGGTTAGACCAAGTGTTCTGCACATATGGTTTCTAGTAATTTTTATGTAGGATCAGAGGGGATGGCTGTGAGTACTTCCCAGAGGGTTACCTGTTTGTGGTTTAGCTGTTTTATTCACAGTTGCTTGATTTGAAACTGTGGATTGTTTACTACTTAGTACTTTCCTGTTTACTACTTTCTATACTTTTACCTGGCATATACTCACTGAATGTTAGGTACAGATCTTCGGTTGGTTTCCTACTAATATTTAATCTCACACACTATTCGGGCAATGCTTTTGGGCCCAAACAGATTATATTATTGCAGGCATAGATAAAATAAAGCACCCTTCTACTTAAGGTACATGACTAACTATGGATCTGGAGATCATGGGACTAAGAATATGTTTGTGATGCTGAGGAGCTGTTTATCTTTTATTTTGTTATTTGGTTTAGTACTATTTTTATTCTATCATTATGAATTGTCTCTCAACATTCCTAGACATTTGTATAATGTATCATTTATATATGTGCTCCAGTTGTTTTATTATTACAGTCTTCCATTGTTTACACTTGTATGGATGATTACTGCTTCTTCTATTGTATGCATTTTTTTAATTTTGTTGTGTACTCTTCCAATGTGGGCATAGATTATCCACTTTCACACCCAAGGCCCTTGCTGCTAGTCGACATCCTCTATCATTCGGGGAAATGCGCTTAAGGCCATGCGACCAACTGGGTACAGGGGCGCCTTTAGGTGGTTTATGGAACATGGATTTTAAAAATTGGTATCAGTGGTAGGTTCTTTTCTTCTTGAATTACTATTTGGAGCCTAATCCAGGGATATGATAGAATAGGTACTCGGTAATAAACTGTGTCCGGGAGTAGCTAACCCATGTACATGGAATATCCAATCTACCTCGTTAATTATAATTTTTCTGGTTTTTCAATTTTTACAGTTGATCTGATTTCACCTCGAGTGATTCACATGATTTTTGTTGTTGTTGTTGATATTTTTTAGGTTCTATTTCTGTTGCAACCCGATGAGATGAGGGTATTCCATCTCATGCATAATATAAGCTCTTACTAGAAATCACATGTCATCTATTTCTGTCATTCCATCTAGGATGAAATAGTCATTGAATGTAGTTGTGATAGATGACATGTAAAATATGCATGTTGTTGTGATAGTTTCCTTGATAAAAATACCTGATGTTTGATAGGGTATTGTTTTGTAGAGATTTTCTTGAACGAATGCCAAACATTGGTTCTTGAGGTGTTATTGTCCCTCATGTTCCGGAATTTGGTGGATCATTGCATTGTTTTCCATTTTATAATGTGTATAAGATTCCAAAAATTGTTTCGCGGTGAGTATGGGCCCTCACAGATTATAATTTGGCACTTAAATTGTTTGTTTTAGTTTTTTCTAGGTTCTGGAGTAGTTTCTGAGGCTTACTATTCGGAAAAATCAATAATACACACTGTGTAATGTTATGTACACACCATGTGTTCTTCTATTCAAAGAGAAAATGTATTTCTTAAGTACATGGAGTGTAATTTATGTACACACTATGTAGTCTCAAACTGTTTCATTGGCCATGTGGGCAGAAACACGGGATGGGAAAATTCTGATGGGAACATGTTGTGTACCCGTCGAACACACCGTGTAGTATCGACCCCGTGCCCACCTGTGTCACTGACCACACTAGTTGGTTGAGTTGTGTCTAATACACGTTGTGTGCCATATAAACATGTCATTTAGTCTGACCTAGGTACCTGGCCCTGTCACGAACAACACGGGTTGGTTTCACCCTTTCATGTACTCATCATGACTGCCTTTAACACGCCATGTAGTTTGACCCAGGTACCCGGGCGTGTCACGAACAACATCGGATGGTATTATCCATTCTCATACATGTTGTGTCTGTTTAGAAAATGTCGTGTAGTGTGATTTGTGTGTCAAGCCGTGTAACTAACAACATGGTCCAAGTGAATCTTCTCTAGTACACGCCATAAATAAATTGTGCACACCATGTAGTCTTGCCTTAGGGAGATGTGTGGCTTAACCGTGTAGAAGGAAATGGGTAGGGAAAGAGGATTCAGTTACACAACATGTGTTATGACAACATGTCAGGTGTTTGGGGTGTTACATGACCATCTTAGGCAGGAGTACACTCCCATGTAAATGACTTCAGAAAACAAGTTGTGTTAGAAATGTACACACCATGTAGTCATGTTTTGTAAAAATTGAATGTTTTCTTTCTTATGTTCCCTTCTTAAACTCCTTGTTTTTAGTCCTTGATAATATTGATCTAAGGTGTGTGCTTGATCTTGCCAAGCCATTCCAGCGATACTTCTTCCAGTTGTGCACCAGTTTCTAGACGTTGATCAGACACCAGACATGGCTGATCAGGGACTACCTGCAAGTCCTCTAGTTGTGCCGGCATTGGCACCGACCGTTGTAACTGATATAGGTTTTGATGAATAGTTTAGGGAGGTCTTTCTGAGGAAGATGTAGACCTTTCATGGAGTGCCACCTCCTGCCACGTTGACGTCTGATTTGACGTGGGTCTTCCAACTATAGCACCCTCCCAATTTATAAGGGTATAGAGTACCTCAGGCTGCAAAGTCATGGCTAGAGGCCACGATGACGATTTTTGAGCATCTGGAGATACCTCAATATAAGAGGGTGAAGATCTAAAACTACATTCTCTTAGACTCTGCCAAGAGGTGGTGGGATGTGATCTCAATGACAGGCCACCAACAGAACATGTCTTGGGATGAGTTTTAGAGCATCTACTATGATTACTTCTATCCAGAGACCTTGAGGGATGATAAAAAATGAGAGATCATGAGTCTAATGTAGAGTACTATTACTATTATGGATTATTCCTCTCACTTCATTAAGCTACAACGTTTCACCCCTATTCCATTATTTAATTATTTTTTCCTTGCACGAAAGTTTGTGGATGGTCTGAGGCACGACATCTGGGCGTAAGTCAACATCATCAGGTTGACTTTGATATCTTCTATAATCACCTAAGTGATGATTACAAAGTGTAAATTGAGGAAATTGTTGAGCTGTGATCCAGGGCGGTTCATCATCCGGAGTTGGTGCTCCACTAGCTGTTATTAGGACGCACCACAGGGAGGCTACACGAGGAGATCAGAGTTAGCGGGATGCATCTTTCGGGAGCCAGGTGGTGTTTTACCAGTGTGGGAGAAGCGGGCATACGAGGTCACATTCCCCGAGAGACCCATTGGAGTGCCGATCTTGCGACAAGATGGGTCACCTTCAGCGCTTGTGTCATTTTTTCTCACCAGCAGCTGGTGACAGTGGTTCTTCTATGACTCCTTGTTTAGGAGCAACACCGACAGTTTCTCACCAGTCCGGGAACTGGAGTTCTTCTGGCTGTTCGGGCTGAGGTGTAGGTTGTGGCGGTGGAAGCCAGTCACCCGGTTTTCTGTGACATCAGGGTGGATCAGCTCAGAGTGGTCAGGCAGGGTCACAGGGTTATGGCACGGGCGAGACATTTGTAGTGGAGTAGACCCAGCAAGAGTAGGATCCTGGACCTTCTACCGTTCGAGTTACGATATCAGTAGCCTCTATTTTAGCTTCTTCTTTTTTTGATATAGGGTCATCCCATAGCTTTACCTGTGTTGTTTTTGTGGAGATCCTTAGTCAGTACATCTTTTCTTCTGCTAATATCTTGACACTAGAAACTCTTTTGGGGACTAGAACAGCTAGTCTACGACTGTGTAGAAAGTTCCCACTAGAGGTTGGTGGAAGTCACTTCTTATGGGACCTCTCTGTCCTAATGTTGACAAGCCATGATGTTATTCTCGGAATGGACTGGATAGTTCCCTTCTAGGAAGTTGTCAACTGTTATCACCATAGGGTGAGTTTCACGTCACTAGAAGGTGGATCTTATCTTCATATGGGTGAATGGGATGTCCAGGATAGCAGAGAGGTTCTAGAGCATCTTTGGTTGGGAGGAGTTATAGCCCATATTTCTAGTCTTTATCTGGATGACCAGGGATCTTCATAATTAGACTTTCTCCATTCATGGATAATTTCAGAGATGTCATTCTAGAGGACTTTTTATGTTTGCCTCTGGAGCCCGAGGTAGTCTTCTCGATTGAGCTTTTTCTGGGAGCAGCACCAGGGTCCATTCCTCCTTATATAATGGAGAAACCTAAGTTTCAGTAGCTCAATAAGATGTTGGAGGAGTTGTAGGCCAAGGGTTTCATCCGACCTAGTACATCTCTTTAGGGTTCTACTGTTCGGATTGTGAAGAAGGAAGACGGTACCCTCGGGCTTTGTGTGGACTATCAGAAGCTAAACTAGTTAACGGTCAAGACCCGATACACCTTGCCTTGAATCGAAGATCTCTTTGATCAGCTTTAAGGAGCCCAGGTATTCAAGAAGATTGACTAGAGGTCCCATTATTATCAGATGCACATTAGACCATCAGACATACCTCTAAGAGCCTTCAAGGGCAGGTATGGTTTATATGACTATTTGGATATGTCGTTTAGTCGCACGAACGCGCCTATACTTTTCATGGAACTGATGAACCGAGTGTTCAACCATACTTGGATTCTTTCGTGGTGGTCTTTGTGGATGATATCTTGGTGTTCTCTAAACCTTGACGCGATAATGCTACCCATCATGAAATCATTTTGAGTACACTAATAGAGCATCATTTATATGCTAATCTCTCAATGTGCCACATTTGGATGGATAAGATTCACTTCTTGGGTCATGTAATCACCACAGAAATAGTATCCGTTGGCACATATAAAGTGAGAGCTGTAGTTTCCTAGGAGAAATCGATGAATGTATTTGAGATGCTGAGTTTTCTATGGATGGTTGGATAGTATAGATGTTTCATACAGAACATTTCATGCATAGACACACCACTAACAAGACTAACTAAGATGGGTGTAAAGTTCTTATGGTCATATTCTTGTGAGTCTTCCATTCAAGAGCTGAAATGGAGGTTGAATTCTACACCGATACTAGTCTTTCCAGAGCCAAGTAGGAGCTATACTGTTTTCTGTGATGCATCATGTATCGGTCTGGGAGCTGTGCTTATGCAAGGAGATGGATTCGTTGTGTACAGGTCTTGGAAGTTGAGGCCACATGAGAGGAATTACATGACGCATGATCTGGAGTTGGCAGTTGTTGTTCATGACATACGCTGTTGGATACATTATCGTCTGGGAAATCACATTGTGGTTTTCACCGACAACAATTGTCTCAAGTACATCTTCACTCAGCATGATCTGAATTTGAGAAATCATGGGTGGGTTGAGTACGTATAGTTCTTTGACTTTGACCATGCCAATATTCCTCAGAAAGGCAATGAATTGGATGATGCGTTGAGTTGGAGGACTTAGATACATGCAGTTTAGGAGGCAGCAGTGAGTGGAATCTTATGGCCCTATTCTCTAAGATGCATTTTGAGATGCACAATTTTCAGGAGGAGATGATTATTCCATATATAGTTGTTACCTCTACTCTTCTTGATCGTGTTCGACTGAGGCAGGTATCAGATTCGGAAGGCCTAGTCTAAATGAAGATTGTGTCTGTAGAGGACCCTATTCATGGATGGACCATAGGTGAGGATGATATATTACGAATCCAGGGGCGTGTATGGGTGCCAGTAGATATACATGAGAAGATGATGTGGGGTTTTCATTCCTTTGTTTGAGAAGTTCATCCTGGTATCACCAAGATGTATTGTGATCTACATCATCAGTATCGGTGGCCAGGTATGATGAGGGACGTTGCTGGTTTTGTCATCACGTGTTTCACTTGTCAGCATGTGAAGGCGGAGCACCAACAACCATAAGGTCTTTTACATCAGTTACCCATTCCCGAGTGGATGTGGAATGACGTCATGATGGATTTTGTGCCTGTATTTCCAAGGTCACCTTGAGGGAATGGCATAGCTTGGGTTGTCATTGATAGAATCACAAAGGTATCCCACTCCTTGCCGATCAAGAAGACCTCCAGTGTTGATGAGTTGGAACGATTGTACATCCAAGAGATTATACCTCTACATGTAGTTTCAAGCTCCATTGTTTCAGACGGGGATGCACATTTTACTTATCAGGCCCGGCTAGAGCTTCAGAAGGCTTTGGGTACACAGGTACTTTTGAGTACATCTTACCATCCCCAGACAGATTGTCACGCTGATCATACAATTTAGGTGCTTGAGGACACGCTCCAAGCATGCATTCTAGATTTTGGAGGTTCTGGGTAGAAGCATATACCTCTTGTGGAGTTTACCGAAAAAATAGATTTTAATTAACTATTTGGATGGCACCTTATAATGCTTTGTATGGTGGACCATGCCGATCACCCTTATGTTGGCTGGAGGCCGAAAAGACATCTTTTCTGGGACCATGTCTTGTTTAGAAAAACACAGAGCATATAGAGTTAATTCGGAAGACAATGGATATTACATAGTCTCGAAAGAAGTCTTATGCTGATCAATGGATACCACCTATGGATTTGAGGTCAGGGATCAGGTTTTCTTTCCTATCACACCAAGGTTGGGACACAAGTGGATTAGGGGATAGGTTAAACTTTCACTGAGGTATGTGGGCCATTTGAGGTGTTAGAGGGTTTTGGGCCTGTTCCCTATCGGTTATAGTTACATCAGAGGTACCGAGCTATACACGATGTCTTCCACGTTTCTCAGCTTCGACATTACATTTCATACCTATCTCATTATTTTAACCCAAGTTGTGCATGATGTATTCCATGTTTATAGAAATCATTGAAGTACATAACGTGTACTTTATGAGTACATGTCGTGTAATCGTTTACCACAGGTAGCCTTGTACTGCTCGTGTAGTAGCCTTGCGCATGTCCATGTGTGATGACCAGGAGGACGCCTAAAGTGGAGTAAAGACATAGGAATTACACTCTTTGTACTACAAAAGTACAAGTCATGTATTTTGTTTCTTTCATTAAATGCATTGGGGTTGCGTCTGACCGACAGAACACAGATCTTCTAGGTCTCCTTCGTCCGCGAGAGCCCGTAAGGCCGAAAATCTATGACGATCCCTAGAGAATCAATCCGTCCTCCAATTCGAACATTTTCGGTTGAATTGGAATCACATCGATGAGTTCTATCATCTAATAGAACCTCATTTCATGATTCTTCTTATTTTCCATGTTATCATGGGTTGAACGTTTTATACGTTTTTTAGATCTACAACATTCCAAAGAGATTCAAGCTTCAAGGATCAAGTATAGAGATCTCCTAACCCCGAGGTAGGTGCTTTGTGGCTTTTTTTCAATGTATTTGACTATTATGTGAAAATTCCACCAATACCCTTGAACTGGGTATTGCATGTTTATATTTTTACCCATGCCGTTTTCCTATCATGCTTGTTTTCCTGAGTAGAGTATAATTTGGATATGAATATGGTTTATTGTTGTTCTTTATATGTTTTTCCCTTTTATGATTAGTTTACAACCATTTGGTCATGTTTATCCTTTGGCTGCCCTGCCAGTTTCCTTGCCTGTTGCTGTAGGTTGGAGAGTAGTATCCTGACATGCATGATATGTTGTAGAGTATTTAGAAAAACTATATCTGTAGGTTATCTTTGTCCATATTACACTGCTATGCACATTGAACTACACCGAACTGTGAGAACCTGGTGAAGTAGACTATAAGGGGAATTGACCAGGTGAGCTTCCTTAGAGAGTCTTTGAGCACATAGGCTATAAGTGGGATTGACCGAGTGAGCATCCTGAAAGAGCCTAGAACCACATGGGTCTATAAGTGGAATTGACCAAGTGTGCTTCCTCAGAGATTCTTTGATTGCTTTAGACTATTATGGGATTGACTTCATGAGGTTCCTCAGAGAAATTTTGATTGAAATGAACGACCTGGGCTATAATGGGAATTGACCATGTGATCTTCCTCAGAGAGTCCTAGACCTTGGTGATATAATAGGAATTTACATGTGAGCTTCCTTAGAGACTCCTTGACTACCCTATACTATACGGGGAATGGAATATGTGAGCTTTCTAGAAGAGTCTTGCTTTTCCTTCGACTATAAGGGGAAAGACTATGAGTGTTTTCATAGAGAGTCTTATAAAATTCATATGCAGAACCAGAGGGGTTAGACCGAGTGTACTGCACAGATGGTTGCGACTAATTTTTAGGTAGGGCCAGAGGGGATTTCTATGAGTATTTCCCAAAGGGTTACCTATTTGTGGTTTATTTTTTTGCTTCACGGTTTCTTGATTTGAAACTGCGGATTTCCTACTGCTTAGTACTTTCCTGTTTACTGCATTCTATACTTCTACCTGCCATATACTCACTAACTATTTGGAACATACCTTAGATTGGTTGCCTTCTAAGATTTAGTCTCACACCCTGTTTGAGCCATGCTTTTGGGTCCAAACAGATTATATTGATGCAGGTATAGATAAGGGAAAACTCCCTTCTACTCCAGGTACTTGACTTGCTGTGGAGTTGGAGTGCATGGGACCAAGCATATGCTTACGATGCTGAGGAGTTGTATATCTTTTATTTTGTACATTGGTTTAGTAATATTTGTATTCCTGCATTGTGACTTATTTGTCTTGTAGAGTCCCAATCTTGAAATACCTGGACATTACATTGCTTTTTTGGAATAATTTATACATAACAAAAACAAACACCAAAGGACCATAATATTTTAGTGTCTTCGGAAACTTAGAACATAATCTTCTAATTTTGGTGAATGATCTTCCACACCAACCATAATGATATTCCCTTTTTTTACCTAAAACCTTTATTTATATCCTAGGAAAAAACATATAAAGGCTGAGCTCAAATGATCAGTAAGGGTAGTAATAGTGAAAATAAAACAAACCATATACATTTGAACATAAAAACATGAACATAATATTTAAACATAAAAATCTTGAGAAATGACATAAAACATGGCATTACGTAAGGCATAGATCATAATGGAACATCAATCATGATAAAATAGCATGTGAATAAAACATTTAATTGTGGAAAACCATTAATCACATGATATTATTTCCATAGTATCCAAAGCATTACGGCCAAGACCATATTAGTGGACAAAGTCCCTTTCTGAATCGAGTTAACTCCTCATTCCAATCCTGTATCACTGAACCAGATTAACTTACCATTCCAGCCATGTCTATCTCACGAGATATAAATATTTTCCCAATTAATTGGAGTGAGATATAGGTCCCACCCATCTCATAATTAAATCATTCTTACGTGTTCCACAACATGAACACAAATCATTCATCATTACCCAAAATAAAAAATGGGTTTCATAAATATCATCCCATGATAACTTAATCTATATAAAAAAATGGATATCATTTCATCATAAAAAAATTGAAACCATGTACATCATTGAGACATTATACTTGAAACATAAACATATAAAATAATTCCATCTTATATGGAAAATGGTTTTGATAAATCAGTTGAAATGAATTCTTGAGGAAAATATCCTTTCTTCAGAAAAATCATTTTCTTTTCACAAAATGCCATGCAATTTTAAATGAAAAATATTTTATTGAAAATAGTAATTAAATCTTGTAGAGTATGCTTCATGAAAATAAGGCTTTATGAAACTGTAAAAATCCTTTCATGCCATATAAGATAAAACAACATTTCCCTCATACTTTTAACTAAAAAGTCAAAAAGTACCACATATGGTAAACAAAAGAAAGATTACATCCATAACACAAAGTATAATTCAAATAAGGGTAAACATGACATTAAAAATACATGTAATAATATTGAACAATTTATAAAAAACAATTTATGTACATGGATGAAAAATATAACCCCAGTAAATACTTACATATATGTAATCTCGGATAAAAATGAGATTGCAAAATTATACCTTACCATAGGTCTGATATGCTTTGTACGTATCCGAAACTACTGTATAATAATTTAAATAATGTCATTGACTTATCAATGAATCATATTCATTGTTATGATATCATATATGGTTCACTTATGACTTTATATTACCCATTCTTTTGTAAATTCCATGATAAAGCAGTGTTTTGGGTAAAATCGTTTCATTTATCGTACGTGTTTCGATTTGTTGTTATTGATATTATTACTCATATCCTGATTTAATTAATTACAAAATGTAAAACATGATATATATATATCATATATATTCAGTGTGTATATATATATACAATAGATAGATAAATGAAATGAAAGACACCGTTCATGGCGACGGTAGGCCGTACGTACGCATGAACGTTGTTTTCCTTTCCTTATTGACCTGAATCAAAGTAGATAACACATATATATATATATATACATAAATAAATTAGAATAATTATGTTATATATACCATTATTATTCATTATATATACTTTATTTTCATTCTTGGTTGGTTAACATGGAGAATGAATCTCATCGCGTCATGGAGACGGTAAACCATACGTATGTAGGAGCGATGATATCGTTACCATAATTATTGAATAGATTTTGAGTGGATGATATAATATATCAGAATCAGTACGATGTTATAATAACCATATATATTTATTCATTACACATTATACCCATCCAAGTAAGGTGGTGCTGGGAAAACTGATTACACCACGGCGTGGATACGGTATTCCGTACATACGCATGCGCGGTGATTTCATTTTCCGTAGGCTGGATAGAAGGTGAAATGGGGTTGTTTCATATTTATAATAACATATCAGTATATTAGTGATACTTATGTTATTAATTTATAATGAAACAACTAAATAAGAATATCTTGAAGAAGAAAGAAACTTGAAATAATCGGTAGAAGAGATTATATCTTCTTCGATGCGTCTCCTCTTATCCTCCTCTTAGGGCCCTAAAGATAGTCTTTGAAGAATACCAGGACATCTAGTAGGTTTATATGGAAGTAGAGCAGTTAAATGGGCATGTTTTTCCCGATCTTGAAGGTGCAAATGTGTGTGAAGAGGAGAGGGAAGGAGGTTCCATTATATTGGAGAGGAGAGGGGCACTTTTGGAAACCATAAAAATATTAATTAATAATAAAATAAAACCCCACATAGAAACCTTCAAAAATGACTCAATTCGAAGTTGAGATGAGATAGTGTTTTTATCACATCAACCAATAAAATTTAGACATGTTTTATATTTATTTTAAACCTTATCAACTCTATTTATCATTATTTAATCTATTTAATTTTTTTGTGGTAATAAACTTTTAAATATTAAATTGTTATAAATACATACTTAGATGTTGTAAATTTTCCATAATTGGATAATTTATGACATTTTAGACCATATAAATTTAAATATGTAGTTTTATAATATTTTTGTGATTTTTAAATAATTTAATAATTTGTTATTCTTATAGAATATCAATAGTGTCAATTTTGACACTATTCATTATTTGAATTTAAATAAAAACAACACAGAAGATATGTTCGAAAAAATATATATAATAGATTCCTAACATGTCTTATTCATCAAAAAATTACGGGGCACATTAATTTGTTCAAATATTATTTATTTTAATATTTTTAAATCTATTTATTTGGTATATCTCTTAATATAATAATTACTACAACATTTTTTTATAATTATTTAATATAATTATTTGTTGCATAAAAATCAAAAATAAAATCTTATTATTAATATAAATATAATAACGTTCATAAAAATTGTTTTACTCGAATTTATTATTTTAAAATCACAACATTTAAATTAAATTATGAAGGTGACATCTTTGACATCATTTAAAATAAAATAATATAAATGTCCTAATCGGATTTATAAGGATCTAAATGGTCCAAAAATAGACCCTTGGATTATTAAGGTATAGAAATACTCGACCAATAATTTCTGGTCAAGTTTTTGGTTCATTTGATATGTATTTTTATTTTAATAAAAACTATATTATGATTTTTCACTAAATAAATAATTTCTTCATCATTAATGTATAATCTATTAAAGTAATTAAATATTTCTTAAAAATTACTAATAAATTTCCATGATAAATAACAACTTTCTATATTTCAAATGAGTATTTATAATCGAATTTTTATTCCTTATAATGTCATATTAAAAATAATCTAATTATTAAAGTTTGAGTGAGACATTACACTTTCCATTAAATAAATAAAAGGTCTTAATCAAATACAATTGGGTTTCATTAAATCCCATTTAGAGCCAAGTACGATTTAGGGTAAAATATAATCATCCCATTATATTAGTACAAGTGTTAGGGTAATTTTATAATGTTATATTTACCCTTAATTACCTGATTTACCTTTAACTATGGTAAATAAAATTTTCCGTAATTACTATTCATAATGACTAAAAATAAAAGGTAGCTTAATAACATAATTTAGACCTAATGATTCCAAATATGGAATCCATTTTTACAAATTCAAATCACATAAGTTTTAGAAATTAATTTAAATTTAATCTCGTTGTTATGAAAGCGAGTTTTAAAAGTTAAAACATCTTAAAAGATAGAAATGATTTTACCTATAAACTCAATGTAAAATCAATGATATTGACATAAATTATATTAAATGATAAAAATATATTCTATTTATACATTAAAACTATCCAATATTATAATTTAACCATATATATTATTATGATGAAAAAAGTTATTTTTAATTAAAATATAGCATGTTTTTACTATTCATTAAAATATGAAAATTATCAGAATAATATGATAAATTTATCCAAAATAAATTTTTATATCCTGATTCCAAAGAAGAATTTCATTTTTTCAAATTGAACTTATAAACATTTCCAAAACTATATTTAATGTGGGTGCGCCATCAAAAGGTGGAAACACTGCTTTTTTTTAAAAAAATACTTATTTTACTCGAAAAATTTATTTTGTTCTAATACGATGTTCTATAAAATGTGTAATATGAATAATAATGTTATAACATTAAAAATGTAGTTAATACTATTCCTAACAGCTAGTTCATAATAATATCATAACAATATATCGTTGTTTAGTGAAACCAGGTATTGCGTACTACACACGCTATCGAGGAAGGTCGCGATTGCATTTAATGAAAGGCATGTCAAGGTTGAGTGTCGTGAAAGATCCCTTTTTTGTTGCGTATAACAAAATACAATGTTATTTCATTTATACATTAAACAAAATCTATACTTAATGTTTCATATAATAGTATCTACAAAACGAACTTGAAATTGTGTGTTACAGGAGCCAAGAATAGTGTTGCGTATACTGCAAGATAATACGGTGTTTCATATAACACAAGCTAATTTTGGTGTAGCTTACAACACAAGACATCAATGAATTTAAATAGAATAATTTTCATAAAATCTATGGTTGTTACATTTTACACTCCTTAAAATAAATTTCGCCCTCGAAATTCATCGGGGTTATAAATGGTTTACTAATTGAAAGTTTCTTTCATAGAAACCCACTTCGTAAAAAGGAATACAAAAACTTAATTTTAAAAAAGTAAAGAATGAAACATAATGGTTACCAAAATTAACTAATCACTGGGTTTCCACATAAGATAACATAGGTGAAAATATGGATATGGAAGAGAAATCTAACCATCAAGTTCTGATGGAGAGTGTTAGAGAACATGGCTATGAAAAATACAACAATCAAAAATCCATAAATTTGTGATGATCTAAGGTACCATCTGATTCATCAGATATAAGAGCACTAGGACAACATTTTTGGTTGTCATATCATTTCCCGAATGTTGAAAATTTTGAATTAGAAGAAATAGTAACTTGATTTCAGTGTAATATCATTGTTGTTTATCCTATGAAAAATTTACACTTCATCTCTTATTTAAAGAAATGAAGTTGAATTTTTCATTCTCGATGTGTTAGCAGATTATGTGATAGAATGATATGTCATTCCTTCTCCCTCTATCAGAAGTTATTAAATATAAGTCTATATATTCTGAGATTAATTATATATGGTTCCTAAAATGGACTTATACTTTATATATCATACCTATAAATAGAATATAACTAGTTTCTACTAACCAGGAACTTCCTGTAGGCCAGTGGTAGGGGATAAAGGCATGTCGTACTTCGGTTGTGGGTTCGATTCTCACAGCCTTGTCTGATGTGACGGGTTGTCGCCCATTCGGCAGGTTGTCCCTTTTCTTAAACTACACTATCATCACATTCCATCAATAATATCAAAAAAAATCAAGCCTTAAAAAATACTAACTTATGTTCAACATAATCCATTCCAATCATTAGGCTTATCCAAAATACTTCTTTCCATACTCATAGTATAAAGATAACGATTACTAAAATGGTCATATAACAAGAATGTGAATACCATCATTTATCCCTCATATATCACAAGATATATCTTGTTAATCGCATTCCAAACAGGAGAATACCTTTATCTAGTATTCTCTTGAAAAATGAATACCCATTTAACCTTAGTGAAAACATGAATTCTATCAAAATTTAACTCTTTCCACATAACAAAATCCAAAACTTCTGTATACTCAATCCATGATATAACTTTGTCCTTATATCAGTCATGAGATCATTAATACTATCAAACATTTCATTTTCTCGTTATCCCTTCATTATGCGCATATCATCTTCTTTCAAAAAATATCTCAATCACTTTTCATGGTTATCGGTACCATAAAATTATTGAAAACCACAATAGACTAATACATAAATATTCCAATATTCCATGATTCAATATACAAAATTATTTTGCAATCCCATTACATAGACACTCAATCATTCCACCACATCGTTGTCTTATTCAACATCGCCAATATTGATCACATGTGACGTCCCTTTCTCCTTTGTATTAAGAGTTTTCTCATGTTGATCATCATTAACCCTTGGATTAGGGCATTGATTAGCATAATTCCCCATTTCCTTGCACTTGAAGCATTGAAGTTTTAGTGGACCATTTATTGTATTCTTTTCTCTATTCACATCATTAGCTACTTTTTTCCATTACTTCAACACTCAGATGCTCGATGACCTTATTTTACACACTTGAAACATTTTCTAGTACCTTTTAGAAAATCTCCACCATGCTTCTTTCAACAATTTGAGCATAAATAAACATTCACCTTATTTTCACCATTGTTCTGAGATTTTTCCTTGAACTCCATCCTTCATTTTTTGTCAAAATCATGAGATGGATATGAAACAACAACTTCCAGTTCAACCATGATTTCAAAATGCACAATTTCTTCATAGTACTGAAGTCACTTATAGCTAATTCCCTTAGAAGAATTGTTTTTAAGTCACTGAAGAATCGATCAACTTTTTTTTAGATTGGATTATAATTCCATATGCATACCTTTCAAGCCTTGTAAAATTCGCATCATATATACCAACAGATTCATCATCCTTTTTCTTAAGCTCAAGGAACTCCTTTTCCCTCTTCGTTCGAAGAATACGAGGGAAGTAATTATTGAAAAACAATTTCTTGAACTCATCCCATTCCATGGATTCAATTTCATCTAGGGGCCTTGTATTATTAATTAGAGTAAACCACTGGTCTGCTTCACCATCTAAATGGTAAATATCCAGAATCTATTTTTCATGTTCTGAGAAGCGAAGTATGGAAAATGTCTTTTCAATGGTTCTGATCCAATTTTCAGTAACAAGTGGATCAGATGACCCATTGATAGAAGGTGGATGTAGCCTCATGAAGGAATTAATAGAATGTTTTTCCCTTCTCTACCCATTTGGAAGTCTAGAATGATTCATATCTTGTGTAACTATAGCAATAAGATTTTGCAATCCATCTCCCATAACATTGGTTTGTTAAGGAAGAAAATCAATGCATCATGAATTACATTGATCAATATGGTTCCTTGGGGTTCCACCCATCGTCTAAAACCCAGAAAGAATAGTGTGAGAGGCAAAAATAATGCTAGGGAAAACAACATAATAAATGGGGATTACCTTAAATATCTAACATCTTAGGTTTAATTCTAATATCGTTACTGTAATTCTAGGACTATAACCTATACTTATACTTAACCTTAGGTACATCCATAGACATACCATATAAATATCTCTAGAGATCTCAATAAAGTTCTCGCATCCTAGTTACCAATGGTTGAATAAACCTTTCCTCTGATACCAACTATAGAGACCCAATATTTACATAAATGGAAATTACATTACTTTTGTGGAATACTTAATACATAACAAAATCACACACCAAAGGACCGTAATAGTTTAGTGTCTTTGGAAACTTGGAACATAATGTTCTAATATTTGTGAATGATCTTCAACATCTCCCATAAAGGTCTTCCCTTTTTTACCTAAAACCATTCATTATATCTCTAGGAAAAGAAAACATATAAAGGGTGACCTCAAATTATCATTAAGGGTAATCATGGATAAAATAAAACAAACCATATACATTTGAACTTAAAAACATGAACATAATATTTAAACATCAAAATCTTGAGCAATGACATAAAACATGGAAGTATGTAAGGCATATATCATAATGGAACATCAATCATGATAACATAGAATTGGAATAAAACATTTAATTGTGTAAAAACATTAAAAACATGATATGATTTCCATGGTAGCCAAGGCATTCTGCCAAGACCATCGTAGTGGATGAAGTCCCTTTTAGAATTGTGTTCACTCCTCATTCCAGTCCTGTATCACTGAACCAGATTAACATACCGTTCCAGCCATGTCTATCTGATGAGATATAAATACATACAAAATGTATTGGAGGGAGATAACGGTCCCACCCATCTCA
The DNA here is from genome assembly GCA_963277665.1 of Viscum album. Classification (NCBI taxonomy): domain Eukaryota; kingdom Viridiplantae; phylum Streptophyta; class Magnoliopsida; order Santalales; family Viscaceae; genus Viscum; species Viscum album. The sequence goes on from OY728135.1 coordinate 2,030,053,193, forward strand.
TAAAGAAATCATTATTAAGTGTGCCACAACATGAACATAAATCATTCATCATTACCCAAAGAATAAAACGGGTTTCATAAACATCATCCCATCATAACATAATCAATATAAAAAAATGTATATCATTTCATCATAAGAAAAGTGAAACCATGTAAATCATAGAGGAATTATACTTGAAACATACACATATGAAATAATTCCATCTTATATGGAAAATGGTTTTGATAAATCGCATGAAATGAATTCTTGAGGAAAATAATCTTTCTTCTTCAAAAGAATTTTCTTTTCACAAAATTCCATGCAATTTTAAATAAAAAGGATTTTTTTTAAAATGGTCATTAAATATTTTAGAGTAATCTTCATGAAAATAAGGCGTTATAAAAACGTAAAAATCCATTCATGCTGTATAAGTTAAAAAAACATTATCCTCGTACTTTTAACGGAAAATTCAAAAAGTACCACGTGTGGTAATCAAAGAAATATTCTATCCATAATACAATTTAAAAATCAAAGAAGGGTAAACATGACATTAAACATACAAGGAATAATATTAAAAACTTTATGAAAAAACATTTTAGGGACATTGATGAAAAATATAACCCTAGTAAATACATACGTATAAGCAATCTCAGATAAAAATGAGATTGCAAAATTATCCATTACCTTAGGTCTGATATACTTCGTACTTATCTGAACCTCATGTATAATGATTTAAATAATATTAGTCACTTGTTACAGAATCATATTCTTTGTTATAATTAAATATATGGTTCACTTATGACTTTATATTACCCTTTCTTTTGTAAATTCCATGTTAAAGTTGCGTTTTGGGTAAAATCATTTTCATTTATCGTACGTGTTTAGATTTTTTGTTCTTAATATTATTACTCATATCCTAATTTACATAATTCCAGAATGTAAAACATGATTTATATATCATATATTTTTATTGTATATATATATAATGGATAGATAAATGAAATTAAACACTCCATTCATGGAGACTATAGGTCGTACATACGCATGAACGCTATTTTCCTTTCCTTATTGACTTGAATTGAAGTAACTAGATGACATATATATATACATAAATATAGTAGAATAATTATGTTATATATACTATTATTATTCCTTATATATACTTTATAATCATTCTTGAATGGATAACATGGAGAATGAATCTCATCGCATCGTGGAGACGGTAATCCGTACGTACGCACGAGCGATGATATCATTCCCATAATTATTGAATGGAATTGGAGTGGATGATATAATATATCATAATCAGTATGATGTTATAATAACCATATATAGTTATTATTTACACCATTATACACGTCTAAGTAATGTAGTGGTTGGAAAACTGATTACACCACGGCGTGGAGACGGTATTCTGTACGTACGCACGCGCGGTGATTTCATTTTCCATTGGATGGATAGAAGGTGAAATAGGGTTGTTTCATATTTATAATAACATATCAGTATATTAGAGATACTGATGTTATTAATTTACAATGAAACAACTAAATAAGAATATTTTGAAGAAGAAAGAACCATGAAAGAATCAGTACGACAGATTACCTCTTATTCAATGTGGATCCCCTTATCCTCCTCTTAGGGCACTAATGATGGTATTAAAAGAAGACCAGGACCTCTAGTAGGTTTCTATAAAAGTTGGGAAATGAAATGATCAAGGTTTGTCTGAGCATGAAGTCCCAAAAGTGTGTGAAGAGGAGATGAAAGGAGGTTCCCTTATATAAGAGAGGAGAGGGGATCTTTTGGAAACCTTAAAAATATTAATTAATAATAAAATGAAACCCCACATAAAAACCACCAAAAATTACTCAATTCGAAGATGAGATGAGATAGGTTTGATATCTCATCAATCAATAAAATTTAGACATGTTTTATGTTTATTTTAAACCTTATCAACTTGATTTATCATTATTTAATCTATTTAATTTTATTTTTGGTAATAAAATTCTAAATTTTATAATGTTATAAATTCATACTTAAATGTTGTAATTTTCCCAAAATTGGATACTTTATAACTTTATAGACCATATAAATTTAAATTTTTAGTTTTTAAATATTTTTGTGATTTCTATATAATTAAATAATATGATATTTTTATAAAATATCAATATTGTCAATTTTGACACTACTCATTATTTGAATTTAAATTAAAACCACACATAAGATATGTTCGAACAAAAATATATAATAGATTCCTAACATGTATTATTCATCAAAAAATCATGGGGCCCATTAATTTGTTCATATATTATTTATTGAAATATTTCTAAATCCATTTATTTGGTATATCTCTAAATAAAATAATTACCACAACATTTTTGTATAATTATTTAATATACTTATTTGTTTCATAAATTCGAAAATAAAATACTATGATGAAGATAAATATAAAAACTTTAATAATAATATTTTTACTCGAATTTATCATCTTAAAATCACAACATTTAAATTAAATTATGAAGGTGACATCGTTGACATCATTTAAAATAAAATAATATAAATGTCCTAATTAGTTTTATAAGGCTCCAAATGGTCCCCAAATATACCCTAGGATTATTAGGGTATAGATATACTCGACAAATAATGTTTTTTCATGTTTCTGGTCCTTTTGAAAGGTATTGTTATTTTAATAAAAACTATATTATTGATTTTTCACTAAAGAAATAATTTCATCATCATTAATGTATAAGATATTAAGGTAATTAAATATTTCCTAAAAATTACAAATAAATTACCATGATAAAGAAAAAAAAATTAGATTTCAAAAGATTATTTATAATCGAAATTATATTCTATATAACTTTATATTAAAAATAATCTAATTATTAATGTTTGAGTGAGACATTTCACTTTCCTTTAAATAAATAAAAGGTCTTAATCAAATACAAGTGGGTTCCATTAGATTCATTTTTGACCCAAGTATGATTTAGGGTAAAATATAATCATCCAATTACATTAGCAAAAATGTTATGGTAATTTTATAATGTTATATTTATCCTTAATTACCCGATTTACCTTTAACTATAGTAAATAAATTTTACTGTTGTTACTATTCATAATGACTAAAAATAAAATGTATATTACTAAAATAATTTGGACAGAATGATTCCAAATATGGAATCCATTTTTCCAAATTAAAATCACATATGTTTTAGAAATTAATTTAAAGTTAATCATGTTGTTAAGAATATGAGTTTTAAATGTTAAAACATTGCAAAAGATGGAAATGATTTTACCTAAGAACTCAATGTAATATTAATGCTAATGAAATAAATTATATTAAATAGTAAAAATGAATTCTATTTATAATTTAAATCCATTTAATATTATAATTTAACTGTATAATTATTACGATGAAAAAGTAGTTTTTAATTAAAATATACCGTGTTTTTACTATTCATTAAAATACGAAAGTTATCAGAATACTATGAAAAATTTATCCAAAGTACATTTTTATATAATGATTCAAAATAGGAATTTTATTTTGTCAAATTAAACTTATAAAAATGTCAAAAACTAGATTTAAAGTTGATGCGCCATTAAAATGCGGCAAAACTGCATTTTTTGAAAAATACTTATTTTACTCGAAAAATTTATTTTGTTATCATATGATGTTCTAGAAAATGTGTATGATTAATAATAATGTTATAACATTAATAATGTAGTTAATAATATTAATAAAGGCTAGTTCATAATAATATCATTACAATATATCGTTGTTTAGTGAAACCTGATATTGCGTACTACACACGCAATCGAGGAAGGTCGCGACTGCGTGAAATGCAAGTCATGTCAAGGTTGAGTGTAGTGAAAGATCACTTTGTTGTTGCGTATAACATAATAAAAACTTTTTTCATTTATACATTAATTGAAATCTATACTTAATGTTGCGTAGAATAATTTCTACAAAATGAACTTGAAATTATGTGTAACACGAGCCAAGAATAGTGTTGTGTATACTGTAATATAATACGGTGTTGCCTATAATGAAAGATAATTTTGGTGTAGCATACAACACAAGACACCAATGAAATTAAAAGGAATAATTCTCATAAAATCTCGGGTTTTTACATGGCTTCTTTCCGAGACATAGGTCTCAAGCATCATTTATATTTGTTCTCCAGTTGTTTTATTATTCCAGTCTTCTGTTGTTTACACTTGTATGTATGTTTACTGAATTTGCAATTGTATTCATTTTTCTACTTCTTCTGTTTACTCTTTCAATGAGGGTATAGTTTCCCCACTATCACACCTGAGGCCCTCGCTGCTTGTCGACAACCTCTAGAATTCGAGGAAATGTGCTTGAGCCCATGTGACCAACATGGTACGGGGCGCCTCTTGGTGGATTCAAGAACATGGAAGTTACAATGTGATTTCAGGGGTAGGTTCCTTTCTTCATGAATTACTATTTGGGGCCTTATCAAGGGATAGGATGGAATAGGTACTTGGTAATAAAGTGTGCCCGGGAGTAGCTAACCCCTGTATAGGGAAAATCAAATCTACCTCGTTAATTGAAATTTTTCTAATTTTTCAATTTTACAGTTGATCTAATTTCACCATGACTGATTCACATGATTTGTGTTTTTTTATATTGTTGAGGTTCTATTTCTGTTGCAACCCGATGTGATGAGGGTATTCCGTATCATGCATCATATAGGAACTTTCTAGAAATCACATGTCATGCATTTTTTCCATGCCATTTAGGATGAATTAGTGATTACATGTTATTTTGATAGATGATGTGTAAAATATGCATTCTTTTGAGATTGGTGCCTTGATAGAAATACCTGATGTTTGATAGGGTATTGTTTGTGTAGAGATTTTCTAGAATGAACGCCCAACAATGGTTCATGAGGTGTTATTGTCCCTCATGGACACGAATTTGGTGGATCGTTTCCTTTTTTGCCATGTTATAATGTATATTAGATGACAAATATTGATTTTCGGACAGTATGGGCCCACACAGATCGAAATTTGGCACTTTCACTGTTCATTTCAGTTTTTTCTGGGTTTTAGAGTAGTGTTTATGGCTTAGTGACTGGAAAAACCTAGAATACACACCTTGTAATGTTATGTACATTCCATTTGATCTTCTATTAAAAAAGAAACTGTTTTTCTTATGTACACACCATGTATTTTATGTACACGCCATGCAGTATCTATCTGTGTCATATGCCATGTGGGTAGAGACACGAGATGGGAAATGTCAGGTGGGAACACGTTGTGTACCCGTCGAACATGCCGTGTAGTTTCGACCTCATGCCCACCCGTGTCACTAACCACACAGGTTCGTTGAGTTGTGTCTAATACACATCGTGTGCCTTATAAACACACCATGTAGTCTAACCTAGGTACATGTCTAGGTCATGAACAACATGAGATGGTGTCACCCTTTCTTGTACACATCGTCTCTTCCTTGAACACGCCGTGTAGTTTTACCCAGGTACCCGGCCATGTCATGAACAACACATGCTGGTGTTATCCTTTCTCATACACACCATGTCCCTTTGGAACACGCCGTGTTGTGTGAGCTATGTGTCAAGGTGTTTCACTAACAACACGGGCTAGGTGGAGCTTTTCTAGTACACTCCGTGTAGAAATTGTGCACGCAATGTAGTCTCTCTTTAGGAGAGCCGTGTGGCTTAACCGTATAGAAGGACTTAGGTGGGGGAAGAGGATTCAAGTACACAACGTGTGTTATGACATCACAACGTGTGATTGGGTTGTTACATGACCTGTTTAGGCCAGAGTACACGCCCATTTAAATGACATCAGGTATCACATTGTGTTAGAAATTTACACAACATGTTGTCATGTTTTGTAAAACCTGATTGTTTTATTTATTCTATTCCCTTCTTATGTTCCTTGTTTTCAGTCCTTGATAATATTGATCTAAGGTGTGCGCTTGACCATGTAGATTCATGTCACCAAGTCATCCTCCCATTTGGCACCAGATTCCAGACGGTGATCAGACACCGGACATGGATGATCATGGACTACCTGCATATCCTCCAGTTGTTCCAGCATTGGCAGCAGTTGCTGTACCTGACATAGGTGTCGATTTATAGATTAGGGAGGTCTTTTTCTGGATGATGCAGACCTTTTAGGGAGCGACGCCTCCTGTACCATGGACAGATGATTTGACACGGGTCTTGTAGCTACAATACCCTCCCACTTTCTCAGGGGATAGTAGACCTCAGGCTGTATAGTCATGGCTAGAGGACACGCTGAATATTTTGGAGCATCTGAAGATACCTCTTGAGAAGAGGGTGGAGCTCGCTACCTACATGCTCCGAGGCTCTACTAAGAGGTTGTGGTATGTGATCTCACATGATGGTCGCCAGCAGAACATGTCTTGGGATGATTTTCGGTGCATCTTCTATGATTAATTCTATCCAAAGACATTGAGGGTTGATTGAGGTCGAGATTTTATGAGTTCGGAGTAGGGTAGTCTTATACTATAAATTATTCCTCTCAGTTCACGGAGCTATAGTGTTTCATGCCTATTATAGTAGGTTATGAGTTGTTCCTTGCAGGGAAGTTTAAGGATAGTCTGAGGCATGACATCTGGTCAGAGGAAAACATCTTCAGGTTGACATTGATATCATCTATCGTCATCCAGGCACTGATTACATATTGAAATCTGAGGGATTCTGGAGCTATGAGCTAGGGCGGTTCAGCATTCAGATTTAGTGCTCCGCTACCTGATAGTAGGAAGCGTCGTAGGGAGGATGCATGAGGATATCAGAGTATGTGGGATGCATCTTCCGGTAGCCAGGTGTTGTGCTACTAGTGTGGGATAAGTGGGCATACGACGCCACATTGCCTGAGAGACAAATTGGAGTGCCGGTCATGTGGAAAGATGGGTCACCTTCAGTGCTTTTATTAGTTATTCTCACCATTATCTGGTGACAAGGGTTCTTCTAAGACTTATCGTTCAAGAGCAGCGCCACCATTTTCTCACCAATCTGGAAACTGGAGTTCTTCCAGCCATTCGGGTCGAGGTGGAGGTCATGGTCGTGGTCGGCAGTCGCCCAGTTTTTAGAAACATCATGGTGGATCAGCACAGATTGGTCAGAAAGAGTCACATGGTTGTTGAAAGGGCTATAAATTTGTAGTGGAGCAGACACAGCAAGAGCAGGATCTCAAACCTTATATCATTCGAGGTACGATCTTAGAAGCCTCTGTTTTAGCTTCTTCTCTTTTTGATACAGGTGCTTCCCATTGTTTTACCTCTATTGCTATTGTGGAGATCCTTGGTCTCTACATATTTTCTTCTGCCAATATCTTGATGCTAGACACACCGTTGGGGGCTAGAATGGCTAGTGTATGACAATGCAAGGAGTTCCAACTAGAGTTTGGTGGATGTCACTTCTTATGGGACCTCTTTGTCTTAGAGATGACATGCTATGATTTCATTCTCATAATGGACTGGATAGTTCTCCTCTTGGTAGTCATTGACTGTTATCACTGCAGGGTGAGTTTAAGGTCAAAAGAATGTGAATATTTTCTTCATTGGGGTGAATGGGGTGTACAGGAAAGTAGAGCGGATCCAAAGCATCATGAGTTGGGAGGAGTTATTGCCCATATTTCTTGTCATTATCTGTATGACCAAGGCACTTCACAACTAGACATTCTCCAGTCATGGATCATTTCGGAGATATCTTTCTAGAAGAATTTTTAGGTTTTCCTCTAGAGTGTGGGGTAGACTTATCGATTTTTCTTGTGTCGGGAGTGGCACCACTGTCCATTCCTCCTTATAGGATGGATTCACATGAGTTGCAAGAGTTCAAGAAGAAGTTATAGGAGTTACAGGCCAAAGGTTTCATCTGACCCAGTACTTCTCCATCGGGTTTTCGTGTCCTGTTTGTGAAGAAGGAAGACGATACGCTCTGGCAATGTGTGGACTATCGGAAGCTGAACCAGTAGATAGTCAAGAACTGATTCCCCTTGACTATAATCGACGATCTCTTTGATCAGCTTCGTGGAGCCCAGGTATTCTTGAATAATGACCAGATGTTTGGTTATCATCATTATTGTGTTATACCATCAGACATACCTCCTATATCCTTCAAGAGTAGGTATGGTCAATATGACTATTTGGTTATGTCATTTAGTCTCATGAACATGGTTGTAGTTGTCATGGTACTGATGAACCGAGTGTTCCATCAATACTTGGATTCTTTCATGGTGGTCTTCGTGGATGATATCTTGCTATAATCTCAAACTCGACACAACTATGCTACCCATCTTGACATCGTTTTGAGTACATTGGGAGAGCATCAGTTATATGCTAATCTCTCAAAGTGCAACATTTGGATGGATCAGATTCACTTCTTGGGTCATGTAGTCTATGAGGTAAGAGTATCAGTAGACCCAGAGAATGTGACAGTAGTAGTTTCTTGGGAGGAGCCGAATAACATCTTTGAGGTGCAGAGATTTATAGGGTTGGTTAGATACAACAAAAGTTTCATACATGACTTTCTATGCTTAACCACTGAATGATCTAACTATGAAGGGTGCAAAATTCTTATGGTCAGGTTCTAGGGAGTCATCCTTTCAAAAGCTAAATGGGAGGCTGACTTCATCTCCAACACTAGTCTTTCCATAGCCGGGCAGGAGAAATACTATTTACTGTTAGGCATCACATATCATTCTGGTAACTGTGCTTATGCAAGTAGATGGAGTCGTTGAATACAGGTCTCCACAGTTGAGGACACATGAGAGGAATTACCCGATGCACAATCTAGAGTTGGCTGTTGTTGTTCATGCATTACGCTGTTGGAGAAATTATCTTCTAGGAGAGAACTTTGTGGTTTTTACTAACCACAAGAGTCTCAACTACAACTTCACTCAGCGTGACTAGAAATTTAGACAACACAGGTGGGTTGAGTACCTACAGTCCTTTGACTTTGAGCATGCCTATAGGCATGGGAGAGGCAACATAGTGGCTGATGCATTGAGTTGGAGGACTCAGATATAGGCAGTTCAGGAGGACAGGAATGACTAGTAGATTATGGATTTATTCTATGAGATGCATTTTGAGGTGCACGACAGTCAGGAGATGATGTTTCTTTCTTATGCAGTTGTTACCTCTAATCTTCTTGATTTAGTTTGAATGAGTAGCTATCAAATTCGGAAGGCATGGTCCTTAGGGAGAGTGTGTCCGGAGAGGACCCTATTCCAGTATGCACCATAGGCAAGGATTAGATCTTACGTTTACAAGGACACATATGGGTGAGAGAAGATATACATTAGGATCTGATGCGGGGTTTTCATTCCTCTATTTGGGCAGTTCATCCTTGCGCCACCAAGATGTACCGGGATCTACACCATCAGTTTTGGTGGCTATGTATGAAGAGGGGTGTTATAGGTTTTGTCCGGAGGTGTTCTAATTTTCTCTAGGTGAAGGCGGAGCATCAGTGACCAAAAAAACATTTACAGTAGTTACCCATTCTCGAGTGGAAGTGGAATGACGTTGTGATGGATTTCGTACCCAGTTTTCCAAGGTCGCCTCGAGGGAATGAAGCATTTTGGGTTTTCACTGACAGACTCATGAAGGTTCCTCACTTCTTTCTGATCAAGGAGAACATCAGTGTTAATGAGCTGAGATAGTTGTACATCTGAGATATTGTACCTCTACATGGAGTTCCACACTCCATTGTTTCATACAGGGATGCATGTTTTACTTCTCAGGTCTGGCAGGGGCTTCAGAAGGCTTTGTTTACACAGTTACTTTTGTGTACAGCTTACCATCTCCAGACAGATGGACAGTCTGGGAAAATGATTCAGGTGTTTGAGGACATGCTCTAGGCATGCATTATGGATTTTGGAGGTTCTTAGGAGAAGCATATACCTCTTTTGGAGTTTTCCTACAACTATAGTTTTCAATCAACTATTTAGGTGACACATTATGAGGCTTTGTATGGTATGACATTTCGATCGCCATTATTTTGGATGGAGGTAGGAGAGGAAGAATTTTTGGGACCACGTCTTGTTCAGGAGAACACATAGAAGAGAGAGTTAATTCGGAAGAGGATGACTACTACATAGTCTTGACAGATGTCTTATACTGATTAGCAGAGACAACCTCTGGAGTTTGAGGTCAAGGATCAGGTTTTCCTACGTGTCACACCGAGGATGGGACACAAGAGGATTATGGGACAGGGTAAACATTCACCGAGGTATGTCGGGCCATTTGAGGTGTTAGAGAGTGTTGGGCTGGTTACCTATCAGTTGCAGTTACCTCAGAGGTACCGAAAAATGCACAATGTCTTCAACGTTTCTCACCTTCGACGTTAATTTTTAGACCCATATCTTGTCTTTTAACCCATGATATGCAGGATTTCATCCACGTTTCTTGAAATTTTAGATGCACACGACGTGTACATTATGAGTACACACCGTGTACTAGGTTACCACAGGTATCCATGCGCTAGCCATGAATCTTCCTTGCACACGACCAAGTGAGATGACTCGGAGGCCGCCTAAAGCGAAGTAAAAAATAGCATGTACATTTCGTGTTTAGCATCATGCCTTTTTATAACATAAACTTTCATTACATTACACAAAACTGAGGATCTTTAAGGTTTAGTGTCTTGGAAACCAAGAACATAATACATGAAAACAACATAAAACATTCTTCTTAAACACTTGAAAGACTTCTCATTAAGTTCATCCTTTGATCATTAATGAATCTCATAACTTGGGGAAATACATCAAAATAAAGGGTGAGTAGAAGGCCCAGTAAGGGAACAAGAGAAACATTTAACATGTGAACTTGAGATACATCAACTATGTCATGAAAAAGAACTTTAAGGCATTAGAAAGAAATCATGTGGCATATCATAATACAAATAACATTTTTCATAACATTAAGATGTGGCTACATCACTTAACATATAAAATCATGAACATATCACCAAGGTCCATCCCCAAGGTGTCATTTGAAAATTACCAAGGTTATTCACCAAGATATCATGAAAATTGTAATCTCTAGTGGTTTCATCATTACCCAAGGAATTTGAGCGCTATCAGGGAGCACCCATAAATTTGCCTTTATTATCATGTGAGGCACATATATCATCATCAAAAATTTCATAAATAACCCATATAGCATAAAATAAATGGGTTTCATTTCATAATCATAACTTTTTAAAAACTGCTTTAAAGACATGATCTTTACGTCACTTTAAACCCACGGAAGGGGAGAGCGGGTCTCATGTATGTAAATCCATGAATTTAAAATAGAACATTTTGATATGTATGTGAATACCCCTATAGAAATAAGAGCTTTGAGTATTCACTATTTAACATAAAATAGTTTTGAGAAAAGAGAGAGGTATTTTGAGACGAAAATTCAACAGCATAACGACTATGTTTTGGGGTTTTAGAAAACATTGAAAGGAGAGGGGACATGGGTCAAAAATTCATAAATGACCCATAAAATAGTAGAGGGAAAGAATAATAAGGATATATAAACATGGTAATGAAATTTGAAGTCCATACCATTTGAAATTAAGAACATGAAAGGAAGACAAAAATAAGATTTCTCTTATGAAAATTCGGCAGCTTAATGGCGTCACTTAAACATCAAAAAAATGAATTGACGTGATCAAATAGGGTCTCTCATCATATGAACACAAAATATCAGTATGATATATATAAAGATCATTCCCCAACATAATAAAAAGGAACTTTAAAGACTTTACATGAAAGTATAACTTTGAAATATGAGAATGGTGAATGAATCCATTAAAAATTCGGGAGCCTAACGACGCCACTTAAAACTTCAAAATACTGAATTGAAGAGATCAAATAGATATCTAATCATATAATAATAAATGATCAGTATGATAGATTTATATATCATACCCCAACAAAAAAAATAATTTCAATGACTTGTCAAGAAAATAGAGCTTGAAAATGAGAAGGGTGAAAGAATCTGTTACAAAAATTCCGGCAGCCTAACGGCGCCACTTAAACATTCATAAAATGAAATTATGAGAGTAAGAGGGGGTATCTCATCATATGAACATAAAAAGGACATTATGAAGAATATTAAAGAACATCCTCCAACATAATAACATGGAGCATAAAAGAAATGACATAAATAGATCACTTGAAAAGAAAGAGAGGGGTCAGATCCCTTACCTTAAAACGTAACACTTAAAACTCAATGGTTTGGACCTTGAGGGATTGGGAGAACCTTGGGAAGACTCCTTGGGAGGTAAGGGGACCAGAAAATCGTTGATAATGATTTTGGAGTCCAAAGGATAAGATCATGGCTTGGTATTTATAGGGAATGTTTGGGGACAAGGCATTAATGGCCAAGGGACACCTCATAAGTTGGTTTCTCAAAACCATGTGCTCTCCCAAGATATTATCCCATGAAGTTAGGCCACATGGGGCCCCCAATAAAAAAAATCATCACCTTTGGTCGGCCAACCAATAAAATATCTCATGACATCATCATGATGCAGTTATGATGTCATTAAACATACCGAAACCCTAAAACTGTATTTTTACTATTCACTGAAAATTCAACTTTCTCCGAAAAATCCTAAAATTTCACCTTAACCAAATATCAATGGTTTGATTCCAAAAATCAACTCCATTTTATAAAAAAAATTCTAAATATTTTTAATTTATTTTTAAAATAAATACACTATTCACTGAAATTTCATTTTTTACAGAAAAACTCCCAAAAATTACCTTAACATAATATCGATGCTCTGAGTTCAGAAATGAAATCCATTTTATAAAATTATTTTTCTACATATTTTTAATTTAATTTTTAATTAAAAAAACACTATTCACCCGAAAAAACTAATACTTGAATAATAATTTATGAAACTATTATTTAACTATTTTATTGAATCACATTATTTAATCAAGGTGCCTAGATTATATTAATACTTTATTTAAGTGAGATTACTAATCCATTTGGTCACATTACTAATACTAAGCATAAAATCACTATTCATAATTTACTATTCATCAACAATTACGTTGATCTTATTAGACTCTAAATTTCGTACTGAACATAATTGTAGAAGACCATTTTTTGAAAATCATTACAAATTTTTAATTATTTAAGGATTACATAAACATTTTTTTTAAATATCCTTTCTCTAAAATTCACCAAAAATACGCATACTATATTTATCCAGACATTTGAAAAGTCATAAAAATCATCATAAGAAGAAATCCCAATTTTTTTTTAAAACAAAGGATTACACAAGGCAATTATGGTCTCCTTACATAGCCCCTTATCACACCGTCATAGGACCTAAGTGTAAGGTGTGCTAAGGTGAGAGAATCTAAGGGAGGCTCGACCAACATTGCACGAGTATTATTTTCTATCATTTTGAACTTCTCGCAAAGGCGATCCCGTTCTAGCTTCACACGATGATGTTCGTCTTGGGTTTGACCCAGAGCAAAGCCCAATGGTGCTACCTCCTTCCCATGTTCTATTAGATGGGCTTTGATCGGTCCAAGACTACTGGGTGAGGCCATCAAATCTTCTTTCTATATTAATTATCCAAGATTACTTGTATTTAGAGATAATAATCAAAATGTTTGGTTTCCAGTGGTCATATTGACCAATGGTTATATAACAGTCAAAACCCAATGGTCTCATTTTAATTATACTCATGTTATCAAATGAAACAATTTTGTTGAGTATAAAAATAAAATAAAAAAAACACAAAAAATTAGGAAACAAGATTTATTCAAAATTTCGGGACGTTACAATCTTCCCCCCTTAAGAAATTGCATCCTCACAATTTTTAAAATTGGGTTTTGAAATTTCATTGAAAGTCCCACATCAGAAAAAGAGTCAGTAACACTATTACTTTAAAAGAAAGAAAGGGATGTACAAAGGTCACCCGAGTTAACCCATACTAGGATTCCATGGAGTAAAACATGGATATGGAAGAAAAAACAAAGGGTTATGTTCAGGGGGAGAGTGATAGAAAACATGATTAGGAGAATGTTTACCACAAGAAAATCCCAAACTTATGATGTGTGTAAACGGTCTTTGATTATCTAGTAGGAAACGTAGACCCACAACATTTTTCTTTTACGTTTCTTTTCATAATTTTGAGGAATTAATTTATTACATAGAACAAAAACATAAGAAAATAAACCTACCTTCATATAGAGTTTCATCCATTAATAATTTTCTACCAAAACTAATCTTTTCTCTAAATGATGAGCATTCCAAACTATTTGGTATCATCAAAACACAAGAATCATCTTCTTCAGAGTCACGTAATCTACAAAAGATTAACTATCAATTTCTTCTATCTTTAAACATTATCCCAAAAACAGAAAGGGTAAGATAAAACAACTCTTCCAAAAGAAAGAATCCCATAGGAAGGGAAACTACTTTTAAATCTTCAATGTTCCACGGTACTACCCAAAGTTCATCATAGACCATTCCATAAATAACTATTCTTAAAATTCCTCAAAATAAACCAAACTAAGATTGAAACCCAAATACAAGAAGGATTTGATAACATAGTCTTCCAAAATAAACTTCAATGTTCATCTCCAAACAACATCAACCACTCCTAACATCTTATAACAAAAGTAGCTAACCTAAACATATTTTACCCAAGATAGGTTAATCATTTCCATATGTAACCTAAATTACTATAAGTCTACCTTAAATTCATTGATTCTTCAGAATATAAGGCAAACATTACTCCTCAAAGAAAATACCGTAGTAATCTATTTACCTTTATCAAATAGGGTACCCAAAATAGTTAACATCTTACAAAATAATAATCATCTTCTAATCCCCTATTCATCTCTGACATATTAATATGGCAATCATCACATTTCCTATCACATTGGTTGTTGGGACATGTTCTTCCATTTCCCACCATTAACTAAGAAAAGAAAGTATAATTAGGGGCTTAAATACATAGCCAATAATCATGAAAAGAAACTTAAAGAATAGAAGGATAACATGTAAAAGAAAAGAATACCCTAAATTGCAATCCCTTAGGTTCCAAGCTAGGTTATCCATGAACATATATTCTTATGTGGATCTTTATTTTAGTTTATCATTGATCCTTTAATAATGGTTCATACTAAGCATATGAATTTACCAAATTATATCCCCCAGGAGTGTCGTAAACAAGAGTGCTGCAAGGCGCATTGTCGTGTACCAGTTCCTGTTTGAGTCTATCTCAAAGTAGTGTTTTCGGGTTTTACCCCTATGTACATCTATTCCAGAGCCACCTCTACCTGCTCGTATACAGATAGGGATGTATTTTCTTGGCAACGCATTACTCCATACTCACCAAAATACTAGGAAGATTTCCTATATATAAACATTTCTATAGGATTTTTCCAAAAGTTTTCATATCCTAATTTCCACAGATAACTAAACCATCCTTTGATACCAACTATAGCATCACACCTTTTATAACATAAACTTTCATTACATTAAACAAAACTGAGGATCTTTAAGGTTTAGTGACTTGGAAACTTGGAACATAATACATGAAAACAACATAAAACATTATTCTTAAACACTTGAAAGACTTCTCCTTAATTTCATCCTAGGTTCATTACTGAATCTCATAACCTGGGGACATACATCAAAAGAAAGGGTGAGCATAAGGCCCAGTAAGGGAACAAGAGAAACATTTAACATGTGAACTTGAGATACATCAACTATGTCATGAAAAAGAACTTTAAGGCATGAGAAAGAAATCATGTGGCATATCATAACAAAAATAACATTTTTCATAACTTTAAGATGTGGATACTTAATTTTACATATAAAATCATGAACATATCACCAAGGTCCATCCCCAAGGTGTGATTTGAAAATTACCAAGGTTATTCACAAAGATATCGTGAAAGTTGTAATCTCTAGTGGTTACATCATTACCCAATTCATTGGAGCGCTATCCGGGAGCACCCTTAAATTTGACTTTATTATCATGTTAGGAACATATATCATCATAAAAAATTTCATAAATAACCCATATAACATAAAATAAATGGGTTTCATTTCTTAATCATAACTTTTTAAAAACTTCTCTGAAGACATGATCTTTACGTCACATTAAACCCATGGAAGGGGAGAGCAGGTCTCATGTATGTAAATATTAGAATTTAAAATATATCATTTTGATATGTATGTGAATACCCATGTAGAAATAAGAGATTTTAGTATTCACTTTATAACATAAAATAATTTGGAGAAAAGAGAGAGGCAGTTTGAGACGAAAATTCTGCAGCATAACGGCTATGTTTCTGGGTTTTAGAAAACATTGAAAGGAGAGGGGACATGGTTCAAAAATTAATAAATGACCCATAAAACAGTAGAGGGAAAGAATAATAATGATATATGAACATGGTAATGAAATTTTAAGGACATTCCATTTGAAATTAATAACATGAAAGGAAGACAAAAATAAGATTTTTCTTATGAAAATTCGACAGCTTAACGACGTAACATAAACATCAAAAAAATGAATTGACGAGATAAAATAGGGTCTCTCATCATATGAACATAAAATATCAGTATGATAAATATAGATATCATACCCCAACATAATAAAAATAAACTTTAAAGAGTTCACATGAAAGTAGAACTTTGAAATATTAGAAAGGTGAAAGAATCCCTTACAAATTCGGCACCCTAACGACGCCACTTAAAATTTCAAAATACTGAATTAAAAAGATAAAATAGGGTCTATCATAATATGATAATAAAAGATCAGTATGATATATTTAGAGATCATACCCCAAAAAAATAAAAAAAATAACTTGAAAGACTTGTCATGAAAATAGAGCTTGAAAAAGAGAAGGGTGAAAGAATCAATTACAAAAATTTCGGCAGCCTAACGACGCCACTTAAACATTCATAAAATGAAATGATGAGAGTAAGAGGGGGTCTCTCATAATATAAACAAAAAATAGACAGTATAAAGAATATAAAATAAAATTCTCTTACATAAGAACATGGATCATAAATGAAATGACAAAAAAGAGATCACATGAAAAGAAAGAGAGGGGTCGGATCCCTTACCTTAAAATGTAACTATTAAAACTCAATGGTTTGGACCTTGAGGGCTTGGGGGCACCTTGGGAGGACTCTTTGGGAGGTAAGGAGGCCATAACATCGTTGAGAATTATTTTTTCATCAAAAGGATGAGAGCATGGCTTGGTATTTATAGGGAAAGTGAGGGGACAAGACATTAATGGCCAAGGGACACGTCATAAGTAGGTTTCTCAAAACCGTGTGCTCTCCCAAGATATTTTCCATGAAGATTGTCCACATGGGGCCCCCAATAAAAAATTTAATAACCTTTGATCGTCCAACCAATTAAATATCTAATGACATCATCATGACACAGTTATTATGTCATTAAACATACCGAAACCCTAAAACTGTATTTTTACTATTCACTAAAAATTCAACTTTCTCAGAAAAATACCAAAATTTCACCTTAACCAAATATCAATGCTCTGATTCCAAAAATGAACTCCATTTTATAAAAATATTTTTCTAAATATTTTTAATTTATTTTTTAAATAAATACACTATTCCCTGAAAATTCATTTTTTTCAAAAAAAATCCCAAAAATTACCTTAACATAATATCGGTGCTATGGGTTCAAAAAAGAAATCGTCTTTATAAAAATAATTTTCTACAAATTTTTAATTTAATTTTTAATTAAAATAACACTATTTACCCAAAAAAACTAATACTTGAATAATAATTTATGAAACCTTTATTTAACCATTTTATTGAATCACATTACTTAATCAAGGTGCCTAGATTATATTAAAACTTTCTTTAAGTGAGATTACTAATCCATTTGGTCACATTACTAATCCTGAGCATAAAATAACTATTCATAATTTACTATTCATCAAAAATTAAGTTGATCTTATTAGACTCTAAATTTCATACTGAACATAATTGTAGAAGACCATTTTTTAAAAATCATTACACATTTTTATTTATTTAAGGTTTACATAAACATTTTTTTTAAATATCCTTTCTCTAAAATTCACCAAAAATATGCATTCTCTATTTATCCGGACATTTGAAATGTCATAAACATCATCATAAGAAGAAATCCTGTTTTTTATTTAAAAAAATTGATTACACAAGGCAGTTACGGTCTCCTTAAATAGCCCCTTATCACACCAGCATAAGACCAAAGTGTAAGGTGTGCTAAGGTGAGAGAATCCGAGGGAGGCTCAGCCAACATCGCACGAGTAGTAATTTCTATCAGTTTGATCTTCTCGCGAAGTCGATCCCGTTCTAGCTTCACATGATGAAGTTTGGCTTGGGTTTGGTCCAGAGAAAAGCCCAGTGGTGCTACCTTCTTCCCATGTTCTATTATATGGGCTTCGATCGGTCCAAGACTACCTGGTGAGGCCATAGAATCTTCTTTCTATATTAATTAACCATGATTACATGTATTTAGAGACAATAATCAAAACTTTTAGTTTGCAACGGTCATATTGACCAATGGTCATATAATAGTCAAAACCCAATGGTCTCATTTTAATTATACTCTTATTATCAAATGAAACTTTTTTGTTGAGTATAAAAATAAAATAAAAAAACACACAAAATTAGGAAACAAGATTTATTCAAAATTTCGGGTCATTACATCGTGTACTACAAAAGTACTTGGCATCTATTTTGTTTTTTTCATGAAACGCAACGGGGTCACGTCTAACAGAAAAAACACACATCTTCTAGGTCTCATTTTCTTATGACAGCCCATACGACTACAAATCTCTGATGAGCCCCCAAGAATCGGTCTGTCCTCTGATTTGAACATCGTCGGTTGCATTGGAATCGCATCAGTGTGTTCTCTCATCGGATGAATCCTCGTTTCATGATTCCTCTTCTTTTATGTGTCATCGGGGGTTGATATTTTTATATTTTTTCTTAGTTCTACAATGTTCCAAGGAGATTCAATCTTTAAGGTTCAAGTATAGCGATATCCTAACCCCGAGGTTGGAGGTTTATGACTTTTTGTTTGATTTCCTTGAGTATTATGTGAAAATTTTACCAATACCCTTGAATGGGGTATTGCGTGTTTACTATTTTACCCATGTTGTTTGGATACCATGCTTGTATTCATGAGTATAGGATAATTTGGATATGAGTAGGTCTGATTGTTGTTCTTTGGATGTTTTTCCCTTGTATGATCTGTTTACAACCATTTGGCCCTGTTTATCATTTGGATGGATTGACTGTTTCCATGCCTATTGCATTAGGATGGAGAGTTGTATCCTTTCATTCTTGATATGGTATAGAATGTTTTAGCCAAGTAGATATGTAGGTTATATTTGTCCATATTACACTACTATGCTCATTGACCTCCACAGGGCCGTGAGAACCTTGTGTAGTAGACTATAAGGGGAATTGAGCGGGTGAGCTTCCTCAGAGAGTCTCTGAGCCCTTAGGCTATTAGGGGGATTGACCAAGTGAACATCCTTAGAGAGCCTAGAACCACTTGGGGATATAAGGGGAATTGACGGAGTGTGCTTCCTCAAAGAGTCCATGATTTCTTTAGAGTATAAGGGGATTGATCAAATGAGCTTCCTCAGAGTGTTTTTGCTTGAATTGAACGACCTGGGATATAAGGGAAATTGACCGATTGATATTACTTAGAGAGTCCTAGACCTTGATCCTATAAGAGGAATAGACTATGTGAGCTTCCTGAGAGAGTCCTTGACTACCCTAGACTATATGGGGAATGGATTGTGTGATCTTCCTCAGAGAGTATTACTTTACATTTGACTATAAAGGGATAGACTGTGAGTGCTTCCTCAGAGAGTATTATTATATTTATTTGCTGAACCAGAGGGGTTAGACCAATTGTGCTGCATAGATGGTTGCTGGTACATTTTTTGTAGGACTAGAGGGGATGGCTATGAGTACATCCTAGAGGGTTACCTGTTTGAGGTTGAGATGTTTGCTTCACTTTTTCTTGATTTGAAACTGCGGATTGATTACTTCTTAGTACTTTCCTATTTACGGATTTCTATACTTTTACCTGTAATACACTCACTGACCGTTAGGCACATATCTTTGGGTGGATGCCTAGTGAGAATTAGTCTCACACCCTATTTGGGCCATGCTTTTGGGCCCAAACAGAGTATATTGTTGTAGGTATAGATAAGGGAAACCACCCTTCTACTTCTGGTTCTTGAATTGTTGTGGAGTTGGAGAGAATGAGACCAAGAATATTCTTGTGATTCCGAGGAGTTGTTTATCTTTTATTTTTTAATTTGGTTTAGTACTATTTGTATTACCGCATTGTGACTTGTTTGGCTGAAATCTTAGACATATGTATCTTGAATCATTTATATATGTTCTCCAACTGTTTTATTATTCCATTATTCTGTTTTTTACACTTGTATGGATGTTTACTACTTAAATTATTGTATGAATTTGTTTACTTCTGTTGATTACTCTTCCAATGAGGGAATAGTTCCCCCACTATCACACCCAAGGCCCTCGTTGATAGTCGGCAACCTTTATCGTTTAGGGAAATACGCTTGAGGACCTGTTACTAACCGGGTAAGGGGTTCCTCTAAGTGGCTTCTGGAACTGGGGATGTTTAAAAAATATTCCGAATATAGTGGTTATACCACTAGGTAAATATATTTCAAAGGAGGAACAACCAATTGATTTTTTACAAATATATAGGATTTTATGTTAAATATGACCACTCCCCGGGATAATGTCTTATATTCAAAACACAAATTTTTGGATGATATATGTGAAAATGAGGATATGATGATGCATACGAATCATGATATTTTTTGTAATATGGTAATAAGATTTATTATGTGAAATTTTTATTAATGTTTGTAAAATTTCACACCCTAATATTTTATAAACATTATTTTTCATAAAAATCTAATTTCTTTGATGGATATCAGTAAACTCAACAATTTGTTGAAACAAACAATGATTTACTATAAAACATGTTACTATTTAAGTTGAATGTTATGTCATATCCATTATAATTGAGGTTATTTTAACAAATATCATTATAATTAAAAATTTATTTCTTAAATATGTATACTATATATATATTGTTTTTCAATTTATTATATGTGAGAGTAAGCAATATTTTAATGTTATATATATATTTTGAAAAAATGTAATTGAAAACCCAATGTGTATTTTAATTAATAAAATAAATTATTAACTATTGACGAAATATTAAAATAGTATCGTTATATTATATATTAATTCAAATTATTTTCCACACATTTAATATAATTTCTAAACATGCGATAAAAATTAATCTAGAGTAATAATTAAGGGATAATGATTTAATATGAAGTGGACTCTTTGCATTTTGTTGACATATTTTTCTAATTTTGAAACTTTTGGAAAATAAATTTAAAAAAGAAATTATATTTTTGATTATAGACGTTAAAATTATCTAATAATGAAATTTTTATAATTTTCAAAAATTATTTTGTTGATGAATAATGTTTTTTTGTCTTATTTAAAATTTTAATTATATTTGAAGAATTGTCATGTCAAATGATGTTAAACTAGAATTTTAAAACAGATTTTATTTCAACTATTTTAATATTATTCCATTTAGGATATTCTATAGAAATGTATGTTCTGTATTGATGTAA
Organism: Viscum album; assembly: GCA_963277665.1. NCBI lineage: Eukaryota > Viridiplantae > Streptophyta > Magnoliopsida > Santalales > Viscaceae > Viscum > Viscum album. The sequence continues at coordinate 2,030,074,892 of OY728135.1, forward strand.
TGTTTTATAATTATCAAAAAATTTCATTAGAAAACCATCTATTCCTCAGATCTACAAAAATAATAATAATTTAATCAACCAATATATGAGATGATTTTTGAAAAAATTAAAAAATATTTATAAATAAGATAATTAATTTTACATACTATGATAGTACGTTTTTTCAAAATGAATATTAAAATAGTAAAAACATCACCCTATTTAAGGTTCATGTAGGTTTAACAGAGGGATAAAGAAAAATTATTTTCATTCATATGACCTAAATTTATATAATATTTAAAATAATTGACATATGAAAAATATACCCATTCCAATAATAAAATATATAACTATATGTAAGCATTATGAATGATAATATACTTTCCAAATTGAATTATTTTAGGTAATTTATTTATTAGACGACTCCTTTTGTTATAAATGGTCACCTAATATACACTACTGTTAAAATATCTAGTGCCTCTTTAGGGTTAATACAAACCCAACATATTTTTATAATCTCTCTCACCATGAAACATATTCTCTTGTTTTATTTTAAAACAATTATAATAAATCATTACATATTTACCTTGGGTGATTGTCCAATGAGGGGAGGTTCACACGGATATGAAGGAAGTCATCCCTTAGGTAAGGTATGAATATATCTAATTTATTTTAATGTGACATATTACATTTTCTACCCTTAAATATTTTATTTTGTGTATATTATTCCTATTACTATATTTTAGGATTCATTATTTGTAAATTAGATATTTTCATATCTATCTATACATCTTTTCTTTATTGTCCTTGTGATTCAAAAATTACCAAATCATCAATAGGGTTTTTATTAAATAATTTTTTTATCATGATTATTTATGATTTTGATTGATATTAAATAAATTTAAAACCTACCATTCAATAATATCATTATATTTCTTCTCATCTGGTTAATTTTAATAATTACATTTTTGTAATTATATTCCAACATTTTAAATACATAAAAGGTAAAAATATTTACTTTATGGGATGAATAATTAATTCCAATCATTAAATGAAAATAATATTTCTAATTTATAAATTTTTTCAATTAAAATATTTAGTAACTTATTTTAATATTCATATAATTAATTTTAACTAATATTTACAATTGATTAAATTTATTACAAAACGTTTTCAAAGAAATATTCCTGTTATTTTTGTATAAGGAATATTGGAATTTTGATTGGTAAAATTTGAATGAATTAATTTTAAAAAATGTGAAGATTCTTAAATATATTTCCTCTCTAATTCCTTCTAAGTACATTAAAAATTCATTTTACAGGTTCTTATGTTACATTTTAAATAAAATATTTCATTTAATATATGAAGATATGTTATATTCCAAATAATGTATTTCAATGTAGAAAGGATAGTTTCCACAATAAAAAAATACCAGAAATACTATATAATTGTTTTTGATATAAGATGATATCCATTGATGATTTCAAATTATTAAAGGGGATATTAACCATTCATTGTTGCCTTATTATTACTTTTTATAGATTATGATTCTCGTGACCTTAGGATTATGATACCTATTTTAATCCCATTAGTTATTCTATAATCATGTTATTAAATGATTTTGATTCCCATTTCTTTTCAACTATATCATTCCTAATGAAATGTTTAGGAAAATAGTTTTCTTTTACATATTTGTAGTATAATTATTGAGGCACATAACTATATGATTTTCTTTATATGAAATTCTACTACAGATTTATATATCCTTACATTGATCTAGATATTTTAGATATCTTATTAGATAAATAGGTCTAGAATGGGGAGTGAAACTTCTATTTAAATAAACCAATCCACTATAATAGTCTTTTGTGTGATCCATGACTACAAAAATGGTTTTGGGAGTGAACCCAAGCTACTATAATAGTCATGGAAATAAATCAAGAAAACTATGAATATTATTTATAATTATCATGTCTATTGAAAAAATATATGTCTAATGCTTATTATATGGTCTCATATATAATTATTGATTGTTCCATAATAATTCAATTCATACGATCATCCAATAAATGTTCCATCATTAAAAATATCTATATATGATATTAATTTAATGTCTTAGAATGTTATGTTCATTTTTATATACCCTTATTGATTTGTTATTCTTTACCAGTCCATACTTTTACCAATAATTAGTATCTAAGATCACATGTTCTTATGTATCCATTCCCTGACTTAATTATAAAAATATAATGTATGAGAAAAGTAATAACTATAATTATTATGATGAGCTGTTTTAATTTGTTTCTATGATTAAAAAGATCATTACCTAATAGATTCGCATTAGGCTTTTTAGTTAATATACTAAATATTATTAATTTAATAATTTAAGGTATATGAGATATAAATTAGTCTCTATATTGATCCATTTTGGAAAATTTTGTATTATTTTCATTGGGATGTATCCATCACTAGTTATGTTATTAGTGTTATGATATTGAGTGCATAATCAAGATTGTTTTCTCATTTTTAATGGATGTGATGTATATAGTCTATTTTATTAGTATAGTAGTGCCATTATTAAATCCAGGTTCATGGTGATTGCCAGTTATTATCAATTGTAGCATCATGAAAAAATATTACAACAATGGATGATGGAATGATGTGTTCATATGACATTATGATATATCACAATAAAAATAAGAATATATTACATAGTAATTATAAGGAGGATAATATTGACACTATAACTAAATCATTTCTCTTTAGTATCCCTAGTGCATCCCATGACTCCACTCCTCATCAATGAGCAGTACTCACTACTATTGATATAAGATTGAACGGGGTCACACACTTGGTGTTTTAAAGAGTCATGAATATTATATGTGTATACAAGAATAGGAAATAGTGTTACGGAATATGAGGATTGGGTTAGGTTAAGGATTCAGTGATTCTATTGATATGAATGGAATCAATATTATTATAATTTTGAATAATATGTAATGAATTAATTTTATCATTATTTTCATTATTAAATAACTGAATATAAAATTATTATTTATCGAATGTCTATTATTTTTCAAGGATAATTATTTATTAAATGGTCAAAAAGAGTCATTTTAATCAAAAAAATATTACCATGTAGCATATATTTGATGGTATAATAATGTGATAAAACATAAAGTACATTTTTGACAAAGTTATTAAAATATATATATAAATTTTAATATTTTGATTGGTATATGATACCTGGGATACAAAAATTAATTTATATTTCATTAATCTTACCTGTATATAAATTGAGAAGCTATAATTTAATGGATAAATAATTCAATTTATATTTAAATCACCTCTCTCTTCTTGGAAAAAATTATTTATTGAGGAACTAGATATTCAAGCACCCCAATTAGTAATTTTCATCCTAGATCAATGTAATGTTGATCATGATATTGTTAGGGCATCAAAATAATATTCAAATCTCCACACTAGACCCTATAATTAAATGGACAATTATTTAATGGAATTTTCAAATATTTTTAGACAATCTATAGGGATCTAAATTTTTATCCATTGAGATATGATTAACAAATGATGAGAAAAAAATATTTTCATAAGGAAATTGACCATTATAAAATTTTGATATATTATTACAATTTATAAATTATACTTAATCAAATGTCACAATATTAATAGATGAATCTAATATACCATATAATAGATTTTTTTGTTTTGATATATTTCTTTGAAAAAAATTACAATTTACTTTTTCACAATTATGAAAATCCTCGGGTTTCATTTTATGTCACATGAATGAATTTTAGAAAAAAAAATTAAAATGAAATATAATATATTATATCCTTCGAAAACATTGATTTTATAATTTGCAAAATAATATTTGATTAAAAATCAATGGAATGGGAATTTATAATTACTTTTGTTATAGTTAAATAAATATTATATAAAAAAATTGTAATAAGAGAAACAAAACATTATTTATAACATAAATATTATTTGTATAAAACTAATTTATTAAATAACATAATGTAATATATAAGGGTGGGAGGACCCATGAATTGAAGAATTTGGTCATGAGAAAAATGTATAACTGAAGGAATAATTACCTTCATTATAAATATATTGTAATTGAAAATGAATCGATATAGTCCAATCCTAGTTTTCATAAAAACTTTCTTATGATCTATTGGGTCAAATGGCATCAAGAAAACCTACCCATAATCCAAAGGATGATGACTGGAATCATGGGTATATAGTGGTATGAAGAAGAGACTATAACATAATATTATAGTAGTATAGTGGAATTAGGAGAAATATTAAATATCATAATATTAGGTTATAACTACTAGAATAACAAAATATGTAACATAAAAGTGGTGATAATAATAATAATCCATAGGCTATTTATTATAAAAAAATTATTTCATAGAATACTGATGTACAAATCTAGGGATTTGTGGTATATAGATTACATTCATATACAACATGATATAAAAAAGAACCATGTACAAAAAATACATATCCTTTATTATCATGACCATAATTTCAGTTATATAATCAAAATCTCACATTCTATATGAAAAATATATCAACCATCCTAGAATATGAATATTCTATTATCCCAATCGACATCCATGAGTTCAATCTAGTAATCAATTTTAATCAACACTAGGGTGTGAGAATAAACCCTCGAGGTCGCCAACAATGATGCCAAGAATAGTATTGTTAGTTTATATTGAAAGGCCAGGTAGAGGTATAAAAGGTAATAAATTGTTTTGAAATTAAATACTATCCCACTTTTGTACCATTAAGAAACCTAGAAGAAATTTTTAGAATCATCATTCCTAGGAAAACTTATGATCCATGTAACAATGTACATCTATATCTTAAGATTCTTATATAATATGTATACATTTATATACACAATATATGTTATTAAATGTCTAAGAATACAAATTCAAAATAAGTGGTAGTTATAACCATTGTGTAGCATAAGAATCATTGCATTGTCTAGTGTGATATAAGCTCCAAAAAGGTTAGATTCCCTGAATGTCATATGAATATGAGACATTAAGCTCCTCAAACATGATAGTAGGTTAGTATTCATTCCCAAAACCCAATAAAAGTGAATGTGGAACCTCATTCCCTTTATCCAAATAAAATTAAACAATGTGATACACCATACCCAACTCCCAACCAAGGGATCAGGAATCACCATCCTAAAAAAATATCTTCTCAAATTTTCACTCTCTCATATGTAGGTATTAATCATAATAATAACATTAATTTTCCATTTAATCACTCAATACAATCCTTCCATGGGTATATTATGTTATAATATTTTTAATCAATTCACCACACGTGATGTTGTGTTGCCACTCACATTTCTTTATTAAGAATATTCTATAAAATGTATTATTAAAGGAAAACCCAATTAAAAATCAAGACAACCAAATTAAAAGGTTTCTTGTCCTTAGAAATTATATATGTTATAGAAAATAAATTAACAAACCCTAATTTGTTGGTTTTCTACAAGGAAAACTTCATTGAATTGTTTCAATAGTGTATGTATGAGTACTAAATCTTGGATGCAATATGTAGAATCGTAAGACATATTATAGGGCATGATGTAAAATTTTTATGCATGTAGAGAACTGAAAAATTCTATAAAACACATAAATATTTTGGTAAAATTTATAGACCTCTAAACTATGCTCCATGGAGAAAATCATCCAATATCAACCATTTAATATAATATGAATAGATGAATTCATTAAAATAGAAAAATTCCATAAATATAGTTCATTAATGATTTTATTAAAATAAATACATCACAAGTCTGTAAAAACAATAGAAGGAAGTTGAAATGGGATATTACCATTGGGTATAAAACATTTCTACTAATAGGGAAATAGATTATAGATGGAGGAGAATGATATGAATAGTGGTCCTTGGCATAGAGGAGGTCTCCCTTGTGTAGCTAATTATGTGTAAGAGAATGGAGCCTGTTTCTGTCAGATAGGATTCCCTTCCTCCATTAAACAATTACCCAAGGAATTTACATACCCAATATGGTCTAAAAACTATATCAATCTCTATATTTTCTATTCTGTGGAAAAACCAGGTTCACAACGTGAGGTCATTTGGCATGGAAAATACACATCATTCATTTATTAAAAGGGATCTATTTATATCCATGTCGGGTATTTTGGATGTAGAAACTCTATATCCACATTGCACCATTTATTCACAATAAAAAAAGAACCAACCTTAAGTGTGAGTATTTATCTAATTAGAAATCATTATTTAGTTTTAATAAAATTTAATAGTATTTTTACCTCTTTGATTATGTTGGTCATTACAACCAACACCCATTAAAAACTCAACATAATGTTTCCCCAGTGAGGATATTAAGAAAATATATAAGAAACCAAGCATTAAATAAGCATGTATTCTAGACTCCCACTCTCATGTATCATCATTTTCTTCGACATGCTTTCATAACTCTTGTACTTATCTAACTGACCAATCAGAGATAAAATTCACACACTAATCCATTATACACATAATGTATTAATTTAATTAAGATTCAATACTTATCTAAAAATCATTAGCAATGAGAACATGAATCATTTCCACGTAATACTACTAGATCATAGAGATGTGAAAAATTTTGTGTATTAACCGGTATATCTATTTATATTCAATTATGTTTACCACTAGTCCAACCCAATCTATAATATAAATGATAAATTGAATCATGGTTAATGCTTCCCAATTTTATGAATCAATTTATGGACCTTCCTAGTTGAAACATAGATGAAAAATAGGTAGCCATCCTAAAACCCTTGAGTAAATCATAATTTATTCTAAATATAATGATGCATGGACTAATAAGTCAACATTAATTTCTTGATCATTTGTACCTTATTTTTAGCCTCCAAAATGTGTTTTTTCCCAAGCGGTGTAGCTTCCCCTGCCTCTAATCACTGAATATGTGATTAAAATGGCTTATCATAAAATGATTCATAATGCTAATTATATAAGGGATGTAGAAGTATGTTAGTTTAAATAAACATAGTCATGGGTATGTGTTTCTCATAATATCCCCAATAGTCAAGGTTCCATGTATGAATCATTTAAAATAACAATAATATCATGCACTATATTGGCCAATCAGTCTAATTAAGATAATCCATGTTCAAATTCACATTTATACACATGGCCTTAAATAACCCCTTGCCTATATGTGATATGAAATGAGTGCCCCTATCAAAAAGTTGTGACTATTGATATACGTAAATTCCTACGATCACCATGAAATATCGAATCCCTAGATCATCCTCTACAAATATAAATTTTTTGACCTTTTTAGAAAAATCTATGAATACATATCCAATTCAATTTCATTTCGGTGATCTAGGAATGCTATAATGAAGGAAATGGTGACATCATCCCACTTTCACTCTATTATGGATAAAAATTATAACATTTACTTTGATTGGTGAGGTTTAAAATTGTCCTTCTGATAGGTGGAATATCGAGAAATAAATTTGACTATATTCTCTTTCATAACATGATATTAATAATGGTAATGTATGTCTATATATATCTATGTCAACATGGGAAGAACATCCTTATACAAGGAATTATATTCACTCATTAGTACCTCTTGAATGTCTCCCAGAACCCATGAACTCCCATGTATGTGTATGATCTCATCCCCATCCATCATTGAATGATGGAATGAGTCTTCATCTGAGATATTATCTCTCAAGATGAGGACATTATAATAAAAAAATTTCCTCATGATTTCCCATTCCATAGGGTATATTTAAATATTAATAATGTGATGAATGCATGATTGTGTTTCTCGTGACCCTCAAAATGAATATATGAAAATAAGGCTATATTTTTCACTCCTAATTAATATCATGATCCAAATATGTCAGAGTATTCTAGTTAAATGATTTGGCGACTTAATTTCCATTCCATGGACTACATGAATTTTTAAATAGTAGAATGTATCATCCCAATATATATTTTTTAAAATATTTTCCTTTAATTAATTTTTGGTTATCTTCTGTTGAACACAACATTGAGTTTAAAAAATTGTGATAAACTATAAAAGTATAATTTTTTTAATAAGGAAATTATATCCTAGCCATTGAATTGGTGGGATTTAAAAGTAATTAACATATTATGAAAAATGTTTATTTGTTAATTCATAAAAAAATAAACAATGAAATTTTATTAATGTCATTTTATTCATCAAGGAATATACTTTTCTTTTAAAAATATTTAATTAAAATTTATGTAAATATAAATGTAAATTTTTTGGATTGTTTAATAACATTTGGTCAAAGAAAATAATTTTTAAATTCATCATATCAAAATTATAAGAGGATGATATTTTTATCATTTTAAAAAAAGATTAAAATCATAATTTTTTGTTAAAAATGTTTTTTTACATTCCTAAAATATATTCTTTATTAATGAATTTATAATGTCATATTATATTTCTAATTATTTTAGAATTGTGATCAGTTACTTCTTATTACTAATAATCTATGTTTAATCATTGTAATTGATTTTTTACTTTATTTTAGTACAATACTATTATATATATAATTTAAATTTCTGCAAAAAAAACATTTTTTCATTACCTTTTTCCAATTTAATGTTAAAATACCTTTCATAATTTATAGGTTTTTTCTTTTGAGAAATGGATTCGATAAATTTAACATGTATGTCCAAATTTAGTAAATAGTCCCCTTTTTATGAATATGAATATTAACCACAGTAAATTTTTTAACAAGGTTAAAAGTTAATTTGGAAATTAGGTGTAAAAATAATATGATAATTAATTTCAAATGAAAATAAAACATAGCCTAATTATATTGGATAGTAATGTTTGTATCATAATAATATGTTTACAAAATATATGACCACATTGAGCCACTTTTTTTATATTATGTCTCTTATATTACTTTATTTACTTAATATTCAATGATGTCAAAGTATTGTTTTTAATAAATATAAATTTTTTAATATATTGTTATTTAAATGAAATTTGAGACCATAAATATTCTTTGGAAATATTATATAATTATCAAAATAATTAAATTTTATTTTTTATTTTATTTTAATAATAAATTATGTAAAACTGAGAGATAAAAATGATGAAGTGATTATGAAATAAATGAAAGAAAATATATTATATTAAAAATATTAAAACAAATAAAATTTTGGATTTTTAATGAGTTCCAAAAAATTTATCGATGGCCTTGAAATTTTTATTATATAATAAAATAGATGGTTCGATTTTAAATTTTTGTACTTGTGTTTCAAAATTCATTTTAATGAACTTTGTCTACATGGACCATAATGACACATTATGTAATTAATATTTAAATAGAATATTTCGAAAACAGAAAAATATATAATAATTCTTATAAGGATATTATATATTCTAAAATTTTACCCTTTATTCATTTATAATCCATTCTGATTCATTGGATCTATAGTAGAATTATTACAATTTAATCTTTTTTGGAAATTCCATAAACTCCCTTGTCATTCCTTTATAAATTCCACACCTCTACATCTAATATCATATGAATATATGATGTATTACAAATAACTACCACAAAATATCCATCCCACAATTTTAATTTTTGTTTTCAGATGGTATCACAAAAATTCAAATTCTAATTTCTTAAAGGCATCCCTCATGGAGGGGATATTCAAGTGGTAACATTCTAAAACTACATCTTGTACATTATTTTATTCTTCAATCCTATCATCACCTATATTGTAAATTTAAAATATTAAATATATAATCATTTATAAAATATAATGTAATATTTATAATTTAATATTATATATATTTTTTCATTTTTTTCCCTCTTATTCAAATTATGGAATCTGTTTCCCATATTAAGTTCTTTTTCCATCTCCATGTATAATGAATTTTCATTTTCTATTACCACCATTGAGGACAATAATAAAACTATTATTATTGTTAAATTATTCCTTAATAAGTATATAATGACCTATTTAATTTTATAGATGTAATATATATATATATATATGATAAAATAAATATTAGCATATGTGTAAGTTTATTTGGAAAACCACCAAAATAAAGAAAACATTTATCATTAATGTTTAATCAAATGAATCATTACCATGTAAGAATATAATATGATGTATGGGAAATTTTATTCGTTTAGAATTTTAGGAATACCTGTTCATTTCACTTCTGTAACTGCTTCCTAATTCTATAATAATAGTGATAATTATACATATATAAAAATAATATTAATCCATTGAACAAAATTGAATCTTATAACTCATAAAAATGTCATTAATAAACATTATAAAATAATTATAAATAAAATAAAAGTGTAATATAATATTTTTTAAGAAATTAAAGAATTATAGTTTATTATCATGTATATTTAGGCCTTGTTTGTAACATAGTAATCCATAAGTTAAGGGATATCTAAGAAGCTATATATTTCATTTTAGTTAAATACACGCACTATATTTTCCCAAACAAATTTGTTAAATTTTATTACAAAATAATATAATAATTTGTGTAAATGTATCAAAAATATTTATGTACCTTAATTCATCATTCATATATAGTGAATTACGTGATTTATAAGGTCCACTTATCAGTTCCTCTCAATAATAATATCCAATTTTCTGGAACATCACCATATCATAATACTTTTCATTTAATCCCTACGAAATATTTTATTTCATAAATATTTTAATGAAAACTCTCTATTTACCTTAAAAAAATGTTTTAGAGTATTTTGGGTTTTAAGGAAATAATAATTCATTTATCTTATTTAAAGGACTTTTTTAATTTTCATTAAAGCCGTACGTATGTGGAACATTTCTAAAGCTTCATAACCACTATTTTTAATGATTTCCCTTTAGTGATATTCATTATTCATGTTGTTTTAATATAATTAAATTTGGAATGACCGATAATAATTTAATAATTTTCTTTCATTGTTATCATAATGTTATTCTCTTTAATTATAACATTGTACATCATTCTAAAATACATTTTCTTCCATGGGTAACAATTATTTTTATTCATTATGTTTGAATCATTTTCTACAACACATATTCATCTACATGTTATTATGGGTTCACATAGATAATGATCATGTACATATGGTAATGCTTTTGTCTCATGAGATGTTATGAATAAGATTATGATGTAAAAGTGATCCATTATGGGATTATTTCCACTTAGTGATATTTAACCAGTACATAGCATTAACTCATTATTATATCATGCTATTTGTTTCTGAAAAATTCCTTTATATACATTAACATATTACTCCATAGTCTACATCATATTATTTAATATTTTATTTAATGCAAAATTCAATTTATGTTATCTTGTTATTCATTCAAACTCAAGTGATATTCTTAAGTCACTTTTTTCCCATACAAGAAATTTGAACAAAGTTATATATTCCATTATATTCTATATATTATATTCTTTTGTTATATGATATTGATGGGAGTTAAGAGAACAATATGGATACTAATAAAAAATATTTTCTATTTTATTTTATTAACTTCTAAATATGATCTGATTCTTCTAATGCAATTTTAATTTTCAATCCTTGGATAATATTATATGAATATTTAGTCCTAAAATCAGGTGATAATATTTTAAAATGTCTTGGGTTTCTATAGATTGATCATAGAATAATCTAGATGTATTTAGAGGTTATAAATATAAAACATTATTTAGAACCCTAGGGTTAATTCAATAAATAAATACAACTTATGTTCAATATTATGTATTCACTTTTTTATATATACTTTAAAATTTATATTTAAATAGATTAATTTTAATTATTTCCTTTTTCACGTGATCCATATCTAATTATTCAAGACACTCCATAATTTTTTTTATTTTCATAATTGTTGGAAATAGGATAAAATGTTACAAAAAACAATGTTATTGGAAATCAGATGATTTATCTAATAATATTCCAATCCATTTGGGAACATGAGATAAAAATATCAATAACAATCTAGAACAACTATTTATGATATCAATACTAAATTCATGTTGTGGTGCTCTCTATGAATCCTAACAAAGGATAAATTTCATTCAAATCCATAATGTGAAAAAACCGCCTATATTTACTATATTTTATAATCCTATAATATTGGAATAAATTATTTACTCCATTTATATAATATTATATTTCTTCCAATGCTCATTATGAGAGAATCGTGTGATGGTGGGAAATTTTTTTATTGGAATTTGATTATTTGTGGAAATTGATAAATATTTCATAGTCAAAATATGAAATTGATTCCATCTATTGGGAATTAGTAATGATAATATTTTTAATTAATATTTTCCCAAAAAAAAATCTATCATTTGATAGAGCAGGATTTCCCTGGACTACCAAAAGAGGATGATTCTACTATTATATCAGGTGATTTCAATATTATGTGTCATGCATGACACTCCATCATATTTTTCATGAAAACGAAAATGGAGGTTGGTTTCTTCATTAAAGTATTAATCTAAATTCATAATAAACAATTATAATTTGATATATTGACAACTATTAAGAAATATCTTTTTTGTTTGTTAATATTTAGATGTAGTTTAGAGACTGAAATTTGGACTCATGGGACGAGAGATAAAAAGAATAAAATGCCTTTTTATATTGTTGGATAAAAAGTTGTATCTAATGAATGAATGAGAACCCAACAACCCAAGTGTCAAATGTCTTGAAATAATAATCTGAGGGAAATTTCAAATTTGAAGAATTATAAGATTAAATTGTGTAAAAGATGGGAATCATTATAATTGTGGTCGATGTGATTTGAAAAATACCATTGTATTGAAAGAGTAATGTTTGGTTCAGATCAACAATAAGTATGTTACACTATGTTTCAACTTCAAGGAACATCATAGAAATGTAAGAAACATACCTATATAATGTGTTTTATAACATAATCAACACAAAATAACCTCCAAAGAAGCAAAGAGGTAAATATTATATCACCAATGTTTGGGTGGATCCTAAAAAAATGTAGTGAGAGGTATAAAAATTATTCATTAAAGTATATCTCATTTTCTATTTTATTCTATTTCTATTAATTTATAGTTATCATTTATGTTTAAAATAACTATTCAAAAGAAAATTTAATATATATAATTTTAGTTATATGTGAGAACATCAAATGGGGAAATTAATGCATCATAAGTGTATACCTATTCCCCGATGAATGATTGTGGATGGATCCTCCCAAAAATATTGTATTACATAGCATGGTAGATAATTCTATATAATTTAGAATGGATTGGATATAGTATAATTTAAAACATGAACTTTCATGATATGGAAATCATCCATCACATTTGGATGAATCATCTTATTCTTTTAATTTTTTTGGAAGTTAATAGATATTCTTTTGTAATATTCCTCGAATTTAGGGTTATTATTTCTTTGTGGTAATAAGTATCTATCAAAAATTATTATGACATAAGATATGATATTTCTGAATGAAATTTCAATTTTTATGGACTATATTTATATGTTCCCTGAAAACATTCTTTTTCATCCTCAATATTTAGAGTTTGAGTGCACAATCGAGTTTATAAACAGATATATTCCCTTATCGAATAATCTTTATAGGATGACTGCCATTGTGTTGGAACAATTGGATTATTTATTACATGAGAATATTGTGATGGGTTTTATATTTTAGGTTTCTTCACCATTGGATATACTAGTCCCATTCATCATGAAGAAGGATATACCAATGCTCCTATGAATCGATTATATTAGTAAAAAATAATGGTAATGAAAATGTAACTCAAAACATGAATAAATTAATATTTCATTCAAAATTGGGGGTATGTTATTCTTAATCATGGACCAAGTTTTGGGATATCAATAATTATATATGAGGATTGAAAATTTTTTCATGACTACATTTTCATTATGGTATAGAAACTACTTGTTAATAGTGATTCCCATATAACTCACTAATGATATAGAATTTTTCATGCAATTAATAAAGAGTGTCTATACAGATTACCTCAAAATATTTGTAGTAGTATTCATAAGATGATATTCTGATATACCCCAATTGGTAGCTGGACCATGAAGATAATTTCAATATTGTTCTAATGTCATTGAAAACCGAGAAACTATACGAATAGTATAACAAGTATTTGATCTAGAAGGAGGAATAATAATTATTATTGAATGTTATAACCTATAAATGGATATCTATATATCCAGTTATGACACATTTAATTGGAGAGTGGAAAATTAATTCGTCAATAATAGATATACATAGTTTCAACATTATAGGTGGGTGTTATTTTTTATTTTTGAAGAACATATTAAAGTTATTAAACCAAACTACCAAGTTTACTGGGAATGGATTAATTTTCTTCTAGAAAGTGACTATGGTAAATACCTCAATGATTTGAAAAATATGTTTATCACTCCACCCATACCAAGACTGACCACATGTGGGGAAGACTTTGTGTTTTATAGAGATAAATTAAATTATGTATTAGTATGTATACTGATAAGAATTGATAAATTATTGGAATACACCACACATTATATTAATGTCCATAATAAAAACTATCCCACCTATAATTTAGAGATAGTGGTTGTGATTTTGGATTTAAAATTGTGATACATTATCTATAAGTAAAAGTGTGTGATATATACATATCATGTGTGACTTAATTACATAATCACATTGAATGAGAATAATAATAACTAGTGAACAAGGCCAGGGAACATCATGGATTTTGACATCTCAAAACGCGACCATCCTGGTAAGGAAAAAATGCGGAGATTCACTCATGCTACATTATCACTGATAATAATTGAGAAGAATCCAATATCATTTGACTTATAATGTAAGGAATTGGGAATCATAATTTAACGAACACCAATATTCCATCATCAAATTAATTCTATAACATCCATTGTGGTGAAAATAAAAGATGAAACAATGATGTGATAATTCATAAGAAGGAGGAATCTATCTAAAAACATAAATTCTAGGAGATCATAAATTATGATAAAAGAATAATATTATTAGGGTGATGGAAATATATTACATTTAATACAAATTAAATGAGGGATATTTTGAATGATGCACATAGCATGACATTCTATATACATCTAGGCTGAAAAAATATGTATTTATTTATTATAGAGAACTATTGGTAGGAAAATATGAAGAACGAGATTGTTGATTAAACATCAATTTTCAAAATATATCAAAAAGTGAAGGTATAAAATAAATTAATTAAGGGGATAATGAATTCATCAAAAATATTTACATGTATCAGAGAAAACACTCCCATACTCTTTATCAATGGACATCCAAAGTCATTCAGTGCATATAATTCAATAGAGGTTATTCAGGATAATAATACAAATATATCAAACTTTATATCATCATGATAGGGTTATATAGTTAAAAGATTATAATGGAATACAAAAGATATATTCTGAGTATTCATGTTGTGCCATTATAGATTGTTATTAATTGATATCTAATATTTAATTCCATGTGCATAAAAATTTTCATACATGATATAAACACTGAGATAATCTTCAGTATATGTTACCTCTCTCAAACTGATGCAAAACCGAATAATATCATTGAATAACTTGAATACCTATTGATATAATTCTTAATGATCTTTAAACGAATTATGGGATTATAATAATCAAATAGTTTAGTTTTCATACAACAATAGTTTCCATATAACCATAAAAATGGTTCTATATGAAGCCCATTATAGGAACAGATGTTGAGAAACTGTATGATAGGATAAAATAAGTAAATGTAAGATTCTATGAATTCAAATTGTATAATAAATTCATAAAAATGTGAAGGTAATCCATTACAATAATAGGTCATTAAAAAGTTGATAAAAGAGTAAAGCCAAAATTCATCGATGATACTTAGAGTTTTATATTGGAAATATAATATTCCATTTAATATCTTTTTATTTTAGAGCCACTAGATTTGAAAATATGTTACAACTAACTCTATGTTAATCGTCTCCTTTGATATTGTTGATTTCATCCATGATGTGTAAAATCAACATTTTCTTTCCCCAACCAAGTATCAAGTAAATTATTTATTCTGAATAACCCTTGCGATGATGTAAATACTATATCCCTAATTTATTTTGAATTCATTGGTGGAAAATCATTAAACTGAACTCTATTCAGAGGGGATCCTGGAAAATATATTTGATTACAGTGATAAGGTTTTATGAAATAATATCAATCCCCTTGCTAAATTACAATGGAGGAACTATAAATACAAAGAGATGATAAGGGAACCAAAGGAATCGATGAAAAAGAAGTATTGTAAACATTATTCACATTATTATGTAAAATTAAATATCTAGGTTTAAATTTTATGAAGGAATAATAATTTGACACACCAATATTTTTATGAATTTTTCTAATTTAAATAATTTTTTTTGCGTAGCTTCAGTATCATGCACCATGTTGTTTTAAAGAATAGTGAAATATAATATAAATGTTATTACTCCAAATAAAATTTAATATCCTTGGTGTTCAATTATATAGTATTAACATGAATAAAAATATTATGAAATATATATATTCATTAATTATTACGGAAAATGTTTTTTTAAGTATAGTCATTTTATTCTAATAATAAATTTATTCTTCAAATATATCAACTATTTTTTGTGGGGTGGTAAGTGTTTGGGTGGTCAGGGGAAGAACATGGTGAATTTCCATATCATAAACTTTACTATAATATTCATTTACTTGTAATGTTATGTTGTGGCGAATGTAAACGACATAATTGTATTTTTTCTTTACAAATATTATGTTAAATATTATTATGTGAAAATACATATAATTAATTTTAATATATAAATACTTTTTATGATGAAATTGACATTATTTTTAGATTACATGTTTAAAATTTAGCTATATATCATTTTTTTGAATTTTCAGACAAAAACATAAAATCATAATGAATATTGAAAAATACGACATTACAATGAAATTTAATTATCTTGTAATTAATTAAAATTTTGAAATTATATTTTGGAATTATTTTTACATTAATAATATATTTATGAATATAAATACACTGAAATCATTTTTTTTAATGGTTTATCAAATTTAATTTATTATAAAAAACAATTTATTATTAAAAAGGAAATTTTTTTCAAAAAACTATTTTCCGTTTCGTTTTTTAGTTTAATTTTAAATTTAATTCAACAATTTATTTGAAGTCAATTTTCAAAAATTGAATCCATATTTTGAAATATGAATTCAACAGTTATTAATTATACCCCAATTATTTTTTGGTCAATTGTAATAGTATTCATTGTAAATATTTTTTACCCAATTAAGGGAAATACTATAATCAAGGTTATATATAATATTATATGTAATAGAAAATTACCCTAACACTTTAAAAAACAATATTTTATGATTATGTTTAACTATAATCTTCCATGAGTTGAATTTATGATCTTTTTGGTCCACGTGGTTGATATAAAATCCTTTATATGAATTTTTAAATTAATATTCGGAGATCCCAGACTATTGTATTTAATACGTTTAATAGTTTTAATATGTATATATATAGAAGATATATTCATCCATTACTTTTATTTGTAATGATAATTGAATAATAAAATTCCTTTAAATTTATTCATAATTTTTAGTTAAAAAATATTTAACTTAAATGATTATACATCAATGATGATGTAATTATTAATTAAAAACAAACCTTTTGTAAATGATATTATTAATAATAAAATTAATATTACGTTTTATATTTATGGGTATCCAATATTTCTATAGAATACAATTAATTTTTAACCATATAATATAATATTTTGTTTGAATTTAAAATTTTTTATGATATTTTGTAATTCATAGTAATCAATAGTATCAAATTCGAAAAATAATTGCATTTTATGGGATTATTATTTTAAAATAAAATTTAAAATTTCATAAATATAATAAAAATTAAAAATGTGTATAACGTGTTGTCTATAATTTCACCCTATAATCATTTATAGTATATATGGATGAATTATGATCTATAGTATTTTTATTGTAACATAATATTTTGAGTTATTATAAGAAACCTCTCTCTAATAATTATAAATACCACATGCCCCCACTCCTTCCACTCACATCATATATGACCTAAGTAGATCCTCTACTCTATCAAAAAATCCCCTACCCACTCTACCATTTTCATGATATTTTTTCTCTCCAAAATTCCAAATCAATGTTACCCAATTGGTCCATCATGGAGGTGAAGTTCAATAGATAACATTCTAAAACTATATGTTTTATTATCTTACTTGATTATACTATATCATTACATTTATTGTCCATAAAATCATAATTGATTTGACATAATAAATATAATATATTTCTATATTTGTAGATTAATATATTATATCAAGTCATTTTTCATTTCCCCTTTTATTTAATGTTAGGAAATCATTGTCAAAATTCAAGTGGTTGACCATCTCCAGGGATAATAAGTTTTCAGTTGACATTATCACCCCCATTGTAATAAAAATAATTTATGGGTAAATAAGACATTAAAAATATATTATAAATTATATCTTTTTTTATCTAATATTTAAATCTAATATTAAATAATATGAATAAAATACATTTTTGATAGAAAATTAACATAAATGAACTAAAAATTTACGATGATGATTTTATCAAATGAATCATTATCAATAAGAATTTAATATTACACATAAGACCATTTAGTGTATTGATTTTTTATGAATATAATTTTATCACACATAGAGAATATTAATAATATTTCACTAGATCATCTATAATTATAATCAAGTAAATCGAACATGAAACAATGAATAGAACACTCTCGTAATGATGAAATTGACCCTTCTAACTCATAAAAATGGACATAAATTAAGGAATTAAATTCATATTAAAAGAAATAAATTTTCAATTGGATATGATAATGGTTTAAATGGTTCAAATTTTTATATTCCAGACATTAAGTGAAAGAGATGAATTCATCCACACATAAGTTGTGGTTTTACTCTGAACATCCATATTTCTATTGAGTTATGTTTTCGCAAACATTGACATACTTTACCTCTTCATTATACTAATATAAATTCCATATATTTTATTTATGTTTTCCATAATTATTTATGTACTTAAATTCATCATTATTTTATGGTGAATTACATGTTTTAAAATAATAACTTCTCAATTCATCTCAGTGAGGAATCCTCATTAAAGATAACTTATCTATTTCCTAACCATTTCACGTACAATACATAAAATATTTTACCAAAAACTATTATAATTAATTTAGTATATTTATCATGAAAATACACTTTAGTTAATATATAGTTTTATAGAAATAAGTATACCATTATACACTTTAATGGAATAAAATTTTTCTTCAAAAATGTGCATAAGTGGAACATATCTATTGTTATTTTATCACTCTTATTAATGTATGAGCATTAGTTTGAAATAAATATTCATGATATATTCTTACAATTCCTTCATGAATGTTTAAAATTGAATTAAATATTTGTTTCGTGGATACTATTATGATACTATCCTTTTTAGGACATACATCATTATTACAAAAATCATTTCATTCTATGGGTAACCCTTATGTTTTTTATATATGATTTACTATAAATGAGGAAAACATATTCATGTAAATATTTTGATGGGTGATAAAAAAATTATCATAAATGAATTGGTTAATATTTTAGTATAAAAAGATGTTATGTATGGGAATTTGGAGTAATGCTAATCCATTTTGGGACATTATCCCAAACATTATATTGTGTTGTTAGATATCCTTGACTAATTTTTATGTCACATTTTATGTATTTTCTGGTTTCCAATGTTTGAATCATCATATAAATCCAATTTATAAATTTTCTAAATATATTTTATTCAGGATCCATGACTTTTATGTCACCATATTATGCCTTCTTACTCATGTTTTATTCTTCAATTCCATGTTTTTAATTAATGGACTTTATAACTCATCCCTTACTAAGTATTCCATAGATTATCCTATGTATATGTATTAGCATCATGAGAGTTAGTATATCTTCCTGTTGAAAATTAAAAATACTTTTCACTAGTTCTTGTTATTATATTATGTACCTAGTCTTACAAATACACTTGACTATTTGATCCTCTGGTAGAATAATCTGGATATTAATGCATAAAATAATTTAATAAAAAATTTTAAATGGATTGGGTAATTGTTATGTACTTTATGCATTATTCCAATATTCCTTATCGAATATTGAGATCACACTGAATTAATATGTACATGAAAATTTTGGGATTATTGAGTATCACAAAATCCTCAATATTTTGATTACTTCTCCTTCGGCATAAAGAATAAAATAATAAATTTAGAAAAATATTTTTAAGGTGTAATTCAGATCTGGGAGCCTCAACTGATGAGACACCTATTCCACAACACACTCTTCGGGCATCAAAACTAATCACCTAATGATATTTGGTACATAACAACAATTTATATATAACCTTCCAAGATTTATAAGAATATGGATCAAAACTAAATTAAACATCACATTAAATTACTAATTGGTCCATTCATATGATGCTGACCAATTAATTTTCAAACAATTCATGGTGATTTATATAAGACATAAATCTATGAGTAAAAATCCTGGATGAATAATGTTTAATACACATCTAGCCATATAAAACTCCACATATAAAATTAGTTCTTATTATTATTCTAGGAACCCACACATATAAAGTTATATTTTTCCATTAATACCCCTAACACTAATATGATGTAACACTAGATGTTTTCATTGTCAATCCAAATTTGAAATTTTGTGAGATTTTTTTACAGATACTACTATCTCAATTTATTTATCACAATCTCATGATGTTTGTCATGGTCATTCCAATTGTGCTAATAGAAAAACATATAATTTAAAAAACTAAAATTAATTTGTACAGTTATGGGTGGAGAACGGAATTCATTATGGCCATAAAAAATGTATAATTTTCATTAGACCGAACAAAATTATTAGTAATACATAAATACATTAAATATTTTAGAATGTTCTATGATAAATGATAGATGATTTGAAACCTAGATGATGATATCCAAACCAAAATTATATTGATGAATATATCATTTCTCCACAAATATGTTCAATGTGGTCATCAATTTGGGACAGTGTACAGATTCTTCATAATGAGTGGGTTCAGCTATTAGTTATACATTCAATTACCATGTGTATCATCTTACTACATGAATAAAGGACTTTCTAACCCTGTGGAGAGGGTCTTGGTAAGATAAAACCCTTAGTATCTTTTTCTTACAAATATTTATTAGGATCCATAAGATTTGAATGTTCTATCCTACAAGGAGGATTGGAAATTATGGTTGTACCTAGAATCTGATCAATAATGTATATTTTCATTCTCATAAGAGGATTCCAAGAATCCTTTTCCCATATAATTCTAGTGAAACCATCCACCAAAATATTAGAAACATATGGTTGTAAGCTATTTTCATCTGTATTGAGACTATAATTCTTGATGGTTATTCAACCACCACATGATTCTTAGGTCTAGCTAAAAATGCATTGACTTCCAATTCTCAATTATAAACATTTCCCTACACTCATGTGATTTAGAAATCACCATATGATGATATAAAATTATATGAGTTCAATATGTAACTAACTAATACATCATGATAATTACATCAACCCCTATCATATTAAATATCAAAATATTCAATATGAACAACTATTCTTTGATCTTTATGGGGATTTCTTTAAATCAGAGAATAACAATTTACCAGATAAACAATGGGGTATCAAGTTTCATCACACCTCCAAAGTATTATATATCGATGTAGAATCACTAAATAATTTTTATATATGTATATATTAATTTGAGTCACCCATGTTGATAATTTCTCACAATGAATTATTCTTGGCTGGAATAGTGCCTCACAATGTAGAAGGTTTGGTCCTTTACTCCTCTAATATATGTCATATTGCACGTATCTCACCCATATTATTTCCTAGAGATACAACCTCACTACCATGAGTAGACATCATCTATTGGAAATGTAAATTTTGCGTCTTATTAACTCTTCCTCAACCATCACATCTTCTTGATTCTACAGTGGTATTTCAATTACCATCCTAGAGTGGTACATATGGCCTTACTCTGGAAATTGAAGGAAGTATGTATCCATATCACTAGTAACTGACAGGAAGGTCATATTGAAAAACTAAATATGGAAAATAAATCCAAAGCCTCTTCACTTAACTAGATCATTAAAACTCTTTTATTTTGTGTATCCTAATTTTCTGCAGTAGTGGCGTATAATGAATCAGTAAGCAGGAAAAATTCGAATACCACCTCCCAAATAAAAAATTTCAATGTTGATATTATTTACACATGAATAACCACTTCCATGTCTAGTTATTGAAACAACATGTCTCAACCCATAATTTTTTTCAAATTATATTAATAATGAGGGTGTGGTTGATTTTTTCAGAATTCATAGTCAACTAGAAAAAGATATATTGATATCATGTGGTATATACCTTCCCATCCTCAAATCACCATGTAGTCATGATATCATCCCCAGAAAGTGGATGTATGAGTTGGAATTCCTTGATAAATTAGGAATAATAATCAATCTCACACATTAATACTAGCTACAAGATTATAAAAACACTACCAAGTCATATACCAATGTGTATAAATAATGAAATCATAGAAGTCCATATAAAATTTCCACCAGATCATGTCCTGATGTTAGTATTCCTGGGTAATGACACACCCCTTGACATTCCAAAGAAAACATATCATATTTGATGAATGCTTCATTGTCCTATATAATGGTTTATTAATATTATTGAATGTATGATTCCTGAAAAACAATAATGTCTCAATAGCTTAAGGTGCTCCATCCCCATTGGTGGGGGAGGTAGGTGCTTCTTGAATTCATATGTAATATTTTCCACATTATGGTCAGGTCATGCAACTCCATTCATAGACAAACATCATGGTAATGAAATCCTCTTATAACATGGTCTTAGTGACCAACTCATGATTATAAGGAAATTCTATCAGTGGCATTATAGGTGGTATATCTGGTATCTCAAGGCCCACAACCTCTTGTTCATGGTAATCACCACCCTCCAAATGTATGTATTGATGATAAAATTCTTGTCACATTATATAATTAAATATTTATTCCATATTAGGGAATTTAATAGTTGAAAATTTTATCAGTACAAAAAATCATATCTGCACAGACATCCTATATAAATGATCACACCACGATACCAACACTAAATTTCATGATTATATGAAAAAGGATGATCACAAAAGTCTTAGGAAAGTTTATAGACACTCAAATATTCCAAATATTAATGTTTGGATAGGGTATAGGTCTCATATAATAGAGAATATGTTCTTATATATGGAGTTTCAATTGTTATGAATTTTGGAAAATCACTTTAATTAACAATTTTGAACAATTTTATTTGTAAACATACCAATCAATGTTTCAAAACCACATATATTTGTATTATATATATATATTATGGAACTTTTATTTGTGTACACATTCCCAATTTATAAAAATCATAGTATTTATAAATTGTAGTTGGATGATTATGAAAATTTAACATAGCCTTTACATATGGTATCATGATTTGACATGTCATCATAAAATTAATTGGTTAAATGAATCAAAATTAAAAATTTATTATTAAAAGTTTTTTATAAATTACCCTATATATTTTTTTAATCAAACTATCTAATGTTTTATTCTAGGGAATCTAATGTTCATCACTCATACATGGAATAATTTGTTATTTATTGTGACACTATTAATCAATGAGGAAAAAACATCATATAATTATTCAAAAATATTTCATAATCCGTTTATGATATCCCTAATGATGATTTTATTACATTTCCTTATATAATATACATGGGACTAACAATTTGTAGTAGGAATGTGAACACAAAATGTAAAATAAGTAGTACAAAATAACTAAATAACAAAGATCCTACTTCAGCCCTTTACAGGTGTATGAACGTGTAACCAATTCATTAATTATTCAATTACTATTTAATGTTAATATGTCATATGAGGCATTTCCAACACTGACATCACCTCATGATTGTATAAGTAGAGAGGGTCCCTAAATGTAACAAGGCTACCAAGAAATGATATCCATTGTGGGAGTTCTAGTGTAATGAACCAGGGTAACATACACTCATGGAAAGCTAACTCAGTATTATGTCAGTCTATATAAGGGGTAAGTGTGTAATCCTTGGATTTTAATCTAATTCATTCCACAATGAGGAACCTACCGAGTACAAGGTGATCGACCAAGGTAAAACGAGGCTATGAAAAGACAGGGCCCTATCGGATTTAACCATGTCACCAACTAGTCAGTATTGGATCCATGGAGTGTATCCAAGTTATCATGTAATAAATAAAGGGACCCAAAAGTAGTATACCAGGTATCCAAGTAATAGAAATAAACTGGATTCATGGTGGGTTTCAAACTCATAAAATGATATCCTTGAATCAGAATGGGTTTCCCGAGACCCAAGGTACTCTCCTCTCAGAATCCAATGAGAAATCAAGTCTGTCTATTCCTATTTGATATTAAAATCATGTATTAATTCATTTAGTTCATTCAATTCCTTCCATTAATTTTGATAGGTCAAGTAGAGTTTAAACCATTGTCCCAAGCCTTGTCTTTCATTAGTGTGGATAGGTCAAGTAGTGTTGCAAACATTTAATCAAGTTTTAGTTGTTCGTTAAGGATTATTCAATTATATAGGTTCACTCTACTACCTTCCATCAACATGGAAAGGGTTTCTACAGACATGTAACATTTGTTCAATCTCTTTTGATTAAGAAAATTTATAATCATAAAATACATTCCATTTCACATTTCATATTTCACATTTAATAAACATTGGTAAGAACTTACATTGGGCGGGTCAAGTGGTGAGCATACATGGTACATTTCATTATAAAATTATCAACAACAACAATACATTTATTATAAGGAGTATCACCTTTAGTAAGGTCAAGAAATGGAACACTCGATTGGTGGATCAAATGTACTGAAGCACTACAACCCAATTATGTCATATCCTTTGACAGGAGGCAGATTGTTTTTAGGGTGAAACCACTAACAACTAATCACATATTTTTAATGAGAATAAGCACATGATTATTACAAGTATTATCATGGAATGTAAATTTAAGAAATGGTTACCAATAAAACTGGTAGGCCCCACATGAACATTCAAAAAAACAATATACATTATGGATGAGTTATAGACCACCCATCATTGGGTGATATGAATCTCCTCCTTTGGTATTTACCCTTTATTTTTCTCAAATCAGAGTAAATATAAGAAAAGGTGAAAAAAGTTCACATGGTTATATCTAGGTTGGGAGTGAATGAGAATCATTATGGATAAAAAGGACTCTAGTACATACTATTTCCCATAAAATGTGATGAACAGACACTCGATTAGATGTATGATGATGAATATCACTTAATTCCAAGATTTGATCATCAAAAACCCCAAAATTGAGAGAGAACTAGGTCAATCACATAAAAACTCTGATTAGGGATGAAGGGGTAGGATGAATAGATCATTAAGGGACTTATGATAATTTTACATGGGTTTTTATCCAGCCCATGGTTTGATTGCATGGTTAGTCAAACTATGTGAAAACCACAAACTAGGAAAAAAAGGTGTTCACATGGTTTTGTTGCACAATCATGCGCAAGACTTGTGAGGTTCCACTCTCTGCAAAACACTATCTTCAGAGTTAGGAAACCATGTAGAAACTGTCCAACATGGACAGGTTTCCCAAAAAGACATGTTCAAAAATCTAAATAAGCCTCAGATACCCTAATAATATTTTTCAACTCATTAGATATCTATATTAGGTCCAAAGTAATGATTTATATAGAAAAATAATGGATCCATACCTATGTGAATAAACTGGATTCTTATCGTATTCACCCACAAAAGAACATTCTTCTTAGTTCCCCTTCCAAGGGTAATGAAACAATAAAAGAGAACTACTGTAGCCATTGAGCATGTATATAGTCTACCCTCTCCAAAGGCTCATCATGTACTCAGCTGTCCTGCTGAAGCACCCATACAAGAGGGAAAGACATTCCTTTGAGAACCTTTGTGCTTCGGTCAACAATGTGTAATGGATACTCCTCAAAGGTATCATCATAATCTAACTCAACTTCCTCAGGAACAGTGGTATGAGGCCGATCAAAATGATATTGGCGAAGATGTGAAAAATTAATGATGTCGTACATGGAATGGTACCTCTACGGTAGTAGCAATCGATAAGCTATTAGCTTGAATCGCCCTAGAATCTCGAATAGCCCGATGAAACATGGAGATATCATACACTTCTTTTGTAACCGTCTATCCCCAAGTGTGGGTGATTCCTAAAGAAAAACATGATCCCCAACCTCAAAATAAAGAGGTCATTGACATCGATTGTCATGAAATATTTTTCTAGACTATGCATTAGTCACATGATTCCTGATATGATGGAGCTATTCTGATGTCTCTTGAACCATACAAGAACCTAGTAGAGATGTATCAACATCCCCTAACTAGAACATGGGTGAATTGCATGGCATAACATATATGACCTCAAAATAAACAATTTGAATCATCTCTAGGAAACTGTTATTATAGGATAACTCAACAAGAGGGATATTCTTATCCCAATACCTGCTGAAATCAAGGACGCATGCTCGGAGCATGTCCTCAAAAAATTGTTTTGTTTATTCTAATTTTCAAATGGTTTGTGGGTGAAAAGCTATGCTTTGAATCGCCTCAGTTCCAATAGCATTCTATAAACCATTCCAGAACAATGAAGTGAAACAAGAATCCCTATCTAAAATGACAGTATGCGGAACACCATGTAGTCTTATGATGTCCCGAACATACAGTCATCCCTATTCAACTACTGATAAAGTCTCCCGAATGGTGATAAGTTAGATGACTTTGTTAGTCGGTCAATAACTAACTAGATAGCATTGCTACCCCTTGATAACCAAGGAAATAAGACTAGAAAATATATATATAAATCATCCAAATTAAATTCCGAGACTGGATGTCGCTGTATCAAGCCTGTAGGTCATTGGTGCTCTGCCTTCACCTACTGACAGGTGGAACACCTAGTGACGAGGCCTGTAATCTAACATTCATCACATGCCACCAATACTAGAATTGAATATCTCAAAAAAATCTATGAGATTCCTGGATGAACTGTAGACCATAAAGCATGGGACTCTTTCATCAACACTTCTCTCACATCTGCATGATCCTAGATTCATCCAAGTAGATGTAGGACATCATTTTTGTCCACATACCACTCTAGAGGTGGGTTTTCTCTTGATATACTCTAACAAAGAACCAACACATTAGGATCTGAAACCTTCCTACGTTTTACATTCTCAAGGAGGAAAGAGGTAACTATTAAGGATGATAGGTTATACAGCTCGCGAATTTCCTAAAACAATAGATGACACTCCAAAAATAGGTCCATTGGATTTATGTACATCCTATTTTTGAGTTTTTTGACTCAGTGCATCTATAATCACATTGCCTTTTCCAGAAATATTGGAAAGATCATAATCAAAGGATTGTAGATATTTGACCAATCATCACTGTCACAGGTTTATTTCTTGTTGATAAAAGATATACATGATCTCTTTGTGATCTGTATGCACCATAAAGCACTCACCCAAGAGGGAATGTTAATAGAAATATAAGTCACGGACAACGGCTAAATGCTTGAGGTCTTACGCCAGGTAATTTATCTCATGAGGCCTCAACTACTAAGATCTATATGCAGTGACTTTATCTTATTACATCTACACATCTCCAAGTCCAATTTGTGATGGATAACATAAGACAATATAACCGTTACTAGATTCTTGATGAATAAAAATAGGTGTCGAGACAAGCCTCCCATTAAGATCCTGAAAGGGTTTCTCTCATGCTACATACAATGTGAACACGACACATTTATTTGAAAGACCTATATATGGTGCAGTAAGAATATACAAGTATTGTATAAAATAATTGCAATATCCATCCATCCCAAAGAAACATCTAATATCAAACAAATTCTTGGTATGATCCTGTAAACTACAGCACTAACCTTTTTAGGGTCAACAAATACTCCTCGTTCTGAAATAATATGACCTAATAAGTGTACCATATCAATATATATGTCGCATTTAGAAATCATAAAATGAATAAGATCCTCTCTTATTGTACTTAGAACAATATCAATATGTTTTGCAAGGTCGTTACGAGTGCGAGAATGCACCCAGATGTCATCCCCAATGACCATGACAAAAGAGTCCAAATATGGATGGAAAAAATATATTCATGAAATCCATGAAAACACCAGCCGTGTTCGTTAGACCGAATGATGTAAAAAGATACTCATATAGACCATACATGTTATGAAAAGTTGTAAGAGGTATGTCTGATGGTCTGACTCGCAACTAATGATAACCTGATCTCATTTCAAACTTAATGAATACCTTGGATCCTCAGATCTAGTCAAAGAGATCATCTATTCGAAGTAGTGGATACCAGATATTTACCATAATCTATTTAATGCTTCTGTAATACATGCATAGACATAGGGTTCTATACGCCCTCTTGAAAAAAATCATTGGTGAACCCCAATAAAATGTACTAGTCCGCATAAATCATTTGACCTCCTAGTCCTATATCTGCCACTTGAGCTACAGAATCATAGTAGGTTATATTCTATATAGAGGAATGGACACTGGAGTTCCTCTTAGAACAAGCCGAATTATAAACTTTACCTATCTTTAGGGAGGTAATCCAGAAAATTCAAATATAAATACTTCCCTAAAATGATAAACTACTAGAATGGAATCAGTTTGAAACAAACCGTGATCATCTATGAAAAGATATTAAATTTGGGTGGTCACTCCACCAAGCCCATGATGATTCGGTTCTGTTCTCCCATCATGGATAGAACCCAAACAATTCAAATGAAATTTTTTGACTTCTTTTAATTTATAAGAAACCCTTCTGTGATTACAGTCTACAATGGGGTGACAGTGGACCCAACAGTCCATAATGAGATTGAAATCGAAGCCTATCGTCTCATGAACAATGAGATTCCACATGAAGGGGTAACATCCTACCTCAATGGGGAAATCCTTACACTGGAGTATGCCCTCCTTTCATATTCCCAATGGTGTATTGAGGGTCATTACACCATAGTTATATTGTAAATCTAGTCTAGTAATTTTCACAATAACTACAAAAATAAATGAGATTTAAGAACCTGTATTAAACAATGTACATACAATATTAGAGACTACTAGAATAATACCTTGTACTGTAGATCGTCATGCATCCTGATAATTAGGAATCAACTGTAAGGCATGAAAATGACATGATCCATGACACTATGCAACAGATGGACTACCACATTCATTACTGCTACTCTAGCACTGCTGGTGATCAAGAATCATAATACTACAGCCACGACCTGCTCCTCGACCTGACCTGCTGGTGCTACTCTAAATTCTCACCTAACACAGAGGAATAGAACTCACTCTTAATGGTGGAGCTGAATCTAACCATTTTATACTCGAAGATGGTGGAAAGCCCTATATAAGCAATAAAGATGACCCATAAGGCCACAAGCCCTGAAATCCATTGGGTAACTATTACACTGGGGATTTTTATTCTATTGTTTCCCATGTTGATGATACACTACAAAGATATCAAAATAGATACTTTGGCAGCAACTACTCTGACAAAAAGCCTAAAGGGAACATTTATTTCCACTAGAAGAACTACTAGCCTGACATGGCCCTGATCCTTCAATCATGGTACTTGCAATGTCCCTCAAAATACCCTCAGTGATAAGGGCCTAATAAAAAATTAAAAAGATGGTAAGAAGGGGAATACATTTATCTGAGTTCGGATGGAATAATAGAGACCATCATCAAAATTTATAGCACAAAAAAGCTCATCACTGGTAGAAAGTATTGAAAAGTGTTGTAAATCAGTGAAACATGCCAAATATTCCATAACTGACATAGAAGCATGCTCGAGTTGCATGAAATCTCTTGATCTATCAGCTCTCAGTGATAGAGGAAAGAACAAATCATAGAAGGTAGCCTAATTGTAAACCATTAACATGCCCGGATGATGTCCGGCATGGGTAATGAAATCCCACAAACTCTTGGCCCAATCCTAAAGAATGTATGTAGAATTCATGAATCTCCACTCTGGAGGAATTTCGTAATGCTCAAAGATAAATAAAATTTCATCTATCCAATACTCGACATCCTGAGATTCGCCATCCCATAAAAATGTAGGTGGATGTTGCTGCTAGAACCCGCACATCAGATCAACCATCGTAGGTTCCACCCATGGAGAACCTTTCATGAACTACATCAGACGTAGGAAACTAACAAAGAAATGTGCATCAGTGCTCAGATTAGGTAATGCATGTGGTGACTAATTTTTCACTCTTGTAATTTAGACTAGAATCCCAGGGCCCACCATGTCGGGATCATGGATGTCACTACTCTACAAGAGAATGACATGATGAAATTATGGTGGTGTTGGTCTCCAAATTAGAAGAAAAAACATTAGAAATTCATAGAAGAAAAGATATATCATCAATAATTAAATATGAATGTAAGAAAACTCTGTAAACAGGACATACTACTCAATAATTCTACTTAGATGGTTATGTATCGTTATGTTCTCAAGTATAAGATTCGTTTTATATTGTAATTAATTTATATGCTCACTCCTTTATCATTCATAAACATGATAAGTAGGGATAAAGATGTGAAAAAAATTCATATTAGATATCATAACTCACTCTATAATGGATTCGTTTCTGATGAATCAGTTCTCATACTCCTATCCCCAAAAAAGACACCAATTTATTTATTACCTAATTGCTTGACTCGGTAAATTTCTCATTCAAACCCATGAGGGACCATACAACTAACTCATTGAGACATGTAGTCACTCAATCTAAGACAATGTAATACAAGAAAAAGAAAATATCACTACATCACTAAACAATCATTGGAATAACAAGGAATGAAAAGAAATGAAATGAACATATATGGCATGGAAATATACATGACATGTGAATTCTATTTGCCTATATTGATCCATGTAGAAATAATCATTTCCCTCAAATCATTGTTGCAAGGAGAAAATAAATTCTCCATGATTAATAGTCAATAACACCTCACAATATGTGAGTCAACCAATAGTTAAATATTATACATTGTAATAGGAAAAATATATCAAAAATTACATTATGGGTAACTTTGATTTTACCCCAAACATGGGTTCACGATGCCAAAGAAAAACTTATAAAAATGTATCAAGTGTTACTATTATCTAATATATTGTCTCCAAATATTATATCATTAAATCAAACGACCCATGATACCACATTGTGATAATCCATACTTGAATTCCACTTAATGGGTGCCCCGTTCTCGGTTGGCCACATGGCCTCAGGCACATCTTCCAAAACACTAGAGGCTGCCTTCTAGCTATGAGGTCCTTGGGTGTTTCTGTGGGAAGAGTATTCCCCTAATAAAAGACTGTAGCACAATGGAAAATATATTAATGAATAGTAAGCAACCAAAGAAATATTAATAAATAGTTGAAGTAAACTGATGAAATAGACAATTAAAAATAACAATAATTGTATCAACTGGAATATTGATGATGTAATTTCATGTCACTAGAAAGATAAAATGAATGGATACAAGAAAACAAGAAAAATATTTTCCACAAGGTAAACAAATTATAATCCATGAAACCCGATATCCAACTCTATATTCTTCTATAAATATCGATCCTATCATCACACAATCCGTTATTTGAAGTTTCATGATTCCCTTTGTCAATACCTGCAACAATGTAATATACTCCGGATACCAAACAACGCCACTAGATGGTGTGAGATAAATAATAGTGGGCCACCAACAATAGTGTCTATTAAATTCTTCCCCTTTAAATGGAATATAGTAGTGTGCATGAAAATAAGAAAAGTACAACAACCAGAAAAAAATAACTAAATAACAATGTACCTGCTTCAGCACTTGTCTAGTGTCTGAAAATATAATTAAATAATTATTTAATCAATTACCATTTAATTTTAATAGATCACGTAAGGCATTTCCAACCCTAACTTCACCTTGTGATAGTTTAAGTAGTGATGTTCCTAATACATAACATGGAAACTAGGTAATGATATCCATTGAGGGAGTTCCAGGGTAAAAACCAAGTTAGCATAAACTCACAAAAATCTAACTATGTAGTATGTTAGTATAGCTAAGGGGTAATAGTGTAATACTAATAGAATAATACGGGGAATTATACAATAAGGCACCTACTGAGTCCATGGTGAGCGAACATGGTAAATCAATTGAAAGCCAAGACAGTGCCCTGTGGGCTTTAACCATGGAACTAACTATTTAGTGTTTGATCTGTTGAGTGTCTCCAAGATAACCTCTAATAATGAAAGGGACCCAGAGGTAGTATTCCAAGAGTCCTAGTAATATAAGAGAACCAGATTCTAGGTGTGTATTAACCTATGAAAATAGTATCCTTCAATCAGAATAGATTTCTTGAACCAAATGGTACTATCTTCTCAGAATCCAAGACAAGACTATATTAATCCATTCCTATTTGGTATTGAAACCATGAAATAATACACTTGGTTCATGACATTCCTTACATTAGTTTGGATAGGTCATGTATAGTTGAAACCATTGGTCCAAGCCTAGTCTTCCATTATTGTGGATAGATCAAGTTGCATTGCCACCATTTAATCAAGACACAGTCAGTCATAATGGATTATTCAATAATTGAGGTTCACTCTGCTATCTTCCATCTACAATGAAAGGTGTTCTATAAAAATTTATCCATTATTCAATATCTTTTGATAAGTCCATGTTATATTGTTATTATACTTGGCAATTCACATTTCAGATTTCAAATTTAATAAAAATTTGAAAACACTTACATTAGGTAGGCCAACTGGTGAGAATACATGGTACATGAAATTATAATATTGTAATCAACATCTAGACATTTATTATAAATAATCTCACCTTTAGAATTTTCAAGCAAAGTCACAACCAAATTAGGGATCAAATGTTCTGAAACACTAAAACCAAATTATGACATAACCTTTGACTTGAGGTTGATTGAGTTTTCGATGAAACAACAATCAATTAATAATATATTTGGAAAGATAATAACTATAAAATTATAACTAGTACAATCATGGAATATAAATTTATGAAACATTTCCCCATGAAACAAGTGGTCCCCACACAAACATTCCAAAAACAAAGAACTATACAGATGAGTTATAGACCACAAAACTTAGGGTTGTAGGCCTCTCCTCCTCCTGTATAGGGCATTGATTTTCCCTAAATCAGAGTAGATATAAGAAAAGTTGGAAAACACTCACATGGTGATATCTAGTTCGAGAGTGATAGAGAAGAAGTATGGAAAATGAGCACACTAATATATACTGTTGTGCATCCAATGTGATGAACGAAAGCTCGATCAAAAGACGAATAGAGATGACATCTTGATTCCATGCCTTGATCTTCAAAAACCCCCAAATTGAGGTAGAATGACGTCAATCATGCATTAACTCTGATTAGGGAGTAATGGGATATATTAATAGAACATTAAGGGAGTTTTGGTCATTTTACACATGTTTTTAGCATGCGCACAGTTTTCCCACACTGTTAGTCAAACTATGTGCAAATTGTGCGATACTGTTATGCCCGAGTAAGGGGAAAAGGTTATTTATATGGTTTGTATGAAAGACAATGTGTAATCCATTCGAGGTGCCACTGTCTAAAAACACAATCTTCATGGTTAGGTAAATTGTGATCTAACTGTGTGAAAACCGTGAAACTTGTCCTATTTTTCCAAAAAGAGGTGTTCCTAGCTCCAAACAAGCCCAGGACACCCTCATGATATTTTGTAACTCATTAAAACTCCATATTAAGACCAAAATGTAGAATTAGACTGACAAATAAGAGAACTATACCTGAGTTAAAAACCATGTTCTTACAACATTTAATAAGGAAATAATCGAATAGCTACAAAACCGAATCATCCCTGGTCATTTTTTCTATATGATTTACTGGATATGAAACATGAATAATTAAATTATATTCAGTAATTATGATTATTACCTAATTAAGTGGAATCTTATTAATCTTTTGTTATACATTCATGTCAAATTATTGATTAATGATGATTTCTCATTATTGTTACACGTGTATTTTAACATTAAAATTCTTTATTCCATGATGCATTATTTTTTACCTCTAACTATTTGGGTTTGAAAATATGATGGTATGATAATACTATCATACCCATTTGATTATAAAATGTTTAATTTTGATCAGTAACAAATATCTACCATGTCTTCCATTATATATAATCTGATCCCCTCATTTATTATTTTTCAATATTCTGTTGGTTAGGAAGAATTTTTTTAATGTTGATATATCATTGATTTCAATAATGATAGAATTAAATTATGAAATATTTTGATGATCATTCATGAAATATGTAAATTTTTTATATTGTATTGAAATATAGTAACCATTTATAGACAACATAGTTGTATTATTGTGAAAAGCATCTAATTTTCATCTATAATGATAAAATGGTTATTTATTTTATATTTAGGATGCCATAATTTTTACAATATGAGGGTTGATTTATTTTTAAATTATTTTATGAATAATATCATTATATAATATCCTATAAAATGTGATGAATTTAATTATTCATATGTTCAACCTAATACATTTATTGGTTTATAAAAATACTTCATAATTTGGGGCATCTATAAAACAATTTTCATTATTATAGGACTAATCTTTATGATTATTGCTACATGACACATAATGTATGATTTATTGTTTTATTCAATGGATAAAATAAGTAAGAATCCAATTATTAATGAATAAGTTATATATTTTATGATTATCTTATTTACAAAACTAATAACATGGGAGTGTTAATATAAAGATGAGTTTATGTTTTCACAGAATGAAATCAATAAATTAACCATTTTGATATTCAAAATAAAAAATGGAGGGAAAACAAAACTACTGAGCCCATCATGGGGATCCTATGTTCAATTTCATATAGTAAAAAATGGTTTAATGCATCATTACATTGATTATTGATATAATATCATGATTATTATAAATAAAACAGAACCTATAACTTTTATTGTATATATTATTTTCATCTATGTGGAGATAAATGAATTTTAATTATTTACATTTCATCTAGATATCCTTAGATAATGTTTTTAAATAATTACATTTTTTAGATGGCCATTAATTTAATGGATTAGTTCAAAAAAATTATATTTATTCTATTTTGAGATTCCATTTTCCCATTCATCATCATTAATATTAATAATATTGTCCTATAGATTACCTTGAACAATTTATAGATATTTTGACAAAAAATAATCTCATATCATCCATTATCAAGTAATTTAATGCAGATAATTTCATGGTTTTGATTAAGGACCTATAGAAAGTGAATATTTATGAAAATTTTGGTAAATGAAAATTCTATCTATAGAATGTATCAATATTGGGAATATATAATTATTGGATATGGTATATCAGTTGATCAATCAAGGCTGGATATTAATGAATAATACTTTATGCATCCACTATGAATGAAAATATAAGTTCTAATAGGATGGTAGGATACTATTGAATCTTTATGATAGATTTATCATGGTTGACAAATACAATGATAGTTTTCACATTAAAGGGTGTCTTGATAAATTAGAAAGATGATTGTGATTGACATTTAATGGTACTAAAGATAGAATTACACAGTGCTCTTCTTCTAAATTTAAACTATAATACAGAAGGGATTTTGATATATATTGATTAATGAAAAGAATAATAAAATTATTATTCATGAATAAAATAACTCAAATGGGCTATTCCTCAAAATAATTAATGGTTTGTAGAAAAATTCCTTGGCTCGAGAATTATAAAAATATGTAAGATACTTTTTCATTAAGGATATGGATAATTATCATTTGGTGAAATGTTTTTCATATATATGAAATAAATAATGAGGATGTATATATTCCCACATATAAATTTTAATATGGGTTAGCGGAGAAATTTGAAATTGATTAAAATGTCACAACAAAAATATTTAGAGTTGAAAAAAAATTTAAGAAATTTTAATAGAAATTTTCATGATTTTCTTGGAATGATTATAATTTGAAATATTATATATGTGTCCGATTATTAAAAAATTTGATATGTATATATTTTATAATGATCAAATATCAACATTCAATAGAAATCTTGGAATTAAAAACACTAATAATTATCTTAAATTGAATTTTGTATCGAAAACAATTAAGTGATATATCATAGTGTATACATATCGATACATGGTATGCATGAATGTTAATGATGATATATAGATATAAAAGTTTTTTTGAAACCATTACACAAACATGTGTATAAAACGTATAAATTCTTAAGTTATTTCATTATAGGACTATAATTTATATATAAAAGGATCCATTATATTTTAGTATTAGTCAAATGCCTTATAGAACATAAAAACTCTTCTTTTTCCATGTAATAATTTGGAATATAAATAAGAATAATTTCATATATAGGGTATAAGACAGTACACGATTATGAATCCTAGTGTACCAGAAATTAATTTCATAAAAATATTAAATATATATTTATTACATATGAATGGTTATCTAGAAAAATTGGAATATCCCATAAACGAAGTCCTGGATTTGAAATATGGGACCATGATTTGTTATGAAATAAATTTTTTACATTATGAACGACATAAAATATGTCGGCAATGGAATATCATACCACTTGCTCCATGTTGGTACATTAAATTGATAAATGATTTAATTAATTCATTATTTTGTTAGATAGTACACAAATAACTCATTAACGAGGACTCAGATTAGAAATAGAATACCATTGTTGAGTTCTAAAAGTAGGTATACCCTAGGGTGGGTATAACCTTTAATGGTGTTAGGTGTTTGGATTATATACCATCATGAGAGAATAATTAACTAATTATTTAATCAATTAGTAAATTATTTTATCTTTGACCAAACCAAAATTCCATATAAGGGTGATATTAGGGATATATTCTTATGGATAGCCTCGTAATCTAGAAATCATTGACAAGTGCTTTCTTCCTTCTTATTTTGTTGGATCGCGATGAAATACGGGATTAGAGAATATCTTGATGGAATGAATGTAAAAAATCCATCAATCCTTGGTTGTCCCTTTCATAGACAATTAATGTTCCAATCTCTATGTAGGAATCATAAATTGGTGTATCTACCATTTGTATTAGTTGCTTCAGACGTTTCATTCCTCTCTATTAATATGTTCCCTTGACATATCATTCATGTGTCCAATAATGAATATTTATATTTATTATCATCGATTTATCTAACCCTTAGAATAAATTATTTATCATTTTCCAGGAAGGGTTTTCCAACAATCATAAAACCTTTATTCCAATGCTTTTATACCCTCATTACTTGTGTTATTCACCATTGGAACCTAATTGTTCCCAGATCAATAGTTGCTTGATGACTACTGCTCGATTTTGAACCCTGATTTTAGGGGATTGACAAAATTATAACTGTTTGACATACCAAGAATGGATCATCTTAGATCAAGGTATAAGGAACATTGATATATTATCATTTCCTATTTTTCATTTGAATTGAGGTGTGGTGGTGAGTTGAGGGTTGAGGTGATCCATGCAGGTCATGTGAGGTGTCTAGGATATTAGTCTTGTGGGTGGATCCCAGAAGAGGTGGCATGTAGTGGTAATTAGATGTTTCTTTTGGTGAGCATCATGTGCTTTTCTAGGCCATAGGGAAGATGTTTTGGAGATGTGAACATTAGATCAGGCAGCCAAATAGTAGTCTGCGTCCGGGGCGGGGGGTGCACATGAAATCAGATAGTTATTTTTTATATAAATTTATTGTAATATTAATATTAATAATATTAATATTAATATTTTTATTCATATTTTATTATATTTCCAAACTTTTTACTAGACATAACTCCACCATGGGACCAAAAAATGATGCAGCATTAGTGAAGATGTGATGTAGATTTTGAAGCAGTGTTTATTATACAAATGATGGATACATATTTTTTCATATCATGGATCAGGTTTATAAAATTCCCTAAAATAAAAATTATATAAATATTATCAAAATCTTGATTCAAAGTTAACTCCTACATGGAGCGTATGGTTAAAATTACTTCTATAGTAATGTCAAGTAGTTTTCATGACAGTCATTTTGTGACAAATGATGGATCCCTTTTTAGAGTGTGTAGATGGGGTCTAGGAAATGCTCAAATTGTAATATTATATTATTAATATTAAAACATTAACCCACCGTAACTATGCCATATGAAATCCAATTGATTCTCCATTAGTGGAATTGTGACCCATATATTAGGGAGAAAGTTTTGATAACTATATTAGTATTTTAATTCTAGATCATGGCATGTTCCCCAATACACACCATTTGAGCATAATATTTGTGAAATGTGATTTTTTTGTCAGGTGACCGATTGAGGAAAATGAATAGTATATTTTGTGCTTTTTTCCATGGGGATCGAAATAGTACAATAATTTTAATTTTTTCATTGATCATGATGTGTTCCCCATTAGTCACTCTTCTTTCCCAATGCTGTGAAATTCAACTTATTCATTGGGTGTCTGATTCAAGTGAATGAATAGTCAATCATGTATGTGTTTCCAAAATTATCCCATTGATGTGATATATTTGGTTATTAGGGTCTGTATGAGGAGCCTTGTTATTGAAGATCCATATTCTCTTTGGACCAATGAAGGGAATCGTGTCCACCTTAGCCTCATAGAAAAATATTGCATGTAATCTATGAGTAAACAAGAATTCCAAGGGTTACATGAACATAATTTAGTACCTGATAATTTCTAGGTACATGGCCAGGATATGAGCTTGGGTTACACATCATGTGGTCCCCATACGTGTTGTGTAGCTCATTTAGAATCTTTTACATCTCTTATCTCCTTATTCTGGACTCAGTTTTTGGCCCACGGGTATCCCATCATGAGTTTATTTCTATGTAGAATGAAATGGTTCCTTCTGTATGGGCTTTGTAAATACATTGTGATATATTTTTGGAATGACTCTTATTCAAGTGATGTATGACAACTATAGTTATCAGGCACTATAAAATAAGATTATCTTGTGAATATCGTCTAACATGAATGGGGAGTGTAGTTGATCAATGTGTTTTAAGTGTCACCCCCTAACTGGGATGGGCTTTGATCTTTAACAATCTTCAAAGTGCCACCCTCCTCAGGTACATTTCATGGGTCACGAACCTATTTTCAGTGGAACCCTCCAGTCATGATAATAATGGGTCCTTGATGATCGTTATATTGGAACCCACCTGCTAGGGAAAGAATGGGTCCTTATCTAACTTTGAGTGGAACCCTCCTGTCAGACTGGGCGTGGGTCTTAAACCATGAGGTGAATTTAAATCTCCATGGTATACTATGCAGTTCATGTAATCAAATTCAAATTTTTCCTACCATAGTCCCAATATTTCAATCCCATGTCTACCTAGTCCTAAATAAAGGATATGTGATAAAAATATATATTGACCTCTAGTTCTCTACTACCATTATATAAAACTATGACCTGAAAGAGAAAGTATTAGAAATGTTCCCAAATGAAATCATATACGACTTTACAAATGTAGTAGGTTTCTAACTTTCCATGATGGTTTACATCCAATAGCATGTAGACTATACCATTAGGATCATTTCATAAAGAATATAAAATTAATTAAATTACTATGACTTAATAAATAAATAAAGATATAAATAATATGGATATTCTAGATCTTATATAATTTATATAATAATAATTTTTTCTATTGTGGTAACAAGGTCTTGTGAGTTTGTATTAGAAAAATATTGAAAAAATAAAGTAACCTTATTGGGGTTTCATAGTGTTCATCGTTGTCTTTTGTATTTCTTTCACCAAATACTTTACCACCCATCATATTCCCTATTTGTTTCACCCAGTCTCTTACATGGAAATCAAAAATCACACCAAAATACCTATATTATATTTTAGTGAAATAATTTCAGTGAAAAATACAATACTGGATCAACATATTATAGTAATTTATAAGAAGTTTATTTCATAATAATAATAATAATAATTGTGTAATCTATATAAACACACCATTCACAACCAACTAATCATTATCTATCAAAACCACCAGAAATCTCCGACTATATTTGCATCAATTCCATGAAGGGTTTTCATTTAATTTTTTTAAT
Source organism: Viscum album (assembly GCA_963277665.1). Lineage (NCBI taxonomy): Eukaryota > Viridiplantae > Streptophyta > Magnoliopsida > Santalales > Viscaceae > Viscum > Viscum album. Next base: position 2,030,115,553 of record OY728135.1, read on the forward strand.
AATAAATCAACAATACACAATGTTGTGAATCAATATATCATATTTTTCACATTGATGTGCTATTATAGAACATCTATTCCTCTTTCCATAAAATGTATCATGATACCTGACATCCTTTAGTTATCAACAATGAGACATCATGCACGTATAAATATTTATATACCATGGTTGATCATGTGAATCAAAAAAATGGTCCCCATATAGTTCAATTAGATCTACCTTTGTCTCTGGTTCATTAATTCCATCATCAAAAAATCACTCAAATTTTCATGAACAAACCCGGGTCGACCCTGATCTGGTCACTAGAGCCTGGCCACGACATGACCTGAGAGGCGTTCTCGATCCTCCCAAGCTGGGGACAAGTGCCAGGACATCACAAGATGACAATTGGGAATGATTTTGACAGTGAAAAAAAATGATGAAGCATGGGAAAAGTAGAATAATGCAAAGTAAAAAAAACATGATAAAAAAAGAATGATAAAACACAACCAACTAACATGACCATGCACAAAACTTATTGCGACTCTGAGAGTTTCTCAACAGTACAAAACCATCTCTCACCCATGATGAGAAATCTCATGTCAATCCTGCAAAAAAACTAAAAACAGAAAAACACTATAGGTGTAAGTATTAAAACTCACTAGTTGTTCCCATATAACTATTACCAATTCACTACCATTAAATAAAGAATTTACCAATTTCTGGTTTTAAATAAATTATAAAAATATGGTGTTTCTACACACACACACTCATTTCTAAAACATGTAATATTCCATTCCCATTTTTATTTAAAAACATTATTAATTTATGAGAGGAACAAATTTATTGCATTTTAAAACATTTTTGCGAACAACAAAGAAATCCAAATTTAGTTATTAGGCAAAACTAAAACCACACATAACACACAATACACACCAAGGGAAATAGAAAAAGTGGAACACAAGGGCCAGAAACAGAACTAGACCTCTCAATCATCCACCACATACAAATAAACACTAAAGAAATAATGGGTCGAACCTAATAGATCATGAACAATCCAGAATGTACTATACATGTGAGTCATCCTGAAGGCATTCCCATATCAATGACTTCATAATGACCTAATGCCATGTATTTCCCTAAGTGGCCTAATCGAGGGGCCCAATACCATAGAAATAATAATAAAAAAACATATCTCTATTATGGAAAACTATCCAGTGCGTAATCTAAACTAGTGTATCAATCATTCTCAGAAATATCACTTGTTATACCCGGTTCCCATGTCAACACGTACAATAAAATGGGTAGAGTCAACAATGTCAATAATCCAGTCATGATGCTCAAACATCACACACAACTCACATAACCAATTTACACAAAAGTATCCCCTCGAGTCACCTAAAAGAATGTTTTCCAAAATAATTTATTTTATCAATGTGCTAAATGGGCCTTAACCAACATTATAAAAAACCCTCATTTCTCAAGAGAACCAAAATGAATTCTCACACATGATATGAAATCATTTATCATAAAAATATAACTAGATATGAACTTCTGTGTATTATTTTCAACGGCCAAAAGGTCATTATTCACTATTGTGTGTCAATTCACCAAGAAAATATTTCAAGTGATGTTTATAAAATTAACAACTCTTTTTTACATAGAGTAATTATTCCAAAATTATTTATCTAATATTATTTCTCATTTATGAAAAATAATAAAATATCAAGAAATTAATAAATTCTAATTTTAAATGCACGTACAGGGGGGTCCTACATCGACTCACAGCTCAAACATGCTGGAGTGTCACACCTCGCACGGGAACATAAGCACACGCAAGTCGACTCTTGTAGTATAAAAAAAATACTTCATCATTGCACTGCTATACCCACAAAAATGAATAAAACATAGAAACATGAATTCACAATAATCCAACAATGAAGCAGCACAAACGCCACCTAGGTTCGTAGCCGTGCTTGACCAACAGGGTCGTATGGAAGGGTGAATGGTCGGGTGTGATGCTATAGTGCACTAAAAAGGACACTATCTTCGTCAACGGCAACGCGAAGACTCAAATGGTAGATGACAGACTTGGTAGAAGCAGCAGGGAGATTGTGTTGTGTTGTGTGATGATCGAGGGAAGAAAAAGGCGACATGTGATAGTTAGAAGGGAGAGATGCCCACCAGTAGGGTTGGCCGAGCAACGGTTAAGAAATGGGGGAGCACCATATAATGCAGATGCAAGGGGAGTGGGGGTGTCACACCGCTGCTAGCCGAACGACGCATGGGCTCTATGCCGCAAATGGTCGTCTAGAAGAGGGAATGGGGATAGTGCCTGGGTGTGCTGAGCAGGAGGAAGGCCAACTAATCATCTTTCTCAAACTCAGCAAGAGAAAGTGGTAGTGTCTGGGGGTCTATAAGGTCGGTGGCACCGATAGGAGGTTCATCTGGATGGTCGTGCAGAATGGAAGGGGAAATGAGGGTCATTGGACTGCTTCTGGTCGGACGAAGCAAGAGGATCATGGTAGGCTGAGGGGATTCCACCGGCCGGATGGAGTAGGGAGAGGGTGCGGGAGCCGCTGCAAGGGGATGTGGCTTGCCGCTCCTGGTGTGTGAATTTGGTGGGAGGGATTCATCAAGAGGTATCATAGTGGGGCATTGGCGCGTTGATGGCTGGGAGGATTGGGAAAGCATCTCGGGTCTTGTTTTGGACTGGCTCAGGTGTCCAGTTCAGGGCCGACCTGGGTAGGTTTGTGACACAAATGGACACACATTTCATGATTCTCTATCTGTCCCATGTAACAAAACAAATCTCCAGGTAAATAGAAAAAAAAATATCCAATTAAATGATGATAACAAACACTACATCAGGGGATAAATAATTATGAAATCAACATTTGAATCAATATAAAATATGGATTCTGGATATTTGTTCATATCACGTAGAAACAAAATCATAAGGGTTCTCATTGGGCACACACCTAATCATAGGTGAACACATTCATGAATGAAAATTATGTACACCAATAAAAATTATTATATAATTTAAATAATCAATAAAATAGAGCCTAATAAGGTGAGGAAATAATATCTCATGGTTATTAATGTAAACGTCATGGTATGTAAATGATGTAATCACATGAATCATTCATGAATACCAACATGAATATGACCATACACCAAGGGATTCTATATAGGTTCAAATCTGAAATTTCATTTCTTCAATACAATGGAATGGTCGAATAAATAAAGTGTTTAATGAAGACCCACATTATATATATCATCATCATAATACATATACAAGATAATTATATGAAGGAGGGAGGGAAAAACAGTTGAATAATATGGGGTGTCCTTTGTGAATGGTTGGGGAAATGACATCGAGGTGTATTGAATCCTACCAATATTTCATAGTATACCCATTATAGTGTTTGGGATATATTTATATGAACAACATTTTGAAGAGATTCACTAGATAAATAAAAATGTTTGCAAGGAATAAAGGTGAAACATGAAAACTCACAATTGAAAAACCACCATGTCAGAGAGTGGAAGTCTGTGTGAAATAACTAAGTTTGAATTCAACATATTGTGGTGTAGAGAGTTGGTATATGGAATGGTTCTGATTCTTTAGTCCTCTAGAGCTCTATATTTTATGTGTAATCCTTGTGATGGAATGATATTTTGAGGGATGAATCTAGGTATATACACTTTTATAATCCTAGTAGAATTGAAATGTAGAATCATTATCAATAATGATTACATTACAAAAATGAAATATCAAAATGAATCATTAATAAAAATATAAAATGGTGAATACTTATAGATAAATCAGTATCTTCTATATGTGAATCAGATAAATGAACTATGACATAGTATAACCTACCAAAATGCATCCTCCTATATACAATATATAATGTTGGAAATGGTGTTGATGGAACACTTCAGTACAACATATCTTCCTATGATAGTTTCAAATTTGGTATAGTGTGATAAGAATTTTCAGTTATAAAGCATGTGAAAAAAACATTAATCCACACATTGAATCACTAATTCCCATAGATTTCTATTATTTATGGATCAATTTAAAATATGGAGGAAAATATGACTATTATGAATGAGAAATAATATTAGTGGCTCATAAAGAATTAGATCAATGGAAATATCATTTTCAAAATCTAGTGGATGACTGGGTAATTAATCAAAAAAACATTAATGATTTTATTTCATCGAGGAAAATCCTATATTAATAAGATTTTGTACTAATCTTTAGATTAACCTTGATCACCAACTCTATTATTATGAATCAGATTCCCAAATTGCTCTATAGTTATCCTCATATGACAGACCATCTTTCCAATTATTTCAATTCAATAAATTCCAATATTAAAAAACATCACCACATGATTCATGATCAATTTTTTATGATATAAAAAATCAACTATTTACAATTAATGATAAAAGAAATTATTTTATGCAAAAGTAATGTATAATTATGTAATATATATTATCATCAGGTTTACCTATGTTGGTGAGTTTATTTTTATTTACCTCACTCAACTACCTAAATATTGTTATGACCTAAATACACACAACTCAATAGTTATTAACATGTTTAGTGTCAATATATTCACATTTATTATCATCATTGATATGGTTATAATTATTTTTTTATCATCTAATAAAATAAAATAAATAATTATCTCACGATATTAAATTGGAAAAGGAAATTACAATGATATTTTGCTATTATTTTCTATATAATTTTGAGGTATTTTCAAACAAAATTTTCTACTAATTTATTTTATTATAGTATACTATGAATGGTTACTAATAATTTTTTATTTAAACAATCTGTGTCTTTTAAGAACATAGAAACCCATAGAGAGTAGTTATATTCCATTATTAAAACAATATTCAACATTTCTTGAACTGTTTATAGAGTTTGTATTCAATAAGACTAGATATATTAATTAAATTTTAAAAAATAAACACATCATGAATATATAATTAGAAAATAATTTTTATTTCAAAAAAATCCATCAAAATTACTATGTGGCCACCATTAGGATTTTTATGGAAGTTAAAACAAATAAGGGTGAGTGGTGTTTCTAACAGATGGTTTTCTAATATTATATAATCATATAAAATTTACATTGAACTAATTATAAGAATGATGAAATTATAGAAATTAATCCATAATCAAATAGAATTAATGATATTGTATATAAATTTAAAAAAAGAAAACATTTTTTGAAATTGTAATTGATTTCATACTATTAGAAAAAAAGTAAGGTCATTCATTCAAATTTGGTGTCATGAACTTTTTCCAAGACACTCTCAAGTTATAGGAAGATGTATACAACAAAAACCAACAATATTGACTATTTAGTCCTGTAAATACATAATGGGAATATATAATTATTTTCCCTAAATTTCATCTTACTTGGACCAATTCATTCAAAAAAAATTCAACATAACCAAACATACCATTATAATAGAACATAAAAGTAAAAAAAATATTTTTAATTAATATAATTAGAATGTCAAAAATAAAAAGATACCCTATTCAATTGAATATGAGCATGTATAGGAGAACATAACATAGTAAACATTGATTCTATTAAACATCTACAATGTAATAGGAATATTCCCAAAAAATATATATACAATAGTGAGGGTACATGTAATGTATATAGTTTCCCATGGAAGTAAGTAATTGGATTCAGAAAAAATCAATACTAAAAGACTAGTGAAACTATTAAAAAATTAATATGAATGTTAATTAATAGAATCTGATCATTCAAAATAATATCCCCAAGTAGAATCTAATATTTTTTGTATTCATGGGATCATTCATTGTGACTTTATGTGTGGATTTATTTAGTAATAAACCAACCCTTTTTTTGTTTACCCATAGGTGTGACTAGGAAGTAATTTCATCCACATTAGGGTAACATGACTGAGTTATATTTTTTTATAAAACTTCACAATCATTTAGTTTACAAAATTTTATCATGATAGTGTATATATCATGAGTATTAAACAATTCATATTCAAATTAAAAACCACCTTAACAATTTGGTATCTATTCAATTACAATTTTTTCAAAGAGTGGAAAAACAATTGATTGTACTATACCATGAATAAATGGGATTTCATGATATAATTTGTCACATAGGATGTATATATACATCATGATCTAATTTTGTATCATAATAAAAATAAATCCTAAAAGAGTTAATTTTATATGGAAGAACTATGTCACATATCCTAAATTCCAACTATGAACATTATCCTCTTATATCACAATCATATATTTCATAATATAACAATCCATAAAACTAATCATATATATTTTCTATCATACAAAATAGACATATTCATTCTCTTTATGAATTTTTCATTTTTTCCGCTTTAATTTTTTATATTTTTGAGTATTAAGATATATTTATATTATTGGTAATCTTATTATTTATTCATTAAATTATTACAACTACTGGGGCATTAAATTTTAATTTAGAAATATTATCATTCAATGTATCATTTATCAAATTGAAACTCTTAATTTGAACGATTAAATTAATGATCATTTTTTGTTGATCGTGCTTTTGATAGGTTCACAAATTTTTCTTAACAGTGCTGTAATGATATTAGAAAAATCATATTCAATATATAAATTCTTTAATATTACTTATAATGATGTCTGTTGAGGAAAAATGTTTCTTTCTTCACATAGTGGTGGTAGATCCCACATATGCTTGATTTATGAAATCATTTTTTTATAATTTATTGTATATATGAATAGGAAATAATAAAACCCATAAAATGGTGAAATTAAATTTTATTAAAATATGATATCCAATATATTTATTTACATATAATATATATTAATGAATAGTATTATTCATAGAAATACGTAATTGATAATACTAGAATTTGGGAATTTCATTTTCTTAGATGTCAACTTCGAAATTAAGGCCTTATTCTTAATGAATTTCTATAAATGATTCTTAATGTTGGATAAGGATGTAAGGGAATAATGTTTGTGAATTCTCAAGTAAAAAAATTGATGTGTATATTCATGAAGTGGTGGAGAAGTTAATATTCTACAAATGCAGATAGTGTGAATTTTTTGAGTAACCCTAAAATTTTCAGTAATGTATCATTACTATTCTACTATGAAAATAAAATCAAATAGGGAAAAATGGGTTTAGATACTTAATTTGGGTATAAACTCACCTAAAGAACTCCTTTATGTGAAAAAATATGTAGTTTTATTGTTTTTTCATTATCTTTTATCTTTTACAGTAATTTAAACTTACCGTAATAATAAATTCAATTAATATAAATTAATTTCATTTCAAATGATTAAAACTTACCATTTTACATAAATTTATAAAACAAATTAATAAAATCCTCACCATGTTACCAAATAAAAAATAAAATTGTGCTATAATTTTATTTAAAAATACATACATTATTGAATGTAAAAATAAGAAAATACCTCTTTAAAGATTCCAAATTTAAATATATGATAAAAATATATCATATACTAATTTTGTAACAAAAATTCATCTAAATTAAAAATAAAATTTTATAACGTAATCTTGTAAACCAAATAATAATCCTACAATGAAAATAATTAATTCAAAAAAAATTTCAAATAAAATATTGTTTATCAATAGTAAATTATATTTAGTTATAAAAACATTGGTCCAAGGAATTATATGTCGAATATGTGGTTTATAATTACTCATTTTACACTATAAATATATATTTGGTTAATTAATATGATATAATTTTTTTTTCATAATTATGATTTAATGATAATGTTATAAAAATTATTAATAGTTTAAAAACCATATTATTTTATAAACAAATAGTCATTAAAAACACTCAAAAATTATACTATGTAATTATTTATATGATGAACAAAATTTTATTTTATTTCTGTATAGTATAAAAAATTAAATATTCAATATACGGTCACAAATATTTATTCTTAAATAATTGATTTATGTGATAGCTTTTGATCTGTTGTTTAAATGCTATATTTCGGTCTCGATTATGACATCATTATTTCCCCTTCCCCATATCATGGAGTTTGGATTTCATATCAATATATTTAAGGGTTACTCTAAATTAGTAATCTTAAAAAACCCGGTGAATCTCAATTTTTTTGGCTCATCATATTTAATTTCTTAAAATACACACACCACTTATACCCATTACCTAGGACATAATTCATTATCAATGAAACTTCCAATTTCACCCATCTTTAACATCTCAATTCTAGAAATATATTGGTAATAAACCAGCATACACTTCTAAATGTTCATTTTCACATTAAAATTATAATAATATGTAAAATATGATTGGTATACCCCTCGAAACCACTATGTTAGATGATGTTGATACTAAAACCTCATTTATTACATTAACAGTAGATGGTAAAAATCGTGTGTTATGTAATTCAACTCTTGTCACCTATGAATCCATTACACATAAGAAACCACTATATTATACTATGTTAGTACTGTATAAATCCATCCTCTTTAAGAATAAAAATAAAAATTATAGTCCATCCCAGACTCATGTAAGTATCGGATAATAATAAATGCTAATGTATATTTAAAACATGAATTTATCTCTTACTATCACTATAATATAAGGTCGTTATACCTTCTGGAATAGATCAATTATTAACACTACCAATTAGTATAAATATATAATAAAAGATCAACATTGAACATAAAATCCTGGGAAAATGATTCATTATCATTATTGTAGGATAAAATAATAAAACACATAGCCTCAACCTTCATTAACCCATTGATGATGCTTCAATTAAAATCACATTACCTATATATTAAACCTCGTTAACAAATATGTTAATCTTTGAGAGTATTGAATAAATATTATTATTTCATAGTGTACTGATATAAATATAAAAATGTTCAGTGTTCAAACCCCATTATTATGATAGAATTAAATGTAATCTTAGAATAAAATAATTGGAAAACACAACTAAAAATGGATGAATGAATTCATATGGGTCAATGGTACTATTGGTCAATTTTCAAACAAAAATCACATCTACTAATTCACATATTTTTTTAAAATTCTCATTATGATAGTATGTTTGTTTCCAATGATTTTAACAGTGATGTGAACCATCGTATAGTGACGTGGTGATCGTTTCCATGTATTCCAAATTTTCAATGGTGGGTGAAATTCACCACATGTTCACATTTATATGATCCTTGATTTAAATGAGATGATGGGATTTATGTTCATCTTTCCATGGATTCGTCCTCGAAATTTTATTCCTACAGTGAGTTTCCATAAAAATTAAGGCAATTTTTAGGAAAATATATCATAGTTTCATATATTTATTTATTAAAATTAATTAAACATATTATTTTTGGGAATTACAAAGTGTAATTATAGGGAATAAATCATTGAATGGGTGATTAGTCATGTTGGACATCACTAAGAATTACTTGACACTAAAACATTTGATAACATGTACACTTACTCGTTAGAGAGATTATCTACAACATTGAATCCCAAATCATCCTATGTTGATCATGGGATATCTTATGCCTAATTTATGAATATATGGTTTTCCAAGGCATACCCTGTTTAACATTGTGTATCCCATGAATTGAACATATAACAGAGACTGATCAGAAACATTAGAACACATTTGAAGGTGGATCATATGGGTTCATCCCTAAGAGAGAGTACATTTAATGTTTCTGAAATGGGTGGATTATAATTTTCAATGATGGTGGACCTGAATTGGTTCTTTTAATGGGGATGACGATTCACACCATGAACTCTAATATGGACTCCATCGATGGTGGATTAGAGAGGTGAACCCAAAATAGTGGAACACAAAGGTATACCATTGGATGGGATATATCCTTTGGGAGGCTTCCTATGTACCCTATTATAAAGATATTGATCAAAACTCATGTAGTTAAATAGTATGGTTTTGGGCATACACATAACTAGATTCCCATAACAAGAGGAAATTCTATGTTAAATGCATGTGGATTGTGTGGATTTTATGCTTGGTAAGCTTCCCATGTTCTCCATGGAGAAACTATGGGATGAACGAGGAATACATGCTATGGAGTCCTATATGGATTATGTGATACCATCATTATAAATATCAGGTGATGGATTATATAGATGGGGATCACACAATGGATTTTCACAAATGAATGGAATGATATCACTAGTATAAGTAAACAATGGTAATAATCCACATGGATAATGGAGGGTTTTATGAAGTGTAATGGAATTGATAGGATCTAACTGATGTGAATATGAATATATATGTCTTGAACCTCAGGGAGTTTTCCTACATACCCCTACCCCTAGTCAAGAATCAAATTCTACATACTTATGAAGGGGGACTTGTTTCTTACACATGGATAGATTCCATAGTATGATGGGAGTAGAGGTTGGGGATTATGTATTGTTAACCCACTAGGTGCTTCTGAAGGAGTTGTGACCTCCTAATGTGGAATTATCCTCTATTTATATAGTGGATTGAGGGAACTGTTATGTTGGGAATTGATAATGGTTTATTCTAAGTTCTAGGATATTTATCCCCTAGGAGGAGGGCCCCAGGGTTTAGCAATGGTTGGAATTTAACTCATGGTGGCTTCCTACATGCCCTTTTTATAATAAATTGATCACAATACATTTAGTTTAGGGGTTCCAATCTTATCCATGGAAACTAACCCCAAAGAAGATTCTCATGATCTCTACTACCCTATATGACCAAGTGAGTCATGATCAGTGTGAGAAACATGAGGAAGCACCAACCAGATAGTCGTGTCATGGAATATGGTTCAGTGAGGGATTGTGTGGGGCTTACACATGGTTTTAAGGTATATTATATAGATATTGGGTCATATTCATGGTTAGATGTCTATAGATATGGAGTTTTGTGATTAATCATGGTTTGCGAACCATGGTGGAAAATACCATAGGGTCAGGGATGAGATATCGAGGGTCCCTTATTCCCATCACCTCTTAGTTCAATGCATATTAATGATGCAAGAAGGATAAAGGGTGTTACCTCCTATAATAATGGCTATTTTCTACAACATGATGGTTCCCCTCACCCATGGAATATGTCACATCCTGAAAGGTGGATCTAATTCTATATGATGATGATCTCACCCCCATTGAGACAAGTGTCAATTGAAAATTGCCGAAACTATGAACCCTATGTGTGTAGCATGGTGTGAGTCCACATTTTATATTCATGTGCTAATGATGATTTTTCATGGCTTTTTATCATCTTATATGTTGATTGATTGGGGATAATTTTTCACTACATTGACATACATAACTGATACCCACTGATAAATGGGAATGGGAAGTCATCAGCAGAGGTGAAAATGAGTGTTGAGGAGGATTTTTTATATTAGGGGTCCAAAATAGCATATCTATTTTTTGAATAAATAAATATTAGTGTACCTATCAAAATAATAATTTGGTAGAGAAATGAGTAATGAGATACCACATGAAGAACCACAAAATCATTTCATATGATCCGGGAGGACCGCATGTGGTTAGAACTCACGATGCCATGAGATCTCCAAGAAGATCATAATGATGGAAAGGTGCTTCAAAACTGAAAGAAGCTTTTCGATGGATATTTTATTGAGATTCGAAGTAACCTCATAGAGCTTGAGTCTATGGACTCAACGTAGATCTATTTAAAATATTACTCCGTAAAGGACAAAGGCTTTATGGAGATTCTAACAACCCCAAGGGGCTCTCTCCTTTGAGAATTGTAGAGGCCATCATAAGGGGAATCTCGAAAATAAGTAGGGGCTACGAATAACAAATGATAACAAGGATTGAAATTCTCAAGTTCCATGACTGATGCATTTTGTATCATGTTCATAGGGCTTTAGAGCTTCGTGAAATGGTGTACTATAATTTTAAATTTTTGGAGAATGTTTCTAAGGGATCGAATAGTCTAAAAGGATGACATCAAGAAGATATGGTCGCACCTCTGCGGTGCTCACTGAACTCACAGTGGTACCATCAATGATACTTTTGGTCACGTTGTTGAAAAATATTCATGGAGAATATTCACTAAATAGGATCCATTAATTAATTTGGTGTATTTTTTTGTCAAAATTATTTTAAATAGGAAATTACGTTGTCTATCACTTCTGTACAATAATTTTTAGACCCAAAAATCCCCCACCCCCTCTGAATGGTATCTAGGGGAAATGATAGTCAGCTTATTATGGTTCTTCCCCAAAAACATAGATTCTCATGAACTATGATCACGATGCATGTGGTAATAATGCGTTATGAATCAGGTTGTGAATCTCGGGCTAGTAAAGGAATCCTCAAATATTAGGTGGGAGAAGTTCATTGCGATAATCAAGCGGATTCACATATAAAAAGTGAATTTGGGGGCCATTTTACATAATATATCTTCTTGAATGATTGTTCATAAACACCCGCCTTTTAACAAAGTGTTCCACCTTTTGAATTCATATTTGTGAAATAGGTTCCATAGTACATTTCTTTGAGAATAAATCCAAACGAACTTGCTTCACGATTTGAAAATCCTCTTCAAAGCACACCAAGTATCAAGATGTTCTTACAAACTACATCTCAATTATGAATCTTCATTATCAACCCCAATGATAAATCTCTATGAAAAAACTCTAAAAAATCAGTCCAGATTAGTAAATTCGGAGGAATATTCATAGGATGTTCTTAATAACATATGCTAGAGAGAAGAAATAGTGAACAATGTCCTGATCTAGGAGTACATTCAGATTCACCTGATCAAGAGCCACTTTTGGAGCTATTTTCAGTTGCCCATAAATAATACACATACTATAAAAGGGGTTATTTTTATGGATTTATATTGTGGGATGATTTCTTTACACATGAGGTGAGAAGTGATGAGTGGGCCATCTTGATTTGAGGCTCACAGGGATATCATTGGTGGTATAGGACTACTGATGGACATATTCGGATAAATTATCCCCATATCACAGTGTATTACCTTTAAAATCATTTCAATAATGTTTATGGGAAGTCAGTGAAGATTCCTCGCCGCAAAACCAAAAAATCATTAAGGCAGGGCATGGGAACTCAGAGAATGGGTGGATAGATAATCGAGATCCATGCCAAATGGGAAATTTCATTGAATCATGGTCCTAGTCTTATGGGTTATGTTTATCTAGATTAGGGTTAGATATGATATTGAGATGAGTGGTATTTTGTGTGGATTCATGGTCTTCCCAATTCCACATCTCTCAATAATAGGAAATCGTACAAGATCTATTGATTTTGTGGTCACCTAATACAATTATGTTCCATCTGTATCAGATAAATGTTTTCATTAGCCTCTTGGATCATGATTTAATTTTAGGAATCCAAATTGATAGAGTCATGAATGACAATTTCATCCCCCCCCCCCACTAATTTTTTTTGGGATGACACCAAATAGATTCCACTCCTAGAGAATGCATTACTGGACCTAGTGCAAGGTTCAAACATTGACAAAAAAAATTAAAATGGATGCCCACTTTATGAAAGGAGTTAGTTGATTTCTGACCAATAAATTGAAGAATCTAGCTGAGGGAGAGAGAGAGAGGGCCCATGAAGCGTTCAATGAAGCCCCACTTGTCCCAAGGGAACTCGACAATGAAGACAAGACTCTTATTGAAAAAGCATTGAGGAATGCAGATGGATTCTCTTGGAAGACAATCTCATGTATTAAGAACAATATTTTGTTTGGTTGGATTTATTCTTTTTTTAACACTCATCTATAGAAGGATTATAATGGTGATAGATGCTCATTTGTGGGTGCGTCCATCCACATTACTGATGGAAAAAATGTTGGCCACTGTACAACGCTTCAATATGGGGATCCCAGTAATAGAGAAGCTTTCTGGGGCACTAAGAAACATTAGTGAGGGGGAATATCAATTCACATGTGTGGTCCTTTTCATGTCATATATAGCAGGGTTGTGACACATATTGGAGATTTTGAATACCTAAATATCATTTATCTACTTAGGATAAGCTTTTGACCAGAAATCCTGAATATTATAATGAGTTCTCAACATAAGATGGGTCTAGTGGTCACACTGAGCATGATGGTTTGATTGGACCAGTTCATCATTCACTTGTTCCCCCTTCCTATGGGGGAATTTTCAATCTATGGTAAATAATCCATGCACATGTGACCACAAATTTTACCTTTTATAGGTTACGTACTTGTGCACCCGTGGATGGCGTGCCAATCTATGAACCATACACTTCACATTTATTTTCAATGCACTTTATGTTTCGGAAATGGATGAATATAAGGGTTTACCTTGGTGTATGTCATGAAGACCACCCATGTGTGAAGAAGAAGAATTATATCTTGATCACATGACAATATAGGTAGTGAGGAACGATCTACCACCACCCACTACTACATGAGATCTAATCCATGAATACTCTTTGAGTTTCGTAGCTAGGTATCATAGAGAGATTCTGAAGCTTCTACTAATTCCGCCCGAAGGAGGGGTCCCCACATCTCAAGGCTATGGTTGGGTTGATGTAAGAAAATGTCATGAGGTATTTTCTGATGCATAGAATTGTGATGAGGTTGTAACATCAAGGGTGGTGACCCATGAACCAATACCAACCAATGAAGAAGAGGGAGGAACAATATAAATATACAAAATCATCCCATGAGAGTGGACCTGGGAAGAAGATTCGCCATCAAGGGGGTTTTGTAAGATGGCTACATAGGCCCTATAGATGTAGTTGGAATCTATGGAACATCCTTCTGATACGTTATACTATGAGTCTTGGAATACTTGTGATACCTAAAGATAGTACCTAGGCACTGATGATGTGTGGTATTTGTTAAAAATAGATAGGATGCTTCTAGAAGTGGTTGGATTCCCTAATGGGGATTTCAAAGCATCCTAGGATTAGGGGATAAAATTAGTGGAAGAATTAGATGACTTAATGCACACTCCATGAATTGAAAGTCACATAAAAAACTGAGTGTAGGTGATACTGACCATGAATTATCCACTGGTGTTTTCGACATCTCAATTAGCATAATGCTTCCCCTTTCCCAACATCTCTAATGGATCTTGGTGGGATGATTTCATCAATGATTACACCATGAAGATATTGAAACAACAGCCTCAAATGGTTCCTCTTTATAGAAAGGTGAGACAGTATCTGTAGATGAAACATGGAAAGGATCACTAAATACCTTGTAGTAAGTGTTTACCAATATCCTTTTGGTTTCACCTCTCTTATTTTTTATGGCTTCTAAACTGACATATTTTTCATGTAAGAAGATCTTGTACCAGCTACCCCTTCACATTGTGATGAAGATTCCAACAATATAGATGAGTATTTTGTAATGGTTTTTCCTAGAGTAGTAGAAGATGTTAGTACCTAGAAGGTGACAATGTGGAATCATCATACATGGAGTGCTTAGTTATCACTGTCATATATGGGGGAAAATTTCCTAGAAACCCAGTAATGAAAACACATTGTTGTGGTTCACCGTCACTCAACCGTTGTATGTTTCTTACATTAAGGAGTCATATATACTGTTTTCCTAATCATATTGACTGATATTGCCAATGTAAGAACAATAGTCCAAATAGATGTTGCATTTAATGTGAGAATGGTAAGAGGACCTGAATATCCCTTATTAATAGGACAGTTTGTATATATGGGTCCATGTATCAACATAAATCAGTCCATGAACTCTAATGAGAAATTGATTATATTTTCTAGTTTTTTCATTGGTGGGGTAGATCCTAGAGTTGGCCGATACAACTTCATTGACATAGAATCATGTGTTGCTGATCCAATCGACGATATTGAGCCAGTTAAATTGGATGAAATTCCAGAATAGGATCCTACCACTGAACTCCTAATTTCCTTTCCAAAATATGAACCTTTTGACCTAGTAGAGTTGGAATAATATGATTATGTTGCATTAAAAGACTATTAAAAGTCCGTCCACTAAGCATGGATGTTAATCAACTATTTTTTCGATAAGACCACTATGTTGGAATGTCTATGAAGAAATTTATTGATACACAAATTTTTAAGTGATCTATCCCCTAGTGGGAAATATTTATGAGGTCTACACACACTGATTAAATATTTCCATGTCAAAAAACATGGGAAAACAACCCCCCTTTGTACCCTACGTGGTTCCAGATGTTTTCTGAGAACATCCAAAAATTCCGAGAATCTAAATATGAAATCCAGTGTCTTGATAAAAAAATGAATGAACATTATATCATTATTTCAGACTTCTTGACAATTGTAGCATAGTTTCATGTACATTTTGAAGAGTCCAAAGGGTAATTAATGCATTTGATCCATCTATTGGTTGTGATCCAAGATTATGGAAACCATATATAGATTAGGTCCAATGAGAATTTCTCTTTGGATGTTAATAAGGGGAGGGAGCTCGGGAAGTGACATGATTCCCTAGAAGCTACATTAGAGAGGGTTGAAATTTTTTAGAATTCTGTTGAAGAGGTAGATCCATAAGGATCATGTTTTTCCAGAACAAATGAAACAAAATCTTTTTTTCATGAATTTAACTATGTGATATTATATTATTAAATTACTTAATGCATCTCAATCCTATATATGAAGCAACTAATTTCCAATCCCTAAGTTTACATGTGTCATGACTGGTGTAAAAAATAACAGTCCACCACATAATTTTTTAATTTTTATGAGAGTGTCTGAAAATAATTGAAAAAACGAGGATATCAATTATTAACTGGAAAACCAGAGTACTTCGATTGAGAGAGGATATAATTGGAGAATACAAATCATGGAGTATCCAAATTGTCTCCCTAAATGTACACTAGTGCATAACAGATTTATTTACATGGGTATTGGAATTAATCCATTAAAAGGGGAAATGGGAAGCATGAATCATGTTGAAAAAATTTAATAATAAAATGATTATGTCATGCCAACATGATATAACTACTTAAAATATTTCTAATGTCGTATTAGTAATGTTATCGTAGAATGGAGATAAACAAATGAGATTTAATAGTATTCCATATTCCAAACACTGTACCAAACTAAAATATATTATAATATCTTATAGTGAATTATCTTGGAGAAGTAGATGAATTAGAGTGGAATAGACAAATAATAAGAAGGTCCCTTCATACCTGAATTAGGTTTAGAAACCAAATAAGGGGTATGATAATCATAGAAAATGGGGGGGGATATTCTAATGTATTAACAAACACATTAAAGTAAACCCTAATGGTTTAGCGCACCTTTGTACTGGAACATTGGTCTCAACAAAGATCAATCCTATCTTCAGGGGGAGTGTCATCATAGATTCTGAGTGACCATTGAAGATGTGAACAATGTGGTATATGGCCATCATTGTGTAAGGGGACCTCTCTGATGAGGATAGGGTATTATTTATTATTTTATGTTATGTATGTTGGTACAATTAAAAAGTACATTAAAATCATAGAAAAGGAGATGACACATGGAATAATTTAACATCATATTACCATGACGTTGCATTTAGTTTATGGTCATACCTCTAGGTCCCCAAACAACAGTTTAATTTCATGTTATACATACAATAATGTCTATTACAATAATTATTTCATGCCCGAGAGGAGGTGAAACCAACGTGAATGAGCCAAAGGGGGCATGTGCAACCCAAAAATACCAAGGAATAAATGTGAAGTAGTAATATATTATTTTTTGAGGGACATGGAACAAAATTAATAAATGCAAGGAGAGAATATACCATACCACATATCCCGGTGATGCTCCAGTTTTATGGTCATAGAGTATGGATCATGGATCCCATGCGACTAGACCACATCAGTTCCCACCCTACTTATACTTCTAAGCCCTCATGAGAAATGATCAATGATGGAATCAATGAATTTATATGTATTTTTTCAAATATGTGGGAGAAAAAAACAATGGTGATACCAAGAATAGAATCCCAACATTATAAAATAATGAAAGAGTGAGGGTAAGTTGGGGCGTTCAAGTCCTGGATAAAAGGGTGATTGTTATGTGAAGGGTAATTTTTTTCCATGTTCGAATCATGGGGAACATAAAAATCCTGTTAAAATTTGCTGAAAAAACATGGAATCAATGGTTTATCATATTCAAAACAAATGACTCACTACATACTGCCAATTATCCGTTAGGGAGTAGGCCCATGATGGTTGGTGATTCGAAGTGAAATGAGGAAATCACCATTAGGGGGTCAGTATGGATTTGAAAGATGTTATAAGACCCTAACCAAGAAGGACTTGATGTGAAGACATAATATATCTTCAAAGAGTGGGATTTACACCCTAGTTGGAAAACTTTTTTATTTTTTACTATATGGACGATGGAAAATAGTTTAATTCTAGGATACATGGACTAACAAATAAAATTTATCCTATAAGAATGCACAAAAAACATGTGAGGTAAATACCAGAGTGAGTGAAGAAATGGAGAACCCCATGATTTATAATTTCTAGAATAAAAACATCATGAAGTTTTATGTCATACCGCTTAGTTCATAACTGGGGTAAAAAGGCCTAAAAAGATTAATAAACATGTATATAGGCCTTAGAGCAGATATTTGGGCATCACTGTTTATCCTATTAAGATTCGAATCAAGCCATACATATATCATAGAAAAATATAGTGGAAAAATAACATTGGTAGGGGCAGTTTTCTCTAGCGAGGAAGTCAGAAAATCCCATATTTATTATGGGCCATCAAAAACTTGTTTAGGGTATAGTTATAGTATAACATCATTTATTGAAAATGAAAATTTTGTGCAGTTTATCATCATGTGATTGAGACATGTTCATCCTAAAGGAGAAATTTTTGGTACGATAAATAAATCAGAATAGAGGAGGATTTTAGAAATTAACACCACACCACACAATCATTTAGCGAAACCCTGGCTAAAATGGCCAAAAAGGCGCACTTATGATATTTCATCTATGCTCAAGGTTAACATTCTCAAGTGTCGCTATGCTTCCTACAAGGGAATGAATCAGTCTACGTAATTTTCATTGAACATGGAATAGTAAGTGACATGTTCATAATGTGGTTATATCATATCAAATGATATTGTCTCTTTTGTTACACGATTTACTTTCATGTGAACTAGGGAACTAGAAATCAAATTTTATTTTCATTGAATTTAGACCAACTACTGGAAGACAGTGTGCAGTTCCACTCCATAAGTAATCCTGACATAAATGTCGATAAAATAATTCCACATCGAATGACACAGTCATAGATGATGAATATGAATATTGGGCATGGGGAGAGAATGGGACTATATACTTAGTCCCACAAATGATATTTATATACATAAATACATATCCCATAAGTATGCGAATCATGAAATGTATAGATTATGAGTACAGAATGGTTATGATGTGATTCTTGGGGTAATGCTTTCTTAGGTGATGATTTAATAATGATGTGCAATTTATATTAATATATTCATGCCTCATGATACAAATTATAATGAAATAAAATAAGTATTATGGCTATTATGTAGTTTACAATCATTCAGTAAGGACATTGGGGATTTTTTTTATTGTCATATAGCTCATATGGTACGGTGAGTTTTTGAAAAGGTACATGTGTAGAGTGTTTCCATGGAGTAATCAAATGTGAATGTGGACAATGAATATCCACGCCACACCACACATTCTCTTAGGAGAACCCGTTCATACATTAAAGTCATATATTGGACTTGGATGCATATTTTAACATCGTGTGGTTTAAAATGAAAATATTATTTTAAGATCATAGTTTTTTTAATGAAAATGATGGTTTTATTCTTCCATGATGGTAAAAATCCTACCAATACCCCAAAGGTCACATGATCTATGCTCACTGTAGGAAATAAAGGGTGGATAAGATCATTACAAAACATGGAAGTACGTGATATAAGAGCATAAAATATTGGTTAAAATCATCCCAAATACACTGATCAACCTACATGACATGCAATGATGCGCATAGGTGGAACTGCGAGGGTCTTGAAGTACAACCTTAAAATTTTTATGTGAAAAGGGGATGTAAATTATGACATTCGATTTATGGGAAACAATGTAGGAGGAATAATGATTGAGGATAACTAATGACTAATTCAGAGATAAAAAATCCATCTCATGTAACCAGGGATTGGAATAGACAAACAAGGTTCAATCGTTGACCATATTCAAAATGTGGTACCTACATAAAAATTTCATTCAACAATGGAAAAGGCATTGTCCTTAGATTGTAGACATGCCACATTGAAATAAACCATGTTTTTATAGAGTCCCATTAGATGTGAATGATAATGGGTACCAAAATAAGGGGACACATAAATCATATAGATATAATAAGTAAATGCCCATAAAGAATCCAACACTCTAGGTTTTATGCCACAGTTCACCTATGCCTTCTAATGAGGTATACCATATATAGGGATACATTCCTTTTATTAGGGATTGAATCCATGAGAGGTCTCTAGGGAATGTCATGGTATTGAACCAATGCTAAATGAAGAGGAAGACGAATAAAAGAGGATTAAAAAAGTGTTCCTGTACATGAAGAAAAAATTCTTGGGACTTCTTACATATCCTATAAAGATGGAAATTAGTCCATACATAGTCATTATATGTCATGATGTATAATGCCATGTTAAAAGGATGAAGGTGTAACACAATTTATCATCATGGGACTAGGAATGTGTGGATTTTAGTTTATGGTTATTGAGAACATACCTCAGGATGAGGCCTTTTAATGGACATATGTGGGATGGCATGGTGTAGAACCTGAAATTAATGAGAAATGGTGAGATCTATTACCATACAACAAATTCATGGGAAATCGGTGTTGAACCAGGGATAGACCCAACAATGAAATTTTTAGGCAATCATATGTATCCTAGGAGGATAGGAATCTCACTATACATAGTTTTGGAATCCAACATAGTTTAACATCATACTGTAAGGATGATTGTTTTCATGATGTTTATTTTCATATGAATATGAAATCACATAAAATGGTATACTAAAGGGGATGAGTATTGAATGAAAAAAATAATCCCTTCTTGAATGTGGACTTTAGAAATCTAATCCACACCACAAACACCCAAGAGAGAACTTTAGACAATACCCCAAAAGAGAGAAGTTATTGTTGATCCCAATGGAAAAATATTTGGGCATTCCAACATATCCCATGATATTGTGAATTAAGTCATATATTGTTTTTTTCTCTTGTACTATTTAACATAATAAATTATGGCTGAAGATTTGGCACTGTTTAATGTTATGTAAGATGGAGCTGTTTATTATCATACTGAAAAAAAAGAAAAAATGATTTACTTTGATTCTATGGACATGAATAAATAAGAGTAAATTAAATTCAATTTAATGTCTTCCATATAGGATTAAAAAATTTAATGTACTATGCAATAGATCAACATAGTTTAACATAATTTTTCTAGGATGAAGATATCATAGATTAATGTCGGAGAGCTCAACCCATAGAGTTTATCTACCAAAAAATGGGGTGTGTAGAAATGTTATTCCATAAATCTAACTTACATGAACGAGAGACAAGAAGGTCTCAGCACCACAACATAGATTACCTAAAAAACTTATTCAATGGGGATGAAATTAATAATTGATGGATGGACCATAAAAAAGACTTATGCATTCCTATGTATCCCATAAGGATGGGAATCAAGACAAATTTACTTATGGAATCTCATAATGATTAATTTCTTGTGGTAAGGATGAATATTCCTTGTAGTTGATCATAATTTGACTAAGATTGTGTAGGATGTTATTTTATGATCATGAAACTTTGACCATAGTATGATTTTGTAGTTTATCATCATTTATGATGACACTATTCATTTTAACATCTTGAATGATGTTAAGGGACATCATTAAAATTTAATGTCATGTGAGACATTTTAATGAATGTTCTAATGCAATGTAATGCTTGAGAAACATGGAATTGGTGGTATTAGTGACTTATTCTCCATCCATGGTGACCAAAGTGTATGCATAGTTAGGGTAATCCTTTTGAATTACGTAGGGTACTTCCAATTAGGGTTCCATAATTGTTGAGTTTATTCCAGGCATCATCGATGTCCTTAGATCCAATACTATTTCACCTTGAAGGAAGTATCGAAGAAAAAATTTCTTATTCAAATCTCCACCTATCATATTCCGGTACCTCTCCAGATTTTGAAAGGGTTAGAGACTGTTCTAATCAAGGAAATCCGACTCCTCTATATGGTCTTATACTACTTTTTATGATTTCATATAATCATAGAAAAGTATACGATGTGACGGAAATTGAATATCAACGGGCTGAAATTCTTATGATCCATACACCAGGGAATAGAAGGCCACATTGATGGAATTATGAGTTTTCTTATGATAAGAAGAGAGAGTGTTTTGGATTATATCTGAAAAATATCTCATGGTCTGACCAACCATAGTCAATAAAATATTAGAATGGATTTTTTTTTAACATCTCAATCTGATCATTTTTGTGTCTGTGGTAATAGGAATTGTGGGTGGACCAGATGTTGTACATGGCATACAATTTCATTATCTAAAATGATTTAAATATGGTTCCTCTATCAGTGCAAAAAATGTGAGAGACACCGAATCAATGAATTATATTGGAGCTCATGATCTAAAAATATAATGTTCCTAGACCTACGTGATTGAAATATACACTGACTACAATGAAAATAAATCAGTTACTGTCATAATGGACATGTATTGTAATGTTGTTGCTACTGGGTTTTGTTCCATGAAATAAAGTCCTCGTATCATGAAGGGATAATAACACATAGTAGTATGGAGGATCTTGGATTGTTGATGCATGATGTTATCATGAATGTGATAGACATGGAAACTCTTTGAGAACATGATGTAGTCAATAACCCTAGTGGGGAAAATTTATCACATGTATCAAATATTATGAGAGTGTTTAGACTCCTCCTAATGAGAAACATATTAATTAGACTAAATTATCTATATAATCAATTGTATCTCATATCAATGAATTCATCCGAGGAGAATTATAACAATCCCATGTTTTTAGTGAATCTGTTCAATGCTGTGACCAATATAGAGAGTGAACATCATTGCATGTCAATGAAAATTCTCATTCTCATCTCAGTCTATTGGGAGATTAATGTGGTGAAGAAACTCAATGAAAATAGCTATCTAATATGTGATTTATTGTATTGTATCATGGGTATCTAGAGGAACCGGTGTGGAATCACCGATAGGAAGGTGATTTACAAGTTAATTTTCATCACCATCTGAAATGGTAGAGGCAATAACTCATTGATTATCTTGATGAATGAATATGCCATCTTGGTTAGAGTCTGTTATAGGGGTGGATAAACCAAATAGGGAGTCAAGTTGACCATTCTATTACCGGAGAATGTTGGTCACGTGTTATTGACCTGGGAATGTGGCCATGAACTTGTGATCATGCTAGATTAAGTGTACTAGTTATCTCTTTTTAACGATGTAGTAACCGCTGATATTAATTTTGACTTAATATGCATATCACTTCATATTTGGGTGGGGAACTTGAATCGTATAAACCAACTCATGATAAATTTTTAGAGTCTTATACTCTACCTCATTATGGGTTGAACATTCTAATAACCAAAATGAATTGGGAATGACAACTCGTGTACGCATAATAAATGAAATTCCAAGGCCTACTCACTTGACTATGTGATCAATGTGCTTCATTCTGGTAGGGAATCTGAGAGGAACTATAAAAATTCATCTTCAACCATGGAATATCCTGATATATTAGGAGAATGTCCTCATCTAGAAAATCATGTAATATGGGCTTCTCCTCAAATGGACAGATGTTCGGTGCGGAGGTCTTCTAACTCCTAACCCTAGACCCACTTATATGGAATTAACATGATGTCAAACGATTCATGGAACTCTACCCACAGAGCTATTCAGTCGATCAACATAGATGAATTCATAATATTCTTTACTGGATCAATGGGAGATACTAGTTTTATCTTGTGATGTTTTAGGTAATGAGGAAACTTTTTGAATATGATAACTAATATGAGGTAGATATTATTGATATGATTTTTTAAAATGCAATGTCAAGTATAATTCATATCAAATATTACAAACTTTTCTCTGCACCATCATTGTTTTTCTAGGTGAGAAAGAACCACATGATTGTTCATAGGTAGTCAAATAAAAGAAGCAATGGTTTTTATTAGATGTGATGAATCCAATCCAAATACTACAACAATTTTTTTTTAATATACTGAAAAGTTGTCTGGAACTATTCATCCCACTGGTATTCAAAACCTATTTTCATGAGTCATGAAAATTTATTACACTATCTATACATATTCACAACGAATCTGTGTGTATAGCCTATGCTTCCATGGAACCCTCAGAGCTCTTAGAGGTTTCTTGGAGGAGATTACTCACTGATAAACTTGATATTCTATGTGTCATTATCAATAATGATGTATCTAATAGAGAATCCAATAAACATCATTGATATAAACTCATAGAAACAATCCTAGGGGTTCATCTTCAGATGACGGGAGCATAGGATGTCAGAAACATATTGATGATCTCAGATAAGGTCTTGATGCTAATAGGATTTGATCACCAAATAATCTACATATCATTCATCAAACTTTATAAAAATTAGTTTGAATACATAGTGCATTTCATGCTGATAGGTATCTTCTGATTTATTAAAATTGAAGGGAATTACATGATATATAATCATCCCTCGTATCGTTGTGAATGTGATGAATTTTTCATCTTCTTGGGACATTTAGATCTGATTATACATGAAATACCCAACAAAGATAGAGATATCATGAAACATAGTGGTATAATTGATTAGTAGATCTGTCACAGAATGGGAAATCACTATTTTGGAAGTGATTTTTGGGATCTCGAAGGATACATACTATGATACTTCATTCTTATACCTGATGGGAATAATGATGGTTAACCACCAAGGGTACTAGAATTCTTTTACAAAATTGTCCTTGATGACAATATGAACTTTTCCCTTTAACAATTGAACCATGAGACCAGGGTATCTTCTCTGAATGCTACTTGAACCATATATAATTTACCTTGAGTCCATGGTTGTGGATCAAGACCTATGGATATAGTAATTTAATCAATTAATAGATCCCAGAAAATAAATATGATAATACATTATAAAATATAGATAATGTGGTTGTTCATCTATTGTAATGAATGTGTTCAATTGATTCATCCTCATATCTATCTTAGCACCATGATTCATCTGTACAAACACATCGACTATGGTGAAGACTCCCACATTGAATATGGGAGCAAAATCTTCAAAATCAACTTCATTATCCAAGGTGAGATGATCACGGGATAAGGTATTTATTCTATGATAACATAAAATTTAAGAATACTGGTGCCATATTGATTTGCTATGGATCCTTTATGAAGATAATCTTTCACCGTTGAAACCATGGAAACAATGTTTGTAGACTGATTCCATCATGCCTCTGACTAAGGGGACCTTACTACATGATGTCAAAGAAGTTTTCGTAGTTTAGTTTGTGTCGACATATCTCATCCTATTGAAACAAGAATGTATAGAATAATTCTATATCCAGGTGTGAACATCCTGATACGTCACAATGGTAAGAGGTTCTGGTATCATACTATTATGTCATGTATATGAGTATGGGGTAATATTATGTTATTCCTTGTACTAATGAAAATGAACTACCCTCATCTTCGAGAGGTCGAGTTTCCCATGTCTAGTATTTTTGCACCAATAAGTGAATTAGAAGGATGAAGGCATCATCAAAATCATCCAATGGTTTAGGAATAGAATAAATGATCTATTCATCATTGGTTTAAACCCATTATTATTTGATTATATAATAGTTGGTGTCTAATGAACTAGATTGACATGAGGAAGAGGGAGATTTATCCCCTTTTAACGGGACAAATAAACCCTTAATGGATTTCCAGAGGCATTAGTGATATTAGGAGGGATCTTCTGCATCTAGAATGAGCTAGGGTAGAACCATCATCGCATTGTATGCAGTGTCCTGCGAGACAACCATGTGGTTTGTGCATTCAATTTGGCCAGAGAGTTGGGACTTTTGTGTCATTATTATATATAGCCTCTCTGAGTCCCGACGTATCCCATGATTTCTATGTAATAAGAACAAAGATCAGTGTCTGAAGGTCTTTGATTGTGGAGCATCTGGGTATGGTTGGGATTTATCTTGGAAGTTAGGTCATTGAGAAAATGCTGGATACACCCTCCATTGAGTTGGTTTGGGATGTACAATCGAGGATCGTACCCATGGATGGTAGAACCATCTAATTATATTGACTATTAGAGAATGGATTATCTTTCATCTTTCTTGAAATCCTCATCCTGGAATGCTTCTTCATCCACTACTTCTGTTTTGAACTAGAGGGGGATTTTCAAAGCCAATACAAGGGATTCATGCTTTAACACTAATAGTAATATAGCCTCATGGATTGAAATATTTTTATTAATTATAGTAATGTTCTTCCTAAAATAATATATGTGTGTAATGAACACATTTCTACCGATATGGATTTCCTTTGTGGTAGGTGGTATGATAGGAGTTACTAGTTGATCTAGTAGACTCTGCTAGTTATTTTTATATCACTATAAATTCAAGATAAATCATGTATAACTATGACTTGGATAACCGTAAGAAAATTGAGGTATGTCCAAAACTAGATGTGGATAATCATGATGGGGTTGTAGCTTCTTTACCTAGTCATGTAACTTGAATGGTAACGACTGGGAATTTAAAAAAAAATGGTTCACAGGAATGTGCAAAATTGGATCTGGTCTATGAATGTTGTATTGTCTTGGTATCATTCAAAACATTGTTTGAGGAATTGTTTTGAAATTTTTTTGGATTCGCTAGTACACGACCACATCAACAATGGCGTCAAGTGAGAACCTTTGGGAGGTCCTGCCTAATTCTTCATTTCACTGAGATCCATGTAAGGGTCCACCAGTTTGATAGTATTTGCAGGGAAAACACACAGACATCAACCAATGAATTCTTTTTTACATGGCATGTTCTATGGAAAATTTCCATATTTGCAGTCATGATTTAATCATTATAACTAGGGAACTTCATCACCAGTGGGTGGATTTATTTTTTCATTATTCCATCATTGCTTTAAATTCATGGAAGTATAAGATTGAGATGTGGATTCAGTAGTGATAGTTGATGGAGAAGTGGAATATTCAAGAGGCTCAAGCTAATTGAAATAAGAAAAAATGAATCTAGGACAACCGATGTCTATTTATTTATATATCCAATCATCATACATCTGGGACTCATGAATAGAGACCTCCTACCATTCACCTTCACAATAACTATCATGTATTGCTGAAATAATCTCCACATGTGCACAGAAACATACAATCCATACACATTGTTTTCAATATTTTCAAACATCCAGTACTTGTATATATATAATTTTATTATAGTATGTCCAAGGAATCTATGACAAGGGATGTAGTCTGGGAGATTATAGAGATCATCCACCAATGGCCTCACTCCATCCAGGAAAGTCAGGATTCCATGATCAAAGGCATCTCATAAATAACCAGGAGCCTGAAAATCATTGATTGAGTAGGTTTGGTATCTCTTATCATGGAAGGGATCATTGGGAGTTACATCTGGACAAGGAGTTGGAGCATAATAGAGGGATATATCCAAATTGTTCCACTGAAGTGGTTGTCCGTGGTGGGGTGGTTCCATCGAATTTTACAGCAGGGCGTGCAGAGGCTGAGGAAGGGATTGAAGATGTTGTCCATGGAGAGGCTATAGAGGAGTCTTTTTTTTAACAATTCAAAAATTATAGGTTCCTATACCTATAGGACAACATTAATCTTAGCCTTGGTTCCCCTTGTTGCAGGACTTGCAGACGGAAATGAGTATGCCTTTTTAGTTTTTTGGAAGTGCTTCCACTTTGAAGCGAGCCTTGTCAGTGAAATCACGGAATCCACAAGAGAAATTCTGGGGGATAATGGAGGTATCTAATATAGTATTTAAATTACACACAGAAATCATTCGATATTTTTATTCAGTCAATGGAATAACTACTGAATATGTCAGTCCATTCCACCTAGTGAAAAAATATGGAACTCGCTCAACTGGTTATTGCTTGCACATGATGAAGTAAACAATACTGGTTTTTTGATCGATAGAGAATACATAATAAATAAAATACAGTGTAATATCATCCCAAAAAGAAATGGATATAATGGGTAACAAGTTGTACCAATAGAATGATGGTATATATACTATATGACTGAATCATTAGAACTCCGAACATTTCGGATTTTCTAGAGTTCCCAGCAGTGGTCCACAATTTGAAATAATGTTGTCCAAAATCTGTAGTGGTCACGCTTCCCATTTAATGTGTAGAAGGTTGGATTTGTAAAATTTGGGGTGCTATCATATCATCCACCTTTGGAGGATATTACATTATATCTTGTGGGATATCCATCAATCATGTCTCAAGAGCCTCAAGGTGGGAATTGAGAGCGACCATTATATCCTTTTAATGGGATTCCTGTCATTGTGATGATTTCTAACTAGCAGTGCATTAATGGTTTCTTCTATGTGGTAGGAATTCTCAATGTATCATGGAGTACATGGTGGAAAAACTTGATGAAAAACCTGATGAGATTCTATAATAATTAAATGAGTTATATCCTAAGGTTTATTCTCATGCATCTTAGATAGATTTGGTGATTCATACCATCATCACTTGATATAATATATGTTCTCTACCCTATCATGATGAATATGATTATCGAGATTAATAGGAGGGATCTAGATGAGTAGTGAATGTGTCTTCCCATACAACCGACCTTATGGCTTACATAATATTGAATTAAATGTACAATTCACATTGATGATTTTTTCAGGTTTAGTGTTTTAGAGAATTAGGACATAACTATTACATCTCTTAAGATTACAAAGTAGACACTTTTAATCAGTATCCATTTTTTCATAAAATAAAAACTCATAAAAAAATTCATTTATAGTTCCATGATTAAGATAGCATGATTTTTTCTTTGATCCCATCCTTGACCCTATTCCATTTTATGTCATGTGAAAAACATTTCAAAAAATTGGGGTGAGCATAAAAAGCTCAGTAAGGGATACACAAAAAAGTAAAACTATTAGTTTTTAAAAACAGCAAGTAAACAATTAATACATTAACATATGTAATACTGTTCACGTTTATGAAGTAGTAAATACTATTCACTAAATAAAATATCATTACCTACCCTTTTGTAACCAAAATATTACCATACAACCCATATAAAGAACACATAACATATAAAGGTATCATGGGACATAAACATACTTAAATAGAATAACCATACAGTTTACTTCCACACATATCACTAAATGGAATAGACTTATGGAAAATTTTCATACCCAATTCATTGGAGGTTATAATGTAACCACCCGTCCTGGTATTCATAGCATCGACCGTCATTTGTTTTATCACATAACCACCCGTCAAAAGTCCAAGTACCATTATAAAATCATAACAAATAAAACAATTATAAAGGAAAGAAAATGTTTCCACATTTCATTCACAATATATCACTTAAATATAATGACATAAAAAATCCATTATCAAAACCATTTTCAATACCAACATACATAAAATAGTATATGGTATTTATTTTATTTTAAAAACATCACAGCTTGTTGGGGAAGCCAAAGATTAAATAATACTCGCGACGTCGGAAAAGGTCATTATCACCGCTTATGTTAAAAGAAACATTCCTTTTTGTCGTTTAGTAAAATTATTCATATAAAAATATTCCCTTTGAAAATTAAATGGTATTTATACAGCATATAAAATAAAGTCATGTATTAAAACAAAATATGCCTCAATGAAAGGAGATTCAGACAAAGTCCCTTAACTCGTGTCAGACTTGACTTGATCATTCTTTAACCTCCTGAATAATAAACTAATGTTAATTTTCTACTTTCTTAATAACCTTTTACAAGTTTATAATTCCTTTTATATCACTTATTACAATGTTATAAACATTATGTAATCATTTATGTTAAATAATACTCATTTTGTTGATATTTGGTACTTGAGTCAAAATTGAACACCTTATATTACAAGTTGTCCATGTGGTCAATAGTCCATTATATCCGGAATAATATTAATGATTTAGATATCATATGTATCATATATATCCATTATATACATGTATTTATAATAGTACATAACATTTGGAGGTAAGAAATGAAACACACCATTCATGGAGACGGTAAGTCGTACGTACGAATGAACGCTACTTTAATTTCTATTTCTTAGTTTAATGGAATTAAAACCAAATGATAAATAATAGTATTATAATTACATCATTTTATCATATATAATATCATTAAATCTATCCTTTATACGTACCAAAAATGTTATGAACGAGTCATATCACTTTGAGGGGCGGTAGTCCGCACTTCCTCTCATGAGATTATTGCGTTTACCAATAATAGAAACCATATGAGGCATGATATGAAAAGAAATTATAGAAGCATAAATAAAACATAAACATAATATATATCATATATAAATACATTTCCAGCTTAATGTCAACCATGATAGGCGGTTGGAGATATTTGAACAATCATCGTTTCGTGAGGCGTTAGTTTCGCATCCACAGAAACATTATATTCTTCATCCATTAGATATAGGTGTGTGTTAATGTAGTTCAAATACATCTCATAAAAACATCCTAGTATATTGAGGATAATGGTTTTGTTACAAAATAAAGCTATAAAATGATTTTAGGGGTTGGAGAAGAAAAATAAAAGAAAACAATTTAAGAGAAACTGTTACCTTTAATTTGGGTAACTCCTTTTGGTTTGAACCAAAGGACTTCTTGAAGTGCCTTCAGCCTAACGTAAGGCTTCTTTAAGGTGGATAGAGATATAGGGAGCTTAATTGGGCAGCGTTTGGACGAGACAAATTGCTTGAGAGGTGTGTGGAATTGGATTGAAGTGGTCTCCTTTTATAAAGGGAAGGAGGGGCTCTTTAGGAAAGAGTGAAAATATTATTTTCTTATATAATGATATTCAGTTTCTAAAGGTCAAAAAATAATTATATTTGAAGATAAAATGACTCATGGTCTTAATAAACACATCCAAACATAATTGGACATGTTTTGGATAATATTTTAATCATTATAATCTTATTTTTTTAAATCATTTATTAATGTGGTAAATATTTCATCATTATTGTGTCATATATAATTTAATTTATTTGATGTATAAAAATTATAAAAAAATTATCATGATATAGGAAATCGTTTTAGCTTCTAATTAATTTTTATAGTGGAAACTAAAATTTATATAACCCCTTGTAAATATTAACTTACAAAAAGATAGTTTCTTTTGACATTTTTGCCATTACATTAAGTTAATTAATCTAAATTATCATTATCACTCCCAAGTGGCTCAATGGGGTCCAAAAATCTACCCAAATATTCCCATGGTCATAAAGGACTCATCCAATATGGTTTGGACAAATTTTAGGGTAATTTTGAATTATTGTAATATTCTTTTAACCTTGAATTACCCTATTTACCTTTAACCGCGGTAAATAAAAGTGAAAAGTTACTATTCACCAAAAATTATTTTCCCCTTATTGAACCCCATTTTTCTTCTTGATAATGACCATGTATTTTGGATTTTCGAAATTGAATTCACATAATTGGTAAATTTTCATTTAAATGAAGAAGTTAGTTTTTTTAACTACCACAAAGTAGTTTCACTATTCATCAAAAATTGAAGTTTTTCAGAATAATACCAAAAATTCAGCCTAAGATATATTTGATATTCCAAATTCAAATATTATGTATATTTTAACAAATTTAAAACATATAATTGGAATTAATTAATTTAAAAATAATTCCTGTTATCAAAACAAATAGCTTGTTTTTACGAAACAATAACTATCAAAAGATTGATACTTGTTTATGTGCAATTTCAAAGTGAATTTAATTCCAATGAACAGCATTGGATTAAAAGGTAAAAATATATTTAAATTTCACTTATAAACCAATTAAAAAGATAAAATAACCATATAAATAAATTAGATTAAAATGCACTTTTGATTTAAAATACTATATTTTTCATTGTTCATACAAAAATGAACTTTATCAGAAAAATACCTAAAAATTACCCAAAGTAAAATTGGATGTCCCCATTCTAATGAAGGATTTTATTTGGTCAATTATAATTTATTAAAGTGACCAAAACTATATTTGAATACGGTTCTCCATTAAAAGGTGGTAAATCTGTCTTTTAATGTAAATTATGGTTAAAAATAGATTCATTCATATTTTAAGCCTCTAACTTTTTATTGGATAAATGTAAATACATTTAACAATAATATATAATTATATTTTACTTAGTTTTGTTCATTCCCACTAATACAGTAGCTAGGAGTTAACTACTATTTAAAATAGTAATATTATATTATTAGTGCGCAACGTAAGATTTCAAAGAAACTCGTTGTTGCGTAGCAGGTTTTCTCTCAAACATTGAAATCCTTTTATAGTAAAATTAATATTTAATTCACAAATATTAATAAATATAAAAAATCTCTTATTCTTCATTTTCCTTAGATGTTACATCCTTCACCCCTTTTGTAAATTGCGTCCTCTCAATTTTTATTCACTTATCAAAATAAGTGGGGGGTATTTATCCCTCATAGATTTTCAGATTCCCATGTGGCCTCTTCAACCATATGGTTTTACCACAAAACCTTTACCAGGTGAATTACCTTATTTCGCAACACTTGCTCTCTACGATCATGAATCTGGATTGTTTGTTATTCATAAGAGAGATTCTCTTCCAACTGAACTACCTCTGGGCTCAAAACATGAGATGGATCTGGAAGGTAACTTCTCAACATCGAAACATGAAAAGCATTGTGTACCTGGGATAAACATTGAGGTAAAGCCACTCTGTACACAACAGATCCAACATTCTCCAGAATTTCAAAAGGTCTAATGAACATCTGACTCAACATTCCCTTCATACCAAAACGCATCACAGTTTTCCATGGAGAAACTTTGAGAATGACATGATCACCTACCTCAAAAGAAAGATCCTTCCTCCAGTTATCTGCATAACTATTCTGTCTGCTGTGAGCTGTTCTCATGTGCTTCTGAATCAACTGAACTATCTCTGACATATCTTCTACCAATTCTGGTCCCATCAGCTTCCTTTCACGTACTTCATCCCAAAAAGCTGGAGTTTGAAAATGCTTTCCATATAATGCCTCAAATGGAGTCATCAGTATACTGGAATCAAAACTGTTATTATATGAAAATTCAACCAAAGAAAGATGTTGGTGCCCACTTCCCTAATAATCCATCAAGTAAGCACATAACATATCCTCCAATGTCTGAATTTTTCGTTCTGACTTCCCATCTGATTGTGGATGAAAAGCTGTTCTAAAATTTAATTTAGAACATAATGACTTCAGAAGGCCTTTCCATAATTTAGAAGTGAAATTGGGATCACGATCAGAAACAATGGAGAGGGTAACTCCATGCAACGTGGCTATCTGTTTAACATAAAACCAAGATAGTTGATCTAGAGATAAAGTATCTCGAATGGGAAGGAAATGAGAAGTCTTATTCCACCTATCAACAATAACCCAAATTGCATTATTACCTCGAGATGTCTTCGGTAATCCCACAAAGAAGTCAATGGATATATTTTCCCATTTCCACTCTGGCACCGGTAATTACTGAAGAATACCTTTCAGTAACTGCCTCTATACTTTAACCTGCTGACAAGTCAAACACTTCACATCAAAATCAGCAATATCTCTTTTCATTCCATCCCACCAGTAATACTCTTGAAGATCTCTATACATCTTAATACTGTCAGGATGAACTCAAAACGTGGAACTATAAGCTTCACATAACAACTCAATATTCAACTGTGAATCAAAAGGCACACATAATATCTTTCCAAACATCAAAACACAATCATTATCATTGTTAAATTCGGGCAACCTACACTTCTGAAAAAACTCTACCTTTTTCTGTAACTCACTGTCTTCATTCTGCACTTGCAATATTCTGTTTGATAGAGATGATCTCACTGACACCTGATACAAACCAGAAGTGTTTCATGCACCAACAACTTCTATTCCAAAGTTCATCAAATCAAAAACCAAAGGTACTTGTTCCAAACATTACATAGTTAATGATGCATTACTTTTTTTACTCAAAGCATCATCCACTTTATTTTCTTTTCCAGGATGATAAAGGATCGTGCAATAATAATCCTTGATTAATTACTACCATATTCTCTATCTCATGTTCAATTATTTCTGAGCGAATATATACTTTAAGCTTTTTTAATCATTATATATTTCAAATTTTACTTTTTAAAAATGATTCCTCCAAAATTTTAAATCAAAAAATCTAGCAGCTAATTCCAAATCATGTGGAGAGTAATTTAACTAATGGGGTTTCAACTGACGTGAATCATAAGCAATTACCTGATCATTCTGCATTAGGACACAACCCATTCCTTTTAACGAAGCATCACTTTAGATAACAAACTCACCATTTATGGATGGCAGTGCCAAAACTGGAGCATTCACCAATTTTCTTTTCATTTCCTAAAAACAATCATCACACTATTTTGTCCATATAAACTTTACACCTTTTTTAATTAACCTAGTCATTGGATTAGATAACCTGGAAACAATTTCAACAAACCTCCAGTAATAACCTTCCAAACCAAGAACACTATGAATCTCAGTTATACTTGTGGGTCTTGGAAATTCTTCAACAACTTTTGTTTTAGTAGGATCAACAGTTATTCCATTTTGTTAAACAATGTGACCAAAGAATGACATTTTTTGCAACCATAAATCACACTTGCTGAATTTCCCAAATTTTTTCTTTTCTTTTAAGGTTTGAAAGACAACCCTTAAATGACTTTCATGTTTTTCCTTACCTTTGTAATAAACCAAAATATCATCAATGAACACAACCACAAACTTATCCAAGAACTCATGGAAAATTCTATTCATAAGATCCATGAATACAGTAGGTGAATTGGTTAACCCAAAAGGCATAATTAAACATTCATAATGGCCATATCTATTATGAAACGCAGTATTCTGAACGTATGCTTCATTTACATTCAACCGATAGTACCCCGACCACAAGTCAATCTTTGAAAAATAGTGAGCTCCATGGAGCTGTTCAAACAAATCATCGGTATGAGTAAAAGGATGCTTTATCTTAATAGTAATGTTGTTCAATTATCTATAATCAATGCAATGTCTCCTTGAACCATATTTCTTTTTAATAAAAAATACAGGAGCACCCCATGGTGATGTTCTAGGTTGAATGAAACCTTTATCTAATAACTCCTTCAATTAATTATTTATCTCTAAAAGTTCAATTTGAGCCATTTGATAAGGGGTTTTGAAATTGGCTTAACATCAAGAACTAAGTTAACAGTAAATTCAACATCCTGATCAGGTATTATACCAGGAAACTCATTAGGAAAAACATCAAGATACTCAATTACCACTGGCACATCATTAATCTAAACAGTCCCTTTGTTTTCAACAATATGTTCAAGGTAACATTCATTTACATCTTTTACCATTTTTCAAATTCCTGAAATGTTATCAAAAGAAAGGGTTCATTCTTGTACACAAATTGAAAATCATTCTGAAAAGAGACTTCTTTAACTCTGGATCCAATCTTATCTTGATAAACAGAAATCCAATCCATTCCCAAAATAACATCAAACTCTACTAGAGGCAAAACAATAAGGTTTGTAGGTAGATTATTTCTGCACACAAGGACATAAATGTTCTTATGTTTTCTTTTTGTCTCAAAATTTCCTCCATGTTTTTTTACCATAAGTCTTGTATTCATATCTTGAGAAAGAATTCCCAATTTACAAGAAAAATTCACAAAAATGAAAGAGTGTGTAATCCCTAAATCAAACAATACATTGGCATAATATGAAGAAACAAAAAGTTTACCTGATACTACTTCATTTGATGGACCAACATTTGTTGAAGTAGTTGCAAAGGATTTCACCACCCCTTTCTACTTGTAGTCTCACTGCTTTCCCTCACTTGAGTACTTATCTGGACACTCATTTTCATTATGACCCATTTCATTACACTTAAATATCTTACTGATGGACTTTCATTCCCTGTGTGATCATCTTCCTTATAGTTACGAGCAATATGACCGTACTTACCACACCAGAAGCACTTTCTAGACTTTGATAAACATTCTATGGGATGCTTTTTAACACACTTCTCACAAGATGGAAAATTATTTTTCTTACCTCCAAGCTTATTTGATGAATTTTCCCCTTTTTTCCAACTGGACCTCTTATTCTGTTGTTTTTCAAATAACTCATGATCATCTAAAAACTCCATTTCCACCTTCTCCACACATCGAACACGTTTTTCATAACTTTTGAACTCACAAGAGGCTAACACTCTTCGATATCGTGGCTTCAGTCTTGAGTAAAATCAATTTGTCTTAATATAAAGATCTCGGATGAAATTTGGTGCATTCCTTGCCAGTCAAGTGAACTTTGCTTTATAAGCATCCATAGAGTCATCCTCCCGCCTCAATTCTTGAAATTGTTTTTCTATCCTAAGAAAAAACACCTTAGGACAATATTTCTCAAGAATAATACCTTTGAATTCATCCCAATCAAGAGCATAAATCTCCTCACTATCCCTGATATTTTTCACCATTGACCACCATTGGTCAGATTCACCTTCAAAACAATAAACAACAAGACTAACCTTTTGATGTTCTCAACAATCCATGACATCAAAAATCTATTTTAGGGCTTTAATCCACCCTTCTGCTAGCACGAGGTCATATGATCCTCTGAATGATGGGGTATGTTGCCTCATGAAATTCTCCACTACTAACATGTTCCTCTACAGTTGATCTGGCTGATCTCGTGCATGGATACCACCACCATTTATAGCCTGATTCAATTGTGCCATCACTGCAACAAACTATTCAGTTCCAATTCCCACCATCTTAGGTTGCAGATATGGAAGGTTGTCTTCATTCTGATGTCGTCCCAACATAGCTACCATGTTTCCTCTGCAGAAAACTATTCTGAACACAAGAAATATTTTAGGTGAAAAAAACATTGTAATCTGTAAATGCTATATCATTTCAATATTACCATAAATTAATGTATGGAAATTTATTTAACAATACCCTAACTCCCTAATTTATCTAAACTGACCTTTGATACCAAATATATAGACCCATCCATAAACCTTACATAATATTTAATTAAATGAATAGTTAACATTGAGGATCTTTTCAGGTTTATAATATTAGAGAATTAGGACATAACTATTACATCTCAAAATATTACAAAGTAGACACTTCTACACAGTTTCCAATTTTTTCCTAAAATAAAAACTCTAAAAAAAGTCATGTATAGTTCCATGTTTAAGAAAGCATGATTTTTTCCTTGATCCCATCCTTGACCCTGTTCTACTTTATGTCCGGTGAAAATTATTTCAAAAAATTTGGATGAGCATAAAAATCTCTGTAAGGGATACACAAAAAAGTAAAACTGTTAGTTTTTCAAAAGAACAAGTAAACCATGAATACTTTAACATATGTAAAAATTTTCACCTTTATGAAGTAGTAAATACTATTCACTAAATATAAGATCATTA
Source organism: Viscum album (assembly GCA_963277665.1). NCBI lineage: Eukaryota > Viridiplantae > Streptophyta > Magnoliopsida > Santalales > Viscaceae > Viscum > Viscum album. The sequence continues at coordinate 2,030,153,460 of OY728135.1, forward strand.
CTTACCGTTTTGTAACCAAAATATTACCATAAAACCAATATAATGAACACATAACATATAAAGGTAACTTGGGACATAAACATACTTAAATGGAATAACGATACAGCCGACTTCCAAACATATGACTAAATGGAATAGCCAAATGGCCGATTTTCATAACAAATGCATTAGAGGTTATATCATAACCACCCATCCTGGTATTCATGGAACCACCCGCCATTTGGTTTATCATGTAACAACCCGTCAAATGTCCAATTACCATTATAAAATCAAAACACATAAAACAATTATAATGGAAAGAAAATGTCTCCACATTTCATTCACAATATATCACATAAATATACATACATAACAAATCCACTATCAAAACCATTTTCAATACCAAAATAAATAAAAGAGTATATGGAATTTATTTTCTTTTAAAAACATTATGTCTTGTTTAGGAAGCCAATGATCAAATAATACTTGCAGTAACGGAAAAGGTCATTGTCACCGCTTACGTTAAAAGAAGCATTACTTTTTTTTTATTTAGTAAAACTATTCATAGAAAAAGATTCACTTTGAAATGTCAAGGGTGTTTATACATCATATGAATGAAAGTCGTGTATTAAAAAAAATATGCCTCAATGAAAAGAGATTGAGACAAAGTCCCTTACCTCATGTCTAACTTGACTCGATCATTCTTTAATCTCCTGAATAATAATCTAAAGTTAATTTATACTTTATTAAGAACCTTTTTCAATTTTATAATTCCTTTTATATCACTTTATACCATTTTATAGACATTATGTAATCATTTAAGTTAAATAATGGTCGTTTTGTCGATATTTGGTACTTGGGTAAAAAATGAACACCTTATATTACATGTTGTCCATGTGGTCAATAGTCCATTATATCCAGAATGATATTCATGATTTAGATATCATATATATTATATATATCCAGTATATAAATGTATTTATAATAGTACATAACATTTGGAGGTAAGAGATGAAATGCACCATTCTTGGAGACGGTACGTCATACGTACGAATGAACGCAACATTCATTTCTATTTCTTATTTTAATATTATTAAAACATAAGGATACAAAGTAGTATTATAATTCCAGTATTGTATCATATATAATATCATTAAATCTATCCTTTATACGTACGACATATGGTATAAACGATTCATATCACTTTGAGGGGGCGGTAGTCCGCACTTCCTCTAATGAGATTATCGCGTTTACCCATAATGGATACCATAAAGGCATGCTATAAATGGATATTATAGAAGAATAAAGAAAAAATACACATTATATATATCATATATAAATATAGTGCAATCATAATGGCCACCATGAGAGGTGTTTGGAGATATTTGAACAATCATCGTTTTGTGAGGCGTTGGTTTTCCATCCACAGAAACATTAAGTTCTTAATCCATTATATGGTGGTGTGTTTATGTGTAATTCAAATAATTCTCATAAAAGCATCCTAGTATATTTAGCATACTGGTTTTCTTACAAAATAAATGATTAAAAAGAGATTAGGGTTTGGAGATGTAAAATAAATGAAAACAATTTAAGAGAAACGATTACCTTTAATTTGGGTAACTCCCTTTGGTTTGAACAAATGGACTTCTTGAAGTGCCTTCTGCCTAAGGTAAGGCATCTAGGAGGAGGAGGGGGATGTAGGGAGCGTAATTGGTCAGAGTTTGGATGAGCCAAATGGCTTGACAGGTGTGTGTAATTTGTTAGAAGTTGTCTCCTTTTATAAGGGGGAGGAGGGGCTCTTTAGGAAAGTGTGAAAATATTATTTTATTACATAATGATATTGGGTTTCTAAATATCCAAAAATAATTATAGTCGAATATAAGATGACTCGTGGTCGAAATAAAATCATAAAATCATAATTGTACATGTTATGGATAATATTTTAATCATTATAATCTTATTTATTCATATCATTTATTAATGAGGTAAATACTGCATCATTATTGTGTCATAAATAATTTAATTTATTTGATGTATAAAAATTATGAACAAAACATCATGATGTATGAAATCTTTTTATATTTCCAATTAATATTTATAGTCAAAATGATAATTTACATAACCCCTTTTAAAAATTAATTTACTAAAAGATATTATTTTTTGTCATTTTTTCCGTTACATTAAGTTTATTAATCTAAATTATCATTATCACTCCCAAGTGGCTCAATGGGTTCCAAAAATTGACACAAAGATGCCCATGGTTTAAATGACTCAACCAATAAGGTTTGGACAATAGTTAAGGTAATTTTGAATTATTATAATATTCTTTTAACCTTAAATTACCCCATTTTCCTTTAACCGCGGTAAATAAAATTCAAATGTTACTATTCACCAAAAATTATTTTCATCTTATCAAACCACATTATACTTCTTGATAACAAACCTGTATATCGGATTTTTAAATTTCAATTCACATAAGTGGTAAAATTTCATTTAAATGAAGAAGTCAGTTTTTTTAACTACCACTATGTGGTTTCATTATTCATCAAAAATCGAAGTTTTTCAGAAAAAATACATAAAAATCAGACTAAGATATATTTGAAATTCATAATTCAAAAATGAAGTCTATTTTACCAAATTCAAAACATATAAGAGGCATTAATTAATTTATAAATAATTCCCATTATCAAAACAAATAGCGTGTTTTTATGAAATAATAACTATCAAAAGATTGATACTTGTTTATGTCCAATTTCAAAGTGAAATTAATTCCAATGACAAACATTGGATTAAAAGGTAAAAATATATTTTAATTTAACTTTAAAACCAATTAAAAAGATAATCTAACCATATAAATTGATTAGATTAAAAGGCACTTTTGAATAAAAATGCAATATTTTTTACTATTCATAAAAAAAGAACTTTATTAGAAAAATACCAAAAAATTACCCAAAGTAAAATTTGATGTCCCCATTCTGAAGAAGGACTTTATTTGGTCAATTAGAATGTATAAAAGTTACCAAAACTATATTTAACGTGGGTTATCCATTTAAAGGTGGTAAATCGGCCTTTAAATGTAAAATATGCTTAAAATTGTATTCATTAATATTTTAATCCTCTAACTTTTTATTCGATAAATGTAAATACTTTTTACAATCATTTATAATCATATTTTAGATAGTTTTTTTCATTCCCGCAAATACAATGGCTATGAGTTAACTACCATTTAAAATAATAATATTATATTATTAGTGCACAACGTAAGATTTCAAAGAAACTCGTTGTTGCGTATCAGGTACACTATCCAACATAGAAACCCTTTTATAGTAAAATTAATATTTAATTCACAAATATTAATATACATGAAAAATATATTATTCTTCATTTTCCAGGGATTTTATATCCTCCCCCCTTTTGGAAATTACGTCCTCAAAATTTTTATTCACTTGTCAAAACAAGTGGTGGTATTTATACCATATAGCATTTTTAGATTCCAATGTGGCCTCTTCAACCATATGGATTTTTCAACAATACCTTTACCTGGTGAATTACCTAATTTCGGAACACTTTCTCTCTATGGTCAAGAATCTGGGCTGGTTGTTCTTCATAAGAGAGATTCTCTTCCAACTGAACTACCTCTGGGCTCAAAAAATGAGTTGGTTCTGGAATATACTTTCTCAACATTGAAACATTAAAAAATTGTGTACCTAGGATAAAAATGGAGGTAAATCCACTATGTATGCAACTGATCCAACTTTCTCCAGAATTTCATAAGGTCCAATGAACATCGAACTCAACTTTCCCTTCTTACCATAACACATCACAGTTTTCCATGGAAAAACTTTGAGAAAGACATGATCACCTACCTCAAAAGAAAGATCCTTCCTCCAGTTATCTGCATAACTTTTCTGTCTTCTATGAGCTGTTCTCATGTGCTTCTGAATCAACTGAACTTTATATTCCATCTATTCTACCAATTATGGTCCCATCGGCTTCCTTTCACCTACTTTATCCCAAAAAGCTGTAGTTCGACAAAGCTTTCCATATAATGCCTCAAATGGAGCCATCTGTATACTAGAATGAAAACTTCTATTATTTTAAAATTAAACCAAAGAAAGATGTTGGTCCAAACTTCCCTGATAATCCATGGATAAATCAAGTAACATATCCTCCTAGGTCTGCATTTTTCGTTTTGAATGCCTATCTGATTGCGGATGAAAAGCTGTACTAAAATTTAATTCAGTAACCAATGACTTCTTAAGGCCATTCCAAAATATAGAAGTGAAACTGGGATCACGATCAGATAAAATGGAGAGGGGAACTCCATGAAACCTGAAAATCTCTTTAAAATAAAACTGAGATAGTTGATCTAGAGATAAAGTATCTGGAATAGGAAGGAAATGAGCATATTTAGTAAACTGATCAACAATAACCCAAATTTCATTATTACCTAGAGATGTCTTTTCTAATACCACAACGAAGTCCATGGATATATTTTCCCATTTTCACTTTGGAATCAGTAAAGACTGAAGAATCCATTTTCGTAACTGCCTCTCTACTTTAACCCACTTTCAAGTCAAACACATCATAGTAAAATTTGCAATATCTCTTTTCATTCGATCCCACTAGTAAATCTCCTGAAGATATTTGTACATCTTAAAACTGTCAGGATGAACTGAAAACATGGAACTATAAGCTTCAAATAACAACCCATTCTTCAACTGTGAATCACAAGGCACACATAATCTCTTTCGAATACTCAAAACACAATCATTATCAATGTTAAATTCAGGCAACCTACCCTTCTGAACCAACTCTAGCTTTTTCTATAACTCAATATCTTGTTTCTGCACTTGATTTATTCTGTTTGATAGAGATGACCTCATTGACACCTGATAAAAAATAGAATAATTTTCTACACCAACAACTTTTATGCCAAAGTTCATCAAATCAAAAACCAAAGGAACTTGTTCCAAACATAACATAGTTAATAAAGCATTACTTTTTCGACTCAAAGTATCAGCCAGTTTATTTTCATTTCCCAGATGATAAAGGATTATGCCATCATAATGGTTGATTAATTCCAGCCATCTCCTCTTTCTCATGTTCAATTATTTATGAGTGAATATATACCTTAATCTTTTGTGATCAGTATATATTTTAAATTTTACTCGATACAAATGCTGCCTACAAAATTTTAATGCAAAAACAAAAGCAGCTAATTCCAAATCATGTGTAGGGTAATTTAACTCATGGGGTTTCAACTGATGTGAAGCATAAGCAATTACCTGATCATTCTGCATTAGTACACAACCCAGTCCTTTCAACGAAGCATCATTGTAAAAAAAACTCACCATTTCTGGATGGCAGTTCCAGAACTGGAGCATTCTCTAATATTCATTTTAATTCCTAAAAACAATCATCAAACTCTTTTTTCCAAATAAACTTTACACCTTTTCGAGTTAACTTAGTCATTGGAGTAGGTAACCGGGAAAAATTTTCAACAATCCTCCGATATTAACATTCCAAACCAAGAACACTACGAATCTCGATTATATTTGTGGGTCTTGGAAATTCTTCAACAACTTTTGTGTTAGCAGGATCAAAAGTTATGCCATTTTTTTAAATAATGTGACCAAGGAATGAAATTTTTTTCAACTAAAACTCACACTTAATGAATTTCCCAAATAGTTTATTTTCTTTTAAGGTTTTCAAGGAAACCCATAAATGAGTTTCATGTTCCTCCTTACCTTTGGAATAAACCAAAAATAGCATCAGTGAACACAACCACAAACTTATCCAATAACTCATGGAAACTTTTATTCATATGATCCATGAATACAGTAGGTTCATTGGTTAACCCAAAAGGCATATCTATAAATTCATAATGGCCATATATAGTACGAAACACAGTCTTTGGAACGTCTGCTTACTTTACTTTCAACTGATGATACCCCAACCTCAAGTAAATCATCGAAAAATACTGAGCTCCCTGGAGCTGATCAAACAAATATTCGATATGAGGCAAATGATACTTGTTCTTAACAGTAATGTTATTAAATGATCGATAATCACTACAAAGTCTCATTGACCCATCTTTATTTTTAAAAAACAAGACCGAAGAACCCCATGGTGATGTGCTTGGATGAATTAAACGTTTATCTAATAACTCATGCAATTGCTTCTTTAACTCTAAAATTTCAATTCGAGCCATTCGATAAGGGGGTTTTGATATTGTCTTAACATCAGGAACTAATTCAATAGTATATTCAACTTTTCGATCATGTATTATACCCAAAAACTCATCAGGAAAAACATCAAGATAATCATTTACCACCTGCACATCATTAATCAGAACAGTCCCTTGTTTTCAATAATATGTGCAAGGTAATATTCATTTCCATCTTTTACCAGTTTTTCAACTTCATGATAAGTTATCAAAATAAAGGGTTCATTCTTGTAATAAAATTGAAAATCATTATGAAAAGAGACATCTTTATCTCTGTAGTCAATCTTAGCATGATAAAAAGAAAGCCAATCCATACCCAAAATAACATCAAACACTTCTAGAGGCAAAATAATAAGGTTTGATGGTATATTCTTTATTCACATAAGGACATGAATATTCTTATGTTTTATTTTTGTCTCAACATATTCTCTAGGTGTTTTTACCATAAGTCTTGTATTCATATATTGTGATGGAATTCCAAATTTACTAGAAAACTTCTTAGAAATGAAAGAGTGTGTAGACCATGAATCAAACAACACATTGGAAAAAACTGAACAAACAAACAGTGTACCTGATACTACTTCATTTGATGGCCCAGCATCAACTGAAGTAGTTACAAAGGATTTGACCACCCCTTTATGCTTTTAGTCTAGATTATTTCTATTAGTTGAGTACTTCTCTGGACACTCATTTTCATAATGTCCCTTTTCATTACACTTAAATCATCATACCGATGGATTTTCATTCCCTGCATGATCATTTCCTTACTATTACGGACAATATGACCATACTTTCCACACCGGAAGCACTTTCCAGACATTGATAAACATTATCCAGGATGCTTTTTACCACAATTATCACAAGATAGATACTTAGTTTTCTTACTTCCATGCTTCTTTGATGAATTCATCCCCTTTTCCTGCAAACTGGACCTCTTATTCTATTGTTTTTCAAAGAACACCTGATCATCTGCAATCTCCATTTCCACCTTCTTCGCACATCGAACAAGTTTTTCATAACTTTTGAACTAACGAGAGGCTAACAGTCTTCAATATCATGGCTTTCGTCCAGAGAAAAATCGATTTATCTTACTACCAAGATATCGAATGAAATTTGGTGCATACCATGTCACTCGAGTGAACTTTGCTTTATAAGCAGCCACTGAGTCATCTTCTTTCCTCAATTCTAGAAATTGTTTGTCCATTGTAAGAAAAACCACATTAGGAAAATATTTCTCAAAGAAACATACCTTTGAATTCATCCCAATCAAGAGCATAAATCTCCTCACTATCCTTGATATTTTTCACCATCGACCACCACTTACCACCTTCACCTTCAAAATGATAAATAGCCAGAATAAAATTTTGATGTTATGAACAACCCAGGATATCAAAAATATTTTCCAGTGCTTTAATCCACCCTTCTACTATAACGGGGTCAGATGGTCCTCTGAATGATGGGGGATGTTGCCTCATGAAATGCTCCACTATAGAAATGTTCTTATATGGTTGATCTTCCTGATCTTTTGCTTGGATACCACCACCATTTATAGCCTGAGTCAACTGTTCCATCACTGCATCAAACTGTTTTGTTCGAATTCCCACCATTTAAGGTTGCTGATTTGGAAGGTTGTATTCCTTATGATGTCATCCCAACATAGCTACCATGTTTCCTCTACAGAAAAGCATTCTGAACACATAAATATTTTAGGCGAAGAAACATGATAATATTTAAATGCATTATCATTTCAATATTACCATAAATTAATGTATGGAAATTTATTTAACAATACCCTAACTCCCTAAGTTATCTAAACTGAACTTTGATACAAACTATATGGACCCATCCTTAAACCTTACATAATATTTAATTAAATGAATAGTTTACATTGAAGATCTATTCAAGTTTAGAGTTTTAGAGAAATAGGACATAACTATTACGTCTCAAAATATTACAAATAAGACACTTTTACATAGTTTCCATTTTTTTCATAAAATAAAAACTCTTAAAAAAAGTCATGTATAGTTCCATGTTTATGATAGCATGATATTTTCCTTGATATCATCCTTGACCACATTCCACTTTATGTCCTATGAAAAACATTTCAAAAAAGTGGGATGAGCATAAAAATCTCCGTAAAGGATACATAAAAAAGTAAAACTGTTAGTTTTTCAAAACAACAACTAAACCCTGAATACATTAACATAAGTAATAATTTTCACCTCAATGAAGTAGTAAATACTCTTATCTAAATAAAAGATCATTACATACCCTTTTTTAACCAAACGATTACCATAAAACCCATATAAAGAACACATAACATATAAAGGTTACATGGGACATAAACATACTTAAATGGAATAACCATATGGTCGACTTCCACACACATCACAAAATGGAATAGACATACGGACAAATTCCATACCAAATGCATTGGAGGTTATAACGTAACCACCCATCCTGGTATTTTCGGCACCACCCGTCATTTGTATTATCATGTAACCACCCGTCCAATGTCCAATTACCATTAGAAAATCATAACACATAAAACAATTATAAAGGAAAGAAAATGTTTACACATTTCATTCATAATACATCACTTAATTATACTGACATAACAAATCCATTATCAAAACAATTTTCAATACCAAAATACATAAAAGAGTATATGGTATTTATTTTCTTTTTAAAACATTACAGCTTTTTGAGGAAGCCAAAGATCAAATAATACTCGTGGTGGCGGAAAAGATCGTTGTCACCGCTTACGTTAAAAGAAACATTCATTTTTTTCTTTTAGTAAAATACTTTGTAGAAAAATATTCCCTTTGAAAATGCAGTGGTGTTTATACAGAATATAAAAGAACATCGTGTATTAAAACAAAACATGCCTCAATGAAAGGAGATTGAGACAAAGTCCCTTACCTCGTGTCTGACTTGACTCAGTCGTTCTATAATCTCATGAATAATAAACTAAAGTTAATTTCTAATTTCTTAAGAACATTTTTCTAGTTTATAATTCTATTTATATCACTTATTACCATGTTATAATCATTATGTAATCATTTATGTTAAAAAATTGTCTTTTTGTCGAAATTTAGTACTTGAGTCCAAAATGAACACCTTATATTACAAGTTGTCCATGTGGTCAATAGTCCATTATATCCAGAATGATATTCATGATTTAGATATCATATATATCATATATATCTAGTATATACATGTATTTATAATAGTACATAACATTTGGAGGTAAGAAATGAAATGCACCGTTCATGGAGATGGTAAGACATATGTACGAATGAACGCTACTTTTATTTCTATTTCTTATTTTAATGCAATTGAAACATAATGATACTTAGTAGTATTATAATTATAGTATTCTATCATATAAAATATCCATAAATATATCCATTATATGTACCACATATGGTATGAACGAGTCATATCACTTTGAGGGGGCGGTAGTCTGCACTTCCTCTAATGAGATTATCGTGTTTACCCATAATGGAGACTATAAAGGCATGCTATAAATGGAAATTATAGAACCATAAAGAAAACATAAACATAATATATATCATATATAAATATAGTTCAAACATAATGGCCACCATGAGAGGAGTTTCGAGATATTTGAACAATCATTATTTCGTGAGGTGTTAGTTTTCCATCCACAGAAACATTAAGATCTTAATCCATTAGATGGTGCTGTGTTTAAGTGTAGTTCGAATAATTCTCTTAAAAACATCCCAGAATATTAAGGATACTGGTGTTGTTACAAAAAAAATTAATGAAAATAGTTTAGGGTTTGGATATGTAAAATAAAAGAAAACTATTTAAGAGAAACTGTTACATTTGATTTGGGTAACTCCCTTTGGTTTGAACAAATGGACTTCTTGAAGTGCCTTATGCCTAAGGTAAGGCTTCTAGGATGAGGATAGGGATGTAGGGAGCGTTATTGGACAGAGTTTGGATGATCCATATGGCTTGAGTGGTGTGTGGAATTGGTTAGATGTGGTATCCTTTTATAAGGGTGAGGAGGGGCTCTTTAGGAAAGTGTGAAAATATTATTTTATTATATAATGATATTCGGTTTCTAAATGTCCAAAAATAAATATAGTTGAATATAAGATGACTCATGGCCAAAATAAAATCATCCAATCAGAATTGGACATGTTATGGATAATATTCTAATCATTATATTCTTATTTATTTAAATCATTTATTAATGTGATAAATAATGCATCATTATTGTGTCATAAATAATTTAATTTATTTGATGTCTAAAAATTATGAAAAAAATATCATGATGTATGAAATATATTTATATTTCCAATTAATATTTATAGTCTAATATATAATTTACATAACCCTTTGTTAAAATTAATTTACTAAATGATATTAGCTTTTGACATTTTTTCCTTTACATTAACTTAATTAATCCAAATTGTCATTATCACTCCCAAGTGGATCAATGGGTTCCAAACATTGACCCAAAGATTCCCATGGTTGTAAAAGACATAACCATTAAGGTTTGGACAACTGTTAAGGTAATTTTGAATTATTATAATATTCCTTTAACCTTAAATTACCGTATTTAACTTTAACTGCGGTAAATAAAAATCAAAAGTTACTATTCACCAAACAAAATTCATCTTATCGAACCACGTTTTACTTTTTATAACAACCATGTATGTTGGAATTTCGAAATTAAATTCACATAAGTGGTAAAAATTCATTTAAATGAAGAAGTCAGTTTTTTTAACTACCACTAAGTGGTTTCAGTATTCATCAAAAATTGATGTTTTTCATAAAAATACCAAAAATTCAGCCTAAGATATATTTGATATTCTAAATTCAAAAATGATGTCTATTTTACCTAATTCAAAACATAGAAGTGGAATTAATAAATTTAAAAATAATTATTGTTATCAAAACAAATAGCATGTTTTTAAGAAAACAATAACTATCCAAAGATTGATACTTGTTTACGTCCAATTTCAAAGTGAAATTAATTCCAACGACAAACAATGGATTAAAAGGTAAAAATAAATTTTAATTTCACTTTAAACCCAATTAAAAATATAATATGACCATATAAATAAATTATATTAAACGACACTTTTGATTAAAAATGCAATAATTTTCACTATTCATAAAAATTAACTTTATCAGAAAAATACCAAAAAATTACCCAAAGTAAAATTTGATGTCTCCATTCTAAAAAAGGATTTTATTTGGTCAATTAGAATGTATTCAAGTGAAAAAACTATATTTAAAGAGGGTTCTCCATTAAATGGCATTAAATCGGCCTTTTAATGTAAATTATGCATAAAATTATATTCATTCATATTTTAAGCCTCTAAATTATTATTGGATAAATGTAAATACATTTAACAATCATGTATAATCATATTTTAGTTAGTTTTGTTCGTTCCCTCCAATACAACGGCTAGGAGTTAACTACCATTTAAAATAATAATGTTATATTATTATTACACAACGTAAGATTTCAATGAAACTTTTTGTTGTGTATCGGGTATGCTATCGAACATAGAAACCCTTTTATAGTAAAATTAATATTTAATTCACAAAAATTAATCAATATAAAAAATAACTTATTCTTCATTTTCCTGAGATGTTACATCCTTCTCCCCTTTTAGAAATTGTGTCCTCGCCATTTTTATTCACTAATCAAAATAACTGGGGGGGTATTTATCCCTCATAGCATTTTCATATTCCCATGTGGCCTCTTAAACCATAGGGTTTTCTACAAAACCATTACCTAGTGAATTACATTATTTCGCAACACTTGCTCTCTATGGTCAAGAATCTTGACGGGTTGTTCTTCATAAGAGAGATTCTCTTCCAACTGAACTATCTCTGGGCTCAAACATGAGATGGATCTGGAATATACATTATCAACATCGAATCATGAAAAACATTGTGTAACTAGGATAAAAAAGGGTGGTAAAGACACTTTGTACGCAACTGATCCAACTTTCTCCAGAATTTCATAAGGTCCAATGAACATCAAACTCAACTTTCCCCTTTTACCAAAATGCATCACAGTTTTCCATGGATATGCTTTGAGAAAGACATGATCACCTACCTCAAAAGAAAGATCCTTCCTCCAGTTATCTGCATAACTTTTCTGTATTCACTGAGCTGTTCTCATGTGCTTCTAAATCAAATGAACTTTCTCTACCATCTCTTCAACCAATTTTGGTCCAATCAGCTACCTTTAACCTACTTCATCCCTAAAAGCCGGAGTTCGACAACGTTTTCCATAGAATTCCTAAAATGGAGCCATATGTATATTGAATGAAAAATGTTATTATATAAAAATTCAACCAAAGAATGATATTGGTCCCAACAACCTTGATAATCCATCGAGAAAGCATGTAACAAATCATCCATGGTATGAATTGTTTGTTCTGACTTCCCATCTGATTGCGGATGAAAAGCTGTACTAAAATTTAATTCAGTTCCCAATGACTTCTGATGGCCTTTCCAAAAGTTATAAGTGAACATGGGATCACGATCAGATACAATGGAGAGGGGAACTTCATACAACCAGACTATCTCTTTAACATTCAACCAAGATAGTAGATCTAGAGATAAAGTATCTCGAATAGGAATGAAATGAGCAGATTCAGTCAACCGATCAACAATAACCCAAATTTCATTATTACCTTGAGATGTCTTTGGTAATCCCACAATGAAGTCCATGGATATATTTTCCCATTTCCACTCTGGCACCGGTAAAGACTGAAGAATCCCTTTCGGTAATTGCCTCTCTGCTTTAACTTGCTAACAATTCAAACACTTCACAGTAAAATCAGTAATATCTCTTTTCATACCATCACACTAGTAATACTCCCTAAGATCTATGTACATACTAATACTACCAGGATGAACTAAAAATGGGGAACTATGAGCTTCACATAACAACTCATTCTTCAACTGTGAATCACAAGGCACACATAATAACTTTACAAACCCCAAAAAACAATCATTATCAATGTTAAATTCAGGAAACCTACCCTTTTGAACCAACTCTACCTTTTTATGTAACTCACTGTCTTCTTTCTGCACTTGCTTTATTATGTTTGATAGAGATGATCTCACTGACACTTTATACAAAACAGAAGAATTTCCTACACCAAAAACATCTGTGCCAAAGTTTATCAAACCAAAAACCAAAGGAACTTGTTCCAAACGTAACATTTTTAATGAGGCATTACTTTTTAGACTCAAAGCATCAACCAATTTAGTTGCTTTTCCCAGATGATGGAGGATCTTTCAATCATAATCCTTGATTAATTCCAGTCATATCCTCTGTCTCATGATCAATTATTTCTGATTGAATATATACCTTAGTATTTTGTGATCAGTATATATTTCAAATTTTTCTCCATACAAATGATTCCTCCAAAATATTAATGCAAAAACAAAAGCAGATAATTCCAAATCATGTGTAGGGTAATTTAACTCATGGGGTTTCAAATAAGGTGAAGCATAAGCAACTACTTGATCATTATGCATTTGGACACAACCTAGTCTATTCAACGAAGAATCACTGTAGATACCAAACTCCCCATTTCTGGATGGCAGTGCCAAAATTGGATCAAACACCAATCTTCATTTCAATTATTGAAAACAATCATCACACGCTTTTTTCCAAATAAACATTACACTTTTTAGAGTTAATATAGTCATTGGAGTTGATAATCGGGAAAATATTTCAACAAACCTCTGGTAATAACCTTCCAAACCAAGAACACTACGAATCTCAGTTATATTTGAGGGTCTTGGCCTTTCTTCAACAACTTTTGTTTTAACAGAATCAACAGTTATTCTATTTTATTAAATAATGTGTCCAAGGAAAAAAATTAGCAACCAAAACGCTCACTTGCTAAATTTCCCAAATAGTTTATTTTCTTTTCAGGTTTTCAAGAAAACCCTTAAATGACTTTCACATTCCTCCTTAATTTTGGAATAAACCAAAATATCATCAATGAACACAACCACAACCCTATCCAAGAACTCACAAAAAATTCTACTCATATGATCCATGAATACTGTAGGTAAATTGGTTATCCAAAAAGGCATAACTACAAATTCATAATGGTCATATCTAGTAAGAAACACAGTCTTCAGAACATCTGCTTCCTTTCCATTCAACTGATGGTACCCCAACCTCAAGTCAATCTTTGAAAAATACTGATCTCCCTAGTGATGATAAAACAAATCATCAATATGAGGGAAAGGATACTTGTTCTTAATAGTAATGTTATTCATTGATCTATAATCAATGCAAAGTCTCATTGAACCATCTTTCTTTTTAACAAACAAGACAAGAGAACCAAATGGGGATGTACTAGGTCGAATGAAACCTTTATCTAATAACACCTGCAATTGGTTCTTTAACTCTAAATGTTCAATATGAGCCATTCGATAAGGGGGTTTTTAAATTGGCATAACATTAAGAACTAATTCAACTGTAATTTCAACTTTCCGATCATGTATTATACCAGGCAACTCATCAGGAAAAACATCAAGGTACTCATTTACCACTGGAACATCATTAATCTGAGCAGTCACTTTGTTTTCAACAACATGTGCAAGGTAACATTCATTTCTATCTTTTTACTAGTTTTCAACTTCTTGATATGTTATCAAAATAAAGGGTTCATTCTTGTACAAAAATTGAAAATCTTTAAAAAATGGACCTCTATAGCTTTGCATTAAATCTTAACATGATAAAAGGATATCCAATAAATGCCCAAAATAATACCAAACTATACTAGAGGAAAAACAATAACGTTTTCATGTAGATTCTTTCAACACACAAGGACAAAATTGTTCTTATTTTTTCTTTGTATCTCAACATTTCCTCCATATATTTTTACCATAATTCTTGTTTTCATATCTTGAGAATGAATACCAAATTTACTAGAAAACTTCTCAGAAATGAAAGATTGTGTAGAGCATGAATCAAAAAACACATTGGAATAATATGAACAAAATAATACCAAACTATACTAGAGGAAAAACAATAACATTTTCATGTAGATTCTTTCCACACACAAGGACAAAATTGTTCGTATTTTTTCTTTTTATCTCAACATTTCCTCCATGTATTTTTACCATAATTCTTGTTTTCATATCTTGAGAATGAATACCAAATTTACTAGAAAACTTCTCAGAAATAAAAGAGTGTGTAGACCATGAATCAAAAAACACATTGGAATAATATGAACAAACAAACAGTGTATCTGATACTACATCATTTGATGGCCAAAAATCTGCTGAAGTAGATGAAAAGGATTTCACCACTCCTTTACGCTTGTACAATGGATGCTTTCCCTTAGTTGAGTTCTTCTCTGGCCACTCATTTGTATAATGAACCATTTCATTACACTTAAAACATCTTACCGATGGCATTTCATTCCCTGTTGGTTCATCATCCTTACTGTTACAAGCAATTTGACCAAACTTACCACACCAGAAGCACATTCTAGTCATTGATAAACATTCTCCGGGATGCTTTTTACCACACTTCTCACAATATGGATATTTATTTTTCTTACCTCTAAGCTTCTTTGATGAATTCTTCACCTTTTCCTGCCAACTAGACCTCTTATTCTGTTGTTTTTCAAAGAACACATAATCATCTGCAAACTCCATTTCCACCTTCTCCACACATCGAACAAGTTTTTCATAACATTTGAACTCACGAGAGGCTAACGCTCTTCGATATTGTGGCTTCAGTCCTGAGTAAAATTGATTTATCTTACTATCAAGATCTTGGATGAAATTTTGTGCATACCTTTCTAGTCGAGTGAACATTACTTTATAAATAGCCACTAAGTCATCCTCCTACCTCAATTCTATAAATTGTTTTTCCATCCTAAGACGAACCACCTTAGGAAAATATTTCTCAAGAAACATACCAACGAATGCATCCCAATCAAGAGCATCAATCTCCTCACTATCCCTAATATTTGTCACCATCGACCGCCACTGATCAACTTCACCTTCAGAACGATAAACATCAAGACTAACCTTTTGATGTTCTGAACAACCCATGACATCGAAAATCTTTTCCAGTTCTTTAGTCTACCCTTATGCTAGCATGAGCTTAGATGATCCTCTGAATGATGGAGGATGTTGGCTCATGAAATACTCCACTACTGACATGTTCCTCTGCGATTGATCTGGCTGATCTCGGGCATGGATACCACCACCATTTATAGCATGAGTCAATTGTTCCATCACTGTAAAAAACTATTCAGTTCCAATTATGACCATCTCAGGTTGCTGATTTGGAAGGTTGTATTCCTCCTAATGTCGTCCCAACATAGCTGCCATGTTTAC
This sequence comes from Viscum album, assembly GCA_963277665.1. Lineage (NCBI taxonomy): Eukaryota > Viridiplantae > Streptophyta > Magnoliopsida > Santalales > Viscaceae > Viscum > Viscum album. The sequence goes on from OY728135.1 coordinate 2,030,170,048, forward strand.
TCTGCGGAAAACAATTGTGAACACATAAATATCTTAGGCTAAGAAACATGTTAATCTGTAAAATCTATACCATTTTAATATTAGCAAAAATAAAATATGGACATTTATTTAACAATACCCTGACTCCCAATGTTATCTAAACTAACCTTTGATACCAACTATAAGGACCCAGCCATAATCCATACATAATAATAAATTAAATGAATAATTCACATTGAGGATCTATTCAGGTTTATAGTTTGAGAGAATTTGGACATAACTATTACATCTCAAAAGATTACAAAGTAGACACTTCTACAAAGTTTCCATTTTTTCATAAAATAAAAACTCTTAAAAAAGACATGTATAGTTCCATGTTTAAGATACCATGAAAATTTCCTTGATCCCATCTTCAACCCTATTCCACTTTATGTCATGTGAAAAACATTTCAAAAAATTAGGATGGGCATACAATGCTCAGTAAGGGATACACAAAAAATTAAAATTGTTAGTTTTTCAAAACAACAAGTAAACCATGAAAACATTTCACATAAGTAATTCTTTTCCCATTTATGAAGTAGTAAAAACTCTTTACTAAATAAAATATCATTACATACCCATTTGTAACCAAAATATTACCATAAAACTCATATAAAGAACACATAACATATAAAGGTATCGTGGGACATAAACATACTTAAATAGAATAACCATACGATCGACTTCCAAACATATCACTAAATGGAATAGCCATATGGCCGACTTCCACACCCAATGCATTGAAGGATATAACGTAACCACCCATCCTGGTATTCATGGAACCACCCATCATTTTGTTTATCAAATTACCACCCGTCAAATTTCCATTTACCATTATAAAATCACAACACATAAAACAATTATATAGGATAGAAAACATTTCCACATTTCACTCACAATATATCCCTTAAATATAATTACATAACAAATTCATTATCAAAACCATTTTCAATACAAAAATACATAAAATTTTATATGTTATTTATTTTCTTTTAAAAACATTAAGGCTTGTTGAGGAAGCCATAGATAAAATAATATTCACAACGGAGGAAAAAGTAGTTGTCACCGCTTAAGAAAAAAAGAAACATTCCATTTTGTCGTTTAGTAAAACACTTCCTAGAAAAATATTGCCTTTTAAAAGTCAAGGGTTTTTATACATCATATAAAATAATGTCATGTATTAAAAAAAATATGCCTCAATGAAAGGATATTGAGACAAATTCCCTTAGCTCATGTCCGATTTGACTTGGTCGTTCATTAATCTCATGAATAATAAACTAAAGTTAATTTATACATTCTTAAGAACCTCTTTCAAGTTTATAATTCTTTTTATATCACTTATTACCATTTTATAAACATTATGTAATCATTTAAGTTAAATAATTATCGTTTTGTCGATATTTGATACTTGAGTCAAAAATGAACACCTTATATTACAAGTTGTCCATGTGGTCAATAGTCCATTATATCCATAATCATATTCATGGTTTAGATATCATATATATCATATATATCTAGTATATACATGTATTTCTAATAGTAAAAAACATTTGGAGGTATGAAATGAAATGCACCGTTCATGGAGAGGGTAAGCCGTACGTATGAATAAACACTACTTTCATTTCTATTTCATATTTTAATGGAATTATAACATAAGGATACATAGTAGTATTATAATTCTAGTATTGTATCATATATAATATCATTAAATCTATCCTTTATACATACCACAAATGGTATGAAAGAGTCATATAACTTTGAGGGGGTGGTAGTCCGCACTTCCTCTAATGATATTATCGCATTTACCCATAATGGAAACCTTAAAGGAATGATATAAATGAAAATTATAGAAGCATAAAGAAAAAATTAACATAATATATATCATATATAAATACAGTTCCATCATAATGTCCACCATGAGAGGCTGTCGGAGATATTTGAACAAGCATCGTTTCGTGAGGCGTTAGTTAGCCATCCACAAAAAAAAATTCTCATCCATTAGATGGAGGTGTGTGTAAGTGTAGTTCGAATCCTTCTCATAAAAACATCCTAGTATATTAATGATACTGGTGTTATTACAAATGAAAGGAATAAAAAGATTTTAGGGGTTGGATAAGTAAAATAAAATAAAACAATTTAAGAGAAATTGTTACCTTTAATTTGGGTAACTGCCTTTGGTTTGATCTAAAGGACTTCTTGATGTGCCTTATGCCTAAGGTATGGCTTCTAAGGAGAGGCGATGGATGTATGGAGATTAATGAAGCAGAGTTTGGAGAATCCAAATGGCTTTAGAGGTGTATGTAATTGGTTAGAAGTGGCCTCTTTTTATAAGGGGGAGGAGGGTCTCTTTAGGAAAGTGTGAAGATATTGTTTTATTATATAATTATATTCGGTTTGTAATGGTCAAAAAATAATTACAGTAAACGATAAGATGACTCATGGTCGATATAAAATCATCCAATCATAATTGGACATGTTTTTGATAAAATTTTAATAATTATAATCTTATTTATTTAAATCATTTATTAAGGAGTTAAATACTGCATCATTATTGTTTCATAAATAATATAATTTATTTGATATCTAAAAATTATAAAAAAATATCATGATGTAGGAAATATTTTTATATATCCAATAATTATTTATAGTAGAAATTATAATTTATATGACCCCATGTAAAAATTAATTTACTAAAAGATATTCGCTTTTGTCATTTTTCCCTTTACTTTAAATTAATTAATCTAAATTGTCATTATCACTCCCAAGTGGCTCAATGGGGTCCCTAAATCAACCCAAATATGACCATGGTCGTAGAAGACTCAACCAATAGTGTTTGGACAAGTGTTAAGGTAATTTTAAATTATTATAATATTCTTTTAACGTTGAATTACCCTATTTACCATTAACCGTGGTAAATAAAAGTCAAAAGTTTCTATTCACCAAAAAATATTTTCAGATTATTGAACCACATTTTACTTTTTGATAACAAACATGTATGTCAGATTTTAGCAATTCAATTCACAGAAGTGGTAAAATATCATTTAAATGATGAAGTCGGTTTTTTAACTACCACTAAGTGGTTTCACTATTCATCAAAAATTGATGTTTTTCAGAAAAATACCAAAAATTCAGCCTAACCTATATTTGATATTATGAATTCAAAAATGATGTCTATATTACCAAATTTAAAACATAGAAGTGGAATTAATTAATTTAAAAATAATTCTCGTAATCAAAACAAATAGCATGTTTTTAAGAAATAATAACTATTAAAAGATTGATACTTGTTTATGTCCAATTTCAAAGTGAAATTAATTCCAATGACCAAAATTGGATTAATAGGTAAAAATATATTTTAATTTCACTTTAAACCCAATTAAAAATATAATATAACCAAATAAATAAATTAGATTAAAAGGCACTTTTGAATTAAAATACAATATTTTTCACTATTCATAAAAAATGTACATTATCAAAAAAATAGCAAAAAATTACCCAAGGTAAAATTTGATGTTCCCATTATAAAGAAGGATTTTCTTTGGTCAATTAGAATGTATTAATGTGACCAAATTTAAAGAGTATTCTCCATTAAAAGGCGGTAAATCGGCATTTTAATGTAAATTATGCTTAAAATTGTATTCATTCATATTTTAAGCCTCTAAATTTTTATTGGATAAATTTAAATACATTTAAAAATAATTTATAATCATATATTAGTTAGTTTTTTTCATTACCACCAATACAACTGCTAGGATTTAACTTCCATTTAAAATAATATTATTATATTATTAGTGCGTAACGTAAGATTTCAATGAAAATTGTTGTTGCGTATCAGGTATGCTATCGAACAACACATCCCATTTATAGTAAAATTTATATTTAATTCAAAAATATTAATAAAGATTAAAAATATCTTCTTCTTCATTTTCTTGGGATGTTACACCTACTACCCATGTGATCTGAGAACAATATCATATCTTCGATCACTGTAGTTAGGATGCCATCCGGAGAGGAACGAAACAAGAATCATATCAATATGACATTTCTATTAAGATAGACGTATGAAAAAGGCTACAATGGTAGTATAAACCTTTTCCTTCTTCACATAAAAATATTGGACAGAAGACACAGTAGTCACAGTCGGTCCATTACCTTTGTAGGGGTCTCAACATTGAGGTTATGACTCAAAATGCTCTTCTAGGTCAATCATTTTTCATTGATGGATGGTGACAAAACATGGGGGTCTAATAGATGTTTTTTTCCAAGGGGTGGGTCCAATTCCTTTGAACCTACTATAATATATCTCTTATTATGTCCTCTGAGCACATCCATATTCACCGAGACTATGCATGGATGCATATCATTGGTGTCACCATGTCATTACTTCTTTCACAATATTAGGATGAATGGGGGATCCACATACTACACAAACCCTAGATCTTCTTGTCTGAAAACAACTCTTGGATAATTCTGTAGAGTACATGAATAATCTGATAAATTATATATTGAAGAGCTCAGTGATTTTCTGGAAATGGAGGAAGTCGATCTATAGGAATATATTATTGGTCAACCATGATGAACTACTGATTGATGTCATTGAAGCATTTTTACCTCTTCAGATAATCCAAATGACAGTTCTGGAGGAGAAAATGAATATACAAGATGTATTTCTGGAAGCACGCGACTTCATCCTAGGTTGGAAAATACATAATATATAAATTGGGACTAGAAATCGACCAGAAAATATAACATATCTAGCATGTTTCAAGATTGTACCATAATCATATTTATTGAGAAGCGGTCTCCAACACTTTGATCACCCATTTTTCAACTGGTTTTTTTGACGAACTGGAAATGTGACGGATGTAGAAAGTTGTTTCAGTGGATATTCTTGTTGATAGAACACCATTTGATATGACCTAACAGTTATTTTGAGTCATGTATCAGTGGTGGTATCAACTTCTTCATCATTTACCTATAAGAAGAGATATCGATGACCATTTCACATAGTAAGGTGGTGGTTTTGGTGGGAAATCCGGATGGTTCCCATCTACTACCAAACCCCAATATAACACTCTATGATCTATTGTTGATGTAGGGAATTATTTTTGTGATAGTATAGAGGAAAGGATACGAATACCCTAGAAGGTATCCCAATCTACCTCTTCCGTCATGAAATCCATGAAGAATTCCAGGAGTTGGATCGTCTCAATTTCTTAGAGTAGACAACTCACAAAATAGGTTTTTCATTACATTATGATGAAGATTATCAGGGTGATATCTCCATTTTCGAGTAACATTCTAATTTATAATATTAAATTATTATTGGATTGACAATTATTATTCACATCTTATAGTTCTTCCTCTAAAAAAGAAACATCACCTTTCTTCCCCAAACTTATTCATTAGGGTAGGGATGAAATTGGGAATAGGGACACCCTCTATGCAGCTTGGTGTTGGATTGTGGAGCTCTATCACCTGATCTAGTTGTTACATGAGGAAGACCTTCATATCGGTTTTCATTGGAGTCTGGGGGAGCTCTAAATTAATAAGCTGAGGAGAATGGAGAACCATGGAATATATCAAAAGAAAAATGGGTAGGAATGTCATGTTGATGAGCCTGAGTTCGGGGAGGACCTCTATATTGGTTTCCTGAAGTGTGCAGAGTACATCTGTGGATGAGAGTGTTGATGAGTTGAGGACCTCTCCTGCAGTGGGTGAGAATATTTGGATGAACATAATGTCTTCAAACAGTGGCATGGGGAGGACCATCGTGATCATTGTGAGTGGTATCACATGGAGGGACATCATAATGTTAAATGTGGACACGAAGAGGACCTTCTTATTGATCAACAATGAAGCGGAGAGGGAATCCTATTAGATATATGTAGGAGTATGGAGGACCTCCCATAGGGAATTCGGGAAATGGGGAGGACCACGATTCTATTGGATGACAGAGTGAGGGGTTCCTTCACTCTGGTGAAAGTTGTAGTAGGGAGGACCTTTGCTTGAGCTGGATATGATTCATGGAAGAAAATCATATCTATTTTTTTTATATATGGAGAACCTTTATATATGGTTTCAAATGAATGTGGATAAACTCCATGTTGAATGTCAACATGATGAGTAGGACCTCTGGTTTGACCAATATTGGAAACATGGGGGGAACTCCATTCTATGAATGATAGTAGTTAGGAACTAAACTCTGGATAATGATTGTATGGTTAGGACCTCTGCATTGGATATCGTAATCTTGGTTTGACCCACGATGTCTTCTCACCATTATAGGGACTATAAGATTAAACCAAGCCTACTCATGGGGTGGTTGAGGTCTCCATCGATATTGAGAATATGTGTATATTGTATTTGGAATAGCGGGGATCTGATAGAATTACTTTGATTTGGAATATGACACTGAAGCTGTAGAATATGATTACACATGTTGTGTGTCTTCCTACACAGGTTCCTTATGTTGAATTCCAATCATCCAGACTAGGTCTAGTGGAGGAGGGAAGTAATCCAAATGTTCTTCATCCTGAGGCAACAAATATTTGTGGTGCTAATGTGTCCATGTTGGATCCATCCTTGGTAGCTTCCTGGAAATAGTCTTGGCGGTGATGACTCATATTTACTTCTCCTCAATTCAATGGGGGAGTGATTCATAGTAACATTATTTGAATATGTTCCTAGAATGTTTTAATGTTGGAGTATAGAGTATTTTATCCTTGAAAACACCTTGTGGTAGCAGAGACAGTGAGTCATGGGATTCTCTATGTCCTGACCTTCGTCATCCCTTGGGGGAATGACCCCCTCCTTCTCACATCATAAGACAAAAATGTATATTACACTCCAAAGAAAATTATTTTTAAGGATATATTGGGAATGGATATATGATAGTTGTACTCTAGGATTACATCATGGTTGAGGTGGAACTGTGAAGGACTTCCTCCTTATTTTACCTATTATCTATATGTATTTGGGTTTTTGTGAATGGTTTCCTATAGATTGGGCCATGTGATGTAGGATGATTCGGCAATCAGTATGGATATTAGGAATGAAATTCCCAATACAATAGTTCCATTTAGTCCTCCCTAGTTAGAGAGAGATATCCACATTATCAATTTCAAATACCAGAATTCTCAACAATTAACCACCACGAATTTTGGTAAGATTCCCACAAGGACCTTATCTACATAGTGGGAAATGGCTCTAATTTTCTGGATCTTTTGACTCCCTCATCTATTGTTTTACGGATTGATATAGATATAGATAGTTCGGTGAGACGTAGTTCAAATTGGTTTCACCATTTTTATTTCTTGATACATTACCTTTGGGAATGCACCACAACATGGTGACGAGATATTTGTTTCCCCACATCACCTATTTCCAAAGTCATGAGTCATTCATCACATGTTTATAAATATACTCTCTTAGTTAGAAATGGGATAATGGGGTGTTGATCCATCTTCCCTGAATTCATCATTGAATTTTTTTTATTTGTTAATGTCTCACTTATTGATTAATATAAAGTTTCTTAAACTCGCTCACAATGAAATGTAATTTTTGACATCAGTTAATAATGTTTCTTAAATATTGACATTCCAAACAGTCAGTTCAGGGAAGAAATATTCGGTCAGACGACTAATTGTGTTGGTAATCACAGATCATGTCTGGAAAATCAAACATTATATCACATGTACTCATCCTTCATAGAATGGTTCATGAGGGTGATAAACTAAAAGGAATCCCATTTCAATATTATGTTATCTTATGACATAGGTATTTCTATGAGTTTTACCATAGTATCCCATTTTTATTAAGATTATACTGCAAGTTTAACATCTTGTGAAGATGGATCAGAAAAATTAGAACATGTTTGAAGGTAGATCTAATGGTCACATCTCTATGAGGGTGAACCTTGATGGTTTTCCAGAAGGGTGGATCAAAATTTCCAATAAGTCCAGACACAAGGTCAAATGTATCTTGAAGATAAGTACTAACACTGTAATGTTTGATCTGGACACTAATGATGCTGAAATAATGTGGTGAACCCCAAAGAGGGGAACAACAAGGTTAAAATTTTCATGGATTGATCATTAGGGAGCATTACAATGTACAAAATTTTGAATACAGCGTTCAAAAATAATATATTTTGAAATGGATGGATTGATTCCTACACGTGGAAGGATTCCCACCAGTATAATACTATTCTTTGTTAAATGCATCTTTATTATGTTGGGTTTATGAAGGGATGATTCCTTGGTGCTACAAGAAGTAGTAAATGGATGAATGGGGATTATGTTCTATGTTATCCCATGTTGTTGGTGTGACCCCACCATCTTAAGAGTGGGGGGTGGAGAAGATGCTTGGGATCACAAGAGGGAGTGGCTGAAATGAACGGAATGTGCTCAATTTGATGCGGGGGACTAGGTAATAATAAAGGCGCATGAGAGAGGATTATATTATGTGTAATGAAATGGATGGGATGGAAAATACACAGAGATGAATATGTTGGTCATGATTCCCAGATATGTTTCCAATATATCTCATATAAATGGGAATTTATTTTCATGATGTTCTATAAGGGGATTTAAAGAATACACATAGTTCAGTTCCCAAGAAATATGGGACCTGTGGTTAAGGCGTACACAAGGATAGCCCACATGTGGACCCGATGGAAGTCTGAGCTCCGGGTAGTGTAAGATCATCACATGATATAGTGGAATGGGGGAAGGATCGAGATTGGAATTGGTAGTGGTTGACACTATGATCTAGGAGGAGCACCCCATAGGAGGAGGTCACCAGGGCTTATAGGTTGTTGGGATTTAACCATAGGGAGGATTACTATGTATACTATTTATATGACATGGGTTGAAACCTATGTTGTATGGTGGTCCCTACTTTTATCATTGTTTTTAGTCCGAGATAAGGGTTTCATAGTCACTACTAACCTCCAATCCCACACGAGTCATGTTCAGTGTGATAATGAAGAGGAATCAGTAGTCCATATAGTCGTGTTATGAAATATGAGTCATAAAGCTATTGTGCGGCGATTTCACAAGGTTAATAGCCCAAAAAGATAGAGATTAGGGTTTACACATGGTTTACAGATCAGGAATATTTGTATTAGTTCATACGCATGGTTAAGGCCAACAGTGAAATATCATAAAGGGTGAGGTATGGGTTATCAGGAGTCTCTTCTACCTATCACCACTCTAGTCTTCGCATCAAAAATTGTTGAGGAGGATCAAGGGTTCTACCTCGAGAAATAATGTTTAGGGGATTACACCAAGATGGTGTCCCTTTCCCTTGGCATGATATCGGTCCAAGAAAAGAGGATCTCATTCCATATTAGGAAGATTCATTATCTTGTAGACTAGCGGGCATAGAAAATGCTTGAGGTGAGGCACACCATGTGCATTTCTGGGAAGTGGTCTTAGTGTAACGTTATGTGACTAGAATGATTGTTCTTTCCAGTTTAACATCATGCAGCTCAGATGATGGGGGCACACTTCTCAACCATTTTACATACATGAAGGATACCCCCCAGTACATGAGGAAGGGTAGTCATCAGCAATTCAAAAATGAAGTGGGGATGAGGAGTCATCAAATTTTTTGTCCATGTCAGAATAGATACATGAAGAAGAAATATCTATTATCATTCCTATGAAGATAAGAATTACATAGAGTAATGATTCATGAACAAACCAAATGAAAAAGCCTGAAATCTCATCATTGAATCCTAGAGGGATGCATGGGATATGAGCTTATGATGCTGAGGGGATTTCCAATAGGATATTATCGAAGGGAAGGTGCTTCATCAATAAATTAAAATTTGAAAAAAAAACAGTGCTTTGTGATTTGAATATTCATTGCGAAAGAAATTACTTTGTGGAGCATGGGTCCTTGTCCTTAGAAGTGCACATTGTAAAAGAGTAATGCTTCATGGATCCATGATCATCCCAAAGGAGGTCCACCCTTGGTGCAGGGTGGAGGCCTTCATGATGGGAATTCCGACCATATATAGGGGCTACAGGGAAATAAGGATCACAAGTTTAGTGATATATATGACCCTATAGTGATATATTTTATGATAATGTTCTTAGGGATCACGAGCTTCATGAAACATGAGACTGGAAGTTGAATTGTTAAAATAATACTGAATATTTGTTGGGGGGACTAAGATTTATTGGAAACGTGGTTTACGATACTCAATGGGAACTACATTATGAATAAGGACACCATGAAGAAAATATGTTCACGTGGCCCTGAAGGGACCTCCGTGAATTCTGATGTATTGAATAAAACTGTGAAGAAAAATGGGTTCCACTGTGAATATATGTTCTTGTGGATGAGGGGATAATTGTGCTAATGGTGGTACCATCAAAGGCACACACTTAAATGATTGTTAGGATCTCTGTAGAGAAGCTGCATGAAGTAGAATCCTTTGATAAATATTATTGTCATTTGAGTTCGTATAATTTTTTATCAATCATTGATTTATTTTGTGTCTTAAATTGAATGATTTTCAGTACAAAAATTATGGAATAAAATAAAAAAACACCCTCAAAAAGAGGTTTATAGACCATATATCAATTTTATGGAATAATAATCATCCACTAAATATATCTAAAATTTCATCGAAATATGATAGTGAATATTAATTCAAAACCATCACCTAGATTATAGTCTGGTAATACATATTTAAATGTGACGATCTATTAACAATTATTGATAAAATAATAAAACCCCAAAGGGATATTGAGACATTAAAAATAAAATTTCAATATTATCCCAAAAGAAAATATAAATATATATTTTTATCATATGAGTCAAATAAATTTTCATAAAATAAATCATATTTTATGGTGGAAATAATGAGAAATACATATGAAATCAAAGTAAATCCTATTGATTGTAGATGAATGTTTACCTCACATGTATAATCAGTTATCAATATGAAATACCTTACTCAGATTTTATCAGCCCCAACTAATGATTGAAAATTATCAAACATGATGACAATACATTCCAATCACTGATATTTGAATGACTATCATCCTTTGAAAACATGATAGATACACACCTAAGATAATATTATATTTTTTCATGATAAAGAGTCGGACAAACTATATAATAATCCCATTAAAACATTCGATCTTCATGATGTAGATTTACAAGAGAATCCTTTTACTAATGATCATGAATCATCTATCAATTAATCAATGAATTCCCTATACTCTCACCCCTAATATTGTATTCAAATACACCACAACCTAATGATTCATTAGTAGTATCGCAATAAAACTATCCAAAATCAATGATATTACAGACTATGATATAATCAAATAATATAAGGATGATTAGATAGTATATACCGTAAAAATGTATAGCTTGTATTATAGATACCTTTACAATATACAATAAATGGGTCTTTACAATGTTTAGATGTTTTCTAATGCCCCGTCCTTCAGGTCACATTACATGATTGCCTTTATGGACATCTACCAAAACTAACAACAATCCATTTTTAAAATATTAACCCATTCCTAAATGTATAGTTGATAACAGCATTATTTAATGATATTCTTCCCCTATAAAAGGCCCATAATTCTGGGTTTGATAAGATCCAATCCTACTCTCTAGTAATGGTTTAATCCCATAAGTCCTATATATGTTTTCCGTTGAACTCTAACGGTGGTAATCATTAAGAGGAATGAAAAAAATTCAAACCATCACCTAAATTATGAAATAATAACACATGAATCAGACTCATTCTCTCTATGGAACCTAGAAAACCCTTCCAAGGAAACTCTTCTAGTCATAATCAACATAAGTATAAATAAATTATTTTTTCACCTAACCCAAATACTATCGTTAAAATATATTAGTGAATTGTTTCTACCTATAGTATCTAACTTCCATAATCATTTACTAGTTAATCAACGCATAACCTATGTAATATATAAATGAGGACTCCATAGAAATATTCTCTAAGGATAAAATAGTGTTAATCAAACTCACCTCCTATTTTCTACCTAGAGTAGCCTTATCACTCACCACAAAAGGTGAAAATTATAACAGAATAAAAAATGGTGTATTAATTTCTATCTCTAGCAAGACCCATATACCATAATTATAATATAAATAGATATGATTTCCTATAATTTCATAAAGAAAATTTTCATGAAGAATCATCCATGATTTTTCTATAGATGATAGTTAAAGATGCAAGATGTTATAGACCAGAACATAACACTATCACTCTACTTGTACCCATTGTGTATTAAATCATATTTTTCACCATTTAAGGTGTTGAATATCATATTTCATAAATATATAATAACTATAAATAACCCTAAATAATTTGATAAATATAAAATAATACAATACAATATAAATATTAATAAACTATTATATGCTTATATAAAAATCATTATGATAATTATTTGAGTAATAAAACCATTAAAAACAAAAAAGTGAAGAAACCAACAATTTTTTTCATTATGGTATTACCTGATGATAATTCCCCTTATTAAAACATTGAAAATAAGAAAAAAGATTAAAACACAATACAAATTTTTATTGTGAAATACATGTATAAGATAAATAAATTTTAATAAATATGGAAAATTTAAATATATTTATATGAATATAATATAACTATTCTAGAAATAATTTTTTTGTATGTGGTAATAAAATATATAGTTATTGAATATTTAGTTATTGGTTAGGTGGACATCAAATATACAAGAATCTAATAGGTATATGAAATTTTTTATATTTATATGTAAAAATTCAATTATAGAGATAATATTTCACATGAATATAAAATTATTTTTTTAATAAAATAGAATAAAGTATTTACTTGTTTAAAATATATATTATTTGATGTAATGATTTTCATTACTATGTGATTTTCATTAAATTTAATTTTTCACTTTAAAAATATTATTTAAAAATAATATAATGAAAATATTAAAGGAATAATTTATAATATAGTTATACAACATACATTAAAACTTAGTTATAAGGAATAAAAATTTGTTGATTCATTATTAAAGAAAAGGGTTTCAATTAGAAATACCATTTTTTTATATATTACATGTATTTTAAAAAAAAATTACCTTACCATATTTGGGTATTAAAGTTATTAAAAAAGTTTCTTTATATATTAACTAAAATAAATTGAAATTCATAATAGGATTATTACATGATAATGTATTTGGTTAAATTTAATGATGCATATATTTTGAAAATATATATATCAAAAAATAAAAAAAAATTCATTTCAAATATAGATATATTATTATACCTTTTAGAAGATTTATTTTAAAAAATATATATAATTTTAGTAATTAGGGAATTGAAAGTATGTAAGTGACAAAATTTATTTTTTTGGATGATGTTATTTAAAAAGAAAAAATTGTGTTACCATTTAAAAGTAGAAATGATATAAAAGTGTTAAAATTATAGAGTATGTGGATGAAATATCTCTATAATTATATAAAATTGGTGTCAATGAGAAGATTATCATCCCTGCTCCATCATGTCTCAAATTAGAATCATCCATCTTTGTAAGATGATATTTCTTAGACAATAAAGAATTGAAAATTATAGAAATACCACCAGAACTCACTTAAAAATTATTACTCTTCAATGCACATAAAAAAAGCATTTTATAAGATTATCTCATTAATCAGTGATGTAATTAAACATAATAAGTTTTTATTACATATTTTCTTGACTTTTTTTTCAATGATGAGGCTTAAGTTACTCTCTCTAAATTGAAACATCTATAGAAGTGTAAATTTATCAAATTACGTATCATGTTTTTAACAATATTATTCTATTACATTATCAAACCAACTATTTATAAATATTACACACTACTAATATTATATTATGTTATAATAATCAGTAATAAAAAAATTATTTCAATAATCTAACTCTATATTCCAACACATCACCAATATATGATATTTTCTATTGGATCGATTCTACAACCTAGATGAATGATTTTATAACTTCTTCAATATTTCCAAATGAATTATTATAATTTCCATAATAATGGTAAAATATGATATTTGTTATTAATTTATGTTCAAAATATTATTCTAAAAACTATCAAAAAATTTCAATATAATGTTACTCATCTTTATTATTAAATTAATAAAAAAATACTCATGATAGATTCCATTTGTAATTCCAAAAAATTTAATTATTTATTTCTTATTATATAAATTTCATCTCTTTGATATAATTCCATACACACAACCCCTAATAATCAAGACATATTCACCCAAATGAATTTCTTTTGTGAGAAAATTAATAATTAATTTTATCAAATTTCTAAATATTTATTTTAAAAAACAATCTTCATTTTGGAAATAAACATGTCAAAATTATCTTCCAATGATTTATTGCAATAGTTTAAAAATATATTTTTTTATAATGAAGAAATACAAAACCTTATTATGTTCATTATTCAGTTTTTAGTTTAAAAATATTATGAACCTCCATTTTCTGAAAACAATTAAAATTTAAAATTAATCAATAATATAATTATTAATCAAATTTATTTCATTAGAACATATTTTATATTAAAATGTGATTTAAAATTTTTTTACGCATATAAATAATTTATCATTGGAAACCTTCTCTTTGAAAAATTTAAGTGCTTACTTTTCAATTTTATTATTACAATAATATTAAATAAATTTAGTAAAATAGATTCTATATATGGAAACAACCAAAAAATAATATTTAATTTAGTACACTTATTTATTATGCATCATTAAACGTAATAAAATTTAAAATATGTTACCTTGGTTAAGGTAAAATAGATCTACATGGGTAATTGTTTTGATATATGGGTCAAAAAAATTTAAAAACATTATAAATATATTTTTATTCCCACATTTTGATCCTCAATCATATAGTGTTGAGTAATGGTCCCTTGTTAGTACAATTGTGGGGATTAATCCATTAATATATTATATTCCCATAGGGTATTCTATAGTGTTACATTATCCATTTTATAAAATGGAACCGCCTATCCCCTCGAATCCAAACGTAATATTCCAATTCTATTGGCCACTACCATCCAATACACCAATCCTAAAAATTTTCTTCATGGCCTTGAATCAATAGTTTATTTTGGAAATAAATATATGAAGGATATGGTATTAACCATAAGATATTTTATAAAAAATATGCATATTTGATAACCATGTGTATTTATTTAATTTAATTTTCTATTTAGTTATATAAATTTACAATAATGATGAAAAAAAATATCTTCCATATAATAAAATTGTATTATTTTAATGTAATATCCTTTATTCACCATCTACTAAATAAAATTAATAATGATATGGGAAATATTATGTATATAGGACAATCACATTATAGACCAATTTAATAATTTTTATATCACTTCTTCTCATGGCCACATATAATGAAAAATTTAATATATATGTATATATTAATGAAATATTTTATATTCTAGAACTATAATATCACATCTACCATATTACACTCAAATCCATTGGAAACCAATAATTATGAGCACACATATGTGTGTACTAATAACTCTTCGAAGTGTTCCAATTATTATTTAATAATTTGATTAAATGGATTTTAATATAGAGGGGTTTTATGGATATATATTATTTAAATAACATAATACTAATTATTTGCAGATCATTTTTTATATACATTTATTACATTTTCCTCTGTAAAAATTTGAAAATTTTGTTCATGCACATGTATGGCCTACCATCTCAATGAACAATATAACTCATTTTTATATCTATATCGTTTCTAGATCACTCTAATATTTATGTAATTACTATAAAATATTTTTTATAATGATTATGATTTAATGATTATGTAACAATGATTAATATAAATGAATCAAATATACATATTCAAAAGAGACATGAAAAAAAATTATCACCTAAAAATGTTATTATTAAGTAATTATTAATTAATATGTGATAAAACATTATATATAATCATATATTTTAAAAATTATTTGATTATTGTTAAATAAAATATATATAATAAATCTATTTTTACTATAAATTATTTTAAATAATGTATGATGGTATTCGAACCATAGGTAAGTGTTTTATATTATAATGTCACTGTTTATCTAGAATTTTTTCTGCTTGATATTTCATGATCATCCACTCAATAATCTTACATATGTGCTTATAATTTTTAAAATTATTGATAATAATTTATTTCCATTCATTTTCCTCCCATTATGTACAGTGGAGACTAAATAAATTTTTTATTTAAAATTAACATCATTTAACTCTTCGATGGAACATAATTTCTCATCCAAGTCCATTTTTTATAAAAAAAATCAAGAATGATTTTCACATTATTAAATTATTTTAAAATTAATTATCACCCTTAACATTCTTATTTTTTGTTTTATTTTATTATGATAATTATTTCATGTTTTAAATAATATATACATTATCACTCAACTTATGCACAATGTGTTATATAAATTTGATAAATTTTTATTGATCTATTAGTGTGTATTGTATCACTACTTCAATGTCAAGTACCTTGATAATTTTCTTATTTCGACATGTTCATATAATTCCAATATTATTTCAGGGCCTACTATATTATTTGAATACAAATTACAATAGTATTATATCACCTTCATTAGGATCCAATTACCAATGTAATAAATAATATTAGTTATCAAGATGTTTCTAGAAATGTATAGTTGTAACAACTATTTTTTAAAAGTATGAATTATGTTTTTTAATGTTTTTGTAAATTTTCTACATTCCAATTAAAATATTCCCTTTTGATTTTGGGTCTATGTGTTTTTGAGATTTAATGAATATTATTTATAATTTGTTTACTAAGTAAATTTTTTAATGGTAGGTCATCTCAATTAGAATCAGAGCAGGGTAAATTTTAAATTTTCCTTATGTTATAATTAATAAGTTAATAGAATGTAATGAATCATATATTGTAAGAAAATATCATTAGAAGAACATTAATTATCATAATAAAAAATAAATATTTTCTAAATTTCAATATATATATATATGGATTTTTTTTGATACTATATTTTGTTTAAACAAAATAATTTTTTTCAAAACAATTATTTAAAAATTATTGAATGTTATAAATTGTTATAAATGGGATAAACCATGTAAATAAAATGTTTTGACTATAATGATGTGATTATCCCAATAATAAAAAATCAAATGGGGTTTATAAGTTCAAAATATTATGTCAATTCTAAAAAAATTCCCATGAGATAAAATATAACATGATCATTGGAAAACAGTAAAAAATAACAAGAAAAGAACAACTCATTATTGAGTCTTTAATACTGAATCACCAACCATATATTAATGGGTCTTCTGATACATAATTTCTTATGTAGTTAATCAGATAAAGTGTAATGAAATCCTCTTTTATCAAATTCCTAGTGAATGATATATTATTTTAATTTTCCATTATTTACAAGGTGATGTTTTATTTATGATTGATTATAAAAATTAATATGAGAAAAAATATAAAAATACATTTTATGGAATGACTGAATTTTAATAAAATATTTCATGTTAAATATTATTCACAATAAATTAGAATTAAAATGGCTATGGAATAAATTATGAAAAAGAAAAATTTTATTAATCTATTCGTACCTAAAAAATTACGATAATTTAAATACAGATATTTATTTTTATAAATGACAATGAAAATAAGAAACACGGTTTCATTATTGCAATAAATCCTTCTCATTAAAAATAAAGTGTTTTATTGGGAAATGACATATATTATTAAAATATTCAATGTTATTTTATGGGGTAAATAAAATTTGGTGACCCCCATTATTTGAAATGTTTTATTAAAAAAAATAGACAAATATTATTTCATTGAATCTAAAATTTTAAAACCCTTAGAGGAATCAGTATGTAGAAGGATGAGGGAATTGTGAAAATCTAATGGGGTGATAATTCATGTGTGGAAGAGTGGAGTTTAATCACATTAATTATTATGATATATGAAGTGAATAAATAATGAAAATTGGGAATATAATGAAATATATATAAAACCACCTATACTTTAATGATTAAACATTATGAAGTATACTAATTTCCAAAAAAGTTCACTAATTCATTGTTAAATGAGGAACATTGATTAAAAGAACCTATAAATAATTTCCATGAAGGGAAAATATATTTAATAAGAAATGGAAATGTAGGACATGAAAATAAATCGTTTAATGATACAATCAGCAAATATTCACAAATAAAGTATATCCTCTAACAAAAAAGTTATACGACATCATTTATATCTATAATTTTTTGGTATAAGAAAAAAATCAATAACCAAATTACTCTATTTTATTCTTGATGTAAAAATTCACCATGTTATAGTGATTACATCAAATTTTACATACTCTTATATGATAAAATCTAATTGGTATATTCATCCTATAAATCATATTATTATATCAGTAGTAATGTTTTATTTCATCATGATCATGGATTCTGTACTTATACATAGGATCTATATCAATTAATCAATTACTATAATCACATTTCATATCACATATCGACATAAGATCATCTAAAAGTAGATGGATTCCTTTAAACTCTCTATATAAATTACAGCACTTATATGGTATTAATACCCATTCAAGATAGGTGTTTCACTAATAAGAATAATGAGTGACTAAATATTAGTGTTATTTTAATTGAATTAGTATATAATGATGTATTTGAATAAGTTTTTCATTTCTATGCCCTAAATCATGAGGTTGATTTTTCAACTAATCTCATTCATAGAGAAATTAAATATAACATAAACCATAGATTATTAACCTAATTTGTGTAAATTAATATATAAATTAACACTATGAGAATTAATATAAGGTTATTATTTTCCCAGGAACATTATAATATTGTGAACCAGTACACATTATTTTTAGAAATTGACGAATCAATGAAACTCGATTTTGATTATATATATATATATATATTCATTTTTTTATCCCTAATTAGAGTTTATCAATACCTGATCAGGTAAATATCCAAAATTGTTCACCAATCATACTTGAATACTCAGTGTATGCATAAAATTGCCAAACGTCAATAAAGACCTTGATTCAATGTCACATATCTTCAACACAAAATCAAACAAATCAAAAAATGTGGGGATAATATGAAAAAATAATATAACACTACAAAACATAGATTAGGAAGAAAAATGAATCAAGACAATAATATGTATCTTTTAGTGAGACCAAAATATAAACACCCAAACACCAACACTAAATAGATTTTTGAAAACATTACTGAATAGAAACCCTTGTATATAAGTTACCAACAATCAGCATGTGGAACACCAACTTTACAGTTTTACATTTCTTGATGAAAAATATATTAAAGAAAAAATATGTTATCTAGGTATACGGATATAGAAATGTGTTGTTGAATATGGTGAGATATTATACTTAAAATAAGAAAACTAGATGTGACTTAGTGACAATGATATTGTATGAAGGATGAAAATAATTTTTATTGATGGAAATAGTAAACATATAATGTATATAAATACCCATATAGAGGTTCCATTTGATAATATCTATTGTAATTGTTATAAAAAATATCTAATAAACCCACTGGATTCCTTGATTGCCCGTATAAGAAAACAATCATGAAACCACAAAAATCGAAGTTGGGTGATGATGACGGTGGAAATGGGTCTTAGGGATGATATATATTAATTTGGTCATACATGAGTTTGATAAATGGTTATCATTAATTTTAAAATGCATCAGTTGTTCCCTAAGATACAATATCATTATACCTATCTCACATTGGATTAGTCCACAAGACTTGGGGAACATCACTATAATATGTACGCAGATAAAATATGGATGATGATAGTGATAATTTTTTATACAAATAGATTCATGATTCATTCAATTCCCAAGAAAAAATTTCATTTCTTCAAAATATAGGCAATGTGAACACAATTAAAGTGTTCCAAAACTAATATCATTACATGATTCCGTCATGATAGAGATTCCAAGAGATATGGAGAATGTACTAGAAACTGTTTAATAACCCATATATTTATAGAATAATAAATTTTTATATTTAATAATATTTTTTTAATGAGATACATATTTTATTTCAAAGATAACACATTTTATGATATCATAATCAACACACAACAATGAGTTTCTATTTAATCTTATATTGCACACAACATTGAGTTATAATGAAAAAGGAGTAAAATAATAATATTATTGTTTCAAATGGAATTTAACCACTTATCAATATATCAGTGGGAAGGAACATAACTAACTATATTATTATTACACGAGGTTAATTAATGAGTTTATATTTTTCCAATAAATTATATATGCTTAAAATTAAAAAAAAATTTATTTTAAGCATGAAATACTCTAATATTTGTAAATGGTCGTTTTACGACCATTTGAAGGTGAACCCTTTTTTTATATATTTTTTGTCACATTATATGTTATATTTGAAAAATTAAAACTCTTAATTATCAAAGTGACCTCAAAATTTAATTTGGATTATATTTCAGTATTTTTATGATAATTTACATTTTTAAATGAATAGTGAAAAATAATGCAGTTTATTTCAAAACTTTATTTTCATCTAATTTATTTTTACAGTTGGATTGTACTAGTAATTGGTTTTAAACTTTAATTGTTATATATTTATATCATTTAATCCAATTTTATTTATTTTAGGTAATTTCACCATTTAATTTTGAAATAAACCCATGTCAATCATTTGGTAGTCATTAATTCTGAAAACCTGAATTTCTTGTTTTGATTATGAGAACTAATTTTAAATAAATAACTAAAACATCGGTGACATGAATTTGTAAAAATTGATTCCATATTCATAATCATGATGTCCAAATTTTGTAAATAGGTACCTTTTATTTTTATATATTACAAATTGTAAATCAGTAATTAATTTATTTACAATGGTTAAATAGTAAATTTGGTAAATAAGGGTAAAAAATTATATTATAATAATATTAATTAACCCTAAAACGTGTCAAAATTTTATTCTATGAGATGTGTATGACCATGGGCATCATTGGGTCGATTTTGGGACCCCGTGGAGCCACGCAGATGTGAAAACGACATTTAATTACTTTTAATGTAATGTTAAGGAAAATATATCCTAAAAATAAATATTTTAGAAAAACAATTAATATTTGTGTTTATATAAGGGATATTTTCTGCTACAAATAATAATTATATATATATAACTATATCCTACATCATGTAGTTTTCTTTATTATTTTTATGGATTAAATTATTAAATTTATTTACGACACCATAGAGATGTAGTGATTACATTATCAAATAATGATTTAAATAAATGAATTTATAAATATTTAAATAAATTTATTTTGAAAATTTTTATGTCGTCCATATATTTTATGGAGGATTATAACTTGTTATATTTTAATTAATGTTTTTTAAATAAACATGTTATGAATTTTTTAAAATACATGATTGGAATAGTATATAAATTGACATAAATGAGTTTTTAGAAAAAATACTATTTTATTAAATGAAATAATATCCCTAAAAATCTATGATTCGGCCAAATTACATAGATATTGTTGGGGATATTAATAAAAAACCATGTGATATTTGACTGATATTTTATAGTAACTATATTAACCATATAGTATGAATATAAAATAATACATGGTAACAATAAAATAAGTTAAATAAGGATTAAAGCTAAATAATATGGTTATGATAGAAAATAAAACATGCCTAGAAACTATTATTAGAGAGTATTTAGAACAATCCTTTATCAACGAATTAAATTAGTGGGAACCTTTTGAAATCAAAAATATTTTTATAACAAATAAATATTTCAAGACCTTCCAAAAGTGCCCATCCATATTCTTATAAAAAGATGATCTCGTCAAACCCTTACTCACTCCTCTCAAACCCCTTGGGTCTTCCAACTACTTCCCAAATAATATTCAAATACACTTATCTTCGTCATATAAGCATTACCTTAGGAATAAGTAAAATCAAAAAAGCCTTTTGGATCAAACCAAATAGAGTTACTCGTTTTAAGAGGTTGCGTCATCTCTAAAGATTCATTATAATATTATACATCTTCACTCCCTATTATATTCTTATTAATTGATAACATAGCAACAACGGTTTCCTAAATTTATTGTTATGTTTTTATGAGAAGGATTCGAAATACACTTACACACACATCCATCAAATGGATTTCTCATACAACATCTCATGGTGGCTATTTTGATGGAACTGTATTTATAAGATATATATTATTTTTTATATTGTCTTTATGATTCTGAAATTTCTATTTACAACATACCTTTATGCTTTCCATGATGTGTAAACATAATAATTTAATTTTAGGAAGTGTGGACTACCACCCCCTCGATGTGTTATGACTCGTTCATGCCATACGTGGAACATATAAAGGATGTAATTAATGAAATTATGTAACTTTTATAAAATATGATATTGTAATTGAATTATAATGTACCAATGTATCGTTATTTTTTCATTTCATTAAATATGTAATATAAATGAATGTAGCAGTCATGCATATGTACGTCATACCATCTCCATGAATAGTGAATTTCATTTTTATCTCAAAATGTTATGGAATACTATAATTAAAAATATGCTAGATATATATGATATATATATGAATAATATTATGGATATAATAGACTTTTGACCACATGGAAAAATTGTAATTATAACAATATTATTTTTGTCGCAATTACCCAATATCAGCAAAAAGATCGACTTTTACATAAGTAATTATGTAATTTTTATAATATAGAAATATGTTATAAAAAAAGAATAATAAACATAAAATGGGTTAGAAACAAGTAGAAATTTATTTTTGTTTATTAACAATGAAATTAATGAACAAACGATTCATTTCAAACATGAGATAAGGGACTTCGTCTCCGACTTCTTTAATTGAAGCCTGTTTTGATAATATACACCTCTATATTTAACAGGGTGTATAATAAACCCCATTGAATTTTACATTAATCTAATGAAAATATTTTATCTATGAAGTGTTTTAATAAATATCAAGAGGAATGTTTCTTATGTATACAGAGACAATGACCTCTCTGTCCCCATAATCATTTTTTTGGCTTCCTCTATAAGAAATCATTTTTTTAAAAGGAAAAAAATCCCTCATTATTTTTGGGTGTTTTCAAATTGAAAGTGGCATTAATAATAAAAGTATGTCTAGGATCTAGAAAAAGCCCGCCCCTTATAATTAATTTAAAAAATGAAAAAGTGGTAGCAGAAGGGGGTTTAGAAAGGCGATAATAGAGCATACCATGCGCGTCCAAATCAACAAGATTTGATCAAAATTCCAGGATGAAAAAGGACCATCATGAGGAGACCTCCAAGACCACCTTCTTGGAAAGAGCATCAGCAACCTGGATTTCTTCTCTATAAACAAGACTGAATTACAGTTTAAGGACCTCAAAAAGACGCAGGCATGAAGTCCATGATGGGAGAATCTTCCAATGAACATCCCTGGACCTTTCCCGCAGAATGTGCACCGCTGTACATGTGTCAGATTCTACCAATATGTGCCTCCATCCATGGTGGACAACATAGTTGACAGCTTTAATCATAGCCCATAGTTCGACTTCAAGTACAGAACCAATTCTGATATAATGATAGTAGTAGCCCTTAATGAAGCCCCGATAGTTACAGAACACCCCACCACACCCAGAAGGTCCTCTTGTACCAGATTTCGCACCATCAACATTCACTTTCAACCATGATTAGATGGGAGGAATCCATCTAATCGATTTCAACATCAATGGTTTCTTGACCCTTCCAGACACCCCTAGCGTTTTCAGTGTTATGAGATCAGAAATATTATTATTCTTTGTACCTGTTTGTATCATGGAAGAAGCTTGCACTTCCCTACAAACAATAATCAGACCAGCCTTCAAAGAAGGCCTACAGTTTTAAAAAATGACCTAATTTCGCACCCTCCAAATATGAGCAAAAGATTCTGTAATAGTAGTGAAGAGAAGTACAAAAACCTGCTCACTTTGACCAGATGCAGTGACTGATTTCATGAAATCATCAAGACTATTAAATGATAACGGTGTCCCAAATACCTCTTGAAAATGTTCCAAAAATCTACAACAGAAACTGCAGGCAAAGAAAAGATGGTGAATTGTTTCGTCAGCCTGGGTGCACAAATAGCAGCAAGAGGCTAAGTGTAATCCTGTTCGTTGTAGAAGATGTTACATAGGTATCCTTCCTTTCCAAATCATCCATAGTATCAAGTAATTGGTTATTTCAATATTATTAAATTATATATTGTGATTGAAAATGAAATGTTATTATTGAAATGTTGATATTTGCAGTATTTTATGTGTTAGGATTATATAATGGTATTTAGACATTTGACGGGTTGTAAAATGATAAAAAAATAATGGGTGGTTATGTGATAAACCAAATTATGGGGGGGTCAATGATAAACCTTAGATGGGTGGTTATGTTATAACCTCCAATACATTAGGTATGGAAGTCAGCAATATGGATATACTATCTGTTGATATGTGTGGAATTCGACTGTATGGTTATTCCATTTAAGTATGTTTTTTCCACAAGTTGCCATTATAAGATATAATTTTTTCAGTAGGATTTATGGTAATATTTTGAATACAAAAAGGGTAAATAATTATCTCATATACAGTGGTGTGTTTTTCTTAGTTTTTTAAGGTGAAAATTATTACTTTATGTTAATTTATTCATGGTTTATATGATTTTTTGAAAAAAAAAATAGTTTTCCGTCCTCATGTATCCCTTATATATCTTTTTATGCTCATACAATGTTTTGAATTGTTTTTTAATGGACATAATGATGAATATAGTCATGGATGGGATCAAGGAAAATACATGCTGTCTAAAACATGGAACATGACTTGTTTATTTTTTTAATATTATTTGTTGTATAAAAAATGGATAGTGTGTAGAAATTTATACTTATAATATTCAATTTATTATGTATAATTTAGGAACTAATTATCTAATGCTCAAAACATTATATGATCATTAGTGTGAATTCTTAACATATTTCTATTTATGTAATGTTTTTTCATATTGCATATTAGTTGTTATCTGAGGTTGGTTTAGATTACATTAGAGGTTATGTTGTTATATAAGCATATGTGAAATAGCCATAATGGTATTCCATATTAGAAAGATTCATTATGATTTTTAGATAAATTGAATGAGCTTAATATGACATTAATAAGTATATCTTAGTATTTACCCACCTCATAAGTTATTATATGATAATTTTAATAATATAATCAAACTGAGAATTCTTGGTTTTTATAAATGGATAGATCTAGCATGCACCAAATTAACAATGGATGTGAAGAAAACTATGACAGTTTTCTAAATAATCAACCTAATGAAATCGTAATTGATATTTGAACTCTTTTGGTCAGTTTCAACAAACTATCTAGAGTATTGTTTGACCACCTGAACCGTGTTGATATTTATAAGGCATCATATATGTGAGAAAAAAACTCCCTTTTGATGTTTAGGTAATAATAATATAGGTAAGTATATTAAAAACCCAATGTGTCATGGATGCTGAAAGAAACTCTAAGGAAAATTCTTCAAAGCGACGAGAACATGTTATAGATGTTGTAATGAATGTCCTAATGTAAGAACCTACCCTGGAAAAAGGAAGCATCTAGTTGACTCTAGTAAAGGGAATGATTTTATTTCTAAAGTGTCAATTGAATGATTTAAATGTGGTGTTCAAGGTCATTATAAAAAACGATGTCCAAATAAGAAGATTCGTGAATGGGATCAGATGAACCGTAACAAATATATGATTAACAATACCTATTGACATTCCAATTTAGGATTAGGAAACTGAAAATGACCAATGAAATGTATGTATTATTTCATAGGTGATGTTTTGACATTATTAAATCATAGAATATGATTCATGATTTTGTTTTTCATAATGATTTATTAAGTAATATGTTCAAAAAGAATGTTTAATGGTTCATGATAAATGTTGACTGAGTAAGTTGTTTACATATAAGGTACTCAAGAGTTATTTTAGATTTTAGGATGATGAAAATCATAAATGTATTAAAGCTCTATTAGTGATGGGATTTATTTGGATAACTTTTTCTAGTATGTGTACCCCTAATGGTTGATATGTGAAAATATTATTCAAGAAATAATTATCGTTTCTAGTCTTAAAACTACGGATAACCTTAAGAGTTCGTATTATTATTATTTTTTGATTAATGGTTATTAAATTTTTGATTGAAAAAACGAAAGTTATTATATAAACATTGAGGATAAAATAGGTTATTGTTATTTTTTTAAGAAATTATGTCATTATTTAGAATGTTATACGAATGATATGGTTTATGAAAAAGGACAACCCACAAGATTAGGGGAAATTTTTCACGTCTAGCAAGGCCATGTGAATGGAACCCACAACTGAAGGGAAACATGGGTGCATCATCTACCACTAGCCTATGTGACATTCCAAGATAGTATGACTTATTCTTTTTAGTTAAATGATTTTATTTATCAAGAATGTGATGATTTGGGATCTTATGTTTTATCAAATGGATATACTTAGTATTGGAAAATAATTAGGTTATTAAGTGATAATGTTAATTTCGGAAGGCACATTGTCTTCCGGGATCACTATATGCCTATGTAAAATAGAATACACTGGGATTTCATAGGTGGGGTAATAGTGGAATTTTATTTCGGATGAATCTATGTTTTTTATTGTGGACATATACTGATTTAATATATTAATATAAATCATTAACCGATTATAAAGAATATGTGATTAGGTTAATTACTTTTTAGTATGAGACATTAAGAGTATCTGATGTTATTTAAAGATAAATTTTATGATTTTTTTGAAGACTGGGAGATCAAATCCTTCTAAATTTTTTGGTTACAAACATAGTTTTTATTTTGATTGAATAATTTTATTGACAATTGGGTATTGAATGTTCTTTGTTGAGTATTGGGAATTGTTTGATGAATTTTAGGGATTAAGAGTGGTATTTTTTTATAAAATATTAGCATTTTAAGGATCATCTGATCTAGTATTAACCATTTTTGTTATAGTTATTATCTAAAGATACTTGGTTAAACATTTCCTTTCCAAATGATTTCAATTTTTTAGTTAAGGCTAGAAAACCGTTGGTATAAACCATACCAACGGTTGTCAAAACCATTGGTTGTGGTGCTGTGGGGATGGAAATATCCCAATGGTTTAGTGTGAACATTTTTATATGTATGAAAAATGTATTATATACCAATGGTTTCTTGTAACACTTGGTATAAATGTTTAGCAATGGTTTAAAACAGTTATAAATATCATAAATCGTGTCTATACGAACAATTTCCAAACCGTTGGTATAAAATTTTACCAAGATTTCCTCACAAGAGATAGAGAAAAGTTATGTAAAAGGATATATATCAATGGTTTCTAAATTGATCGTATATAATTTTACCATCTTTTACATATAAACAGTCGGTATATGTTCATTTTTCACATAAATGCAATTGGTTTACAACCATTGGTGTAGGCTTTATGTTGTAGCATAAATCCTGCCTCCCCCATGTGCAATTGTAGCAGATCAACCAGTAGGCCAACCTCCCCTAGTGCTGAATCAGTATAGAATTCTGAAAAACTACGTAATAAATGCATATTTCAATATGAATTCATACATTATTCATACAACACATAATTTATACTGAATAATGTACACCTCTAATTCATTATTTAATTACAACGTACAAACATACCGAATTATCCCATAACTCAGCTTTTAATTAAGGCCAGTATACACATACAACAAGTATACCCATAAATATATTAACAAAAAATTCATAAGATCATTAAATATATAAAGAATTCAATTCACAATTCCGAAGGAAATTACCCTATACCAAAAATAATGTTGAATTCGATACATAAAATATTGAATTCCCTATAGCACAAACAAAATTGAATTTAGAATATAGAATGTAATAACTCCTATATTATAAAATCTTGTTCTAGGTTTTTAATATTACATTAATGTTGATAGTAATGGGTGAATTCAGATGAGGTTTGATATTTTCGATAATATGGTATTCCAGGTTATAGTAACAGGTATTGTGACATGGGGGTAGAAGGATGTCCTTGGGGGTTGTCCTAGGGTTTGGGGTGTCAAGAGAGGATGGAGCTGTTTAGGTGGTAGGGGATATGTCTAGGGTATTAGGGGGTGGGCTGTCCAAGGGGGTAGGGGTGTCTAGGGGTAAGGGTGTCTATGGGGTGGAGTGGGAGTGTCTATGGTGTGGGGTGGTAATAGGGGGGTATCTAGGGGTAGGGGATATCCAAGGGGGTAGGGGTGTCCATGGGTTGGGTGGGGAGATTTCCAGGGTGGGGGCTTGTCCATGAGGTGGGGGTGTCCCTGGGGTGGGGGCTATTTAGGGGGTAGGTGTGGGGGGTTTCCATAGAGGTAGGTCATGTCCAGGGGGGGGGGGGCGTTGTCCACGGGGGTGGGGTGTCTAGGGTGTGGGTGTTGTCCAGGGTGATCGGGGTGTTGTCCAAGGTGATAATTGTGTCAGGGGTGGGGGCGTACAGGCTGTGGGGTGGGGTCCAGGGGTGGTGGGTTGTCCTGGGGGTTTGGTGGATTTCTATTAGGGTTGGGTTGTCAGTGGTATTGGGTGGAGTCTAGGGGTGGGGGTTTTCTAGGGGGGTGGGGGATTTCCAAGTTGATATGGGGTGTTAAGGGGGGTGGGGTGTCAAGGGGGTGTGTGGCGGGGGGTGTCCATGGTGGTGGGGTGGGGGCTGTCTATGGGGTGGTGGTGTCCAGGGGGTGGAGGTGTCTTGGTTTTTGGGGGTTATCCTATGGGGTAGGGGTGTCAAGGGGGTGGGGTTTTCTGGTGGCTGGGGTGTCCATGGGTGGGGTTGTCAAGGATTGTGGTGGTTTCCATAGGTGAGGGGGCTATCCAGGGGGGTTGGGGGTATCAATTGGGGTAGGGGGTGTCCATGGGGTCGGTTTTTTCAAAGTGGTGGGAGTGTCCAGGGGGTGGGGGTTGTCTATGGGAGTGTGAGTGTCCAGGGGGGAGGTGGTGTCCATGTGGTTGGGTAGTTTCTAAGGGGGGCATGTCCAGGTGGTTGGTGGCATGTCCAAGTGGGTAGGGGTGTCCAGGTGTTGAGGTGGTGCCTAGGGAGTGGGCCTATCTAGAGGGTTGTAGCGGGGGATGTCAAATGGTGTTGGTGATTTCCTGGGGTGGGGGTGTCCAGGAGGTGTGGGGGGGGATTCATGGGGTGGGTCATGTTCATTGAGGTGGCTGTGTCTATGTGTAAGAATCCAGTTTTTATTTTTGTGGTGAAAGTCTATCCTTTTCGTTTTTCATTATGTGTTTTTGAGAAAATAAGAAAAATGGGGGAAAATCCCAAATTTTGTTGGTATATGTCGTGTACTTTTCCACACGCCATGTACGTTGGCCATGTGGGATGAGTACACAGGGCGTGTAGGCATGCCGACAATGAAGGGCGTTAAAACTGACTACACATCAAGTATTTTATATTTATATGCCATGTATTCTGTCGACAGGTGAACAATAAGGCGGTGGAGGCATCCACCAGTAGAGTGACAGTACATGCTGTGTAATAAGGAATACACTCTATGTACTCATGTCGAGGGATGAACAGTACCATAGTAGAAAGAAGCCCCGAGAAGAACACATTAAAAAAATGAAAAGTACACGCAGTGTTCTTGGGAGTACACGCCGTGTTGTTTGTTTTTTTTTCACATTAAAAGGATAGTATACTCCTCTATTCACAAGGGAAGCTTATAACCATCGTTTTGGAGCTCGAGAGGAGGTTGGAGCTTCAGAGATCTCTCGACCGCACATGGGGAATCTAAATTCTTCTCTGGCGGTCTCGATTAAACCACACATGTGACTTCTTCCTTCTCATTTGGTGTTTCATACCAATTGTTCCTCTAATGGATGTTATTTGAGTATGAACAAGATTATGGTCATATCAGATCTACGCCATTCTCGTTTGATTCGGGAGGTGTCGTTCACGTATTCCGATCAGAGACGATCGAGGTAGGTGGTCTGGTGTTCATTCCAACTGTTGATTTAAATTTTGTGTACCATTGTGCTATGAACACATGTTTGGGGTGTCGTATTGATGACGCCTTTTCTAAAAGTTATCTAGAATTGCGTATATAATCTAATAATAAGTTAAACTGCAATTTGGGATCACTGCTTGGATCCAGGACCACCCCGGTAGTGCGTTCCTCTTTTTTGCCATTTGCCCAGGATACCTGAGGGTATGCAATGTTTATATTTTGCACTGAATTTTCTTGAGAGAATGTTTATATAAATTGTTTTTTATGATTTGGGCTCGGCCTGGTTCATTTAGCCTAAGGGCAGTTTTCTATTAGCCTGAGGGAAGTGGTTTCTTATCCTGAGGGCAGTGTTTGGTTGGCCTGATGGTAACCTTTGTTTATACATGAGGAGAATAGTCTTTGTGCCTGAAAGAAATTTCACATATGCCTGAGGGAAATTATCGTTGTGTCTGAGGGCAGTCACCTGCTGGTATTGGTTTTGTTACCTCAGGGTAAGGGTAGTATGTCTGAGGACACGACTATTTAGAATATTCACTGAGGTGATTTTCTATGTATACCATCAAAGCCGAAGCAGAAGCTTGGATTTGATAAGTAATAATTAAAATGGAAATGAAACTGGTAGTGATAGTGACTTTTGAGTAATTAATAGTTTATTTTATTTACTTTTGCACACTGTTGTTTCACATTTTCATGAACAGTTGGGCACGGGCCTTTGGTGGGTGCCTACTGTGATTTATTTCTCACACCCTGTTTGGGCCATGTATTCAGTCCAAATAGTCTATATTTCTTAAGGTGTTGATAGTGGCATGGGTTCCTATATAGGTACATGATTGTAGTAGCGGAGTAGAAGAGCATGGGACCAAACTTAAGCTTGCGACACAACTGTATTCTATTTACTCTGTTTTGTTTTTTCTGGTTGTACCATGTACTTTGAGTTGTATTTTATTGTATTGAGTTGTGACAGGGAGTACTTATCCCGTTTACAGGGAAAAGCCCGTCAACCTCGTTTCTTGCAATTATTCTAATTTTGCAAATTGTACAGTTGATTGGATTTTCACTGTTGGGTGACGCACTTATAGTTTGTTGTTTATATTTTTATACTGGGTTATATTTACTTTCAATTATATGATATGAGGGTATTCAATTTCATGCATCATTTACGCACATTCTAGAAATCAAATTTCATGCATTCCTTCCTTGGAATGTAGGTGGATTAGAAATTGCAGGTTGTTGTGATAGTTTATGTACTAGAAAATCATTCTATTGTGATAGCTGCTTTAATAAATACATGTTATTTTATAGGGTATTGTTGTAAGATTTTGTTGATAAAATGAATGCCAACCATTTCATTTTGGGGAGTAAGGACACTCAATAACCGAAATTTGGTAGATCATTGATGAGTTTACTTAGTTATGACATGTGTAAGATTCTAATATTTGATTTACGGGGAGTATGTGCCCTCACGGATGGGAATTTGGCACATATGGGGTTGTTTCAATGTTTTTCTGGGTCCCATAGTAGTTTTTGAGGCTTACTGTCCGAAAAACCCTGGATACACGGCGTGTGGTTCCTTGGATACACACCCTGTGTTCTTCTGTTTGGGAATAAAGGAAAACATTTTAAGTACATGTTGTGTACCCTCAGTACATTCCGTGTAGTCTCTTCCTATGTCATAGACCATGTGGGCGAGGACAAAATGTAGGGTGTGGCTTGGGGAACCACGTCGTGTACTAATTTTACATTTCGTGTAGTGTTGACCCAGTGTCCGCCTGTGTAACTAACAACACAGACAGAGGAAACCATAAGACATACACGTCGTGTATACCTTGAACACGTCGTGTCGTCTGACCCAGGTACCATGCTGTGTCACAAACAAACATGGGTCGGTGTTATCTATTCTAGTACACATTGTGGCCTCCTGGAACACGCAGTGTAGTGTCAGCCATGTAGCCGGCCGTGTAGCGAGAAACATGGTTCAGTTTGGGGATTCATTAAACATGTCGTGTCTTTATGCAACACACCATGTAGTGTGACCTGGGTACATAGACTGTGTCTCGAACAACACTGGCTAGTAAAATATTTTAGAGTACATGTCGTGTACCTATGGGACACATCATGTAGTATTGTTTTAGGATAACTGTGTGTCTTGGCCATGTAGAAGGACTCGGGCAAGGAAGAAGGATTTACATACATGTCGTGTAGTTAAGAGACACGTCGTGTGTCAGGGGTGTTACACGACTAGTTTATGCTGGAGTACATGCCCATGGGGGTCGCTTGAGAGATCATGTCGTGTAGTATTTATACACTCTGTGTAGTCATGTATTATAAATCTTGAATGCCTTCATTCTCATGTTCCCTTCTTGACCTCCTTGTTTTCGGTCTTTGATAATTTTTATCTAAGGTGTGCTTTGACATTGTAGAGTCATGCCGCTGAGATGTCCAGAAGTTGTTCTCCAGGAGAGCGGCAATGATTATACTCCTAAGATGATGAGCCATGGGATTCTAGTGGATCCTCCAGCAGAGCCAGATGTGGCGCCAGCCGTTATACCGGACGGAGGCGCAGAGGTGCAGTTTCATCAAGGCTTCATGCTGTTTATGCAGAACTTCTAGGGAGCACCGCATACCGACCCATATATGGCCAAGATGACTCATATCTTCCAACAGCATCATCCACTACGTTTTCATGGGATGGCAGACCGAAGGCTACGGATTCATCGCTGGATACGATGCATACGATATTCAAGCATCTTGAGACGCCTCTAGGGAGGAGGGTCAAGGTCGTTATATTCATGCTGCATCATTCAACAAAGAGGTGGTGGGATGTTACCACCCAGTCTGAGCATCACCATGAGATGGAATGGAAATATTTTCAAGAAGCCTTCTAGGAATTCTTCTTCTTGGAGACACTGATGGAAGATTAAGCTCGATATTTCATGAATCTGCACAAGGGAACCATGTCAGTTATGGATTATTCGTCTCACTTCACCGAGATTTAGTGTTTCACACCCGTTATAGTGGGTGATGAGGCATTAAGGCATAGAAGATTTGAGGATTGTCTTCAAAGTGAAACTTGAGTGCTGGTGAATGGTTTTAGGTTTCCTATTGTGCATTCTATTGTGAACCAAGCACAGATTACTGAGCACAACCTATGGGAAGTTAGTGGTCTGGGCTCGGGCGGTTCAACACCAGTTTCTAGTACTATTTCTACCAGTAAGAGGAAGAGTAAGATGGATTTATCTCACTGTGGCAGTACTAGCCAGTGGAACTCTTCTGGTGGCCAGGTAATTTCTAAAAGTGTGGTAGATAGGTGCACAATTGACCTCATTGTATTCGTGACCTAGTGGAGTGTCGATCTTGTAGAAAGATAGGTCATCTATAGCGCTTTTGCAGGGCATTCATACCAGCGGCTAGTGATATGGGTTCTGTGCAGACTCTGCGTGTGGGAGCAGGACCAGTAGCTTCTTACCAGTTAGGGAATTGGGGTGTGTTAGGGAATGTAGGTAGAGATGGTGGTTGTGGCCATGGTAGCCAGACACCAGGATCTCAGAGGCAGGTGGGCGGGTCAGGTCAGGGTAGCTAGGCTGTGTCGTAAAGCTGCGACACAGGGTAGGCATTTGCAGTGCAACAGACCTAGCATGAGTAGGATCCCAGACCTTCTACTATCAGAGGTACTATTTTTGTAGCATCTGTTTTATCTTCTGTACTTTTTCATTTGGGTGCTACACATAACTTCATTTCTGTAACCTTTGTGGAGATCCTTGGGCTCTATGTTTCATTTTTATTTTGAAATCATGAAGTTAGACAAACCGTTGGGAGTGAGGAAGGCAGGTGTGCTGGAGTGAAAATAGTTCCCCCTTGAGGTTGGTGGGTGTCACTTTATATGGGACCTCTATGTCTTAGAGGTGAAATATTATGATGTCATTTCTCGGGATGGATTGGTTGGTACCCTTTTGTGCCTTTGTAGATTTCTATCATCGTAGGGTGAGTTTCACGTCACAAGAGGGTAGGGAGTTTCTATACAAGGGCGAGTGGGATGTCCAGGAAAGCTGAGCTGGAACCGAGCATCATGGGCGAGGTGGAGTGACATCCCAGATTGTGAGATTATATCTGGATGGACAGGGGACTTTTTAGAAATATTCCCCTCCAGTCGTTGATCGATTCTGGTATCTCTTCCCGGATGGATTTTTAGTACTTCCTTCAGAACAAAAGGTGGATTTCCCGATGGAGATTATGCTAGGAGCGACACCATTTTCCATTCCTCCTTATAGGATGGATACACCTGATTTTCAAGAGTTGAATAAGAAGTTAGAGGATTTGCAGGCAAAGTATTTTATCCAACCCAGTACTTCTCCTTGGTGTTTGTCGGTCCTGTTTACAATGAAGGAGTGCGATACCCTTAGACTCCGTGTGGATTATCGGAAGCTGAACCAGTTGACGGTTAAGAACTGATATCCCTTGTCGAGGATCGATGATCTCTTTGATCATCTTCAGGGAGCCTGATTTTTCTTGAAGATTGACTTTAGATCCGGATATCTTTAGTTGCGCATTAGACCATCTAATATACCTATCACAGCCTTTAGGAGTAGGTATGGTCTATATGAGTTCTTGGTGATGTTGGTCAGACTCACGAATGCACTAGATTATTTCATGGATCCGATGAATCATGTGTTCCAACCTTATCTGGACTCTTTTGTGGTAGTCTTCATATATGACATCTTGGTGTACTCTCACACCCGACACAACCATGCTACCCATCTTGAGATTGTTTTGAGTATACTGAGTGAGCATGGGCTATATGATAAACTCTCAAAGTGCCACTTTTTAATAGACCATATACACTTCATGGGTCATATTATCTGAGAGGCAGGAGTTGAGGTAGACCCAGAGAAAGTAGAGCAGTAGTTTCTTGGGAGCATCCAAAGAACGTCTTTGAGATACAGAGTTTTGTGGGGATGGCTGGTTACCACCAACGTTTTATATAGGAATTATCCATCTTAGCAACACTGTTGACGAGTTTGACTAAGAAGGGTGTGATGTTCATTTGGTTCGAGGCTTGCAAGACAACCTTTCAGGAGTTGAAGGGAAGGTTGACATCGGCACCAATCCTGATACTTCCAGAGCAAGGAAAGATCTATACAGTTTATAGTAATGCATCAAGTATTGGACTGAGAGCAGTGTTGATGGAGGTCGATCAAGTAGTTGTGTACGGGTCTCGGTAGTTGGGGCCACATGAGAGGAATTACCTGACGCATGATCTGGAGTTGTAAGATGTTGTTCATGCGTTACAATGATGGAGAAATTATCTCTTGGGATAACATTTTGTGGTGTTCACGGACCACAAAAGTCTCAAGTACATATTTACTCAGCATGAATTGAACCTGAGACAGCGAAGGAGGATTGAATACCTTCAATCCTTCGACATTGAGCTTACCTATACATCTGGTTAAGGAAATGCAGTAGCTGATGCACTGAGCAGGAAGACTCAGATACATGCAGTTCATGAGGCCAGTGGTGAGTGGCCACTTATGGCTTTGTTCTCTAAGATTCATTTAGAGGTGCAGGATAGTAAAAAGAAAACCTATCAGTCATCCTTATCTTTGACTTCTATCCTCCTGGATAGAGTTAGGATGATACGATTATTTGATTCAGAAGGCCTTGTTCTACTGGAGTTGGTGGAAAGTGAGGACCCTCCTTTTGGTTGGACGATAGGCGATGATGAGGTACTGCGTCTCCATTGATGTGTGTGGGATACAGGGGATATACACAAGGAGATGATACTGGAGTTTCAGACTTCAGTTTGGGAAGTGCATCCCGGAGTTACCAAGATATACCGTGACTTGAGATGTCAGTATTGGTGGATGGGTATGAAGAGATATGTAGTTTCTTTTGTTACGAGATGTTCCACCTGTCCCCATGTGATGTAGGAGAATCTGAGGCCAGATGAACTATTATAGCATTTTCAATTCCACAGTGGAAATGGGATGATGTCGCGATGGACTTCGTGACAGGATTCTTGAGGTCACCTCAAGGTAATGGCGCTTTGTGGGTTGTTATGGACAGACTCACGGAGGTAGCTCACTTTTTTCCAATCAAGGAGACCATCGGTGTTGATGATCTCAGGAAGATGTATATCCGAGAGTCCGTACATCTTCATGGGGTCCCTCGTTCTATCATTTCAGATATGGACACCCGCTTTATGTTTCGTTTCATGAAGAGTTTTCATAGGGCACGGGGTACACATGTGCTTCTGATCATAGCTTACCACCCTCAGACCGGTGGCTAGTCAGATCGTACAATATAGGTACATGAGGACATTGTGTGTGCATGCATCCTAGACTTTCGGGTCTCTTAGGAGAAGTATATACCACCAGTTTGAGTTTGCCTACAATAATAGTTTTTAGGAAACTATTGAGATGGCACCTTATGAGGCTTTATAAGATAGGCCATGCTGATCACCCCTGTGATGGTTAGAGGTAGGTGAGGCAACTTTTATGGGGCCACGTCTCATACAGGATACATCAGAGTTGGCCCAGTTGATTCAAAAGCAGATGGCTACCACATAGTCTTTTCATAAATCTTAGGTTGATCGATATAGTTGACCCATGGAGTTCATGGTTAGGGATCGGGTTTTCTTGCCTTTTTCACCAATAATGGGTCACAGGTGGACCAGGAGATAGGTTAATCTTTCACTGAGGCATGTGGGGTTGTTTTAGATTCTGGAGATTGTCGGGCCGATTGTCTATCGGTAGCAGTTACCACCGAGGTACTAGTCCATTCACGACATCTTCCATGGATCTCACCTGCGCCATTATTACTCAGACCTGTTTCACATCTTTCAGCCTGAGGGGTTTGAGATTCATATCAATGGATCCTTTAAGGAGCATTTGATTTTTATTTTTTATAGGGGCATAAAAGATCTACAAGGCTGGTTAGTTCCTCTCATATGTGTGCTACGACAGCATGACCAAGAGTAGGAAGAAACATGGGAGCGGGAGACTGATGTACGTGTTCAGTGGTCATATTTGTTCACTACTTTATCTTCGCCACCCTAGGAAGGAACCTTTTGGGATGAATTTCTTTAAGGGGGGACGTTTGTAAAAACATAGTTCTTATTTTTGAGGTACATGTTTCTTCTTTTTCCTTTTCCTTATGTTTTTTTGAGAATATAAGGAAAATGGGGAAATTTCCCAAATTTTGTGGGTACATGCCATTTACTTTTCCACACGGTGTGTACTTTGTCCGTGTGGGATGAGTACATAGGGCATGTAGACCTTTCGGCAATAAAGGGTGTAAAAACTAACTACACACCACGTATTTTGTATTTACACGTCGTGTATTCAGTCGTCATGTGAACAGTAAGGAGGTGGATGTGGACTCTAGAAGAGCGAAGGTACAGACAGTGTAATCAGGAATACACACCATGTACTCATGTCAATGGATGAACAGTACCGTGGTGGAAACAAGCCTCCCGAGGAACAGTTTAAAAAAAAGTACACGCAGAGTGCTTGGGAGTACATGCTATATAGTTTGTTTTTTTTCTTAAAACAGGCAGTAGCCTCTTCTATTCACGGAGGAAGATTAGAACTATCATTTTGGTGTTCAAGAGGAGGCCGGAGCTTCAGAGAACTCTCAAATGGACATTGGGAATCCTAATCCTTCTATGACAGTCTATATTGAACAGAACATATTAGTTCTTCCTTCCCATTGGGTGTTTTATACCAATTATTCCCCTAATGGATGTTATTTGAGTTTGTACGATATTATGTTCTCCTAAGATCTGTGTCATTATCGTTTGTTTCGGGAGGCGTCGTTCTCGTATATTGATTAGACAAGATCGAGGTAGGTGTCCCTTCCAACTGTTGAGTTGAATTTTGTTTACTGTTGTGCTACAAACCCGTGTTTGGGGTGTTGTATGGATTAGTTTGTTGCTGAATGTTATCTAGAATTGCATAGATAATCTAAAGATAAGTTAAACTGCTGTTTGGTATCACTACTTGGATTCAGGACCACCCAGGCGGTGCGTTCTCCTGTTTATCCATTTGGCCAGGATACCTGAGGGTATTCCATTTTAATATTGGGAAATGCATTTTTTGATAGAAAAGTGTATATAAATTATTTTTTATGCTTTGGGATCGGCCCATTTCCTTTTGCCTTAGGGCACTGTTCTGTTATCCCGACGGCAGTGGTTTCTTAGCCTGAGGTCAGTGTTTGGTTGGCCTGAGGGTAACCTTTGTCTATTCATGAGGGTAGTAGTCTCTGTGCCCGATGGAAATTTAATGTACGACTGAGGGCAATGTTCATTATGCATAAGTGAAATCACCTGTGGGATTTGGTTTTGTTACCTGAGGGTAAGGGTAGTATGTCTGAGGACATGGCTATTTAGAATATTTAATGAGGTGATTTTCTGTGTACACGTGCCAAGACGAAGCAAAAGCTTGGAGGTGATAAGTAATAATTAAAATAGAAATTAAACTGGTAGTGATAGTAACTTTTGAGTACATACTAGTTTACTACATTTAATTTTTCACACTACTGTTGCACATTTTCACGCATAGTTGGGAACATGCATTTGGTGGGTGCCTACTAGGATTTATTTTTCACACCCTATTTGGGTCATTTTTTTGGCCCAAACATACTATATTTCTATAGGTGTCGACAGAGGAAAGGGTCCTTATAAAGGTACTTGATTGTAGGAGAGGAGTTGAAGAGCATGGGACAGAGCATTGTCTTGTGATGCAGCTGCGTTCTGTTTACTCTATTTTTTTTTTGTCCGGATGTACCTTGTACTTTGAGTTTTATTATAATGTATTTCTTTGTATCCTGTTCTGGATGCTTTCATAGAATTAGTGACATGCTGCATCATTATATATATATATATATATGATAGTTGGTTCTCTTTTACTTCAGTTATCCATTTCAGTTGTATATTATTTACTGCTTTCGCTATTGTATGTTATTTATCATTCTGCGGCGCCACACTTTGACAAATGAGGGCATAGTTTTCCCACTAATAGAACTAGGACCTCGCTGCTAGTCAGTATCCTTTGGTGTCTATGGAAATGCTCTTAAGGTCGTGTGGCCAACTGGTTCTGGGGAACCCATTGAGTGGCTTGTGGATTTGAGACGTTACACTGGGGGTGGGGGTGGCTAGGTTGTGGAGTTGTATTGGGTGGGGGGGTAGTACAAGGGGGAGGGGTGTCGAGGAGGGGGTGGGGGGGGGGGACTTTTCAGTGGGTTTGGGGTGGCTACTAGGGCAGGGGGGGCTTTCCAAGGAGTTCGGAGTTTCTTCGGTTTTAGGGTGGTGGGGCTTTCTAGGGGGTAGGGGTTTCTAAAGTGGTGGGGGTGTTCATGGGGGGTTGTCTAAGGTTGGGGTGTCCAGGGGATGGGTGATATCTAGGGGGTTGGGGGCTGTCATGGTGGGTGGGTTGTAAAGGGGGTGGCGGTGTCCAGAGGTTGACGGTTGTCCATGTTGGTGGGGGTGTCTAGGGGTTGGTGGATTCAAGGGGTGGGGTGGTGTGTAGGGGGTGTGGGTGTCCATGGGTGGGGGGGGGATATCCATGGTGGCTGGAGGTGGGGGGGGGGTTAGGGGGTGGGGGTTGTCCAAGGTGATATGGTCTGTCTAGGGGGTTGGCGGTTTCCCAATGGTTGGGGGTGTCCAAGGGTGTAGGGGGTGGCCCGGGTAGGGGGTGGGGGCTATCCAGGGTGGGGGTCTCTTGGGGTTGGGGGCTATCTAGGGGGTTGGGGGCTGTCCAGGGGGGTGGGGGTATCCAGGGGGATAGGGGTGTTCAGGTGGTGGGGGATTTCCAAGGGGTGTGTGGGGGGGGGGTCTAGGTGTGGGGTGTTCAGGGGGTGGGGTGGTGTCCAGGTGGGGTGGAGGGTTTGTCCAGGTGTTTAGGGGGCTATCCATGGGGGTTGGGGGATATTCATGGGGGTAGGGGGTGTCCAGGGGTGGGGGTGTCCGGGGGGATGTTTGAATGGTTGGGGTGGCTATCCAAGGGGGTAGGGGTGGCTGTCCAGGGAGATGGGGTGTCCAGGAAGTGGGGGTGTCCATAAGAGGGGTGAATCAGACACATAAAATCATTATGTAATGTTTTATTATTTATAGATAAATAAATAAAGATAACGTGACCTACCTAATCAAACAAATATATTCAGTCACAAAAAATATTCAAACATCAAATATTAGTAATAAGAGTTAAAAATGTAACTGATCAATAGATTCCTCATCACCATCACTATCATCACTATCATCATCAGCCTCACACCATCCTCATTGTCATCCCTATCCTAATCACTTCCCTCCTCAACGAACCCATCCTCACCCTCATACTTCACCTTAGCCTCCTTCTTTCCCTCTTCATCCTCGTTGTCCTCCTCCTCGCCCTCCTCCTCTACCACAGTGTCCTCCTCACCCTCCTCCTCCTCTACCTCAATATCCTCCTTTGCATTATCTCAAAAATCACTCGAACTTTCACGTGGTTAACCATATATAGAATGAATCAAGGAAATATATTCTTCACAGGATGTTCTGGCCTCTGGTGGTTGTTTTAAACCTAATTCTTCAATCAGTTTCATAAATGTAGTGTTTTCCCAACTAAAATGTTCTACTATCCCTGTGGCCCTTTTTGAGCTTTTTATTCATCATTCATAACATTTTAGATCTTGGTGTCCCTATCACTCGTCCCGTAGAAGGTACAATACCTCGGCGATATTATACTCTTCCTTGGATCGCAACATTCTCTACCAGGGTGATCATCTCTCAAAACATGATGTTAGTGAACGTTTGGAAAAAAATTGTTAGGTTCTTGGGCATCAATGACCTCTAAAGA
Organism: Viscum album; assembly: GCA_963277665.1. Classification (NCBI taxonomy): domain Eukaryota; kingdom Viridiplantae; phylum Streptophyta; class Magnoliopsida; order Santalales; family Viscaceae; genus Viscum; species Viscum album. Next base: position 2,030,211,138 of record OY728135.1, read on the forward strand.
AGCCTATAATAAATATAAATTTAAAATTCAGATACAGAATCGATATGAAAATTTTATATCCACAATGTAAAATATATGATCTATTGTTGAGTTGGTTCATTTACCGCACTTCTATCTTTCATCCTTCGACTCGAGAAAAAATGTTTTTCTCAACGAACCCACCATTTAATATTCAATGTTTTTCTCTGAAATGACATTGATTGTAGGAAACCTCAATTAAAAATAGCTTACCAATAATTAATTTCATAATTAAAATTATATAAAACCATTATAAATCAAATAAAATATAATAGAAACAATAGAAATTGAAATTCATAAAGACAAATTATAAACAATGGTCATACATGATTTCTTTCATTAACTGGCATCGTAGTACGTCCCAATGTGTGGGGGGGTTTTTTAGTATTAATGTTTTTTAATATATTATATATGATTCATAAATAAAATTAAATAATAAAAAAGATAGTATTAACAAAAACAGAAATTTTTCATTTAAATACCTCAAATGTGATAAATACCTGAAACTGGGTAGGCGTCCAATGATTAATCATTAGCCGATACTATTCTACCAGATATTCATGAACAAAAAGGACCACCTCTAACTCTGTGAAAATTCTAGCATACCCACCAATATACAACACATTATCATATTCTCTCCAATTCTCTCCTAATTCATTTAGATGTACTGGCCATGCACCCTCCCCATTGGGAAAATTTACCTAATGTTGACCCCAAAATATTAAATCATAAATATAAAAAAAATAATATATTTTATTAAATAGAACATATTTTTTACCCATATGTTTTACAAAGCATTATCTTTGACTTCATTTGGAAACTGTCTCCATGAGAGAGGGGTGACAAGAATGATGTCCATGTATTTGGAAAGCATCCCCAAAAAACTCTGACATTGTTGCCCTATTTTTTCAATCATTGGATTGTTTCATTGTATTCCACCATCAACTATGTGTGGTGATTCCACAAATCATGTGTGCGTGTACTCACCCTCATTCACATCCTATCAGAAGAAGTATCTATTATGAAATAAAAACAAATATTTTATCAATACATGTTATAATGAAAATTAATAATGGAATAATTTTTTTGTGTTCTATAATTATACCATTATACGTCTTATCAATGTCCTCTGCAAGATTGGTAGAAATTGAAGGAACCCCCTATATTGTTTGAGTGGGTCTTGATGTATACTCTGCAGGGATAGAATCTGGCAGATCTTGAGTTGAAGAAGATGGAAAATATATGTTTAGAGAGAAAGATGTAAAAGTAAAAGAAGGTAGAATGGATGGCTGACCGAATTCAATATGGGGTGTGATAATCATCATCGGATATGTTAATGATGATTGGGGAGACTCGAATTTAAAGGGAGGTGGTAACAAGGGAGGCTTAAATTGGTTGAATTTATTGAATTTTCAAACAAATATTGACTTAATTAGAAAAGGATAAATTATGTGTAAAAAAACAAAATAAATGAGACTGAATAGGGGGATACATTGATAACATAACAATCCATTATTTTAGGTGAGATTTAATAAATATATAATGAATTCAATAAATATGACAAGATGAAATAATGAAATATAAATTTTTAGTAGGAAGGTTATTTTCTATGAAGACAAACCATCATGTTCGTAAGGGGTAAATCACTTTTCAAAATTAAATAAATGTTTTAATTTCTTTAGCTTAGGTAGATGATGCTATTTTCAATACATGTTTTTTAGAACATTCAAACCATCATGTTCATTATCTGAGAAATTTTAAAGGGTGGTCTTAGAGTTATACTAATTTTAAACATAGTCAATAATGAATTGAAATTTTAACAAAGATAGAATTATTGGTTTCATTAGTTTTAATACATTTAACATCCAAATTAGAAAATAAAATAAAAATAAAATGCAACCAATAATAATTGTAAATTACAATAATGGTCATGTTGGATGCAACATATATTTAATCAATATTAAATAAATTTGATTAGTAAAACCCTTAATAACCCATGTTGGACTAAACCATTAGAATTGAGAACATGAATGGATGATTTTATTTATTTCCCACCACAACTTCAAGTTCATAGTCAACACTGGCAATTGTGATATTGGAGTCATAAAAATTAATAAATAGATCATTTCTAATGGAAGTAGGGATTGTGTCAATTTCATCATTACCCTCATAAAAAACGTTTCTTTGAATTACTTCAACAATGACCCAATATTCAGGTCGAAGATGGCCTTTAACATAAAAAACTTGTTTCGCCATTGATGTCAATACATATGGTTCAACAGTAGCAGGAGTTCAAGTGATATAAATTACCAAAAATCCACAATCATAAATAACTATTCCATGATTCTTCATCAAATCAAACCACTGGAATTTTATCATCATGACTCATCCATGAGAATAATGTTCCAATATTATTATTATTTCAACGACTCCGTAATAACCTGCAATTTCAAATCATGGTCAAATATCTGATGCATTAGAAAAACAGTCTATTGTGGTAGTAACCATAACACTATCATGCTGTGTTCTCATGTTCTTTGATCGTTCATTGATAATAAATTTGTACCTATTGATAATAATTGATTTAAAGTCATGAACCATTGTATTAGGACAAAAAACTAAAGCTCTTATTTACAAAGAGAAAAAGTTAGTAGGCAAACTCAATACCAAAAATAGAAATTAATATTAATCATAATTAAATATTTATTTAATTATTTTATACAATAATATTTTTACTTTCAATTTTAACCCAGTATAAAACCATTTTCTATGTAAAGTTTCCCTCCTTCTCAAAGATAAAAAATTATTCTTTCAATTTATCTTTGCATTATGTTCCCTGTTGATAAAAACACTAATAGTTTAATATATATATATATATGTAAGATATACATATATTCAATTTACATATCTGGTGTAGTCATCGAACATATCAAAGTTGAACAAAAATATGCGATGTTCTATCTCCCACTCTTCTAGTCTTAATGTCATCAATTTATATGTTCAAGGAATTCTCTTATTTGTAGAAGTGATGGAATGTCGGGTTAAATTATCTCCTTACTTTATTTTTCATTCCTCATTGGTTTGTTAATTCTTTTAGAAAGATCAAATTAATACATAGAGAAAAAACCCCTATATTCTTGATCCATGTAACAGTTCATGATAGAACCTTCAGAATGATTCCTATTTCAAACGTATGTCTTCAATGTTTTCATATTTCTTTCATATGGATTCATATATGGAAAATAAATAGGTCCTATGAGAAGTATTTCATTTGGAATATGGGCAGTCTGATGTAGCATAAAATGAAAAATTATAGAGGAAATAATTTCTATCACTCACACAAAATTATTGGGGAATCTGTCAAATTTTTTGCAATAAAGGCTTGGACATCTTATTATCACAAATATCTCAAAACAAATGGAACAACCGAATAACAACCACTATTAGAATATTGGAAAAACGAAGATAGATTGATATTGAATTCAACTCCTGTAGAAGGATGTTATAATCATGACTCTTTAATGATTTTATCTTCAACACTCTTCTATTGACCCATTTTGATATGTCGCTGGAATATTCATTAAGAACATTAATAGTCACTAGTACTTCCAAAAATTGATTTTTTATGTAGGTGTTGATACATAATAAGCACACTGATCTTGCCATTTATTTTCACAAATATGCACAGGATGAAATTCTGTTCTAATCCCCAATCCACCAAGCCAGGCTGAGATTGTAAATCATCATTTGTATTTCCATTAATATTTAGAATAATTGAATTAACAATTTCACATTTTTTCCAATTTTCATTATGTATAAGAAATGACATAACCAACTAGTTGACCAATAAGGAAAGTCAAAGATGATACTTCTCTTCTTCCAACTATAATAGGTTTTATTTTAAAAAATTATTTCTCTTTACAGATTTCAATGGACACTAACCGAATGAAAAACTAAAATCTAAAAATTCAAAAATCCTATCAGTTTCATACTTACGCTGAGGTGGATCATCATTCTCCATGGTATTTTTAAATATTCAACTATTATTTCTATATGGATGTTTAATTGGAAAAAATCATTGATAACTCATAAAACTGACACTACAACGATGTTTCAGTCTTCTAGATCAAATATTCTTCATTAAAACAGTATTTTAAAATTTTTCATTGGTGGAAAATTCTGAAATTTTTTTATAAGAACGAAAATCATTGATCATCCACATAAGCACAACACGCATCCGAAATATTTCTTTCAAATATTTATCATATGTGAGAAAATCCACATCCCAATGAACTTCCAAACCTCTTATAATATTTTTCATGTATAAATCTATATCATTTCTAGGATCATATGGGCCATATATATGTATACTCATGAAAGTGAATGTTTTTTTCATACACAACCATGGGGGATGGTTATAAATGTGTATAAAAACTGGCCATGTGTTGTGCAAAGTAATAATTTTCCCAAAATGATTAAAACTGTCACAAGAAACACCCAACCTAACATTACACACATTAGCTACAATATCAGGATATCTAGCATCAAATCTCTGCCAGTAAAATCTATCTGCAGGGTGAACCAACTCATCATTAGTATTCATTCCCTCGTTATCATACCATCACATTTTTTTATATTTAATCAGACAGAAAATGATTTGGGAGTCTGGGTATCAATGGAAAGTGCCACATTACATAAGTTGGCACACAAGATGGTGTTCCATCAGATATTGGATTCCAGAAAGATGTGAAAAACTTTATAGAATATTTTCATTCATCAATTTCCTCCTAGAATAAATTGTAATCACTAGGGAAAGCATGAAATGTTTTCCATTAAAATATATGTTCCTCAACTAATTTCCATGCCAGATAGTGTTTTGAAGGAACATATGTATCATCTGGAAGTATCTCTTTCATGAAAGTATGAATGTAATAGATGGAAGTTTTAAAGATCCCATACATAGTTTTCCGATGAATAAATCGAATAGGAAATTCTTGTTTTTTCATTTTACAACATTTTTGATGTACCCGAGTCATGGAAGCATCATTCTCTTTGTTCGCCCTAACAAAAACATCATTGTCTTTATACGCATCATGTTTGATCATATAAAAGTCTACTTTCATCAGAATCCTATATTTTTCATGATGATGAATAAATGTAAACTGATCATATAACAAATTTTCTAATACAGTCCTCTCATTTGTATTAGCAACAACTTGATATTTCATTTTATCTCCATTATGATGCCACTTATAGTAGTTTTATTGAAACCTATATTTTTTTATGTGGTGCCTGACTTCTTCATGGCTCAACCAAGTTTATCCAAAAAAATTATAACATGTGCAGTGTATGTGACCAATATATAAAGCATTGTTAATTGAGAAATCTAATAAACTCTCCAAATTGTATTGAAAATCTCTTTAGGTCCCATTGGTTTCATATAACTTCTTTAAATTCGGTAACCAAAAATTTTTAAAAGTCATTTTGTCAAAAATAATTCAATAAGATTGATGTTTCATCGAAAATATATTAAGTAAATGATAATTGTTCACTTTATATGAAACCATATCTAACACACTACTCTATATGAGAAACATAATATAAGAGAAAACAATATACTATATTTATAACAAAATATCTATGAATAGGTAAACATGAGTGTACAAGATCACGTGCACATGTGGAGGAGAATTATTTAGCAGTGGAGGAAATTTTCTATCAAAGAAATTATATATTTTATTAGATTATATGAGTGATCACATAAACATCCCAAGTGGGTAGGGGTTGTCCATGGGGCGAGGGCGTGCTGGGGTTGGGGGGTAGTCCCAGGGGGGCTGTCTAGGATGTGGGGGTGTGTAGGGGGGTGGAGGCTATCCAGTGGGTGAGGGTTGTCCAATGGGGTGGGGTTGTCTTGGGTGGGTGGGGGTGTCTTGGGGTAGGGGATTTTTGAGGGGTGGGTTGGTGTCTAGGGGTTCTATCTAGGGGTTGGGGGCTTCCCAGCGGTGTTGGGGGTTCCTGGGGGAGTAGGGTCACGCTTGGGAGTGGGGGGGGGGGGGCTGTCAAAGTTGGTTGGGTGTCAACAACCAAACTAGGGTAGTAGAATCCAATCTATATCCAATTGTATCCTGACTTCAAGTCTATTATAGATGACCCAGAATACTATTGATGTAAACCATGATTATTATACATATAAATCATAACACACATTATTGTAAACACACCTCCAAATATCATACGTGGATCAAATTTTATCTTCCAATATATATATATATACAAGATTTGAAAAAAAACACATGTAATTGTAAACACAAATCTAAAATTGGAGCTAGGTATGTGTCTTATTGATTCCTTGACAGTCTAGCTGAGAGAAAATTCCATGTTGTGAAAGAAGATGTAAATATATATTTTCTATGTTTACAAAAAAATTGTGTGTTAAATATTATCCTATGTATGTTGTTTTGGAATATGATCAATGTTTTGATGGAACACAACTCTTGGGAGTATGAGCCTTGGGATGTCATTTGATGATATGTAGTTTTAAAAATATTAAATTTGTATTTGATTAATATGGATAGTGGATAAGAAACTGAATGTTATTTCTTTGTAGAGATCATTTATAATTTGAAGGGAAAGAATGAGTGTTGGTATAGAACATCATGAAAATTCATAACGTGTGAAGGAAACTATACATTGGATATATGAAATTCTTGTTTTATTTGTATATTACGAGAGTAGACATCCCACCCCCCATAAGATATCCCACAACCCTAAAACTACATACCCCCTATGCAGCTCACCAAACAATCACCCCCCCCACTTTGATAGCCCACACCCCACTTATATTTCCCACCACCCACACCCCAACCTAGACAGCCCACCCCTACTCCTCCCTAGTTAACCCACACCCTCCCCCACCAAGACACCCTCCCCCACCACCACCCTTGGAATGCCCACCCCCACCCCCACCTAGAAAACACACCCCCATCCCCTCCATAGATAGCCCACACCCCCTCCCCACACCCCTATAGCCCCCTGACCCAATGCAGCCCCCCTAGATATCCCCCGCACCCAACCTAGATAGCCCATCCCCCCTGGACATCCCACACCACCTACACCACCTGGACATCCCGCCCCCACCCACTGGACAACCCTCACCCCCTCCCCCACCTAGACAGCACACCCAACCCCCTCGATAGCCCACCCCTGTATATACCACACCCTTTCCCCCACCTAGACAACACACCCTGACCCCCCTTGATATCCCACACACCTCCTTGGATGGACCACCCCCTCCCCCAAACCCCTGCATCCCCTACCTCCTCGGAATCACCCTACCCCCCTGGACCACCCACCAACCACCACCCACCTAGATATCCCCTTACCCGTTGGACCCCCTCTTAGTGTAGTTTTATTTAAAAGCATTTTATTAATTAAGTAAAACCATCATGCATTATCCATTTCATTAAAAAAACACATTCCATTTATCAAAACATGACAAGTTCAATTTATAAGGGTCTATGGGTTACATAGGAAATGACATCAGCGAAAGAGGAAATCACATACAAGATTATTTCCAATAAAAAAAACTAGACCATGAAATTAAGAGGTGGGGTGGTTTCCAGGTGGTGCAGTGGTGTTCATGGGGGAATGTCTAAGGGGGTGGAGGTTGTCCAGGGGGTGGTGGTGACTAGGGAGTGGGGGTGTCTAGGGGTGGGGGTGTCTAGGTGGTGGTGGTTTCCCTGGGGGTTGGGGTGGGGGTGTTGTCCAAGGGGTTGAGGGTGTCCAAGGGGGATGGGGGGTCCAGAGTGGTGGGGTGTCCTGGGGGTGGGGATGGGGGTGTTCAGGGGTGGAAATAACCATACAATACTATAAAAATTACCTATACCCAATCAAACCAAATTCTTAGTTCCAATCCATCACAAAACCAAGAACTGGTTCATAATCAATATTACTACCCTTCCAATTATTCCTTAATAAAAAATTATAAATAAAAAATCCAAATAAAATTTTCATCTATACTATAGTCCATAGATACTACCATATCACCCAACAAAAAAATAGAAAACCAGCTACACCACTAACCCAACCATCCCCTATCCCTTCACATGGATCACCCTTATACCCATTACCCACCTCGAGATCATATGACTAAAAAACCCTTCACCATCATTGATGTGTACAAAAAAAAGTGTTTGGTATACCATACCATAGACCACACATAACTTTGATTTATGCCAAATAAAAACAAGAAAATTGGAACAATAATAGTTGAAAAACATTAAAACTAATGTTGAAAATACTAATTTGATGTGTAGAAATAAAAAAATCTTGATTGAAGATGGATATATTATGTAAAATGAATTTAACATCCTTCGGTAAGGTGATTGGTGAGCATCATATTAGGGTGCCTACAATCAGGTGGATATGGAGTTGGGCTACTGTGTATTTGTAGGAAATATTTCCATACATTTTTTAAAAACTATTTTAAAATATACTATTTATAAAAAGTATTAAAAACCCATTTATATACATAAATATTTCACAACAATTTACTCAAACCATTTGAAAATAATGATTATAAAAACATAATGCCACCTTTTTAAATAATCTGTTTTGAAATGTTGTTGTTTTTACTCTATACCAATAGTTTATTCATTCCATAGTTATATTACATTTGGGAAAACAAATATTTTTAGTAGTGAGATAGAGGAAATATATAGTTCGTAATTTTTGGATTATGTGATTCTCTTGAATTTGATTCTATCACTTTAGGTGTGACCAAGTCATATTTAACACTCATCGTTTGGAAAAAAAATAGGTGATTGTGGTAGATATTTATTTAAAAGGATGAAACTATACATTAAAAGTAAGTATATTTCATTAAGATGTTATTCTAAATAGTAATATAATTACCCAAATTTATTAAAATAAATATAGAACAAAAACATTATATGTTTACAATTCATACGGTGAAATCAAAGACCATTTAACCCATCACTTGTTTGTGGGTTTTCTGTGGTTAACTTTCTCCTGATCATGCTTTCTATCACTCTCAATCAGAACATTATGGTTATTTTTTCATCCATATCCATGTTTTCCTACATTGAATCCTAGTATGTGTTATCTCTATTGGCCTTTTACTACCCTTTTATACTTTAGAATTGATAGTTTTATTGACTCTTTTACTGATATGGGATTTTAAATGATGTTTTTGAGCCTGATTTTAAAATTGCATGGATGGAATTTCCAAAGGGGGGAAGGTTGTAATGAACCTGGTATTTATAGAACAATAAATTCATATATTTATTAATATTTATTAATAACAGATTAATTTTATCTTAAAGAGACCACATTGTATGATGACGTACTCAACACGCAACAAAGTATTTCTTTAAAATCATGTGTTGCACACAACATTGAGTTATACTGCAAAAATAATACAATAATGTTATTATTATTCTAAATTGTAGTTAACTCCTAGTAATTATATAAAAAGAAATGAACAGACCTAACAACATTATGATTACACATGTTTTTCAAAAAAAAATTATTTTTATAAACAAAATATTGGAGGCCTAAAATTATAATGAACATGATATTAATCATGAAATACTCTAATATTTTTAAAAGTTCATTTTACCGCCTTTTGAAGGAGATACCATTTTAAATCTAGTTTATGTTAATTTTATATGTTTTATTTAACAAAATAAAATTTTCATTAAAATGCAGACAAAAAAATTTACATTGGTAGAAATTTTTGTACTTTTCTTATAAAGATCATTCTAAATGAATAGTGAAAAATACTACATTTCAATTCACAATTTGCTTTTCATATAATTTGTTTATATAGTTTGATTTTAGTATTAATTTGTTTCAAAATGTAATTGAACTATATTTTTATCATTCAATCCAATTTTGGTCATCATAAGTAATTACACTTATAAATTCGTACATAGACTCATGTCAATCTTTTGGTTGTTATTATTTCTAAAGAACCCTCTTTTTGGTTTTGACAACAATAATTAATTATAAATTAATTACTAAAAAATATAGATTTTGAATTTGTAAAAATTGATTACATATATAGAATTAAAAGGTCCAAATTTTTTAAATGGGTACATTTTATTTTTAGACATTATTAATTGTAACTTTAGTAGTTATTTTATTTATAATGGTTAAAAGGTAAATATAGTAAATAAGGGTGAAAATAATATTATAATAACATGAAATTACAATAACCCATTTTATAAATCTATTGGATGAGATATTTCAGACCACGGCAATCCTTGGGTCGATTTTGGGACCTTATAGAGCCACATGGATGACAAAATGACATTTAATTACTTTTAATTTGATTTTAAGGAAAATATAACCAAAGAATGAATGAATTAGTTGAACAATTTTTATATTGGTTTATATAATCTGTACATTCTACAGTAAATTTTAATTATAAATATAAAAATATTTCCTAAATCATGTTATTTTATTTATAATTTTTAGATTTTAAATAAATAAATTTTATTTATGAGACAATGTTGATGTAGTGATTACCTTATTAATGAATGATTTAAATAAATGAGTTTATAAATGTTAAAATAAATATATTTTTAACATTTTTTCCATAAAAAAATTTATGTATTACTATTACTTGTTATATTTGAAATAATTATTTATTTAGAAAAAATCAAGTTGTTATGAATATCTAAAAAGTCATGATATGAATAGTATAAAAACGGGCCTAAGTGAGTTTTTTCTATAGAAAAATTATTAAATGAAATAATAGTCCTAAAAATATAATAATCTTACAAATGACGTATATAATGTTTTAAATATAATTAATTAACCACTTGAGTTTCTATTGGAATATTATGGTAAACATATTAAACATATATTATGAATATACAAGAAGATGTGGTAAGAGTTGAATAAGTTACCTAATGGTTAAAGCTAAATGATAATTTTATATTTGAATCCAAAAAAAGTGTAAAAACTATTGGTTGGGATGATTTCAAACAATACTCACCATATATTTTAATTAAATTATTTGGGGTCCTTTTTAAATTAAAATTAGGTTTATAATAAAATAATCGTCCAATACATTCCAAAAGTACCCCTCCTTCCAATTATAAAACGGAATCACCTATCACCCTTAATCACACCTATTAATCCCTTTGTATTATCCAACATCTCCCCAATAACATCCCAAAATCCTTTTGGCTCAAATCAATGGAAATAACCCATTTTAAGAGGTAGCGTCTTTTCTAATATTCTTTTGTAATATTCTACTTCTTCACTCCATATTCTATTATTATTCCTTGTTAATATAACCAAACCTATATACTAAATATACCAAGATGATTTTATGATAAAAATTAAAACAACACTTACACAAAACTTTATCTAATGCATTTAGAATATACTGTTTCTGTGGACGGAGAACTACACTATAATGAAATGGCGATTGTTCAATTATCTCATACCGCCTCTTATAGTGTACACTATGATGGAACTGTGTTAATATGATATATATTAATTTAATATTTTCTTTATTGATCTATAATTTTAATTTACAACAAACCATTATGCATTATATGATGTGTAAACATGATAATTTTATTTGAGTAAGCGCGAACTACCGCCCCCTCAAAGTGATAAGACTCATTCATTCCATACACGGAAAATATAAAGTATGGAGTTAATAAAATTATGTAACATATATAAAATATGATATTATAGTGGAATTATAAAATACATATGTATCATTATGTTTTCATTCAATTAAATATGAAATATAAATGAATGTAGTGTTCATGTGTATGTACGACTTACCATATCCATGATCTGTGCATTTCATTTCATATATCCAAATGTTATGGAATACTATAAATAAAAATATAATGGATATATAATATATATATATATATATATGTGAAAAATATTTTGGAGATCCTGGAATTTTGACTGCATGGACAAATTGTAATTATAACAATATCATTTTCAACTCGAATACCCAATATCGATAAAACGACCAATATTAACTTAAATAATTATGTAATTTTTATAACATGGTAATCAGTGATTTATAATTAATAATAAACATGAAAAAGGTTTTGAGGCAAGTGGAAATTTACTTATGTTTTTTATTAAGTAAATTAAAGAATGAATTGGTCAATTTGGACATGAGTTATGGGAATTCGTCTCAATCTCCATTCATTGAGGTATGTGTTGATAATAAACAAATCCAATTATACATGGTGTACAATAAAACCCATTGAATTTTAAATTCATTCAAACGGAATATTTTATCTAAGAATTCACTTATTAAATGATAAAATGATTGTTTTTATCGTATACAGTGACAATGACCATTCTGCCACCATAATCGTTATTTGACTTCCTCTATAATCCATAATGTTTTTAAAATTAAAAGAAATACCTCATTCTTTTTGGGTGTTTTGGTATTAAAAATGATTTTTGAAATATATAGTGAATTTAAATAACTTGAAATTATTTCATTTTGGGTGTTACGGTATTGAATGGTTGTTCTGTGATAAACCATGGTTGGGTGGTTACGTTATAACCCTCAACGCATTGGGTATGGAAGTCGGTCATATGGATATTATATTTTTGGGATATGTGTGGAAGTTGACCATTTGGTTCTTCCATTTTACAATGTTTATGTCTCATCTATCAATTATATTCTATAAGTTGTTTTCTATGGGCTTTATAGAAATCTTTTGGTTACAAAAACAGTAAATATCGAGATTATATTTAATGAAATGTTTATTCTACTTCATTAAGGTGAAAATTATTTTGTTTTGAAAAATTATTCATGGTTTTCATGTTTTTTTAAAAAAATATATGTTTTCCTTCTTAATATACCCCTTAATTATCTTTTTATTCTCATCCATAGTTTATAAATGTTTTTCACATGACATAAAGATAAATAGCATCAATGTTGGGAACAATGAAAATCCATGCTATCTAAAACCATGAACTATAAATATTTAATTTTTAAGAGTTTTTGTTTTATGAAAAAAATGTATAGTGAGTAGAAGTGCCTATATTAAAATTCCAGTTTTTATGTATATGTTTAGATATAATTATCTACAACTTTAAAGAAGAAAAGATCACAAATGTGAATGTTTAACATAATTCAAAATTATGTAATGCATAAGGATGGGGCCTTACAAACTATATAATTGACTTTTCAGAAATAAGTATTTATTAAACAGTATTTATCAGTTTTTGATTCATCAATATTGGGCTCTCTATATTAAAAATATAGAGAATTAAAATTGATATTATCTATAATGGGTTCAAAGAGATGAAACCAACAAGAAATATTATTATACGAGTTACGCATAGTATGAAATCTTAGTAATGAATTTTTGACATACCAATTACATAGTTATCATTATATATATGAAGTGTAGACTATTTTGATATTATAATAACAAATTTTTTACATTAAATATATAATAATTTATTATTTAATTGATGTGAATGGATAATATTGAATAATATTGGGGGATTCTAATAATGAACCAAATAAATGAGATACATTTTTTGATTTCAAAAAAATACGAATTATGGTTAAAAATATCACTATTGTGGAATATAATTAGATTTAATGATTTACCTATAGACCCTTTAATGGTAGAGGTAATTGAAGAATAGAGTAGTCTAACAACAATAGTAGTGATCAATTGTTTTCACAAATTGTATGGATAATATATATTCATTGTGATAAATTTTTGAGAACACACATGTCCCCCAATAATGACAAATTACAGAATAGTAAATTCATTTTCATAGATAAAATTGATGATATCAATAATTAAAAAAAATGAAGTACAGTTTTTACACATATATTCAAACTACATTATAGTAGATAAGGTTGTATGTTATAAAGAAAATATCTCACCCTATTCCCTAAATGGAATCCCTTGTTATCATGAAATTAAGTAATGTATATAGTGATGTTTTAATCAAGCCTCCAATCATCACTTGGATAGAGAAAAGAACTGAGGGAATTGAATATACTTAGATTGGTTGAATAATTTTATACTATATGAGTTACGAGAGAAAAAAAAACCATCAAAAAATCCCTGAAAATATTAAAGGAAATATAAATCATATTACATTAAATAAAACGGATGTCATCAAACTAAATAAAAATTAAAAAATTGGAAATATATATGCCAATTAATGTGAATCTTTAATAGCTCTTAATTAATTATACAAGCTATAAATTCTCGACAGATCATCAAGTTACTCTTAAAAACTATAATTATAGTATATATATATATGTGTGTGTGTTTTGGGATAATAACATGTCAAATTAGTATAATCCTACTTGAAACATCTCAGCAAAAATGTGAATTTTGTATACTAATGCCTAGTGAGTATAGAATGAAACAAACGTTGTACTAAAATAAGTTTATTCTTATTTTCCAAGATCTAACATGGATATATATCACCATGTATCATATATAATAGGTCATATAATATAATAATAATAGTGTATAACCATATTTCATTTTCTCACTTGTGGATTTTCAACCGAAATGTCCCACGCCATGATCCAACTATCTCAAAAAGTAACATTATGAATATTAGGAAAATATTATCCTTCCTACGAAAACAAAGTCTAATATAACATGAACCCCATATATCATATTATATAATTATTATAAAAAAATATCCATATTGTAAACATGATGTTTCGTGGATCCACCAATGCCCGTGTTTTATGTAATATACCTCAGTGTATTACATAAAATGAAGAAGACACAAATAATAACTATTATATTTCTATATCTTGGTATAAATGAATGAAATAAACATCAAAAACAAAATATCTCTACCCATATATGGGGGGAAGGATATGAACCATGCATATAGGAACCAAATACTATAATGAAAAAATATTGGTAATACAGGTTTTATTAACCTTATGTTACTATATACCCCGATGTTGGGGAAAACAATCTCCCAACACCCATTAGGTTTCATTCATCCTTCATAAATGGGTCTGGTAGTTTATGAAAGAACATGAAATTATATATATATATATATATATATATATATATATATATATCAAAACCACACTCTAAAAAATACCAAGCATGATACTTATCTACAGTTAATGGTGAATGAAAATATCAAATACCAATTAAATTCCAATGTATCAAAACAAAAAACACATCTGGATTAATTTTTTTTAATAAATTACCCATTAATTTATGTTAAAACTCTTTCATTTTAAGATTAAAATTATTATTTTTATAGAAATTTAATTTTGGAACAATTTTTTTGTAACATATATTATAATTATATAGCAAGATTTATTAAAAAAATATGTTATTTAATTTATTTGTTTATATTATCATAATATTTCAGATCATATAGGACTCTTCTAATGCAACCAACTATAATATTCTCCCATAGATTATATTATTATAAAACATTAAGAAATTATAAATTGATTATATAGAAACATTCATCCTTCCGAACATTAGAATATAACTTTGAAATCAATAAAAAATTCAACACAACAGAAAAAATAAACTCTAGATTCACCAAATAGTTTTTGTACTAGTTCCATAACTAACACCACTAAACCTAATATCACATCTAACTTCACTTAAATAAAAAAATAAAATAGTCCTCGATAACCCCCATTATTTCCTCAAACATCCCTATCCACATCATAGCTTCGAGCATCCCTGCACATATCATAACCATAAATAAAACCCCATGGAATCATTTTTGCTTCTCGAATCACCTCACATTATTCCAACAAAATAGGGTCAACATTCAACCATATCAATTAATTGAATCATAAAACAATAAATACAAAAACAATCAACTATTCTAGACATAACTTCAATGAAATTTATAGGCAATCAATAATAGTATTCCAGACATTAATAATAAACATTGTGCTTGATCAGTCATAAAATAATGATTTATGAAATATTTCAATTATCATATAGATATTTAATTATCCTCTTTATAATTCAAAATTCCATATTTTAAGAGCCATAAAATTTTAATATATAAAATATTAATATTTTTTGTAATTTTATATTAAACAACATTTTAATATCACAACATCTTTTTTGATAAATAATTAAACCTACCATTTTTCGAATAAAAAAAACATTAGTGAGTTTATATTTTTATATATCATCCAATCATGTCCAAAAAAATTAATAATTTTATTAAATGATAGCGCGCTATCCATATAATCTCACATGCATCAAATATCTTTCTAAAGAATGAAATTATATATTCAAAAATTCATAAAAATTAAGAATAACATTAAATAAGGTATATTTTCTAGGGTACTATAATTTAATAGGAATATAACATGTCATAAAAATACCAAATATTGAATCATGTAACTTGAATGAAATAATATTCATTAAAAATAAAAGAATAAAAATAGTGATAGTATACATTTCTATTTTGAAATTATAGTATTTTCTAATTATTTCTATCAATGTTATTTAGATAGTTTAACACCATTTAATCATATCATTTTTATTTAAACATATATTAATTAGATTGAAAAATGAAATTATATCCTTTTTCATCATTAATATATCTGGAATAGTTACCTTAATTCCATCTAATTTAATTATAAATTTGACTTTTCCTTATATGATCATTTATATTATCACATTTATCTACTGCATTATGAAATTCATTAATTTCAATTACTGGAAATAGTTTAAAAATTGTTATATATACGCACCTATCAATTGGAAAATTTTTGATGCTATGATAACATTAATTATCCATGACATGTAATATTATTTTTTCAATTTTTAAAATTCTAAAATAAGGGGTAATATATTTTATAAAAATTAAAAAAACTGTAATGTTTCATTCAAAACAAATTATCTACATTGAATATTTTTTTATCAATAATATAATATAATATTAAATTTCTTATATAGTAATAATTTTTTAGATAATAATAAAATATATTTCAACATCAATAAAATAATTATTGAGCATAAAATTTATCCCCCGATATATAATTCCATTTTAATCATATGATCATTTTACAAAATATTATTTTCTATTTTTTTAAATGATTATGGATAATAATTAAAATATAAATAGAAGTTTCTAATTAATATTTTTTCAGCTCATAAAATGTATAAATATATGGCAATGTAATGGATCCCCTTCTAGGAATTACATTTCTTGTGTAAATCAATACAACAAGAAGGATAAAAAAAATATAAAGGTAGAATCTATCTTATATGAATCAAAGGAAGGGAATATGATGAAGTTAAAAAATTGAATAAAGAAGGATTTCAATATTATTGTGGTTTCATTTAGATTATATAATCCAAATGAAAACAAAAAATAATTCAAATAACATAAATACATTCATTTATGAAAATTATTAATATCAACCATTGGATAATTCATCAACTTTACAAAAAAAATCTTAATCATCAAAATTAAATTCAATTCAATTTTCTCATAAACTATTTTAACTATGAAAAAAATAATTGATTACCCATTTATCCCCACTATGATATGCTCTAAATATACTAAAAATCATTCATAGACAGAAAACCGGGTTATTAATTTATTTTTTCTTCCCATACACAGGTTGTATGCACTACATAATGGTATCATGGGTTTAACCCTCTTCATATAGTGAACCTTAGATGAGTGTAATGCACATGGTAATACTTATACATCGACTTTATAGAAACATGCCCTCTCATAAACATGATTTATAATACCCCTGCATGTGCATTATAAATATCTAGCTACCCTTAAGTAGGACATGGATGGTGCATATGTTAGGGGATGAAATTTTCCACTACCCTTTCATTAAAATCATATTTAATATACACTAGTATGGGTTATCTTTACTAGAGATTTTTAATACCAAATTTACCCATATAAAAATAATCCCCTGGTTAGTAAAATTAAAACAACCTTACGTATTTCAATCTAAACATTATGAGACTGTCAACCTATCATTACCCATAGTTAATGGAAATGATTCTATATATGCATAGTAAAAAATAGTTGAATACTTACATTATAAATCATATGTAATACACATTTTAATAATTAAAAACAAAATAAAAATATGTATTACCCTTTCATAGAATCATGTTCAAATGTATTGATAAGAACATAAATAAATATATTAACATTACATTAACAAAATAATATAAATAATTATAAAAATTGTACATGATCACATCCGAAATCACAAAAATACATGGATTTTTTTAATATCTAAATTAAATTCTAATTAAATTTTTGAGTAATTATATTTACCTCCAAATTAATAAAATAATTAAAACAATTTAATAAATTATAAATTTATTCTCAAAAAATATATAAATGTATAATATCAGTGATGAATCATCCAAAATAGTTTAATACCAATAGAATTATCTAAGATACTTAAAAACATTACAGTACACAAAACAATATCATTTCCCAGATTCTATAATAAAAAAACATTGTGGAGATTGAAATTATAGGGATGCTAATATTTACAGCCAATAATATATCTCTCAATGGAATCACTATATTGGGAAAGAAACTGTTGAAATGAATTGAATATGTAAATAAAATTTTTAATCAATATTATAGGGAGATAACTCTAAATCATGATTATTGGAATTAAAATGTCATTACATCATAGAGAAAATCCATTTCATATATGAACATGATGTAAAATAATTCAATGAAAAAGATCATGAATGAAATTTTCTTGAATTATCACCACACACATATTACTCTCTTTCCATGTTATGGTCTTATATAAGAACAAATTTATTTCAAAAACACACCTACTAACAATGTAATAGTATTAAAAACATATTTATTAGATCAAACATTTAGGAGGAACACTTCCAAATAAATAACAGTTAGAATTCATTATAAAAATGTAATAGAACACCCTTTTAGAGTAAATACATTTATCTATACCTTTGAAAAAAGAATCATATAATCATTCAGTACAATAAAAATATATATTTGCGTTATATTAATTTACCATGTAATTAAAATAAATCCATATCATTCATGATATATATTTCTTAAAATATCATGAACTATATATATTACAATAATTACATAATAAATTATTAATAAATATAGTTTTTTCATACAATATTTATTCATTCTCTTAAATATAGTGTGGATTGAAAATTTATTGTGAATTCCAAAATATTATTTTCTATCTAGACATGTATCCAAACATTTTATATTAAAAACTTAACAAATTTCTGAACATGTCTTTAATTTTTTACTAGTTTTCTTATGGTTATAATCTAAATGGTTA
Organism: Viscum album; assembly: GCA_963277665.1. Lineage (NCBI taxonomy): Eukaryota > Viridiplantae > Streptophyta > Magnoliopsida > Santalales > Viscaceae > Viscum > Viscum album. Next base: position 2,030,230,498 of record OY728135.1, read on the forward strand.
TGAAACCATCAAAGAAAAACCTTTTTTAAATCACTCAAGATAAAAATGTATTTATCAATAGTTCTTAGTCAAAAAAAATATATTCAAACATCTATATTTAAAATTAATATATGATTCATTTTATAAAAAAATTTATCTAATAAAAAGGTTCTTTTCCTGACAAAATTCAAATATGTTCTCAATGAATATGATTCTAAATAATGAAGATAACATTTATGGGTGAAGTATTTCTAGTAAAATATAATTTTCTAAAATAATTTTAAAGTTATCATGGAATATTTGATAAGACACATATATAATAATATTTAAAAAATTAATAGAATTTATTTTTCAAAAAATAAACTAATATATATCATGAAATTATGAACATTAAAATAAATATTAATTCTAATGAAATATAATTTATCATAAGACATAAATTTAAAAAAAAACATGTGTCACGACCCGTCCTCGGGGCCCGTGTCGTGACTACCCCAAACCTGCCTTCCATAGGCCAGGGGCAGGCGACTAGCACTAAAGGCGTAAATCCCGATAACTGGGAAGGCATTGCCTTTATAAAAGAAAACAAAACACCACAGAGTACAAGCGGAAGTAAAACACTAAGTACAAAGAGATGTTCTGAAAGGTAAATGGGCCAGAATACAAACCCAAATGAAAGTACAACTACAACTGAACAAAGTACAACAGAAAAAGACAATCGCTGGAAGGACGGAAGCGGCTCCTGGGTCGTCCTCCTCGGATCCTACCTGAAGGGTAGGTATAGATGGTGAAGCTCCTGGATCTTCCACCATGGATCCTACCTGAATGGTAGGTACAGATAGACTCCACAACGCTCTCACCTGTCAACCTCCTCCGAGTGTCATCTCGCCGTGAAGTCCACCTCCGGATACTGACTCGTCATGTAGTCCACCTCCGGGTACCGTCCAGTCCCCGAACACTCGGCCTCCGCCAGCACTTCCCGTTGTCTGCAACCAACACAATGAGGTGTGGGCATAGCCCGTGCAGGGGTGAGTATAACGATACTCAGTAGGGACCCCGAGACCCTCAAGGTCTCACTAAAACCAGAAAGGATAACCATAAAGAAGATCTCAACAGATAACCTCTACTTAGGTATATGCCCATACATATACCTAAGTTATCAAGTAACCCATCTCAGTCATGAGGAAACACAAGGATTATGAAATCAATGGATTAACACTACCTAGGTATATGCCCATACATATACCTAAGTTATCAAGTAACCCATCTCAATCATGAGGAAACACAAAGGTCATAGACTTAGCTCAAACTAGGATTTTCATTATCGAAACTGTAACTATTGAAGAGCCTCGTCTCTAACGAGTACAGTGATCCTATCACGACTCTGAGGTACTGCTCACTAGCCATAGACTACTGAGGTACTCCTCCTGTCGAGTATCGCGGGTCTACTGCCAACTACCAGGAACTCCGTCCACTGAGGTTCTGCCGCCAAATACCAGGCGCTCTCCCTAATAGCCTACAGAGGTACTCCTCCTATCGAGTACCGCGGTTTTGTGGCCAACTACCAGGTGCTCCGTCCGTCGTGGGTCTGTCGCCAAATACCGGGCACTCCATCCACTGGGCTAGTCGACTCACTCCAATTCGAGTCGGTCAAGCAGTCGTCAGGTCTCAGCCGGTTACATGGTCTCTGTACTCTGTACGCTCGTCTCTGGGAGGGTTTGCTCCACGAGCTACAGTTCGATAATCCAAGTATAACAAAGTCCCATGAAGAAGTATCACAAAGGACCACCTCGTCATAGGGGTCTCAACGCAACAGACAGCGCGTCAATCGGACGCCCGGTCTGTGAGTTATTAGCCTTTTGGTCCCAGGGGCCCGGTTGGTTTTGTGAGCGAACCAACCTGGCCGTATCTCAACTGTACCCCGAAATCTCATAGGGTATACTCATAGGGACCATTTCTCAACGTGATCACCAACACCGCTGACGGTTCGTCAAACAGACGTCCGGTCTGAAAGATATCAGCTTTTTCGTTCTAGGGGCCCGGTTGAATTTCAGGTACGATCCAACTCGGCCACTATCCAACAGAAACCAAAACTCAGGAGAAGTATGACAAAAGTTCCATCTCACTTAGAGGAATTCAACAAGACAGACGACGAGTCAATCGGACGCCCAGTCTATGAGTTATTGGTTTTTTCGTTCAAGGGGCCCGGTTGGTTTCGTGAGCGAACCAACCCGACTGCACTCTGACGGCATCTAAACCTCGATCAGAGTAATCCAAAAGATCCTTCTCACTTATAGTAATCCATCAATGTTGACGGCACGTCAAGCGGACGTCCGGAGCTCAAGATAGGAGCGTTTCCGCTCTGAGGGCCCGGTTGGTTTCGTGTACGAACCAACCCGGCCTAACTCAAAGTATTCCGAAACCTTGAGTGCGATATACCGAAAAGACCGTCTCGATCCAAGAATCGCATCACAATTGAGGGTGCGTCGATCGGAGACATGTAACAAAAGTTATGGGCATCCAACCGAAAAAAGGTCGGTATTAAGGGGTTCGGGCGCGGTCCAACCCGGCCCGATTCCCCGGGGGTCGACCCGAATCGGTTCTGGGTCCGGCCCGCATGGGCACGGCCCAGCCCGGCTGGCCCGGCATGGGCACAGCGCGCCCAGCGCACTAGCCAGGCGCTCAGCCCACCGGCCGCGCCGTTTGGCAAGGGGGGCGCCTGCCCCCCTGGTGTAACTGCGACCCCCCATTAAATGGGGGCCGTTTTGTGCTGGCCGGCCAGGGGAATTAATTCCCCCCGGTTTCCCTTTTGTTTGGTTGGTCCACACTGGCCGACCGGTTCTGCCATCAAGGACCAGTGACGGCTGGTCCTTCCTCCTACGTCGACACCGGCGGCCCGGAACCGGCCGCCGGTCACCCTGCTCCACAGCAGCCCGGAACCGGCCACGAACTAGTTCATCTGGCGCGGTGCGACGGCACCACGCCCCTCCGCCTTGGCCCCACTCCGGCCGCGGTGTCTTCGTTTTTCTTCTACGCGGTGCGACGCCGTCACGTCCTTGTTCAACTTCACGGCGCGGCGCGACAGCGCTGCGCATTACTTGTCGTATGATCCCGCGTGGTGCGACGGCACCACGCCATTCCGTCCCAACCATATTAGAAGCAATATTCAAAATGGAGGAGGGTCGTCCGTGTTTGTGCGGTCCAGCCCCTTCTCGTTAATTGATAGAAACTGGTCGTAAATTCGTGAAGGACGACAAATTAGAATTCACGAACAAAGATAATTAAATAAACCCCTACTTGAGTGTAGCTAGAACGGGGGTTCTCGGCTGAAAATGACATCGCGAGGTGAAGCTCCGTAAGTAGACGGAGAACGCTCGAGGAGGATGTGGCGTCTCCTTTTCGTTGACACGGGAAGAATATCGAAAGAGGGTGCGTCGTCGATCTTCGGAAACACACCGGCTACAAAGACGAGAAGAGACGACACATCGATCTCTTCTTACGGTGACAGCGTTCTTCTTCGAAGTCATGGTGTTCTTCGAGATGAAGATGAAACACCTAAGAGCTCTCTCCTCAATTGTCCATACGCAACATCCAACCAAAATAAAATAAGACACACCCTTATTTTATTAACTCATGCCACAATTCAAAAATTCAAAACTTAAAGAGAGGAGAGGAAAAGTCAAAAGAGTTACACAACTTAAGTGGGGGGTTATGTGGAGTTAGGGAGTTAAGGAAATTGAAAAGGTGGGGGCTCGTGTGGGCCCCACCTCACCTCTAATCCACACAAGAGAAACTAACAAATAGTGGGTCCCACCCTAACTCCTAAACTTAGGTTCTAAGTCATGGAGAAGAGAAATAAAATTCTTAACGAAAATATTATTTCACTAACACTTAATCCACAAATTTAAACAATTCATAATGAGAGAACGGAACTCCAGAAAAGGCATTCCTAAGTAATTACCGGTGCAGTGGTTCCATCGGTGCCTATGGAATTAGATTTCGAGCACCGGTTCAAAAGATAGGAATTCCCACTCGTTCGTTCACTAAACGTACCTGAGCTAAACTTCGGATAGAAATTCTGGGCACACCAGGCCTCGGAATCAAGTGCCGTCAGAAACTGCGTTCTTGTAAAATCCCAAAGAAAATTTAGAAATAATTTCCATTCAATTTTATGGGTCTTTACATTACTCCCACCTCCGGGATTTACGTCCCCGTAAAGCTACAACACAAACAAGGGATACAAAAACGGTACTGAGCACACATCTAATCCTCCTGCTCTCATGTGCTCACTTGGAGGTTCCCATACTTCCAGTGAAAGCGCACCCGAGGAATCTTCCATCTTCATAGGATTCGCTCCTGTTGATCCTAGATTCCCATTGGAACCACCGTGAAAGACACCCCACCACCATCGTCCGGTTTCCCATGGTCGATGATGTGTGAAGGATCATGCATGTATCTCCTCAGTTATGATAGGCGAAAGATGCCGTGCACCTGGTGCAACTGATGTGGATGGGTCAAGCGGTAAACCACCTCACCTACCCAGCTGAGGACCTATAAATGGTCCACTGAACCTCCAGGATAACTTCCCGCCTTGGCCACATCTCTGTAATCCTCGTCGAGGTGAAACCCGTATAAGGACGTGATCATCATCCTCGAACTCTAGAGGCCTCCAATTCTTGTTAGCATAAGGCTTCTATTGGCCCTGTACTGTCCTCATCCGTTCTTGGATGACCCGGACCTTCTCTAGTCTCACAAGAGCTGCTATGATTTCTTCTTTTTCGATAAGATAAATCTAGTCTCATCCCCTGGATTAACCACATTTATTGCCTAATACAGTCAATCCTGACATTAATGATTCATTCATGCCATGTATTACGTCGTAAGGCCTCGATGTAACTACCAAGTGATCCAACTGTCACTATCGCCTCCAAGGGTTGAGTCACACTGTCGGCATCAGTGTGAGGTCACTAGGTCTCCTCTAGTAGAAATCTCGAATGTGAGGGTCAAGTCAACAGTTTTAACCGGGACCTCTCAGTATCAACCAAACAAAAGGACATGAAATCAAACATCACAAAGATAAGTGTCTTTTCATTATTGCATCTAATAGTACAAAGAAACAAATGTAACAACAACAAAACTAGAAGCAACATGATCAATAGCCTCCTGGTCTGGAGCTAGTCCCGCTCCTGTCCATCTGCTTCCAGAGCTCCATGACCATAGGCCTCAGCTGCCTGAAGCTGAGCTCTCCCATGTCCTCTTGTCCCCTACGGTCAGGGTGGGCCTCCTGGTGGTGGTGGTGGAAATACCCCGAAGCATCTTCCACCTCTAGCTGCACGGCCTTCTCCTCTTCCATGGCCTCCTTCTCCTTGCGGTCTGCCCTGATTGAACCTCTGCCTCCTCCTGGGAGGTTATTCATTTAACTGCTTGTCATCTGCATGGTGGGTCGGAAAGTCACGTGCCATGTGACCAATCCCGCCGCAGGCGTAACACTGTCCAATCTCGGCACGACTGGCTCTGACTCCACCCCGGTTCCCCCGCACAACTGAACCTGAGTCCTGCAGTCGGCCACTGGTAGGTCTGGTCCTCTTAGACCTCTACATCATATGTCTATTGTGTGCTACAGAAGACTCTACCGCAAGTCGGCTAGTGGTGGGTCGTGCTGCTGGAGACTGCTCAGCAAGGAAACTCTCTGCTAAGAGGGCTCTCCCCAACACCCCTGTCTGGGTCAGAATGCTGTGAGAAACAATAGAAGCTCTAATCACCCGCCTGAGCCCCTGCTCGAAGGTTCGGGCCCTGAAGAACAGGTCTCGTACCATATCTGTGGAGTAGCGCGAGAGGTCTGTAAACCTCTCTGAATACAGTTCCACTGTCATGCTGCTCTGCCGCAGCTGAAGTAGCTCTTGTATACGCACTGCTCGAAGGGTCGCTGGTACAAACTCTGCCCGGAATAGGCTCTCGAAGTCTACCCAAAGAAGTATTGCCTCATCATGCATCTGGAGCATTAAGCTCCACGATCTGCCTGCTGCTGCCTGAAGAAGGCTGGTAGCATGGATCACCATGAATTCTTCCGGCGTCCCCACTAGCCTAAAGACTCTCACCACAGCCTCCATCCAATCCTCAGCCGCCTATGGGTCCGTCTCTCCCTAGAACCCGGGTGTCCTCTGGCGCGGGAACTCGTGCAGTGCACTCAAGTGACGTGCACCCTCTAATGCTGGGGCTGGTGGCATCGGTGGCCCAACAGGTAGTAGTACCGCTGGTGCGCCTGCTGGTGCCTCAACTAGGATAGGGCCCTGTACTGAGGCCACGTTTCTCGGCGGGCTGTCAGTACGAAAAACTCCCGGGGCTCTAGTTGGTCGTCCGTGAGGAGGAATCCTGAAAGAAAGAAACATGACACGGTCAAAATATTTATACCTGGTGAGCTGACCTGGTTTGATCTGATATTTAAAAACTTCTGGAAACACACACGCAATCAGTGTTTTAGTGCACAAAGTCGGAAATCAGTTGTCAGGGTCCTGGTGTACGGATATGTCGGCCGCCGCACCAACACTGGACTCCCTGAACTGATAACCACACCCAATACACTAAAGACTATTGCTTCACATAGAAAAAGATCAGTGTCCCAAGTTCTGCGGTAGAACCGAACCTCCTCTGATACCAATTTGTCATGACCCGTCCTCGGGGCCCATGCCGTGACTACCCCAATCCTGCCTTCCATAGGCCAGGGGCTGGCGACTAGCACCAAAGGCGTAAATCCCGATAACTGGGAAGGCATTGCCTTTATAAAAGTAAAAATACACCACAGAGTACAAGTGGAAGTAAAACACTAAGTACAAAGAGAAGTGCTGAAAGTTAAATGGGCCAGAATACAAACCCAAATGAAATTACAACTACAACTGAACAAAGTACAACAGAAAAAGACAACAGCTGGAAGGACAGAAGTGGCTCCGGGGTCGTCCTCCGCGGATCCTACCTGACAGGTAGGTACAGATGGCGCAGCTCCTGGATCGTCCACCACTGATCTTACCTGAAGGGTAGGTACAGATAGCCTCCACAACGCTCTTTCCCGTAAACCTCCTTCGAGTGTCGTCTCGCCATGAAGTCCACCTCCGGATACTGACTCGTCATGTAGTCCACCTCTCGGTACCATCTAGTCCTCGAACACTCGGCCTCCGTCAGCACTGCCCGTCGTCTGCAACCAACACAATGAGGTGCGGGCATAACCCGTGTAGGGGTGAGTATAACGATACTCAGTAGGGACCCCGAGACCCTCAAGGTCTCACTAAAACCAACAAGGATAACCATTAAAAGGTTATCAACAGATAACCTCTACTTAGGTATATTCCCATACATATAACTAAGTTATCAAGTAACCCTTCTCAATCATGAGGAAACACAAAGATTATGTAATCAACGGATAACCACTACCCAGGTATATGCCAATACATATACCTAAGTTATCAAGTAACCCATCTCAATCATGAGGAAACACAAAGGTCATAGACTAAAATCAAACTAGGATTTTCATTATCGAAACTGTAACTACTGATGAGCCCCATCTCTGATGAGTATAGTGATCATGTCACGACTCTGAGGTACTGCTCACTAGCCTTAGACTGCTGAGGTACTCCTCCTTCCGATTACCACGGGTCTTCTGCCAACTACCGGGCACTCCGTCCGTTGAGGGTCTGCCGCCAAATACCTGGCGCTCTCCCTAATAGCATACAGAGGTACTCCTCCTATCGAGTACCGCGGGTCTGCGGCCAACTACCGGGCGCTCCGTCCGTCGTGGGTCTGTCGCCAAATACCGGGCGCTCCGTCCACTGGGCTACTTGACTCACTCCATGTTGAGTCGGTCAAGCAGTCACCAGGTCTCAGCCGGTTACACGGTCTTCATACTCCGTACGATCGTCTCCAGGAGGGTCCACTCCACGAGCTACAGGTAGATACTCCAAGTATCACATATTCCCACGAAGAAGTATCACAAAGGACCACCTCGTCATAGGGGTCTCAACGCAACAGATGGCGTGTCAATCAGACGCCCGATCTGTGAGTTATTAGCCTTTTCGTCCTAGGGGTCCGGTTGGTTTCGTGAGTGAACCAACCCGGCCGTATCTCAACTGTACCTCGAACTCTCATTGGGTATACTCATAGGGACTATTTCTCAACGTGATCACCAACGCCGCTGACGGTTCGTCAAACGGACATCCGGTCTGAAAGATATCATCTTTTCCGTTCCAGGGGCTCGGTTGAATTTCGGGTACGATCCAACCCGGCCACTATCTAAAAACAACAAAAACTCAAGAGAAGTATTCCAAAAGTTCCGTCTCACTTAGAGGAATTCAATGAGATAAACGGCGCGTCAATCGGACGCCCAGTCTGTGAGTTATTTGCTTTTTCGTTCCAGGGGCCCGGTTGGTTTCGTGTGTGAACCAACTCCACCGGACTCCGACAGCATCTAAACCTCAGGCGGAGTAAGCCAAAAGATCCGTCTCAATTAGAGGAATCCATTAAAGTCGACAGCATGTCAATCAGACATACGAAGCTCAAGATATGAGCGTTTCCACTCTGAGGGCCCGGTTGGTTTCGTGTACGAACCAACCCGGACTAACTCAAAGTATTCCGAAAGCTTGAGTGCGATTTACCAAAACAACCTTCTCGGTCCAAAGATCGCATCGCAATTTACGGTGCGTCGATCGGAGACCCGTAGCACAAGTTATCTGTGTCCGACCAAAAAAAGTTTGGTATTAAGGGGTTCGGTCCCGGTCCGACCCGGCCCGATACCCCGGGGGTCGACCCAAACCTGGTCGACCTGAATCGAGTCCGGGTCTGGACCGCTTGGGCGCGGCCCGGCCCGGCCCGGCCCAGCCTGGGCACAGCGCGCTGGCGAGGCGCTCGGCCAACCGGTCGTGTCGTTTGGCGGGGGGGGGGGGGGGGGGGCGCCTGCCCCCCGGGTGTAACCGCGACCCCCCATTAAATGGGGCCGTTTTGTGGAGGCCGGCTGGGGGAATTAATTCCCCCGGTTTCCCTTTTGTCCAGCCTGCCCGCACCGGCTCACCGGTTCTGCCTACAAGGACCGGAGACGGCCCGTCCTTCCTCCTACGCTGACACCGACGGCCCGGAACCGGTCACCGGTCACCCTGCTCCGCCGTGGCCCGGAACCAGCCACGAAATGGTTCGTCCGGCACGGTACGACGGCACCGCGCCCCTCCGTTGTGGCCTCGCTCTGGCCGCGGTGTCTTCTGATTTCTTCGACGTGGCGCGACGGCGTCGTGTCCTTGTTCAACTTCACGGCGCGGCGTGACGGCGCCACGCATTACTTGCCGTACGATCCCGCGTGGTGCGACGGCACCACCCCATTCCGTCCAAACCATATTAGAAACAATATTCAAAATGGAGGAGGGTCGGCCGTGTTTGTGCGGTCCGGCCCCCTCTCGTTAATTGATAGAAACTGGTCGTAAATTCACGAAGTACAACAAAGTAGAATTCACGAACAAAGATAATTAAATAAACCCCTACTTGAGCGTAGCTAGAACGGGGGTTCACCGTGGAAAATGACGTCGCGAGGTGAAGCTCCGTAAGTTGACGGAGAACACCCGAGGAGGAAGTGGCGCCTCCTTTTCGTTGACACGGTAAAAAGATCAAAAGAGGATGCGTCGTCGATCTTCGGAAACACACCGGCTGCGAAGAGGAGAAGAGACAACACGTTGATATCTTCTTACGGTGATGGCGTTCTTCGTCGAAGTCTTGGTGTTTTTCGTGATGAAGATGAAACACCTAAGAACTCTCTCCTCAATTGTCCATACACAACATCCAACCAAAATAAAATAAGGCTCACCCTTATTTTATTAACTCATGCCACAATTCAAAAATTCAAAACATAAAGAGATGAGAGGAAAAGTCAAAAGAGTTACACAACTTAAGTGGTGGGTTATGTGGAGTTAGGGAGTTAAGGAAATTGAAAAGGTGGGGGCTCGTGTGGGCCCCACCTCCCCTTTAATCCACACAATAGAAACTAACAAACAGTGGGTCCCACCCTAACTCCTACACTTAGGTTCTAACTCATGGAGAAGAGAAATAAAATTCTTGACGAAAATTTTATTTCACTAACACTTAATCCACAAATTTAAACAATTCATAACGAGCAAACGCAACTCCAGAAAAGGCATTCCTAAGCAATTACCAGCACTACGGTTCCATCGGTGCCCTCAGAATTCGATTCTGAGCACCAGTTCAAAAGATAGGAATTGCCGCTCATTCGTTCACTGAACGTACCCGAGCTAAAATTCGGATAGAAATTCTGGGCACACCGGGCCTCGGAATCACGTGCCGTCATAAACTGCGTTCTTGTAAAATCCCAAAAAAAATTAAGAAAAATAATTTCCCTTGAATTTTATGGTTCTTTACAACATGAGGTTGTGACAATAAATTTTAAGGATCCATATAACTTTTCTAATGCTTGTTAACAACTTAATTACAAGGATCACCCTAATGGAATTTCTATATTTGATATAATGACCTAATTTTCAATTAATATTAATCATAGGTGACTTACAATACTCCATTATTTCTATATAAATGTAACCTAACAAGTATAAACCATCATATGAACCAAGATAGAATGTGATGCAAAATTCATAAAAAATGAAGGAACCCATCACATATATAACGATATCATCTCTTTTGAGAATAATTGACTCATATTTGTGTTTCCAGAATTTTTCTTAATATAACATGCCATGATATGTGATGTTTAAAATATCTTCGTCTGGTCCAAGACATATCGAATTGAAATAGTATGTGAGAATTATATTCTAGGGATGTATAGACTATAACCCAAAACCACATCATAAACAATGTCTCATGCAAAAACGAAAATATATTGTCATTTAATTAATAATATGGTGAAGAATTAATCTAAATAGTACTCAAAAAATTTAATTGGAATCAAAAAATATTATATAATTTCAAAATCAAGGCCCATATCTAATTGAATGTATGAATATTAAAATGATTGAAAAAGGAAAATGCATAATAAATACTTACCCTAATAAATAAGCATAGATTTTTGTGTGAGAGAAGAGTAAAAGATATACTTAATAATAATAAACTCTCCCCTTAGACAATAATGGTTTTGAGGATATAGTAATATAATAACATGAAAATTTAATGTTAAACTCATTCTTTGTTCAATGTGTTTATCTCAATACATATCGCAAGGAATGATTCATGCCTACCATCAATTAATACAGATATATGTGAGTTATAAACTAATGGTTAAATTGATATAAAAAACGTAGATCGAGGATATTTTAGGTGTGTTTAATTGAAATCATAATATAGGTATCTTAATACTCATTCCAAATGGATATCAAATAATGAATGATGAAAATTATATTTATTCAAATCATGGGGTTGAAAATAAAAGAACTTCTTGATTGGTAAAGTAATTCCCTTTTCTCACAATTGTACAATGGAAACAAACAATAATATTTTAATGGATATAAAACATCAATAGTTTAAGGAGAAATATTGTAGTAGAATAAAAAACTCATTCTGATATCATGTAAAAACAACATCAATAAAAGAGTCACATCTTAATAAACTCTATATAAAAAGAATCACCACATTCATGCTATCCAAATGAACATAATCCCAAAAAATAAATCAATGTTACACGTCTAATAATTATAATAATAAATTCCATAATATTATCCTCTATTTATTAATATATTCATAAATATATAATGGATACCTAAAACCATTGATGACACGGGAAAGAAAAACAATTTACTGACCTAATCCCAAAATTATCGTACACTCACTACCATATTTTATAATTTGTTTAAACACCGTTTAAAACATCATCAACATGAACTAATGTGATGATTAACCTAGATCCCATTGTTTTAAATAAAAAACATTAAAAACTGATTCTCAATAATAAATAAAATTTATGGTGGATTACTTATATAATTTTTACCCTTTTCCAATTTTATAATGGATTGAAAAAAATTCACATATAATCCTGATGCATAAACATTTAAATGTCCCTACACAACATGTATCCATACATAAAATATAATATCAATTAATGATGAATGTTATTGAATCCATTCATCTGAGAATGTCAAATCTTATTTCCTAACTTGTTACATGTGTTTACTAGAACCACATAACCTAGATAATGCAGTTCCCAACCAACCCATGTAACCCTCCTAATGGGTAACTCCAATCCCCATTATATTTGTCAACCATCACGATTAAAACCTCACTTCCATGACCTCTTCTCCTCAAATGATCCCCTATAGGTATATAAATTATATAATGTGAATAATGAAACTTGAATACATCCTCGAATGGCCTTTGATTATAAAAAATAACCAACGTTATATCGTACAAAACAATTAAAGGAATTGCATGAAAATATATCATAAAAAGTGATATAAGATAAATCAATAGATAAAAAATATTATCTATTAAAAAATATGAGCCATTTGTCAATACCTGATATGTGTGTCATGACATACAAATTAAATAACTAAAAACTGAAAATAATCACTTGTATGGGAAATGATTCTTTAATTGATGTTGAATAAAACCTTGAACTATAAAAGTTTAGATCAGTGAAATAATAACACCATATAACCAGATAAATATATTATATATTTTAGGGTGAGAATAACATATATATTTAGTATTATCCCTGATGAATCCTCCAATGAAAAATATGAATAACTAAAATTTATACACACTGAGTAAAAAAAATTATACTAATCTCAAAAACAATATTATTTTCATTTAACATCCTCAAAATTTATATCTCTCACCAATTATCTTATACATGATACAAAAATTTATAATAAATGTTTTTACTAACCCAATAATAAACACCCTCATGTTTACCACTCTTCCCCAATGAAACATTTCATTAGCTATATCTCTCCAAAACCTAGGACGAATGACATTTTTCTACAATAATGTTTCCAAACACACAAATGATAATATATAACACACCACATGAATCACATCATTATATAATTTAAAAATAAATCTCCAAATAGTTATGATTTAGTTTACATGATCCACTACATCATGTATTTCATTTATTACACCTCCAGCCATCATAGAGCCCACAAGTCATTTATATTATAAGCATTGCATTATTTAAAAATTTGATACATGTGTGTGAATTATATTCAAGATTTTACAACCCTCTTCACACATATTTTTGATGAATAATAACCACCATAAATATAAAAAAATCAAATCTATGATATGTGAGTAGGAAAATAGGTTTAATTAGTCTTCCATAAATTTCTGACCAAGTTGTTGGGGAAAAACTATTCTTGAGTCGACTAGGTTGTCATTATATATTAATATATTGGTGGGTTAGTATATAAAATTAATATATATATATATATATATAATCACACAACTAAATTATTTGATACTACATAAAAAAATAATAAACAACTAAAATATTCATATCGGACTCCTGAAACCCAATAAAATGTCATGGGTTTTAAAAATATTGAATAATTGAGATAAACATTAATTAATTAATAATTTTATAATTAGTTATTATTATTGTGACACCATTTAAAAGATTTAAATATCAATATTATAAGAAATGTAAGAGTGGAACTGTTAATTCCTTTTTAATATGCGCAATTATGTCATCATCATATTGTAATGATCAATAAAAAATCATTATTTTGTTAGTTAATTTATAATTTTTTAATTATTCGAGTAATATAAGACATAGTATATGCCTCCACATATAATATTCAATTTACATTTGTTGTATCGAACTATATATTACAGTTTTATACATATTTTAGGACAATATCTATTCACCGGGCCATAAAAAAGGAATATTTATTATCAATAAAGAGTCCTAGATTTTAGAATAATAATAATCGGAAATCCCATTATCAATGTGGTCAATTATGAACGTCTCCATAACTACTACCGTTGTACATAACATCTTATCTAATATCATAGGAAGATGGAGTAACAATAGGTACTAAATGGAAAGCTCTCATTCATTGGAATCCCTTCATGTATCATATCATCGGGAATTTGCATTCACATCATCTCCATAACTGAAACATCATTCCACAATCACAACCATAATAATCCCAACCCTTTATTGAAAATATATAATTTAACATCCAACCACACAAAGACTCTAGATCCATAGTTCCTAAATTTATATTCAATATAGTATTACTGAATTAAATTTAATGGAACCTGTGATAAATCAATTACAAAATTGTAGACTTTATCAAAAAGTGATAGGATCTATAAAACCAATATAAAGGATTTAATCAATAATCATTCTTCCTTACTATCATTAATTATCCAACTCATAATTCTCAAATATGAGAATCAAATTCCACAATATATATGCGTTTTAATGCTATATATTTATTTTTTTTCCATCATTATAAATATTTTTTACATGACAGTAAAATAAATCTAAATTTTTTCAATATTTTTCATTGGGAATATAAAAATTATTTCTTGGTGTGAGTTTTGTTTAAAAATAAATCATTTTATCTTTCCTTGAAAACAATTTCAATATATACACAAACTATATGTTATGTAATATAATAAAAAATATATTTTAATAGAATGAGATCAAATATAAAAATATATTTAAATATGAATATTTACAATACCACATGAAGTTAGACATATATTTCAATAATTTAATTAAATAATAACTTTTTATGATTGACTTCATGAATAAATTAGGTTCCACACATGAAATATTATTATTTCACAAATTAATAAAGGTAATTTAATATGAAATCATTTACTTTCGAATTTAATAATTGCAGAAATTTTGAATAATTATCACTGAAATTATTTATTTAGCATCAGATATTTTTTATGAAACCATATATCTAATGATACCTATGTTAGTTTGGTAAATAATTAAGAGGTACAATAACCACTGTGTCCCCCCACCAGAATCCCCTATGATGGAGATAAGAACCATGGGTATGAGAATATCACTAGGGGGACACATCACCATCAAAAAAATATGATTGGGAGATAAGATAAATATATACCAATAAAAATTGATTACAATATAATAGTAAATCAAAAACTATCCCCCAATTAATCACCAATGTTAATGGAAATATGAGAAATATTACCTTATAAAATATAGAACAGAATTTCAAATAGAAATGACTTAATAATATCTCTAACCCAAATTAGTTACGTCCATAATTTTCCCCAATGTCTTCTTTGAAACATGTGAAATAGATTATTTTAATAGCCTGAAAATGTATAGTTAGTCTGATAATACAGGAGGAAAAAATGAACATGTGAAAATTGAATGTGAAGGTGCTAATGAATAAACAACAGAACCGAAAAGCACGTAAACATGTCAACTAATATAACCCATACTCACCATTTATCACTCACCAAATCACACATTTAATATGATATTAATTATAATACATAAAAACATATCATAGAATTCCACTACCTCATTCCCTCTACTTTTCTACAATTACCCCTAACAAAGAACATATTATTCTATCATCCCTTAAATATATATCACAATGAATAACCTATCTCTAATATGGGTTTGGATTCACCAGAACCTACCACACTGTAGAATGGTCTAGTATATTTTTCTTTCATTAGGTATAATTAGACCATGATTAATATCACATGTAGACCCCCAGTACATCACATGACCTATTATCCAATTAAACCTAATATATTACATTATATCCCACCATAAGACACATGATCCATCTTGGAAAATATCACATGATGAATCTTGGGCCAACACACATCCTATCACATCCATTCTTCATCACATAATATCCCACAAAAACCACCACAATCATAATAGATGATGGAATAATGGGAGAGAGTAAGTTTTGAACCATTAATATAACATGTATCTTATATGTTGAGTAAGACACTAATAATTTATTTTTGGTATGAATATCTAACACAAGTAAGGAATATGTGTAGATATAAAAAAATATATGATATCTAAATAAATGAAAATAATTGACCCTTGGGTAATCAACATCTATACTATTGTAGACTAATATAATAAATACAAAACATGTCAACTGTCACAGATGCTCATGCCACTATATAAAACACACCAGAAAACCACCACACAAAACTAAACATTTTAATATTAAATTATGACACAACATTTTAAATTTTTCAAAAAGATACACAACCCATATTATTTTATCCATCAATTACAAAAACCACTATGAACCACAAACATTATGCACAAAAAGTAGTCACATGTAATCCACTATACACAATAATCTTTTTTATCCAAAAACATAGAAAAAAAAGAAACTGAAAAAATAACATATAGGAACGCTAATCACCACACATCACATCACATCCCACTCAAAACCAAGCTAGTCAGAAATACCACCTAATGATATCCCACTACACAAAATGAAACAAAATTATGAACCCATACACTATAGAGAAATATCTCGGATATCCCAATTTATTCAATAGAATTCATTGATTGTATATTAATCTTGAATGGACAATATCATACATCCAGGTTACCATGGGTAAACAATTATTTTCCAAATATTTGTTTCATAGAAATTAAATTTGGGATTATTCAAACACAAATAATGAATGGTTCATATATAAATATTACATATAAAAAAGTATGTGTGCAAATATTAATGATTTTTATTTTTAGAAACATCCATTAAAAATGTCAACATAAATAATATCATGTAATTATGAATGAAAATTTACCTTATCCACATAAATATAATATTCTAAAATTATTAATATTAAATTCATTAATGCTTAATGATGTTTTCCTGTCTCATTGTTCAAATCATAGAAATGAAGAACATCGTAGAAATTATTACCACACATGGAAACCACGTATCATCAATAACCTTGTCAAATAATAATTGAAACACAAGTCCAAAACACCCAATACTAATGAAATCTCCCCATGTCATATTTATGATGGAATTACACAAGGAATCAAAAAATTAAGGAATGATAAATCACCGTAAATTTAAAACCAATAGTCTACAGAAAAAATGGACAAAATAGAAGGAATATGTCCATTAATGTGTCCTAATTACTTTATGAGTTTAAAATATAATATAAGGAAGTGATTGAGGAATTTAATATGATTTTAAAAAACAAGGGTAATAATCAACCAAAAAGTGGCACCCAGTACAGTGTAAATAAATTTTATCAATTTCTAGGATCTATATATTATAATAGATAACTATTTTTAGGTCATATGTTTTTTAATTTGTTATATTTCATAGAAATATGTTCTTTTATAGTATGGACAACTATACATCGTAAACAACAGTTTAATGAAAGAAATTATTTTGATTTAATTCCCTTCACTAAATAGAATATGTAAACTGTTGGCCACTGAATATAAAGATCAAATTCATGATCCAAATATAATTTTTAAGTTTCTAATATCCATTCTATGACCCAAAAATAGTTATTACTATAGTGAACCCTTCAGGACCTCCTACAAACATTCTACAATTAAAGATATGCAAATGTAATGGAATAAAAACGAAAATTAAAATATGTTATATAGTTATCAAATAATTATCATCTAGGTGATAAAAATCAAACATGATGAATATAATATGATTTAGAGAAACCCCAACACAAGATTCTTGTCTAGGTATTTTCCCCACTATATGTACAACCACCAGCCAAGAATACCCAACATAAATCACCACAAGATAGATTTCTCAACCATATCACTCTCTCTCGTGAGCCACAACACATGGTCCTCTGGAACAATACAAAACCCATGTATTTCCAACATCCCCATACCAAATTATCACAGTACATTCCATTGAACCATAAAATTATCTATTCCACCCAAACGAACAATATCCACAACCAACACATAACATTTCATTGAGAAGAAAATCACTGGAAATAAGCGTCCATGTCATCATGAAATGTATTATGGGTTGAAAATTCGTTATCTCATGGACTTAATCATGTAAAATTCTAATTTATCTTGATTTTTAATGAGTTATTATACCATTCCTGAAGTGGTAGATTTATCACACCTCAACCCATTATAAAAATTTAATCTAAAAAATCTACAACATCGAAAAAACACATAATAATTTTTAAAATTGTAAACTCATACCATCATTGATTAATGGGGACACATCATTTTCACTATTTGAAATTTAAAATCCACAACTCCACAATGTCTACAAATCACACTGACCTTAGGAATGTTTTCTCAACACATTATATTTTATTGATTATACTAGATCTCTACTAGACACTCTATGACTGTCTCGTCATACTCAATATTCAACTCATCTTAGTTAATGATTTGTTTATATTTAATTGATAACATAGAATCTAAAACATGTATATTATTTCATTTATATTTTCTTGTTATTAATTCACCTCTATATTATATTCCACCTTGACAATGTGGCTGAACAAAAACAAAGGTCCCAACAAACTAAGGGGAGGATTTACTCCACCTAACAATATTCTCATTCCCCATAGAGGTGTAACACCCATGAACACATCTTCTCCCACCAAAATATTCAATGGACTACACCTATAAATATCATAGTATTTATAACATTCTTGCGTTACCCACATTATCTATCAATCTAACATGATTTGAAAAATATTTATCTAACCCACATTTGACCTATGAACTTCCCACTCCCCAACCTATTTGCAGAACAGTATAGAAAAATCATTCATACATAAAACCAATTAAATAGAGTTAATAAAATGTATTATTGACATATTATGTTGTATTACATCATTAAAAATATTTATTATTAGAAATATTTTATTTAATAAATTTTATACATGATAATATGTGATATAATAACATCAATAAAGGTAAAAAAATGTACATACGTAAGCCGAAACAAGAATATAAGTGTTTGGGAACATGATTGTTACGTTTAAAAATAGGTCCCTCTATAGGAATCTTAATAATAATGAGTCATGATATAATGATAGTATGTTCATTTGAAATGAATCATACTTGACTCAAATAACATGAACCATTTGTGTATAAAATTAGAATTAGATATTGATTGTTGGTGTACATATTAGCATATAATATCATATCTGATGGCTACCCATGGATAAACTAATTAAATTATTGGATTAATCTATCCACCTATGTACAAACATTGGGATTTGGATGAAATTTCAGGTACACTTTTATAGGCCCGGGATAACCTCCCACAAATAATTTGATCTCAAATAATATTAATCATTAACCAATTCATTGGAGTGTCACATAAGACCCACCCATAATACTATTAATAAAATATATATATTTTCCGAAATATTATAAAAAATTCATCATATTAGAACACCTAAATGAAATGGTTTTCATAATAATTTTACCTCTACCTCATTTCATAACCATTTGATTAATACTCGTGGTTCTTAATCATTTTATCATTGTCTAACAAATAAACAAAAAATTATTCTTTAACCTCATGTAATAATATTAATAAACCATTAAGAGAATGAATAATAATACTTCAATGGATAATAACCCTAGTAATGAATAAATAACACCAATGTATGTCACTATATAAGGAAAATAATTTTTGAAGATCAATTGGTACATTTTTAATGGAAAAATAACCCCTTCACATTGATTGAAATTATTATTAATATATAAACTTTTGAAAATCATTTTATTTGAAAATATTATTGAAAACTATAGTGGACACAACAATGTAAATAATGGAAATTTCAATTAATAATTTCTTTCATTTTGTACAGGTTAAAGCAATGATTCATTTAATTCATTCTTAAAATCCAAATGGGGATTTTTTAAGAAAATACATGATGATTCCTTTGAAATAAATTTTAAAAATTAAAACATGTGCAATAATTAATTTAATAAAAAAATTAATATGAAAATAAATATTAAAAAAAACAAATGAAAATATATATTGGAAAAATATTTTTGGCTAAATAATAATTTTTTCTTAAAAATAGTTTTTTTGAACACATGATTTCCTAATGTCTGGGAATTGATGGAAAACATATATCCTATTGAAATAAATAGATGATGTGAAAATAAATGTTATTCATGAGTTATGGATCAATATAATCTATTATAAAAAATTTATTCACAAATTTCCCTAATAGATGATAAATTTTGGAAATAAAATCATTAAAAAATTTGTAACATTGAAATGAAATCTAACTGAAGGAAAATAATTAAATTAAACATATAATATCATGATGACAAAAATATTAATTATATTACCTATAAATAGGGATATATATACATAAATCAAAATATGATAGGTCTATAAAATATTCATATGTCTCAATGAAGGCCAATTATGACCAAAACCTTTCCAATTTGTTATCTATTCAACTTTAAACACCATGATGGAAGGATCATAAAAATGATATATAAATTCATTATACAATTTAGACGAAGCATCATAAAATAAATTAATGGGTACTATGTACACCATATAAAATAATTTAGTGGTTAATATGTAATTTTTCAGATATGAAAATTATATGAGATAAAAATCCAACCTAATAAGTCTTTACATAATTCGTATACAATTGAACCACATTTTTACATGTATTCTCCATAATGTATCACCATATTCATATATTATTTATATTTAGAACAAATATAAAAAAATTATGTTGATATTATGGACCTTTGAAGTTATTGTTGATGTACATGGCTTAATTAAATAGGTTTTAATTTGTGAATATTGTACAAGTTGGGTGACATTTTTTGAGTGATGTTTTTTGTTAGTTGTAATTAATTTAAAAGAAAAGGAATACCAATTTTTTTTGCACCAAAAGACATAAAATATTACTTCTATAGAGAAATATATATTATATGGATGAAATATGACTATAAAATAGAATGTATACACGTTTTAGGTCATCTAAAACATCATATTTTTAGATTAACCCATAGGGTAAACCAATTTTAATCATAACTATAAAAATTACTTTTCACATTAACTCTATTCATTTTAGTAAAAATTTGTTTTTAACTTATTAGATAAAACATTTTTTTTCAAAAAAAATATAATTCAATTTTAAAATATAAATTATCAAATGTTGTAAGGAATTATGTAAAATTTATCATGTTAGAGCAACGAACATATGGGTTTTCATTGAGAAAATGATGAAAATCATAAAAAACTCATGTTTCAAATTTCAATATGATGTTTATTCAAAATACATAAATTTTATTCATAGATAAATTATTTGTCTAATTATATTTAATAAAATTGAGAATATAACATATATTTATAAAAACGTTAAACTAAATGTCAGATTTCAATTAAAATAAAATTCTTCAAACAATTTATAAAAAGTATGATTTCAGAAAATTTTATAAAATAAAGAAAAGGTTTGTTTTGACATAATGATTTAAAAATTTGTTTTTATTTATGTAATTAATTATTTGTATTTCAATAATTAATTTTATTATTATTATGAATATAATTAATTTATGAAAAATTGTATTTATGATCCACATGAATAGTTTTTCAAAAATTTAATTTCTTTTTTATCAATATGATTTACTTATACAAAACCAATATAAAATATAATTAAAATTTAATTATTCATATTAATATTGTTATGTTCAATGGTTAAGATGTATTGTTAGAATTTTAATAAAATTAATAATATATCATGATTTAGATATAACTACATGTAATGTATAAACCAATTTACTCTGATGATTGGTATAATTAAAAAATACATGGTGTTTCATGTATGTAAATATATTATAGAAGTTTAATTCTTTATAATAAATATATAAAATCCTGAGTTTCTACATTATACTACCCTGATAAATAATTTTCACCTTCAAAAGTTATCAATCTGATATAATCGAATGAGGATACACCTACCTTATAATTTCATTACATTAAAAACAATCCATAAATAGGCATTGTTTCCAAAAGACGTTGAAAAATTTATCATTATTATTTGGTATATCATTATATATATGATCAACAATGACCAGTGGAATTTCCATAGAATAATGATCTTACTCTAGTTGTTCTATCTATTAGTTCAGTACTTGTAATGGGTTCTTATGTGCATCATCTTGAGAGATGGATGGAATATAATGTAGACCTGAGAGTTGGTTTATGTAAGCTTTATCCAATAACATATGGTCATGATATTATCAATACTTTTAAATGGACCTATATAACTAGGGATTAGATTACCTTCCATCCAAAATCTCCAAATTGTCTTCCCTGGAAACATTAATAGAAATAAATTATCATTGACTTCTAATACAACATCACACTGGTAGTTATCCAAATAAATTTAATTCCCACTCTTGGGTAGCTTAACATTTTGTTTAATTTACCTTAACATATTTTCCACTTCATCTGATTTCTTAGGTTCCATTACTTTTCTTTCTCCATTTTCATTCTATATAGATAGATCACTAAATTTTAATCTATTGTGAGTTCATATGAAGACAAATTAATTCTTTATTAAAATCTATTATTATATAAAAAATAATCAACAAGAAGGTGTAGATCTCCACCATATTTAAAATACATATAATAAATTCACAACATATCCCAAAGTAAATCTATTATTATATAAAAAATAATCAACAAGAAGGGGTTGATCACAACCATATTTTAAATACATATAATAAAATCACAACATATCCCATAGTGTTTTAATTTTTTCACCAGTCATTCTATTTGTTTGAGGATGATACACATAATTAAATATAAAATCCATATCAAGAGCTTTCTGAAGATATCAATTAATAGTGAGGAAATCCATGGATATCAATCAGAAACAATGAAATGTGTTAATCCATGATATCCTACCACAACTATAATGTATATCATAGAAAGATGATACTTAGAGAGTTTATAATTGATAGTGATGAATTATGAAAATATAGTGTTGAAATTGACTGCACCCAGTATAATATTATGATCTTGAAATATTTTATGTTGTCTAATTAAAAAATACATGGTGATGTTTCACAATTTTTCTTATAGTATAAATAATTTATTTAACATCCCCTTATAATTTATCTTTTATTCCTTAACTTGAAGAAACACATTGTATCATGAAACAAACTCTTTTTTTTATCCCTTCATGAAATCCAATTAAAAATTCCCTTTAAAATCATTATACATCATCATACTTCTTGTTATGTATAGTGGATGAGGAACTTTGTGCATCGTGTAGAAAATCATTCTAAAAATTTAGTATGGAATAAACACATACTCAATACATTAACCTCATTTTTTCATCATGTCATGTTAATGGCGTTTAACATTTATAATATTATTTTTCATCTCTACATAATTTTCTTATACCCTTAAATATTTTGTGAGATATAATAACCAATGTTCAATTTTTTCGGATAATATTTCACCCCCTCTATGAATATTTGTTTTTCAAACCTTTAAAAATAAAAAAATATTAAATCTTTTATAATCCCCATCATTTATGATAAATCATTATCATTGTGACTCAATACTTTAACCACATAGATCTATTTCCAATGGTGGTAATTTATTGAGATTCCATAATTAATAATTACCACTAACCATATTCCCTTAAAATAATTCAAATATTTCGTTATTAAAATATACATTAATCATTTTTTAATGATATATATAATTATTTCTCCACAAATAAAATTCTTATATAAATTTAATGAAAAATGATCCCAACTAACTCTAAATAATGGTAACAGGATTCATTAATTTTATTAAGGCATTAGTTATAATAATATAATTCCTCTTAAAAAATATAATACATTCATTGATGAATCAATATAAATAAAAACTATACTCTACTATTGGGTAATGTAAAAATGGTTTTTTGAATAAGATTCTCATTAATTCAATAATATTTGAATCAAATTCATTTTTATGGATGAATGTAGAACACATAACGGTTAACTTGTTTAGTGAATTAGATAGTAGTGAGAAATAAACCACAAATAATTTATTATATAAATCTCAACTAAGATAGATATAAATCATAGTAACCATCTTTTATATTAGGAAACATTCAATGAACTACATATTTGATGGATCCCTAATTTACTATATATTGAGATTATATATGAAAAAATAAAATGTTTTGTCTCTATAATTCAAAATATTTAATTTTTTAATTACTTTCACCATCCATAGGGTCATTAGTCTTATTATTAATTAGTCCTAAGGCTTATCAATACACTTTTAATAAAAAAAATATTTCAATAAAGGTTTCCCAATAATAATAAAAGTAATATCAAAAGACTATTAATTAAACCCATGAAGATAGTAGGGTAATTACTATAACTGAATTCAATAACTATTTATTGTTAATGTAAATACCTTGTAGTAAATTTTTCCTTTGATATATCCTCATTCTATACCCATAATAGATGATATCCAAAACGATGTTAAATTTTGAATTAAACATTAGACTGAAATTGTCGATAAAAAATGTAATGAATTTAATGAATATGACACTTTTTCTTGATTTTCATCTTATATTTATATAAATAATCATGTTACAGTCTTATTGATATATCTATAATTTTGAAAAAGTAGATGTTTCACCGCAAGGTAACATACTTGATGAATGAATTCACTCTTAGTGTTTTTTGAATTTTCATCATCAGTTTGTTTAATATAGTTAGTTCCATTCTAAATAGAGTACTTCATATTTTCATGGCACTATATATTAGTTCTATTTAGAACATAGCATCATTATTTATGATACGGCTAGAAAACACTTCTGTAAATAAATAAACATGTTCTAACATAATAAGAATATAATTAATGTGTAGTAACTACCTAATAATATCAGATATAATCCGCTCATGAAAAGGAATAAAAAATACTACAATATATGTGATTTCCATAATGATTTCATATTTATCATCTTATTGATATATGATTATAGATTGATTTAGAATATAAAATCAGACATTCATTCGTCATAAATTTAGGAGGTATTTAAGAAAAAAAGATAATTAATGAAAATAAAATTAATCCTATAGAAGAATGAAAATGTTAGGAAGATGAATATTCTCACAATACTCATCCAAGGAGGAATAATATAGTTTGTTTGATATTCTCAAAACTTTAAATTTTCAGTGATAATTCCATGACTAATTATGTGGGAGTTATATTTAAATTCATAGATAAGTGTTCAATTATTAATTAAAATTTCATCTAGAGTAATATAAGAAATATTTAATGTTATAGTGAATGAAATGTGTATCTTTTACTATTTTATTCCTGAAAACCCTTATATAAAATAATATTGTATGATATTTTCCAATTTATCTCTTAAAAATATGATTATAGAAAAGTTAAATTTTATTAGACATCACATTTTGTAACATGTTATCATAATGCCCAGTCACCGAGAAATTCAAACACTGATTATTGGGTTGTGAATTCTATGGATAATTTTTATTTTCATTATCACTTGTTATCATCTCCAGGACTTATCTTCAATTAACCACACTATGAAATTCATTTTAACTGGTAAATAATTTAATATTCCCCTTATGAAAATTTCACCCATGTTTCATCAAACAGATTTAGAATAATAGAAATATTATCTTACTCTCCCCATATTTCATATATTTTCAATGAATTTAATTTTTCACATATCTATACTAATATATAGAATATGAGGAATGAATTTATTGAAAAAAAAAGACCATGATCATATCAAAATATAGGGTATTGACTTCAGTATGTTTCCTCACATACATGATAAAAGTTCACTATTTATCTACTTCACTATCTAACCAGTTGTCAAAATATTAATTCTTCATTTCCTAAACATCAATGAATGGAAAATATATTATCATCACTATTGATCAATTATTTCAAAACTAGTGGATCATAAGAACCACTACATTAAGGTAAAAACTTCTTCCAGATGGACAACAAAAAAGTTTTCAACTCCATTTCATTTTTTGAAGAGCTGAATTATTCAATTAATTAAATATTTATGAGAACTAAAAGTATTTTTGTAATTCTATCTCACATATTTATTGGATAATCAGGAGGAAAATTTTTACATTGTCTAATTCATTCATTTTTAACACAGTTATATTATGTTTCAATAATTCTCTACAAATATAAATAATATATGATAAAATAATTATCATATTGGGGAACCACATAATCAATAAAATAAAACATTCATTTTATAAATCATGACCCAAAAATTTTATTTAATGAAACAAAAGGTGTATACTAAATTATTAATTATTATCATATAAATAATCATTCATGTTGGTTCATATTGATTACTTGATTTTCTATTGGATATCCCCTAGGATTATCAAACTATTTTAATTGAAAAGAATGTTGTACGTCACCATGTGATGATCAATCACATAAAATTTTTAATTGTTATTTACCATAGGTGCTTGTATCATAGAGAAACTACAAATTATAGTATCAAGAGATAAACAATCATTCTTGTAAACCATTATATCATACCATTACAAAAAATTATTGAGATTTTAAAATAAATTAATTGATTCTGAGACACATAATTAATGATATCAATAATTTTATCTCATTACATTTTCCAAAATATTAGTAATAATATAATTTTATAGATAACTATAATGACCAAGTATAATCATATATAAATATTGGTTCATTTTTATTTATATTCAATACATCCCACAAACATACTCTTGAGGACTGTAATGGTAGAGTGTCTTTTGAAACATGGAATCCCCAAAAACTGTGCATATGTACCTACATCATGTACCATTGTGTTCTAGAAAACTAAAACTATGACTATAAATATCATTCATAATACATATATTCATAACCTATGGAATGTAAACAATATAATTAATGGACATGGTTTCCTTGAATGAGAAAACAAGGTAGACATATAGGATAACATGTATAATTTTTTTAATAACATGAGAATAAAATTTAAATACCACAACATACATATTATAGATTATGATCTTGATTTATGATATAAATAATTGTATTTCAAAAGACATGAATCATATGGGAATCAAACAACATGACTAAAGAAGTTAGAACATTGTAATAAGAGAAACAACTATGTTGTGCTCATTGGAATATAAAATCCATTGTCTAGGATATCAACCATGACATTCTTAACATAATAGGATGAGGATAACCACCAGAATACATACTTCAGGTGTGGTTGATCTCCATTGAACCCTCTATCTCACATGGAATGAACTCACATCTTACCTATGAAGTGATATAGTATTTATCATTACCCAATTAATATTTGGTATATTTTAGCCCCACCAATCATATAACAAAAAGAAATAAAAATAAGATCCACAAGGTGATAAAAAATTTATCATATCAGAACCCATGAAAATAAATTGGATTCATTATCAATTCAAAATTTCAACACTACCTGACACATTTGAAATGGTTTCGGTTTCATAACAATCAAATCATAGTTTGACCCATGGAAGATAGAAATGTTTCATAACTGTTTTATCATCTTGAAAATAAACAATATCAAGAAAAAATAAAAAATTTGTACTTAGATCATAACAACCATATCAAATAACTATCATAAAATGATTTCATATTAAATGTAAAATTATTTTTAAATGGAACATTATCTTTATCATTCAAGAAATTTAATAATTTTGACATTGAAATTAACTCTTAAAAAAGATAGTTTGAAAATATTATTTTGTTAAAATAACATTAAAAAATTATACATTAATCATAAATTAAAAAAATGGTCCTAATGGAAGGAAATTATGTTCCTGGTACTTATGCTAAAGAAATGATTCATTTCATATTATAGGTTATAGCCAATGAGTATTTTAGGAAAATAAAATGATATCCCATATCACAGAGTTGTGTAAAAATTCAATGATGGGTTGAAATTTATTTATTTAATCTATTTATGTATGGTAAATAAAATTTTCAACATATTATTAGAAAAAATTTAATATGCAAAGGGTATTTGATGGAAACTCTGAATATTCTTACACATTTTTCAAACTATATAATATATAGTGGAACTAAAATTAACTGCATACTTGTATCATCAGGAAATAAATAAAGGGGGACAGTCTTCATGATTACTTTCTAATATGGACCATAATATTTTATCATAAAATTTATAAACATAAAAATCAAAATAAAGATTGATATTATAACATAAAATCATAACTACCTCTGAAAATTTGAATCATATTCATTATGAAAGAATAAAATTTTATGAATATTAAAATAATAAAGTTATAAATTTATTCAGGATATAAAATTTCAATTGGAATATATTTGTCCCTTGTAAAATAAAGTATGTTCATTACATAATCAGAAATCAAAAAGAAGAAAAAATGAGATAAAAACATATACCAATTTTTTATATTTTAAACCATAATCCCTATAAAATATATTTCCTCAAAATGATATGTATATAAATATAATGTAATATAGAAGAATCATCAAATAATATTATTTTCATTATATAATCCACATAATCTAAACATATGGTTAATATTTTTTTTATCTCATAGAAAATAATTTGATAAAAAAATCACATACCAACAGTCACAACTTCATTCATAGAGGTTCATACATATTCTTCTTTGGGTAACCTCCTAAAATTTTATCTAAAATATTTAGTAGATTGTATTTATTCAAAAAAAAATATTCTAGGATTATATTAGGGAAATTATGATGTC
This sequence comes from Viscum album, assembly GCA_963277665.1. Taxonomy (NCBI): domain Eukaryota; kingdom Viridiplantae; phylum Streptophyta; class Magnoliopsida; order Santalales; family Viscaceae; genus Viscum; species Viscum album. The sequence goes on from OY728135.1 coordinate 2,030,259,233, forward strand.
ATTCTTTATACCATGGCTATAAAAATAGTTTTGGTGTGTGAAGAATAGAGGGAAGGGGGTGGACTTTTATAAGTTAGGTGAGTGCATAGTTAAATTTATTGAATTTATAATGGTATAGCGATATTTTAATCGCAGAACCAAATAAAAAATAGATTATTATAAATAATTTTACATTCTCAGTTTATAATATATAAATATAATAGATTTCATAAAACACTATATATCATGTTAACCCTTAAAATTTAAGTATGACCAACATGGAACCTCAATTTTTTCCATAATTGTGGTAATTTGTTTATTTTATTCCATTATTAATGCATATCAATAATATATTTTACCATATTAGATAATATAAATAATTTTGATTGAAAAAAGAATATTTTTTTTCAAAATTCGAGTCACAAAATTTGAAAATTTTGATTTAAAATTAATTCATACCTATGTTATTAGAAAGTAACATTAAAGGATTTAATGATTACCAGTTTAAAATGTTTTTATATAAAATTTGGGTACTAATTAATTAAATATGTACTAAGATTTATTAATAAATATAAAATTGGAAATTTTACATTTTAAAATTATTATATAATTTTCTTTCATAAATAAATTTAATAAGATGATAGTTTTCAATTATAATTCATAATTTTTAATATTCCAATGAAAAATAATTTTTTAATGAAATTTTAAAATATTAAACCTATGCTAATTTTGAAATTATTACTTAAAAAATTATCTTTATTTAAAAAATTAATTTTCTAAATGAGTATAAAATTAATTTTATTATTTTTCACAAATAAAAATGGTTTATATATAATTCTATTTTAGAAATATATAATGAATTTATTGGAAAAATAAGTAATCTTTTTATCAATATGTTTTACTTTTATAAATGAAATATACATAATATTTAAAAATTATTTATAACTATTCATATATAATTTTTTAACATCTAAGTTGTGCTATTCAAATTTTAACAATATTAATAATATAAACAATTTTCAATTATAAATCATTAATTTTTCTAAAAAAATATTACTTTTCATTGTTTATTACATAATATTTATTTTTTATTTATTTAATGTACGGTATCTATGAAATTTAACTAATTCAAAAATAATAATGCCAAAATTATGATTTCACAGATTGTGATACATATTTTCCCCATATGATACAATACCAATTATTATTGGTGAAACTCATTGAGAACTTCCATACACACTACAAATTTAATTCACAACCACCCCTAAAAAACACAAAATTCATAAAATCCATTATCCATCCCACCCCTACATGATAATGTCTATTATGGTCAAACAACACATCTACTACTATCTCTCCCCACTAAAACTCCTCCACCCATTTCCTCTATGATGACTTTAAATAATTCAAAGTAATAAAACCTCTTATACTATTGTTACTGATTCCATTGTGCATTGTATCAATATCCTCCATCCATTACCAAAATGATGTAGACTACTAAACCACACGTCCTTAAAAAATTTCACTTAGTGCATAGACAACCACATTAAACATTCCCCGAGTAAAAAAGATCTCCAAATAATAAAAATAAATAATATACATCAACCCTACATGCATTGACTCCAATATCTGATATATTATATTTATTTCATGATCATTTCATTCAAGAAATACATAATTGTCTTCATAATGAGGTAATGATTCCTCAAAATTGGCACGATAACTACTACATCTAACCCCAGCTCATGGTGTTAATAGATACCCTCATGTTTTTTTAATTGGTAATTCAAAAAATATATCACCACAAATTTTTTTATCAACACACATCCATATACCATACGATACATGACACAATAATACATTAATCATAGACACTCCTCAAAAACCAATGCATTGGAACACTAATTAACATATCCATCAAGTAAATGAACACTAACAGGAATTGATTAGTCAACACAGAATTTTACTATATCATAGTCAATATATTATTTTTGGATTCGACATGATGGAAATTGGTAAAAATCCACCATTAATAACATGTTATAACATGTAAATGATGAAAATTTTCCAAATTTTAGGTTGCTTCCGAGAAAAACATGTATGTGATCATTAAAGATTTACTGACTACAGCCTGCAGAGTCAGTACATTTCCATGTAAATAAACCATTAAAATAAATATTTATAATTTGGATACGGTCAAATAAATATGATGGTGATGAAGGATCGAAAAAGAATCCATGAGATGTTCAAAATGGTCACTCATGGTCTAACATGATCATGACTTCATCAATGAACATGATAACAATCTAGTATAGGATCTCATGGAATATGGAGTTCAAAATCCAATATAGAAAGGCATATTCATTCAAAATACCCAATGATGTGACTAGTAAATCGTTGTTCCTACGCCTTATAATGAATTGTTTCATTAGGATATCAATTTCATTCTCCCTTAAATATTGATTTTCATACTGAATTCTGGAAATTAAAATCATTTGAATCCCCTCAGTCAAACAAGTCATCAACAAACATAATGGGGTAATTGTTCTTGTACATTACCTTTTAGAAAATATGTTAGTCCACATACAATCTATGAATATTATTCAACATCTTTCTTAAAAAAAATTCTCCTAAAGGATGTGCACTAGTTCTGGTGAATCCCCATTACATTAGATAATGCAATCATAAAATCAACTCATAAAATTCATTAGTTTCTATTAAATAAGGATCCATCAAAATTATATATTGAACCATTATCAAATCAATAATTAAATTTACATTACATGATGAAGGTAGTGTCATATCCACATTGAGAAAATTCATATTACAACTCCACAAACAAAAGTACACCCTTGATAAGTTCTTCCTCTAAAAACTCTAAAATCAAGAACAAAATATTACCCAATATCTTTTGACCCATCTGATAATCTTTCTTAGAAATGAACTCCACTTTCTATCTCTCCATACAAATTATTCAAACAATCACAATGAAATATTCGATGATTTAATTCATGTATTGTAGTAAAACTCATGTCAAGGATAACATTTTTTTGTATCTCTATTAAGATGAAATATCCCATAGAGTAGTGATTACCCTTTAGAATTCTATGTCCCCAGAAAACATAAAAAATTAATGTAGATCCCCAAAATGAATTGATTAGGGAAGGTAATCAAAATGCCTCTCTAAATAAAGTAACAATCATTGATAAAAGTAGTAGGATAAAATTAATTTACTATAATAACAAAAAACAATAATATGTTATAATGTGTTAAACTAATGATTTCGTAAGAAAATATTATATCTACTAGAATAGAAACCATTAATGATTTAATATAATCACAAACAACTCCTCTCTATCTGTATTATCACTCTATATAGATTATATATTTCTGTGGACCCATTGGGGAGTCACCATCATGAGGAATGACTATTCCATGTAGAAATTCTCTCAAATACTAAACTAGAACCACTGCTCTAAGCTAGGGAAACTATCTTGGAGGAAATTGGTGATGAAACTAAAATGGTCCCTGAAACAAATTATATTAGACCCAATATGAGTTCAAAAATATATAATGATGGCTCCCACTTCCCACATATACATACCATTAAAAAGTATTTCCTTTGGTTGGTGTTTATTATTTACTATCCATATAAGGATAACATGACTTCTTCCATAATTGTTTCCCTAATAGATAGAACCCTGACTACCTAATAACCTCATTTCAAATTAAAATGTCCCCACTCCTCAAGATCCCTATTTTTTTATTGTCCTGGGGTTCAACAAGAAATGAAAATATATACTTAGAAATGAATTATTTCTTCTACACCTCTAGATAAATTGAGATATTAAATATGATAACCTTAAACCTAACCCACGGAGAAAATCCTCTAATATATTCTGCACTATAGACTCCTCATTAAATACATCATTGGAAACCCAACTGATAATTTAGTTATTTTCGGTAGGCCATTTTTGAAGGTCTCTCATTGCAAGTGACCTATTGTAGAAAATTTCATCATAAATATGGAATTGTGTGATGGACTGTTACAGAAAACAATATTTTTGGTGAAAACATCAGCCATCATAAGTATTTAACAGTGGTTTTGGAAAAAATACATATTTGTGAGAGCCCCATTAAAAATGTGTGTTTACCACTAGACCACTGAAAATATTTATTTGTGATGGGCTTGTTGCAAAAAAAATTGTAAATTTAAATTCTAAGAAATTTAAATTTTTGAGAAAATAATTTTACTAATAATAAAAAATATTAATAAATAAAATAAATAAATAAATAAAAATTTAATAATAATAATATAAAATTAATTAAATAATAATAATATTAATATAATAATAATAAAATAAACTAAATAATAATATTATAAATAATTATCAATAATATTAATATTATTGATAATAAAAAAATAAATATAAAAATAATAAAAATAATATAAATAATAATATTTGAATAATACTAATAGATTTAATATTTATAAGAATAATGATAATATTAAAATAACAAAAATAAAAATAAAAAAATAAGAAACTTAATATTTACATAATTATAAAAATTAAAAATATCAAAAACCATTCATCACATATACATTTTAAGATTTAACCATTTTAGATTGTGGGTTACTCAATATACACCATCAATTATCAATTTTATGTGTATATTGAGATACAAAAAATGTATAAAACAATAATTAAAATAATAAGTAATAAATGTATTTTATTTGGTAAAACATAAATAATATGTGTTTCATGTTTATTAAAATATTAGAAAAAAATTATTTTTTCGACGTTCTTTAGGAGGAGCAGCTATAATTTTTTGATGTCATTTATTAATATTATTATCATATAACCTATAAATAAAATATGTTTACTTTACTGTAACAACTATTATGGAACATGTGCTAAGATAACTCATTGTACAAATGATTTAATATATACATAGTTAAGTATAACATATTTATGAGCTCTATGATGTTCAGCATCAGAAAGCAATCGTTTTTTGTACTCCACCAAAGCCTTGTTCGGGATGATTAAAAATTGATAATTTATTACTCATTTCATAATCAAAATTTTCCTAGATATAGCCCATGCATTGTGGTTTGTGAGATATTTAGATTTAAAATAATGAGAGTAGAAAAAAGAAATTTTATCCTTGAAATAAGATTCTATAATTGATCCTTTAATAGATGATTTATTATGTACTATTTTTTCCAATTTCTGCAAGAATATCTCAAATGGGTACATCAAATTGAACTATACTAGACCTCCAAATTTTTATTCATCCACCAATGTAATATAAAATATTCTATTGAGTCAAATAAAATAATAGAAATGATTTTATCATGTATAGATAAATATAAAACAACACCCTCTTGTAGTCTTCTTTGTGCATCATAGCCTACCGTTGCCGGACAAATGCCTTGAACAAAAAATTATATGTATGTTATCGCATCCCAAATTACAGTGTTAGACAACTCTTTAAATATAATCTATAGAAGTATTTCTATTATAACATGAATTAATGAATGTTTAATCCAGTAATATGTCCATTTCTAACACATCTACCGAAATTAGAAACATATCCATCAGGATTTCTAAAATCTAAAATCCACTAATAAAATGATAATCAATTTTCATTGGATAGTGTCTAAGATAATTTATTATTCATTAACTTCTATGATATGAATGTTTGAAACACTTCATGTTATGCTCTCTTACAAATTTTGGAATGTTCTAATCATGCCATTACAATATATTTGGTCTTACCTAGTATATCTGAAACCATATGATGTATATTATCAAAAATTTTCTTCTCAATATGCATGAAATACAACATGTGAGATGCAATAAAATTATACCAATATGAAAAATCCTAAAAAAATTACAGTTTTATCCAATTTTGTTCTTTCCCAATTCCGTCAATTTTCTATTGGATTATCTTTTTGTCTAGATGTGATGGGAGGTAATGAAGAAGAAATTATTTTTAACTATGTACCTATGATCATTGTTGGAGGTCCAGGCCTTTCAATTATTTATATTTGTAAATGATATTTGTTACACCAAAATGGATGAGATTTTAGAAGTAATCCACATTGGCAGTCCAAAAAACATGGTTTATTTCTATTGATGAACATAAATGCATTACTGTCACTCAAATTTTACATTTATGATTTTGGACCATGCGTAATTTAGAACGATAACATTCCATATGTTAGCAAGTTACTAATTTTCCACATCAATTTATCTTTTAGTTAGATTTTTTTTTCAAAAATGTCATATGCACTGACACCATTACTCTACATATTAATTTAACATATCAATAAATGGTTTCAAATTAAAATATATGTCATTATTCAGATGTCTTGTAATTAATAATTTTTAAAAGATGTATGGATTTATTATCAAAATCAAAACACATAGATTGTACAAAGTTATATAGATCGTCCAACATGAATATTAACTTCTATAAGAATCAAATGGACAAAAACCATCATTAGCAAGACCAAATTGAATTTTCGGGATTAGATTGAAGTAATAATGGTTCACATGGTCAAAATGCCTCCATGAATCACCATTATAGGTATAATTTAAGATTTATGAATTTTTTATATTGGTATTATGCCATGACATCAATGATATTGTTTTCTAGTACATAAATAAAGGCTGAAATCATGGTTTAAGTGGGAATTATCTGAACATTTTTATAGGAATCAATACAGACCCCCCTGGTTTATCCAATGTATACCTCTATTGTCCTCACCTAGGATAATAATCGAATAACACTTTTTCACCCTAATATGAGATGTGATAATTTCAAAATGAATGAGTCATATGATAAACAAGACCAAGATTGAGAAATAGACGCTTTATCTAATATATGTTTATTGGAAACATATTTAATTCTGTTAATAGTTTTTTAACTATGATAATATCTTATCAAAATAGAAATTTAATATTTCATTATATGATTTCATAGTCATATAATTTTCAGTAACTAAAAATTTATTTATCTTGCAACCATGATATAAGGCACCCTTAGTGGACCTTAACAACACATAAAATTTAGATGAATATATTGATGGAGTTAAATAAATATCATCTTGACTTTCTATATTTTGAAAAGAAATACTTTCCACATTATGTAAAAAATTAAAACTATGAAGTGTTTGTATCAAAATTATTATTATCTTATTTGAAACTGCATTCACTATGTCGATACGAAAAAATATAACCTGGTTAAAAACCAAAACACCATAGATGACCCCCAAAATTTTCAAATGTGTCACACAAACCCAGATAAAATTTTTTACACGGAAATTTAATTGTCCCTTTGAAAACAAATTTTTGTTTTGATAATGAAAATGATATGAAAGCATCAAGAGCCTCAATATCTAGTGGGTTTATATCAGACCTGTTCTGATTCATACCTTGATTTATCCAAGCATCATTATATAATAATGATGCTTTCGACTTTCTTTGTTATATATTTCTATAAAAAATATATTAATTAGTTTTTTTCATAACATGATATCAACAAAACATTATCAAAAAGGGAATAAAATTAAATTCAATTTTCTGGTATTTTATTCTAATTTATACTATTTCATAGTTATATATAGTACTTTTTTCTAAAACATTAAACTAATATTCCCCAATTTATAATGATTTATACTAATTTCACCATAATATTATTAATAACAACTAATTTAAAAAAAATTGGATGGCACAATTTCCAACAAGATTGGTGGAAGCTGTCTTTCTTGAAGGCTCATCTCTTTGCATCTTTCTTCGAATGACATCTCTCTAACATTAAAAAATCCATTTTTGTATGAATGTGAATGGAGATATAGGAGGCATCACCTCATTTATCATAATTATCCTTGATACGAAAATGGAATTTTTTATGTCAGATCATAACATTCATAGTGATATTAATGAGAAAATGTAGAATGGGGATGATTTGTTAGGGAAAGAAGTCGTTTCTACCAAATAGATCATCTTCATGCAATTTTCTCTACCTGAATTCAATTTGAAAAAATTGATCTGATGTGTGCATATCAATTATCTTTTTCAATATAATGGCTTTTACGGAGGCCTCATTGTTCTTCTCTTCATTATTGTGCATAAGAAAACAAACATTCACATGTGAGAGAAGATTTTTTAAAATGATTTCATTGAGATAATGTAACAATAATATTAGCCATCAACAAAAGGGATAAATCCAATCTTCTATTAATTGATCCAATTTATTCAAAATTATTACTCTGTTGGGAATTATGTTGATTTATTGATAGTTATTAATAATTATCTCTAATTATCTCTAATAATTACTAATTATTAACAATTATTTCTAATTATTGAGAGTTAAATATAAGTATTTCTAAAAATTTCTAATTATTGGTAATTATTGATAATTATTCCTAATTATTACTAATTTTTCCTAATTATTTTAAATTGTTACAAATTATTGATATTTATTACCATTTATATCTATCAATTGTTATTTATTTCTCCTGATAACTATATTTAACTATTTTTTATTGTTGATCACTAATTATTGTTAATTATTTCTAATTTTTACTAATTTTTATTGATTATTTATATTTTTTAGTCTTTATTACAAATATTTTTTATTTATTCTTATTTATTACTATTTATAACTATTTATTAATATTTATTTTTATTTATAGGTAATTATTGCTATATATTTCGAATTATTGATAATTATTTCTAATTATTTCAAATTATTGTTAAGTGTTTCTAATTATTCTTAATTATTACTAATTATTCCTAATTATTGATAATTATTTCTAATTATCTATAAATATTCCTAATTATTATTTATTTTTACTAATTACAACTTATTATTACTAATTATTTCTAATAATTTGTTTTATCAGACATTGCCTATATTTATTAATAATCATACTAAATGATATATCCATCTTGTCAAACTCGTGATCCCTCCCAGCATCTCAGAAACTTTTATAATACATTCCCAATTCCATCCACTATATTACATGAAATTACCTTTTCCAAACTATATCTTCCTATTACGTGTAGATTATATAATGGTCTACCATATTAGCTAGTTCGACTTTAATTTATTGTGTGAATGAGAGATAATGACAAGGGGCCAGTGCTAAAAAAACATGGAGACCGTTATATCCCCAATGACATAGAAATTTTATTCCAATTTTATTCTTCAAATTATTATTTTCTAATTAACATCATACATTTTTTTCAATTCATTCACAAATAAAATAAATCATGATCCATGTACCCCTTCAAGGTATCTACCCTAAAAATTAATCTGTCTCACATGTAAACATGATAAGCGTAGTGTACTTGAATTGGATCATGAAATGACCTAAAATTACATTTCCTATCTATTCTCTCATTCATATTTCACACATTAAGATCACCTATAACGATTTCCCTACCAACACATATTATCCTCCCAACCACTGAATCCTAAATCCAACCAATATAGATTTATAATCTTTTGAGAGTAATTTATTGTAGTAACTAATAAAAATGATACCCATCCTAGGTTTGAATTAACGAAGAGATATAATGTACCCCTATGTCCCTCCACCTATATCTACTGGGTTGGAGATAACCAATGATGTTATTAAAATATGCAACAAAATTTTCATTATTCTCTAATGAAAATCAAATAAGAGGATATAATTAAATACACCAAAAAAATTCAATAATATAAAATAAAAACCCCTTCACCATCCCAAAATGCATGATCGACTTGAATAGATAAAAATATACATCTTTGAATTAAACTAAAAATAAACATGGAAATAGTAGTGACTCATGAATATCTCTAACCCAATCTAACAACGGCCTGATCAATCCCCATGTCTTCCTAGAAACCTGTAAAACTATTTCTGTATGTATGGTGACTATATGGGTATAATCAATAAGATCATACTAAAGATATAAAGTACTCATGTTAAAATATTATCCTAAAATTTTACTCAACAAAAAAACCAACAAGAACCAAAAATAGTTGAATCACCAAACCCTTTTTCGTTAATTCTCACTCACGGGATCACGTGTCCAGTGTAGTAATATTTCATCAAGATCGTATCAATGAGTTGATCCCTACTACATTTTCCACACTTATTTTCTATTCTCACACCACAAAATAAAATATCGTATTCTCTCATACCTTTCGAACATATCACATCCCAAAATATATCTCTAATGCAGTTTGGCATTCATATCACCAATCGCCAAAATATACAAGTGTAACAACAAATGATAATGTAAGGTGTCATCATACCACATAACGTCTTTTTCATAGACACATGGTCCATCACATTACATATTACTCAAAAAATCATAGTCCATCACATCATATATCTTCCGAAATCTTTTTTTCCAACAGTGAAATCCACTCTTGGGGACACCTGATCCCTCACATAACCAGTGAAGTATGGTATTATGAATTTCATAGAATACAACACCATTGCCTCATCCCACCATGCATGAACTGTAATACTAAACATGTCACGTCACTACCTCATAACATCATATATAACCTGAATCCACCTAAGAAATGAAATATAATGAACAAGCTAAAATAAGGGGTATCCTACCATATGTATGAACACCATCAAGGATTATGGGTAAAAAAGATGAACCTAGAATATAATATCATCACAAAAGTTATCAAACTTTGATAGGGTGAGTATGCAAGTATCATTCCAATACATTATATATGAATTACACAAAATAACAATGCTATGGGCTCACAAAAATTATACTATCATAGACTACCACCACAATTTCAATATACATCAACAAAAACATTATCATCTTCAATATATTCAATTCACCAAATAACCAACACAAAAAAGAAAAAATTTCAACATTCCATTACAACACAACAATTTATGATTTTCAAAAAGTCATAAAACTCCCATTATATCATAACAAAATACAAATACATCAACTAGTTCATTTAATTTACTCCATTAAAGAAAAAAAGTTCATAGATCATTTTTTATCATTTCACATAGAATCAATGATTATTTGATTGATAATTGGGTATCATACATTTCTTTGCCACAACCCAACAGTATCAACTCACAACAATCATTACTACAACACTCCATCATCCCTCTCTACAATTAAAAATAAAAAAATTATTATAAATATAATAACCACACTTCACAACTCCCATATAACCAGAGTAACTATTCACTGCAAACAATATTTACCAAAATTATTTTGAATAGTAAACACTATTCCCCACAACCATTGTTTAATACAACCTAACTAATGCATACATATAATCCATTCCAACTAACCACCAATTTACTAAATTCCCATTTAATCAAAATCATCACTAAATGCAACCCAAAATACACACGGTAAATCAAAAATTCAAACAAAGGAAATATAATCACAACCTAATATCAATAATTTAGTCAATGTATTTTATTATAACACATATAAATTTATCATAATTATTATGACATATCTAGGTTTCCATGGTCACATAGTTTTTTCCAAATACAATTTTTTAATCCTATTACATAGTGGTGACGAAGAAATTACACAGTAATGGTCATGCAAACTTATGAGCTATGTTCCATAACACTAAAAAAAATGTCGAGATATTATTCATTGGTAATAATTAAGAACAGTTTCATCTGTAATAACATAATACGATAAAACCATGGGATATATTAGGAATCCCAACAATTTTATATATTCAAAATATTTATATTCATTATGATTACCAACTATCCACCTAATAGAATAAGAAATCATTTAATTGTAAAAACATAACAAATATAATGGCATAAAACGTATCTCCCTAAAAAAATGATTATTTAAAAATAATACAAAATATGGGAATTAAAAAACATCCTAGAAACCAAAAATTCACTTGTAATCCATATATCAACCACAACCACAACATGAAATGATTAATACAAAAATAAAAAACACCTATATAAAGAAACAACTTAGCAAGTAGTTGGTAATGGAATAATATTTGGAAAAAATCACTACTAGAAAAACAGGTATTTGCGACGGGCTATTTGCGACGGGAGCCCGTCGCAAATACCCCGTTGCTGAAAACGCCGTCGCAACTACACTTATTTGCGACGGGCCCGTCGCTAAAGACTTTTTTTGCGAAGGGCATTCTCTCCGTCGCAAATAGTATTCCGTATTTTTGTAAAAAACTTTTAAAACAGTTTTTGCGACGGGACCCGTCGCAAATACCTTTTGCGACTTTTGCGACGGTCCCGTCGCAAAAACTCTTTTTTAAAAAAATATAAAAAAAATTAATAATACTAGTATTTGCGACGGGAGTCGGGACCCGTCGCAAATACTATTTATAGTATTTACGACAGGGCCCGTCGCAAATACTTAAAAAAAACTATTAATAATACTAGTATTTGCGACGGGCATAGTATCCCGTCGCAAATACTATAAAAAAAATTACAAAAATAAATTATTAATAAATTATTTTAATTAATATAATAATAGAATTATAATTTACAAATGAAAATAATAAATTATTTTAATTACTATAATAATAGTAGAATTATAATTCAAAAATAAAAATAATAGAATATTAATAAATAATTTAATTAATATAATAATATTACAATTATAATTCATAAATAAAAAAAATATTAATAAGTTATTTTAATTAATATAAAAATAATAGAATTATTTTACATTCAAATATTAAAATAATTCAAGTATTACAAAAAAAATAATTAAATTATAATATTATAAAATTTTAATATATATATAAAATTTTAATATATATATAAAATTTTAATATATATATATAATTTTAATATATATATAAAATTTCATATTATAAAATATAAATAATATTATTATTCATATTAATATTGTTATTTAAAAATATAATATTATTAATATTTTATAATGAGACAGAAACTACGAATAGAAAAAAAAATATTTTGATTTCACAAATTTTATAACAGAAATACAAACTCTAATCTGAAGGAGGGGGGGGGGGGAGGGGGGGAGGTGGGGGATCTGCAGATGGTGGTGGAGAAAACTCCATCCCTAAAGCATGAGTGAGTCGGCGCATGTACTCCATCTGCTCCTGATGCTGCTGCTGCCACCGACTCGTCTGCTCCTTGTACAGCTGCTGCTGGCGTCGACGCTCCTCCAGATGCTGTTGACGCATCTGCTCCTGCTCCTGTCGGAGACTCTCTATCTGTGCAGTCTAAGATCGCAACTGATCCTCATACTGTGTAGAAGAAGATGCACGAGCTCCTCTCGAGCTGGACGCCGACATCGTAGCACTTCCATAATAATCTCCGGGAGTCAGTCGAGAGCCGATACCAACTACCCGGCCCTTCTCGAAGGCATACTGGGTGGCCTGCATCCATGCCGCCTCATCAAACTGACGGGCAGTGGTCTGATTTGATGACTCGGCCGGACTCTCAGGTCGGGCCTGTGCCGCTGCGGCATCATATGACTCCTATAGTTGCAATTTAAAATTAAAATTGTGAATATATTATATGCAGTTAATTTTTAAACTTGAAAACAAATAATACTGACCACGATGTGATGCTGATGATCACCTCAGAGCTCCCCAGTAGCAGGATCACTGTACATCCTCCGATATACGTCGTACTCTGTAATATCGGGGTGCTCGACAGCCTATAAGAATAAAAAATAAATTGTTAATATTTATAGTTATATAAAATATTTATAAATAATGTACGTACCAGATGCTGTCTATGAGTACTGAAAGAACGACTCCCAGCTCGATGAGTCACCTCCTGTCTCCCCCGATTCTGCCTCCCCACCGATGATCTCCTCTGAAAGGCACCACTCAACCAGTGCGCACATAATCCATCCCATACATGGGATGAAATATACTCTGGTCGGTGTGCTCTACATGACTCCTCAAAATATGACACTCCTGCTTTCTTCATCGCAGCTTTTCTTAAATTGTGCAAAAACTGACGAAGACGATCACGCATGGCCACCTCCCATGCCTCGTGGATGGCGTCACGCATGGTATCCTCGATCGGATACCATAAACCCTACAAATAAATCAAAATATCAAGTTAGAAATGAAATAATTTTCAAAATAAAAATTATTTATTTACGTATGTACCAACCAATGGCCGAACATGGCCTGCTGCACATCAATGGGAATCTGCTCCCATGTGGTCCAAGGCTGAGAGAAATAGTTGCGCAAAATAGCGCTGCCCTGTCCGACTGCTATATGCGGAAAACTGAAAAAATAATAAACATTTATTATGTGAATAGATTAAAGAAATCTTAGTCAAATCCACAGGTTATCACACAGGTTATCACACCTCCGTGTGCGCGGATCAAACCCAAGACGTGGACGTCGCTCGGGGACGGGGTCAGGAATCATCAATCGTGCAAGACCGCGCCCCCTCCGCGTACTCCCTGGAGCGCCTGCAGGCTGAGGGTCATCTGCCAGCAACTCATCCGCATCGAAAGGCAGGTCAGCCTCCGCCAACTCACGAAATGTGGCCTCGTCTATCTGAAACAGAAAATGTTAATGTTAGAAAATAATTGATAATTACTATTATATATACATATATACATATTATTATTGTATATAAATACCATGGAATTCTATAAGTGTTCATCTTCATCATCATCTTCATATATGTCAATGTCATCTTCATATTCCTCCTCAACATCATCGATATCCATTCGAGTTGCAGTTGCTTCATCTCTTACCATTTGAAATTCATGTGTGACATCATTAACATCATCGTCATCACTGACTCCTAAATGTGGGGTGTCGTCATCGATACTCATGTCTCTTTGTAAAAAAGATTGATTTTGAGTACTCTCTTGAAAAACTTCAATTCTTTGCACATCAGTGAAAGCACTTTCACTTTGACTAAACTGATTGTCTCGAATTTTGATTTTTATTACACTCCACCAATCAGTCAAGTCTCTTGATGTTGCACAGTACTTTGCATAATAAACTTGATATGCATGTTGAGCCAATAAGAATGGTTCATTTGCTGCGAGAACACTTTTACATTTAATATCGATGATTCCATGAGTCGGATGAACACGCACGCCTCTCTCTGTATCCAACCACTGACATTTGAACATGGTTATGTAATGTTGTCCAAGATAACAGAGTTCAATGATTTCATCAAGTATTCCATAAAAGTCAACTTCATTTTCTCGATGATGAGATCCTCTCAAGATAACTCCACTGTTCATTGTTTTTTTCGATTCCCCATATGCATGTGTGTGGAATCGAAATCCATTCACCACATATGTATTATAAGTTTTAACAAGTTTGGAAGGTGGGTTACTCAATACACACAGTCGTTTGTCAATTTTATCAGCATGTCGAGACACCTGAAGATTTGTGAAATAATTATCAATATAGTAAACTATACATTGAATGAGTTGCTAAAAGATAAAGAATTTATGTTACCAGTTTTTGAAACCACTGAGAGAAATTTTTCAGTCGACGTTCTTCGAGAGCAGCTGCTGTAATTTGTGGAATTTGTTTCTTGATTTGATTATCATACAACCTATAAAAACCAAAGTTATTTACTGTAACATAAATGATAGAATACGTGATATAAACACTTACAGTACAACTGATGTCATCTCTTCACAGTTGAGCAGAACATACGTATGAGCTCTATGATGTTCATCATCTGAAAGCCAGCGTTCAGAAACTCCACCAAAACCAAGCTCTGACTGGTTGAAAACAGATAATTGATTGTCGATTTCATCAATATTCCTCTCATTCTGTCCCATTCGGTTGTGTTTTGAAGGATACTCAGATTCAAAATAATGGGAGCAGAAAAAAGATATTTCCTCTTGCAAATAAGCTTCTGCAATAGATCCTTCAACAGATGATTTGTTGTGTACTTTTCTTTTCAATTTTTGCATGCATCTTTCAAATGGGTACATCCATCGAAACTGTACCGGACCTCCACATTTGGCTTCATATGGAAAATGTAACATCAAATGTTCCATTGAGTCGAAGAAAGACGGCGGAAATATTTTTTCAAGTTTACATATAATTACAACAACATCTTTTTCATGTTTGCCTAGAGCATCATAATCTGCTGTAGCCGCACAAATTTCCTGAAAAAAATGAGACATGTCTGTTATGGAATCCCAAATCACAGAATTCAACAGACCTCTTAATCCAATGGGTAGAAGTCTCTCCATTATAACATGACAATCAAGACTTTTTAATCCAGTAATATGACCATTCTTTACACATCTACCCAAATTGGAAGCATAGCCATCTGGAAGTCTCAAATCTGCAATCCACTGACAAAATAATAAACGGCTTTCTTTAGACAGTGTATAAGCTGCTTTTGGTTTCAGTAACCTTTCTGTTCTGACATTCTCAAATAGTTCCAATTCTGGACGCCTGGAAATTTGGGCAAGATCTAAACGTGCATTTACATTGTCTTTGCTCTTTCCTGGCGTATCCAAAACTGTATGAAACAAATTATCAAAACAGTTCTTCTCAATATGCATGACATCTAACATGTGTCGGACCAACAAATCAGACCAATATGGAAAATCCCAAAATATGCTACGTTTAATCCAATTGTGTTCTTTCCCAAAACCAGAAATTTTCTGTTGGTTTATTGTGGGACCAAAAGTGATGGGAGGTAATGAAAATACAACCGATTTTAACTCCGAACCTGATAACATTTTTGGAGGTCCATCCCTTTCAGCTGTTCCTTTTCTGAAATGAGATCTGTTTCTACGAAAAGGATGATCAGCTGGAAGAAATCTGCGATGACAGTCAAAATAACACGGTTTCTTTCCATGAATGAGCATAAATGCTTTGTTCTCTCCCATACAGTAAGGACATGATTTCTGATCATGTGTACTCCAGCCAGATAACATCCCATAAGCCGGGAAGTCACTTATTGACCACATCAATGCTGCTCTCAGTATGAAATTCTGTTTCGTTGCAACATCATATGTACTGACACTAGTACTCCACAATAAATTTAATCCATCAATCAATGGCTTCAAATAAACATCAATATTTTTCTTCGGATGTCCTGGAATTAGTAAAGTCAAAAAGATATATGGCTCCTTCATCAACATCCATGGAGGTAAATTATACGGAGTTAAAAAAACAGGCCAACATGAATATTGACTACCATAAGATCCAAACGGGCAGAAACCATCAGTGGGAAGGCCCAGTCGAACATTTCTAGCTTCTAAAGCAAATGATGGATGCACTCTATCAAAATGTTTCCATGAATCACCATCGGCTGGATGATTCAAGCTTTTATCGGTTGAACTATTCTCTTTATGCCATGACATCATTGTCGCTGTATTCTTAGACATGAATAAACGCTGAAGTCTGGATGTAAGCGGAAAATATCTCAACTGCTTTACAGGAATCAAACCAGACTTCCCGTGTTGTCCTTCTTTATATCTCAGTTGCCCACATGTGGGACAACTATCCAACGACTCATTTTCCCCTGAATATAAAATGCAGTCATTTGAACATGCATGAATCTTCTGATAAGTAAGTCCCAAATTTCGAACCAACCTCTTACTTTCATAGTAATTTGCAGGTAAAACATTTCCTTCGGGTAACAGTGTTTTCAGCAAAGAAAATATCTGCTCAAAACAGGTGTTTGACATTCCATTATCGGATTTGATAGCCATAAATTTTGCAACTTCTTCTAATTTTCTCATCTTGTAGCCAGGATATAATGCATCCTCAGCAGACTTCAAAAACTCATAAAATTCAGACGGTCCCAACTCAGGATTTGAAGCTATATCAGCCGGAGTTTCTGTATGTTGAACAGATGAACCTGCAACATCATGTACTAAATCTTGAAACTGGGATGGATCTGGAATCAAGTTGGTATCACCTGCTCTGGAACTGCGTTCACCGTGTTGATACCAAAATACATAATCTGCTTGAAAACCAAAACGCAAGAGATGTTCCCCCACTTTGTCAAACGTGTCAAACGTTCTCAATGCACATTTTCTGCAAGGGCATTTTATTTTTCCTTCTGAAACAAATTCTGAATTTGATTCCGCAAATGATAAAAAAGTCTCCACACCCTCAACATATACTGGATTTAAACCAGAACCGTTTGGATTTCTACGTTGATTTATCCATATGCGGTCACCTAATAATGATTGTTGACGACCTCGTTGTTCCATATTTCTCTATAAAATATAAAAGCATTACTCGTTTTGAATAATTTGTTAGAAAAAACACTCAAGTAAAGATTGAATATATTGAGAATAAAGCAAAACATGTTACAAATATTGATAATTTTAATATTATATTGATTTTTTATTATTTTAATAATACTAATATAATTTTTTCATAAACATTAATTATATAATAATAACATTATTACATTATTAGTATATTTTATTATTAATATTAAAATAACATAATTTTTTATATTATATACAATTCTCCTTTCATCTGTGTGTTTAACATTCTGTCTCCACATGTAATATTCGCATTCACTTTCACCTCTCCATTGGCGAGTAGGTTGATAATTTTGAAAAAGAATGCGAATATTATATGTGGAGACAGAAAACACACAGATGGAAAGAGAATTGTATATAATATAGAAAATTATATTATTTTAATATTAATAATAAAATATACAAATAATGTAATAAGGTAATTATTCCAAATTATTGGTAAGTATTTCAAATTATTGGTAAGTATTTCAAATTATTGGTAATTATTCCAAATTATTGGTAATTATTCCAAATTATTGGTAATTATTCCAAATTATTGGTAATTATTCCAAATTATTGGTAGTTATTCTTAATTTTTGGTAGTTATTCTTAATTATTGGTAAATATTGGTAATTATTGGTAAATATTGGTAATTATTAGAAAATATTGGTAATTATTGGTAATTATTGGAAAATATTGGAAAATATTGGTCATTATTGGTAATTATTGGTGATTATTGGTAATTATTGGTGATTATTGGTAATTATTGGTGATTATTGGTAATCATTGGTGATTATTGGTAATTATTGGTGATTATTGGTAATTAATACTGATTATTGGTAATTAATACTAATTATTGGTAATTAATACTAATTATTTGTAATTAATACTAATTATTGGTAATTAATAATCATTATTACTAATTATTGGTAATTATTACTAATTATTCCTAATTAAAACAAATTATTCCTAATTATTCCTAATTATTACTAATTATTGTTAATTATTACTAATTATTACTAATTATTTCTAATTATTACTAATTATTTCTAATTATTACTAATTATTGCTAATTATTAGTAATTATTGCTAATTATTACTAATTATTGCTAATTATTACTAATTATTGCTAATTATTATTAATCATTGATAATTATTAATAATTATTGATAACTATTGGTAATTATTACTAATTATTGTTAATTATTGGCAATTATTGTTAATTATTACTAAATATTGGTAATTATTACTAAATATTGGTAATTAATACTAATTATTGGTAATTAATACTAATTATTGGTAATTAATACTAATTATTGGTAATTAATACTCATTATTACTAATTATTGGTAATTATTAATAATTATTGCTAATTATTAGTAATTATTGATAATTATTGGTAATTATTACTAATTATTGCTAATTATTGGCAATTATTGCTAATTATTCGCAGTTATTGTTAATTATTACTAAATATTGGTAATTATTACTAAATATTGGTAATTAATACTAAATATTGATAGTTAATACTAATTATTGATAATTAATACTAATTATTGGTAATTAATACTAATTATTGGTAATTAATACTAATTATTGGTAATTAATACTAATTATTAGTAATTAATAATCATTATTACTAATTATTGGTAATTATTACTAATTATTCCTAATTAATACTAATTATTCCTAATTAATACTAATTATTCCTAATTATTCCTAATTATTACTAATTATTGCTAATTATTACTAATTATTGCTAATTATTACTAATTATTGCTAATTATTACTAATTATTGCTAATTATTACTAATTATTGCTAATTATTACTAATTATTCCTAATTATTACTAATTATTGGTAATTATTACTAATTATTCCTAATTAATACTAATTATTCCTAATTAATACTAATTATTCCTAATTATTCCTAATTATTCCTAATTATTACTAATTATTGCTAATTATTACTAATTATTACTAATTATTACTAATTATTTCTAATTATTACCAATTATTTCTAATTATTACTAATTGTTTCTAATTATTACTAATTATTGCTAATTATTAGTAATTATTGCTAATTATTAGTAATTATTGCTAATTATTATTAATTATTGCTAATTATTATTAATTATTGCTAATTATTATTAATTATTGCTAATTATTATTAAATATTGATAATTATTAGTAATTATTGATAATTATTGGTAATTATTACTAATTATTGTTAATTATTACTAATTATTGTTAATTATTGGCAATTATTGTTAATTATTAATAAACATTTGTAATTAATACTAATTATTGGTAATTAATACTAATTATTGGTAATTAATACTAATTATTGGTAATTAATACTAATTGTTTGTAATTAATACTAATTATTGGTAATTAATAATCATTATTACTAATTATTGGTAATTATTACTAATTATTCCTAATTAATACTAATTATTCCTAATTAATCCTAATTATTCCTAATTAATTCTAATTATTCCTAATTATTCCTAATTATTACTAATTATTGGTAATTATTACTAATTATTGGTAATTAATACTAATTATTGGTAATTAATACTAATTACTGTTAATTATTAATAATTATTGTTAATTATTACTAATTATTTCTAATTATTACTAATTATTGGTAATTATTACTAATTATTGTTAATTATTACTAATTATTTCTAATTATTACTAATTATTACTAATTATTGCTAATTATTACTAATTATTGCTAATTATTACTAATTATTGCTAATTATTACTAATTATTACTAATTATTACTAATTATTACTAATTATTGCTAATTATTATTAATTATTGATAATTATTAGTAATTATTAATAATTATTGATAATTATTACTAATTATTGGTAATTATTGGCAATTATTGTTAATTATTACTAAATAGTGATAATTATTAATAATTATTGATAATTATTACTAATTATTGGTAATTATTGGCAATTATTGTTAATTATTACTAAATAGTGATAATTATTGGTAATTATTAATAATTAATACTAATTATTGGTAATTAATACTAATTATTGGTAATTAATACTAATTATTGGTAATTATTACTAATTATTGGTAATTATTACTAATTATTGGTAATTATTACTAATTATTGGTAATTATTACTAATTATTCCTAATTAATACTAATTATTCCTAATTATTACTAATTATTACTAATTATTGTTAATTAATACTAATTATTGGTAATTAATACTAATTATAGGTAATTATTACTAATTATTGTTAATTATTGTTAATTATTACTAATTATTGTTAATTATTCCTAATTATTACTAATTATTGGTAATTAATACTAATTATTGGGAATTAATACTAATTATAGGTAATTAATACTAATTATTGGTAATTATTACTAATTATTACTAATTATTCTTAATTATTGATAATTATTGATAATTGTTCCTAATTATTAGAAATTAAATGAATAATTATCAATAATTAGAAATAATTACCAATAATTACAAATAATAACATTATTAATATATTTTATTATTAATATTAAAATAATATAATTTTCTAATTTATATACAATTCTTTTTTGATCTGTGCGTTTTCTATCTCCACATACAAATAATACATGTGAAGACAGCAAACACACAGATCAAAAAAGAATTGTATATATATATAAAATTATATTATTTTAATATTAATAATAAAATAAACTAATAATGTAATAATGTTCTTATTCCTAATTATTGGTATTTATTACTAATTATTAATATTTATTCTTAATTATTAAAAATTATTACTAATTATTCCTAATTACCATTAACTATAAACAATACTAATAATTTAAATTTATTAAGTAATAAAACAATGTAAACATAATTAAATTACAACTAATTAATAATAATTGAAACTAATAAAAAATTGATAATAAATAAAAAAATAAAAATAAATAAAAAATTAAAATGAAGATAAATACCTTGAAAATTGATCTGTTCTGATCGTCTTCAAAACTTTAATATCAGCTCCGGAGAAAAAAATTAAACTGGAGAAAAACTCAACTCTAGAAATATAATTTTGAGAGAAGGGGAAGATAAGGAATGAGAATGAAATGAAAAAAGGGATGGGGGTATTTATAGGTTAGATTATTTGCGACGGGCCCATTTGCGACGGGATTCCCGTCGCAAATAATACTATTTGCGACGGTACCCGTCGCAAATACCATAGCCAACATTTATTACGGTCAACCGGTAAATAGTTATTTGCGACGGGTCCCGTCGCAAATAACCCCTGCCGACATAGTATTTGCGACGGGGGAATATTCCCGTCGCAAATACCTTTTACCGCCGCCGATTATTTGCGACGAGAATATTCCCCCGTCGCAAATATGTTTCCCGCGATTTGGCGCGCATCGCGGGAAAACTATTTGCGACGGGGAAAGAAATCCCGTCGCAAAAGCCTCCTTATTTGTGACGGGGAAATACCCCCGTCGCAAATAAGTTTTTCACATGACTATTTGCGACGGGATATATTCCCGTCGCAAATAACCCGTCGCAATTGCTAATTTTTCCCGTAGTGAATGGATACAAGAATATAAAATCACTAATAACCACCAATGAACAACTACCAAAACCTAATGATCATGGTTACAAAATATGGGTTGGATGATCTCTCAAATTATATAGTTGGTTTTCACAAAATAGTAGTAATAAACAACATAATAAAAGAAGATTCATCCAAAAACAAGATAAAAAAACTAAAAATATTTCCTCCTAATTCCATAAAATAAAAATTTTAGGTCTAATTCCTAGGGATCCATGTATTTAAATTTATGAAAATTTTCCAATATATGTGTTTTCCTAGGGTTAAGTTTTCTTTATAAAATATATCACCTTGAATTAATAAATTAAGATTGTAAATTCGAGTTGTATGACATCAATTACATTCAATGTTTTCCTCTCTATCCACAAACACAACAAACCACCATCCACACCAAATATAGACTACCCACGTCTATAAAAGTCATATATACTCATGATTTTGAGCTCTCATGGTAGAAAAAATAAACCATTGAAAAATATTATATAAAAAGGATCCCAATCCAACTATATCACCCTAAGATACATATGAGATACTTATGTTTAAAAAATATTATTTATTCATTATCTTGTATTATATATAGAATTGTGCGTAAATGAACTGCAATATATTGTTAATATATTATTATATAAAATTAAATTTATCGGTCGGTCATTGATTTGGAGGGTGTGACGAGGAAAATTTAAATTAGTAAGAATATATGTTTTTATATTTATATACTGAAATCATTATATATTAACTGAATATTAATAAAAACAAATATCATTTGAAAGAAACATAACTATTTTTATATGGAAAATATTGTTCATAATGAATTGTTTTATTAATAATTTATCTTAACCCCTATTATTGAATATTTTTAATGAAATTTATATATTATTTAATTAATCAAATAATTTAATCTATTGAAACTCATTTTTATACTTAAAAAATTAATAAATAAAATTTTATCATTAAAAATATTATTTCTTGTATAAAAAAATATTCTTTTAAATTTTCAAACATAAATTAATAATAATTTATAACATTTATAGGTATCAAATTTGAATGTATTAAATTTTTCTTTAAAATTATAATTTTCATGTTTGGAAAATGGGCCCATTTTTTATTCCATATTTCTAGAAACTAAGGAAAAATTTACCACATCATTAATAGGTATATCAGGATAATATAAATTTAAAAAATGATATGGCCATAATTATTTTTCTATGGTTTTTTTGAATGGTAATTATTAAACCCTTAACACCATAATTATAAATTTTAATGTTTTATTGTAAACTTCTCCTAGAAAATGACATACATTTTTTTTAATAATAAAATCATACAAAATTTAAATCTATTTGTTTTTAATAACCACTATCTGTCCACCTTGAAAAATATGCATGTAATGAATGAATATATGTTTTTATATTAAAAGTAATACTCCATTTAATAAAAACAAAAGTACTAATTTTAAAAATATTAAAACCAATATAATTATATTGACATAATGTGACCCAAATTTTTTTTAGATTTATGGGTAATTTTATGGTGATGTGAAAGCATTATATTCTTCATCATAATTTATCATGATGTATATAATTTTAAATTAAATGAATGGTATCCAAAATTGATAATAATAAAATTTGATAATGATAATAATTTATTATATTTTAAAAAAATCATAAAAATAATTATATATGTGATGATGATTATAATATGGTTTAGGTGATAATAATGTAACCATTTTTGGTTCAATAGTCACCTTATTATTAAAAATTACAAAAAATTAATATTGAAAAATATAATAATTTTGTTAAAATGAAAATTATTTATAAAAAATGTAATGAAAATAAGAAGAATTAAAATTAAATAAAATAATTTATAAATTATTTTGTTTGATGTCATTACAAACCTATGCATACTCATCATTTAGTACATGTCTATCAGAAAGAATTTGGATTCAGAATTTTTTTTAATAATTAATATTTTGAGAAATTACAAATGGTCCTCTTTTCTAAATTGTAAATGGGAAAAACCTCCCTATCTTTACCACACAATAATGATTCATATATCATAACCTAACACTGCTATATTCAAATATGAGCATACTTATCACCAATATATTGTTTCTGTTCTTACTATATAACCATCCCATGAACCATTTACAGATTATATAATAGATTCATTTAAAATAATATGTAATGATTTTACCCATTCATTGTCTTTTTTACTCTCCTATACCTCCTTTAAAAATATTGTATATTTAATAAAATAAAATAATTATTATCCCTAGTATATTGAATGGTTTTTATAATGATGAAAGCACTATTATACGACCCCATTTCCGAAATATGAGATGTGAAATTATCACCTATGCATGTGTATGGATTACCATATCCATACAGTGATACAATTAATTTTTTATCACAATAATTGATGAATGGGTCTTATGGTGGGTTAAATGTTAATATTTGATATTAATGACAACTTTATACTTCTTCAATAATAATATATTCTCTTCCTTTTTACCATATCATCCATTGTAAAATTATATGATTAATATATACTATATTGATGATATAATTTTTTCTGGAAATTTGATTTAATATTTACATTGGTTTTTTCCATTAATTGATAAATTTTAAAAACATTCATGTGAACTTATGGCCTACCATCCCCATAAATTTTAAAAGAATTCATGTGTGGTTGAAATGTTATAACGGGATCACTTATTATTGAATAAGTTAGAAAATGAATCTTCTATAAAATAATAATAATCAAAATTCAATGTATTGTAGTCAATAGTGCATTAAATAATGGTGAACACAAGGTAATAATTTATTTGTCAATCATTTCTAATTTATAGATTTTTTTGTTTTGTGTGTCCATTTGGTAAAATTTTTATTTGATATCAATTATTTTTTATAATGATATCAAAAGAAATTATCATTCTCCTATGATTTTTTAATTTCAATTTTTTTATTTTTGTGACTTATTGTTATATAAATTCTATGGGTTCTTTTTTAATTTTCCAAATGTGATAAATTTTTTCATTTTCTATAGAAAATTTTGAAGAGTTCTAATTTAACTTATAAAAAATCTATAAAATTTCCATCCATCAGGGAAAAATTTAGAAATTAATATTACCTGATATAACTACATGGTCATTTACAATAAAGATGTTTTCCTATATAGTTCAACAAAATTAATATGATATGATTTATGAAATTGAATGGTTATTTTACTAAAAATTTATTGGAAATTATCATTCAATTTAATGTTCAATGTATGATGGAAAAAATGTTGATATATATTATATTAAAGTGATATGATCCAGGAATACCATCACTATAATTTATCTTTATTATTTTTTTGATTTTAAGATGAAATATTTATAAAACCATTAAATTTCTATGGGTAATATTTTGTTGGTATTTTTATGAAATTCATTTATTTAAATGGGTTCTGATATGAAGAATGTTCTATGATATTATGGAGAACTGATTTATGATATTCAATTTTTTATCGGAGGATATATTATCTCCCTCATAAGAATTTTCCAAAATTTAATATCTCATGAGAGAAACATAATTGTAAAGGGGGTTTTTAATATTATAGAGGCATACTTTGACAGTAATGATATTTATTAGATTGAACTGTGGCTATGATGGTTTTGGGAGTGAACCCATTTAACTATGATATCATTTGTAATAATACCTTAATAATATAATTTTTTTATTCTTATGTGTACACCATTATGTCATGTTTTAAGACAATATTATGATATCATGGTCCATGATCGTTGATTCATTTATGATTCATGTACTGTGAATTTCCATGATATATGCCATGACATATGATTGTGATATTTGATATGGATGGTATGGTTATTAAATGATATGATAACATTCAAATACCCATATGATTACATAATTTTAATATCTCCATTGTCTTATCTTACTAAGCATCTCATCTCATCCTTTTTATATGTATCATTTCCACATGTTATTAAAAATGGGATTAGTTATAATTTTCTAATAAGGATACTTGTTAATAATAATTACATGTTATATAATGTTGATATTTTATGATCCATTTATTTATTGTTTCATTTTTGCAATGATATTGGATAAAATTATTCCATAGTGGATCAAAAAAATTATTTGATGAATATTCATGTTTTAAGATATTATATCCATTTATGAAAATAATTGAATAAAAATTTTTTGTCTTGGGAATATCTTAGTATTAATTTGGACTCTATGTTATGAAAAAATTAAGGTTATACCTTGGAATAAATCTAATGATATATCAATGTGAAATATAAAATCATAAGTTTTAGGTAATGATCATGAATGTACTCGATTAAACCTGATGATTCATAAAATATGGTGAAATTTTTTAAACTTACTATAAATCATGAAATGTGATTATATTTTTTCTTACCCGGAATATAATAGATTATATTTTTTTGGGTTTTAGTAAATGTATATAATACTAATGACTAATTTAAATACTAAATTAGAGTGAAAATACTATGATTATCATACTAATGGGATAAATATTTTGTGATCTGTAATGAAATGTTTTGTCAATATGTTCAAAAAAATTCATAAAAATTTGAATAACAAGGCGATTCTAAATGGTCAAATGAGGTAACAATTATCTAGTCATTTTTCCATGTGTAATAAACACTTCCACTTAATCTCTAAACTGATCCAATACTTTATGCGCAATTGATATGTACAAATGATTTTTTTCTTGCTCTCTATTTTTAAGAACATTAAAATGTAATTTTGGCTATTAATCCATTGGAAGGTGATATAGATCCCTGGTGGACCATATAAAAAAGGCATATAATAAATATAAATTTAATTTAATTTTTGGGCAAAAAATAAGGAATGTTTTCAATAATTACATTCCATTTACAATAAATATGTATACGGGGAATGAATTCCTAGACTTAAATAAGAATAATGATAATTTTTTAGTTCTAAAGAAGAAAATATCATTGGACATTTAGAGTACACTTCTAGTATTATAATATAACATAAATTTAATTTTGATCTATTCACCAGTGGATTAAAACTAAATATTGTCTGAGAAAAATTTCTAAATATATGATTATTATATATAAAATATGATATACATCAATGTTAATGTATTGCATATTATCAAATACTTGAAGAAAAAAAATATTATAATTGATTAAAAATGATAATGTAAACATAAAATGTATTACAATTTGGTTTGAAAAACTACCATTATTGAAAGACTATCCCAATTTGAGTATAATTCAATATATGAAATGTATTTTAGACCATATAAATAAATATAATTGAAATGGTATTATAAAATTGTTAATTTGAAAATATCACATGATATAGTATAATATAATATATACAAAATTTATATACCAAATATATATTATAAAATATTATTAGGAAACCTATGCATAGAGAAGGAAATTATGTCTAATGATAATTTATATCCTTAAAATAAAAGGATAAAAATACGTCAATGATTCATCCTCGTGCAAGGAGAATATCATGTATGATATATGATCCACTTATAGGTAAGCATGCATTGAACAATAAATTTCATCATCATCATTAATCATGATTGAATATTCACATATCATTACCACCAATCTAGTGTTCACCCTAAATTAATTGAAGTTGTAAAAATTATTTCCCATTAATCCTGATCAATTGAAAAGCATAGAATACTTTTTCACATGTTTTTTGAATATTGTATCACATTATTTGTTTATGAATTATTTTTTAGGGATTATATCATTTGAATATATATAAATGATAGATCCTAAAATATATTAAAAATATAAAACAATTTTACTGGTTTAGATATATCATATATATTTTTATAAATAGATATACATTTAATATTAAAAGGATACAAAAAAATAAAATTTGGAATGGTTCAGTAATGTTAAATAAATAAAATTTAATTAATTATTATTAATAATATTATAGGAAATTTTTTTAAAAAATATATTTTTTAAATGTGTATAGTATTTTTCTATAGGTTACCAAATGAAATCATATAATACAACGTTTTTATTAACTGTAATATTACTATTATTTATTTGATATTTCTAAATGATAATTTTTTTAATGAAATAATGAACAAGTATTACATTGAAAAAAATGTAAACATGTTCATTCATAATTATCTAATGGAACATGTAATAAAATAGTATTCACATATTTTATTTTTAAAGGAATATAAGTCTATTATATATTGAAACATTGTAAATGTAATGAAAAGTTAGTAAGTAGTAAACTCTATTTAATCAAAATTTTAGTCATTTCATTAAGAATTAACAAATAATACAATGTTACATAATTTAGATAACTATTCTTATTATATAGTTAAATGAAAATTGTGTATTTATTTCCATATAAATGAAAAAAAGAATTATATTTAGTGAAACAATATATTTATAATACTATTTTATTAACTATTGAATTCATATTATTATAAATTTTATGTTATAAATATTTTCCCTTTTTAATTTAACAATTTAAGAATTTAATAATGCATTCAAATATAAATAGTTGAAGTGGTTTATTATCAGGTTTCACTAAAAAGGTAACATGTGTAAATAATAACTATCTTTACTATACAATTATATGCTAACATTAAATATAAAAATTAATTTGTCAAAACAGAAGTGAAATTTATTTTTCATTTTTAATATTAAATAATTTATTCTGTATTTTAATTTTAAAGGGGCTTATTATACCAAATAATGGTTCTATAATAATATCATGAAAATAAAATAAACTTACTGTCATTAGATAGTGGATAATTTAAGTTTGATATAAACTGAAAAATAATTAGTGTAAGTGAACATTACATATATAGACACTTGAAGTGAATTATATTGAATGAGAATTATAAATTAATAATATCATTGTATACCTCATCCAATATTAAAAATCATTTAATGAATATTCACAATACCCCATGGGATCCCATTATAACATAATATTTATCCCTAATAATATAATATTTTCAATTTTAACAACGAATGTTGTAGATATATAAAACAAATTCAATAAGATTAATATTGTTGAAAATAATAACACAAATCAATAATTTAAATTTCATTGACCATATTTCATATTTTAAGACAAGAAATGCTATATATAACTATAAAATTTTTAGAAAATATAATAAAAATATGAAAATAATTATGCCAATTTCATTATAAACATTTTCAATCAAATTTAAAAAAAAAATTATATTTATTAAACAAATATGTTAAACTTCATCAACTGAAATCAAAATAGATAGAAAAAAACATATATGTTTATTTTAAATACCAAGATATGGTTCCTTTATTTCCCTCCATTAAATAAAATTCATGTCCATTCATGAGTATGAATTTATTTAACACAACCATTAACTATAAATTAGAAATAAAATTTCCTACTATTTATTTCTTACCATTCATTGTATTTATTTTCCTTAAATTATTTCCCCCACTACACTACTAATAACCCATTTTTTACTACCACTCTGGTACTCATCTTGAACAATATTTTCAATTACATAGGAATGGATAATGTTTTCAGATATATGATATGAAGATAACAATATATATGAATATATATTACAAAAAAATAATTTAATAAATGGAAATTATAATTATTATGAATCGTGAGACATGAAAATTATATGTGTACTAACTATGATGACTAAATTTTTTTCTTGTTAATATTTTCATGAAATTGTTAGATGTTGATAGTAGCATGTAATATAGAACATTATAATGAAATGAAAAAAAGTATTAATTAAATTATATTAATTCAAATTCAAATTATTATTTTATGTATATTTTTAAGTGTTGTTTTCCATCATCCTTATATTAATTATCAATATTCAAATGGTTGATGTCCAAGACATTATCTAGTATTATTAATCAAAATATGTAATAAGTTTATTTCGATTTAAATGAATGCAACAAACCATACATTGAATGTGTAAAATTGATAATGTTAATTTATTTGATATATTTGATAATATATCAATAAATGATGTTGTTACCACATGTAAATTGAACTGTATATATTTTTTAAAGTTAAAAAGATAAAAATACCTGAAAAAAGTACACAATGTTATATAATATAAAATATTAAATGATAAAATAAAAATGTAATATTTAAATAATATATCTATATATATAATAATATATATAATTGGTTATTCTATTTTGTGAAAATTTTATTTTTATATGAGAACATTATTACATAAATCTATCAATACATTAAAAAATCATGAAATTATTATCATTATATTATATATGTAAAATAATAATTTAAAGTATGTGTAATGCATTATTGGTATATATAATTAATATAATAGTCAAAATTAATTATTCATGAAAGGATTTATTATAAATAAATAATATGTAGGAAGAATGTGTATCAAAAAATTAAATATTTGAAAAGATGAAATTAAAAAAAATTACATGATTTATGATATATCAAAGTAAGTATATTTATTGAAAACAAATTACTATTGAATACCAAAATAATTAATTTTTAATAAATTAATTCAATTCAAATTTTTGGGAATAAAAAAGACACAACAATATAATTTTTTAAATAAAAATTTATATGATTTTACTGTAATTTTACGTAATGATTTTGGAATCACAAATACAGTACATGAAATACCATGAAAGGATAAATATGTAAACATCTATTCCAATTAAAAAAATTGGGGAAATAGGAAACAAAAAAAAATTAAAATACCAAACACATGTGAATAACTAATTCTATGACCACATTAATATTATGATTTTTAATAATATCATCTAGAACATGATGCACATAATGATCAATATATGGAAAACCTTTTTGTATGATCTAATTTATAATAATTTATTATTTTTACAAAAATGGTGGATTAATATTTTCAATTAGTTGTAATCTATAGAGGTCAGTGTACATATATTTTTTTAATGATGTAATACAAACGACTGTCCAATATTACTAAATATTTTCAAAACCATTATAATCAGTTGGTACATTTTCAAATATTTAAATTATATGATTTTATTGTTAATAAATATATGTTATTGATTATATAGTTATAAATGTTATTTTCACACTTTTTCCCATACATAAATTATTTAATAATTTTGATAACTCACTACAAATGTTAAATAATGTGTAAAATTGTAAAAACCATTTAAAATTTTCTATGAATTTTTGTATTCAACTCATTAATGTAACAAATGAAATTTTATCATTAATATGATCATTTTTATGGTAATATATAAAAAATAACATATATAAAAATATTTTATTACCGAAGGAGTATTTATTGATATTTTTCATATTCAACGAGTATAATGAATAATTCCATCAATTATAGGAGAAATTACTCAGAATACGATAACATATATTTCATTAGAGAAGCTCCCCAGTATGTATAGTAATAATAAATTGGAGTGAGAGAATAAAATAAGCCATTAATATAAATAAAATAGATAGAAATAAAAATGGAAATAATTTTTTTATATGAGATGTTGAATGTGATAGGAAAATATTGAAACTATTGAGGATGAATTGTTTTCAATGTGGTTTGGAAGACACTTAGTATAATTATACCATAATCTACCAAAATAAACATAAAAAATAAATGTTTAATAGTAAATACATGATGTTTTGGAAGTACAAATTTATGTTCTATTATAGTAGTCTCATAAAATAGGGTTATAAAAACTTTGGATGTTTCAAGACCAATCATATTGTGGAACATTATTTGAATCCCCAATCCCACAAACAATAGGTTGTGGGCTAGAAACTAATTACATGTAGGTATATCTATAACAAGGGAGAACTTACCCGATGTAATTTTACACAAAAAAAATATCAATTCTTATGTGATGCTATAATGTAAAAAAATGACCAACCCTGAATGGATAAATATAAAAACCAAAACTATAGAATGATGAGAATTTATAAAATTTAAATAGGGATAAAATACAATCCCAACAAAAAGAGTTTAAAATAAGTCCATCCTAAAAGTAATTGTGGTGAATCTTGTCTAAATTCTATAGTAACAAACAATTTAACGTTCAATCCCAATATGCACCTAATGGTCTTGGTCTATGCATGACTCCATCAATATGTCAATCGAAAGCAGAATACATGAAATGTGTGGGAATGGCCTGTTCAGGGGAGTGTAAATCAATACTCAGTAGGATACCCCTAAACAATAAATCATACAAAAAAATAAATAACGTCATATCTACATTGTTTTATGTCTACAAGACATTTAACATCAATATTATGATTAAAAAAAATAAACAATGTCTAAATAAAATTAACCACCTTAATACCATAATATGATAATTGAGTGAAGATTCAACATATAACTCATATAGGAGAACACACTCATGAGTCTGATAAAATGGATGATGTCTATCACTGAAGTACTTCTCATTTGGTCTCATCAGATGAATAACACACTAAATTCATGAATTGATACGATTTACATATTAAGATCACTCATAAGGCCATGGGGTGATACTAAAAATTAAATTTGTATTAACCTTTTATATACATGATCAACTCCAATTAATTGTTGGTTATGAACATAATAATAACACCAACTAGGGAATAAATATGATCTGAGTATCTCACTTCATTCCTCAAGGAGATATTCCAACAACTCTATCCAAGAAGTACCAAATATGGGATAACATTCCTATGTGTGGAAGGAAATTCCATACTAACCTCAGGGAATGAATAATGAGAATTCAATGGATAAAATAATTCGAATCATATAGTTGAAGAGGTATCTAATCCATGATTATGAACATAAACTATGTGTAGAAGGGTTACACCTTGTGTCCATTGACCTAAGGTCTTGCCTATGAGAATAGCTCATGTCCCGTCCCATGTCCATGTATGTGTAGAAGTACATGTTGTGTAGGGTGAACATGTTCTTTACCAATGTGATGATACATTTATTATCATATGTACTATTTAATTAAATGTCTGTGTAGAGGAGTACACAAAGTTCTGACACACTTGTACTCCAACTCATGACCATTCACCATATGAGGTACACATTGAGCCTCCTGGTATAAGCCACACACTGTTTGATTGGGTCACAACCCATGTGAAACATAACATTATACAAAACCCAATCTACCTCTAGTAGGATACAATATAACTTGTGTCTCCATGTTTCACACGTTGTAGTGGATATTATTATATAATTTTACAGATAGAATATGTACATCATCTTAGGTTCTCAGGCCATTCTTCACTCAGAAAATCAAGTATCACGCCCTGATGAACCTCACCATCATATATACACAACTTCATGGCCTCAGATACATCCTGAAAATGTATTTATACACTGTTCTTTGTTTCACTATGAGGAATTTGATATCTGGAATCAAATTTCATCATATTCACAATCATTTTGATCGTCTCACATTGGCCATGTTGTAAAAATCTTAATCTACAATATCAAATCCCTTTTCTATAAGCTAGTGTCTAATGATAAATTTCACCATTAAATTTCAAACCATGGTCCAATCAACGAACACCAATGATGAATAATGAAACATGTGTAAAAACCATGAAACATGAAAAATATTAAAGAAGATTATCCCTATTCAGTTGGGGATAATTTCTTTTGTTATAATTATGAAGGATGAAACTATACAAATATATATCTCACAATAAAATTACAACAATAAATCCCATACTGCAGTACTAATTCTCTTCAAATCAATCGGCTCATCGACTGATTTGAGTTGATCATCGAAATTAATTACCTAAAATGAAACCACTAAACAAAACATTATATCTCAATTCAAGTTGATTGATGATGATGACAATTGGTATTTCATGATCATTGATGAGATCTTTTAATTATTTTTCTTGTTTATTATCAATATCATAAGCAATCATCATCTTCCAATAAAATCCCTTTTGAATCTCTTTAACAGTTTTGTATTTCTCTTCGTTTTAGGGGATTAACCTTGGAACTCCCCATAATTGATTATTTATAAATGAGGCCCTATAACATAATTAAATAAATTAATTAAAATAATTTCTTTTATTATTTTATTCATTCCAATTCTTGTGATTAATTTTTAATAAACACCTAACTCGGACTTGGGGTATGTTGGGCCTAAGTTAAACCATTCATTTTGAACTCAATAGTTCCCTCAAACATAAAATCTAGACCCCTTATAAAATTTATTCACATTTTTTAGGAAAAATGCCTATGCCTGCAATTTATTATATTTTATATATTTCTAACATTTAATGTGGGAACACCAGGCCTATCAATCTCATGTTGTATCAACAACTGCTGTCGAAATGAATCTATAAAATATCAAAAAAATATATGGAAAATCTGATTCATTACATTCTCTTCATCTTGGGGCTCTATATCATCTAAAATACAAAAAATTGATAGCTAATGATATGTGGGTACTAAGAATGAATATAAAACTCCCGCTCCCTGGTTTCTAGGAGGAAATTCACATGATACCAAAATACACAGACTAAAAGAATCAATTTGACATTAAGGACACTCTCCTACAAATCCTATATCTCTACTAGGTACATATAAATTTTTGTTCCATCCATGATGACTAGCTCTCCCCAGTCGATAATGAAAAATGATTTAGGAATGTATCACCTAAAGTACAGTAAGTGGAAAACATCATTTAGTCAATATAACTACAGATGTAGATCGATGTTGTTCTCCACCTCACAAACACTTCACAATATCATTAAAGGGATAATAAACCTGTGATATAGTTTGTCACCCAATCCAAATATAATAAATCCATTTCTAGGTGAATTTCATATGAATGTATGGTAACCTTCTTTGAATTAAAAAGGACTGTATTGTTTGTACGCATAAGACTTATGTTGGATCCATCTATTCCTTATATGCATATAGATGATAAAAACTATCTCGGTATATAATCACGAAAAATATGCGCCCACAAGTATCAAATCTCCAATGTCAGTCTGAAAATGTGGTTCTCATCAGTGTCTCCTAGGAAAAACTCAAATGGTGTCCTCTTGATGGTGGAATGGTAATTGTTTTTATACAAAATAAAATCCAATGGTAGGTGATCCTCACAAATATTGAAAATATCTAACATGTAATCCCACAAAATTACCAATGGAACATGAATGGTCTTATCATTTCAACTATCATTTGGGTGGTAATTATGTTCTCATGTTTATCTGTGTCCCAAAAAACACTTTTAATACCTTCCATAAATGGAATGTGAAATGAGAATTATATTCATAAACAATAATTTATTGATGTTGAGGGAGTTGTAAAATCTCATGAATGTATAACATCATGAATCAATCTAATGAAATATATCCATATATTTATAAGAAGTTGGATAAAATGGTGATTTAGTCTATGAACATCTAGATAGTATCATGTAACATTGACAGATGTTGTAATAATATGACGAATTCCATGTATATTCCTTCCCACATATAGTATGGCACCTAATGGGGTTATTCTAAACCTAGTGGAACAATGTGATCAACCATTACTGGAAAACATGTACGGAGTCAGGTGAAATACATGGAAACTACCTTATTCATTCATTTCCCATTAACATAAATTGGATTTTCTTGAACATATTTTCCCAAACTAGATGTCACAAAAAATATGTTGTATGAAACTATCTCATAACATCATCTTGTAAATTCATTGCAACCATCATGCATCCTATTAAATGAACAACATGGTCTCCAAATTTTGAAAAATCCAAAATGACCATTTTCTATGGATATATGAGTAGATATTATCCCACAATCAACATCCACAAGATATTACTCCATGAATCTCTTCAATAGAAAAGGGTTACTAACCATAAACTATAGGTATTTTTCTCTATATCCATAAAATGAGGATTACTATAATTGGTCTAACTTCAATAATTCTTTTATCAACTACATAAAACAAGATCTCCTACATTGAATATCTACTAACACATTCTCATTCAAATGAGTATAGATAATTTTTACATGATAATCTTGGGGGAACTGAATTCATCACCAATATATTTTGTTAAGATCCTTAAGAGTGAATATGTACATGATAATATTCTTATCATAATAGATGATAAACTATTGTCCCATCTGTTAGTGTTAAAACATTTTTAGTTTAAAAAAATTGGATGAAAACATAATATTGTGGGACTCTTAGTAGAATTCATATCGACTCAACTATCTTGAATAAACTGTAAATCATTTTCTTACATTGCATTAGAAGACAAAAACTATACCAGTTCATTTTGCATCATAGAACAATACGTACTCTAAAACTTCCTCTACTGATCTGAAGATGATAGTGATCATCAATATCTATATTATCAATTCAATTATCAACTGACACCATCTTGTCCACAATAATGGCTTCCACGTTTTGGTATAATATCTCATGGGGGCCGATGTCCATGATAATTTAGTTATGAATCATCAATAATAGACTGACATCCCAATGAATCTATGTACCTTCTCCATTATAATGGATGGATCCCAATCTAACCCTACCTCGAAATTGCATGGGTCAACAACCACTCCATCATCTGAGATAACATGTCCCTTGATTTGGAACACTTATATCCATAACTGATACAATGTGAGATTTCCCTAAATATAGTTCTTACATAATCTTTCCAAACCCTTCATCCAGGGTCTCACATAGTCCTCCTCTAACACCAAGTAAACAAGGATAATACCAATTAATATTACCATGAACTGATCAAAAAAAGATTAATATATAGTTCACGAGACCGATGATCTCATCTGCGGAATTCTGCACACTAGTGAGTATTAAAAAGAACTCATACTAACTATTGCATCATCAAAATTCTATTATCTATTTTTCTTTGATTCGGATTGGCAACCAATGATTTGGTTGATCTATTCAACCATTTAGAACCACATATCCCCTCCAAACTAATCAAAAAATTCATCAAAACATAGTAGTGGATACTTTTTCTTCATGGTAAAATGGCTCAAAGTCCAGTAGTCTACACTTAAATAGATGTAGATGTCATCCTTCCTGGAAAAAAAATAGGGCTATCTATTGTGAACAACTAGATCAAAAAAATCAATTCCTCTCTAATTATGCTAATTGAACCCTCCACTCATAAAGCTCTATAGGATCTATCCTATATTATATTGTAGGTATAAATAGATTTCTAGGGTGTAAATTAATGAATATGACCATTTCATGGTATTGAGGTAAGACCATAACATCTTCTGTAAAGACCTCCTCGTACTCCTCCACCACTGAAGGAATATGATAACTCATTACATCCACTAAATCGAAATTTAATAGAGAAAACTTATGAGTAATCATCTACACCGTCCTATGCATGAGTCCACATTATTAATTCTAATTTTCCATTTCATCAAAAATAAAAAATCTAATCCCATCACTGTAGACATAATGAATTTTCAACCAAAAATTAAATTTTAAAATTAACCATGGGTAACCATTTCATACCTTAAATAAAATAATATGGGTTCGTCTCTTATAAAATGATATCCATGAAGAAACCCTCACCTCTGAATTTCATGTCACACTATCAATATATGTGTGTGATTTCTAGTTCATCTCTAGTAGTATCCTTTGAGAGGAAAAGTTGATCCATGGGATAAAGTGGAATCTCTTTGTCTGGTAAAATATATGCAGTAAGAAATGAATTACTAGACCATGTTTCTATTAGTATGATAAATATGGTATAAAATACAAAGATCGTACATATAAAAATTAATGTGTCATCTAGTTCATTTGCTTTGACTACCTTAAGTTGTTCACACTACTATCCTCTAACTCCTCTAGCCTTGCGTGGACCTGTTGTTTGGGGTGCTAATAAATCATCGATTCTACATCCTCCTACTATGCCACCAATCCTCAGTCACTTGTGGGTATATAATACCTTAGAAACATATATTTATCCTCTGCTAAGACTCTTGATGTTCTCTTATCTTACACACCACATCCTCTAGTAATATTGTTACCTTATACATCTTAAAACGTGGTGCTATAATTGGTACACCACCTAGAAGAATCATATTAGGAACTAGTCATATAATAATGCTTCATCTATTTGGGGATCATCTTTATGATCATTCTATTGAATCATAGTTAACATATATCATAGTAGCATCATAAAACCAAAAACGATGTACCATTCATAATGAGTTTATCAGGAATGTTAACTCAAGAAGGAAAGAGAATCCACACCCCATCTCTATCTGATTCATGTACCATTATTTTATGATCATCCACTTAATAATGTAATGATTATAAATGAATGAAATCAGAGTCGTTGTTTAGGGATACATCATCTGAAGAACCTAGACATGAATCTATGGCCAAAAATCCAATCTCAAATCACATATCATCCTATCACCAAACCAAAATCCGATACATTATTACTAAGGTATATCTGGCTACTCTAATTCCACTCAACCATAACTCTTCATACTGGGAGAGCATGTCATTACTCTCCAAGACCACCTCTAATATTATAGGTTATGATGACGAGAACTTAGTATTCATATAACTAACATTCGAGACCTCAGCCTATATACTTTTACACCCACACACACACCTCTCCAATATAACAAAATTCTGAAATGTAAATACAATTGAACAACTTTGAAGTAATACATCTAAATAATAATATTAGAGAATATGTGAAAATAAAATAATCAAACATTGAAAAATATAATCCCACTGTATAGGGCATGAAAGAAAGTAAAATCTGAATTCAATATGGGGATAACTACCAAAATACCACATGAACAAACCTTGGTTAGTCTAGTCTAAGTAAAATTTTTATGATGCTGGTACATATATGATTCTATTAGAAGTATGATCTTATGGATGGTAATTATACATGTGGAAAACCAATGAATTAGTGAATATAAAAATACTCAGCAGGACACCCCAAAACCAAAATGGATACAAAACATTTAGTATAGGAAATTCTACCCAAGTGTATCTTTACAACACATATAATTATAATATATAGATATACACTCAAAATAAACACATTTATAAAGTAAATCACCACAATAATACAAGATTGTGAATCTAGATTGAAGGTTTCACATATTACTCATCCGGGGGAAGAGAATCATGAGACTGATGACACTGATGTTGTCCATCTGATAGGTGCTACTGGTCAGATCTTGCAAAAGGATGTACATGCTGAAAGTCCAAAGAGATATGATAGACACATGAGTATAAATCCCAGAGACTTGGGGTGATACCAACAACTCATTTCCTCACAAAAGTGATTCTAATGACTCTAGGAATGAATTATTTTTAAAGAGGTAAATGTCATGTGTTTGGGAGGTGATTCGATAATAACCATCATTGAAAGGATCTAGGGAATACACCCTAGTGAAACTCTTATAATATATAGAGGAAATGGTTTCCAATCCATGTTAAATTTATAATATGATGTGTCGATTGGTTACACATTGTGCCCCCAAACAATGGGTCCTACCAATGTCTAGATGCCATTTCTTATCAACTGCCCATGTTTGTGTAGAAGTACATGGATTTTCACCTGGTCATGTACTATACCAATGTTTCAGAATTCCTCTTATCCCATGTATTGTTCTAGGTTATGTCTATGTAGGGGAGTACATGGTGTGATATAACCCATTTACATAAACTCGTGTTCATGTAGCCTCTATGGAACACACCAATCCTCCATTAATAAACCACACGTCACAAGACATGGTAACACACACTTGGATACAAAACATTATCCAAAAGAATATCCTCTACAATGAGGTTCCCAAAGAGAATGTGGCTTCGAGTTATATGACATGTGAGGAATACTTTTCCAAACATCCATATCTAGAATCTTTGTATCCTTCCTTGTTCTCTTATCATCGATTTGGCCTCTACCTTCTTAAATAATCATGAATCACTACTCTAAGAGAATTTATATCATTGATCACAACTATTAGATCTTCCGTCAATTGTGAAAACTAATAAATAGTTTTTTCATCATTGCACTATAAAAACCTGAAATAAGGTATCCAATGTCGACTGACATTTCATAACTTCCACCATTTCACCAATGTCATGTCATAAGGATTAGTTTTTTTCAATATCAAATCATTTATCAAATAATAGTGTTAAAAAATTTTGAGTTCATAGATAAACATATAAAAATGGTCCACCTCCCCCCCGAATGAATAGAATAATATCGTATAAACCATCAAAAAAATGGAATGAACTTCAGGAATTTTCATTTCTCCATGATTTATTTCTATTATAATTAATAATGAAGAACCTAAATAAATAAATAACTCCAAATAAAATTCCATTAATAAATACCATCACACAATATGACTGAACCACAAATCAATCAATCAATCAATTTATATTAATTATTCATAAATATATTGAACGTTGGAAGAAACCAATTCAAAAAAAATACCCTACCCAAATTGAGATTAATTAATGAATTTTCATTGGGATTGTTGGAGAGATTCTTCTATTTTTGTGAGTCTTGATCATTGATCTCTGATTCATTGTTCATCCGCTAACAGAATATCTATCAATGCCCCCTGATGTTCTTTTAAATATCTTAGTATTATCAGTTATTCCTTATTAATAATTTAGAATCATGTATTTATAATTTAGGCCCGGTCAATATGTTAAAAAAATAAAATAATTTATTTAATTATTTTGTTCATTTCTGCAACCGTGATGAATTATCTACAAAGACCAGGTGTTGACCAAGGTATTTTCATGCCTACTATAAGCATCAAATTTTAAACTCCAATGTGCCATTAAAATTTCTGATCAATGCACAAACATCTATGTTATTCATGTGTTTTGGTAATACTGTGCACAGATAGTATTTAATAGATTTAAAATATTTGAAATAATTATATCAGGAACACTAGGACGTAGAATCACACACTGTCTCAGTGCCTGGTCTTTGAAATTATCAATAATATGTCCAAAAATAATACATGGAAAATATAAGTTAATAAATATCCATACATTGGACCATTACGTATCCTAAAAACCATAAAACCGGAAACTCCTCGATATATGGGTAATGAGAAAAAATTTGAGCAACCTAATTCAATTTGCTCTGTAGTAGATCCCCATTATGTCACTAGACACATATTTAATAAATCAATCACCCACTAAATATCATCTCCTTCTGAACCTAGGTCCCTACTGGGTACTCAGAAACCTCACTACATATTTGTCTGCCAGATCACCCCAATTGATAACATGTAATGGGTCATTCTCTACCTAAGTAACTATGACACTAGGAAAGACATCATATACCTAGAATAACTGTGTATGTATTAATAAGAAGTAATCAATCTCAATAAATCATCACAATATCTCGAAATGGTTAATGTACCTTAGGGATATTTGTTCTCCCTAGCCAAATCAATGTAATACATGTTGAGGTAAAGCCCTTAAGAACACATTGTTTCCATCCTCCAACTCCAAAGGCATCAGTCTCCTGTCAGCATAGTACTTATTATCTATCATTTCTCTTCTTATCTAATAAAAAATGATCTAAAATTATCGGTACTTTATCACACCAACTCTCGGACCATAATTGTTGACTCTCTTAGGATATGAAATCAATTTGTAACATGCATGGCCTCCCATATAAATCTTCAAATGGTGTCATAACGATAGTTGAATGGTTATAGATTTTTTGAAAACTCTACCAGTGGTAAGTGATACAACCAAATATATCATATTTATATCATGTAGGCCCATAAAATGTCCTTGAGAACATGAATAGCCTTTGAAGTCTAGCTATAAGTTTTTGTTTGAAATAGTGTTCTCATTTGTAACTGATTTTCAGACACCACCTGCATGCCCTTCCACAACCATGTTGTGTGGTGAGCCTCACAATCAGAAAATAAAATCAACTTTACTCTATAGAATAATAATATATCAGGAATATATATTTATACAAATCTATATATTGAACTCTTCTCTTTGCTAACTATGAAGTGGGATGACTTGGTGAGTTGGTCTATGATCACCCAGATGGCATAATTTCACATGTATGTACACTGTAATCCTATCATTAGGTCCATCAACATCCCATCATACTTCCACTATGGAAGCACAAGGTGTTGAGAAAACCCTTTTTGATGTGGTTGATCAGCCTTTACTTACTGACATGTAAGGAATCAAGAGGTATAATCAATTACTATCTTCAAAAACACTGGACACAAAAACAGACAACGGTGGTTCTGCTATATCATTACTGGGAATGGATGTAATATAATTAGATATGTATGAAACCCTCTCAGAACCACATCTCACAACATCATTGGTAAAATCATGTTTCCAATTAAAATAATTACATAATCTATAGATTTATAAAATCTATCAAAAACATATAATGCAGATATCCTAGTACTTAAGGACCCATAGTCTACAACCCCTAGATCTGACTACCTAACTTGATGCAAACGCATAGGGGTAAAACCAATGAATGCAGGTGATCTTCTCTATCTAAATCCACAATGTATAACAACACTAAGGAAAAATTCCCTAACACCAATGTCACCAATTGTGAACAAGATCTCGTGCTAATAGAATCTACTGACATATTCACCCTCTTAGAAGTATTGATAATTTTAAAGTCATAATCCTGTAGAAACTCTACCCATCACCTTTATATAATGTTAATATTATTTAGGAGAAGATATTTTTTAGAATCCTGTTATTATTCTATAAAATATTTACCAACAATATGTAGATTTCCCATATATTAAGTGTCATGATTATAACTATTAATTCATGATCATAGGTCATATAGTCATAATAAAGTGAATTAAACTAATGTGAATCATAAGAAATAACCACATACCTCTCTTGAGGAAAACAAAATAACCTGGTAATAAATTCATCGAAGACCACATTGCACTCGAAACCGTTATCTAAATATCTCAATATGGGAGAACCCATCAATTCATATTATAAATGATGAAAATCTGGATGACACCTTTCTTTCTATAGATGTAATTCCCTTTTCAGGTCTGTACTATCATGGGGAAAATATCCTAGAGAATTTGGGTAGGAATATATGGTTATATCATACAAATCAAGAGATATTTGGAACCTACACCATGCTCGGGGGTGGATCCCAAGCTAAAACTCCCTTGATCATGACTGGGTTCACTACCACTCCAATTGTTGTGATTTTATGTCCTATATTTTTATACTCCTACATCAAAAAATGAAACAGTGGAGTTTTCTCTATATTTGAGGCCCTTAGAGTAC
Organism: Viscum album; assembly: GCA_963277665.1. NCBI lineage: Eukaryota > Viridiplantae > Streptophyta > Magnoliopsida > Santalales > Viscaceae > Viscum > Viscum album. The sequence goes on from OY728135.1 coordinate 2,030,303,403, forward strand.
ATCCATCAACATCCTAATATATCTCACATTCTCCTCCTTAGACATCAATTAAATAATGATATCATCAATGAATCATACAAAGAAGCACTCATTTAATGGTGAAAATAAGGTTCATAAGTCCCATAAATTCTGTAGGGGCATTATTCCCTCCCAAATTAATCCCTATTTAATCATAGTAATTATTGAGAAATAAAAATGTCATCTATGGTATTTCATCACCTCGTACATTCACTGTGTGATAACCTACGATGAGTTCAACATTTGAGAAATATCAATCCACTATATACTATTGGATAATGTAATCAACAATAAGTAGTGGGTACTTATTCTTTAATTCCACCAAGTTCAAGAACTATTTGTCTACACATAACATCATTATTATTTCCACCATGTCAGAAAACAGAATTGGGTCTTCCTACGGTGAAACACTGGGCCTATACAATTCATTCCTCTATATGTCCTACAATTGTTCCCATAACTCATGTTTATATTCATGAGACATCCAATATGTGGGTTTAGATATCCATGTTGTCCCGTTGTGTATATCTATGAGGATGTCTATTTATCATTGTGGTGGTAAGCTTATAACAACCTTCTAAAAGACTTCATCATACTCAACCACCACTATAGGAAACTAGGATGTCATTATATCCATTTCACCATGGTCTATTCTATACAACTAATGTGTTATTTGTTTCAGCCCCTATAAACTTGTTCATCCCATGCTTTATAGGATTAATTTTCCTTGACAAATGATAACACAATCCCGTAATGGTGGATACACCTCATTATCCACATAATAATGTTATTGTTGGAATAAAGTGTGGATAACCAATCCGTAACGATGATTAATCTATAAGGACTTGTTTCTGATAAAATTATATGCTAACTGAAACCAGTATCTCTAATATTCATGTCACATTGTCGGCACAAGTGTGTTATTATTGAGTCGTATCCAGTAGAAGGATCTATGAGTAAGGGTTGAGAAAATTTCTAAACTATAATCAATATTTTTATTAAATGTCATTTGGAATGGAATGAAATAATATAACTTAGGTCTGTCATTATTGAGGCTAAGGTAAAAAATATGTAGCTCATAACTTGAATCTTCTTTAATTCCTTTTGGACATAATCATTATGTACCTATAGCTATCACTAGCTCAATACTCCAACTCCATGATCCTGACATTGAACAAATGACAGTGGTGGAATATATGTAATATATAGTACAATATATCACCAAATTATACTATAATATATCCTCTTCCACCTAGGTCACCTTATGGACCATCATACTCCTATGGATGCCTCTTCCTTGATGGAACATCCATGGTATCTCTATCAGCTATATGGTAGGTCAGGAAGCCTCATAAAAGATGTCCCTGATGGACACATGAGTAATAATCCATCTCTATTTTTTTTATAGACCCATTTTGTGAGACTTTAACCATAGATCCTCTATCTTGGGACCTCATCAAAAAAATTCTCATGTATTTAGGTCCCTAGGACTAATGTCATCTCTCTATTGTCAAGGTATCTACTACTGAATTCCTATACAAGGAACCACTATTGGTATTTTCTTATCCAAGAAATTCATAAACGCCTAACCTCACTCTAGCACCCCATCATAGATTGGAATTATTTTTTAGATAACAATGGCATGGATGTATCTAAAAATCCCTCACTCTATATTTTGATCCCCAGAGAACTGTTCATGAACCATATCAATCGAGTATCTAGAGATGATGGAATACTAAGAAAAAAAATCCTATATTGTTGTTCTTCCATGAAAAAGACACAAAAGCTTCTGAATTTGTAAATCCCATTGTGTAGCTATTCGGATCTCTTCTATAAAAATTCTATCAAACTCTATCCATGCAATTGTATCCATGTTGTCTGATGAGGTCACTAACCCCCACTATCTCTTTATTGACACATGATGAAAACTCAAATCTAAGAGAACAATTAGATTATCTAGTTTCCGAACGTGGTGGAAAATATGGGTCACCTCCTCATTCTAGTCCATAGAAGTATGTGGGTTAGGATTACCTCATAACATGAGGGATATCTTCTAATGTAACTTCCAAAGCACTCTCAGGCTATGTACCACACCTACTAGTAATACAGGTACCATGTGCTCCTTAAAAAGTGGTGGTATAGCTTGTGAACCCCTAGAAGGTAATATCTTATGAGCTAGTGCTTAAATTGTTGCCTCGTCCCATAGGGATTCATCTTAAAGATCATGATGTATAATACTAGATGGTATATGTCATGGAGGTATCCTTAATTTAAACAAGATGTAACCTAGTAAATGATTATTTTTGGAGTGTTGGATCTTGAAGAAACTGGAAAAAAACCAATCCAATAATGATGAATTACAATATTCTTCGATACAATGAATTTTTTAATGTATAATGTTAAAAAATATGATAACTAGATTCATGGTGAATGGATAAATCATCATCCAAACTAACACATTTCTATATATCATGAATTTAAAACTCAAAACACTTAATATTTTATCCCTAAACAAACTAATGGACTCTAGTCCTATGGTAGAACCCATTACACCGATTCCACACTTCCATATCTCATCCTAATGGGGCCTCTATCAGGAAACCACAAGACTACCCACAAAATTATATGGGCTATCAAATAGAGTTCATTAGTTATGTCACTAACATCATAGGACTTATAAAAATTACCTTAACAAACACATAAAAATCTCAAATACTATGAAATGTTGAAATATAAGAAAATCTAAAAAACCATGCATTAATAAATGTAAATCTATCAACCAGGTTATAATGGGAAGAGAAATGATGTTAACATGTCCATATACAAGCTCACCTAAATGATTATAAAAAAAAATCAAAAAATGAAATAGGGGACTACTATAAAAATGTCGTAAGAACACACCCAGTCTGTGTGGTCACAATAACAATCATGTGGTCCTTGTCCATCTAGGATTCTGTGGAACGACCGATATTCTACACAAGACGACAAAAATTTAGGAAAATCTCATGCATGGACGAGTATAAAATACAATGTAAAACACAAAAAACCAATAATTCTTGAAACATAATAAGTACTTTCAGATCTAGATAGGTATATTTATAAAAAATATTTTATTAGAATTTCTAGATATACTAAACAATGAAAAATGGTCAAAAGGTAAGTAACCCCAACTATATGATCCTAGGATTCATTCATGATGTTTCTACATAGAACTCATTATAGAGAATACACTACTAAGTCTGATAACATGGATGATGTGTATCCAAAAGGTGATACTCATAGGGTCTCATCATAGGATGTACATGCATAATTTATAAAATATATGAAAAAAATATGGGAATCACTCATAGATCTATATGGTGATACCAATATATCAATTAGCATTAACATTCTATGTAGAGGATAGGTTCCAATGTAGTGTTGGTAATGACGATACACGAAACTCCACCTATTGAACAAAGATGAATAAAGGATCTCAATATGCATCTAACGGAAGGATTCAAATGGTATATCCATAAATTCCTATATAAGGTATCACAATCATATATGTGGGGAAAATTATATTCTATCCATAGATAATTGATAAGGGGAAAACCTTTAAAAACTCATACATGATAGAGATTACAAGGATTCTAATTTTATTTTATAGATGTATGTGACATGTAGATGGATTAAACTGAATTTATTTTGACTCTGAGAGGTTACCATGAAAACACACTATGTTTCATCCTATTTCAATACACATTTAGATGTACACAATGTATAAACTATTCATTCCCTCTACCCATGTGATTGTACATTCATTATCATATGTACTTGTCTCGGTTGTGTATATGTATGGGAGTGCATGACGTGCTCCAACTCATGTACTCAAACCTATTTTTATGTTCCATAAGAGCTACATATTGAGCCTCCAAGGAGATACCTCATACCACATGATATGGTCACATTCCATGTGATACATAACATTCTATGAAACCCAAGGAACATATTAGTGTGGCTGAAATACCATGTGTCCTTGAGTTACATGCTGTGTAGTATAGATTTTTAATGAATTCTATATCTGGAATCCATGCATCCTCTCTAGTGCCCCAACCATTATTCGGGATACTCCACTCACAAAAAATTGAGAATTTGGCCCCGATGAACCACTATAGAATCAATGAACAACTCTTGGTCCTTCATTATTTTTGGAAAACTATTTCATATATCTTACATTATTTTGTGCAGTTTATTAAAAATATCTTGTATACAATGCTCTTGGATTCATCGATTCATCCATCATTGGACAACCATCATGTAATTCTAATATCATATCTACAATAAGGAAGTGTTTCTTCTAGAAATGGGTGTTAAAAAATAGATTTAATTGGTAATCATTGAGTCATTATACAAAATAATAACACATAAAATGAATAGATATATAGTTGAAATAACAACAATACATGAAAATTTTGAATGATGTTCTACCATGTTTAGTTTTCCTCAATTAATTTCATTTAAAAAAATGATTGAAAGACAAAAATAAATAAATGACTCCCAATAAATACCATTAATAATACACATCCATCATTATTCATAATCTACAAATAAATCCATTTGTCTATTGATTTTTTCCGTCATACAAATTAGGAAGGGAGAATGAAACTAAATAAAACTAAACATCCCAACTTTATTAGGATCAATTTATGATAAATAATGGAGTAATGACATGATCTCTGGTAAAATAATTCAATTTGGAAACATGTCAATCATAGAATATAATTAGGTCATTATCCTCCAAATGGAATGTTTTTCAATTCTTTATAATGGTCCTCTGAATCACTATATTTTAGCATAAAAAATCATTCCCCGTATGTTTTTATTTATAAGAGGATAGGAATTTGTGTCAAAAAAATTTAATTAAAATATTAATTTCAATATTTTATTCAATTATGATCTTGTAATTTATTTTCTATAAATAAACAATACTGACCATAGTTATATCACACCTAGGATAAACCCCATATTATTAATAGAATTGTGACCATAGATTTCTAATACCTGAATCCTCATTAAATTTGATCATTTATATAGGAAAATCATATGTACATGATATTTTATATATTTAATATATTTGAAACATTTATTTTCTTCACATAGAGCATCAAAAACAAATTCCATATTATTTACCCTTCTCAAAAATACTCAAAACAATATCAAAAAATATTATATTGAAAATATAATTCATTACATGTTGGGAGCATAAAACATCCACAATGATGACGAAAGAGGATTGAATATATACCAATAATATCGTTATAGTACTGGAAACTCTATTTTACATGATCAAGAGGGGAATAAAAAGAAAAAATTATTTATAGTAAATGAATTTATAATACTCGTGACAGATTTGTAATTGTAAATAATGACACATAAGTGTAAAAAATGAATGTATCAATAAAAATTGGAATTATATGTATTGAATATATATATAATCTAAAAATGATAGAGAATATGCAAAAAGAGTACAGAGACAGATGTGATTATTTGAGGATGTTGATATACCTTTTATTGACCTAGTGTATAAAATTAATGATATATGATCTATTGTAGTTCCATCCTGAACCTTATACAGTGAGGGATGATAATAATAACTTCTCTCCATCAATATAAAATAGAATAAAAAATACAACGTAATCTAATGTACCATTATTGTCATGGAATAAAAAATTTTAAGGGGCATAAAAATATTTTGTTCCATGTTTAGTGTAGTCATGTTAAATATATTTGTGAAAAAAAACATTTTTCATGAAGAGAAACAAGTGACGTTACCATCCAATTGTAATTTACATATATTGTACATTCATGTGAATCCATATTATTCATTATAATATCATTGAGGTGAATGTCGCTCCATCACAGAAAATGGAGATTTTGTTATGGCATTGTATAAGGTCGATGCGTTCAAGTTATGTAATTATGCTAAATATAAGGCATACTGACGGATGAAAATTATATAAGTTTTTTCCTAAACCGAATTTAAGTAATCTGTGGGGGATTAATGGGAGATGAATAAATTTGATGTCAGAATAAAAATTTATTGGGATTCAGAAACTTATATTTATGAAATAATATGTAGTAGGTTATGGTGATGATCTACTAAATGTGTATGGAAAGGAAAAGTGGGATATAATTATTATCCTCATTTTTAGATTATATAGAATTAATAAAAATGAAATGTATTGAGAAATTTCATAATTTTTTGAAGGATGTATGCATCATTGAGATTAGTGTCCCAACATTGCCTAGATAACATATTAACCTAACATCAGAGATGTCAATAAAAAATCCCTAAGGGATTTCTCCATCCCCACAAGATATAGACTAGCATCTGGCATAAAAAAAATTGAATGTGGGAAACAAATTTCCACAGTCACACTAGATGAAACCACAAATATCTGTTTTCACTAAATAAAAATCCAAATAGAGTAGAACCAATGAATAAAAACACGTTTTATGAATCCATAATACAGACACAAAATACAATAAAATAGGATAAAACACAAAAGATTCCTTGAAAAAACCATATAAAGACAAAATGTTCAACAATAACTAACACCTCCTTGTGGTTCCTTAATTTTTCTCAATCATGGATGAAGTAAAGGTAAGAAGACTCACTGACATAGATTGGGTGTGATATAAAAGCACAGTAGTCACTAAAAATTGACTTATAAATTTATTTTAATATTAATTAACCAAATATGTTTTCAATATTAAATAAATATAAATTCCCTTACAAAATAAAATTTTAAAAAACTATTATTTACATTTCAATTGATGAAATTTTTTATAAAATAGTGGATTAATAATATAATTATATAAAATAGTTTATATTAATACATAAGTAATGTGTAAAACATAATACATAAAATGGAATATATATTAAAATAATTTCCAATGAGAAATATGTTCAACTACCAATATGTATGATTGTTCTTGGATATGATCTCTCAAACACTCATATAATGATAATGAAAATGTACCCACATGACTCTCTAAAATAGAAAAAAAATGTTGCTAACCAACATCCCATATAGGATATGATCTTATAAAAAGTATATTATATAGTTTTAATCTATTAATATTTTTCTACGGTATTCACATAATAGTGTTTTTTCTTTAATAAACCAATAACTAACCAAGACTGTCTTTTATTATACCAAAATAAATAAAGGGGAAATATATTTAATAATTATTTTGAATTAACCTATTTCCCATTTGAAAATTTCAATTTTATATAAAAAAACAAATCATATTTTCATGAATTAATGACTCTTTTTCAAGTTACAATTAAGGCATTTTATCAAAAAAATATGAATTTTTTCTCAAATAAAATTGGTAATAAATGTCATTGTTTCTTTATAATTTCACAATAAATCTTTAATTTATTTTAATTAGGGGTTTCCAAAATATTCTATCCAGTGAACATCCACATAAAAATTATTGATGAATTAGTTTTCTATAATTTAATTGAAATCAATTTAATTTGAAATCAAGGAATATAGGGTAAAATTATACGGAAAATCCTAAACTGAACCACCTATTGTAGAACATGTATAAAAAACACTTCTCCATTGTAATATTTTAATGAATAACATTGAAAATAGATATTTGTAACGTATCTATAAATTCATGATCTGAAACAAAATAGAATATATCCATTGAAAGACTGCGATATTTAAATCCTAATGTTTGTTAAAGGAAGCGAGGCTTCACTGATGGAATTATTAATGGTGATAAATAAAATATTAATCTCTAATAATCAATAAAACATGAAACATATTTGTAGGATCCATAAATTTTCATGGAGTCCCACTCAACCTTAATAATTGGATTATCCTGAGATACATTTGAATGAGGGTACAAAATATGGTTGAAGTAATTTTTTAGAAAGTTTTTAAATAATTAAATCATATGTTCATGAGTTGTGTGGTAAGACAACATGGTTTTTCAATCCATGTGACCTATTAATTGACCCCTACTAGTCGGGTATCATGGTTTCTCGTCCATGGGTTCAATTATTTTCAAACCATGCACGAAATTTACCAAGTCAATGATCGTTCCAAAATTTTCAACAATTCTCCAGAAGCATAGAAATCAAAAATACAACAAAATAACAATAAAAATATTGGTTGAGAATTTCTTCAAACCATCAACAATATTTCACATCTACCAAACAAAAAAACAATATGTTCTTATAAAACTTGTTAACTATCATCCAGGTAAAAATTATAATTCCACTTACCTCTCAATGGTTCCTCTCTTTCCCACATCCCATTAGTATCATAATCGCATTTCCATTACACATGAACCTAATGTATCATCCTCCAATGATGTTACTTGGTATCATAAACAACTACCCAAAACATTTTATTAGTCATGGATAAATGAGGCACAATATTATGATCACCCCATCTCATAACATAAGATATATCTGAATGATACTTTCGCTGTTGTTATACATGAGACATGTTACGTATCAATGTCAGTAATTGATGAATTGATAAATGGTAATACACAATCACCCCTACAGAAAAACCCCAAATGATACCACAAATTCAAGATAAATATTATTTTTCCTATAATTACATCGATGACCCAAATGAGGTGTAAATTTTAATAACACTTAATCACCAACTAAAAACACCAACATTCTTGGTTGAAGATAAGAAAAAGAATTTTACTGGATCAATTGCACTAGCAATCCAAAATGAATCTAAGGAATTTTTTTTATCATATATTGATCCATAGTTTGTCAACCAAAGGAATGTTCAATGATCTATATCCAAAACTACTGATATTTATAAGGCCTAACATATAATTCTTCAAAACGATCCATTGTGATCACAGATTCTTATGTACTGATATTATAAAACAAAATTATTCCTAGATGGTCATCCAAATACCCACCACAGTGAAGAACATAGGCCTATATAAAATACTGATAAATATGTATTTATCATTCAATTGGGTTATCCAATAGTAGATTGTAATACCTACACAATTGACCATGTGACCATAGTGCCTCATGAAGTAATCCCCAAAAGGGAGAAGTAAACTGGGGAAATCAATTAGAAATTATAGTTGATGAAACACTTTGAAAAATAACAATATCATTCATATAGTTATTTCCCAAATCCACAAATTAGGATGAATCATGAATGAGTATAATATGATATGATTTTTTTAATATATTAAATCAGAACCCATATAACATTGTTTTTAATTAGTTACAAGGCAACAGAAACACAAGGTACATAGTGATCCCATCTCACTTCCATGTGGGAACTCAAAACTTTTGATGAAAAACATAATGTTTATAGTGTTCCACCATTCGAACTATAACAAGGGGAGGAAAAATAAATAATTCCATGTCTCAATCATGGGTACTTGAATTTTCACCACAAATCATAGAATATATTTATGGTTCATCGTTGCACATCCCACTGGGAAATATTGTAATCCCCAATGAAATATTTCATGAACAATAATTTTACAACAAAATGTTTCTGATAACATGGAATTCCATCAATTGGTGAATAACCAATTAGGAACCATATTCCCACAATAATAATATCATCTAATGATTTTTATTTCAAAATGATGCTTCTATTCTTAAAGAATCATCAAGGGAAGATTGATAGTGAACTAAACAATGGAAAAACAACCTCAATCCTTAATTCCTGAACTACAATATCAAATATTGAATAATTATACATCATGTCACACTATTCCGATTATTATTTCATAGACCATTTCTGAAATTTCTCTAAAAGTAAAAAATGAAGATATTCTATTTCCTAGGTGTATCGGAATTTTCAATTTCTAAATATTTAAATTATTCCACACAACTCCACTAGTGTAGATAAAGATATAATTTAAGGATGATATTACTCATATTATTATAGTTTTAAAACATTGTAAATATTTATTTGAAAAGATATTTCATCCAACTCGTAAGTAAATGATTCGTAAATACATGTTCAAGGGAATTTTTCGGGTAATTTTTATATATGGCCTATTATATAGAGATCCATATTCTAGGAAAAAAACTTTTCATAAGAACACATCCAAACCAAGGACTTGATGTGTCATATAATAATAATTAGACATACCCTTCCTCTGGATGAGTCATCATCGACGTGGTTTCCAAGAGTTTCTTCAGCTTAACAAAATAACTACAAAATTTTTCATGCCAAATAAACTATACTTTCATCCATGTTAGGGAATTCATTATAGAAGAAAACATTGATAATTCATTTACAAATGAGTGATAATATGCAGACAAACCCACAAAAATATGAATCATGGAATTATTTTATGGTTTCTCACATGTCGTAATATAATTTTCTTTATTAGGAACAACTGAGACACCTTGTTTTGACACCATATTTCTAAATATGTTCACTAACAGAATTGAGAAATCACATATTGTTAGCTTGGAAGAATTTTGGTGAATTATCCATAATTCTTGAACTTATATCAAATGAGGTACATGATCCTCCTCGATCTTAGAGTAGACCCGGATGGCAATAAAAATTACACCACAATTAAATGAATATAATTGTTGAAAATAATGTTAATTAATCATATAATTTCTACAAGAGATATTTTTTGGCCAACTGTTAAGACAAGGTTATCATAATGTTCATATATGTTCAAAAATTGGTTTTTGAATTCCAGATTCATTTACTCTCAACTGGTGGTTACCAGTTCGACAATGAATGTTTTAAAAACACTTTTCAACCATTATCATGTTAAATATATGATCTATCTCTGAAAAAAATAATTTCCATTATAGTAACACTATTATGTTTTTAGTAATCAGCACAAATGTGAACGACCCATATTATTTTTTATCAATGTGTACTAGAACCTTCCATTTTGACCAACATAAGAATTTAAATCCATTTTATAAATGACCATCTAACTAATACATCATGTCTTTCATCTCAACTCATACCATATGTTAAAAAGGAATATATACTAGATGAGTACCGGCCACTAAATCAATAAAGTGCACTAGCTCTCTTAATGATGGAATTTCAGATAATAAAGAAAGAAAAATGATAAGAAACATGATGATACCTTGATAAATATCATCACACAATGAATATAACACTATATTAATTGAGAACATGTAACACCTCGAGCTTCCACGATACACTTCTCATTCAATAATGCAATAGCTTGCATTGTATGCAACTTCAAGTTCTAACACACTGCAACTAATCAAAGTAGCCATTATGAATAGTAATACCCACTTTTTGAAATTATATAAATTTTATATTCGAAAATAGACTTCATTTTTGGATTCGGAATATCAAAATTAGCCTATGTTGAATTTTTGGTATTTTTCTGAGAACTTCCAATTTTTTATGAATAGTGAAAAATACTTTAAAACAACTTTTTTAAAAAAAATAATTTATAGTGATAAAGTATACTATTTAGTGGTTTTAAAGTATAATTAGAATATATTTTTACCATTTTATCCAATGGTGGTGATTAGAATTAATTTCACTTTGAAATTGGACATAAACAATTGTCAATCTTTTGATATATATTGTTTCTTAAAAACACGCTATTTTTTGTGACAAAGGGAATTAATTATGAAATTAATTAATGCAACTTATATGTTTGGAATTTTTTAAAATATACATCATTTATGAATTCGGAATATCAATTATAGATTAGGGTGAAATTTTGGCATTGTTCTGAAAAACATCAATTTTTTATGAATAGTGAAACCACTAAGTGGTAGTTAAAAAACTGATTTTTCGTTTAAATGAAACATTACCACTTCTGTGATTTGATTTTCAAAAATCCGAAATACAATGTTGTCATTATAAAGTAAAATGTGGTTCAATGGGATTACAATAATTTTTTGGTGAATAGTAAATTTTAAGATTAATTATTCGCGATTAAAGGTAATTAGTGAAATTTAAGGTAAAAATAGTATTATAAAAATATGAAATGACCTTTACACCTATCCTACCACTATTGGATGTGTAATGGCCGACCAATAAAAACCATGGGTAAACTTGGGGACCCCATGGAGCCACTTTGGTAGGAAAATGACATAAATAACGTTTATTTAAAGATAAAATAAAAATGTCACAAACATAAGTTGTTTTACTAAAGAAATATTTAAATAGGGTTAAACAAGTCATCTTTTTGACTATAAATATTCATTAGAAATATGAAAATATTTCCTACATCATGATATTTTTTCTATAATTTTTAAACATTGTATAAATTAAATTATTTTTGACACCATGATGATGCAGCGATTAACTCATTAATTAACGATTTAAATAAAATGAAAAGATAATGTAAACTCTAAGACTTAAACATGTCAAAAACCTATTGTATGAGTATATTTCGAACCCTTGTCACATTATCCTCTAAATATATCATTTTGGGACCTTTATAATCCGAAAATCATTTCATAATAAAGTTAAATTTCAATCTTTCATATAGTGCCCCTCATCTCCTCTTATAAAAGGCCCCCACCACTACCACCTTATTCACACGTTCAAGCCATTTGGCTCGAACAACCTCTTCCCGAATACTCTCCCAACTTCCCTCCCTTACTCCTAGAAGCCACACTTTTGGCAGAAGTCTTCCCAAGGAAGCCTTTGGCTCAAATCAAAAAGAGTTACCCGATTTTTAGGTAATGTCTTCTCTTATTTTATTTTGTTTTATTTTTCTTCTCCAACCCCCTAAACTCTTTTTATTCATTTATTTTGTAACAACACCAGTATAATAAATATACTAGGATGTTTTTATAAGAATTATTAGAGATACACTTACACACACATACATCTAATGGTTAAAGAACATACTGTTTCTGTGGATGGCGAATTTCTGCCTCACGAAACGATGATTGTTCAACACTCATATAACACCTTCAAAGGTGTCCATTAAGATGACACTATATTTATATATGATATATAATATATTTATGTTTTACTTAAGTTTATGTATTTTTCATTTATAGAATACCTTTATTGTTTCCATTATGTGTAAATGCGATATTTTCATTTTAGGAAGTGCGGACTACCGCCCCCTCAAAGTGATTTGAATCGTTAATCCCATATGAGGGATGTATAAAGGATGAAGTAAATGATATTATATATGATATTATACTGGAATTATAATATACCTTTATATCATTATGATTTCATTAAATACGAAATAGAAATGAAAGTAGCGTTCATGCGTACGTACGGCTTACCGTCTCCATGAACGGTGCATTTCATTTCTTACCTCTAAACTTTTTGGAATATTATAAATGCATGTATATAATGGATATATATGAGATATATGATATCAATATCATGAATATAATTCTGGATATAATGGATATATTACCACATGAACAACTTGTAATTATAAGAAGTTTATTTTTGACTCAAGTACCAAAGATCGACAAAACGATCGTTATTAACTTAAATAATTACATAATGTTCATTACATGGTAATAAGTGATATAAAAGGAATAAAATAATTGTAAAAGGATCTTAATCAATTATAAATTAACTCTAGTTTATTATTCATGAGGTTAAAGAATGGTCGAGTCAAGACAGGACGCATGGTAAGGGAATTTCTTAACCCAATTTCCATTCTTTGGGATAATCTCCTACTTTAAAATAATGTCATGATATTATTATGTCATATCTTGTATTTTTACATTCTTTATGTGTACTTATAGTGAATACACATAATAGGACTATTTTATTTATAAAATGGTCTTTGAAGGGACTTCGTCTCAATCTCCTTTCATTGAGGCATATTTAGTTTCATACACAATTTTCTTTTATACGGTGTATAAACCCCTTTGACATTTACAGTTATTCAAAAGGTTTTATTTTATAATAATGTTATTTTTAAATGATTTCAAAAAAGAGATATTTCTCTCAAATATATTAAAATCCAGTGAAAATGTATACGTATTTAACGCAAGCTTAAAAATGCTTTTAGAAAACCCGACTCTCGAGTGTGGTAGACAGGAAGGGATTGGGTGTGTACCCATCATGGCCTGTAATTAGTCGAGTAGTCTCAGAATTAGTTATTTTGTTTTTAGAAGCTTGCATAATGTTATCAGACAAACACTGGAGTATACTTGGGAAATTATAAATGTAAGTATATTCTAAAAAAATTGTATCGGTAGGTCTCATGAGACAAACTAGTGTCTTGGCATGAGGCCTTGACAAAATCTTATTTGTGGTCTTGGCACGAGGCCTTGGCTACGTGGTTATGATAGTCTGGCATTATGCATTCCATCATTATGAAAGTTGTTATTGATATTGCATGTGATTATTTGACTAGTAGAATATCCATGTGAGTAAGTAGTAGGAATTATTTAATTTTATTTTTTTCCCTATCATGCTGAAGTTCAAGATTAAAGAGGCTTTTGTTTTAGTTATACATTTCCTTAAATGTTAATGTTTATTTATGAAAACTTTCGCAATATTGTTATCCTTACTGAGCATCTGAGCTCACCACTTTCAATGTTTTAATATTTTCCAGGATGTGAAGAAGTATTTTATGAATGACCTGTCGGGATAGCCAGAAGAGGATATGAGTGTGGACTATGGAGACTTTTTTATTGTAGTTTTTCACTTTATGATGTAATTTAACATTTATGAATGTATCTAGTGTTTCCAAGACTACTAAACTAATCAGTCTTTCGTGACTTTATCTTTTGTGATCATGCCTATGTTACGAAATAATGCACTGACTCTGGGAAACTGGGGTCGGGGCGTTACAGTTGGTATCAGAGGCAGTTTAGTACTAACATTGGAAGCTAGATTTAGATAAACTCTGATTAGAGAACATAGCCCAAAGATAGACTTTGAGGATTAGTATATAAGAACTTCCTAGAATTTTGGTATTATAGAGAATTTTTGAGTTTTCTGAGCAATACATCCCTGTCTAGATACGAGCGGGTAGAGGCGGCTCTGGAATATATGTACCTAGGGGTAAAACCCAAAAACACCGCTTTGAGCTAGACTCGAATAGGAACTGGTGCACGACAACGGGCCTTGCTACACTTTTGGTTATGACACTCCCGGGGGATATGCTTAGGATAATTCTCGTCTTTTTTACAAACCACTGTGAAGGGTTATGAGTATATACTTCCTCAAAGAAAACATTTTTATGGATTATATCCCTAAATAGTTCAATTTATGTTAAGTATTTTACAAGTATGGAATTATGTATTTTGATTCATTAACTAATCTAGTTTATGTCATTGTTTAGAAATGGCACCTAGTGGAAGGAATGGAAACTGTATCAATGCACGCACTCTATGTAGGGATTTCCCTCCTGCTCAAGATAATTATTGTGGATATGAGGATTCAACTGGTGATGATCAACTTATTACTATACTAGGACAACTCAATCAGGTTATGAATAATAACCTTACTCGTATGGAGCACCCTGATCCGAAACATGGAGGATCAATGTTAGACCGCTTCATGAGACAACTACCGCCAACATTTAATGGGGGTACAAATCCATTAGTAGCTGAGCAATGGATAAACTCCTTAGAGAAAATATTCCATGCCTTGGGGAGTAGCGAAAGGGAGAAGGTTGTCATGGCAGTCTACCACCTCACTGGAGATATCGATCAATGGTGGTCGCTGATTCAAAACACGAAGGAAGATGATGAAGTATCATGTATGGAATGGAGAGAGTTTAAAGAGATTTCTTAGAAAAATACTTTCCACATGACCATCGATCAGATATGGAAAGTCAATTTCTGCGTCTGAGGCAGAAGGAGTATGAGAATGTCGCAAAGTATGAGGCTAACATTACAAGGATAGCGAGGCATTCTGTAGATTATATACGTAACCCAAGAAGTAAGATTGATCGTTTCTTTGATGGGTTAAAACCATTTCTCCGTCGAGCATTAGTCTCACAAACAATCTCGTCATACGAAGATATCGTCTCATGTGCTATCAAGATGGAAATGTAATTCTCTAAGTCTTATGACTTTAAAGGAAAGCAAGAAAATAAGACATCTTTTGATCAATCTGAAAATGGAAATAAGGGGAAGAAGGGAAGAGTTGAATATCATTCATGCAGTAAATGTGGAAAGAAACACCCCGATACTTGCTTGAAGGGAATGGGAGTTTGTTATAAATGAGGATAAAAAGGTCACCAGGCTCGTGATTGCAATGGAAAGAAAGAGGCTATCAAAGTTGAATGCTATAATTGTAGAGAAATGGGGCATTATGCAAATGAATGTCCTAATCATCAGGGAAACAAACCTCAGAAAAGTCCAAGGTATCAAGTACAATCTTATGTTGTTACTACAGTTGAAGTGGAATAATTAATGTATTGGTGCTTTTGGACTCAAGGATTATATTTTGGTTATAAGAATAATGTGATATATATAAGGATTGTAATGCAGTACTTGTTGTTTTCATTAGGGATTTAATATGATGAAGGTAATCATATTTTTATTATGTGACAATAAGAGAAACTTTAATTTGTTTGGGGAATCTGATGTTACAACTGATTTTGGAATTTAGAGACCTTTTAGAGAATGTCTGGACAGAGGTATTTTGGATAACTATAAAGGTTGGAATGGATTAAGTTGATCTTTGGATAGTATTTTTTAAGGTTAAAACATTTCTGAAGATTATTTTTGGAATATTTTAATACTATAGTTTTAGGAAAAGGACAACCGGCAGTGTGGAGCATAACCCGTCTTGTCGGAAAAAGCTGTAGGAATCGAACCCACAACCATAGTGTGACAGGCCTTTATTACCTACCACTAGACAACAGGAAGTCCCTAGTTATTATAAAATAGTTTTACTAATCTAAATGGTATGTTTTAATACTTTGAACCTTGTACAATTAGGATAAATATAATATTTTTGAGTTCCATTATCTTTTTGAGTGAAAGATGAGTTTGTGGTAGAAATTAGTTATAGGTTGAAGCTCTACATGTCAAGCATATATATATATACCTATCTCTTATTCTATGAATAAATTAATTCTTAAACTTTAGTAAAGGGATATTAAAACAAAAAATGTGCTATCCTAATACCTTATTTCTTGTTGAATTGATAATATTTTAAATCAACATTGATTGAAGGCTTTGAGGCCCCCAATTTTACACTTGTTTGTGATTGATGACCTCAATCACTCCCTACAAATATTTACGTTTTTCCTCTAATTATATGTCCCTAATTTCCACCAATGTTCTCATTATCGAGATCATAATTTGGTGGTGACTTTTTTATTTCCATTTTCCTCTTATTAAGGCTAAATTTTATTAACCTTATTTCCGATGTGGGTTTTCCACAAAGGTATTTTCTATTTTCAACCATTTATTTTAAAAGAAAAATTTCAAAATGGGAGGACGCAATTTATTGAAGGAGGAGATAATGTAACACCCCGAGTTACCATTATACACTTCTAATTCAATAATGCAATAGCTTGCAATGTACGCAACTTCGAGTTCTAACACACCGCAACTAATCAAAGTAGCCGTTATGAATAGTAATACCCACCTTTTGAAATTATATAACTTTTATATTTCAAAATGGACTTCATTTTTGGATTTGGAATATTGAAATTATCCTATGTTGAATTTTTGGTATTTTTCTGAGAACTTCCAATTTTTTATGAATAGTGAAAAATACTTAAAAACAACTTTTTTAATCAAAATAATTTATAGTGATAAATTATACTATTGAGTGGTTTTAAATTATAATTAGAATATATTTTTACCATTTTATCCAATGGTAGTCATTAGAATTAATTTTACTTTGAATTTGGACATAAACAATTGTCAATATTTTGATATATATTGTTTCTTAAAAACACGCTATTTGTTGTGACAGCGGGAATTAATTATGAAATTAATTAATTAAACTTATATATTTGAAATTTTGTAAAATATACATCATTTTTTAATTCAGAATATCAATTATAGCTTAGTGTGAAATTTTGGCATTGTTCTGAAAAATGTCAATTTTTGATTAATAGTGAAACCACTATGTGGTAGTTAAACAACTGATTTTTCGTTTAAATGAAACATTGCCACTTCTGTGATTTGATTTTCGAAAATCCAACATAAATGGTTTTCATTAAGAAGTAAAATGTGGTTCAATGGGATTAAAATAATTTTTTTGGTGAATAGTAACTTTTAAGTTTAATTAATCGTGATTAAAGATAATTAGTGAAATTTAAGGTAAAAATAGTATTATAAAAATATGAAATGACCTTTAAACTTGTCCTACCCCTATTGGATGTGTCATGGACGACCAAGAAAATCCATGGGTCAACTTGGGGACCCCATGGATCCACTTTAGTAGGAAAATGACATAAATAACTTTTATTTAAAGTTAAAATAAAAATGTCACAAACATAAGTTATTGTACTAAAAAAATTTTTAAATAGGGATACACAAGTCATATCTTTGACTATAAATATTCATTAGAAAGATAAAAATATTTCCTACATCATGATATTTTTTTATAATTTTTAGACTTCAAATAAATTAAATTATTTATGACACCATGATGATGCAGTGATTAACTCATTAATTAACGATTTAAATAAAATGAAAAGATAATGTAAAATATAAGACCTAAACTTGTCAAAAACCTATTGTATGAGTATATTTAGAACCCTTAACACCTTATCCTCGAAATATATAATTGTGGGACCATTAGAATACGAAAATCATTTCATAATAAAGTAAAATTTCAATCATTCCAAGAGTGCCCCTCCTCTCCTCTTATAAAAGGCCCCCACCACTACCACCTTATTCACACATTCAAGCCATTTGGCTCGGCCAAAATCTGCCCATATACTCTCCCAAATTCCCTCCCTTACTCTTAGAAGCCTCACGTTTGGGAGAATTCTTCCCAAGGAAGCCTTTGGCTCAAATAAAAAAGAGTTACCCGATTTTAAGGTAATGTGTTCTCTTATGTTATTTTGTATTATTTTTCTTCTCCAACCCCCTAAACACTTTTTATTAATTTCTTTTGTAACAACAACAGTATCGTATATATACTAGGATGTTGTTATAAAAATTATTAGAGCTACACTTACACACAACTACATCTAATAGTTAAAGAACATATTGTTTCTGTGGATGGAAAATTTCTACCTCACGAATCGATGATTGTTCAACACTCATATAACACCTTAAAAGGTGGCCATTAAGATGTCACTATATTTATATATGATATATAATATATTTATGTTTTTCTTAAGGTTATTTATTTTTCATTTATGGAATACCTTTATTGTTTTCATTATGGGTAAATGCAATATTTTCATTTTAGGAAGTGCAGACTACAGCCCCCTCAAAGTGATTTGAATCGTTAATCCCATATGTGGGATGTATAAAGGATGGAGTAAATGATATTATATATTATATTATAATGGAATTATAATATGCCTTTATATCATTATGATTTCATTAAATATGAAATAGAAATGAAAGTAACGTTCATGCGTGCGTACGGCTTACCGTCTCCATGAACGGTGCATTTCATTTCTTACATCTAAACGTTATGGAATATTATAAATGCATGTATATACTGGATATATATGAGATATATTATATCAATAAAATGAATATAATTCTGGATATAATGGATATATAACCACATGAACCACTTGTAATTATAAGAAGTTTATTTTTGACTCAAGTACCAAAGATCGACAAAACGACCGTTATTAACTTAAATAATTACATAATGTTTATAACATGGTAATAAGTGATATGAAAGGAATAAAAAAATTGAAAAAGGTTATTAAGCAATTATAAATTAACTCTAGTTTATTATTCAAGAGGTTAAAGAACGGTCGAGTCAAGACAGGACGCAAGGTAAGTGAATTTCTTAACCCAATTTTCATTCTTTGGGATAATCTCATACATTCAAATTATGTCATGATATTATTTTGTCATATCTTTTATTTTTACTTTCTTTATGTGTACTTATAGTTAATACACATAATAAAACTATTTTATTTATAAAATGATCGTAGTAAGGGACTTTGTCTCAATCTCTTTTCATTGAGGCATATTTAGTTTTATACACAATTTTCTTTTATACGGTGTATAAACCCCTTTGACTTTTACATTTATTCAAAAGGTTTTCTTTTATAATAATGTAATTTTTAAATGATTTCAAAAAAGAGATATTTCTCTCAAATATATGAAAATCCAGTGCAAATGTATACGCATTTTACGCAAGCTTAAAAATGTTTTCAGAAAACCCGACTCTCAAGTGTGGTGGACAGGAAGGGATTGGGCGTGGAACCATCATGGCCTATAATTAGTCGAGCAGTCTCAGAATTAGTTATTTTGTTTTTAGAAGCTTGCATAATGTTATCAGAAAAACACTGGAGTATATTTGGGCAATTTTAAACTTAAGTATCGTCAAAAAAAATTGCATCGGTAGGTCTCATGAGACAAACTAGTGTCTTAGCATGAGGCCTTGACAAAATCTTATTTGTGGTCTTGGAATGAGGCCCTAGATACGTGGTTATGATAGTCTGGCATTATGCATTCCATAATTATGAAAGTGGTTATTTATATTGCATGTAATTGTTCGACTAGTAGAATATCCATGTGAGTATGCAAATGGCATTATTTAATTTTATTTTTTTCCATATCATGCTGAATTTCAAGTTTAAAGAGACTTTTGTTTTAGTTATACATTCCCTTAAATGTTAATGTTTATTTATGAAAGCTTCCACAATATTTTTATCCTTACTAAGCATCTGAGCTCACCCCTTTCAATGTTTTAATATTTTCCAGGATGTGAAATGTATTTTATGAATGACCTGCAGGGATAGTCAGAAGAGGATATGAGTGTGGACTATGGAGACTTTGTTATTGTAATTTTTCACTTTATGATGTAATGTAACATTTATGAATGTATCTAGTGTTTCGAAGACTACTAAACTAATAGGTCTTTTGAGACTTGATATTTTGTGATCATGCCTATGTTACGAAATAATGCACCGACTCTGGGCAACTGGGGTCGGGGAATTACAGAACAATTGTAGTAAATTCCTCAACATAAGATATGAATGTCTATGACTACAAGACATGAGGTTCCACTCTCACTGAAATAAATGTCATACACCATTGAACATATTAAAGTTAAACCATTTAAGTTATAAATCAATCAGGTATTTATTAGAAATGAAAAAATCCATCATTAATATGACATTAAGAAGCATCATATCCAGTTCCAAAAAATCCCATGGAAACTCAAAAACATCTAATTATTGAACACATAAATGAAATAAAATACCATATCCCAATTTCTTCTAAGGGGTTAATGATATTGATAACATAAGAAAATATCTTAGAATAATGATTTTTAAAATTCACAATACATAATGAAATAGATGAATGAGATGAACCTATCACAATAAATTAATCACTAATAAATAAAATTAAGGGAATGTAACTCCCATTGTCGATGAATTCAAATCCAATTCTTATGGATACTCATCCTCTGGGTTAATAAGGATCATTCCAGATACATGTGTTTAGAAAACCTTTTTCCCCAAATCATATGATTTCACAATAATGCATTAAAGAGATGATGATCCTATTCCACCACATGTATTGGGATATACATGATAAAACATATGCAAGTGACCTGATCATCTGAATGAACCACACATTTTGGTTACCTCATTGAAAATCAATTTTTAGTGAACAATTATACAAAACTAGTAAAAAATTATGTGGAATCTACCGAAAAATGTATGATTTCTAGAAATACTATAATATTGAGAACCACAATGATAACCATAATTATTATTCTCTCTTTATCGAAACTCATCGAACTACCTCTTGGTGAAATAAGAACTCACATCAACACTGACATACAATCAAGGTCTATATCAGCAAATGGACGAATAATTTTAATGAACTTAAGAGAATGAATATCTAATATAATTACCTTATTAGTATATAATTTCTAAATCTCATATTACGATATAATATCATGATCAAACCACACAATAACAACACACCTATTATTTTGGTCATGATTGTCCTCTCAACCGGTTTGACTTTGAATAACATTATAGACTTCAAATACAGCATCAAATCTGAATTGATCCCATTAGTTAAATGAGATTTAATTACATTGTACTCTATTCCCCCATCATTATCCTCCATCACCATCCTATCATACATTCCTCAGTTATTTTATTTTATCTTGATGGTGGCACATTTTACCTTTATTTATTTTATATTTTCAAATAAATCACAGAGAATCAGGATAAATCTTCACCATTACCAAGTAGTTTGGGGACAATTAGAGCCATATAATACTGGTGGAAATTAGAGAAGGAACTCAGGAGAATGGATATTTAAGTCATCCCTTTAAGATTTCATAATGGAAGCTTGAATAGGGAGAGGTGTTGGTGCCTATCCCAAAGCATGGAATACAAGCACAATAATGTCAAAAAATCTTGTATATGAATGTATAGTTTCACTGTCATTCATCAACATATTCCTGATGAATAATAATCACAATCATTATTGAAGGCATGATACTATGAAACATCCTCAAACAAACAATGATAACATCCAAATAGATACTCAAAAAAACTAAATCATGAAAAAATATGAAATTAAACTCTTATAAAAATGAACACATGATTTGGTTTTCATCTAATCTAAATAAAAAAATTTAAATACTATAACTAATCCCCAACATATTTTTACAAAATAACCCTTTTTGACTAAATGCTCATTGTGGAATGATCTTCACATGCACTCAATAACAACTAACTTCTATGTCTCAATAATACCACTAATAATAAGAATGAAATAATGTAATGATGCACAACTATCACCTTTGATACCACTTTTTCATGAACTAGATTGAATATACATTAACCCTGACAGTCAATCAGGCGATAGCATGGACTGAATTGAATTATAACACCCTGTCAGTTGGCTATTAACAACTAGTATAATACAATATAAATTTTGTAGTTCCCCCGGTTTCTATTATGTAACCCTCACTTGATGATTTTCTTGGTATTAAAAGTTAAGCGTGACGTACGAGAGAGTCGGGAGATCCTAAATTGAAGTTTGAGACAAAGGGGAAGTCATACGGGCGATGCACAGTTTGTCTAAACCGTGCAACCAAATCGTGCGTGGCTGAATTGGGAGGCAGTGGCTTCTGTAAGGTCGGAGCATGGTTAAGGGAGACCGTGCCATGAGGCCATACCTGGAGGGTGGCTGAGGCAGTATCTAACACACGGTTTGTGCACGGTCTTTCAAACCGTGTGGACTAACCATGCGGACACTTAAATTAGATCCTTAAATTGTGGATCTAACTCGTTTTTTCCTTTAATTGCTTCATTAAATCTCTTAAGCGGCCATAACACGTTATTACTCTCCCTTGAAGGTTGGAAAACTTCTCTCAAGCATTTTGAAGGCGATCTGAAGTCTTCTCTTGGTTAATCGAAGCCAGATTCTTGAGGTATGTGATCGTTCTCCTTCGTGCTTGATCATTTTCTTAGATCTACTTAGGTCTACTTCTACTCATACCTCAGTTTCCCAGATATATTCTAGTTATGCATTGATCTAAGTGTGTGGATACCAAATATGATGAGTTTTGGTCTTGGTTGTGTTAGGAAAAGGGATCTAAGGGGGGTTTTTGGAGAATCAACATGGTGTTCTTGAGCTTTCTTCATCTTTTTCTTGGTTTCACCTAATTTTTTTAGGTAGGTGGCTTCACTCTCAATTCCTATTTCTTATAACTTGAAGGCTTATTTAAAATTGATTTAATTTCTTGGTTTTTATTGTGAAATTGTAGTGCAAAGAATGTTATAAATATTCTTTAGTGATGATTTATTGGTTTTGATGGAATTATGGAAAATGAAAGAATGGTTTTTTTTAAGGGTGTTAGTTTCCTGATTTTAAAATTGTGATTTTCAAATAAGGATTTACTAGATTTGGAAAATGGTTTTTGGGGAAAACGTTTTCAATAAAAGGGTTGTTTTACTGAAATGTTTTTTGAATGGTTGGAATGGTGTGGTTTTTGGGCGTACTGGGTGTGTGCGTTCATATTTCATTTACGAGTCTCAGTTAAAATATGACCTTGTTCTCTATGACAAATGTGTAATGGAACATGGGGAATAATTACCTTGTGATGACTTGGTAGATCGAGGAGAAACCACTCATGAGTATGGAACTATCATAATGATGCATGCATAGTTGATTTCACACATTGTGAAATGTTTGGTTTTGTGGATTTGTGAAATGGAATGAATGTGCCAAAATGGAAATGTGAATTTGATTGGAAACTCTACATGGTTTCGTTTCTTGAGAAAGATGGTTTTTCTTGTAAAATAGTTTTTCTTAGAAAATGGATTTGACATGGAAATTTTTATATTGTGAACTGTTTTGGAATTGTTTTATATAAATTCTTTTATATAAATGTGCTAACATGTTTTATCCTAGAGGTATGGGTTGGGAAGTCATCGGGAAAAACCTACTATGTTTTATTACTCACTCTCTGCTTTGGAACGTTGTTGATTTTGTAGATATCATATACCAGTATGTTATAAAAAGTAAAGTGTCACATGTTTATATCACCACTTCGTGATACATGGGCGGGTTCATGATGCTGGATCTTGGAGTTGGTATAGCATGGAGTTGGGTTGTCATCTTGTAGTCTTTTAGTTTGTCTTTCCACTATTTACTCTGATTTATTGTTGGTTTACTCTATGGTACTCTTAGTTGGTTTATGATAAAATAATTGGTTGAGTTGTCTTAGTTTTTATCATGCATCATTTAGTTGATTAGTTTGGTCACGGTTGTTAGTTCTGTTGTATGTTCTAAAAGGGTAAATTGTCCCTCATTTGTTTTGAAACCCTTCATAATTTATTTCTAGCATTTAGCGCCTTGGGGATGTCTCTTAAGGCCCTGTAATTACTCATTTCACACTCAAGACAATGAGAATAAGTGTGTCATTACAAATGGTATCAGCTTGTTTGGTCCTTTCCTAACAAGTGTTCATCGATGTTATTGCTATTGGATTTGAAATTCCATCAAGTCTATTCCTTGGGCAGTCATCTTAGACAGGAGTAGGATTGTCAGAACTTGAAAAGTATATCATAAAAGGAAGTAGCTAACCCGTTTGTGCTGAATATCAAGTTACTAGGGTGTTGGGTACATAAGTGTTTTGGATACACTTCTAGAATGTTGGAAATAACATTGTCATGTGTTCAGCCAATGAGATGAGCATGACATGAATTGTAGTGGAATGAATTCCCTCTATGTTTGAATATCTCATTTTGAGGAATGAGTAAGGATTTGGTGTAAGTTTCCAATTTTTAAAAAATGAAGAAATTGTTTTCAACTGAAAGGCTTTGGAAATATCGTATTTGGTTTATATTGAAAATTGGTTGATTTTAAAAAAGTATGTGGAATGTTTTCAAAAATTGTTGGACATGGAAAAATGTTGTTTAGATAAAAATGTTGTGATAGATAATGTGACAGAATTTGAAATACTAATCCTTCAGTTACTAGGAAGTGAGACTAACGGCCTGAATTCTTTGTATAGAAGATGACACTTGTTAGGCATCGTAGAAACCAAATGGAAGAGGCTGTAGAGAATTTGGTCGCACATGAGCCACAGGTGAACTAGCAGTTAGTACAATGCATATTTCAAGCATTTCAGGTTGTCGAAATGTTGAATCAGCGTGATGAGTCAAGGCATTTAGATCATTCCATCCAGTTCCAGAAGTAGACCCACCCATATGTTGGGGTGATTCTGTACCAGAAAGGGTGGAAGTTGCGGCAAGTGCATCGCTGATGGCATGCAACTTTCAATCAGGGTTGCGACAAGAGATTCTTTCGAAGATAGTTGTGCTCTTTATTACGGATTATACGGATATGGTAAATAGAGAAACAGTAGTTGAAAGAGACATATCAGGAGTTATGGGGGGAGAAAGTATGATGATACCCACGGGAACGGGTGGGAACTCTAATACTGGGAACAAGCGGAAAAGGGACACATACTTCCAAGGTGGGAGTGCAAATCAGAATCAGACAGTTGGATCAGTGAATCTTCCTCCATGACCCATGATGAAATCTGGGTTTTTTTAATCTGGCGTGATTGATCACATGAAACTAGAATGTACAACACCACTGAGAGCGGCAGGTGCAACATGTTTTTTGGAACCAGTAGCGGCAACGATCTCTTAACTGTTGGTTGTGTTAAACATGGAATCGATGGATGAGATTGTGAATAAAATTTTTGCAATAGGCATGGATCAATTTCCTGATGTTTTTCCTGAAAACTTGTCAGGGTTACCACCTGTGAGAGAATTGGAGTTTACGATTGATCTCCTTCCGGGGACCAGTCCTATCTCACTTCCATCTTATAGGATGAAACCAATGGTGTTAAAGGAATTGAAAGTTTAGTTGGAAGAACTAGAAAGAAAATGTTTTATTCAACCAAGCGTGTCTCTATGGGCATTACCAGTTTTATTTGTAAAGAATGTAGATAGAACATTGAGCCTATGTGTGGATTATCGTAAATTTAACCAAGTTACGATAAAGAATAGATATCCACTTCCATATATTGATGACTTGTTTGATCAATTGAGGAGAGCTGAGTGGTTCTCCAAGATTGACTTGTGGTCAGGATATCACCACTTCTAAGTTCAGAAGGATGATATTCTAAAGATATCCTTCAGAAGCAGATATGACCACTACGAATATGTATTCATTTCTTTTGGTCTTACAAATACACCAGTGGTCTTCATGGATTTGATGAATCAGATATTTCATCCATATCTGGATTCTTTTTTTGTGGTGTTTGTTGATGACATGTTGGTGTATTCAAGAACAATGGCTGAGCATGAGAAACATTTGGAGATAGTGTTGGAAATCTTGAGGGACCATCAGTTGAATGCCAAACTATGAAAGTTTGATTTTTGGATACAAGAGGTATTCATTCTAGGCCATGTTGTTTCTGAGAATGGTGTTTTAGTGGATCCAGAAAAGATAAAAGATGTTCTTTCTTCGAAACTGCCGAAAAAGGTCTCTGAAATATGAAGTTTCATTGGTCTAGCTGGTTATTAATGATGATTTTTGTGTGAATTCTCATGACTAGCTTCGCCTATGATAGCTTTGACAAAGAAAAACATTTCATTTCAATGGACTGAGGAATGTCAAAGATATTTTCAAGAGTTGAAACTTCACCTTACATCATCGACCATATTGATCTTGCCTGAATCAGGACAAGGGTATGTGGTTTTTTGTGAAGCTTTGGGAATAGGGTTGGGATTTGTTCTCATGTAAGGATACCATGTTGTTTCTTATGGTTCAAAGATGTTTAGGGTACATGAGAAGAATTACCAACACACGATTTGGAGTTAGCTACAGTTGTCTATGCCTTGAAGACATGGCGTCATTATCTCTTTGGTGAGAAATTTATTGTGTTTATGGATCACAATAGCTTGAAAAACATTTTCTCATAGTGATATTTGAATCTGACGTAGAGGAGATGGATGGAGTATCTTCAAATGTTCTACTGTGACTTCATGTATACACCGGGTAAGGGAAATTCGGTGGCCGATGCATTAAGCAGATAGTCGTATGCTCAGTTGGTGAAAGAAGATTCAGACGAATGGTAGTTGATGTCGGTCTGAGCCAATATGAATGTGGAAAGTAAAGACCGAGGTGATGTTTCGGTTTTATTTCCAATTGCGCTTGTTCCCGATTTAGTGGAGATAGTAAAGGAGGAACAAGAATCCGATGTAGATTGTGCTGCAATAAGTTCAAAACTCAATGGTGGGGAGACCATTGAGGGATGGAAGATGGATGGGAGTTCAGTTTTGAGGTTTCGAGATCGGATGGTTGTACCTTTAACTGCTCAAGAACAACTCCTTCATTCTTACTACCATTCCAGATGTGTTGCACATCCGGGTAAACAAAAGAAGTATAAGGCGTTGAAGGCGCAGTTTTTGTGGAGAGGCATGAAAAGGAAGGTGGTCGAGTTCATCTCACAGTGCTTAACTTGTTATCAGGTTAATGAAGAGCATCAGAGACCAGCCGGTTTGTTACAATATTTACCTATCCCTGTGTAGAAATGGGATCAGATAACAATGGATTTTGTTACTGGTCTTCCAAGAACGGTCTAGAAACACGACGCCATTTGGGTGATAGTAGATCGTCTAACCGAGTCAGACCATTTTATCCCTATTCGTGAAACTTATACAGTGGAAAATATTTCAAAAATATATATCTGATAAGTGGTAATGAGAAATGGCATACTAGATTCAATCGTTTCATACAGATATCCAAGGTTCACATCTCGTTTCTGGAGATCCTTACAGAAATATTTGGGAACTCAGTTGAAAATGAGTACGACGTATCATCCTCAAATGTATGGACACTCCGAAAGGACGATACAGAAATTGGAAGACATGTTGCGGGATTGTGTAATGGATTTTGTTGGCTCATGGGAGGATCATGTACCCTTAATGGAGTTATCATACAATAATAGTTATCAGGCCTCGATACACATGGCTCTGTTTGAAGCAATGTTTGGGCGCCTTTGTCGTTCTCCACTATGTTGGGTGGAAACATGTGAGACTTCACTAGTTAGGCCAAGACTTGTCCAAGAAACAACAGAGATGATTTAGTAGATTAGAAAGTGGATGGAGACGGCTCAGAGTCGTCAGAAATATTATGCATATCACCATCGAAGACAGTTGTTGTTCATAGTAGGTGATCATGTCTTTTGGAGAATCACTCTAAGGCTTGGACATCGTCATTTTGGAAAGAAAAGGAAAATTATATCCTCAATATATAGGCCCTATTTAGATACTGGAATGGGTAGAAGAGGTGGAATATCGGTTGGCATTACCACCACAGTTCAGTTCAGTGCACAATGTGTTCCATGTATCTCAGTTGAAGAAGTATCAGCCCGATCCTGACCATGTGATCAGATGGGATCATGTTAACCTAGAGTCAGATGCTTTGTTGGTACATATCCCAGTGCGGATTGTGGATAGGTAAGATAAAGTCTTGAGTGGAAAAATCATTGGTCAATTGTGGGTTTTGTGGAAACATGGTAAGATTCAGGAAGAGAATTGGGAACGTGAGAAAGAAATGAGAGAATAGTGGCCAGAACTATTTCAGACAAGATATGGTTTTCTACTTTTTGAGGACAGAAAGGATAATGGTGGGGAGAGTGTAGTACCCCTGGTTTCTGGTATGTAACCCTTACTTGATGCTTTTCTTGGTTTTAAAAGTTAAGGGTGACGTATGGGAGAGTCGGGAGATCCTGGATAGATGTTTGAAGCAAAGGGGAAGTTGAACGGGTGGCACACAATTTTTCTAAACCGTGCGACCAAACCATGTGTGGCTGACTTGGGTGGCAGTGTGTTCTGCACGGTTAAGGGAAACCATTGGATGTGGCCGCGCGGGAAGAGTGGTCGAGGAAGTAGCTAACGCACGGTTAGCGCAAGGTTTTTCAAACCCTACGGACTAACCATACAGGCACATAAATTAGATCCTGATCTAACTCGTTTTTGCCTCTAATTGAATCATTAATTATTTTAAGTGGCCATAACTTAGGATTACTCTCCCTTTAAGGTTGTAAAACATATCCCAAGCATTCCAGATGTGATTCGAAGGCTTCTCTTATAAAATCGAAGATGGATTCTTGAGCTATGTGATCTGTCACCTTCGTTCTTGATCGTTTTATTAGATCTACTTAGATCTACTTTTCCTCCTCCCTCAGTTTCCTGGATTTAAGCCTTTATGGTTAGATCTAAGTGTGTGGATGAAAAATCTGATGATTTTTTGTCTTAGTTGTGTTAGGATAAGAGATCTAAGGAGGGTTTATGGAGAATCGACCCAGTATTCTTGAGTATTCTTCGCCTCTTGCTTGGTTTTGACTAATTTGTTGAGGTAGGTGGCTTCACTCTCGATTCCCCTTTCATAGAAAATGAAGGCTTAGTTCAAATTGATTTAATGTTTGGTTTTTATTGTGAAATTGTGGTGAAAATCATGTTATAAATATTCTTTAGTGATGTTATACGGGTTTTGATGGAATTATCGAAAATGAAAGAACGGTTTGTGCAATGTGTTTTAGTTTCTTCATTTTAAAATATGGATTTTCTATATTTGGAAAATGGTTTGCAGGAAAAAGGTATTCAATAAAAGGGTTGTTTTATTGAAATTATTTTTTCATGGTTGGAATGGTGTGGTTTTTGGGCGTACTGTGTGTGTGTGCATTCATATTGAATTTACGAGGCTTGGTAGAAATATGACCTTATGCTCGGTTCCAATGTTGTAATGGCACATGGGAAATAATTACCTTGTGATGACTTGGTAGATCGACGAGAAACCGCTCATGAGTATGGAACTATCATAACGATGCACGCATAGTTGATTTCACGGGTTGTGAAATGGTTGGTTGTGTGGATTTGTGAAATGGAATGAATGCTCCAAAATAGAAATTGGAATTTGATTGGAAACATTGCTCGGTTTCTTATCTTGAGAAAGATTGTTTTTGTTGGAAAATGGTTTTTGTTAGAAAATGGATTTGACATGGAACTTGCTATATTGTTAAATGTTTTGGAATTGTTTTATATAAATGTGCTAACATATTTTATCCTAGAGGCATGGGTAGTGAAGTCATTGGGGAAAACCTACTGAGTTTCATTACTCACCCCCTTCTTTGGCACGTTGGTGCTTTTGAAGATGTCATATACCAAGATGTTGGCAAAGGTAAAGTGACACATGTTTATAGCACCACTTCGTGATACTTGGGTTGGTTCGTGATGTTGGAGCGTAGAGCTGGTGAAGCATGGAGTTGGGTTGTCATCTTATAGTCTTTTAGTTTGTCCTTACACTATTTACTCTGATTTAGTGTTAGTTTCTGTTGTGGTACACTTAGTTGGTTTATGATAAAATAAATGGTTGAGGTGTCTTAGTTTTTATCATGCATAATTTAGTTGATTAATTTGGTTACGGTTGTTAGTTCTGTTTTATGTTCTAAAAGGCTATATCGTCCCCCATTTTTTTTGAAACCCTTAGGCTTTTATTATCAGCCTTTGGAGCCTTAGGGATGTCGCTTAAGTCCATGTAATGACTTGTTGCACTCTCAAGCCAATGTGAATAAGCGGGTCATTGCAAATGTGGAAATTAATTATCCATAAACATAATCTAATAAACAACACATGTAAGTATGAAAAAAGAAAACACCATAGGGAGAAGAATACAATAATTTTTTTAAAAAATTATTAACAACCTAATTTTCCATAAAAATGTACTAGAAAAACGTATATGAAACCCAAATCCAAATGCAAAAAACAACTCAAACAAAATGATTTAACAACCAGATACATATCATTGATGTAGGTTTCCCTTCCTCAATCCAAAAAAAGAAATATAAAAATGCCCAATGGAAATGGTAGGGTGTAGGATAAAATAATAGTAGTTTATCGCCAAAGAATTCATAAAATATTATGAATTAATTAACCAAATAAATAATTCAATTTTATATTTATAGTGATATAATTAAAAAAATATTATTGAAGCAAATCATGATTTACATTTCAATTTATTGAAAAATTTCTAAACAATGGATTAATAAAAAAATAATGTAAAACATTTTATATAATATCACAAAGAATGTGTACAATACTTTACAAAACAAAAGAATATATATCAAAATAATAATAAATGACAAACATGACTACCATCTAAAAGGTAAAATAGCTTCATGATTTGGATCGTCCCAGAGACATGATGATAATGTAATTGATCACACAAGTATCTGTAGCAATGGAAAAAGAAGACTAACAAACAACCCAATAGGGATCATATTTGCCAATAAGTTTATGTTACACTTGTATAGTATTAATATGTTTTTATGGAATACCATTATTAGTGTGTATATCCATAAAAACTCAATATCTACCCAGATTTTCATGTATTCAAACAAAAATTGGAAATTGGAAATTTATTTTTGACATATTTTAAATAAAAATAAAATATTTCACATTTTTATATGAAAATTTCACTTTAATAAATATAATTATTTTTTAATTACTTCATTCCATTTTTATGAAAAATTCAATAGGATCTACTGGAATCAATTTATGAAAATTTTATAAAATAAAAATATAAAAACAATTTCCCAAATCATTTTTTTAAGTCTAGTTAAATTTCAAAATCACACCCCATTTATATACAAATGGGGGGTTTCCCCAATATTCATGCTAATGGAAATTAAAAACACAATCCACAAAAAATGTGGGTTCTCAATATTTAATTGTGTGATGCCTCGATACTATATATTACCCAAAAATTCCCCCAATCCTAGCTTGCTACATGGCCTCATGGGAATCTCCCAATGCTCTAGAGGCATATGACTAGCAGAAAGAACAATGTTTTTGTCTAGGGGAAACTTTACCCTTTTAACATGAGTGACTATAAAGGATACATAATAATAGATTAGATAGTGAAATAAGTATAACAATAAAAAATATATATTAATCCTAAAAATATATAAATAATTACAAAATTAATTTAATAAAAAATAATGATAATTTCACATGTCTACAAATCATCCAAAATATGTATAACTAGAATCAGTAAAATACATGTATCAAAATTCCTAAATTTAAAAAAGTTATTATCTCTAGATAACTTCATGAGCCACTTATCGGTCATTTGATCCCCTAAAACTAAGCATTAGAAAAAGTAAAGAATCTAAATACAGGTTCTTTCCTCAATCCCTATGTTCAATCATTTAGTCTGTCCTGAAACCCAATAGTGCCTCAAATTGGCATGAGATTAAATCCTAGTAGGTAGCCACCCTAGTGTATATATCAAATCCCGGTTATGCAATATAAAAATAAAATGGAGAATAAAATTGATTTTAGAGGTATGTAGTAATAAAATGTTAATAATCCATGGAATATATTCTGCAAAACTTGTGATAATGTATAGCTATACCAGACTCCTAGAAAAATATTGGTCAATCCCCTACAACAGTAAATATATAAACAATATCGAAATAACCAACACTGCATATTCGTACATACATATATATCTTTTAAATCAAGACCTTTTCAGATAATTTGATGTTTCAAATCAACCATTGATGCACCATATAATTACACATACGAAATCTACTACATCTAATAAATAATATAATTATCATTCCCAACAATTTCGGATTCAATGTATAGTGAACCGAGGAATCATCTATGAGACCGATGATAATATCAATCGAATCTCATTTAGGATTGAATTGGGTTCCACTGGGCATGTATATTTTCCATGAAAACTAAAATACTAAACCATATCCGAGGGTTAGTAAGGTGCATGGAAAACTATTGAATCAATACAAAAAGTGAAATCTCATCCAAGACATCCATTTTCCCAATCAGGAAAAAAGGATTAACTTTCTATGGATCTAATGGAATTAAGATACATAGATTAATAAAAAACTAATCCACTACCATATCAATTTACATATCTCCCAAATAATAAATTTACAAGAATTAAATTCTAGGAGTATACCCACTCGAATAGAAATTCACATTTATTTTTCAATCAATGAGTTTACCAACCCATATAACAAATCCTAGTTCAACAATTAAATTATTAAACATCATGTCACAGAATTAAAAGGAGTAATAACATATAATAATTATTAAATTAAATTTAAATAATACATATCAGGTCTTCCTCTAACTAGGAATGTACAAACACTCACTCCATGGTTGGATTATCATATTAAAAGTGAAATGGAACAGCCCGAGAGTTCCATAGGTAGGGGAAAATCATCAAAAATGATCAAATAATGTAAAGGGAATACCTAATAGGTTCCATTGAATTCAATTAAATTATTATCATCATTTTTGGGGTGGTTCTAGAAATTCTAGTTGGTGTCACAATAGAAGCTAGCTCTATAATGTGCAGAACCAAACTAGAAAATTATATAACACATAATATCGGTAATTGGAATAGTGTTATTTTAGTATCATCTTATGAATAAACTCAAATAAGAAGAAAAATGAAGATCCAATTTTAAACCTATAAATAATAACAACAGAATTGCACTTAAATAACTTTTTTCAATTTTTTTTAAAAAATGTATATTAAATGATTTGATTACTCACTAATGTGGTTCCAACATGAAAATTTGTTCTTAATATGAGATAATATAAAGAAACATGATCAAAATCTATGAAATAGATTCAATGGGATCTCAAACTGGTTATTTTCTAACATAAGGGGATAAGTGAAAGAGAATTTAAGTTATATGAATAATTAAGGGAAATGGTAATTTCACAGAAAATTCATGTGTTTCTATGTTTGGAAACTCTATTGGAAAAATAGTTCACCCACTAATATATGAAGGGGAAACTTTCATGGTTTGGAAACACAGTTTCCTTAATCATACACAAATTATGTATCATCCCAATATAAAAAATTGAATGTAATATCCCACAGTAGATTAACTACATAAATACTATTTGAAAAATAGTTTGTCCTCAAGTACCCCTATATCCATCTCCACACGGTTTCATCAAACTATGCATATTGGGTCACACGACTAATAATGAAAATGGGGCCCAATAATGTTTCTCCAAGTGTCATGTTCTGGACTCCAAACCATGCCCATACACCCTCCATACCACCATAATGTTAATGTTTAATGACAATTTTATCTCTATAATCATTTAAAATTAAATACTAATTATTTTTACATTGTATGAAAACTTGGGTTCATAAAATATTATCCCCCATAATGCAATGCATTCTATACTTTGCCTCTCAAGTGTTCTGAAAATTTTCCTAAGAATAACTATAGCCACTAAGATAGTTGGTTATTTTTCCATTCTCATGCATCATCATGTGATGAAATTTGCATTTATTACACCCATATTAGAGGAATTTGTTGGCATTGTGGATCCAGTTGTTCTCCTATAAAAAACATGAATTATATTCTATTTAAAGGATGAATCGAACTGTAACTCCACCTCATTTGGATAATATAATTTGAGATGGTTTTCAATGATTGTGGGGATACACAAATACAGAGAAGACAACAAGCTTATCTAGGTACCAATGAGGTAGCTCCAACATATAAACTACCACCCCCGATCCCTCCATAATGAAAACTGGTGTGAAAAATCATAGAGAATGCATACCTTGCCTCAGGATTTGTCTATATCCAGGTTACAATGTGATATGTAAAAATATATGATTCCTATCATAGAAATATAGAGTCCCTCTACATGAACATAGTAAGTCTTATGTTGACACTATATAGTATCATGTAACATTATGATAATCTAAACCTATATATAAGTCATCCTCATGAGACTTATTCATAGAAAAGCTACATGACAGACCTATATCCTCCATGCGACTAACCGAAATAAAATAACATAAAATTCAGCCTTACATTCCATCTATATAATATCAAGAAAAATATTATTTTTGGTGATCCCAAATTGGTTCATATTCCTCTACCAAGAGCACAAAAAATCTATGACACATTCTCATAGTGTGTCCTCAAGAACCAATAGTATAGATTATTAATAGAAATTAGTCAATGTGTGTTATGTCGTTCTTAGAATCACATAAATACTCAGTATCCTATGTAAACTATTAGATAAATTAGGCAATATCTTGGATTCCGTATCTAGCCTAATAGTATGTAGGACTCTGTGAAGTCGTAATATCTCAACAATATAAAACCATCCAATGTCATCAAAAAAGAAACATGGATCATTTGTAAATTTTAAAACATCATGAGACTATCAACAAAAACACATAGAACATCTTAGCCTTGAGGGGAACATGGAGGCCTAGTCACAAAATCCATTTAAACATCATCACATTTCTATGTTATAATGACTATATGCTATAAAATTCTATTAGGTGATTGATATTTATCCATCACCTACTAACAGTTGGAAAACCTCATAAAAAATTTGATTCCTCACATTTTTTTACCAGGTCAATAGTACCGAAAAATAATACAATCTGCATCTTTGTTACATCGGGATGCACCAACCAAAATGAGGCATGAAACAGTCACATCAGTTCTTATCTTATTTCCAATAGATGCCAAACACGACCATGGATACTCAGTATCTAATACTCCTTAATAATCTAACTAGGATGTGGGTCTTCACCTATCAAACAATTACATAGGATTATGTATTTATAATTTTATTACTGCAATATCCCTATATTATCCAGTAGGGTAATATTTACAACTAATGATGAATGATAGGTATATCCATGTATGTACTATAACTCCAATTTACTCTCACAAATTAAATCAATAATTTTCTAGTATATACTTGATTCTAGACTATCGTGAATCATATTCTTCCTTCTCAGTGCATTGGCCATTGGATTTCACCTTCCATGTGTGTAGGAATTCACGAAGAAAAAATATTGTAAGAATTAAAACCACCTTCACTACCTCATATTGAAATCACACTATCTATATATTTGAAACAAAATTCTTTGGTCTGTGTGCACCAATAAAATATCTCCCAATTAATAGTGTCTCTAACATTGAAAAGCAGTAACATTTACTAGTATCTTAATGTCATGTGTGGGTTAATTCTTCTAGTGTGGCCTCAACTACCAAGATTATTATTCCATAAGACAATCCCCCAAAATTTGAAGTAAACACAACACAATACCATATGTTCCCAAAATATATTGTAGGTCCTACCCTAGTCTGTAAAAAACATTATTAGCCTTATTTTCAATCTACCTTCCACCTTTGGAAAGGGGGTATCATAGTTATCTGACCATAAAAAATCCCCAACATTCTTTGTCATTCTTATCAAATGTTCTGCTAAGAATGTTAATTACTTTATGAAATTCATGTATAATCTTGATATACCCCCAATACAACATATCTTAATTCCATTCTTCAAATGGTCCCTATAATATAAATCTCTAATCTTCATTTGTTCAAATGATACCCTAGAATTTAAGATAATATTACATAGGATGTGAATCATATCCATCCTGAAGATTCCCTTTGAGATCATTCCATATAAATGATTATTTTTTAGTACATATTAAATGATATCATTATGTTTTTCATGGTCATATCCATTGTGAGAATAAACTAATATATCATATATGAAAAATACCATAAATTAATCTAGATAATGATGTCAAACTCGAATCATTTGATCCATGAAAACTGCTAGCGTGTTTGTGAGACATAACGACATAACTAGATACACATATATACCATACCTTCTATGAATAGATGAAAAATGAATGTATGATGGTCAAAAAAATACATAGTTATATACGGATTTGAAATCATTTATTGAGATCCCATGAGCAACGCAATGCTGATCAAATAGGTCATCTATACATGGAAATAGATATATGTTCATAATTTTTAGCTATATCATTTTTTGGTAATACAAGATTATACTATGGTGAATATCCTCCTTTTTCTAAAAGTTTTCTGGATACCCACATAGTGATGTACTAGTTCAAAGAAACCATCATTTTTATAAGTATAATCTCTTCATCTTGATCTCCTGTAAATATGTCATATCAATTTTAAAAGGAGTAATGGATATTGACACGGCTCATATCCCAATATCATTAATGAAGTAAAACTCTATCACATGTGGTAATCAACAAAATGTATTCAAGATAATGTCCTAATAATTATCAGTCTCTATAAGATACTCCCCCATATACACTCTTTGATAATCATGATAAAAATTATAAATATGGTCTATCATCCCGTGTAGCCCACAATTCATTGCTTCAGCGTAGCTTCCCTATACATCCCATTCACCCTTCTGAGTAAAAATTGTTCCCTTTAGTGACTTGATATTCATCATATAATTATATTAGTCATCATTCTTAGGAAATTATAATTGAAATTTTTTTCTGAGTATGAAATCAAACTCTTTATTATAAAGGAAATATAAACTAAATATGAAGTGAGACCGACAAAAATAAAAGGGAAGTCCTTACACTGGAGTAAACACACTATTATGATGCCAAGTGGAGTGTCATTTGTCACAATTACCTTTGAAAACCATATAATGAAGCCATTAATGTTCACCCCAGCTACTAATTTAATATTATTTTTTAACACCCATATCCAAAAGGGTATATGTATGCTTTCAGGGTACTAAAGTAGAAAATCACAATATTGATTGTCCAACTACCTTATCCTTAGTAGTAGTATTTTCTGAATATAAATGTCATGAATAGATACCAATTGATAAAACCCCACTACTAAAATTAGTCCAACAATACACCATTAGAATATATGGAACATGGGGTCCATAGAAACAACCACCACAACCTATGCTAGATCGACTAATACAAATAAACACCCCTTCATGAAGTGGAGATGAGAAATATGATCCTTAAAAAATGATAGAGATTACACCCTACCGCTCATCGATAAAGGAAATTTCATGAGGAAACATTGAATGTGGCCCATCAGGCCATAATATCAACACTCAAAAAGGTGAAGATTACATTGATTCCAAAAAAATTATCATATTTTCATCTGATGAAAGAAAACTACACTACCATCACTATAATCTCACTTGTACCCATCTCATAGGAATCCTAAAAATGTCACTTCCTAACATTGGAATGCTAACTAATGGGTTGTGAGACTACACTAATCTACTATCTACCCCCATATTCATTTAGTTTCTACACTATATTTAGTTTATGAATTAAATATTAAATACCCAAGGTCAATCTGAACACATTGACCTGAGATAAAATTGAATTATCGATACATTACATAATGAAATCACCATTAAAAACTCTTCAATAAGATACATCAGAAAAAAATGATGCGTCTCTATAAACTATGTAGTGTACCCCAAATCCATTATAGATCCCTTCTCCAGACGTATGTACTCACTTGGGAAATATACACTCGGGTTCGTGTGGTAAAAGTAGTCTTAGAACATATTCTATTAATAAATCAAAATTACATCTCATAGAATGTCAGCATGGTTAACAATATACCACCAATTTTATGCTACTCATAAAAGTATATGATTCATAATCAGTATTGTACTATTATTATGTCTCTCTATATTCTCTATGAGTGATTCTGAATCCTCCAGATACAGATCAATTCCTTGTGGAACTCAATCCCCTGAAAACAATGAAGGATTATACTACTAGAACACATGCTTCATCTCATCCATACAGAATAATAGTTTTACTACTCCCTAAAATTTTTGCATAATGATGAAAGAAACCTTGTATAACTGTTCCTCATCACCTATTTAATCGAAAAACGATGGTTCCTCTATTTTTAAACTGGGAGGATCCACTGGAATCCCATGTCCCACTTCCTATGGAGTGTGAACATCAATAACCTTCAGGCATACAACAAGAGGATAGGTGGTGAACATTATCTATAATTCCAAAATCATTCCTCATAAAGTAATTAAATCTTCTTTAACATCTCAAAATCATAGTAATGATCAATAAAATTTTAGTTTAAAGGTAATACCACAAAACCAACTCACAAATCAAAGAATTTATAAAAAGAAAAAGTTGTAAATGTTGTTAAGGAAATTTCCTCTTGTGTGATCTAATGATGGGTATAGGTTTAGTTATATATCTATCATTTTAATATGAAATTTAATTTAATATTAAATTAACAGTTAATTTTAATGCATGATACAAGTGGTGTTTCACTTAAATTCTTCAAGGGCCCAAATTTCTCATGATCTAAAATATGAAGTCATCCAAATAAACTCCATTACACTTTATGATCCATGAGACTCATTGTCCATGACTCAACGTGACACAATTATTTCATTAGGGTGACTTCTATAGACTAATCAGGTATAAACTAATTATAGTATGACATGAACTCTACCTACAAACATGGTTCTCAATTTAATTCATTAATAAACTAAAAAAACAACATGTACATATATCATGTAACCTATCAGAAAACTATGAAATCAATAAATGCATCCACCATGAAATTAGAAAAATGAAAGGAATTTTGATTTATAGTGGCAACTAAAATGATTCATTAAATGGAGTTCCCTTGTATAATATTATTTCAACAGCATAGAACATATAATCCTTTTAATAACATCATCAAAAATCATTTTCATCACATAATGAGGGAAATTAATAAAAACTAACAGTAAAAATATTGAAAACAAAAATATATATTCGAGAAAAAATTTATTTCTCTTGTAATTGGGTTTGTTATTCATTTGAATATGTCATTACCAGATTTCAATTCTATCAAATCACCATTCCATTGTACCCAATAACAAAGGCAGAAATGAAAACCTTTCTAATACCACATAGTAAAAACATATATCATGATTCTACTCAATTGTGCCCTAATACCTATTCACTACGTAGACTCATGAGCATCTCCCCAAATCCCAGATACTTAAAACTAACAAAAAAGGACTATGTCTGGTTTGTGGGGAGACTACACCCTCATTATTAGAGTGAAAATTGTAGTAAAATAACAATATATAACATATCAAAATCAATATAATAATCTAAAAATAGGTTAATAGTACGAAGATATAAATAATTATAGATGTAATATAATATACAATAATGGTCAATTCATTTTGCAACAAACATACAAAATAGTACACATGGAATTACTACAATACATGTATCAAAATGTGAAAAAACCAAAAAAGGAAATCATTAGATACCATCAGGTAGCTCAAATTGGTCATGTGCTTCTC
This sequence comes from Viscum album, assembly GCA_963277665.1. NCBI lineage: Eukaryota > Viridiplantae > Streptophyta > Magnoliopsida > Santalales > Viscaceae > Viscum > Viscum album. The sequence continues at coordinate 2,030,344,248 of OY728135.1, forward strand.
ATCTCCTATTCATGGAAAACATTCCAGAATTGAACTATTGTGGGTGATCCTGATCCATACATAAATTAATATGTTCAATCTATGTAGCCAATGGTGGCCCAAATAGGGTGTTAGATACAGTTCTAGTAGGTAACCACCCAAATGAAAATATTAAATCTTGTATGAATAATATAAAAATATAAAACAACAAGTAATTTATAACATAGGTAATAATTATTAAATGTTAATGTGCCCATGGATTATATACTAAAAATCATGTGATACTATATTGCCATATTATGGTACCTAAAAAGGATGGGGGAAGATAATATGATAATGAAGCTATAAATAATAACTAAATATGCAACTCATAATTTATTTACATCCATATATATAAATTCAACAAGCACCTAAAATTATTATAAGAACTATAAATATATCCATGGTCAAATTTTACCACTATGAAAATCACATTTACAATGTTGAATCTGTATAATCAAAGTGTTTGACCTGAAATCCAAGATCCTAGGTATATTGGACCAAGAAATCCTCATCGAGTCCCATGAACTTGTGAATGGAAACTCATTTAGGCATGAAATGGAGCCTAAGGATCTTGTCTATAGAACATTCCTAGTATAAAACCAAAAAATGATGGATGGGGTAGCAGAGGCCAATCTTTAACACAGAATCAAGACCAAATGATAAATAACATCCAATGTGATCATTTTTACTATCAAGATCCAAAGAGTAACTTATAAATAATCTATTGGAATAAATATCCAAGGATTACCATCTAATTAATAAACATCAATTTAAATTAACACCCCATACCAATAGTCAATATATATAATTCAATTCAATGAGTACAAACACTGATATAAAAATTCCCATTTACCAGTCAATCCATGTGTTACTCACCCTTGTAATAAATAGATATTCAAAAATAAAATTGGTCAACATCATATAACCCATTGTACAAGTATAAGAGAATTTCATAATCAAGTAATTCTGTTCAAATAATTTTTATAATGGCATCCATTGACTAGGAAATCAAAAATACTCACCTCACGGGTGGTTTAGAAAAGTAAATGATAAAGGAAGAACATCATAAGTGTCATGGGATTCGGAAAATACATAAAAATAAGAAAAAGTAACTAAAGGAAATACTTAAATGTTATTTTACATTCAATAAAATTATTTCCTACCATTTTGGGGTCATTATAGAATTTTTGGTGGGTGACACAATGACAACTAGCACTATAATGCACCAAACCCCTCCAGAAAAGAATTTACTTACGATTGTAGGACCGCAGTAGACTGCTCATCCAATATCATCTTCTGATATCACTCGAAATAGAATAATAAACAATAATGGATGATGAAACTAGAAATATGAAATATTATATTACACCAAGAAAAATTTGATAATAAGATTAATGAATAATAACACAAAAAAATTATGTACTCAGCAGTGTAGACGAATCAATAATTTCAGTGCTCAAATAGATTATCAGATAAAGAAATGGGAACAAAATCCATGAAATTGAATCAAGGAGGGATCCAATGGGTTGTTTTATATAGTAGTAGAAGGTATGGAATATAATTTATGATATATTATTAGATAAGGGGAAAACTGTAATTTCACCCCCAAAAAATTTGTTCCACATAGTTTGTCCACATGGTTGGACAAAATTTGAACCAATCATGCTCCCACTAATGTTGGGAGATTCAACTCTCATAGAATTCAATAAAGGATTTTCTAATCATTCATAAATATTGTTCCATCCATCTCAAAAAAACTACAACTTCTCCCACATAGGATTGTGCCTCCATCCTCATGGAATAAAAAACTGTGCATGCTTCTATTTCCCTTTGTTCATCACCACACAGTTTAACCATACATTGTTTCTAGGTTTCATTGAAACTATAGATTATGTGACCCATCTACTTTCTTCTTATTGTCATGTTCTAGGATCTAAACATGCATCAGCCATCTCCGATAAGATAATAACCTCATTGGGTAATCACATTATCATATAACCCAACATTTAAATTGAATAAAATATCCTTACCTCATATGAAATCATGGGATCATACAAATTGAAATCAATAATATTTTAAAAATGAAATTGTGGGATAAATCAATTGTCCAATATTAAATGGAACCACCAACCAAATGTCAAGTGATCATGAAACACCACATTCACAAATATATTTTTTAATTAAGAATATAGACAATAATGATTAACAAATAAACAATATATTCATGATCCTAGAAAAATTATATTAGATACACTAGATACATGAAAATATACCAAACCATATGTTAGAGATATGAAGAGAGTGGGTGATAAGGAATTGGGATGGTAATATTACCAGGGAAAGATCAAAATATGATTACATACTTTGATCAACCATATAAGGGATTTCGTGGAGACAAAAAGGGTTATTGATAGACCTCTCAACTATGGAATATCAAATATCCTAATATAGTGTTAAGTGGTTATCAAAAATAGGCTGAAAGGAATTTTTCTAACAATGTTTATAATTATTAAACCCTATATGTACTGTTGTCTAGGAAGTGATGCATGTTTTTTCAAATTGTTCTCTCAAACTGTGTGCCCATACTACTAGTGTTGCACATTTTCTCCCACGTGGTTTCACCATTTTTTAAACCAAGCACTAAAAATACCCAAACCAGTATCCTTAAGAAATTTTAAATATTTTATCAAATAACCCCAATTTAAAAAAGAACCACATACTAATCAAATGTGGGCTGAAAAGAACCTGAATTCAACAAATATGATGTTACAAGTTGTTCAGTGTGTGGATCTCCTCAACATAGTTTACCAAAAATTGACGTACTATGAAAGTGAATTGTATTATAATTGAAAAATTCCTAATGATTGGTCACAATGAGAGTTAGGAAAAGATATACAATGGTCGTGCCTCGTTCATGAATAGGTCAACTAGCAGATCTGTGGAGGTCGCAACTATATTATAATGATGTGAAGCACTACCCATGAGTTAATCTATAGATGAGGTACATATCATAAAGAGGGGATGAGGTGAATGTTATATACCACAAATAGTAGAAAGGAAATGTTATTCAAACTCATTCAATAAACTATGGATATAAATTCATGAAAAAATTTCATTTTTTATGTTGTGGAACATAAATGATATAAATCCCATATATAGTTAAAAAAGCTCTCAATTTCATCACAATTGAAGCTCTAAATCCCCAAAATATTCCAGGATGTCAATTTAACATTAAAAAAACAATGTTTGAAATAAATTGGGTATTGAATGAATGATCCATTACACAAAGTCTTTCTATCCTTTAGATTTTATTAAATATTAATATGACACTACTATGAATTTTAGTATATCAATCTATTGGATAAATAAAAAATAAATAAAATTATTATAAAACCAAAAAAAAATTTCCCTTTTAGTTTGATAATAATGTAGATTGAAATTTTTATCCCCTCTATGAAGCATGTCAATAATATGTTTTATTGTAATTATTATAAAAACTATTAATTATACAATTTTTTTAATATAAAATTTCTATATTCTATTATAAATTTATTTATCCATTATTTGAAATGTTTTATTTAATTAAATTATGAATATTAAATAATTTGTTTACAATTTTATTCAAAAATAATCTATGAATACGTTAACTGGGAAACATAATTATTTCAATAAGTGGAATTGATGTATTTATATAATTATGAATTATATAGTATATATAATCCTCTATTAAAAAATCAATAATAAATTATAATTTAGTAACATTAGAATAATTAAATTACAATAAATTTATCATTATACATTATAATGTACACATTATGACATAATCATTCACCATGAATTTATTTCCATATTACAATCTTATTTTTGAAAATGACTACCATCTAAACTATGGAAAAAATCACGCTAATTCCTCTAATACATATTATAAATTTTTTTTATAATTCATAAATAAACTACATGGTATTTCGTTCATAGTAAAAATAATTACTCCAACATTGATAGTACCGAGAGAGACCTAAAATTATTCATCTTTGAAATAGAATCGTTGTATGTAATAAGTAGTCCCATATCAACTTCATATGGCTTGAAACACTCCATGGAAGACATTTATATCACATGGACTAGATATAATTAGGTAGGAAATCAAACAACTAAATGAAACACAATTTAAAAACCATAAATATCCCTCCTCTTATATTATTTCATAATTCAAAAAAATATTCACATAAATTATCCTAATTCAAGGGAATTAAAAGATCACATTAAGAAATATAAATATAGAAAAAATGACAATTTTATATTTATTCTCACTTATTAATACTGAAAATGAATCAATTTATTTTCAATATTTGAACTCCACTTTTTATGGTATTTTTATTACATATATGCAAGAGGAATATACTATATTAGGGTAACATTATATTATATTTAATTATATTGTTACACATATATTATTAAAAGAATCGTTGTATTAATTATACATAGGCTTCAATATCTCTTCGATAACCAAATGATATATTCATACTAATCTTATTTATAACATAAAATCATAATTAATACATACATGAGACTACCATAAAGATATGTGAGAAAAGGAAATTTACTTGTACCCATATGCAATAAAGACATTAAATTAAAATGAGTAGGAGTACCCTTATTCATTAATTAAAAAACCCAATTTACACTTATGAAATAAGAAACTCATTTGAACATGATTACGTAGTATTATTTTTTTTGATCATACCATTTTGTAACGATAAGTCAGTCATTTTTCATGGTTATGAAAAATGCACTACTTTTTCACTATCCAGAATAGGTGTGTTCTTCCACTAGACAACATAAACTATAAAACACTATTGTTTTCAAAAATACATTTAATGTGGTTATACCTTTACACATATGAAATAAAATTCATCATAATAAAGAATACCCTCAACAAAATTATATTTAAATTTAAAGAAAAAAATATTATTTTTTATAAATTTTATTTATCAAGTAAAAATACATAAATAAACATAAAATCACAATATAAACATCCTAATTATATTTTAACTAATCATTAAAATCATTAAAATTAATGATGTGAATTATAAAATAATATTATAGTGACTAAAAAATTAACAAATAATTATAAAACAACTACAAAATTTATGAAACCACCTCCTAGAACACTAGGCATGCCATAATGAAGGACGAATGTTTTTTAATATTCTATACAACTATATTAATACATAAAATATTGGACTAAAATTATTACTTAAGTAAAAATAAATTTCGGTATTTTAAATGAGATGTTAAATAATGTTCATTGAGGAAACTAAAATGATGAATGTTTTACAGATTGTATAGGTTATATATGATTTCAATATGTTCTGGAATTATACTTCTAGTGAAAGGTGATATATACATATCCAAAATATGATTTAATTATATATGTTCACATATAAGGAGATTAAAATTCTCTAAAGGTTGTTGTTAATGTTGATAAAGGAAAATATCTTCTCAATAGATTTAATATATTAAAATGTAAATAATATATTTTTTATTAGAATATAGAATATTATTCAATATAATCCATGATGAAGTATGAAGGAGGAAAAATTGTGTATTTTAAAATGGTACATTAAGAAATATTATCTTCATATATTAAATTAAATAGACCATAAATGATTGTTAGTAAAAAAAACTATGTGCTAATCAAGGTTGTGTAGATGTAGGATATGGATTTATATAAGATGACTATAAATAAATAATATTTATTATTTATGTTATTGGAATTATAATATTCTTGAAATTATAATAATCCACATCCATAACTAAATATATTGTGTCTCTTTTGGATAGTTCACATAGAACAATATTATATATTCATCATTGAAGAAAAAACTCATTTTTAGATCTTAATGTGCACTTAATGTTGGAAAACATGAATATGGATATTTTAATTTATATTTTATGATTCATGGATTATAATTATGTCATGTTATATAATAAATATTATATTTATGTTGTGAAATCATTACCCAAAATAGTATAAAAATTGGAGAACAGGACCTTGGATTTTAACATCGGATGTCCTAAGGCATATAAAGACTGCAATTTTATTTTGGTTGGGGGTATCAATCAAGAATTTAATTTCATTTCATTTCCATATGAGAATATATTTCCCTAAATTAATATTCCAGGTTTTGATAATTGATTTTGTAAACATGAATTTATTTCCACATTGAATTATATATGACCATTATCTAATTTCATCCATACTATTATAGAGAAGTATTTAACAATCATTGAATCCACCATGGGGGTATTGTAATTCTTATATTAGTCAAGTATATGTTTATTATAAAATAAAAATTCATTAACTAAAATATATGTTAAGATCATATTCCAAATAATTCAATGGATTTTGGGATAAATAGCTTTATACTATTGACTTCTTCTCAAAAAACAACAGTCCCCATTTTAGTATTCATATAGAACTATATAAACCACTATATGTAAAAATATATGAAAATAAAATATAATGAGATGATGTAAAAGTGAATAATCTTACTGGACTAGATCTTTCTTGTGAAATTTTAATGAATATTTTATATATTTTAAATAATATCAATGAATCATAATGTTAAAATATATTATACCATGATAATATTTAATATGGTTTATAGATTATAGGTACATAGATTTTGTCATTAAATTATAAAAATGGAACTGGCTCTTAAGATTCTGGAGGAATGGAATTAGAGTAGGAAAATACATTGTAACCTTTGAATTCATTCATTACATAGAAAATGTTGAAAACCCATTAACCTCTTTCAAACATGTAATGAATACAATCATCAATATAAAAATTTATTAAATGAAAATTATATTTATGAATTATTATACATGAATCACTTAAAATTAATGATATATTAAAATTAAATATACTATTTTATTAAAGAAGATACATTAGATTATAAAAATGAATTGAACTAAATTATGAAATATATTAACAAAATGAATGAAATGGAACAATTCATAGGAAGTATCACTCTTTATGTTCATTTATTCATTCCTAGTAATTTTTTTTGATTTTAAAGGGTTTTCCCAGGAACAATTTTATGAAAATATTGATATGTTTTCTTCCTAAATAAAATTTAATTCCTAGGAAATTCATGGATGTAATTATTTCTAGGAAGTATATTTAGGGGAATCAGGATCCAAGACAACCAAAATAGTTTTTTTTATTGTTATATATTACATGGATATCCTAACAGTCTAGGAATCTATAAATTTTTTTTGATTAACATTTTTAGATATTAATGAAATATGATATTTTTCATATTTATTTTACATAAATCAATAAAATAAATTAATTTTTTATTTAAAATTTTGAAATTACATTACAATGATTTTTATATTTTTTTTAGAATAAACGGTTTTAAGTGATTTTTTATAAAATAAAAACAATTTTTAAAACCATTAGATTTAAGAAACTAAAAATATAAAAGAGCCACATAATTTCATTTTAAATAATAATTTAAAAATTTTATATATTTATAATTCAAGTAAATCATTAAATGAATTTTTTATATTAAACACATGTATAATTTTTATATATAAGTAATATTGTTCTCTGATAAACAAATATTCATTTATATGTTAAAAAAATTTCCAAAATTATAGAATTTATTGAAATAAATTTCTTTAAAATTCATTTATATGTTTAATTAAATATATGTTTATGAAATTATAAAAAAATTTATTAAAGTGTATAAGATTGATAATGTTGAAATTATTATTTTTGATGATTATTTATTAATATTATATAATTATATTATATTATAATAATTTAAACCCTTCAAAAAATGAATTTAATTTAATTAGTCCTAATATATTTAATTATATTTTATGCCATTCAATTTTTTATCAATACTAAATAAAAATAGGAATTGTTATTTGTGAAAATAACATTTTTATACAAAACAGTTTTTCTGTATATAATAATATTTATTTAAAAGCTAATTTTTAATTATTTAGAAAATATTTAATATTATATGGTATTTACATTATTTTTAAATTCCTCAAATATGGTAGGATATTATATTTTTCATTTTTTGGATATGTATTTCTTAGCAAATTGTTGGTTTACTAGGTAAAAAAAACTTAAATATGTGATAACCTGATATAAAATGACAAGAAACATATTTAAAAAGTTGTTAAACATAATGGTAGAGGATTTTTATACCACATATAATGTAATAATTATTTATTTATCACATAATAATATCTTTCAAAATTCCAATTTTAAATATTTTTTATATTTAAAATCATTTTTCTTGAATTTACACATTTCGTTAATTTTTGAAGCGGAAAACATCCACCACTACATTCAGTACCCTTCTCTTGAATTTTAAAAACAAAAATAAATTGTATTTTTTTTTCATATAAAAAATTATTCATATATGATTTTACTTTTAATTATATTTACCAATATATCCATTTCCAAGAATATTTCCTTAGAAAGACCCACATAAATACCATAAGTGTTTATGATCCTTAGAATTTTAATATTATTCTTCATAAAACAGGTTATATACCCTAAAATATTATAAAAAATTATTTATTATAATTTAATTTCATTATAAATTTTTTTATCAATTAATTAATCCTCTCGCTACACTAATAAAAATAATAACTACATCTATAATTTCTATGTGTGAATTACTACAACTATGAAATGATGAGGTATTTTTTATAACCAAATTTCATGCTTAGAAAAAATTATTGATTTTATGGATTAATATTTTCAAAAATATATAATTTAAATTATGAAAATAAATTATATTAGAAACATCCATTCGATTCCATGTGCTGAGAAATGAAATTATTATTCGTGTGTATGGATGAATGCCACCACCAAAAAAGAAGAATTGGTTTTTCATCACCACCCATATTTCATAGATCTAGTAATCAATTTAATTATTATATAACGTATTCATATTATTTGAATATTATATTAACCTTAATTAACAATTTATACATATATGAAAAATCAATACAACACAGTCTCATTTTGGTTGATTATTATCAACAACATTAAAAAATTTATTAATGACTAAACCATAAATGATTAATGAATGTAATATAATGGTAATATAATATAATTATATTTTTTTTAATTTTTTTTATCATTCATTATGATTTTTATTATATTATGAAATAATTTTTTAAAAAAACTCTTCTAAATCAGAAAAAATGATAAAACTAGTTCATTTTAACTTACATTATCCCACAAAATATCGATGAGTATAAAATAATGAAATGGGACATAATTATTAATTGAATAAAATTATTACTTTATCTTAAATTATTATTGAATAGGGAAATATAGGATAAGTATTAAGAAATTCAAAAAAATTGTGAAATTATTTTAATAGGAACATGATTACTATAACCTAATAATAAAAATATATAATAAATAATAAATGTAAATGTATGTGATAAGTAAGAAATAAATATATGAAATGTAATATATATAGATAATTTTCTCTAATAGGTTATTTTTATAGTATTAATTTTTATATATTAGGGTCAAGTATGTTTGAGTATTCCCAAAAAAATGAATGTGTTTCTTATGTCAAATTAAATGATATGTGTCATATTTCCTATTATAACCCATTTTATAGTTAGAATGTGGTATGTACATCCCCATAAAAATATTGCTTCAAGATAAAATCAAAATTCAAGTTTTTTATTACTTTATTTGAAATCGTATCATTCATTGGTTTTTATTATGAACTTTTATTATGTTTTAATGGTTCTTATGACTACTTTTGAACTCCAAGATACATGTTTGATATTATGTTCCATCATTTATTATATATATTGTATTCAAAACCCCATACATTCATGTATAAGAATATTTTCCATTTCATGATATTTTATATTTAACGATATTTTTCTAATGTTCTAATGATTCTTAAATTACATATTTAAGGATAGAGTTTTCACCATCTCCAATTATAATTAAAGATTTTAATTGAATGATAAACATGTAATGACCTAACCCACAATGGCTCACATTGATGATTTAATTCTAGGTTGTAAAAATTCTAGGTGAACTTATATCTTCAATGGGATAGAAATAGGCACCGAGAAGGAATAACTAAAATGAGATACTATTACCAAATGTACAAGTATGTATGCCCAAAACCATCTCCATGTTGAAGTGATAATGAATAATAAGAAAAGATATTAACATAAAGAGTAAAAAACATTCATATAATAACAACTGGTTAATTAAAAACATAGTGTCATAGTAATTAAAATTTAATAAAGAAAAATACATGCCTAACTAGAATTGATTTCCAGACCTGATGACTACCAGAAAATAAAATTTCATTATTACCAACTATAAATAAATTATATTGACCATTATACAGTGTCTATGGCCTTGAGTATCCCTATGATGCCTAAATAATATATTAGAAATGTAATTTTTTTAATAAGACATGACACATGTGTGAAAATTCCATATAAGGATGAGATTTTAAATACGTATTTGGAAGAATAGAAAACTAAAGAGGGGATAATAGAATACATGTCATATATAGTCTGATCAATCTTATAAAAGAAGGAAATGAAACCAGACTACATATACATTTATAAAGATATGCTCAAATAAGAAACAATTATGAGAGTGGGGTTCTCCATCTCAATGACCAAACCTGTTTAAAAATTATTCATATAGAGCCAAATGTGTAAAATTGATGGCTAGTTTCATTCATTTATATCCATAGAAGAAATGAAGAAATCTCATAAATAACCAATAAAACACATCCAAAGGGAGTTAAATTAAAGTATGATATATGACCCATTCACTAGTACAATATGAGGATTACACTCCATACATAGACTATTCATGACCATTTAGGGGAGTATTATCTTGATATGTGCATACATAATTTGGGGGACACATGAAATAGTGAAAATGGAATTATCTTAACCATAATTTGGGGACCCTCACCATGTTATGATAGGTATGTTCCACCATTTCCTAGAATAATGTGTGTATATGACCCCCACAATGGGGAAACAAGGGGCTACTGTCCTTATGGATAGAAGAAATGTACCCTAGATAGGGGTGTTACATCTCCATATAAACAAATATTATGGCATAATTTCACCCTAGTATGACATGGTATTTCCATATATGTGGATATAGAATAGTCACCCTAAATTGGGGAATATATTCTATATCTGAATAATTATTATAGAGGACTCACGCCCATGAAATGAATGAGGATACATTATCAATGGATAAATGACCCACACCATGATCATATGTGTTACACATCTGAATTAACAATGAGTATAGAGGTCCCCATCTTATTGTAATATGTGAGTACTATATCAATCACAACACTCTAATGACCCTACACATTTATTTTACACATTTAGCAAAACAAAATTAAGTTTCATTCTAAAAAAATATTATAATATATATCTAATTTCACTAATATGGCCACCATCACATTATATGAGAAAAAATTCCTCATATAGGATACTAAATGTACAAAAATTTGAGAAAAATAATTTAGATCCATGAGAATTAAGATTAATAGGTATGTAAACATCATGTATCATGGTCAAAATGGTGTATGACCCACCCATAAATCTTACATTAGAATACCATACCTACATTAAATAACTGGAATGGAGGACCCTTTCAATGGTGAGAAATGGGATTAACCACTCTATGGATAGAGGTAACACAACCTCAATAGGGAAGTCCATTCTCTATATTAACAATGTGAATGGGGGAAATGTAACCTCATGATATAAGGGAGTACTCTATCCATGATTTGACGACCTAATCACTCAATATGGGAGTACCATCTCTATCTAAACAAATAGTATTGAGGGCCTTGGCCCTAGTACAATAATGGAGTACCATATATGTGGATATACAACCCGATCCATCATAGGAGTAGTACCACATCTTCCTAAATAATGTGTATCGATGACATGCACCATAGGGTGTATGTGGAGCACCATCTACATATGAACTCTCAAATGATATTTCTCAATCACAATCATTATCTATAATTACCTAGATAATATTAATGAGAGATTCAACTGACATCATATATTAGATGAAACTATGACAGCGACCATTATATTACATGTTTTAAATAAGTCAAGGAAGGTTATTAATGGACAAAAATACAAATCCAAATAGTGGGGACATGACATTTGTATGATGAAAAATAACATGACATGTAGTCTAAACCACACAACATGAGAACTAGATTTTGGAATATCGTTTCACCTCTAGTTAATGATCAAAATCCATGTTGTCATACATAGTGTGTATTGATCAAAAATATAATTTCTCAAACTTGTGGGGGCCTTTTCTATTTCTTTGGTTCGTCACTATATAAATTTTACATTTCATATTCACCTAGCCATATACCTAGACATGTCATAGTTTGGGTATCTGACCATGCCCAATAACGTTAAACAAGTAGACTATTATGTCAATCTTTGTCCATGCCCATGTACTCCAGGAGTAAAGAGCGGTCTTCCAACACCATCTCACTTAGTGATTGGTTGTCTCACACGACGTTGAATAATTTTCACCCACAGAACATCAAGATGTTGCACTCAATGTACTACAGATCATGTCTGTAAAACAAAAGATGTCATGTGGTATTTATTTTTATATTAAGTAAAGACAAATTTCAGATCCCATATCCACTATTTCCACCTCACTGTTTCCCATTAACCATAATAAAATTTAGGGATCACCTCTGAATTTCATTTCTCGACCTCATGTTGAGGGAAAATGGATTATGACCATTAACATGAAGACCTAAGTTATGAACCACTCCTTTAGCCACTCACACTTAATATCATATCCTATATCTGTGAGAATTATCACCCACATAGAATAATGGAAGTTGATCATTCTTTAAATCATTATCATGATCATCATTAATAAAACACCCATGATTATAAGGGTTTGATCACACTTTAACCCTCCATAGAGAATGAAAACTGAAACCCCATAAGAATATGATGAAATATTAAATAATATTGTGGAATTTAATAATAAAAATGATTTTATTCAATTTTGGAAAATTATATTCTGACATTGCTTACAAATTGAGGAATCCATGGTTTGATTAAGGTATACAAATTAATAATTTTTTTATAGAAAATTATTTTAACAATGGGATCGTTAGAAGGGAATTAAATTGATAACATGAGATATGGTGATAAAATTCATGGATTTAAAATTTAATCACAATGTAATAAACCATAATTGATGAGAGATAAATCAGATATAGGTCGATCATTGGTGATAAACATGATCACTAACAAAGAGGATGAATTATTGTGTCTGTTTTCTGTCGATCAACCTTGATTTGATCACTACTCTTCATTAGATATCGATCCACAATGAATAAAAATGAATCTTACGCTGAAAAATCCAATAGTTTTGTCATTTTTCCTATATAATTTCAATAACTTACTATTTATATATAAAAATAGTGTTTTACTATTAAATGAATTAATTGTTTACTCTCCATAATATACCCACCAATGCCCTCCTAATTCAAACACATAGCACTGACCACAATTAGGTTGTTCATAGTGTGAATCCAACACAATAAGTTCAAATTTTTCATTAGATTTTTTTTAAACACAATATTCATGATATATTTAATTATTTATAAAAACCACATCCTTGTGATAAAAACCATATAATATTTTTTTTAAATTATTGTTGGGATCATCTGCCCTTGGAATCCCATTCAATCTCAGTATCAAACTCATAATATCTTCCTAATATATTCTATCGTCTTAATAAGATATAATATTCAACACAAATACATTTAGTGAATTGGATTACATTTTCTTAAAACACCAACAATATTATTCTAATATAGTCATTATTAGGATTTTTTATTCCCTTATAACATTTTCCTATAGGATTATTATTTATCCATTTTAAGGATATCATCCATAAAATTTCACTTAATTTTAGAGAATCCCTATTTTCATGTAGATAATTATTATTTTTTCTTTAATGGAATTTTCATTGACATAATAATATATATAAATTATTTAATACTATATTAAATCGTTTATTTTTTAATCAATTACTGAAACATTCTATTATTGTAATTTTCATGAATGGTTAAAAATCACCCCATATTAAAAAAATTATGCTCATATATTCTCACTACCTTGATCATTTGATATTAAGCCTTAACATTATGATTCCAAAGTTTACAATGTAAAATATTTTTATCCTAGTTTTATAGTATATATTTCACTGATTTCAATTTCTTAAGAATATTTATGATTTCTAATCTGTTTTTTCTAATAATCCTAAAAAAATTATATATAAATCATTTTCCATTGATATATATTAAACATGATCAAATATATTTTGAAATTAAATGCATCAAAATTTCATTATATATGGATTTCTAATTTTTCTTCTCCTCTTGAGAAATTATCCATCACTAAAATTTTCCTGATAATTCATTTATTTTTTTATGAAAATAATTTATTTATAAATTCATTACCATTGTCAATACCATGTTTTCCATTTCATTATTTAATATGTTTCCATCTATATTTAATACATCTATTAAATTTGGAAATTATTAACTTAATTATGTTACCATTATCAAAATGATGTAAATAACATATACTATTTTTCTAGAGAGAAAATAATTTAACAATAAGGATAATAAATTCCATTTAAGATCTATTTAATTTCATTTTAAATATTGTGTAGTGATTTTAGAAGTATATATTAAATTTACCATTATTATATTCCATTTGAAATACATTCAAAAAAACTATTTCCCTATCTACATTTTTATATTCTAAATAATTTTTTAAGTGTGACTTATATATATGGATGATGAAATAATACCCTTAAACTAATAATATAGTGTATTAATTAATTTATTATATCTCAATATATAATAGGACATGATCCTTATTTAAGAAGTTAAAAAAATATTGTCAGCCTTATAGGATGTGATCACAAACTGAATCATGTTCTTTCTAGGATATAATTAAGAAATAATGTGTGGATCTACTTAGATGTTCAAAAAAATATAAATTATACCCCATGATTTTTTTTGTTCCATTGTATTTTTCTTATTCAGATATATTTGTTATTAACTTCTATATCGTGATTTGGGTACCATGATTAAACGCATTCATGGTTCATTTATAATATTATTTTATATTCTATTCTGAGGCTCATGTTTTATACTCAAATAATTATTTATTATGATTTTATTATATGTTATAATTTCTCATATATGATAGTATTATTCTCAATTATTATTATTTATTATCATATATAATGGCTACCCATACTGGTAATATGAATTTACACATTTAATAAAATTTCTTTTCCTTAGGTTTTATTGAAATGTAATATGTATAAAACCATTATAAGAGGACAATGTTAACAGAATTTCTGGAGATGATAAAACTTTGATCAAGATAATGTATTTTCATATATATTATAGAAAATAATATGAGATGAAAAATGTATGGGATTGTTAGTTTAAGTTTTTTAAATGGAGGGTATATATCATCACATTTCAAAGGAAAATTAATGAGCTCAATGGACATGGTGAATGAAAATGGAGTTTGTCTGATGGTACATTTTATAGTTATAATTCATTACTAGGTTGAAATTTTACATTATTCACCTCAATGACATAATATATGGCCTATCATGAATGACCTTCCTGGAAAATAAAAATGATATGATCAATTCTATAATAAAAAATATAAAACATCTTTTACAAAATGTTATAAAATGAGGGACACAAATAACCCATTCATGATCTAGGAGTATTGTATTCATATCATTTTATTCATAATTCTACATACATTGTATGATTGATAAGGACATTGAATCATCAAATTGATGTGTATAAATAGATTATTAATAAAACATATACCTGTATGAATGTTTAATTTTATTTAAATAAATCCTCTCCATTATATTTTTATATGAATATGATTCCTATACAATACTATTATCATTAAATTTGTATATTATGATGTCATTTATGGAATTCATTGGTTATCTTGATATAGAATCCTTGTTATATTCCATTGAGGGATAATAACTTTTATAATCACCAAATAATAACTAATGATTACAATTATCGATATAAAATCCTACTGAATAATTACATTAATTAAACTAGGTTTTTAGAAATAAATAACGAAAGAAGAAATAAACATTATTTATAATAGTATTATGATTTAAATGATTAAATTAGTAGTAATGATAATATTATATAGGATAAAAAATTATTATAATTTAAATAATGGTTCATTTTTGTATTACACACAACATTAAATATTTTATTATTTCGGAATAACTAAATTTTATTAGATAATTTATTATATTGGTAAAACATTAACTAACAGAAACATCACTATGTTTTTTACATAAATAAATATTATAGATCTAGATTATATAATATCAAAATACAAACATAAATTATTACATTATATATTGATATCAAACTTTTCCACTATAATATAATAATTAAATTATCTTTTATAAAATGGTGCAACTGTATAATTGAATGAAAAAAAAAACAAATAAAATCTTATTGTAGAAAATTTTTTAATGAATCTCATATATTAATTATTTGAATGAATTTATAATCACTGGGTTTTTATTTAGACTAATCTTTATTCCACCTTAAATCATTACTTTATGAGTTAATTCATTTGCGAGACAAATTAATGCTTATAAACATTTCACCTATATATATACCAGCAGAATCATTAAATTAAAATACTTATAGATAAAACATTATTATTATACATTTTTAAATGAACATTATGGGATATGATAATACAAATTATGGTGATAAATTTTGGTTTTTAATATTGTATTACATTGTTTAACTAATGTATTTTAATTTTTTCAATTTTTTAAATTCTGATGAAAAAATAATGATACATTCTCAACAAATATTTTTTCATTATATATCTTATTTAATGTCAATATTTATAAAATCAATAATTATAATAAGAAAAAACTATATTCTTTTTTAATAACTTAATTTCTATATTATAATCATCTAGATTTTTTGGATGTTTCAAAACACAATAAAATTTAGTTGAATAGGGAAAAATAATTGATATTCAAAAGAACATCACTTTATTGACATTAACCTAATACAAAAAAGAATTAAATATTTCTAAAATATTTAAATAATATATATATAATTAAAAACAATTTAAAATTACAATATTGTAATTATAAAACCACTATTTATCATTTTTTAAAAATATGTAATATTTTACACAAAAAACAACATTATTCAGTAACATGAAATAAACTACATTTCATTACTTATTAGAAATACATAAGAAATATTAAATTTACTTTTATTTAATATGTTAAATTATAATTTAGATCACAATATTCTCATGAAATTAATTAACGTCAATTCCCTTGATAATGGTAAAACTATTAGGTTCCAATAATTGTTTTATTAATATTGTGTTATTATTATAATACTAAATAATATAATATAGTATAAAAATGAATTTATATAATTTTTAATCATATATATAATTTTTTTATCCATCTGTCAATATGTAATCAATTTAAAAATTTATATGAAATCATCATATTTAAAACATTTGATTTATACATAACATCATTTTTAGGAATAAAATATTTTAAATTTATATTGTAATTTTGACTTATTGTGATGATTAATTAGATTAAAATTAAACAAAATTTTAGTTTATCAAACACAAATTTAGTTTGTGGGTTTATCATGTATTTTAGAAGAAACATATATTTCGTAGTATTTTTTCTCAGTAAAAATATTAATGGTAAAATATAATAACAAAATTATAAATTACATGAATTTTATTAAAAACATCCATTAAAATATTATATAGTGGCTTTAAAAAAACTACATCCAAAATCCATTTATTTTATCAATCATGGTATTTTAATAATTTCATTCCATTTCTTAAAAAATGTGTGTGTTCATAGAAGTGTCCTATTTGTCACATAAAATACATGATCACCTTCACACATTCCTGAAATACCCATAAAAAATAATTTTTTCTTTTATTATTACAATTTAAATGCACCAATAGTGATTTATTAGGTTTTTATGCCTCTTGTGTAAATTTTATAGAATATGGGTTATATTTCAAAAAATATTTCAATGTGAAACATTAAAATCTCAGTGAAATTATCTATTACCCTATAATAATTTTTTATTAATCTTTATCTTAATAACATTACATAGACACCACAATTTAATTACACCAATGTTATTAACAATATCTTGTAACGAACTGAATTATTATAACTGAAGTTTCGATTTATTATTTAATTAAATGTATAACTATGTGATATGGTTAAAGAAAACACAAGAAATTCCATGGTTATATATTTGTATTTAAATTACCATTAATAATTTTACAATTTTTAATATAGTCATTAAAAATAGTACATGATTAATATATGTATAGTTCTTTTAAATATACTATGGACATAGATAAAGGAAGTGATGCCCTCATCATGTAGGATTTTACCCTATGAAGCCCATTTATCAATGAATCCAAGGTATATGGAAACAATATCTTGTTACCTTGACCACTCCTCATGTGATATCAAACAACATAAGAATGAGTTAAATCATTTAATGAGATAAGTTCATGCTCATCGATATCACGGCCCAAACCATGTTTGTTGAATACCCCCATGAAACTCTCACTGTCAGACACCTTACACTTAGGGAGTACACTAGTGTAAAAAAATTATGTATCAAGACCATAATAAGATGAGTATTTATATTTAATATAATAATGATTTTTTTCATTTTTATTGTAACTTTATTAATTCAATTGATTTTGATTCAATTAAATAGAATTTTTTATTTTAGGTAATAGTAAAACTAAGTCAAGGGATTTATATTTGATGATTTAATGAATTTATGAAATGTATAGTATTTTAAAAAATTGAATAAGTATTATTAATTATAAATTCTCATATATTTATTATGAAGTGAAATGTACTTTTTATAAGGGTACCAAAACTAATTTTTTGGAAACAAAAAATTTATTAATAAATGATATATATTATATCAAAACTGAAAAATAAAATATATAGAATATTATAGAAAATGAATATCATTTTTTGAATCACAACATTGAAATTATCTAATGGTGTATTTTTCATCATTTTCAAAGACAATTTAATTTTTGTTCTAAATTTAAATACCATAAAAAATACGATGTGTTTTTTGACAACATAATGACCAAAAGTAATTTAATAAATACTATAATAGGTATATTTGGAAAAAAAATATAATTTACCATTAAAAATGCTATTTTAAGTTTATTTTTTTGATTTTATTATTCCATAATGAATCCACCACAACATATAATGTATTTTATGATTTTAATTTTATTTATTTAAAAATGTGATTCAACTCTACATATGAAATGATAATATTTTAATAAGTTATACCCTTTACCTAAAAAAATAATAATATTCTCTCTATATTGACAAGATCCAAGGGTAAAAACCTTGTGAAGGTTTGTGGTTTGAAATATTTTATTTTTTTGAGTAAAAAACCAAAATATTAATGAAATCTATTCTTATTTCTATATAAAACCTCCAAATCCCCCCCCCCTTAATTTCACCAAAAAACCTTATAATGAAACCTTACCTGAACATAATATCTCCAAAATCATCCCAAGGTCCCCCAAAGTTATCATGATCCCCCTTTAAAAATTTTGGTGTCATTCTCTTATGGTAATGGATACCCTCTTTCTCTGTATTATTCAAGAATATATTTTACATTATTACCTTGTATTTTTATATTCATAATGATTTGGAGTGTTTTAGAACCTCCCCAATACACCCCTTATAATTTCTATATAATTATATTCCCCTTTCTCACCAACTTATCCCTCTTAAGAATTCCATTTTCCATGCCAATATTTGTAACGGTTATTTCAATTATCATTATTTATCAATGTTTATTTATCGTAATTTTCCCTTTTTATTCTCAATCAATTATAATGGGGTATATTTTAACATCAACCCCATTTTTATTAAATAATGTAAGGATAATGAAATACCCAATTCTCTCTAATTAAATGTAACATGTAAACATGTTACCTTGCAAAATTTTGGAATGCATCATATCCTATCCCTTTTCTTCAATATTATTTATTATCACATGACCACGTTTTTCTAATTATACATTTTTTTATTGTCCTTACATGTCCTGATTATTATAATATTCAATTTAAAATAATTATATAACCATTTCTCTCTCACCAACCCATTATATAATCTTTTATGTGATTCTGTTAAGTTGTCGAATTTTCATACCAATTTTTCATTGGAAAAAATGAGTTTTAAATATCATACCCATTTCCTAACATGACTGTTCAGTTTTATGAGAATATAAAATTTTATTTGATAATTATATTTATGTATTCCAAAATCCTTTATTGTGGAATAAATTATGATTATGAATGAATCCAGGTATTATGATCTGTGTGAAACACATAATCATGATAATGAAATGAATATGACGGGTGAGACAGTAATTTTATAGCACTCAAAGGCATTGGATACTGTAGAGTATTATAATATGTCAAGTTGGCATTGGTTTGTAAAATATTTAATTATGGGAATTTTTCCACCATTAATTGACATCATTTTTTCCTTTACCTACATTTATGTTGGAGTTTTTTAAGTTTTTGAAACATTTCCCATGTTATAAAAATCTTTATATATCACGCTTTATTATTCATGTTGCTTTATGCCTCATTAAAATGCCTTTTCTAACATGTATTATTATCATCATGTTATTCCAGGTCTATTATATTAATTGTCTTTATAGATCACCACTATCTTATGTATTTTCCATATGTTATCCAATTTAGTTTTATGTTTCAGCATGTTAGAGATGCTTTCACTAAAGATGTTGTAATACATCATTAATGTTGTAATGAAATTTTTTTAATTCTCATAGATAAAAGACTTCTTGATCTTTTGGTTTGTATTAAGGGTAATTATATATAATTAAATCATGTATTAATGTTTAATATTTTGTTGGTTCATATTATATGAAAGTTTAGTTATTTTTTGGATTATGATTAGAAAACTATTGGAAAATACTTGGATATAAGAATATGTATAATAATTCAACCCTAAAAATATGGTGAGAATATTGTAATTGTATCATTAAGAAAATAAATCACTATAAGGAAACATCGGTTGGACTTGGTTATGGTACAGATATACCAAGGAGTAATAACTCTGAAAAGGTGTACCGAACCTATCCCTAGGTAACCTGGTACTTGATAACGGGCCATACCACACACCCAGATGATATTATTTGGTAATTAATAAGATCATTATGAACAATTACAAAAGGTTTATAAATTTTAAAAATGATTATATGTTTGAAAATAGATCATGGACAATAAAAAATGATGCCTAGAAAGACATGTGGTTTGGAAATACATTAATATTTTATCTCATCCATTTAATGTCAACATATTATAATTTAAGTGTTTTAAAGTTAAATATAATCAAACATTATTTTAAATTTATTCTATCCAATTGATAGAAATAGGGGGATACTAATAAACAATAAATGTTTAGAGAAAGGTTATGACTTCCCCTATGAGATTCCCAATCCAATGGGAGCAGGAATCACACAAATCATGATGATACTCTATTAGAAAACTCAGGTTTGGAATAGAAACCATGATCAAGAGGTTCATAAAAATTCCCCCAAAAGAGAAAAATACATAACAGAGAGAGTAATGTGATAAATTACTCCAAAATTAATGGGATCATATGATTTCTCAGTAATAAATCAATGGATAAACTCTATTGAGAATATCTTCTCTATTCTTCAATGCTACAAGAAAGATAATTTTTTGGTTTTTTATCATATAGATGGTAAAGCTGGTTAATGGTGGGAATGGATAAAAATACGAAGTGTGAGGAAGAGGCCAAATTAATGGTGTGGATGGATTTCCAAAAATATGTTTTTATGTATTTCCCCCACATCCTCTTACATAAAAATGAAAGGGATTTAATTTATATCAAGATTAAAGATGATGTATTTGTCAGAGTCTAAAAAGAAAACATCACAAGTATTTCATAGTACACCTCTAAATTTGTATTTAAACAAAAATTCAGGGTTGAACGCTCTATGTTGTAATAAAACCAAGCTAACATAAATCACTAGAAAGTTGATTCTCTATTAGATATGAGTAAGTTTTCTAATGTTCCCTAAATTTTCAAATGGATATCGATGAATATAAAGGGTATCACAGGGATAAGAAGTTGAATGTGGAGATCAATTCTAGGGTTCCTATAAATATATATAATGGTACCAATAAATTTCCTCATCCTACTTTCATTAGTGTGGAATTAAGGACCACAATATTTTCTTGATGGGGATAAAGAAATTCCTTAGGTGTATGAAGGAAGGTCTCATAACTTGTGACTATTTACTAGAGAAACACACTACTATAATAGAGGAGATGAATTCTTGAGTCAACCATCAATGTTATTTTCATTCCTACAACAACAAAGAACTAATGAATTTTTCAATCTAATAAACTGAGAGAAGGGTTTTAGGAGACAACCAACAACCTCAAAGTTATCAACGGTGATATTTTTACATCACTATTTAAGATTTTAATACCAAAAAAAGGTGGAGATATGTATGCTAGTTATTCATTCATGAATAGTGAATGTACTTTTTGATTTTTATTTCTAAAAATTCGTTCATTTCATGAAATATTAGTAGAACAATTTAAATAATGCCAAAATTTATTGATTTTATGATTTTATGGATATCGTCAAATGGGGAAATTATTCTATCCAATTTATATAACTCCTCACCTGTCAAAGTTTTTGGGATGATTTTACTAGAAAACAATGTAGTAGTCTATTTGGATGAATTTGATTCAATTATAATCATGGATAGGTTATCCCTATGTAAACCCCTCATAAATTTCAAAATTAATTAGATAACACTCCGTGTTGCAATTTGGCCCTTGATTCTATAAATGTGTAAGGAGGAGGATGAATCTTATTTAGTACTATTATAATGTTAATCATGAATTTTTTACCCGATGAGAAACAATATCTCGATCAACTAATTGTGTTTATGGATAGAGCGATGTTATTCCCATTTTGAGGGAATATTATGATGTGTTTCTGAAGGAAGTACATGGTATTACTATAATCAAAGATGTTGATTTTTCAATCGATCATTTAACTGGGGTGTTACCATTATCCCATAATAAATATATAATGTATATTTTGGAACATGAAGATATATTGAAATAATTTATGGAGAATCTGGATAATGGTTTCATGCACCCTAGTGAATCACTATGGGGTCAACTTTTCCTATTCATCAAGAATAATGATTGGTCAATTCTCCTTTTAATTGATTATCATGTGATCAATAAGAAAATGATAAATAAAAATTATCCACTCTTTAGGATTGATGACTCTCTTTGACCTAATATGTGGAGAACAATACTTTTCCATAGAGAATCTTAAGTGAGGATATTAAAAAGATTGGGTGAAAATTTATGATATCCCCCCAAGACTACATATCAAACAATGTATGAGCACTATGAATTCATAGTAATGCCTCTTAGACTCACAAATGTTACAAAAAACATCTGGGACCTGATTAATATACTCTTTGGATATTTATTCAATACAATTTGGTAGCCTTTATATATGATATTCTAATATACTATAAATGAAATGGGGATCATTAAATGAAATGGAATAGTGTTCTAATTTTATAAAGACAGGAAATGATTTATGGATAGTAAATATAATGTGATTTTTGGTTGAAGGAAGAATCATTCAAAGGTGAAGTGCCCAGATCAGTGTGAATCACTGAGAGGGGGAGGGGGTGAATCAGTGATCCCTTAAAACTTTTTACTAATTGATTCTTTATCAATTAAACCTCTATGGCTGGTTAAAGCCTCGATCCACTCTTCTTGAATCTCTCAACCTTTCCCGGATAATGCAGTAATGAAAAGGCACAGGACACAAGGATTTACAAGGTTCGGCACCAAAGGCCTACATCCTTGCCATGCTCTCTCAGCATGGATTCTCCCATTATAACTTGTTAGAATTACAATGGTCGATACAGAGTCTCACTGTATCTCTCCTGAGTCCCACAGGAGGGTCTTTATACTGCGTCCCACAGTGTTACCAGAGTCCCACTGGCCTGCTCCAGAATCCCACTGAAGACTTCTTCTCCCTGAGTCCCACAAGGTCTTCTCCTGGCTCCTCGAGTCACACGAGTAGCTCTTCTTCACTTTATGTTCTTCAAGTATCCTCAGCAGCCTGGGATAAAGGCTGTTGGCCTTGCTCTTCTTCTGATCACTTGTGGTGAACAGGTCTTCTCATCTTGCTCGGGCTTTATCACCTTCTTCTAAGGATGCCCCGGCTTCTCTCCAATTACTGAATGCTCAGACAAATAATATATTTATCTTCGGTCTGGTCCAGTCTCAGTCCTGGTCTTGGACAACTCAAATGCACACCACTGATTTGGCTCTGTTCACGTGTGCACGTGCATGCATGCATGCATGCACTTCTCCTGTCCTCTTCTTGGTGCAGTAGACCCACAGAGGGTGTAATCAATTATAGCACACACCTTCTCCGAACTTCACACACTTTATCCAATTTGTTTACACACTTAGAGTGTGTTCTACTTTAGTGTGGATGTCCTCCTTTCAACTTCTTCTAAGTGTGTTCACTTTTAGTGCACACCTAGGTTCGGCCACTTCTTTAGTTTGCACACACAAATTCTTCACTTAGCATACACTTGTAGTGACCTTCCTCTTCTTGTTGCACACACACACTTTAGTGTTCTTTTAGTTTTTCTTCAATAGTGTGCACACACAAGGCTACAGCCTCTTCCACTTGCACACACTTCCTCTCGGCCTTTTTCACTTCACACACAATGTGTGGTATTCCACTTCACTTGGCACACAAGGCACTAAGGCTCGGCCTTCTCTTCCCTTCTTGAACACACACCCGAACACCTACTGCCCTTCTTTGCACTTAGCACACACACAAGGGAAAATGTGGCTACGGCCTTCCACTTCTCTTGGCAAACAAGGTTTACTCTTTTATTCTTCTTTGCACACACCCAAGGTATCCTCGGCCGTCTTCCTCCTTCACTTGGCACACAAGCACAAGTCTCGGGTCTTCTTCAACACACCCACTGCTCAAATATAAAATGAAGGCGCGCAAGGGGTGCGGCCAACTTCTTTTCTTTTATCGTGCAAGGACTTGGGTGCACAAGCACTCGGGTGTGCAGTATGCAACACCACGAGGCGCGCAAGCCACAAGGGTGCAAAGACACCTTGGGCGCACAAGCTTCTCCTGCCGCGCAAGTATGCGGGCAGGGAGAGCTCTTCCTGTCGCGCAAATAATGCGCACAGGGGACTCCTCCTCCTCCTTCTTCTTGTCGCGCAAAGATGTTGCGCGCAAGGAACTCAGCCACGCAAGTTTACTTGCGCGGGGTTTCAACATCGCGAGGCAGAGGCTTCGCGGGACACAAATCTTCAACAAGAACTTCAGCAAGCTTCACAGAGGGCTCGACCTCATTTTTATAGGCAGAGGCTGCCTCAGATTATCCGCGTGCTAATAACTCAAATTCCCGAAGTTTTCGGGTTTTCAAGATTCGGTGAAATCTTGTTTTCTTTCTTCTGTTTCAACGCGGGTTCTTTTTCTTTCTGTTTCTCCTCGTGCATGCGATTCATAACGCATGCACAGCCTTCGGTTTTGGCCATCCCATGCAAAACACGAATACCCCGATGCCTCGGCAACTCCGTTTGCCTCGGCCTCATTCGAAATTCTCCATACATTGCATGCATGTATATTTTTAAGCATGGTTCGGTTCGTTATGGCCAGACGAGCATGAGGGTGGATTTACTTCGATCAGCGGTGGCCGGGAGCTCGAAATCGGTCGTCGGGGAGGCTCTGGTTCAGCGGCTGCTCGCGGGTGGCTTCGGCTCGAGCTCGACGAAGGAGATGAGCCGGGAGCCGTTGGATCGGGCGATCAAAATACATCGGGCGGCCTGGATTAGATCGCGGCGCCGCGTATGGATCGTGCGGCGCAGATCAAGCGCGTGATGGCTCGGACGGCCAGGATTTCTTCCGCGGGAAAATCCCGCGTCCCACATCGAAACGCCGCCCAGTTTTCTCTCGGCTTATTACCCAGCCGCTCTCCGCTACTCAGCAATTGAATCTCCTCCCTCCACGGTGCCGCCCCGCACCGTGTTCTCCCTGCGGGCGCGCTCTGCGCCCACTATGCTCCTGCGGGGACGCCACTGGCGCCCACTATGCACCTCTCGGGCGCGCTCCTGCGCCCACGCTGCGCGGGCTTCATCACCGCGTGGCATCGGGGCTTATACACGGCCCCATCCTCTCTTGGGCTGGCCCCATGGGATCCCCTTGGGCGTGGTGACTGGTTCCCACATGTGCCTTGGGTTGAACCCTTAAGGCTGACCCTTGAGGTTGGCATATTTTTTTCTTGAATATACACTAAGTATACAAAGTACATAAGTGTAAAATGCCAAATGCCCTTTCTCTTCTTCTTCATTTCTTCCCTTCTCTTCTTCATTATAATTCCTCAAATCTCCGCAACATTTATTCTTCACTTAGGAGTGAAATTCCTGAAGGGTCTTCAGCTTCAACCGAGCTCCTGAATCAAATATTTCTTCAATAAACTTTGTTGATCTAATCAGAGATCAAATTGGGACTTCTTCAGATTCACATGCACTAAGTGTTAGTGCATGGATTGTATTAAAGCACATCATCCACTTAGTAGTTGTGGACGGAACTCCTTTCAACTCCTCATGCATTGTGAAGACAATGCATGGTCTTCTAATCATGTTGTGACATTGTATCATCAGGATACAAGTTCTATGAACTTAAGGATCAGCTCAACAATCGTCAGATATTCATGGAGAATGTTTCAACCATATTCTCCAATGCCACTTAGTGAATCTCCTAAGTGACATTCCTCTAAGTACCATGGCCATTCTCCTTCACCACCATCACCATCACATCCTTTGACATTCACATCTTGACGATTCATGACATCCATTCATTCCAAGACAACTTCATGCCTCATTGACAACAAATTCAACAAAATGCACTTCAATCTCACCCTTTTTATTTGTTGTCAATACACTCCTTCAGCACATATGAATGGGTCAATATGTGTGCCAATATTTTCTCCCCCTTATTGGCAATCAAATGCAAAGGTGTGGTGTGGTTCTCTTTCAAAAATCTCTTCCTCC
Organism: Viscum album; assembly: GCA_963277665.1. NCBI lineage: Eukaryota > Viridiplantae > Streptophyta > Magnoliopsida > Santalales > Viscaceae > Viscum > Viscum album. The sequence continues at coordinate 2,030,371,686 of OY728135.1, forward strand.
CTTTGAAAAGTATTTTCTTGAAAAACACTGAGAGAGGGATGATGTCACATGTTCACTTGAGCAATGAACCTTTAGTAAATCAACTCTAAGTCTACTTGGGCAAACCCGGTGTAGAAAACAAGAGTGATATGACCAAGGAATTCAAAGTTGTCCATATTTCTCTACACATGTGAGATCATGCTTAGGGGTTTGAAATTTTTCAGATATAACAATGAATTGCTAAATCCTGCACATACTTCACCAAACACATTAGAAAGTTCAGTGCAAAGATAAAGCTCCCCCTTTCATCCAATTGTCTTCAATCCATACTCCCCCTTAATTGACAAGATTAACTCAATTAAGAAACAGGGGATGAAAGTATGATTGGAATACCTTCACTTTTCTCAAGATGGTATTAATCTCAGAATCCCATCTTCTTCAGATTGGCTCCCCCTCAAGGGGTGCACTCCATTCTGTCCAAACCACTCTCCAGTTGAGAATGATCATCATCTTCAATTCCCTGCAATGTTAGCACATGTAAATACCAAGAGTATAAGGGAATAAGATGGAACCTCCTTGGTTCATCAATGTGAACAACAAGGTTGAGAAGATTCTCTCAACCGAGATGTCCCATTTTCACCAGTCTTCACACTTGCACATTTGATCTTCATTGATGATTGTGCTGGTGTGGATCTCAATACATCTTCATGTGAAATTTTCTTCTTTCCTTTTTCCTTAGCAATTGCCAGAACTTCATCTTCAGCTCTTTGTAGATCTTTGGCAAGTTGCAACTGATTTGGCCATATGACTAGTAAGTCACTTGGAAGTGTGGCCTCAGTTCTGGATATTCCACATGGTTCTTTTGATGCTGTCAAGCTACCTTTCTTAGGCAACTTGTTTTCAATCAATCCCTTCTGCTTCTTCTGGATTGATTGTCTGTTTGAGTCCAGTCTGCCTCTATTGAATTTCATGGCTTCTTTACAAAGATCCATGATATGTCCTTTCTTTCCACAGTAGAAGCATGTTTTCTTGGTGGTCCTTCTGGATGCATCACCCTTCTTGGACTCAGACTCCAAGGACTTCTCTTCATTCTTCAAACTCTTCTTGGGAGCATCTTCCACTTTCTTCTGCTTGCTTCCCAAGGAATCTTTTTGAGCCAGGTTCAGTGATCTTCTCTTCTTTTGAGCTCTGGATACAGTTGGAGATTGACATGTATCTTTTTGACCACTTTTGCAAACATCCCAGATGTTGTCAAGCAAACCAAATCTGTTAGCAGTAAACAGATGTCTCTGGACCGGAGGATGCTGCTTCTTTTCTTCTGGCTTGCTCCCCCTTGGCATGGGCTTCCTTTGTGCTTTGACATTTAGTGGATTGTACCAACAATCCTTTGCACAGTGCCCATACTTATTACAACACCAACATTGACCCACAAATCTTGACTTCTTCAGTCCTTCTGATTTTAGGGTACTTTTCTGGAGCTGCTGTGTTGTTTCAGGAGAGCTCTGCTTCTTTACTGTCTTCATCCATACTTGTTTGGATTCATTCTTCCATCCTGCACTTTTAGTAGAAACATTTTTAGAAGCATGAGTACAAGATGGTATGGATGGTACCTTCTTTCTAGAAGATGTTGCACTTTTATTAGAGGATGTCTTTCTCTTAGAATCATCCTGCTCAAGGTTCACTTGAGTAGCAACATTTCTTCTTTCAGCTGACTGGGAGGATTCAGCTTTGGGTGATTGCTGATTTTTCAATATCACCTCTAGTTCTAAGCATTTCATATTGAGGGAGTTCTTCTCATCCTCAATAGTTCTTAGCTTTCCTTCCCAATTCTCCACCAGTTGTTTCATCTGGTCTTCATGCACCTTCTTTAATTCTTGTAATGAATTGTCCAGCTCCTTCACCAATTTGACTTTTTCTTCGAGTTGAGCATCTCTGACATTCATTGAAACTTTGTGCCTCTTTTCCAGTACATGGTAAACATCTTTGATAATTACTTTAAAGATTTCTTTCTCAGAAAGGCTTCTTTGCAATTCTTCAGCGGTGTCTTCATATCTTTCATTGCAAAGAGATACTGTCTCATCTTTGGCATTTACCAGCTTTCTGAGAGTGTTGGTTATGCCAACCCTTTTAGCCAATTGGACTTCCAGAGAATTGGCTTCATCTTCTAGATGTAATTTTTCTTCTTGAAGATCAAGGAGGCCTGTAGCTATACACATTGCAACTTCCTTGGGGACTCTCTTCTGAAGATATTTGATTGCATTTAGAAGATCATTGTTTCTTCCATCTTCATCACAGCTAGAGCATGCTTCATCAGAAGAATGATAAAAGGAATTGTCATTTGATGTGACTTTCACATTTCTTTCCATTGAAGGAGTTTCTCTGATTGCAGCAACCTTCTTCCTCATCTTCTTTGCCTGTTTCTACATTCTGTTTTTTAGAGTCTTGGCAGATATCTCCATTTGAGGCTGTTCTTTCATTTCCTCAAATCTGCACTCCATATAGACTCCCTTGGATCTTTTAGAGGTAACCTCCCTCTGATACCAATTGAAGTGCCTAGATCAGTGTGAATCACTGAGAGGGGGAGGGGGTGAATCAGTGATCCCTTAAAACTTTTTACTAATTGATTCTTTATCAATTAAACCTCTATGGCTGGTTAAAGCCTCGATCCACTCTTCTTGTATCTCTCAACCTTTCCCGGATAATGCAGTAATGAAAAGGCACAGGACACAAGGATTTACAAGGTTCGGCACCAAAGGCCTACATCCTTGCCATGCTCTCTCAGCATGGATTCTCCCATTATAACTTGTTAGAATTACAATGGTCGATACAGAGTCTCACTGTATCTCTCATGAGTCCCACAGGAGGGTCTTTATACTGCGTCCCACAGTGTTACCAGAGTCCCACTGGCCTGCTCCAGAATCCCACTGAAGACTTCTTCTCCCTGAGTCCCACAGGGTCTTCTCCTAGCTCCTCGAGTCACACGAGTAGCTCTTCTTCACTTTATGTTCTTCAAGTATCCTCAGCAGCCTGGGATAAAGACTGCTGGCCTTGCTCTTCTTCTGATCACTTGTGGTGAACAGGTCTTCTCATCTTTCTCGGGCTTTATCACCTTCTTCTAAGGATGCCCCGGCTTCTCTCCAATTACTGAATGCTCAGACAAATAATATCTTTATCTTCGGTCTGGTCCAGTCTCAGTCCTGGTCTTGGACAACTCAAATGCACACCACTGATTTGGCTCTGTTCACGTGTGCACGTGCATTCATGCATGCATGCACTTCTCCTGTCCTCTTCTTGGTGCAGTAGACCCACAGAGGGTGTAATCAATTATAGCACACACCTTCTCCGAACTTCACACACTTTATCCAATTTGTTTACACACTTAGAGTGTGTTCTACTTTAGTGTGGATGTCCTCCTTTCAACTTCTTCTAAGTGTGTTCACTTTTAGTGCACACCTAGGTTCGGCCACTTCTTTAGTTTGCACACACAAATTCTTCACTTAGCATACACTTGTAGTGACCTTCCTCTTCTTGTTGCACACACACACTTTAGTGTTCTTTTAGTTGTTCTTCAATAGTGTGCACACACAAGGCTACGGCCTCTTCCACTTTCACACACTTCCTCTCGGCCTTTTTCACTTCACACACAATGTGTGGTATTCCACTTCACTTGGCACACAAGGCACTAAGGCTCGGCCTTCTCTTCCCTTCTTGCACACACACCCGAACACCTACTGCCCTTCTTTGCACTTAGCACACACACAAGGGAAAATGTGGCTACGGCCTTCCACTTCTCTTGGCACACAAGGTTTACTCTTTTATTCTTCTTTGCACACACCCAAGGTATCCTCGGCCGTCTTCCTTCTTCACTTGGCACACAAGCACAAGTCTCGGGTCTTCTTCAACACACCCACTGCTCAAATATAAAATGAAGGCGCGCAAGGGGTGCGGCCAACTTCTTTTCTTTTATCGTGCAAGGACTTGGGTGCACAAGCACTCGGGTGTGCAGTATGCAACACCACGAGGCGCGCAAGCCACAAGGGTGCAAAGACACCTTGGGCGTGCAAGCTTCTCCTGCCGCGCAAGTATGCGGGCAGGGAGAGCTCTTCATGTCGCGCAAATAATGCGCACATGGGACTCCTCCTCCTCCTTCTTCTTGTCGCGCAAAGATGTTGCGCGCAAGGAACTCAGCCACGCAAGTTTACTTGCGCGGGGCTTCAACTTCGCGAGGCAGAGGCTTCGCGGGACACAAATCTTCAACAAGAACTTCAGCAAGCTTCACAGAGGGCTCGGCCTCATTTTTATAGGCAGAGGCTGCCTCAGATTATCCGCGTGCTAATAACTCAAATTCCCGATGTTTTCGGGTTTTCAAGATTCGGTGAAATCTTGTTTTCTTTCCTCTGTTTCAACGCGGGTTCTTTTTCTTTATGTTTCTCCTCATGCATGCAATTCATAACGCATGCACAGCCTTCAGTTTTGGCCATCCCATGCAAAACACGAATACCCCGATGCCTCGGCAACTCCAATTGCCTCGGCCTCATTCAAAATTCTCCATACATTGCATGCATGTATATTTTTAAGCATGGTTCGGTTCGTTATGGTCAGACGAGCATGAGGGTGGCTTTACTTCGATCAGCGGTGGCCGGGAGCTCGAAATCGGTCGTCGGGGAGGCTCTGGTTCAGCGGCTGCTCGCGGGTGGCTTCGGCTCGAGCTCGACGAAGGAGATGAGCCGGGAGCCGTTGGATCGGGCGATCAAAATACATCGGGCGGCCTGGTTTAGATCGCGGCGCCGCGTATGGATCGTGCGGCGCAGATCAAGCGCGTGATGGCTCGGACGGCCAGGATTTCTTCCGCGGGAAAATCCCGCGTCCCACATCGAAACGCCGCCCAGTTTTCTCGCGGCTTATTACCCAGCCGCTCTCCGCTACTCAGCAATTGAATCTCCTCCCTCCACGGTGCCGCCCCGCACCGTGTTCTCCCTGCGGGCGCGCTCTGCGCCCACTATGCTCCTGCGGGCGTGCCACTGGCGCCCACTATGCACCTCTCGGGCGCGCTCCTGTGCCCACGCTGCGCGGGCTTCATCACCGCGTGGCCTCGGGGCTTATACACGGCCCCGGCCTCTCTTGGGCTGGCCCCATGGGATCCCCTTGGGCGTGGTGACTGGTTCCCACATGTGCCTTGGGTTGAACCCTGAAGGCTGGCCCTTGAGGTTGGCATATTTTTTGCTTGAATATACACTATGTATACAAAGTACTTAAGTGTAAAATGCCAAATGCCCTTTCTCTTCTTCTTCATTTCTTCCCTTCTCTTCTTCATTAGAATTCCTCAAATCTCCTCAACATTTATTCTTCACTTAGGAGTGAATTTCCTGAAGGGTCTTCAGCTTCAACCGAGCTCCTGAATAAAATATTTCTTCAATAAACTTTGTTGATCTAATCAGAGATCAAATTGGGACTTCTTCAGATTCACATGCACTAAGTGTTAGTGCATGGATTGTATTAAAGCACATCATCCACTTAGTAGTTGTGGATGGAACTCCTTTCAACTCCTCATGCATTGTGAAGACAATGCATGGTCTTCTAATCATGTTGTGACATTGTATCATCAGGATACAAGTTCTATGAACTTAAGGATCAGCTCAACAATCGTCAGATATTCATGGAGAATGTTTCAACCATATTCTCCAATGCCACTTAGTGAATCTCCTAAGTGACATTCCTCTAAGTACCATGGCCATTCTCCTTCACCACCATCACCATCACATCCTTTGACATTCACATCTTGACGATTCATGACATCCATTCATTCCAAGACAACTTCATGCCTCATTGACAACAAATGCAACAAAATGCACTTCAATCTCCCCCTTTGTATTAAAGCACATCATCCACTTAGTAGTTGTGGATGGAACTCCTTTCAACTCCTCATGCATTGTTAAGACAATGCATGGTCTTCTAATCATGTTGTGACATTGTATCATCAGGATACAAGTTCTATGAACTTAAGGATCAGCTCAACAATCGTCAGATATTCATGGAGAATGTTTCAACCATATTCTCCAATGCCACTTAGTGAATCTCCTAAGTGACATTCCTCTAAGTACCATGGCCATTCTCCTTCACCACCATCACCATCACATCCTTTGACATTCACATCTTGACGATTCATGACATCCATTCATTCCAAGACAACTTCATGCCTCATTGACAACAAATGCAACAAAATTCACTTCAAAAGGGAATATCATTACATGAAATAGGATATATGTGTACCCATAAAAAAACATAAGAAATTGAGGAATCAATAAGTCCAACATATGTGGTAGATATCCATAGTTTATTTGGGTTAGTTTAGTATAATCACTGATTTTTGAGAAATTTCTCATGATTTACAAACCCTCTTACAAATATATCCCTGAAGGGATTAATTTTTTAATGGAATTATGTATTTGAATAATTATTAATTTAATTTAAAATAAGGCTTGACACTTTTCCTTTTATCACACTACACACACGTGGAGAGATTTCCATATTATTCTGTGTGGCATCGAAGAAGGGATTTTTCCATGTGTTGATGAAAAACAACATGGTCATTACCTCTGCTTCGAAGAAGTTGAATGTTCATGAACCAAACTACCTAACACGTGATCTATAGTTTTCTATAGTGATTTTCATATTCAATAATTTTCACCAGTATATATTTTTGGAGATATGAGCAGTTTCTATTGATAACAAAAAATTTAATGATATATTTAAAAAAAATAGATGAATATGCACCAATGAAGATGGTTAGAGATGATCAAGGTCAATGACTACTCTATCCAAAACCATTTTGGGAATGAAAATATTGTTAAAGATTCTCTATGCTGAAAAGATTGAAAAATTATATCATTGGTGAGAATATAAAGGTATATGATCTTCATAGATTTTTAATGGATGTACATGGGAATCATAAAAGAAAGAACAACATCAGTCCTCTCAAAGGATAATTCTTAAACATATATAATGGAGAGGATAAAGGATGATAAATGAGTATATGGGGGAATTCATAATGGTGTTGAACATATAAATAGGGGAAATATTTATTTTTCAATTTTAATGGTGAACGTGTGTGATATTTAGGTCAAGAATATATGTACCATCAAATCCGGAGTTAAAGAAGGAGTTATCAGATGATTCACATAGAATATCCTTCTGCTTCCACATAGAAGTCACAGTGATCTATCAAGATCTCTGATAACACAGTTAGTTCAACAATATAAAGATGATGTTAATAGAATATAAATCAATATGTTATTTATGTCATCAAGTGATATAGGGAAGGATAAATTCCAAGGGATTGATGGAACCATTACCCATACCATCATGGAATTCGAAAAAATCATTGTGGACATTATCATTGATCTTCCAAAGAAATAAAGTCAGAATAATTCTATATGGTTGAGGAGGATTTTCTTACCAAGACTACACTATTCACTATGATACGAGAGAAATTATCATAGGATCTACCGGCATGGATATACATCATGGAATTTATCATGATGTATGGAGAACCAATGTCGATTGTATTTGATCAAGATCCATTTTTTCCCTCTATGTTTCGGGAGTGTCTATTGCATGATCTGAATACTGAGTAGACCTTTAGCCTACCAAATCACCTTCAAACATAAGTCCAATCTAATCTGACTATCCTGAAACTTGAATACATGGATCATTATTAATAGAATTCAAAAGATGATGGGATCAATATGTTACTTTATTCGAGTTCTATTATAACAACATTTTTCACTGGATATTCCAATTTTATCCCTATGGAGCTATTAATGGGAAGCAGTATAAGAAACATGAATTCTAGGATGAATTTGGGGAATGAAAACAGTTAATTTCTCAAATGGTTGAGGAAATGGTGGAAAAGGATAATACCATTTAGTATCACATAAAGGATTCATTGAGTCATCAAAAGATATATGATAACAATAATCAATGAGAACTACATTATTTTTTGGGGATATTGTATGCAACTGCTACTCTTAAGGGAATAAAGTTATGATATTTGGGATGCAAGGAAATCTTTTTTCCATGATACAACGACCCCTTTATGATATTTTATCACATCAAAGTTGTGTAATATCGACTTGTACTCCCACCAAACATATCATGAGTTCATGATTTATTCCTTGAATCCCAATTGATGAACTAAATGCATGGCCCCTCACATGTAATCAATCCATAGTTGGCAACATTGTATAATGTTCTTTCCTACGAGGGTATTCCAATATAGATATTCAATTGTAGAGGAAATGTTCTACAAAATAAGACAATGTACCTTCTCAATGAGTTTTAGAGAAACCACATGTTTTTAGAATCAACATGGGAACCTGAGGAAGTGATGAAATAGAATTACTTGTAACTATTTTAAAGGGAGGGGAGTGAGAAATTAATATTTTGAGGAGGAAATCTCTCAATGGGGAAGTATTTAACAACATAAACTATAATAAATGTCAATTTCCTATATGATTCAATTAAATATATTATCATGTAATATTGTTTTAGAAAACTCATGAAACTACATGGTTATATAATGTATATAAAATACCATTAATAATACTACAATTGTTAATATAGATATTAAATAGTGATCACATGATTAAAATAAATATTGTGATTTAAGAAATCCAATTGACATAGATAATGTAAGTGATGGTCTAATCCAGTAGAATTGCATGATGTGTTTCCCATTTATCTGAGCTTATGAGGGACATATCATCATTTAGATTTTTCCTTGACCAATCCCATGATATGATCTAACAACTAAATCATAATTGAAACTGTTTACAGGAGAAGTTCAAGTTCATTGAGATCATGTCCCAAACCATGTCTGTCGAATACCCCCATTGAAGTCTCAAGGTCACAGACTATACACTTAGGGGGTATGCAAGCTCTAAATAGGGATATGTATCAACATATTAATAATACTAATATATATGTGGTATAGAATAATTAATTGTACTTCATTTTATTGCTACTTTATAAATGATTATGATTATGATTCAATTAAAAAAAAAATTTATTCTTATATTCAAATTTAGAAAATGGATTCATTTTCACGATTTAATGAACTATTGAAATAAATATTATTTTAATAAAATTATGTTATCAAATATACTTTATAATTTATAAATATCCCTAAAATTTTGATGAATATAAATGAATTGTTTATATGTGTTTAAAATAATAACTGTAAAAATCAAGCATTTTTTCAAGAAAATTAGAATCTAATATTAAAAGTGAAACATAAATTATTTTAAAAAAATATAAAGAAATAATATAGTATTCATAATCAGAATATAAAAATAATGCAATAGTTACTTTTTCTTAATTTTCTAAGACAATTGATTTTTAAGATAAAAAATAAATACCATTTAAATATATGGTTTGTTTTATGAAATCATAATGAACCAAAAATGATATAAAAAATAATATAATTGGTATATATGGTTAAATAAATGTTTTAATGATAAAATATTGGTATTTTATGTTTCTCTGATTAATTTTCTTACGCCTTTATGAATCCTCCAAAACATATTTTGTATTTTATGATTTTAAATTAATTCTGTTAAAAATGTAACTCACTTAAACACTCTATGTGATAATATTTTAATAATTTAAGACCATTGTGAAATACAAAAAAGAAAATAGACCACATAGGAAGAAACCATGGTCATAAACCATGTGACAATTTTGGGATTGAACTATTTTACTTTCCTAGGCTCCAAAACCTAAATATTAAAAAAAAATCCATATCATTTACCATATAAATCAACCAAACATTACACTTTTATTGAAAAATATTCTAGGATAATGAGTTTAATCATCCTCATCCTCCTTATAATCCTCCCTAGGTTCCCACATTCTCTTTATAATCCATTTTAAAACTTTTGGTGTCATAATCATATTGCAAGGGATCCTCTATTTCTCACTTTTATTCAAGAATATCTTCTACATTATTCCCATTAATTTTTAATTTCATAACAGTAGTTTATTTTTTTGAAACAACCCCATACTCCCCTTATTATGTCTAATTGATGTGAGACCCATTTCTCTCTCATTAATTCCATCCTAAGTAAAACTGTTATCGTACTAAAATTTCATAAGGGATCATTCCTTTCTCTTTTTTATCAATGTTTATTTACCTTGTAAATCACTTTTTTGTATAAATTTATAATGAAAGGGTGTGTTTTTTAAAATCAATGATACATTAATTATTATTTTAAAATTACATGGTACCCCTTTTTATCTACTAAACCCTCCCATGTACACCTGTTACCATGAAATAATTTTATAACCATCCATTACTCTCCATTTTTATACAATATTATATATAATTTTAAGCCTTATTTTATCAAATTTTAAATGTCCATACAGATTATTACATTTCCCTATTAAATTAAAATTTATTTCTATATGATGAGTGACCCATTTCTCTCTCACCAACTCGTTCTATGAACATTCATGTGATGTTTTTATGCTGCATAATTTTCACCATCATTATTCATTCCAACCCAATTGTGTAGTGAATTCCATAACAAATTTATATCGATGTTGTTCAATTTTATGTACATATACCTTTTTATTGTGGAATTACATGTATTTTATTCATTCTCCTTGATTGTGGAGGAAATTATGATGATTAATTAATCCATTTTTTATGATCTATGAGGCATATTGAATCATATGATTTAAATAAATGGGATGGGTTTTCCCAGAATTATATAGCGCTCCAATGCATTGGGTAATGTTTTGATTAATAATATGTCATAATGAGATATGGGTGTACATGATTTCATTATTGGATGTTTTCCACCATTAATTCTTTTCATTTTATCCTTGACCGATATTTATGATGTAGGGTTGTATGTTGTTTCAACATTTCCCATGTCATTATTATTATGTTATGTCATGCCTTATTATTCGTGTTCCTTTAAGCCCCATTAATATGTCATTCCTATGATTTATTACTATATTAACGTTTTGACATGTTTTTCCCTTACTAGGACATTTTATATCACCCCATTCTTATAAAATTTCCCCTTGTTATCCAATGTAGTTTTATTTTCATGCATGCTAAAGTTGTTTTTAATAAAGATGGTGTAATTGTTGTTTAATGTTGTAATAAAATGTACCTACTTCTAAATTTAATTAGTCTTATATTTTATTCATTTTGTATCATGTTATATATTTCTTCATTAATTTAGGAATTAATATTTATCAAAAATTAGTTTTATTGTAAATATTATGTTACTTTGTTGATTAATAAGCCTTTTTAATCTATTTAATCCATTGATAAAAACAAAAATACAACATTATTGTGTACATATGTTTATCTTCACCACAAAATGATGATTTTTGTTTCAACACTAGGATATTTTATATGTATTATATATTTATTGTTTTTACAAATAATATGAATATTTCCATATTTAAATATTTAAATTATATTTCTCATACTTATTATTTTTATTTGATTTTATGGGAAATATACTTGTATATCGTATGTATGATTGACTTCTTCATATGTGAATGAATAATTTCATTTGGAATAACAACCCTTAATGATATGTTATAAGAATGAATTTAATTATGATATATTTTAATGAGGACATGATAATAATTATTTTAATTATATATTAGAATTATATAAAAATATATCCTTACTCATAAAATAATTATACCAAGATCTCAATGTTAATAGTTTTTAAATAATATGTTCACAATGTTACAATAATTATTCCACTAATAAATAATAATTAAATATAATTAAAATATAGTTTAGTAATACTGTACTAAATATTTTGTAATGATTCTGGATTATTCTAAATATATTTAATATATATAAATGAATATATAAAAGTTATCTTCTTTAAAAGAAAAGAATATATTCATCACAATTTTCTTATTTTATGAAACCTGACCAGTTATTTCAATAAACCATATTATATATAATGAATAAATTAAAAATAATTATTATTTAATCATGAATTATATAGTGATGAAGAGAATTGTGATGAGTATGAATAACATCACATTTATTATGAATTTATTTAAAAAATCTTGATTAATAACACTATATTTTGAATATAGATTATACCTCAATAATATAAATATTGAAAATAAATATTTTTAAAAAAAATTGGTATAAAAATGAAGGATTGTCTAAGTAGTACATTATGTTTAGTATGTTTCTTATACAACTGGTTGAAAAATGGGCGATTTAGGGGAATATTTAGGTATGTGTTTCATGAATCAAATATATTTTTTTATAATTATTTCTTATTATTAACCATGTTATATAAATATGTATCTATATATTTTCTAAAAATAATATTCATCAATTATTTTATCATTTCTTCACTAAATTCAAATTATTCTATTGTTATATGTGATTCTTTTTATCATTCAAAAATAAATCAGGCATGATTGATATTTACCACAATCCATTATCTAATATAATTTATTTAATACCATATTTCATTTTCATTTGAAATAATATTCTATTTAATGATATTTTAATATCAATTACATGAATCCTCTCCCAGGATTTATTATTCTATCATTACAAAAAACATAATTATTTTATCATCTATTGTATTTCTAAAAATTCATTTTTCGAATGATAATAAATATTGGAATTTTGATTAATAATATTTCTAATAAACCTATCACATTAATATATATTGTTACATATTTTGTTTTCACATGTTTTATTCCTATATCATTTACAAGAATGGATCAATATTTAATAGTTTAAATGAAGATTATATTATTTTTTTGGTCAAGATATAACCATTTTTTCATCTCCATATTAATTTTATTATTTGATGAATCACCTTATCTAAATGTTGATACTTTATAGAGTTAAATTTCCACTACTTCAATTTCATCTAAAAATATCATAATATTTTTTTCATTTCTATTGTGTATTGTTATTTTTATTGTGTTAAAAGAATCCATTGTTCATTTTATATGTGAAAACATTTAATTCCCCGTTATAATTTTATATGAATAATTTTAACTACATTTTCATGGGTATTGAAATAAATTTCTTCTTCATAGTTTTAAAAAATTATTTCTAATCATTTATCTCATTATGGATTTTATATATTTTTAATGTTATTTTTTATAAAACACACAAAATTAATTATCATCAATGTCATTGTAGTTTTAAATATCTTATTCTCGATCAACTAAATCCTTAAAATGATACCTTAATTTTTGTTTGTGTATATAAAATAAAAATATTTTTTAATGTTATTAATTATCCATCAAAATTGTTTTAATGTCTAAATATTGGTAGTTAAAAAAGTGTAATATTTTTCCCAATCATAATCTTTATTAAATTGATTTTTTATTTTTATTTTTTGAAATAAAAGAATCTTAAAATGATTCCAAAAATATATTTATTGGTGAATATATTGATATATATATATATACCATTTAAATATATGGTTAAAACATCATATAATGTTTTTTTAGATTGAAGGAATTTAAGATAGAAGGTTATTGAAAATATTTTGATACCTAATTTTTGATAGGTATATAAAGTTATGGTTATTGATGGAATAATAAAAAATTTTCATTTCTGAATAAATTATAAAATTTAGAGAAAAAAAAATTTATTTCCAGGAGTTATTTTTGATATAATAGGTTAATTAATTTGATGTGGAACTTATATTTATGAATTTTTATGGGGTTCATAAACCACTATCATATTAATTGGTTACTTATTTATATATCATGATATAATATAGTGTGATCATTTGGAAATATTCTAAACAAAATAATGAATGGGCCTTCTAAGATGTTATTATCAAACATTTCTCAATCCTTCATTTATATGTTCAATAACTATAGTGTAAGAAATATTTCATATGAACAAAATCCGACGATAACATATATTTATATTTGTTACATAATCTTATTCTTATTCTTATGAATTTATTATTCTCACAAGGATTAAGATTATTGAATAATATATCAAAATTTTTATTATAAGTATCTTATGTTGTTCTTCATATTATCCAATGAATAATGTTTTATCATTTAATATTTTTTGGTTGTGAAATTTTAATTTATATTTAATACAACCCTATGTTCATTTATTTTTGAGTTATTTCCATTTTCATCAAATATGTTTACACAGGATGGGAGTTTGATATTAGCACATTCATTTCCATTTCATTAGGTGTAATATATAAGATTTTTCAATATGATTATCATGTTTGAATATTTTTTTGGAGATATTGAAGACCTATTATAGAATAAGGAGTCTCTTATACGGTGGAGTTATTTTTTTTAGTTGAAAAGTATGTTTGGTTATTAGTTATTTATTCATCCTAATTATATAATACACTAGAATTAAAAATTCATAGAAATATATTGTATTTAAATATATAATTCAAATCATGTGATAATTTTTTTCTCCTCTATAGAATGCAATAAAACGAGTCAAATGTCAATTATGTTTTTCATGTGTCTCTTTTGATGATGTTTAAATCTAATCCATTATATATAATTAACTCATATGTTGTATAACATGAAATTGATCTCAATAATGTGGAAAACTAGTAGAAATCCTTGATCATAGAGATACAATATTATTAAAAAAGACCACTCAAAATTAAATTTTATCAAATAGATTAATTAGTTAGAGGATTTCACGAGGGATATCGATTCTTTTATGGGTGTAAATTTACCATAATAAAATTTATTCATTGTAATTACATTTATAGGGATAAATTTTGTTTCATAATTTATAAATTAAAAAAACTTGTTTTTACTAGATTAAAACATTTAAAACTTTATCTGGGACCTAATACATAAAAAATTAAACCCTGGTATATTTTATTAAAACAAAATAAAATAATTCATAATAATAGACAATAAAATTTTATAATGGAATATGAAAATTAAATATTAAAATTTCCTAATGAACAAACGAAATGTAAAAATAACGACAAAAAACATTAAATATTAACCCATGGGGTTCTATATGTAATAAATAAAACAACCTATAAATATTAAATGATGTCCAAAAATTGGAAATATAGGAATAATTTTATAGTGATTTCATTTAATATGTTAAATTATTTTTTAAAAATCATGTTATGTTATATCTATAGAAATGTAATGGGATTGTTATAATTATGGTTTTGTTATATATAAATATTGGATATATAATTGTTAGTTGTATATGTTCCCAATGTTTATATCATGTATATTCTTTTTAGAACAAAAAAATTACTTATAAAACATTTGACATGTATTATCCAAAATAAATTTAAAATAAAATAAGTATTTATAAATTCATTTTAATAATTATATATTATTTAAATATTTCTATTTAGAAACTATAATATATAATAATAAAAATTTATTTATTTCATGTAATAATTTAGATATATATTAAAAAAATTCAACTATTTATTTGTGAAATAATTAAATAAAATCTTATAAAATCGACGTGAAAATAATTAGAATAAAATGCTTCATGGTTAACAAAAAAATTATTTAAAAAATTGAATTAATCACATATTCATTGTTTTAATTAAAATTAGAACTTATCAAAATTTATCAGTCAAATTAAATAAATGGATATTATTATATATTAAATAAATGAATTTAAATTCATCTAAGGATTATTAGTTGTAATATAAAAATAATTATGTCACTTCTATAATAAAAATATAATCTTTTATAAACTATAATTTTCTGTTTTTTATTTCATTTTTAAAATTAAATTTATTAATTTTAAAATATTCAAGTAAACATAATGGATTTCAATTTTTTCATGACCACATTACTCCATTGATTCCATAGTAATGAGGATAAATAATGGCCCTCAAGCCCCAACTCATATAGTCCCTTTATTTCAGAGTCGTATTAAGGGTAAAAAAATCATGATATATGGTAGGTATTTACCTCTATAAGTATAATACGATCAATATGTAGGATAAAAATTAACTAAATTAATATAGTAGAAAATATAATGGAATCCAAAAACAATATAACCATTCATAATTATGTTAATATTGGTATATATTAATATCTCCAAAGTAATAACTGAAAAGATAAGTCTGTGATAGAAACTCCATTGAAACATCAGAATAGCTAGAAATGTATATTATATTACCCATATACCACTTGGAATCCTGAATATTATATATATATATATTTATATATATGGTATGAATTATATGTATACCTATAAGGGTCATAACTATGTCCTCCAGTGCACATTTGAAAGGAAAATTCTAATGATCCAGTGATAATATTATAGAAACGAAAAGAACATATAGATTTTATATAGTCAATCACATACTCAAAATGGATCACTAAAAAATCATTTATTCTCATATAATAATATAAAATAGAGACAGTAAAAAATTAAAATCACCATGTTTACTCTTCAACACAAGTTCTCCGCTCTCACATCCTAATGTCACATGTCCTTTGCACCCATAATTTCCACACAGATCACAAAACATCATATAACATACATACCAATGACACATAGTCCACACATTACATCACAACATATCATACCAAGAACACCTCATCCAGACATCACATAACATAACAACTCACCTTCGTAAACATTGGCCCGACATTACAATTCGAACAAGGTAAATAGATTATTTAGAACTTGGAGGACATAACCCACATTCCTTCCTCCTATAACGCAAAACCCAACTATATGTCACATCAAAATATATCATTCCTAAAATATAGACAAATTTACCTTGTCATTAAATAAATCTGAATTGAACTGGGCCAAAAAATCATTATATAAGGAATTGTATGTCATAAGGGATAGCCATCCATCTATGTCGATAACATCCAAGATATTGTGCAAATCCCAAGAACTCATCACCTTTGAGATATTATATAGTCATCCAACATGGATTGGGAACATATAATATAATGTAAACAAATATTATATACATGTAGCACACAATACCCAACCTATGGTATCACATCAGCAGCGGACCACACATTCACCACCATTATCCCATTACATCTCCCCAACCAACACAACACACCAATCCACTACGCCGAAATGACCAAGCTATAACCACTATGTGAAAACTACTACACAACAACCTATATGCCACAACCACTTTTCCACATCCAATATGACACATTAACAACATAACAACCACTAAAACACAACCAATACACACAATCCACTAAAGCAAAACCACTATGAAAAATTCAATGTGCCACAAAATCTATTCCACATCTACTATTCCACAACTACTATGCCAAACCCACTACACCACTTCCATTAAACCACAAAATCATCACTACAATCAATAAAAAAATCCACTTTGCACATTTTCATTGCCACTTCAATTATTACATGACCATTATTCAAAAATATGTACTACATAACCTCTTCTCCACAACCACTACTCAAAAACCACTACCCCATAACCTCTACACAACATTGTAGGAAATTCCACATTAGATTCAGGAAAACAGACCAATGCATAATTACCCTATACAAAACACAACACATACAATCACATCCAACAACATGGAGCCACAAAAACCAAAAAATAATCACAATAAGGACAAGAATAGAACAGAACAAAAATTTCGGCTTTTATATTTATTCAAGGTAGTAACAAACTATCTTTTTTTTATAATTTTTTTATCACACAAATATTATATTCCATAGACACTAATTTTTATCCTAATATAAGTTCTCTAATACATTATGTTTTTTGAGAAAAATATAATATCATGTATCATCACAGAATAAAACCTACAGTGCATGAAAGTTTCAAAATATCTGTTAGTTTTTAGAATTAGAAATATGCTTTAATAAAAATGTCAAAAAAATATAACAATGTTGTAAATAATTTCATCACAATCTATATACATGAGTTATATAAATTAAAATTATGTATATGATTCTAAAAGAACATAGGTTCCAACTAAATGTATGAAAATTACTTCACATATTACACATAGTCGATAGAATAGTGTGTATGAGAAAGCCCTACCTCAATAATGCTTTCTAATTTACCTATGTAACACATGGTAAAGAATAAATTCTTGAAATTAAAAAACTTATCACCCCCAATTTGATATGTGTGAACCATTATTTTTTAATTTTAAATTAATATAGTGTTTGGGATATGTTTCGAGAGTTTATTTGGTGTTTTGTGACATGATGAAGGAGTTTTTGGTTTTTTTGTGGTTTGAGAATGGTTTTCAAATGTAATGTAACACCAACATGAAACTATGTAAAAGAAATTATGGGAACCGTGTTGGTTCATGGTTAGGAAAACTTTTTTTTCATACTTTGAGACAACTAATGGGATACCATGAAGTTATTATAATAGAGGAATATAACAGTGGGTTTATGGTTTTCCTAATCATTATAGCTAACCATGTGAGTTGTGGACCAAGGCTATGGATCATGCAAAATTAGTTCTCAGTTTTTGTAAAAGTTCAACTTAATAATTAAACATAAAAATTTTGATCATAAAAACATTGATGTAATTAGATTAACCCACATCCCCCCTATCTCTATTACAACCTAATCATTAATTAACTTTCTTCGGAAATAATGAGAGTCTTTTAACATTAATCCTGGAATGTTTCCAAGGTGAATGAAAGAGCATTGGGGGATGGTATTTATCAGTATGTGTTCAGTATTCATCATTTTCTTGATATATATTCTTCTTTACAATATTGGAATAATATATTAAATAATTTGGGGGATATATCCATGATATTTTAATATAAAACTAATGTTATATGGCTATTTTGATTTAAGGGAACATTATATAATGATGTTTATTAAGAGTTTCAATATGTGTTTTTGATTTATTGACCCATTATTATTTTTCTACTACATTAGAGAGATAGGTGTATTCTCTGTATTTTTCACATAATTAGTAAATTATTTATTTATTTAATTTTTTTTTGAATTTCATTAATTTTTTTGTGAAGCTTGTTTATTGTTGGACTGAAGCTGAATTTGTGACGTTTTCATTGATATTATGGTTATTTCTTGGTTTATGGAATGATATTTTGGATCTCTATTTATAATGGTGATTTTTGAATGTTTATTATGTTTTTATAAAAGGAAAAGGTAATGATAAATTTTTTTGAAACAAATTATTGTTTAATTAAAAATTAGTTTCATGGTTTGTTTTACATGGTTTTTCCATACTCAGGTGTGTGGTTTTATTTTAATTATACATGACCCTATGGATGCGATGTGTTCCAATGGGAAACATGGGGTTGGTTACTATGTGAATAAATTGTAAATAGATATGATTAATCTCATGGAGGTGGAATGATAACAAGGGAGTGAATTTTTGGGTGTATGTGGTGTCCTGGAATTTGTATGCTATATAAAATGAGAAATGTTTTAAATAAGTGTTCATTTCTTTACATGGAACTGTATGATTTGGAAACTATTTTGGATTTATATAAACTAAATTAAATTATGATTAAACAATTTTATACAAATTGTATTACATGATCCCTCCTAATGGTGTGGGTTGGGATGTTATTGGTTGATATCATATTGAGTTTAGAATCACAAGACTCATGGGGGCTATTGTGTGTTTGAAGATGAAATCTATCAAGACACACAAAAAATGTATCACAGTAATTATGTGATTATTTTGATTTCAATGGAGTTACATGTTATGTTGGATGATGGAACATGCCTAAAGTTTCTAGGTTTATTTATTATGTATCTTTGAGTTTTTGTAGGTATATTTTTGACTCTTTACTCTGATATTGTTATCTTTTTTTCTTCTCAATGTGTATTACTTCATTGTGCTCATTCATAATATTTTTGTTTTCTTTGATTATTCCTGCTTTTATGTTCTTTTGTTTCATATTGAAATCACAAACAAATTTTAAAAAATCCCATAGAATATATTCTCAATATTTGGTGTCATGGGTATTTCACCAAAGGCTAGTTTAGCCAACTGTCTCTTCACAACCCAATAGCTGTGGGGTAGGATTTGGAAAATTGAATTGTTTTTTGAGATATATTGGAATAAGAATCATAATCCTTGATTTTTAATGGTAGAAAGGACTAATATTATTTCAATATAAAATGTAGACAATAAAATTGATTAACTGCCTTAATTTTTATGGACTCCATGTTATAAGGGAGTTTGAGTACATGGGTGTATTTAAGAACTTCCTAAAATTTTCACCTCATCACCAAGGGTTTAGTAGATGTGAATAGTGTAGCATGAATTGATATTAATTAATTCCCTCCAGGATAAAAATATTCATTATTATGTAAATTTTTTATATATTGGTAAAAATTGCGGTTTTCAGAAAATTTTTTAAAGTATTCTTGTTATTAAATTTTTTTTTTGATTTTAATTTTTTTTCATATTGTAATGTTTTTGAATTTTGAAATAATTTTTATTTAAAGTGTGATTTAATACGTTTTAAGTTGATATACCTTATATTTATATTATATGATATTATATGGAGTTTTTTATTATTAATTAAAAAGGGTGAACTCCAGAACCCTGCTGGAAGACGTTGCTGAGAATGTAGATTTTCTTATGACATAGGTGAAGTAAAATTTTTACATGAATGTTTTCCATGATTATTAATCCATTGGTAGAGGGAATATAAGTGATCAACGAAGGTAAGTGGATGATTGTGTTCCGTACCAAATGTATAATCCACAAAACTTTTAATGTGATTCATAGATGGAAATTTTATAATTGTAGGTAAATGTGATGAGTGAAATCCTAAATTTCATTGGAAAAATATTTTAGTTGGATGTTGATTTTGAAACGTATATACTAATGTATCTAGTATTCTAATTGTGAGAGTTTCCATTTTATGATAAACGAGAAAAATAAATTACATTGAATGATTTTAAATATTTTTTCATAAAATAATTCTATATTCACATGTTCATAATATTTATATAATTAGAGTTATTTAGTGTGAATCCTGATAATTTCATTATAATAGAGTATTCATCAATATTTTTAAATTTAGTTCTCATATAAGTAGAATTATTTTTATGTGAATACTTGAAGGCATGGATTTGTCATCCGGGGATGAATCTATAAAATTTCTCAATGATTTTCATGATTTTTATAATGGATTATATTATGATGGTATGTAGAGGGATGATTGAAGAAAGATATATCATATGAGTTCTATCAGAGGGATAATGATTTTTTATACTGTATTTTATGGGAACTCCCATGCTAGGAACAAAAAGAGGATGAACACATCTTCTCATCTAGGTGGTATATATCAGAATTAGACTATAGGATTAGTCAACATTAATCTGTGTCCTAGGGGAAATCCATGATGTATTCATTGTGGTTTCATTTATCATATGACGAGATATTTTGTGAAACCACCATGATCATGTCACAATTAAACTAGAGTATTAATATTTAGTTCTATTTTTTTAGTTAACCTTGGTCATGTGTAAGGGACACATCTCATACTTCCCAGTCATCGTATTCTTTAAAGAGGTGCAGGATATAAAATAAATCACATCAATATGACATATAAATCCTTGGTGATTTCATTATTAATAATCCTCCCCAACCTGTGAAATCTTAACATTTTATTATAGAGAAACATTCACCATGTTAAAAATATTATGGACTAGTGAAAGTGATCATGGATTCTCAATTTTGACCTTCAATGGTGAGAGTTATGATTATTTTGTATATTACAATTACGAATGATTAATTTGATACATATTCATTAAATTTTTTAATTTTTATTATTTTGTGGATCTATTTGGATTACATGTTCTTACAATGCCATCTATTTTGAATATCCCTACACCAATGGGACTATGAGAGTTTCTATCCAAGATATGCGTAGTGTGTTGATTAATAATATATATGACTAAATCAGTTTGTGTATTCACTATATTTTATATGCATTTCTATGAATTAACATTTGTATATAATTGTATGGATAACATTGAGATTTATATAAATTTTTATGCATTAATGTTGAGTTTCAAATATTTGTACTGCATTATACATATCATTAAAAGATATTAGGTAGTGGATATAAGAAGAGTGGGTCCCTGGATTCTAATGGTTGGACCAATCTCACACATGTTGATATTAATTTTTCTCGAAACTATAGATGAGATCTGCAAAATTGATCTCTATGTCATAGAGGAATAATTATATAATATTTTTACTCTCAATTTCTATGGGTTTCAACCCAAAAAATATGTAGATGTTACCATTGATCTCCAACTAGGGACCATTTAAATTTACAGTCTCGATAATAATTTGGAAAAAATGGAATTATTTTAATTGAAGTATAAGTTGGAATATTTGTAATATATATGGTCTATCTGGCCAATAATGTCTCTATGGGAAATACTGGATCTTTTTTTAAAGATGTTTAATGGATTACTTAATCTATTTTCATATTATCAAAACACTGACCATGTTATAAGAAATAATTTATATCATATTCCATACATAAGTGAATTTTTTAATTTGTTGAGAGGAGAGTAGTAGATCTATATAATTAATATAAATATAAGACATTACCAACTAAGAGTTCATAAAAGTGGTATTCTGATGATAACAATCATATTTATATATGACTATTAGGGTTTCATTTTTATTCCTTTTGGTCCTACAAAGGAAGTAGATTTAATTAATGAATTTTTTTATCAAATATTTGAAAGGTATGGAAATTTTGTTTGTGTGGTATCTGTTCATTATATAATGGGATATTCAATGAAACAATTTATATCACGAAGAGCCCAAAACTAGGGTATTTGTTATCATATGGTAGAATCATCAGAATTACTAGTAATCAATATGTGATATTTCAATACAATAGGTACTATTATTTATACATTTACAATATAAAAAGTGAATTTCTATGTATTCTAAAAAGATATATGTTACATTATAAGGGAACCATAGAACAATGTAAATTAGATATGTATTTTCCATGGATTTGTGGGAAACTACATACTTTTTTATTTGAATTTTCACATTGACAACCAAAAAATACTAATTTGATGAAGAACTGTGTACCATTTTAGTGGAGTGGGGAATTTTTTAAAATTTTTCATGAGATAATTATTAATCTTTAAACAGAATCTATAATCACATTTTCATACTCTATAAAGGTATTTATAGTCTACTATTATACATGGGGATTATGACTATAAGTGATCCCATGAATATGGAACATTTTATTTTATATGGATCAATGGATTTATGATTTGATGATAAGGACTAACTATCACATGATATTGAGTTGGCTGAAATCATAAATTTTTTGATTCCATAGAGTCATTATCTTTTTTGTGACATATTTATGGTGTATATGAGTCATAAGATATTGAAAAATATTTTAACACTGATGTATTTAACCATATTGAAGTGAAATTGGGTGTAATACCTTCAAATATATGGAATTAAATTGTTTTATATAATTATTAATAAAATTTTATATTAGATATATTATGTAAGAATTCACAAAATAAATTAAAAAATAATATTTGGATCTTTGGCAACTAAAGTCATTCAATGTAGAATAACACCTAGATAATATTGTATATGGTATTGTTATAGTTTTCTTAACAATTATTATTGTTCCAGACTTGTTTTATCATGTTAATGAAACGAAAATGACTAATCAAAAATGTATTTATACATGGTAGATAATAAATGTTTGGTATACATTTGAATGATTGATGTGGGATCGGAGTTTAGTTGTTCACTTTAGAAATTGGATAACTGAATATTTGTCTTATGGGGAAAAAATAATTAGTGCATACCATCATTAAAGATCATCTATTCTTCCTAAAATAAAAAAATTATAAATCATTGATTGTGATATTTTGTTCTGTTGAAATGAAAAAAAATGTGTCACCATCTTTGTTGAGATTACTCACTAATCAGTAGGATAAGATATAATAAAAATGCATAAAATGTTTTAATCAGTTTTAATTAATTCCCATGTGGAAATATATAATAAGAATGATACAAAACATAGAACCATTATATAAACATAACAATTAAATTGAATATATGTTGTTAACGATCACCCCCAAGACCATCATCACATTATTGAAAACATTTGTTATTATAGAGATAAGGATTTATGATTTCACTAAAAATTATTTTTAAAAAAAATAGTTGAAAATATATTGATTATTAAAAATAATTGTTAAATATTGAATATTTATTTTGATAGTTTATGTTATATAATTTTTTTCTTTTAATGATATATGTGATTTTGAATTTTTTAAATTGATAAGCCATTAGTTTCATGTATATGAAATTATATGGAGTTTTTTTGGATTATAGAAAATTTTCCGTGGTTGGAACCATGGAAAGCATCCAAAAGTGGCTGCTATGAATGAGGAATTACCAAAGTCACATGTGAAACCACTACTTCTTTAAAGTATTTTACCATATATTAAATCCATTAATATATGGAACATATATGATATAGAAAGGTAGGCTCAAGATTTGTTTTAGTTCTAAAATAATAATCTAACAATAATTCAGGGTGATTTAGTGATGGAGAAATCATACGTTTGGATAAATAAAAAGAATCAAATATCAAATTATTGTGATTCAATAATTGATTTGAAAGTGGATTTGGAAACGTATAGTCTTGATCAACTCAAATTCCTATGGAGGGATTTATCATTTTATGCCATAATAGATAAAATAATTTCATTGTTGGATTTTGAAAAATACATCAACAAAAAATTCCATAATCTCTTGTTCATAATTTTTAGAACAACCAAATTTTTTATTTTGAAGCCTAATAATATATCTTTTACAATATCTGTTGTTACATTGGTGAATTTATTTCTCATTACACTAGAATTTTATGAAATTGAAACATTTAATACAAGCATTTCTGAATCAATGATGATAAAATAATAAAGCTCAATGATTTTTATTATTTTTAATAATGGAGTATATAGAGATGGTCTATATGGGGTTGATAGAAGAAAGAGATATTTTAGGAATACTATCATAGGAACCATGTTATTTCTATTGGAAATACTTATGACTCCAATAATAGGATTAAACAATGGAGGTTCACATATTCATAAGAGTTTCTATATTTCAGAATTAGACTATAATATTTTTCAACACACATCCTCAAAAAAATTATAACACATAATGTTTTATGTGTGGTTTTTTTGAGTATATGAAAATATATTTTATGACACCTCTAAGATCATGTAACAATTTCCACTAAATGATATATCTTTTGAACTATTTGCGTAGTGCTCCATGGTTGGGTGTAAGGGAAGCTTAACAAAAATCACCTTCATCTTATTATCCAATGGGATGGGTGAAGAAAAATAAATGTATTAAATAGATATATGAAATCAATGTAGATTATATGAATAAAATGGATCATGAACTAGTGAAATATAAATTGGTTATTAATTATCAGCATTTATCATGAAAGAAATTTGATGGAGCCTGTCAAGTTATCATAGAAGATCAATTAGAACCATAAATTTTTAGAGGTATAGTTCTTTTGGATTCTACAATCATTAATGGTTTTTTTATATGTTCCTCCAATATGTTTATATCTCATAAATTTGTTGACCTAATGGGATTATATTTTGTGATTATTCCCACAATATTGAAACTCCAAATAGAATTGGGACAATAAGAGTGTAGATCCATGAAATGTGTACTGTGTTAAGTAAAAATGATGTGAATAAATTACTATTTAATTTCACTATGATAGGTCTGGATGTCTCCAAATTGATTCTGGTAATTCATTATCTTATGTACATTGAGGCCCCTATCGATTGTTAAAAACTAAAAGGCAATTTTTAAATATTTGGATTGTTTTATAAATCTCTTAAAAGAATATTTCATAGTGTATATAGGTAGAGTGGTTCACTTGGTACTCATTTATGGGCCTAGATCAAACATGTTGAATGTTTTTTCTTTGGATGTGGTAGTTTAGATTAATAGAATACATACACAATGTACCTTTTTATTTATGTTCTTTCCGGTCAATTTTTCATGGTTTGATTCGAATAATGAAGTATAATTTATTATTGATATCCTACCAATGAGAAATTATATTTATGATCTCAATAATATTATGAAGGAAATAGAATTGAGGGAATTTAATGATCAATTGGAATATTTGGAATATAAATGGTTCATCAAATTGATCAGTTCTCAGTAGGTAACACTATATCTTTTTACTGATTAAGGCATATGAAATTTTTAGGCTTGGAACATATTATCATTACATTAAAAAAGATATAATAAGGGAATGATATCCTCTTCCAGACATTATTTAAAATTTTGATCAATTTAGGGGTGGCAATTGGTTCTCTAAAATATAATTACATTTAGGATATAATCAACTATTGGTTCTTAAAGGTGATATAATGATGATACAATTTTAGAATTTTATATGACTATTATGATTTCATTGTTATTCCTTTTGGTCCTACAGATTCACATGTTGTATTTATGGAATTGATGAGTCGTATAATTTAATGGTTTTGAGATTTATTTGTGGTGGTTTTTGTGGATGATGTTCTTGGATATTCTTCGACAGTGGTCGATCATGAAAAAATCATAGATATAGTGTAGGGTTTCATATCAAATAATCATCTATATTCTACATAATCAATGTGTGGTTTCGGGATACAATAGGTACACTGCCATTGGAATTTCATTTATGGAAAATTCAATTATATGGATTCTAAAAGGATATAAGATTTTATTTATTGGAAGACACTGATGATTTTCTATGAGAGATATATATATTTTTTGTCTGGGTGGGATACTAAATATAATCTATACATAAAATATCACATTTAGCATCATTGAATAAATATTTGGGTAATAATTCTGATACACTCTAGTGGAATGAGGAATGATAGAAATAATTTCATGAGATCATGGTTATAATTATATCATCCCCTATCATAACATATCCATAATATGGATATGTATTTGTAATATAATTCCATACATGGGGATCAATTTTTGGATGTGTTCTCATTTATGTTGGCCAGGTTGATACATATGGATCTTGGGAGATACCATTTTATAAGAAAAATCACCCATCCAATTATTTGTAATTGGATGCAGTTGTTCATGATTTGAATACATGGGGTCATTATACTTTTGGTGAAATATTTATGGTGTGTATGGATCATAATATTTGGAACATATTTTCACATATAGGGATTTTAACATTATGAAGTAAATATGGATATAATTATTTCAAATTATTGTCATAGTATTGATGTATGAATTGATCATAGTAAATTAAGTGGTATTTACATTAATAAAGTAGATACAATATCAGTTTGATAAAGAAACTTTGTATCATAGGATGATGATGTTAGTCATATAAGACAATACCATAGATATTATTGAGTGATGTCATGTAATAGTTTTTGTTGGTAGTATTTTTGGTAAATAACATGGTTTGACAGTTGTAAGAAACATATTTGTACAATCTATAGTGTGATTCTATTTAGTAAATACCCAAAACTAGAGAGAAAATTGAGGGTTTGAAACTAGACCAATGTTCAGTTTTATGGAACAGAAATCCGTTCATGGAATATTTGGATTTTCATGAAAAAATATTTAGTGGATAACAATAGTATAGATTTTTTTGGTCCAGGATTAAGAAATGAGTATAAGTTATAGAAATTGAAACATTTTTGGGATGTATTGAAAAGAAAAGTGGGTGGGTTTTTTTGAGACACCACATCATTTAACAGGATATGGAATAATGATGACCACTAGTAGGAATGATGTAATATTTATTAATTATAATGTGTAAATGGGAGTATATTCCTACAAATATTGTTATTTGTCTCCCACTAAAGTTATAAACAATGATTCAATCTGGATAATTTTTTATCAAATGACGATTTCTGGTCATTTTATACCTATTCATGAATATCATATGGTGAAAGGATTTCCCAACATAAATATAATTTAAGTTAAAAATGGGCATGGTGTTACAGACTTGATTGTACGAGAGGGAGACCCCTAGTTGACATCATGTTTTTAGAAATCCATTCAGAGATCCCTTGTAACAGATTTTACTATGATCACAACATTTAATCAGGAAAACTACAGATATTCTGAAAGGAAAATTCATAGGATTTAACTCATCCTTAGGGATTGTGTAACAAATTTTGGGTATATATTGTTTATCACACACCATTAGTGGCTTATTTTTTCAATAATATTTTTCATGAATCAATACATATGGATCCATTCCTTTCATAGTAGTGAATTAATTTTCATTCTCTATATTTTTGGGTGAAAATTGGTTAAACATATCTAGTTGAACCAATCCTTGTGCTATAGATAACACTAAAGATTCATCTGATCATAAGGATAAATGAGATAGATTAGTTTCAACAGAAATTGTATTCAGATCATTTTTGACACTAAATTTTATTTGGGGTCAGTGATCATTTATTCTTGTGAATTTCTCTATGGCATGGGCATAATCTTTTTGTGATTAAGGGAATGTTATAAACTCATTACATAAGCCCTTAGGAGATACCAAAATATCTTAGTGAGTTGGAATACAAATTTCATTGTCCACTATGGTTCAATTAATTGATTAATATATTTCATGTATCTCGATGGAAGATAAGTCATCCTTTCCTGACCATGTGATTGGTTTAGATCACATTTTCCTTGATTTGGATAATACATTGGACCTTATTTTGGTATATAATTTTGTTAGAAAAAAATAATGTATTTTATTTTAGAATCATTGTTCTAATGTAGGTTTTATAGAATCATTGTTATCTTTATAAAGAATATTGTGATCATGAAAAGAAAATTTTGTGTATAGTCAAAACACATCCAAGGAAACTATGCTATTCTACATTCTATAAGAGTAATACCCAATGGTGGGTATAATGTATCACCAATATTATTTTTCACATGAAATTTTATATATATAGTTGGTGTATATATAGTGTCCTGGATAGTCTTTAGGATTCATTGAGTATTTTTGGAAATTTATTTATTCTTTTCTATAGGTGAAATTTGTTGAATTTTTATATAAAACCATGCAACAATACTAGGAATCCGTAAAAATGGAATAGGAGGTATTAGGAAGCAATGTTGTCTGGTGAATGGATAGGCCAAATCATGTGGATGTTAAAGAGAAACCACATATTTCAAAATAGAGGTAAAATGGTTAGTACGTGGTTTTGTTGACATTGTTATCCAACCATGTCATATGTTTATTTAGTAAATATAATTTTTGTCGTTATAAAACATTTTTAATAACCATGTTCACCAATGATGAACTGTAAAAAAATAAAATATGAAAAAGAAAGTATCTAATCTAATTGACTGACTGAAGTACTCATATTTAACTATCACTCAAATAATATTAATTTATCTACATATAGTGTCTTAAGAGACCATTGCATTGATCCATGTGTGATTTTAAGGATAACCATACATCATTTTAGTCCCAAATTATATGAAATGTTATTTACATCATCATTTTCCTAATATTTATTCGTATTCCCTCTCTTGGACTCATGAATCTAATCTATTGGGGATAGATCCATGATGTTTGAAGATAATATTTCAGGGATATGGAATTGTTGATTGAATATAATGCGATCTAATTATATTTTTCCCAGCTAGGTTAGTGATGTTTTGTTTCATTGTAAATTTCCCCATAAGTTTTTTAGTAATGTAGTTTCCCTATCGATATCAAATTACTGGAACATACAAGCTCATATTCAAATTTGATTAACTTCTTAAATTTATTCTGAATCTCATGTGTGAAAGAATAAAACCCACTTTAGTGATGTATTACTGTAAAATCAAGTAATTTGTTGGTTTACTGAATTTTATTTTGGATAAAGTTTCTAAAATGGTGAATTTTAAATTTTCATTATGCTTTGATTCGATGAAAAATTTTTTATAAATTGTTTTCAAAAAAATGAATTGTTTTATTAGAAAGGCATGACATGATGGTTTTAAATGGTTTTGGCATACTCGGTTGTTTGGGTACATCTTCATTATATGTGACCCTATAGAAGGGGTGTGCGCTTTTGGGGAATATAGTATTTTGTAGATTCTGATGATGTGGTAAATTATTGAGGATCACATAATGTATATATATTAGATTAATTGTATTACATAGAACACTAGCATTTAAAAATCAATTTATTATGGTCTCACTCTTGACCATTTCCAAGATTCATGAATCCTATTAATGCCTCCACTAAAACACATCAAACACATGATATCAAAAAATTAATTGACCATGAGGTCACAAAACATCACATATGATACCTCAAAATTGATTCTCTCACTAGAGAATAAAAAACTGAACATGGATTGAAAAGGGGTCCCAAAACCACATGTTGTTCACCACAAGATGATATTGTTAATAATCAACACCACCACCACCCAAACATTCCAATCCCAATGCCCATATAAAATTAGGTACAATCACATAAATACATAAATAATAATACTCAACATATGATTCTTGCCACAAGCTACCACACAACCACCTACACAACCATTGCAATCAAAGAACCATAGTTCCTTAAAATATTTAATCAAATAATATCATCACACATTTCAATATACTATCATAACTATGAAGAACTGATTTTACAGTATTATATTACTCACATAACCATTATGGTATATGAATTTTGAAAAAGTACCTCCAAATTACATATATACGAGGTTTTATTACACATCAGAGACTATAGAAAATAAAACATCTCCAAACATATATTGATCCAAACATCACATTAAAATTGTAAATAGAAAAAAAATAATATAACAAAACATAGGTTACTGGGCACACATATACACTTATAACTTTTATGTACTCACCTATAGACCACAATGCCTCCATAAATCATCGACTAAGGAAATGGTATTATCTAACAACACCTTCACATGATAATTTTTCAGTTCTACAATCCACTCCATAAATTAAATGTTGTTTTTATATCAAACAATCAACATTCAATGACTTGAGATTCATCAAGAAGATATTGAAGAAAACATGGACGCATGGTAGATGTTGTGGACCCTCTCTGACAATTGTGGCACTCCAACATATATAAAAACACAATAACATATCCCAACACCACAAAGTTCCAAAAAAACCTTGGAGAAAGTTTAATCATATGGAAAAACTGATATTGACAAAAATATGGAAATACTCTCAATAATATAGTGTCTATAACATTGTTATACATCTTCCTCGAAATAAGATCATAAGAGGTTTTCTAATGGTCCTTCACCACGCTTATCCACTAATGAAAAAACATGAACTTCTGATCATTCTCTATGACACATATGGTCTATGAACTTTTGACTCTCTAACCTATATCAATCCCAACAATGAATTACATGGACCCCCATACAATGGATGAATATAATAAATAATAATTGATTACTGATATATATTATTTCTAATAAAAAGTCAACCATTGTCAGATGGACTTAAACTTATCTACCAATGTCTAAGAAGTATGCCTGCAACCTATCCTAAAATGTCTTGATGATATACACTATCAGAACATTTGTCTGGAGGATGAAAGTAGTGTCAATGTTAAACTAGTATCCAAAATCAAGATAAAATAATCCACAATCTGACTATTTAAAATTAGGATCTCAATATAAGTGTATTGTCATTTGTACCACACAAATACTAACCACATAATCCACATAATGCCTCACCTGGACATCTAAGACACACAACTCATGTATTTTCATCAAATGAGTGTATTTCAATTGTCATTCCCCATCAACATAGACCACATCATAACCTCTCTGATATGGAGGATAAACTAGGATTGATTTTATTTATAATTATGCTTATTCCATCATAGGTGTCACATAAATAGTGCATCAAGCCTCCTAGAACATGGTGTTCCACTTTCACATAATGATAATACAGATAATATTCCCAAAACAAATAAACTAATTATTTATCCCCTTACACAAATCTATTATCCAAAATTCATAATAAAAAACATTCAAACCATGTAGTCAAAATAAATATATGCTATGAAAATCATGGAGTACTCTATCAAAATTTTCTTTGCGGAACTAACTTTGTCACGTAGATTTAAAAGATGATTCAAATAGCCAATGACCATCCATTCTGGGCAAGACTGTGGAAAACATGACCATGAATCACATAATACATTGATTATTACCACAATGAAAATTCCACTAGTTGAATCAAAAAAATCTATATGGTCTTCTGACTAAGATAAAATCAACCTGTTATAACTCAAATGTTACGTAGAATCATTACATTATCCTCCATTCCCCTATGAACATTTGTAATGTTCTGGTCAATATCATATTGGGGATTCGAAATAAAATGAAACATATAATAATTTACTTGTACTTGGGTTGTAGTATATCTCAAAATTATAATCCTAATGAAACACAATCATTCTCTACTAGGATATTTTCATATCACATTGATATAAAAAAAAATATCTTATGGTTTTTGAAATCAACAAACCACCATCTAAAGAGGTAATTACACTACCACATTATCACAATCACAACTATATCCAACTATAGACCATGTGTGTAATATTTAATATTATATGGATGACACATAATATATGTATAATAGGTCACCTCTCTCTTTTACATCAATGGTCATCCCAATCCTATACTAAACAAGTCATAGAAAACCTCATCTAAAACCCCATCTCTAGAAACTAAAGCCTCAAATCAATCACTATATTTTTGATAAGGAAACTAAAATGTTTCCAAGAACTGATATATACTTACCGAAGTGTAGTCCTTCCTTGTAAATGTTGTTAGAAGTGCTACAACTCAAGATAAATTAGGTGAAAATCCTCCAATAATTACATGGGATACCTGGTAAACTATGAATGATTTCCACATTATTAGGTGCTTCCCAATAAACAACTATATTTACCTTCTTGGATAAACTACCACACCCTTATAATACACCACATTTCTATTGAAACATTCCCCCCACATTTATAACTCAACCATTGAAATTCCTCCAACATCATGTAAATCAATTAAACAAAATGAATTTAAACAAAAAATGATATCATAATGCATTTTAATGTAATACCAATACATATATATATCTCTTCTGAATGCAAAAATAAAATTATATGACAAAAACACAACATAAAATCCAAAAAAACTATAAATTTAATGTTATGTCAACAAATTATATATGGAGTCCGGAAAAAAAATTTATATGTGTAGGGTGGACATAATAGGTATACTATTTAAGGAAATAACCAATCACTCATGTGAACATGTTAAATGTTTTTCAAATTGTCCTAGTTACAAATTAGATGAACCAACAATAAAATATATGGATCATTAAAATAAACACATCCTTTCTATGGATCACTTACCAAATCATGAATCTAATATAATACTATAGCATCGAGATGATAATAATTTTGGTTCCCTACTACCTCTTCGACACTGGTTATTTCTTTATCATACCCCAACATAATAAATCATATAATCTAGTCAATTAGTATCTTATCAAATAACACCACATCACATCACATATTTCCCACATAGACCTAGGCCACACATAACATCACAGAACATCATACATGCATACATACAAGCCACACATCACATCACATAACATCTTATCTTTATACACTTCATCCATTCATAAAAAATTGTTGTAGAGATGTAGGCTGTCATTAATTTAAATGAAATCATCCTCAATCCAATATCATACCACGCATGAACCACACCATATATCACAAAACCTCACATCACATCTCTCTCGTAGAAATCCCAATCAACAAATTACTAATTCTAGAAGGAACATGGGAAAATACATTACTACTAATAGAAGATCTAGGGATAGGGGGTAGTTATCCATTCATATCACTACCATCTAGGATGATGGAGAAAACACTTGGATTCGGAACATATGAGAATTTATCATTTTATTCAACTCATTTGGCGTGAATATAATATAAGGTAAAAATACGTGACCTAGAGTAAACACAAAATACCCAACTTCTATGGTCTCATCAGTAATACTAGCACAAGCCACACAACCCCCACCATATGAAATTTTATGTGTGATAACTTGTAGAACCTTTATATGAAAAAACACCCCACATAAAAAAAGCCACATAACATTTTCCATGTTCAGATTACATGTTTCAACATGTTTATTCATTAGGCTATTTTCTATTAATCAACTTCCATAAAATAATATTCAAAAACCAAATAATTAATTTAATCATTTTATTCAACATCATAATTTATTCCACATTTACTCGGGAAACTAACTTAACCAAAACACATAAATGACCCAGCACACATAGCCACTACCATTACACCATATTTCAAACATCATCTTCATGTAACATCACCCAAGCCATATAACCATTAAAATACACCGTAGAAAACCTATTGTTCCACAATCACCTTTCCATAAACACTTCATCAAAACCTTTGTGCCACGTTCTTATATACAATAACCAAAATAACACAACCATTGTGCAACAAAAATATCAGAAAATCCAATGTACGAAAGCCACAAACTCACATGCAATATTCTATATCCACTATACAAAAATATTTTCACCATATCCACTACACGAAATCTGTAGTCTCAAAAACATTATGCCATAACCAAGGTGCCACATTCACTACTGCACAAAATCTTCACCACATCCATTATGCCACAACCATGGTTCCACAACACCTACACCACCACATCTACATCACAAACACTATTCCACAATCTCTCTGCCACATCACACAACTTCCCACATCACATCCAATAAAATCAACCACCACATCATTGGCCACACTATAACACCTGAGTATTTTATTTCTAAAAATTAAATACAAAATTTTATAAAACATAGTAAATTAAAATTATTTTTTTAATTAATAATACTTATATTTAAAATTTATAGATTTCATATTAATTTTAAATTAACGTTATATAAAAATAATATATTTTGGTGTGCTTTTGTGTGAAATAATATATTACTGTTAATATATAAATGTGATTATTTGTTAAAAAAATCACTTTTATCAATATATTATTTAGTTGAATATTTATATTTATATATATTTAGATTCAATATTAAAATTATTTTTGATAAATAATAATTTATGTTACAAATATGTTCACAATTGATATTAAAAACATGGATTTTAAGGTATGTTTCTTAATAAATAATTTGAACTTTATAGACATCTTATTTGAAAAAAAAATTGCATCTTTTTTAAAACCATTTGTTTCACATATAACATTGTATTTATACTTTATTTTTTCTTTTTTGTGTTTTTAATTTTCAAAAACGAACATACACAGTTGTGTTCAGTATGATATTTAGAGTCAAATATAATAAAATTAATTTTTTCATGAATATTAACTTGACACTTATGTAGAGTAATGTACACATAAAATTAGTATCTTGACCCTTATTGATAGTAATGTACAATAATGAATAGTAACCAAACCAAAGAATGTAAATGTAAAATTTATTCACCTTATAAATAAGAGTTAATATTTTAAAAATTATTAATTTTGTCTCGGTATTTTTGTGAGAAATAAATTTTTAATTACAATAAATTATTAAAAAAATAATTTAAAATAAAATTAATTTTCATAAAATATAATCCTCAATAAATATTTTTTTTCTGTGTGATTTTTGAATATTTTTATAGGAAATCAGTTAATTGTTTAATGTATTATAAAATCAGTTTCAAATTTTAAATCATTATTTTCATGTAAATAATGCTTTTATGTAAAACCAAGTTCACATATATATAATATTTTTTTCATAAAATTGAGAACAACTTGTTATTCAATATTTAGGATAATTTTTATGTTTTATTTTTGGGATTTTTTGTGAAATACATGCATTTTTGGGGAATAATGAAATTAATTAATTTTCAAAATATGAAAAATAAATATATTTATACATCAATATCAAGTCATTTCTGATGTAAATAAACATTTTCTCTAACTCACATTCATATTTTTATTTTTTGTCACAAAAAACAATACTATTTCTTGTATTGAGGAAAAAAATAATACAACGAATTAAATATTGAGAAATTGTTCTTCTCCTCCAATATAAAAACCACTTCACACCCTTATTAATATAACACCTATCAAGCATTAATACATTAATTAGTGATCCAAAATACACTTACCAAGCTCCACCCCACAACCATGACAATCTGGTCGTACCAGAATTCCAAAACCAAAGCCCTTAAAGAGGCTTTAACGAAATGGAATTGAAGATTTTTTCATTCTGTTTCTTTTCATTTCATTTATTCTCAAGTTATTTCATTATTTATTATTCTATCAAAACCTCTACTATCCAAATTACCATGATAACTACATTATCATATATATAATTGAATTATATCTTTTTTATGGAAGATACATAATCATTATCCTTACTCTCCATTTAAAAAAATGAAATCATCGTCTGGGATGTACCAATTTACAACCGTCGTGGATGATGGTGTTTGGTTCTTCAATTTAACCTTCATGTATAGTAATGATACAATATTATGTTAAAATAGATAAAATTATATTTATTATATTCTATTTAGTTTTTGGGACCATTTTATATTCATTATATTAAATAATGGAATAAATCTAGGTCCTTATGATCAAAAACAGCAAAAATCAAGCGAAAAATTTACCATTAAAATGTCATCTAAGGACTCATTCTCAAACCATATAACCAAATGATATGTATAAAAATATAAATATCATTATGATCATTAATTTTCATTACCTAATACTTTGGATAATTTTATCCATTCCACGTGAACATCATTACTCATTGTGAAGCAAAAAAATCATTAAAATCAAGTAAATGAATACACTCTAATGATATATTTCAGTCTTATAAAATATCAATAAGGCCATTAATGAACATAATAAAACTATAATGAATCAAATAAAATAATTGAAGGTTATTAATTAATTATTTAATGGATTAAATCTGATTATTTTTTAAATAAAGTAAAAGTAGAGAACAGATACGAGCATTAGGTAAGGGGTTTCTCATCTCAGGTTTATTTCCATGAGATATCCATTTTTTCCTCTTATTTCTTATATTTAGTGTACTTATACTGAAATATAATATTTAATATCATTAATAAATTTATATTTATTGTATTAAATAATTCATTGGATGATTATTATTTTTGGGTCAAATGATTCAATTGATTACAAGGTTGAAATGGATTCCACATGAAACCTATTTTTTCATTCTAGTTATTCCTTCAACATCATTACCCAAATTTAGTAAATATTTATTTTTTCTTTCATCATATAAATCTTGTGTTTATGTTCCAAATTCATATATTTATATTATTCCGTCTTTCGTTTATGGGGATAATATGTTTTCAAATAGTTCCCTTCATAATTCTTCCTGATAAACTAGTCTGATTCTAGGGAAGTTCTCAAATTCAAACCCATTTTTAAGTGAAATATATAGTCTGTTTTATTACATAATTATTTTTATAAAATAAAAAATTTTAATATGTAATTCTAAATCGTTTCATTTATGGTTTTATAAAAACAAACATCCCTTTCCACATTATAATTACTTCAATATTTTTCTTAAATAACCCAAAAATGATTTCTTAATAATGTTTCTTAAAAACACGTTTTTTACCTGATTTCACTTCAATGGTACATCAGTTGTTCCTAAAATATTAGATCAATAAATTTCACATTTATTTTATTTTATATACAAGTTTACAAACTGATTTTATGTCAAATATAAATTATTTTACAAATGTAATCTACATTCCAACGTAAATATGATTTTTCACGTCTCACTTTTAGTTATATAATATATATACCTTGTTCAACATGTATTCCATGAATGTTATATTTGTACTACCCTTTGATATATCACATTGTGTGACTCCTTATTTTCTATATACACTGAGGAATAAAGATTTTAATGTTTCAATGTGGTATCATACACTGTAGAATGTTTATTGATTTTTTCCACGTGAATATTTCAATGGTATCATTTAGAAGTATTTTATTCTATGTCAAATTAATTTTATAAATAAGTCACTTCAATGATATTTATCTCTTATGATACCATATACCATATGTTGTTCATGGGTTGATTATTTTTTTGATTGAGGATGTGATAATTTGATACCATTTCTAGAGTTATAGTTAAAGAATTCACCATTTTTATGCAAGATTTTAAATACAAATGTTTATGTTGTCTATGTATCACTCATTTCATATGATTAATTTATTGGAATTAGTATGTTATGGGAAGTGCCCTCTATATCCCCTGGATGTTTCGATTGGTCTAATGGGACAAACTATTGTCTTTTCACGAGGCCTTGGAGGTTTGGTTAGTATGATCTTGCCACAAGGCCATGATTATATGATTATGATGTAAGACATTACAAATTACCTCATTAAGATAATATTAATTCATAAATCATGTGATTATATTAATTTTATAATATCCATGGTGTTGTTTCATGTGATCAATTATATGGAATTATTTAATCAATTTCCATTCATTCCATATTATACTAATGTTTATTTTTAATGGAATTAATTTTTAGTTATTCACCATGTCAAATTATTATTTTTACTACATATTCTAATGAAATTCATATCCTTAAAGAGAATCTCATCTCATCCTTATCTAATTTTTCTTTTTCCCCAGTTATGATGATTAAAATTTTTTATGAGCATTAAAGGGTGCATTTAATTATATATTGTATCATGTTTTAATTTAAATTACTAATGTATTGTGGGAATCATGAATGTATCTTGTTTTTTCAAGACTACAAAATTGATCGATCCATTGTGATTTTATTCATTGTAATTATTCCAATGTATTAAAAATATGCACAGACTTCAAGATTCTAGGGTCTGAGAGTTACAGTTTGTATTAGAGGATGTTTAGTAGAAACCATGGGAATTGGATTTAGAAAAAATAGATTTGGGAGAACAAATCTAATATATTCATTGAGAATATGTATACAATAACATCATAGAATTTTTCCAAGGTAGATATTATGTTGCTATTATTATAAATAAATAAAAATCTAGATACTACATGTAGAAGTAGTTCTAGAATAGATGTACCTATGAGTATCAACTCAACAAGGATTTATATTCTAGACTCAAGGTAACATGGTACATGAAAATAGGCATTACTGTGGACCTTGGTTAACACTCCCGGGAGATGTGCTTAGGATAAATCAAATTTTTTTACAAACCATTATTATGGATTTAAATATATAATGACAATGAATAAACTAAGATCATCATAAGGTGTCTTAGTTTGAAAATAAGTATTCATAATATACTATAAATTAATATATAGTTTTCTCACTATGACTATTTTACTCACATTGTGCCTTCTAGTTTTATTCAATGGTTGGAACCTAAAGGAGTAATGTTATCATTTATCATGAGGTAAAAGGTGGTGGTGATGAGATACCAAATCGGATTATGACAGGATTGAATGATATTGTGTTAGTGCCTAATTATTTATCCCGGAATATCATTAACAACATATATATTAACTAACACATAAACAAACCAATGAAGAGAATAACTCTATGTTATGATAGATCTAGTAGTGGAGACCATAGAGAAATGAAATCTAAACTATCATCATGATAGAAATGTGTAATGAGAGACCAAGGATAGTGTATCAAATGAACTGTGAAATGAATTATGTGTGAGAAATAAGGACATATACCTAATAATTTCTTTAGAAAGATGAAGAGTACAATAAAAGGTAATAAAACTAAACCGAAGAATCCATTTGTTGTTATTTTCCTTAATTTTAAGGTAACTGGGAATTTCCCTAGTCAATGACCTACTCTATATGATATCATCAAGGAAATTTAGGGCACTTTGGTGAAACAAATTTATGATTTTGTATGTATTTAGGTTATAATGATGTTCCTTGTTCAAATAATCTTTAGAGTTTGACCATTGTAATGACCCATTAAATTTATTATTATTTTTGATCTAATTTAATGTATTATGATGTAAGTTAGTTATATAAAATACTCACTTCCTTGGTTTTATGTTTTTAGATTTCAAAATTCCATTTTCAATTATTACCATGGATAATATCTCCATTCAACAATGATCACATTATTAATATAAATATAGGGATTTAACAAATCAAATTTACTTAGACAAAAGAAGAAATTTCCATATCTAGTATAATTTTTTAAAAAATGGCCATTTTTCAGATCTCAGAAAGGAAGTGGCACCATTGGGAATCACACTTGACCAATCCCAAGCCATGCTTCAACATGTTAAGCTCAAACGGAACCGACTATGAGATTAGTAGATGTTTATAGAGATTACCAACCAAGAGATTTTATTGGAGACACCCCAAGAGTCTGTCACGAACGCATACCTTACACTTCGTTCATATGTGGGTGTTATAAGGGGTTATGTAACAAGACCTTATCACTATGATTATGTGCATTATTTATTATTATAATAAAGAATATATATTCATTTTATTATTGTTACTTTGTAAATGGTTATTAAAGCCAAAATAATATTTTTAGTTAATATTCAATTAAAAAATCTATTTTATTTAATTAATGTATTTTTTAATTAAAGAATATTTTTGAAAAAATATATGAAAATTGAATTTTTTTTAAATGTAAATTATCAAATGATTTTTATAAATATAGTTGAAAATTTTATTATTGTTTGAAAACCGTTTTTGTCAAAACCAAATAATTTTCGATAAATGTCAGTTTTTATAATAAATGTAAAAATTCGCATATATAGAAAATTATTTTGATAAAATGAATACTATTTTTTGAATCAGGATGTTGAAATTATCCAATGGGGAATTTTTTAAATTTTTATGCGACAGTGGATTTTTTTAGGTGAAAATTAAATACTTTTTAATTATATAATATGTTTTATAACATCATAATGACCTAATAGTGATTTAATAAAATACTATAAATTTTATGTTCAGAAAATATTTTTTTTTACATTAATATAATGTGATTTTAGGTCAGTATGATTTATTTTACAAAGCTTTATTGGACCCTCTAAGACATATAAAACATTTAAACATTTAAAGTTTATTTTCATGAGAGTCTGGCTCACCTCCATATAAGAAAGCCTAATATTTTAATTTGTTCATCCATTGGCCTTATAAACCAATTTTTTCCAATACCCATTGTAAAAACCATGGGAAAAACTATGAGATGGTTTTTGGTTTTGATTAGTTTAATGTGTAGGGCATACAACATAAATAATAAAGAATTCCTTCCATTTTCTTATATAAACCCTCCCAAGATCCCACTTCCACTTTAATAATGTTCCATGGAGACAGAACAAACCCTTTCCTCCTCTCTCTAGAATCCTCCCAAGGATACCCATACTTTAAAGAAGCCTCTTATAAGCCTCTCCCAAGGCTTTGGGATCACACATCAATATAAGGGGTTCCAACCTCTCTCATTTTTTTCCAAATTTCATTATTTTGTTTTGCCCATTTATTTTCAATTAAAATTTTTGGGGTATGATTATGAACCACCCCTATCCCTCTCTCATTATTTTT
The DNA here is from genome assembly GCA_963277665.1 of Viscum album. Taxonomy (NCBI): domain Eukaryota; kingdom Viridiplantae; phylum Streptophyta; class Magnoliopsida; order Santalales; family Viscaceae; genus Viscum; species Viscum album. The sequence continues at coordinate 2,030,413,351 of OY728135.1, forward strand.
TAAAGATTATAGACCCCTTTCACTATCATTAATCTCTCACATGTACATATGTTACCGTGCTGAAATTCAGTATGGAATTTATCTCTCCTCGTTTACATTCAAGAAATTATTTGGAATTATGAATCTAAAATTCCATTACATATTTTTGGATGTTTATATTTATGAACCCATTAATTTCCTTTTCATTTTAATATGATAAGACACCCCTTTCTTACTCATCAAACAATTTTTATTAATTCTTATGTCACACTATTATTCTATTAAAATTGCACCGCGATTTTCTATGCAGAAGTCATTGTGTAGTGAATACCATTCCCAATTCCCTATCAAGGATAATCAACTTTATTTCCATTTATTTATATATTATACAATTTAATGTATTATTTCTACTATATTAGAGAGCTACGTAATATTCACTACAATGTTCTTCTAATCAGAATACCAATAATTTACAACTAATGGTAGGAAGTTGATACATATCAAATAAGAAATATTACAGATACTTCCGATTCTATAATAGAGAAACAATTATCTAAATCTTATATTGATTAGCTAATACTCCACCATAACTAACTACAAGTGGTTGAGACTCAAATAATTCAAAAGAGATAGATTAGATGAAAAATGTAAATCATCACAATTACATAATCATATAATTGATGGTAGATGAATATTCTTCATAATAAATAATAGTCTTAAAGAGATAATGAGTTTGAAGCAATTTAGGTTTCAAATAGATATTCAATTTAAATGTTCCAAAAAAACAATGTAGTTAAAAAATTATATTAGAACAAGATATGACATGTAATACTCTAAAATGTATTCCATTATCAGATTTATTCATTTTCTATATCACTGTAAAATTAATTTCAAAAGGGAATTATTTAATGTAAATATGTTTTTACATGTGTTTTTGAAGATCTATTCTGATGGATTGTACAAAATATAAAAGAAATTATTTGGAGTTCCAGATCCAAAAGAATATAATAATAAGTCATGGGAATTAAAATTTCAATTAACTATGAGAGTCATATATTACCTCAAAAATAAGAGAAATTGTCTATAATGAATAAGTTTATTGAAATAATATTAATTATCCGTGAATCAGTTTTAATTTCTGTCTTGAGCATTGTAGTAATCTATAATAATAAATTTGTGTTGATGAACAAATCCATTGAGAAAACAAATGAGTTTTGAGCTACATATCATAGTGTACCTTTTCATAGAGTTGGGTTCCTTTGTGTAGTGTAGGGTTCCATTTCATAGTGTAGGGTGAATTTATGTAGCATAGGGTTCCTTTTTATAGTGTGGGGTTCCTTTTCAATATGATTATTCCTATTAGAATAAAATCATGAATGTTGCATTAATTAACAATATGTTCATTTTTCCGGAATAAAGGGTTGCAAACAGTATCTCCAAAATCAATTCTAGGGTAACTGATACATATGTGAATTAGTTTTCTGAAGGTAAGTATAACGATCCAAACTTAATGTCTTGAGAGTAACATATGGTTATACCATATGAACTTTTTTTGTTTTACATCGTAACGTATGGATGAAAATATTGTTTCCAGAATCATTCATATAATGTTAAATTACTTTAAATTAGAATATAAATACCACAAAAAGTCCCTTAACAAAATATTCTTAGAAAACAAACAAGAGTTTTTATGAATATCTAATAAACCAAAAAATAATTAGTATTGTATTTAAAATACATTCCCAAAATTCATAATGATTCATGGAGTAAAAAATGTAATTTAATTTTATTGATTTATGTTTTTTGCCACAATAAATTATAGATCTATCATATGGTTCTTTAATACATAGTTCAACATTATCACTTATTACCTTCATCAAAATGAAGGTAAAATTAAAAAGTGACATTAACACTCTATATGAAATACAATAATCAAATTCAATGGATTCATATGGTGTTTAGGATCAATATATTCCTCATGAAATGTTTAAAAAAAATATTTTTATGTTTTTAAATGGTATAATATGAGTTTATATGTATGTAGAAGTGTAGAATCTGTAAATGATGGGATGGAGTTGGACAATGCCAGATAAAAGGAACTGATATTACTCCTGAAATGTTAGAGAAGATTATAATGATTTAATTTAATATCAATGAAAAAATAATCAGATATAGAGATATATTAATAATCTTCGATAATATTTTTATTTGAAATATTCAAAGAAATTATTACTTTGAGTATCATTATAGATGATTTTTTTAGATACACGAAGAATTCATTATTGTGAATTTAATATATTGTTCCCTTAAAAATATATGATCATATGTATATGATTTCTTCTAACCTATCATATCCATCAAACCTCACATGATCTCATTATGTATTTAATTTATCACTCTTAATTATACAAATTTATTCCCATTATATATAATAAACATAGAAGTTATACAACTTGAACATTAAATGTCTATGATAACCAACTTATAGTGTTCTTTTAGAATAAATTAAATGCAATTTGATAATAAAGAACTCTTTGAGATAAATTTTGGTATAGGAATAATATGTTGTTGGAAGTCGTATATTAATAGGAATATGTGGTGGAAATATCCAATTATATATTCATTTTTGTAAATATATTTCCTATGAAAATTTTATTTTATATAGAGAAAAGGTAGCATCCATCACCAATATCCCAAAAAAAAATTATATAATGGTCCAAGTGAAGCACCAAACTAAAATTAACCCTAATATGTTATATTTTGATTAACTATTATATTAAAATGAGGACATAAATATAGTATGAATAATTGAAATAAAAATTAATTATGAAAATTAACAGAGGAATACACCCTTAATTAAAAAATAGCACAAACATGAAATATTCATCATTATAGTAAATAGTGAATATAATAACAATAAATATAAATGTAAATATAAAATTTTTTATAAAAAAAATATTATAAATTTTTAAGAGGTGTAATAGAATAGGTCAAATTAATTTTATGAATGAATTATAATTATACATCAGAATTATATATAATTATTATATATATATGGTGATTGTATTTATTACTATTTGATAAATGATTATTGGATATGTTGTTGGTAGATAGGTATTCATGGGGTATACATGTATCCAATATTTTTTTATTAAGATGTTAATTATGTTATTAATATATATTATTTTATTTATAATTTATTATAAATTATTGTTTAATAATATAAAATGGTTCTATTCTATTTTGGGGACATCTTTTTTTGTAAATAATTTTTTTATGTACTATATATTAAATTATTATTATTTATAATAACTAATCATTCAAATAAAATTTATTGACAAACATCAACTCTTATTCGTATAATATATAAATAAAATAAAATAAAATAAAAAGTCGTAAATATATTAGATTTAATAATTCATAGTCAATGAATTTTTTCATTAAATATATTTTTATTATATTTTTTCAAATATATATTTTTCCATATTTTTAATATTAAATTTAATGAAATTATTTTATATGAAATATGTTAAAATATATCTAATGAATATTTTGATTTCATGAATATTAAAGAAGCAAAAATTATGTATGAAATATTGATTTTTAAAAATAAGTTGTATGTGATTTAGGTTTAAAAATAAATATCTATTTAAATCACCTTATTAAATATAATTCAGTAAAATATATTTAATATTTGCAATCTGGGATTTTATATTTGGTTTGTGTGTATTAATTTGTTTTGGAGAAAAATAAGATAATGTGTTAAAAATTGAGTTACCATGGTATGGACAAATGAATTTTAATAGGATTTAAATAGAGTAAAATTTTTAAAAAATATTTTTAATTGATAAATATTTTTGTTTAATGGGGAATTATCATTACATATGTGTTAATTTATTTCATTGGATCAATATTCCATGAAAAATATATACATTACACAATATGGAATGTTTATTTATTAAAATTCCACTCTAAATCACCTATGAAAATTCCCCTCTTAATCTAATATAAAATATCATATTTTCATTTATTATATTATTTATTCAAATTTAAATAAAATAATGTAATGAAGTCTTAATATTTATGTATCACTTTGTATCAAAAAAAATTCTTACATTATTCATTCATAATTAATATATTTCAAGAATTTGTGATTTCAACAATATATCTAGTTCGTCAAACTCATTTGGAAATAATTTTTTACCTCAATTATTACCCTATATCTCTCAAAAATAAATTTATGTAATATTAAAATCATTGATTTTTTATTAAATCTATATTACAATAATATAACTTCTAACTCTTACACAATACATACTATAACATGTTTTTTGTGGGTTGGTTCTACTACAATGATAAAAGATGATATATTATCCTCAACAATTCCAATATAAATGAGTATCAAAACATTAACATTTCTAATATTTGACACCAATGGTTAATTTAATATATTTATTTTTTTCCCAAATTTTTTTTATTAATAAATTATCAATGTAGACCTATTTATTATTATCAGTAAATTTAAAAAAACAATTGTTCATCATGGGATACATAAAAACATAATGTACCCATAAAATCAATCAAATTAACATGGTACCTAAAAAATAATTAAATAATAATTATTACACTACCTTCTATAATTGAGAAATAATGATCTTTTTAATAATGAATGATGTCTCTCTGCATCATTTATAACCTTGAAAGAAACAACTCAAATCAATATCACATTAAATGAAAATTAAAAATATCTAAATTTTATATGGTTAGTTTATGATTATAATTAAATATTATAAATTTTATTAAATATTAATAAGGTTATTAAATAAAATATTGTTATTGTTATGTTTATTACACAGGTGATAATGAACATTCATTGAAGTCATGTGTAATAGTATGTGTTTCATTTCCAATATCATATTATTATCGAGATAATATCTATAAATAATCTCATTAGGAGAAATTATATATTATTTCAATCTAAAACACTATATATTTTTATTCTAGTATATAAATTATTTTACTTTAAATACCATATTTCAATTTCACAACCTTTAGGATTGAAATTCTCTAGGAATGATATTGAGATAACCCAAGAGAAACAAACCTAAAAAGTAAATTGATAAAAATATTTAATTATAATATATATAAAATAATTTCAAAAATATAGGACCAATATGATTGTTTTCAAATATATTATATTGATACACATATTTAATTACAACACCTATAAAAAATTATCAATGTTTGTGCTCATCTAGATCATTTTCAAGATGCCTCCTGTGAAATTATTAAATTCATAATATGGGGATTAAAAAAATAATGTTGTGAAATAAAAATATATTTAATGGAAATAACTATCATATTTTAATATAATTTTATCATTGAGTATTAAGTGAATAGTATATAATCTTCTGAATAAATGATCAAAAGTCCTTATATGTTTATAATAATACAACATGTTTGAGATACATATTATCATTAAAACATTATTATAGAAGAAAAAAATAATACAATGATTAAAAAAATCTCAATAATCAAATAATATTTGAGGATATTAGAAAAGACACTAATTTATTAGAAATAATGTAGTACAATGTAAACAACAAAATTGATTAAAATTATTTGTATCGTGAATATTTAACAATATTTTATGAACAAAATAATGTTTAACAACTATAGGATTTTAAAAATTAAAAAATATATAATCATGTATCATATTAGGATTAGTATATTCCTCTTGTTATCTCATGGTATTAGTGTAAAATATCTATTGTACTCCTTTTTATTATGAATAAATCATACTTTTTCCTATTCGTTAGGGAAATCCTCTCATGTACCATTTATCATGGATAAATTCTCCAATATTCCTTTTTTATAGGGTAAAATCAATCCGTAAATCCCTTTTAGATAACCACCAATGTACCCTTTTGATATAATGAGACATAAACATGAAATATTTCATTTGACAGTTATATATTAAAACACCCTTCATTATCTATATATATGTGTTCCATAAAAAATAAGTCATGATAATATCATAATAAACTAACCGAATAATAATGATTATCAAAAAAATTCAAATTAAAGTCATTAATTCATTCTAAAAAATAATTTTTCATATATGGATAATAGTCACATATGTAAATATTGATGGTCGTTAGTTGATTTCTTTTTAGGAAATGTGAATTAAATATTCAATAAATTTATGTGGAATCATTGTAATGAGTTTTATTTTATGCCAAAATCAAAATAAAATTTCCCAAATTGTATATTTATAATGATTTACCTATTTAATAATATTTATAAATAATACATGGATATAAAAAGAAGAATACAATAGCAACTCATATAGAAAGTTATTTCATACTCTTAGAAAGAATCCATGATATAACAGTGGATAGAAGTAAAATAAGATGAGAATAATTTTACTCTATTTTAGGGGATATATTTACCTAAATTTTCATTATCCACTTCCATGGTATCTATTGTATATGATATTCCTTTATGAACAGGATTATCATTCTTGTTATCGTCGTTATCCTATAGGATTGGAAATTGATTTATATAATGTCTTTTCTCCAAAAAATAACATAGTACAATTAAAGGTACATTTAGATAGAAATTATTATTTTTAACAATTTATACAAACTCTTTTCTTTTCCTAGATATAATTTCACTCTCTCCCCCTATTTAATATGCATATAAAATCTATAAATCCCATTATGAAATTTTCATAGGTTCTTATTCATCCATAATTCTCTTATGGAATCTCGACCATTCATTCAATAGTGTCCCTCCCCACGTGATCATACAAGAAACATCATTTGTTTCACATTTTTTTGTTTGAAAACTCATACGGGTTAATTTTAAAAAAACATTTCCTACATTAGTTCATATTAGGTATAGTTTATTGACATGGAAACCATTTAATTTTCCATTGAATCATACTTTTAATGGTTTAGATTGTAACATCCTATTACAAAAAACCAACCATATTTAATCCTGAAAATTTTTAAATTGCATCATTGTGGAATTATAAAAAACATTACCTGGAATTGTGTTAGTTTTTTGAATTGTTACATTTTCTTTTAGTTAAAAATATACTAACATGTTTCCAAAATTATTTATTTAGATTTTTTTTCCAATATAAATTTAAATTATAAAACATAATAATTATTTATTAATCACATATAATTAGAATGTTTTACTATAAAGAAAATATCTTAGGAGTCTCAATCTAGGTACATAGAATGTTTCAATTCTCAGTGTAACAGAATGATGAAAAAAGTATACTCACCAAATACATTTTGGGAATATTACCCCTTGATTAATATATACCAAACCAATTTCCACTTATAAAAACAATATATGGATGTATTAAAAATAATAACCTTAACTAATGAACCTACAAATATTTTATGATTTCATATTATTTATCAGCACATCTCTACAGTATTTAATAAGGTTTTATAAACCCAACCAAAAATGTATATAAAAAATTGTAATAATTCCTAATCATTACCATTGATTAAAATAATTACACCCAATATATAAATACATAAATACTCATTGATAACATGATTAAATTTTTTATATCATATATATTTTCACATATCATTGAAATATAGGTTTAATGTCTCAGAGATTATATAATAATGATATATTCTATAACTTGTGAAAATATATCTATAATTGGCCTCCATCAGTACCGTTTATTTATATATCACATGAAATAATCCTCTTCAAATTCGGGGGACTAGAAAAATATGTTGGAGGAATTCTCAAATTCCCAGAATCATAAAAACATATCATAGTGTAAAAAACCTTATAAAAGTGGGGGAAATATTTAGAATATATATTTATAATATTAAAATGTCAAAATAATTTTTATGATAAATTTAAAATATTCCATAGTAACATTATAACATTAAAATTTATTAATGAATAATAAATAATATAAAATGAATCAAATACAACATTATATTCAAATAGTTTATGATAATAAAATATTAATTAAAAATATAGAAAAAACTACTCATATTCATGAAATCCTTGATGTCAATTAAAAGGAAATACATCATTAAATTTTTACATATTTTTTCAAACAATGTGAAAATGGGGACAACCCATTAGAATATGAATATTATGACTAAAAAATCAATGAAACATCTAATTTTTTGGATTATACTTCTATTTAATATTTTAATTTGGTAAAACGTTCTTGTTTACCCCACTAGATTGGTTATAGAATAACTTGTATAACCTTTTTCCTTGGGAAATTATCTTTTGTAACCATTTTCATAGGATTATTATGCTATTTTGCATTATTGGATTCAAATAAATCCCATTTTGTTCCTCACTGAAATCAGATAAATCATCTCATGTATCATTTTGTGTACAATAAATATTTACAATAACTCAATTGAGCTCAGGAGACATTAACTGAGTCTAATTCATAGGTCATAGATATATGATCCCATAAGTCAGCATCCATATATTCATCATCCAAAATTAAATTCAATAAAATAAATATATTAACAAATCGATCAAAAAAATGGGATACATAAACATCAAAATTGAAATAATTAACTTTATAAATCAACCACTAAAAATAAAATTAATTTCATAATACATCCATATGTTTATATGTATCAATGAATATTATATTATTTGATTGAAAAAACATGGTCACAAGAAATAATAAAATAACTATAACTGATCATATCATTGGATGTTGACATTTTTATTTTCAATTATAATGAATTTATTATTAACATGCAATCTATGATAAAAATATCAATTCATAAAAGATAAACCAATGAGGTTATATATTTAAAATCAAAATTTCAAACATATTAAAAATAATGAGTAATAAATTACATTAAAAAATACTCCTGGAAAATATCATGATTTACCAAATTCTAATATAATGATCCCAAAATAAGAGAACCCTGAAATTATATAATTTATTTAAAAGTATAAATTACTTATAATGTTATGACTAAAATTTGTATTTAAAATAAATTTTTATAATGAATACCTCAGATTGAATTATGGTTTTCTTGAACATAATGTGAAAAAAACATGGAATCATATACATTACAATAGAATCATTAATAATGGATTCAGTAAAAATTGATAATTTCTTTAATTATAGATGAAAAAATACATATATATATTATATTTTTAAAATGAATCTTCATTAATATAACCCAAAAAAAACTAAACAAATGAAACCAAAAGAAAAACTAGAGAGGATAATTGGGATTTTATATTTTAAAGAAATGAATGTAACATCCCACATGTTCTCATTCTCTTAATAGGGCAGTGTGACATTTCTTGGACTTAAGAGGCATCCACGAGATTCCAAAGGGTATAAAATAAATTCTAAGAGCATCATTTTTAATTTGGGGGATGATTTTCGATTTTATGATAAACTTAAATCCAACATATGATAGATAAATAAAATACAACATGATTCATGATAAAAATTAAAGACAAATCAAACATATAAATTATATCAAACATATAAAAAATTAAAAAAATGGAAGAAAAAATATCATTAATGTAAACAATGGAATAAAAACTAATAGAACTATAAAAAAACATGTGAACCCACTAATAGACATTATCTAAGCTCTATCAACACCAACAAACCCATGTATCGTGAATTGGTACTAATGATTTCTGATACATTACATTTTCCCATATCCCGATAGAAGATATCTTCAAAATCAAAAATATGAAAATGAAGGGGGAGTATTAAAACTCAAAAGGTTTTCACTAATGACTTCCCAATTCTTACCACTTAAAAAGATAATGTTAGACCATTTATATAAAATAGTATGTAAAAAATATATAGAACAAATTATATCAAAATATAAACAAAATTTCAAGTAAATAGTATTCCAATGAAACCACATAACCAACACATTAAAACATTTACCATTTTTTTTTGGAATCCACATTCAGTGGTTAACAAAACACTGAAAAATTAATACTTATATGAATGTATCATACTCATGAGAGGTCTTTTTTAAATCGCCTATTATCACACTCACACATTCCCCTGATCCGAGGCCACATACCTCATACCACACTACTGCATATCACTTATTCAGGTTCAGGTCATTCATGAACTCACACAAAACCAATGCATTCCAAAACCAGTTCATCAAAAAAAATTCAAAAAAATTGAATAATAATTGGTTAATTATTAAAAAACATTCCAATATTCCAATTAAAAAATACATAAAATCAATAATATAAAATAAATAATATAAAATCATGAAACCAAATATCAGTGTCCAACTAATTACCCGGATTCTAAAAATTTACCAAAACCCATAAATCCTAACTAAAGAGGATTTATAACACGATTTTCTATACAATTTCACAATCAAAATCATGGAAATAAACCATTTTAAAACTAATCCATTTAGATATAGCTAGTTTATAAGATATTGAAGCCACCTATATCATGGGTATTGGAGAAGATGAAAAACTACTAAAACATCATCAATGAAACTAGGTTATATCTCTATGGAACTGCCTTAGATCTCCTCCCCTATAATAAGCAAAACCAAATTTTATTATATTGAGAATCCATTGACATTATATATACCCACATCAAGTATATATCTACGAATACCAGAGTTAGGGTAATGTAGATCATAAAAACTCATCAATAGTGACAAATAATGAAGCCTTACTATAAAAAAATTCGATTCAAAACACCATGGGAAGCCTTTAGATCTCATCCATTTTGATGGGGAGAGGTTCTCCAACCATTGAGGGAAAAGAATACTGATTTGGGTCCGCTTTAGGGAAATAGAAATCAATAAAACACATTGATGATCAAGATCCAATTTTTAAGGATCTAGTTTTTTAAACCACTCATAGTTTATTCAGACAATTAGATAAATCCTTCCACAAATATGTGATAGCCATTTCCTCGCTAGATGAACCTTGTACTATTGGAATCTAAAATTTCTATACCATTCTATAACCTTTCCAAATACCACTGTACAACATAGATTGATTTATCTTACACTGTCACGTAGTTTGGAAAAACCATGTACAGAATGTGTGACTTCACCTTTTCTTCTTTGTCACTTTGTACAGTTTCATGTAGGTGTTTCATGATTTCACCATATCAAGAACCTATATGAAAGCTTAAAAATAAGTCCAAAATTTCTACAAAAATTTCTAGACATTACATAAACATATTATATACATAATATTCAAAACATAATGGTAAATTACCTCAATCCAAAATGGAATCATTTCCCCCACCATTTGTTTTTACATCCATGTATTGTATAAAACGAATGTTTCAATGACAAGTGTTCTTAACATTTATCTTTCCCTTCCTTCACATGTTAGCACATATCTTCCTATATGTGGCAGAGTCACCCAAAAACCAAAATTAGAAAAAAAAATTTCCTCCCATGACATTCTATTGAAAATCCATAATCTACACTTGCATGTGCATCTATGAATCATCTAGATCTAGGTCAACATTATCCCATAAAATCCCAAGGTCAATATTATTCTAGTACATTTTCAATTTGGATATAAGGGCATATTTTTCAATGCATTGAATTGCGTTTTAAATGAAAAAGGATACGCTACATCACCAAATCACTCCAGTAACTCAATAGAGATTGTGTATCAAGGAGATAACGGTCCTTATTCCCCAAAACAGAGACTTCAATGCCTTGAGGAGATCTTCAAGAACCCATGATCACTAACTGTGGACAACAATAGTCATCGAAGATGATCCACATATATTTATTGGGGACTATACCAAATTTCCTTCTATTTCATGACCAACAGAATTTTATCCATTGTTTCTTAGACCAGGTTCTACCCAACTAGTGAAGTATCACCAGTTTCCACTCAACCATGTAGATAAATACAAGGATTCCCATAAAATTCTACAATAGAAACTATTTATATTGAGTCATGATAGATTTTTTTATATAATAACTCAAATAAGGAAATATTATCATCCCATGAGACACCAAAATCCATTATAGAATCCAAAAACATGACTTATAATCTTTGTAACATTCTTTTATATTGCCCATATATTTGTGGATGATATGATGTTCCCATGTTCAGAACAGTCCTAATGGATTTCTATAAGGATTTTCTAAAATGATATGTGCAAGATTCATATCTTTCTGATACAATTGAAACTAGTAAACAAAGACTCATTAATACTACATAAATATATATTTTTTGACAAGTCCTCCACTGTATGAGATTAATGAATATGAATGGAATGAGTTGATATCAGGATCCAAACCACTATCAACCATGTCGAATTATATTTCTGATCAATTCATTGGAGTCTTTAAACAAAATATATTGTTATTTTCTCCCATTACCAAAAATGGATAGGTAATGAATTTAACCTACCTACTAGACACTAATGTACTACAATAACATGGATACAAGTTAATCACCTTTTAAAAAACAAAGACAACTTTCATTTCATGATGATCCACCAAATTTATGCATTCAACTCTATTTACATCATCTATATTCATGGATTACCATCAAATATTGATTTTTTATAATAATTAATAAGATGTTCATGATAATATGTATGTACAACCTTATGATTTTTGAAACACAAAACTGAACTCCCATTTATCATCCATCCTTCAGTGGTCTCCCCACCATTGAGTTTTGCAATCCACGCAACACTTTCTAAATCAGATAGTTGTCCCTCACTAACAAACCTCACTAGAACATGAATCATTGAAACAAAAAAGGAAAACAACACTATAACTTTTCTCATCACATTCCAAACTCATGTTTTCTAATACCGATATCAACTTCCACTTATTTGAATCATCATTTTCCATCTAGGCATATGACATCATATTTAATGCATATTATAATGTAATTCATTTCCCCATTGTATATATATAGTTAAATTCAATCATTTTTTGATACTCCATTTATTATCATTGCCTCATATTTAAATCCCATTGTGGGAAAATATGTTTAATACCCTTATAATCCAAAAACATATTAAATATCTCAACCATGAGGTACTGATTCCATCTCGTTAAATCATTGGCTACTTTAGAAAAAACCAAATCATGTGTTGCATAGAAATTATCATATAGTCAAAATACATTGAACCATTAGAAATAACATGATATCCATGCAAACAAACTCACCCCAACCCTAATTCTGAACCATAATTATACAACATGTACCCTTGTCATAATTTAAGAAAAAACAATATTGGTTCAGTTTTAAGTAGAACATTTATTTATATAAATTATTTATCACATTCCATAATCCATTAGAATAGAACATTCCTCCTTTTTTATGTTTTCACAAGGGAATAGGTTGTGAAAATTCATGAAAAAAGAATCATTAATAACCATATAGACAAAAAAACAACTCAATATGTTGGAGACATTATTCAGTGGTTAGAAAGTTATAATAAATTATATATTCTCCATATCCAATCAAACACCTATTTAATAAAATACATGGACGTGAAGGAATACATATTATTTTCAAAAATAATATATTTATATTTTGGAATAAAAGTGATGATACCTCAAGATTCCCAACACATTCCCTAAGTGTTTCGCATGTTCAACCGTTGTCCTTGTATACTCCAAGATTACATCAACAAAACCCATCATAATGGAATCCTAATGTCCCTGAAATATATAATTCTTTAATTCCATAAATATTTATGGTTCATTATTATTACTAAAAGGAATTACAATATATTCATACTTTATATATCTTATTTGGATAGATATATTCAAAATACACCCCTTCTGAAATCATAATTGGTGATACGCTAATTGAAAATAAATTTAAGACAACCACTAAGCTTGCGTCAATTGATGGAACATGTCATCAAAGAATGGTAGTGGATACCAATTATTTATCATAACATGACTAATTTTATGGTAATACACCCAGAACCATAGAGTTCCATCAACCATATTGATTAACAAGACTGATGCTACCCACAAAGATGAGCATGGCATAATGAAACAAATGCTTTTAGGTTCTTCCAATTACACTTTCCACTCTATTAATGTTTGTTCTATTCTATAAGATATATGTGAGTTAGGTCTAGTACACATGAGTAGATCTATCATAAAATTTTATTCCTTAACTAGTGGTAGAATAGACAAATGTTTCATAAACAGAATAAGAAATTAGTCCATGCCATCTGGATAAATGTTCTTCTTGATCTAATATATCGATGAAAAATGCAGTGCCTCCAACTCGTACAATATAATTCATTGTTTTGGTTCCAAATAGCTTGTTTCACATATATTTATATCCATTTCACAAAAAAAGAGATTTATGATGTCATTATCAATCACAGAAAGGATTATTCTTCTATAATTGTCATTGTGATCACTGATCATTGTCATCCAATCCTTACCTCAAATTACATAATTGGAATTCATCTCCAACAAATTGAAATCCCATTTCATCATTCCTATATCAAATGTTATAGAACATCATCTAATCACAATAGAATAACACACTATTTTTAAACTATATGGGTTTATTTTTTACCATAAAATTAATTATCTCATGTTTTCAACCTAGAAAACATTTATTGAATAAATAATGAAATTATATGAAACTGGATTAAATACAACTCTCAAAATAATATAGATCAAAATAATCATACCTCTCAATGTTAATGTTCTTGAATAATCATCCACTATTACTTGTTTATATCTATATAATTTATTTCTCAAAAAAAATTCTATAATTCCCTATTGGGTTTCATAGCTTATAGAGTCATGGTATTCCTAGAGTCACCATATCTTTTTATTTTCTATTAATGAGATTGATTCTTCTTCTTTCACTGCATCAAAGAATAGGATTTTTTCGACTCTTGATATGTTTCCTGAGAACCCGGACTTGCAGAACTCTGAGAATAGCGATGATGTTTCCGCCATCATGTTGCAATTGTGGAATTATCTCAGTGTTGTGAAAATGTTTCACTTGATTGAATCAGTGATGTACATTAAAAACATGATGGATTAGTCTTGGGTGTTAGAAGAATATTTCATTCCCATATGGTCTGATTTTTTTGTGTTCCACTACATTGAGAATAGTCGTCCAATTTCCTCTTAAAAATATTTCTAGAGTTCTCAGAACCTCTCATGATTAAAACTATACTTCCTCCACATGGATTTTCAATAGTGAAAAAATAAGATTAAAGTATTATTTGGTAGATGTCTTCATTCAATGTTTTGAAAATCATGAGAGAATATTTAGAAAATATGATGGTTCACTTATGGCATAGGTGCAACCACATTTTCAATGACCTCATCCAATTGGATATTATGATGCCTACCTAGATACATTTAATATATAATGAAAAACACCATATATCTCACTCTCTATCAAATGAAGTCTTATCAATTAAAATTTTACCACATAATTATGGAATATTAGTGCTTTCCGAAATCAAATGTCTCTTTGTTCAACAATTTTTAGAAATTTGTAAATAGTTTTTCAAAATCAGACTTTTTCAAAATTCCACAACCATACTCTTTTCCAACATCATGAATTCGAAAAAAGGTTTCAAATTGTTCAAAATAAAACTCTTTAACACCAAATCAAAAATCACTAGCCAATGTGATTTTTTAAATCCATGTGGGATGTAATTCCTCAAATGGTTTTCATGTTCATCTTATTGGATAATCCCACGATAATAAGATTATAATATTTATAAGTGTGTCTAAAGAAATTATTTACCCAACTACCTTGGATGAGACGTTGTATTGAAAAACTCTGCATAGCCTGTATACCCTCCCCTTTACCGCTTTCTCATGGTGTACTCTTTCTTATAGGTGTTTCATGTTATGACCAGATTGTTCACCAACCATGGGTTGAAAATCCTTAAAATCATTCTAAAATATCTTCAAAACACCCAAGAAACCAATCACTTTAAACACATAAAATACTTATAATACATAAAATAATTGTTAATTAACTCAAACCATGTGTGCTAGACTGAAATTACATATAGATATTTTTGAAATAATAAACTGGAAACACTAATAGATATGTAATATTAAAATTTCATTTTTCATAGGGTTTAATATTTATGAAAATAAAATATTACAATCAATATAATATTTCAAAAATATATAGAAGAATAATAACTTGATAGAAAAAATATTTAGTTATGAAAAATCCATTGGTATGTATAGGAGTTATTCATTTAAATGCTGGAATTTAATTTTTGAAAAACAAATTATGAAATAATTTTAGGTTTATAATGATATTTTATTTCAATAAATAACAACATGAAATAAAAAATAATTTATTTTAAATTGTATGGTCATATATATCATGGAAATTAAATTCGGGAATGAATGGTAATTATCTAATGAAAATAATTGAGTCAAAAAACTCCATATAAAAATTTCATCATTTATATCAAAGTTAATTAATAGGTATAAAAATAAATGGAGACTTTAATATTGTTAAATATAATTAGATCAGGATAAAAAATAAAGATACATTCACACAATTTAAATGGATATGTGTAATATAGTGCAAAAATTCTTATATAGATTCATATTTGAGATAATGAAACCCTTACGACCTTGGTAAAAATTAAATCAAAACCCCCATAAAAGCGATAAAATAGAATTATACATAATTTAACATAAAAAAATATCAAATAAATTCCACTTAATTATATATATTAATAACAATATAGGATTATTAATTGTATCAAAAATATTCAATATGTCTTTATGAAGTGAAATTTAGAATAAATTATGATAATTTTTCATAATTTAATTTTTTTTATGTTTAATATAATGAATAAAAAATGATGGTAATTACATAAATTCCAAGGAACAACATATTTATAAATTTAATTTAATATATATTATTTATCATCATATGTTATATATTAATAATATAGGTCATCGATATGATTATATGAAAATTTAGTTAGTTTCAGAATATTTTTATAAGCATAGGTTTACAAAAATCATAAATTAATAATAATTAAAATAAATGATATAATGTTTCCAAAAACAATATTATAAATTTTATTTTATTAATATATTTAAATAAAAATGTATTATTTTCTATAGACATCAAATATCATATTATAGAACCTTTTTCATGTAGGTGGTTAGTTAAACCCAAACATATGCATACGAAAAATCAATTAGAGAAAATTGTTTAGTAGAAGTTTACTTTGAAATAATATCATTTTAAATTATATATAATGAAACTAAATATTAATAATTCATTTTCGTAAAGATAAATTTTTTGATATTGAATATTTCAATCTTGTTAAAATATTGGCAATGTTTCATCTTAGAGGTGAGTGTCCAAACATATACATGATTATAATTATTGTTTATCGAGGATTAAAAAGAAAGAATGATTATATTAAATTGATATTTTTGTATCAATATTACATGGTAATATAAAATTTATTAATTATTACAAATTTAATGCCACACCTGAATGGTGGTTTTGAAATAAAAATCAAACAAACTATCATTGAGGTCATAGATCCCACAATATAGTAACAATGTTATTATATTTTCCTTTGTGGATGTAAAGTAATAAATTACATAAGTACAATTAATATAAAAACCTATAATGAAAATAATTTAATTAAATTCATCAATTTTTTAGGGTTATAAGATATTTTGATGTGTTACATTAAGAGAAAAAACATAAAAATAAAATAATACTATTTTTTGAGTGTTGGTATTTTCGGGGAGTATCCATGAAATTTTATGGATTTTTGAACATATATGTTACCAAGAGAGTATTGTACTGATATATTCTAATATTATTGCTAAAGGTGGTTTTTTGGAGTAAATAAAATGTAATATGTATCATTGACATTGTCATCTGTACATTTTTAAAATAGTATAACATGGGGAAATTTTTAAATATTCTTCATTTTTCAATAATTCCATTAAATCATCCTACCATAAATGTCTCAAATGTCATAAAATGTTGTATTGGGACTCTAAATGATCACAATTGCATTTATTAATTAATTTTTTAACAATTATTCAATAATTTAAGGTTTTTTTGTTATCAACATGTAAATTTTTTCAAAAATTAACATTAAACTACATAAATAATTTTTTGACATGTTTATTTACATTAATGAAAAAATTACACTAGAACCTCATATATAATTTGAACAATTTTAATTCTAGATAAATGGATATTTTACAAGTTAGAATTTCTAAAATATTGTTAAATTTTTTATAAAACTCAAATAATATGTTAAAGCAGTTTATAGAAAAATAATTTCTTTCTATCTAATTTTATAAATATTTATTAATTATAATCAATAATAATATTAATGAAACAAATTTTTCAATTTATTGAAATTAATGGCGTGGCTATTTAAATAAATATGAATCCATATTTTTATATCTAAAATCAAATTTATAAGACAATACAATAAATTATTTTTTAAAAAACTTTAACATCAATTTAGATCTAAAAATTATTTATTTTAGATTTATAATTTGAAAAAATATTTTCAGACTCATAATTTTATTCCTTAAATAATAATTTATCAATAATATTTATTTTTTATTTTATTGTATAATGAGATATTATGTTGAAATCATAAAAGTTGTTACATTTTCCAAAATAATATTTTTTGATGAAAATTATTCAGTTTAAAAAAACAAAAAAAATCATAGAAAATAAATTTTATTCTGATGAAATAAATCAATTTATATTTATAAAAACAAAATTCCTTAATTTCTCAATTTAACTTATAAAACTCACATTCTAATTAAAAATCATATTATTTAATATAACACTTTTTATAGAAAAATATTAATTATTATCCTACTAAATTTTTAATGTTCTACCAACATAAGTATTTTTATATTTATTATTAATTTAATATTATTATTTTTTGTTTTTCTATGTTGAGTTTATAATATGATTCTAGTTATAAAATAAATTTTTTAAATTAAAGGATCCAGAATACATGGTTATTATAATACCGTTACATCAACAGATTTTATCCAAAATTTTAGGTAATAAATAAATTTCATACATCTATATAGGATTTATTTTTTTGAAATACATAAATCATATTATATTAGTTGTTAAAGTAGAATTTTATTTACATTTTGTTATTGAAAAACATTGAATGAAATAATTTTAACTAACTTCTTTAACATTTTTCATATATTTACATTCTATAATAATGTTATTTAATTTAAAATTAAAAATCAAATTTAAAATAATTCATTTTCATTCAAAAAAAATATATATTAATTTTTTAATAAACTATTTAATTTATTAATTTAAATAAATTAAACAAATATTAACAAATATATAAAATATATTCCACATAATTTTAATAAATATTTTGGTGAAATTTTTTATACTATTTTAATTATATGTATATATGATATAATTTTTATTAGGTTTTACTTTGGGTATTTTAAATGGAATTATGCAAATTATCTATATTGTTGGTTTATTCATGCTTTGTGTAAATTTTCATGAAATCCATTTTCGAACACTTTTTTTTATTGTATGGATGATTTATTAATGTAATCATGCTCATAATTAAAAAATATATAGTATTTTTATCATTCCAAGACCTCATTTCTCTTGTTATAAAAATAATTATATTATGATTCATAATATATAATCTATGTTTTATTGGGTACAATTTCCTTATGTTAGGTTCAAGTAACACCTTGCCCCTACCTCAGTGGGTTGAGGAGGCAGTGAGGGTTACTTGGCCTTAAACGACGTTCCCAAGGTGCAAAAGGCTGGCAATAAATGCTGAGGGCTTCGAGAACAAATTGGGGAATGATTTTCCCATAAGACAAAACCAACCAAACAATCCACTAACCACTACTATATGATGCATGTCAATAAAACAACCAAACATGCATTCCTAAAAGACAACCAAGTTTTACCACAATACAACCCAAAACCAATACAACAAGACATGTCTACACTACATCAGAGTACAAGCGGAAACAAAAAATCAAACACTAAGAGCCAAGACACCACCACATCTACCCACCATGCTCCATGAACCATGCTCTAAGATCCACCAAGACATCAAAATGCACCACTAATAGAGGGAGATGCCTTATCTTTTCCCACATCACAATACACAACATCTGAAAAGACATCAATGTGCCAAAGCAGAGGGTGAGTATTAAAACTCAGTATAATTTCCCCAAATAACTTCCCTACACACTCCACTATGATAAAATCGTTAGCACATTTATATAAAATAGTTTATATAAAATAATCAAAAGTACTACCATTTTTCATAAGCTAACCATGCCCTTACCAAGCCATCACACCCAAACCAAGAAACCAAGATAAACCCAACCAAATATGCCACAAGCCATTTCATCATTCACACACTAGCCCAACAATTTCAAACTTGCAATGAAATGCACAACAAACAAAAAAACAACCAAACGGTGTAGCTTCTGTCCAACCTGTTCACCCATCCACACCTAGTGGCACTTCCCATCCACTTATCCTCTTATGGTGGTACTTTATTCTACTATCCATCCCCTTTTTATAGTTGTACTTATCGCCACATCCACACAACATTCCAATAAATCCAAACCAATTATATAACCAACCAAGGTCACAACTTCTTGCTATCAACAAATTCCATTGTATATCAATCCACTTCAAAAAATCACCCCTTTATTGAAATCATTTTCCATGAAAAACCACATTTCAATAAAACAAACTCTTTATTTAAAACCATTTCCATCAATCATTTTCTCAAATAAACCATAGCATCCCAATTTAAAATCTCCATTTTAAAATCCACAACAAAAGAATTTCACCATAAAACCCCATTTTTCCCAAAAATCCCCAAAACATTACCCAAGGGATTTTCAGCCAATTTTCACAACAAATCACAATTAATTTTTCAGCAGAAAAAACTAATTTTAAACAAATAACCACTAGTTCTAACCATGTGGAGTCGAGAGAGAAGACACCTACATTTAAGGATCCCGAGAAATCGACCCACAAGCAACCACACCTCAAATCCGGCGAATGCACCATCAAAACCTATCTATACCCCCTTCCCTAACATCCAAAAGCCTTAAGAACATAATCCAAGGGAACCAAAACCCTATATCTACACACAAAAAGTATAGATCCAGAAAACCAAGAAAGGTAGGGATGTAGATCTAGTGGAAAATGTAAGGAAACCACGAAGAGAGACTTACCTGGGAGAAACCACCATAAATATGCCAAGAAACCTCTTCAAAACGCTTCCAAATCGAGTGGGAGATCCCCTCCATACATTGAGAAATGAAAATCCTAAGTGAGGATTGAGTGGGAGGAATATTGGAGTGAATTAGGTCAAGCCCGAGGGAGCTCGGACTTAAAAACCCCAACATTAAGTAGCAGCACAGTTATCTCGCACGGTATGACAAACTGTGCTCTAACCATGCGCACACTACTTCCTCGAGAGAAAGGTTCTTCATGGTTGCCTCACACGTTTTGGAAAACCAAGAACATGCCATGCGAAGCCTACTGCCTCCCATGCACGATATCCTAGAGCATCTGCACGGTTTCCCCTAACCGTGCTCAAACAGTGCACCCATAGAAAAGCCTCCAAATTCATCCAAAACCATTCCAAACTCTCACATCCTCTTCCTAACTCAAACCATGCACATTAAACACATAAAAAGGCATAAAAAGGATACATACCTCAAACTTTAGGTGCTACATTCTCCATACCATTGGACTTTCCATCCTCAGAAAGTAGTGAACCCACCCTTTGCTGAAAGAGCTCGGGCCACTGCTCGACCATTTCGTTCTCCCACTCCCAAGTATCCTCTTGAATTATACCATGTTTCCACAAAACATGAACTAAAACGAGGATTTTACCTTGCTTTACATTCTCTTTCCTATCCACAACACACACCGGCACATGAACCAACGAAGCATTCGATTCTAGATCAACATGATCCCATCGAACCACATGGTCTGGATCTGGCTGATACTTTTTCAACTGCGACACATGAAACAAATTGTGCACCACACTAAACCTAGGTGGAAAATCCAAATGATAAGACTCCTCACCAACCCGCTCAAGAATCTAAAAATGTCCAATATACCTCGGATATAACTTTCCCTGCTTCCCAAAATGATGATGTTCCAACCTAGGAGAGATCCTCAAGAAAACAAGATCACTCACCTCGAACAACAACAGCCATCGACGATGATCCACATATGATTTATGGCGACTCTGAACCATCTCCATTCTATTCCTAATCAACCTGATCTTCTCTGTCGTCTCCTGGACAAGGCTCAGTCCAACCATCGAGGACTCACCCATTTCCACCCAACATAGAGGATAACGACACGGCCGCCCAAACAATGCTTCAAACGGAGCCATATTTATGGATGATTGTTAACTATTATTGTACGAAAACTCAACCAACGACAAGTGCTCCTTCCATAAGCCACAAAAATCCATAATATAAGCCTACAACATATCCTCCAGAGTTTTTATCGTCCTCTCAGATTGACCATCTGTCTGAGGGTGATACATTGTGCACATAGTAAACTGTGTCCCAAGGGATTTCTACAAGGATTTCCATAAACGAGATGTAAACCTTGTATCTCTATCGGATACAATCAATACTAGAACACCATGCCTTTTTACCACGTCCCAGATATAGATTTTGGACAGATCCTCTACTGTATGAGATTAAAAAATTGGAATTAAATGGGATGACTTTGTTTGTTGATCCACTATCACCCCAATGGCATCATGATTTCTGACAGTTCTTGGCAGAATGGTGACAAAGTCCATCGTTATTTGCTCTAACTTCCAAAAATGGGTTGGTAAAGACTGCAACATTCCTACTGGCCTCGAAACGAACTAAGCCACTCTCCTTTTCATACCATCCCACCAAAACTACGCTTTCAATGCATTATAAATTTTTTAATTCCAGGAAGAACAGGTCACCTGGAATGATGATACGCCCTGAGAAGATCCTCCTGATGAGAAACTGGTACAACCATCTGATTCCAAAAACAAAAAACTGAATATCCATTCATTTTCCAACCCTCAATGGTCTCCCCACCATTGAGTCTTGACCCCATGGCCACACACTAATAATCAGATATTTGTGCCTCTTTAACTAGGCCAACCAAGTCAGGAATCATCAAAACCGGAAAGAAGATCGCTTTATCGCCCTGGTCTTCACGTTCCAACTGCATATCATCTATAATTGACATCAACTGCCATTGGTCTAATGCCTATTTTACCCCCTGAGAATTTGATTTTCTACTTAATGCATCCACCACGTAATTTCCCTTACCTGTTGTGTACATTAATTCAAAATCAAAAATCTAGATATATTCCATCAATATACTTTGCTTCAAGTTAAAATCTCATTGTGAGAAAATGTGTTTCAGGATCTTATGATATGTAAATATCATGAATTTCTCACCAAAGAGATAATGACGCCACATTTTCAATGCATGCACCACTCCGGCGAATTCCAAATCATGAGTTGGGTAGTTCTTCTCATGAACTCTTAACTGTTGTGAGCCATACGTAACCACATGATTCCATTGCATGAGAACTCACCCAAACCCTAATCCTGATGCATAACATTACACCACGTACCCTTTTCATGGTTTTGGAAAAACCAAGATTGGTGCTGATGTAATGCGACCCTTTAGCTCTTTGAAACACTACTGACACTATTCATTCCACTGGAATGGAACATTATTTCTTGACAAAGTTGTCATCATTAAAGCCAAATGTGAAAAATCATGAATAAAATGCTGATAATACCCAGCTAGACCAAGAAAACTCTGTTTCTCGAACACATTCTATAGTGGTTTCCATGAGATAACAACCTCTATCTTTTCTGGATCCACTGAAACATCTCTTTCAGAAATCACATGGCCATTAAAACGAACTTCATGTATCCAAAAGTCACACTTTGAAAATTTGGCTTACAACCACTGATCCAACAAGATCCCCAGCACTGTCTCCAAGTGCTACTCATGCTCCACCCATGTCTTTGAATATACCAGAATATCATCTACAAACACCACCTCAAATGAATCCAGATATCTCTAAAATATCTGATTCATCAATTCAATAAACAACGTTGGAACATTAGTTAGACCAAAGGGCCTAACCACATATTCATAATGGCCATATCTACTTCTAAAATATGTTTTAGGAATATTGTCCTTCCTCACCCACAGGTGATGATATCCCGACCACATATCGATCTTGGAGAACCATTCGGCTCCCCTCAACTGGTCGAACAAAACATCAATTTGTGGAAGTGGATATCTATTCTTTATCATAACTTGGTTAAGTCAATGATAATCCACACATAGTCTCAAATTTCCATCCCCCGTTTTCACAAACAACACAGGGTCTACCCATAGAAACGTTCTAGGACAGATAAACTCTTTGTTTTCTAAGTCTTCCAACTGTACTTTTAATTCTTTCAATTCAATAGGTGACATCTTGTATGATGGAAGTGAGATAGGACTGGTCCCTGGAAGGATATTAAAGGTAAACTCCACTTCTCTTATGGTTGGTAACCTAGATAATTTTTCAGGAAAAACATCCATGAATTGATCCACCACTAATGGAAGAACACTCTGCTCATCATCGTCCATCGATTCAAATGACAACACTACCAACTGATTCGATAATGTTCCCACTGTTGGTGCCATAAACTCGTTGCACCCTGGCATTTGTGCCTCTCTCCTCTAAATATATTCCTAACTCCATCATGTGTCATAAAATATATTTTTTTCACATCAAATCGATGTGGGCCTTAAAATCCACCAGCCAATCCATTCCTAGGCTTACACTATACCCATCCATCTCAAGCATTGAGAAATTCTACATAGGCTCAACCTCGCCCACAACAATACAACATGCTCTACCAAAAAAGGATAAACACTCTCTTCGACCCAAAAGAGTTTGATGTTTTAAAACCGGGGGCATCATTTCTACCCTTAAACCCATCAAATAAACCAAATGTGTAGCAATAATAGAATGTGAGTCACCTGTATCAAACAACACTTGCATCAAGGTAGAATTTAAAAGAATAATACCTCACACCATGGATGGTCCTGACTGATCATACACCACAAACTGATCAGCTCCAAACACATGTTTTCTTTCCACACTCTTCTCTTTTTTGCCCTGTTGAGGCGTCATGGTATTCTAAGAATCACCATGACCCACTTTACTCTGCTGACAAGAGGTGTGCTGTTGTCCTCGTCCTCTTGAAGCATATGACATCTGCGATCCCTGAGGACTGTAACACGCACCCGACCTTGAATAATTCGGACAGTAATGCTACAGATGCCCCATATTCTTACAGTTATGACATGATCGTGGTTGTGTCATACAATCTCACTTGATGTGGCTCATCGAACCACACTGAAAACATCCTGGTTTGCTCTGGGGCTTCGGAGGAAGACTCACCGATCCTTCCTTGGGATTATATTCCATATTCCCACCCAAGGAATAAGTGTCCCTCCTTCGCATGAACCCAGTGTTAGATTTCCCACTATTCCCCATGGGTACCACAGTGATTCCTCCATCTAGAGCCCCCAAAAGATCCCACTCAGCCACCGAGGATCTATTCACAATATCATTGTAATCACCAATACACGACACCACTATCTTAGGACAAATGCCTAGCCTCAAACTAGCTTCAAAGATACAAGATTTCAAAGATGTACTACACACCATCTTGGGTGAAAATCTCCCTATGTTCGCAAACATAGCTGCATACTCCATCACGGACATATGCTCTTGCTTCAGATTGATGAAATCAGTAATGAGCTGAATTCTGAACATATGTGGGTAGAATTTTTTATTAAACAATTCTTCAAAGCCTTCCCATGTCATACCCTGGTCTGTTCTAGCTTAAACTGCCAACTCCCACCACTGAAGGGAAATATATTCCAACATATACTTGTCCAACTTCATCTTTAACTCTACCGGAGTTCCCATGAACTCGAAGATCTTGTTCATTCTATTCAACCATTCTTATGCCCTCTCTGGCTCTAAATCTCCCTTGAAGATGGGTGGATTCTGCTATTAAAACATAACTACATGAACCACATGCCTTGTTTCATCCATTTTATTTCCACTTTCCACAGCTTCGAATTCTTGTACTATGCTTTGCAATAGCTTCTGGTTCACCTGAGGCTCAAGTGCTACAACATTCTCAGCAACCTCCTCCGGTTGGTCTCTACGATGGCTACCTGGTGCCATTTCTATAAACAGAAAATAAACAACTATGAGTCTCACTTATTTATACATTACGAATTCCCATTTCAAATCACACTACACAATATTATTAAAACAAGGATTTCCACCTTTCCACATTTACCATGCTTCTCCATTTTTTGAAAACCAAACTGTCTTTAAAATACCACCAGTTTCCATATTTCAAATCCATCTGTTTTGAAACCCAATTCAGATTTTTCCAAATAAACACATTCATATCGCATCATAAATCATTAAACCCCAATGAAATATGCATCCTAGATGGAAGTCATTTCTACCTTATATTCTACAGACATCTCATTGTCTACACCCACGACAATGAGATTTCCAATGCCTATAAGTGTCTCCAAATCACTTATGTACCCAACTCCCTGGTAACTTGAATATCGGCATAAAAGCATTAGATACCTCCTTTTGTGTTATATATTCCATGTTATAATATTCCTAGGCCTTGCTACCATCCTGACTCAAGGAATATACCACAATGAATGTCAACACTAAAACCAATGATCGAACAACTACTCTCACTTTAAATCTAAGGACCAATCAAACAGATACCACTTGTAACACCCCTACCCTACCACATTGTCTTGAGGAGGCAGTGAGGTTTACTTGGCCTTAAGTGATGTTCCCAAGGCAATAAAGGCAAGAAATAAATTACAGGTGCATTGAGAACAAATTGGGGAACGATTTTCCCTTAAGACAAAACCAACCAAACAATCATCTAACAACCACTATATGATGAATGTAAATAAAATAGCAAAACATGCATTCCCAAAAGACAACCAAGTTTTACCACAAATACAACCCAAAACCAATACAAACAGACATGTCTACACTACTTCAGAGTACAAGCGGAAACCAAACAAAAAACACTACGAGCCATGACACCACCACATCTCCCCACCAAGCTCCAAGCTCTATGCTCCAAGCTCCACCAAGACATCACAATGCACTACTAAAGGAGGGAGATTCCTTACCGTTTCTCACGTCATGATACACAACACATGAAAAGACACCAATGTGCCAAAGCAGGGGGTGAGTACTAAAACACAGTAGGATTTCCCAAAATGACATCCCTACACATGCCACTAGGATAAAACCATTATCACATTTATATAAAACAGTTTATATAAAATAGTCACAAGTACAACCATTTTCCATAATCCAACCATGCCCTTACCAAGCCATCACACCTAAACCAAGAAACCAAGTGAAAGCCAACCAAACATGCCACAAGCCATTTCATCATTAAGACACTAGAAAAACAATTTCCAAATTACAAAGAAATGTACAGCAAACAACCAAAACAACTAAATGGTGGAGCTTTCGTCCAACCCGTTCATCCATTCACACCTAGTGGAACTTCTCGTTCACTTATCTATTGATGGTGGACCTTCCATCCACTATCCATACCCTTTTTATAGTGGTATTTATCACCACTTCCACATAACCTTCTAATCAAGAAAAACCAAGAATATAACCCACCAAGGTCACAACAACATGCAATCATCCAATTCCATTGCATATCAATCCACTTCAATAAATGACCCCTTTATTGAAATCATTTTCCATGCCAAACCAAATTTTAATAAAACAACCTATTTATTCAAAACCATTTCCATCAATCATTTTTACAAATCAACCATAGCATCCCATTTTAAATTCTCTAGTTTAAAATCAACAACAAAAGCATTTCACCATAAAACCCCCTTTTCCAAAAAATCCCCAAAACATCACCCAAGGGATTTTCCACCAATTTTTCAAAAAAAATCACAATTAGTTTTTTAGAAACACAAATTAATTATAAAAAAAACCCACTAGTTCTAAAAAAGTGGATTTGAGAGAGAAGCAACCTACCTTTAAGATTCCTGAGAAATCAACCCACAAGTAACCGCACCTCAAATCCGGAGAACGCACCACCAAAACCTCTCTAGATCCCCTCCCAAAACATTCACAAGCCTTAAAAACATCAACCAAGGCAGCCAAAACCCTAGATCTACACAAAACAAGTGTATATCTAGAAAATATATAAAGATAGTGATGTAGATTTAGAGGAAAATGCAAGGAAACCATGAGGGGAGACTTACCCAGGAGAAACCACCTTCAATCCGCCAAGAAAACTCTACAAAACGCTTCTAAATCGAGTGGGAGAGCCCCTACACCCCTTGAGAACCGAGAATCCTGAGTGAGGCTCAAGTTTGAGGCATATTAGAGTGATTTAGGTCAATCCCGAGGGAGCCTAGACTTAAAAACCCCAAATTTAAGTAGCCACACGATTATAATACACGGTTTGATAAACCGTGCGCTAACCGTGCGCACGCTACTACCTCGAGAGAAAGGGTCCACACTGTTCCCTCACACAGTTTTGCAAACCCTATGTAGGCCATGTGAAGCCTACTGCGTCCCCCTGCATGGTTTCCTGGAGCATCTTCACAGTTTCCCCTAACCGTTCTCAAACCGTGCACCCATAGAAAAGCATCCAAACTCATCTAAAACCATTAAAAACAATCCCAACCTCTTCCCAACTCAACCCATGCACTTTAAACACATAAAAATGGAATAAAAAAGGCTACATACCTCAAACCAGGGGTGCTACAGTTCATGTACGATGATTTCGTTCAAATGTTCTCATGTTTAACTTCTACTCCATTACGTTATTTGATTGATAGAACCTTGGTATATCAAATATGAGAATCAAATATCACTATTTTGTGTATTACCATTACATAAATAATGATGAATATTATTAATTATTATTTTTCATAAAATTTATATTCTGTGAAAAATATTTCATTGAAATATTCAAAATTGTTTATATATGTTATTGGTTACGGATCTAATACCATTAAAACAAAACCTATAGAATGTGTGGTGTTCATAATTATCATAATTATGTATTATTCATATAAAATTAAGTAATATTCATTTATATTATGGTATCGTAATCTCATGAATCATAGAAGAATCCAAATTCACATGCCTCCCAAGGGGTGCCTAAATGTTATAAAATATATTCTCTATTGACTCATTGGAAATATCATATATCTTCCTCAAATAAATACCATATAATTATGTTTAATATATTATAGAAATATATATTACACCCATATAAATTACTGAAAATATTCTCAAAATAAATTTGTTATTAGTGTTTGTTAACATTACACAAAAAAACGTGTTTAAATGAACATCGATATACAAATGAAATATTATTATCAAATGTTCAAATTTTTACAAAGATGTTGGATTGGTAAGTATGAATAAGAAAAACTATAATATAAATAACGTATTTTTACCCAAGTATAAAATAAAACCATGAGTTATAAATTTATTAAAATTCATTATAAAAATAATTTGAATGTGAAATATATGTTTCCTTGAACACATTTTTTATGCTCGTAATGTTTATTAATATAAAGCATATAATTATTAGTGAATAATCTTAATTAAATAAAAATATTTTCAAATCAGTCAAATGTTTTTACCGTCATGATGCTATTTTAGTTATGGTTAATAAATAATCCTATATAATATTAAAAATGAATTTTTCAAAATTTCAGTTATCATCATGATCTGTACACTTATATTAAAAAATATATAATCTGGTTATATAATGAGAATGATAAAAATGAATCCCATATTTTATTTTAGGGCATTAGAATTTGGTAAATGTTTCCCTTTATTTGGATGATATCGATAAATATTTATCACATTAGTAGGCATAAAACGGGTAAAATAGGGATATTACATTAGGATATCTCATAAATATGTATACATCACATTCCCTTATCCAATTGGATGAGTGTAGTTCATCCTTTTCCATCTAGTTCACAAATATATTTTCACTTGGTGAATTTTATCATAAAAAAATTCTTTTATATTTTTTATGAAAATAATAAATACAAAAATGTGAATATAATGACTTTACTAACTCTAAAAATATTAAATATTGATAATTTGATGATATGTGAAGAAAAAAATATTTATTTTAATTATATTTTATAAATTATAGTATTTTATTTTATTCTTAATAGGAAATTATTTGAATATTTACCACCAATTATTATGCAACACCACCACTATATTTATTCTATAAATAAAAAAATATAATAAATGATTATAATCATATTAACTATTTTATAATTTTTATGAATTATTATTTTCAAATATTTTTTTAAAAAAATCACACAATATAGATGTTATAAATGTTTCTATTAAAATATTTTTTTATGTTATTTTTTTCCTGTTAATGATGATGAATATTACAAAAAAAATATCATTAATGAAATATTATAATATTAAATATATAAATAATTTATTTAAAATTCAAAAAAATCATATAACTATTCATGTGAACTATATATGGTTGAATATATTATCCATGGTAAATATATATCTCTATTTTCCTTTTATGTTAACAATTATGACCATAAAAAAACGTTGACACCATTGTAATTTTAAATATGGGTTATCAAGGGTCGAAACAAAATCATAATGGAGAAAAATAACAAAAAATAAATTAATTTTAATTTATGATATTATTTTAACTCAGCTGCATAATGTCTTATTATTATATAAATGTTTTTACATTTTTATGGAAAATTAGTTTGTAATAGTTTATTACTTTAAATAAAAACATTAGTTAACATCCCATCAATCGTAAAAGGGAACCACTTTTACTCCCTTTTGCATCCTTTTTGAGCCTTATATCTCAAACAATATCTATAATAATACCTGCCTAACATCATTATATACATCATTCAAATTATATTAATTCCCAATTAAAATTTCATTAGGGATTAAGGAGTACAACACAAGATAATTTTGAACGAAGTGGCATAACTAGTAATAAATCATTTTAATTATTACATATTCTAATTATTCCTATGATGTTATTTTAATAATTCTAAAATAATTAATTTTGTATCTTCAATATTATTAATAGTTATATTGATAATGTAAAAATGATTATCCACATTTCTCTCATCCTTTGTAAAATGATATGGTCACATGGGTGTATATGTCGACTACCACATCCACTGAACAATGATTTTAATTTTACATTTTTAATTACATATAAATTTTAATTAAGAGATAATTATCAATTTTATGTGATATATATCATATGAAATCATTAAATGATTAATTGTATTAAAACATTATTTTGTTCTATCCATCGAAATGTGAAAATAATGACTATGCATGTGTATGACATAACATCTACCCGAATGATGTATGTAATTTTTAATATATATCGATTATAGACAACTATATCACCACATATATATATATATATATTGAGTAATAATTTCAACACAATGGTCGATTATATTCAACCAAAATAGATCATCAATATGGAAGATATAAAATTTGTATCAATTTCAATGTATATGGAATACATCTATATAATTTTCCTAGGAGGACGATCCACTATCATGATGCAATATATAGTGTTGATGATTCGACTTCAGTACTAACCAATTTTTTATAGATATTATACCCTTATAAAATGACTAAATTTTTAATTCACATTAAAATCATGTATCATGTGGATGATATTGGAATAGAATATAACCAAATGTTGATTATATTACACCAAGATAACCAATAAAAGTCAATTATTCTCCACATTGATGAAATCTAATGTGTTCAATTAAAGACAATCACCAACATCATAGGATGACCAATGAATCACCACCTTTATTGGACATTCAATAGGATTTTCCACATCCATAGATAATTTTTATGATATACCTACAATGATCAATTGTAGGTTGAAAAATAAACATTATATAAAAATAAATCACCAAAAGTTAATGATATAACTTTAATATGAAAAAAATTAATTTATTATAATTTATCATATCTATTTTGTGTTCTTCATCGATCAAACTGTGTTAAAATAATGTCACCTAAACATTCAACCTATGTTGAAACCATGTCCCGTGTCATATACCAATAAAGTTTACACTAGGTAGCCACCCATGGAACCTATGGGTAGTTCAAAATCACAATAATAACTATTATGACTATATTTATGGCACGATAATAATTTATAAAATGTAATTTTTTATGTCATGAAAAGGGCTAGGATACCATCATACCCAAAACATTACCAGATCCTAGACATGGCCCATAGGGAGTTCTTGATCTCCATGGGATGGAATGTAGCGTCAAACATCATTGTAACGCGATTGTAATGATACACTCAAATAAACCAGGATCAAATAAACAAATTGAGAATGAAACCTAACCAAAAATAATTGAATATAAATAAATAAAAATATATTCAACATACAAAAACTTCTAATTAAAATAGAACTAAATAAAAAAATGAAACCAAAAAATGCTGGCACAATCTCTATGTGACCCCTTGGTCACCACTAAGGATAATTGTAACCTGCTCCAATGGAAACATGAACCATAAACCAGAATCAGCAACCTGAACCTGCAAAATTTCATGGGCCTACCGACACCAAATGGTAGAAGTGGGGTGTCATCCAATATAGTCAAATAGGTAATCACCACAGAGTCCATTCATTTAAATTCACAAAATAGTCCACAAATACTAGACTGAAGAACTTACAAAATGGGCTTTTAATTATATTATGAAACCAAAAAAACATCCATCAAATTCATTTATGAAAAAATAGAAACAATATTTCTATTAAAAAATAGTATAACATTCCACAACTCATTTCATAACCAAAACCCATGTACAAACTCCATCCATATATAAAAAAGGATATATGTAGAATGTAGCGAACCCAAACAATTATTCATAACTACCAATTCCAATAAGAATCATGCGAAATAATATATAGAGCATGTAGGTAGTAGATCATGAGAACATCATGAAATTTATATAGGTGGTCCGTAAATGTTCTTAGCTCAGAATCACCTTCCTATATGTGGTGAGACTGAATAGTCAATAACTAACAACCTTCTCTAAAATATATAATCTAGTGGAACATCCAACATAGCCCCATATAGGAAAATAAGAACCAACCAGTCTAATCATGGGAAAAAATAATTTGTCACTCAATCCTCATGATAATACATAAAAATAAAATCATAATAAAAAACCCATCAAACCATAATATAAAAACCATAACCCATGACATGCTTATGTACGATCCACTAAAGGGGAAATCATTCCAATGTATATTAGAATCAATTCAAATAACATCCTCATCCAAAATCCACTAGAGGGGATCCCATCTCAAAGATTAAGTGGTCTCTATATCATATTCCTAATTATCCCGAATATCTATGATTAAAAATTTCATTCAATAGTACCTATCACGACTTCACCTAATTTGAGTTTCAAATGTCACATTCTCAATCACTTCAAAACACAAACTAATGTTTCACACTACACATATTTTCAATCCATTTTCCAAAACATACTAACATTACCATCAAGCCCATACATAACATGAATTCCTAATAAAATTCCCAAATTTCATAAGGTTCAAATAAAAAATTCACATCATTTGATTTTAGACAAACATTTCAATGATAACACAAAGTTCCAACCAGGCCTTTAACACATAAAATCCATTTTCCCACAGAAATCCATTTCCACACCATTCCTAATAAATATATAAAATACCACATTCAAGTGTACATTTCCAAACAAGCCATTACATTTCATATTCAAAACCATTCTAATGATGAATTGGGAACATGGAATAACAACAAAATTACCAAACATGCCTTTTCCACATCTAACTACCACATATATTTTAATGTGAAAAACCTTCCTTTAGGATAATACTTTACCCAACCATATATCAAATTTAAAAACATTTAGACCTTTGGAATCACATTTGAATAAACCTTTAAAATCCCTCAAGGAACCAAGTCTATTTGGAAATACATTTCATACCACTTTCATAACTCATAACAACCATTTGTAAATAGAAAATGAAAACCAAACATAATACCCACAAATTTCAATAGGAATATTGTCTTTAAATTTTATATTCCATTTCATTTGGAAAACCAAATTTCAACACATTAGAACAACAAATCAAATTAAAAACATTTTTTAATGAATTTAATTTTTTAAAAAACAAAAAAAACACATACATGTCCCACCATAATATCCACAAGTTTCCATATAAAACAACCAACCAAGAATCCAACTACCATAAAAATTAATACACAAAGAAATAAACAACAAAAAGAACTCAATATCACTTTAAAAATAGTGATGACATTTTATTAAACACCTTTCATACATATAAAAATAGAAATACTAAATAATCCCATTAGAAATCAATTTGGCACCCATTTTCCATCATAGAAAACAAAATAAATTCAAGGAAATAATGCTATAAGTAGGGTTATACCATTTTTAATGATGTAAAGTAATGTTAATGAATCAAACAAATGTTATAAAAAAATGGACAAAAACACCTTCTTCTAGGATGAGATATTGAAATGAAACATTGGGAGATGGAATAACTGAGCCCGAGAGACAAACCAGACACCATAAAATCAACTAATTCCAACCCCACATAAACCCTAACCCAGAGGGATTGGCCTATAGATATTCCATAGAAGAAAAAACTAATGAACAAATAGAGGTAAGAGAGGATATAAAGAAAATTTAAAAAAACTCAAATGGATTAAAAATATATCCTTTAATATTTTTGAAAGGTGGAAGGATGCAAATTGAGGAGGAGATTGGAGGACCCACATGTTCAACTACATTGATCATTATAAGGAAATCCAGAATTATGGTTTTAAAAATTTAGGGTAAAATATGTAATTTCATGTTTTTAAGAATATCTTATGCTATGGTTGGGCCTTATAGATTGACATATTAGGTGCCAACTATGCACACTCTACCTAAGAAGATGGAACCCCTCAAGG
Source organism: Viscum album (assembly GCA_963277665.1). Lineage (NCBI taxonomy): Eukaryota > Viridiplantae > Streptophyta > Magnoliopsida > Santalales > Viscaceae > Viscum > Viscum album. The sequence goes on from OY728135.1 coordinate 2,030,448,554, forward strand.
GATAGCTGCACTGATTTCTAAATTGTGTACCAACCATTTCAAATGTTTCTTCCCATTATGAAGAATCTCTAGAAATGTTTCAACACAATTTCCCAAACCATGTGCAAGCTATTATTCATTCCAAATAATCCAAACCTAAAGCTTTAATGATTTTTATATGAGGATATATGGTTTCCCCTTACCATTTTAACACATTCCCCCACCTGTTATCAATAACAAAATCACCATTTTCTCAAAAAATTATCACATGAAGGCTTCCAATATTTAGAAATTAAATGCGGGACTGAACTTGATACTTAATCAAATTCCTCAATATTTAGAAAATAATTGCATAAATGAATTTTCATAAATTGGGTTGTGATAGTTCTCCAAACCAAAAACATGTTATTCCCTCAATAATTAGTCCTGAAAAATGAGAAACAATTTGGAATCTCAAAGAAAAATAAAGATGATAAAACATGATCCCCGGGATAACCAATCGCTTTAAAAGTAACAACAGACTATTTCTAATGGAATCCACAATATGATGGGAAATGTGAGAAAATGGGAGGTTTATGCCCACCACAAGAAGCTGACTAACATGAATAATATTTAAACCCCCAACAAAACCACCTCATTGAGACTATCACAGGAACCCACAGTATGAGATAGCACAAATATCATCACACAAGAGAAACAACTATACTATTAGACTTGGAAATACCCTTATGAAATAAAACCCAACAACACAAGGGGAAACCCATGAATGATACCAGAACCCAACATTTAAGAGAACTAGAATTTAAATTTTTGACAACATTCAATCATATCCCAAAATAACACAACCATAACATTTAACCCATCCATAGATTGAAAATATCACAAAAATAGAAAAACTAACCAAATAATCTCACCTAAACATTTACTTCAATTAGGATTCAAAAAGGAACAGACCACCATGATTCTTGCAACAAATGGAAACTCACAACATCATAAAAAATAACTGGTGAAAATTTTCTATCACCTCTAAAAAATCACTAAAGAAAAAACTTTTATATGGTCTCCCTCAACCCAAACTATTCTTCACTATACACATGCTTCACTCTATGACATAGGGATGGAGACTAGATGTCTGAAGCATTCACCACCTCACAATCAGCAGTTGACATCAATTTTTCTGGACTTCTTCTGTGGGAAATGATTTCCCAAAAACATCTTCATATGACACAAATATTCAAATTGATTAAAATTATTTTTAGGATTTAAACAATATAGGTTCTATCTCCTAATATGAATGAATAAAAAATAATAAAATTGAAGGGTACAAGGATCTACAAGATGAAACCCATAAAATTTTATTTTCAAAAATAGGTTCATATGGCACAGACCTCTCATTAGATGGGGAAACATCAATAGCACGACCAACCACTTATTGAAACCTAAAGTCCAGATCAAATTTGAATAACTAAACCACAAAATTCTCAAAGATACACTGAATAACAGAAAATCTCTCAATTTATGGACTAACAGATGATATAATGATACACACACCTTCCTAGAGAAATTCCATTTTTTATGAAGGACCTCGATCACCATGAACGTTAGGAAACAATACTGAAGAAAATTAAACATGACATGGTAGACAAGAAACATTGGAAGATTTTCTAGGAATCATACTATGAATAATGTAGTGGGTATACAAACAGAATAATCATCAAACTAAAAAGAAATCAAAAAGTACATCTCATGGAAAATAACAAGTTATGAAGCCAAATTCTATAAGAATAATTCAAAATAAATTTTTCAAAATTTATTTTTTCCCCTATTTCCTAGACCACATTATTTTAAGTCCTCTTTTTAAATACCAAAATCCATTTTTAAAAAATAAATTCAAAATTATTAAATAAAATCCAACATAAAAATAATTTTCCCCTTATGAAAACATTTTCAAAAAACCATTCCAAACATTTGATTTTAATACTCACCCATGAAATCCTATAAACCACCACATATATGTCCATACCACTTCCACTGATATCATCCATTCACATATAATAACATGCAATTTCCAAAAATAATGACACATATTGTAATATGAAAAAAGGATCATAAGGTAAACATATACAACATTATCCTCAAACTAAAGCATTTACCAAATTTTCAATTTACTTTTATTCAACATTTCTCCATGAAATTTAAAATTTAAAAATCACTTAATAATTTAAAAAATATTTTCAATTTTCAATACTAAACCACCTGAATGTAATCATTTACATTACAAAAACTGTATTCATTTCAAAATATCCCTCTCTGTAACAAAAAAACAAAACACAACTCACCCAAAATTACAAGAATGAGGAACTATTATCCATGCATATCCTGAAGACCTTGTCAGTGGTCTATTCCCCAAGGTATAATTGAGAATAATGAGGTCCTTGAACGATGTGATCAGACTTCATGTTGGTCACTACTCCACATTAGATCATAACATAACATCAGCTGACCTCAATTTTCATTCCTCATGCACATAAAAGGAAAATAATTCAAATAATCAATTCATATACTATCGCAGGACGATTCAGGATCAGAACATGAAAGGGATCATGATTTTATTATACCAATCCTCTTAATATCAAATAGTTTTTATCTGAGATCTACCTGACACGCAAAATAATAGGGGCCTAGTTCGTACCATTTTTTCATGAACAGTGCTGGGATACTCTCTATCCCAACACCAATACTGATCTAATACATGGACAAGAGGGAGTTACGGATCCCCATGGGCCAAAAACTGATGTCGGGATTCCATGTAATTATTATGGGAATAATATTTTTTTTAAAGGATAAAATAATAAATGATAATGAAACATGGAAAATAATAACTGAATATTATTAAATAAAAAATTCATCTAGATTCAATATAAAATAATCAAAGCTGAACAAAATACTAAAATGATAATGAAAAATTAAGCAAAAATCTCCACATTAACTCTTGTTCCCCACCAATACCAAGACCATCATACTCTAATGGAAACCCAAACTATATTAAATAATTAAGAACCTAAATTTAAAAAATATATTAGGTCCATGAAACCAAATGATTCAAGTAGGTTTTGAGGATAAAAATATCATAATTTAATCATCATGGATTCCAAGAATTGTTTTTCCAAAAACCATCTATAAATAGTAGTTTAGAAAAAATTTATAAAATATGCATTTATATATTTAATGAAAAAACACAATATACCGAAAATTTACATTATTAAATACCACATGAATATTTTTATTTTTAAAATGGTCTTTTATTACACAACTATGTTTAAAACTAAAACTAATTTAAAACATCAACATATATAACAACAAAGGTGTGGTTCAAAAATTAATGGAAACTATACATGAAGGAAAATATAGAAAATATAATAAATAAATATTATAAGAAATAAATATAATGTGTAGATAGTAAATCATGTGAATTTCATTAGCATTTATAAAGGCACTACATGAAAAATACTCAATTGGGACTCACCTTCTAAAATATACTTATTCTCCATAGTAAATAATTAAGTATAAACTCTTATAAATCTAATATATTATCATGTACCACCTTTCCCCATCATGTCCAAGTTGAACCAACTCATCTATTCAGGGCAAAAAATCATCATTCTCCCCTCTTATTGTCTCACTATAATCACATAATAATGATAAAACATGTAAAAATATAGTATGACAACCATAACTGATATAGTTCCCCTAAAATATCCACTAGAGGGGTTCACATCCCAATGTATAGTGGAATTATTCCCAATAATGTCCCCATGCACGTTCCATTGGGGGATCCCATCAGAATGATCTAGTGTTATCCATGTCATTGGTCAAATCATCATGATTATAAATCAAGAACCATTTCACTCTGAGGTGCCAAATAATCAAGAACAACATTTGATTTTCAAAAATAACATTCACAATCATTTCCAATCACAAACTGGTCCATCATTCTTCCAATTTTTTTAATCAATTATCAAAAACATATCAACATGACCACTAGGTCCATACATCAAAAGAGTACAAATAAAATCAATGTGCTAACTAATATTTTATAAAATTAAATCCAAATGAATTTATAAATCCATACCATAATCACTCCCAATTTCAGAATAAAACACCATTATCAAGAGGACAATGTATTATAAGCCTTTAAATTTAAAATCCAAAACCATTCTAAGTATGAAATGAACACCAAGATCAATAGAAAAAAGATCTAAATGTAATTTTAAACATATAGTTACCCTATATGTTTTAATGTTCCGAATGAGATTTTGTTTCGATACATCACAGAACGATATATCAAATATTTTAAATGGGTCATGATTTCAGAAAAACATTTAATGACATATTTAAATTCACCCAACGAAACAATAAAATTTAAAAAAAAACTTTTGAGACACCTTCAAATACTCATAAACCCCATTTATAAATTCAAAAATAAAATAAAACATAAAACCCAAACATATAAATAAGAAAATAATCTCAGAAATCAATATTCACATAAAACCAATTTAATTTGTCAAAAAAATATTTAATACACGTTCACATGAAATAATTTCTAAAGATGTTTTTAGGAAATATCACTTATTTTTTATCCAATACATTGAACCCTATATATGTTTCACACTATAAAACAACCAATTTAGAAATAAAACATCCACCAAAACTATCCAACTCAAAAAATGAAGCATAACCAAAGGAAAACACCAAATAATGCAATTAATTTCACATAAAAACATATTTGAGACTTCATAAAACTTATTTATTCATATAAATATAATTGTACTAAATATACCATTTTGAAACCCATTTTACACTATTTTTCTCTTATAAATACACAAAAAAATAGTAATTTCACTACTCTGAAAGATGTTTTATTACACTTTTACGGTAGTAATGACAAATCTTAATCATCTGTAGACATTTTTTAAAGGATAGTAATGAATAAACCAACCATCATGATATCAGAATGAACTAAAATTTTGTGTGAAGGAAACAATGATCACGAGAGACAACTAGCACAACAAAATATCATTGAATTAAAGAACAAACCTCAACCCTGGACCATAGGTTTTAGCCTAGATTGGTTCCACCAAAAAACCGAGGAACCAATTGAGGGGAGAGAGGAGATGAGAAAAACTGATATTTAAAATCTAAGGAAATCACCTTATAATCATTGTTAAGCTATATGGTGGAAGATAAGAAAAGGATCAGGATAATTGAGGCCCCTATAGTTCTCATACTTTATGTATAGGGAGGAAATATGGAATGAGGATTACGATAAGGGAGTGAAAAATTTAAAATTTCAAGGATTCCAAATAATGGATAAATTGCACAGTTTTCCCACATTTTATGAAATAATATACACGAAATGTGCACACACTAATGGAGAAATGAGAACCCCATATTATTATCCTGCATGGTTTAACAAATAGTGATCCATCCATTCCAAAATCCACTTGGCAAAATGTATAACATCATGTATGTTTGTCTCACGTTTTCCCACATTGTGTACAAGCCATGATCAAACCCTTATAAAATATTCCTCTAGCCACATGGATTCCTTGGAGTGGATTCATAGTTTCTATTAACAGTGTTCCAATGTGTTTTACATAAATTAATTCCAAAAATCATTATTTTATTCATTAAAAGTTATCAAAATTGTTTCTAAAACACAAAAATTAAAATCATGTGTCAACCTGAACCTCAATTAAATACCACGAGTCAATGAAAATAATTAAATTTAATAATATATAATGTCTATAAGTGAAATTTTCATTATAAAATTTTGATTTCAATTCAAAATACACATATTTTACTAAAAACTCATTGTTATTTAATCAATCTAATTGAATGAATTAAAACTAATTTTATTTAATTTTAGAGCCTGAAAACCATTGAGGCATGTCTCATATTTTATTATAAGCCTATATCATAAGAAAATAACATTTTTAATGAATGTAAAAACTAACCTATTACTAATAAATACATGATAATTGAATAATACTAGTGAATTTATCCTATAGTGAGAAGAATTTAAAAATTGATACAACACTCTTCTGATGCTAGACTCATCAAACAAATGTTGAATGAAGAAAAGGTGTTATTGAATAATTATTAAGATATATAATGTAATGGGTTATAAAAATAAATTAATATAACTGAGAATATATTCACAATATATATTTAACCAAATATTTACATATTATAATTTAAACATTATAATCATTTGTGCTTGTACGTAATGGGTGCCTACTTCCAAGGATCACGGTAACTAAGGGGAACCAGGTATCCTCCCTAGAAGAAATTAGTACACATAATTACTCTTAAATTTATCCCCATAGAGAGGAATAATGAGTAAAAAATACTATAACACATGGTATCATGTTGTTTTTTATTCATAATTTACAACACTTTGGCTGGGTCAAATTTTAGGATATGAACCTTAATACCCATATAAAAAACCCAATCAATAAAAATAAAAATTAATTCCTCATGTATTGAAATATATGAAATTCATTTATACATTTTATAGAAAAACTATTTATTGAAAAACTATATATGACTTTAATAACTACACACTAGCACAATCTCCTAATTTTATTAAAAATCTTTTAATTTTCATTTTGATACAGTCTATGAAAATTATCAGACTCCAACAGTATCTAATATCCTATAAAAAGATATACAATTAACTTTCCCTGGATATATAATAAAAACTCATCTTTATGTGTCTATATTATATAAAAGTTAATTACATGAGAATATTCAAATATCACTATGTAGTTTTGGTAAAACTCCGTAAAATTCAACACAATTTCCATCATTTTATAATTTATATTGTTTTATATAAGGAAAACCTCACCCTAATACATATAAATTATTAATCATGTCATATATATGTATACTATAAATATCATACCACATTTATTTATTTATGAAATTATATATGAAATTTATAACACAAAACATATTGTAAAAAATATATTTTAACCAATGTTGGATTAATCAAAAAAATATTATAAATTGATGCACTTAATTCACATATTTATACATTGTGTTCAATCTATTTATAAAACTAAGATTAGTCAATATTTAGTTGTTAGTATGGATTAAAAAAATTTATAATATATTAATATCATTGTCAATGAATGGACAACAATAATTGAGGTTCGTGTCATGAATCATCCCCTGGGGCCCCAGCTGTGACTACCACAAGCCCACCTCCTGATGGCCAGGTGTTGGCGACTAGCGCCAAAGGCATCAACCTTCTAGTGTGAGGAATTTGCCTATGTACATGTACACACATGTAGACCCAACCACATCCCAACACATTAAAAAGGGAAAACAAGTACTACTAAAACAATGTTGAGTGCAAATACAACTAAAATTATGTTGGACAGAATACAAACCCAACAATTAATAGAAAATAGAATGTACATAAAGGAAACTAAGATGGTCATATGCAGTAAAATACACTTTATCTTTAATGTAGTTAAGCTATTGGAAGGCGAAGTAGTACGTACTGTCTGCTAGGTCCTATTGGGCCATGCCTGGTCCTAGGCCACCAAATCCACTATCGTTTGGTATGTCAGTCTCATCTCCTTTAGGACACCTGTTGAAACATATGTCATCTACATTAGACAACACACATGCAGGCAAATCCCATGTAGGTTTGAGTAACACAGTACTAATTAGGGACCACAAAAAAAAGGGAATAACACACATTAATTCCTCAAAGTAAAGCACGAAACACAAGACAACTCACTATAGGTATATTTGAGGGTAGTAATGGTAGCATCGTGAGTCTCAAACGTCGAACTCCTCATTCTTTCAAGACCTCCTATTCAATTTAGTATAGTGGTCCTTCCAGTTCAAATATATTATCTTCCTACTAACATTGATATGTTGTGGTACTCACCCCTGATGAGTACTGTGGGTATACTGGGTCACACAGAGTCGCTCCCCCCATGTGCTTGACTTATCATAGAGAGCTTCTTCTCACCATAGTAAAACTGAGGTACTCCACCATTCGAGTACTATGGATCTGTCGGGTCACACAGAGCCGCTCCACACTGTGGTCCTGCTATGTCACATAGTGTCACATCCCACTCGGCCATCGTCAAGAAGTCTTCAGGTCTCAACCTACTATAGTGTTTCATACATAGCGCACTTGGTAGAAAATATACTTTTTCTATTCATCACATATCAACTTCCATGAAAATCACCACAATTTATTCCAAGATATCCTCCTTTACGAGTGGGTCCTAAAACTGCAAATGGGTTATCCATTTGATTAGTGGTTCGAATGATATGGGCATTTTATCAACCAGTGGGCCAGTTGCAATGGGGCCTTGTCTGATCCCGGTCGGACCGACCTGACCAACGTATCCTATGGGTTCCACCAATATCGGTTCATTCTGATGGACCCAACCTGACCTGGTGTTATTCGAGGTCATTCTGGTCTGTGAGGGAAAGTGGGATCGGCCCAATATGTATCCCTTGACCCAGCCCGGTTGGAAGAGGGTCCATCCTACCGAGTCTCCTGACTACCGGGTCTAGTCGAGCCTGGCCCAAAGGGGTGTGGGTCAAGCCTATCGGCATGGGTCCGGCCTGCTGTGCAGAGGGACTGTCCCAGCCTACTAGGGTCTTTTTCCCACTAGCAAGAGAAACCATCCACGTGTTGTGGCCGGTGTGAACCTTAGGAGTGCGGTAGCCAGTCGCATCACCTATGGTCCGAACGATTCTCTCAAGGGCAGTCTGCACCTCCTGAGTGGTGCCCTCCGGGCACCATGTCCGACTCCTACAACGTCCAAGTGGTTGAGGCACCTCTGGCCTTCCGGGTGGCCTGAATGCGGGCCACCCCTATACGAGACACCCCCTAGTCTTGCATCCTCCCTCACATCATCGTGGTTGATTAGAAACAACCTCCTGGTCATAACGGACAACAACCTCTATGCATCCAACAAGGCCTCCCACCACTGTTACTTCTACCACTGTCGGTGCACCGGGAGAATCTTCAGTGGGCCATTTGATGCGATATGGGGGTCTATTCCTTGGGCTATGTGTTCCAATGATCTCAGGGAGGGGATGTATGTACCGTGAATCCTTCAAACTGGAATTTTCATCACTTTAGAATGTGGCCACCACGGACACACAAGCAAAGGTGCTCGGGACCTGTTGGTGTCAGCATGGGCCAGCCAAGTTAAAAGTTTTTTAAGGGGGAATTGTGGGGAGGTTTTCATTCAATCATTCAGGCCAAGGATTAATCCTAATTAATCAACCCAAATGAAAATTCACCCTCCAATTATAATGCATGATCCATGTATTAACCTATTAATGGGTTAATCTGCATTCATAGTTTAGAAATGGATGTGGAAGGACAAAAAATCAAAAACCCCGACAACATTGATGTTTTTTTTGGCATGTTCATCTTCAAGTGTTTTATATGTTAGTGTCTCTTCTCATCTCCGATATTTGAATTTCGTGACGAAGAAGATGAAGTTCTGCATATGTTATTTTTTCATCACTGGGGAGGAAGTCCATTAGAGGATTGCTAGAGTATAGTCCAAATTTTTAATCCATATTTTACAATGCTTCAAATAATAAATAGAAGAACATTTCAGCGTTCCAATTAGGAATTTTCATTGTGTTGTTATGCTCTTTCATAGAGAAGAAACATCATTGTTACGCGCCATTAAAGCACAGTTACACTACGAGTTTAATGAACCATTAATGAGCCTCATTGATGCATAGTGTCACTGCCCTATCACTAGCCCATCACGTTAATGTCTGCTACTCAAAAGCGAGAAAGAAAATAAAATATTTTTTTAAAAAATATTTTTGTTATTTTTTCGAAAAATTATAAAAAAATATATTTTCCACTCAGCCCTTTCCGTCCGATGTTAATTCATTTCTAGGAAAATAAAAACTTTCTGAATTAAATGGTCCCCTTGGATTTTTGATATAGGGGATTATTATGAAAATAAAATATACATCTTGAATTTTTACCGAATATACCTCAAAAAAGTTCTAGAATTATTAATAGTCACTCATTACCTAAACCTGTTGAGGTTAGGCTACACCTAACCGAATCAAGCCCCCATGAATCCAACAGTACTCTCAAATTTTCAATCTGTGTTTTTGTTTATATGATAATTTATTTAACTATAAAATAAAATTTGATTAATTATTTTATTTACAGAGAATAATTGGCATCCATTTTTGTCATGTGCTAGCCGATGTTTGGAACTGCCTATGAAAGAATACCCTCATGAGTTCAGTGGTGGTATCAAATTTTTAATCCGAGTCACCGTTCGTGATTTATATGAATTTGAAAAAAAAAATTATTTTATTATTTTATTTATAGTTATGGAATTTTGGGGTTTTCTCATTGGAGTCATGCACCAAATAATATTAAGTCGGGCCAAGTGTAATCCCGCCATCCTGAATGCAACGGTGACATCATATTTTTTATTTGGGCATTATTTTATGATTTATTCCACATTTATAGAAAAATATACTCACAGATTCGATGTAAAGCTTAACATTTTTCCATGGATCGTTCTAGGAAATCTAGCCATATGAATTACATACCTTCAAATTTCACAAACTCTGAAAAAATCCATTTAATAATGAAAAAAATCACGGAAATTTAGGGATATTAAATTCTTCCCACCATAGGGATTTACATCCCCAAATTCCAAAACAAAGGAAAACAAAAAAAAAATAGCGATAAGGAGTATGAATAAGAGCCTTCAGATCCATTGTGCTCTCCTGTAGATTTTTGTTCTACCACCGAATGTGCACCATTATAATCAATCATCCAAGAAGGTCCCGCTCTTATCGATCCTCTATCTCCATGAGGAACTCTAAAAACATTACCTTATCAAAAATTCCCATCTCTCCATAGTCGATGATGTGCTTTAGATCATGCACATAGCTCCAATGCTACAACATGTGAAAAATATTGTGCACCAAGTGCATATGTGGGTGAAGATATAGGCGATATGCCACCTCTCCAACTCCACTCAAAAACTAAAAAGGCCTGATGAACCTTAGAGTAAACTTGTTGCTCTGAAAAAATATCCATAATCCTTGTCGGGGTGAGACCCAATGAAAACATAGTCTCCCTCCTAAAACTCTAGGGGTCTTTGTCACCTTTCGTCATAAGAATTTTTTCTTCTCTATGAATTCCTTATCCACTCCTAGATGATCCACACCTTCACATTGGTACATCGTACATGGATTCAAATGGTTCCATTCCGACAGTGGATTGAATTTTATTGCTATACATATACTCTACCAGTGGTAGGTGGTCCTACCAACTATAAAAAAAACTCTACAAGACAATAACGAAGCAAGTCCTCAACATTCTGTATGGTCCGCTTTTCCAGAACATATGTTTGGGGGTAAAATTTGTCGTCAAATGTGATGGAATCTTATGATTAGAGTTTACTTGCAGACAAGTGAGGCATTGTGAAATGAACTCTGTCATCACTTCCATCATCTCTGAAAACTAGTACTAATGTTAGAGGTCTGGGTATAACATCGCCACATAAGAATTTACTTCCAATGGGTATGCATGGGGTTCCCTCAACATATCCTCCCATAACATCTCTAGTACCATTGTGCATCCTCTAAATTGGAATGATTTGATCCCCACATATCAGAAATCCATCAGCAGCCTACCCGAAGGATATCTGAATATATCAGGCCTCTTAGGCAATGTCCCCATGTTGTGACTCCATAAATTACTAAAGGATTGAGGATGTGGTAGTCTTATACTAGAGGTATGGTGTTCCATCACAATCCACATAGGATATCGACATCGTTGATAGCTACTCTGTTTTCTCTCCCAGATGTCATAAACCAAACCTATTTCTGAGCATGTCTTCCAGAACATTATTCTTCTCAGGTGTATAGACTATCTCAACTTCATAGTCCTAGAGGAACTCCATACATCATCGTTTTCTCAACTGCTAAAAATATTACGGGCCCCTTTCCTTCCACACGAAAGCAAAACCCTTTTAACTTAATGATGTTCCCAACCTAACCATTTATTAATGTTTAATCATTCTCCATGACCACATGGTTAAAATTCTGGTAATCCACACATAACCTCAAACACTAGATCTTACTAATACCTTCCTCATCATCCCACCAACTGTACTCTCATCTCCTGAAACTCTACGGGAGCCATCTAATATGTAGGTATAGATATCGGTACCCTCCCTAGGTACATGTTAATACATAAGTCCTTCTCCATAATGGGAGGTAATTACATAAACATATTTTGAATGGATTTTCACACACTCTTCCAGTACTTTTGGGAACTGAATACTCAAAACACCTATTACCACGAGGGTAAGGCTGGCCGACTCAAGAGTGATCGTCTATACCCTCCTACAAATGAGTTTGTCCCGTGAATCCTGGGATATCTATTTCAAAAACTAGAGAAAACCCCTTTCCAACATTGTAGATATAACACATCCCTTTTCCTAAAATAGTCCATCTGAGCATTAACTGTGGATGAGCAGTAAATACTGAAAATAATGTCGTAAGGCCTCGACTATAACCCCCTGACTCTATTTACCCAGAGTCTGTTCTTTATTACATCTATTTGGAATGATACAAGGAATCATGTCCCAAAAGACAGAACAATTTAGATTTATTGGAAACATGATACATACATAAGTTTAACATTACAACTTTAGAAAAAAAACTAATTTATTCCATTAGAAACAAATAGGCCACCTAGATTATGATTGAAAATCATTGATAACTAACTTATTCATAACCTAGGAAAATGAAATATAATAAAGGGTTGAGCTCAAATGCTTAGTTAGAGTATGAAGTATTGCGGAAGATAACATAAACATTAGGATTGTTGAATAATCTAAAACACATGCCTTTAGAAATAATAAACATGAACACTTTAGGCTGGAATATGAGCTAAGTAAATAATTCCATAATAAAACATAGTCATGGGTATTATACTAGTCTAATAACCACATTAAACATCATTATTATTTTAATAATGAGGGAATGTATAATTTTGTAGTTTCTGAAACATCTTTTCATGGCCTTGGAAAACACGTTTAAAAATTATTTAGACCTCGTCCAAACCCATATATAGAATTGGGAAAGGCCTCAGGAAATTCGACGACTAATTGTATCATGATACCTACTAATGAACCAAGGATTTATAGTTGGCTCCTCCCGTCACATACTAAGTCTAATACATTCCTTATATGAAAAAGTTGAATCATAACATAAACATTCATATTAAAACTAGCATATGAAATGTCAATAAATTAACCATAAAGCATGAACGGTATAATAATAACTCAACTATAGTCAAACATATCACAAAACCTTAAATACAATATAGATTATTTATATCATAATGAATCAACTTCAACCAAGTGTAAATTTTATCAATGAATGGTGACATATATGAAATAAAAAAAATTTGAGAGAAATAACTCTTTATTTTGTAATCATTTAATAGTCAAATAATTATAAAAGAAAAAATTAATTTTGAAAAAAATCTAATAATATTGTAAGGGATGTATCGAGGATTTTATAACAGCAGAAAATAGCCGCAACCACTGTATAAGTTAAAAAAAAATTCTTACCTTAATTGTGTCGAAAAGGTTATAAAGTACATTTTTTGAAAAGTGATGGAAATATTCCTTTCAAAACATATAATTTCAAATAAAGGTATAAATTAATTTAAATCATATACAATTAAATAGTAATTTTTTTTGAATTACATTCTTAAGAAAACACGGATGTGGATGATAAAGAGGATCAATTAGATAATTACATAAAAACTACCTCATATAATAAATAGATTTTGATATTAACCCTTAACTTATACTTTTATATACTATATGGTATGTTAACCTCCTGTATAATAGTTAAAACATTGTTATTAAATTATAAAATAATCATAGAAAAAATATGATAGCATATAATATCTTATAATATTGCTTTGTTAATAATATGTTATTAGTATCATAATTTTGGGTGTTAAGTGATTCTTTTTTCTTTATATACATAGTTACGTAAGTCATTTATTTATGGATAGGATGTATTTATTTCAAATAAAAAATGATATTATGTTCTTTTACAATATTTATAATCATATAATGAAAATTATTGTTGAATGATTACGATGGGGAATGAATCTCATCGCATTCGTGGAGACCGTAATCCGTAGGTTTGCACGAGGGACAATTTCATTATATTGATAGTGAAATCATATGTAATTGGTTGTAATATAATAAATAATGATTTAGTAACATGATATGTTTATTATTTATATTAGTTACACTCATTATTATACCGATCCAAATAATGATGTTTTTGAATAACAAATTACACCACGAAGTGGAGATAATAAGCCGTACTTACGCACGTATGGCAACTTTGTCATTAATATAATGGATATAATAATGAATATGGTTGTAAAATTTTTATAATAACATCATAGTATATATATGATAGTGGAGTTATTATTTCAGAATGGAAACAACAGAGAATGTGGATGTGGATGAAGAAAAGAACTTGAAAGAGGTGATAAAATATTTACCTATTTTTCGTGGTCTTCCTTTTGATTTGATCCAAAGCGCTCCATATGTGGGATTTCTGACAAAATTAAGGCATCTAAGATGAAGTGAATAATTTTTGGAGAATATTTGGGAAGGGGTGGGCTGATCCAAATGGATTTGGAGGTTTGAAATTAAGGGAAGGGAAGTACCATTTTATAAGAGTTGTGAAGATCACTTTAGGAAAAGCATGAAATATTATTTTATAATAAAATTAGTTTCAGTTAATAATGGATTAAAAATGATTTATTTCCTGGCTAAGGTGGGGATGGGTCTAAAACCTCTAAACCAATAGGTTTTGGACAGGTTTAGGTCCCCATATTAACCTTATCTTTTAGATTTAACTCATTGTTAAATAGTTTGATATTTACCATGTCTCTTTATATTTTTATATTATATAGTTAATAAACATACTATGACATGCCATGAGAACCCCATGTAGTTCATTATAAATATATATAAACTTATCTAAGTCCTTTTTCTGATCCTCATATTTTTAGGAATATTATATCAACTAATAATACAGTATTTGTTTTAAAAAAATAATTATTTCAATTTTGAAACTACTTAGTATTAGATTTTTTTTTGAAAGAAATAAAAACTTTATAAATTTAAATAAAATTTATTTAATCAACTCTTACATGTCATATTAACCATTAAAATTTGTGGACATTTTAAAAAATCTAAATTTTAATTTATTTAGATATTTATAATGTCAATTATTTTAATATTTTATTATTAACTCTTTTAACTCTTCTTTAAATAAAATAATAATAAATATCCTAATCTAATCCAAGAGGAACAAAGAGGATAATATTTTATTCCTAATGTTTTTATTAGATTAATTAAACATATCCAATAGAATTAGTACATGTTTTAGGGTAATTATAATATCATTTTAACCTTTAATTAACATATTTATTTTTAACCGTGGTAAATAAAAGTCAAAAGTTACTATTTAAAAAAATTTATTTTCATCTTATTGAACCAAATTATACTTAATGATGTCAACCGTGTCTCTAGGATTTAAAAATTCATTCCACATAAGTGGTAAAATTATATTTTATTCAAATTTTTAAATTCTTTAAAAGGTGGGTAAAAGACGGTAAAAACATAAATAAAATTTTATATATCTAATATTATTATAAAATAACTCTAAGGAATTACATTGAAGTTATATAGGTATTATGTATCTATTTTCACCTAAAATAAATAAATATAAATTAACTAATTTCTTAAATAAAAAGTCAGTTTTAAATAATAACACAGTGTTTTTCACTATTTATCCCAAAATTGAAAGTTTTTAGAAAAATACCAAAAATCCACCATATGCTAATTTCGATATTCCGAATTCGAAAATGAAGTCCACATTGAAAAATAAAATTTATAAAATTTCAAAAAGTGTGTATTACTATTCTTAATGGCTAGTTTAATTGGTCGTGGTGTGTTAAAACTCCAAGTTGCGTACAACGCATGCTATTGTATTATTAAAAGGGAAACACACCGTGGAAGCTTGTGGAGTTACATTCTAACCTCCTTAAAATATATTTTTCATTGAAATTTCTAGAATATTACTATGGTAAAAGATTCAGGTGGTTCTTGATCATAAGTTCCTCGAGTTCACATGTTGCCTCTTCCATCAAATGATTTCTCCATAGAACTTTTACCAGATGAGTCATACGGTTTCTCAGTAGTTGTTCACTGGTATCAACAATATTGACATGTTGTTCACAATAAGGCATATCTTGTTCCAGTTCCATTTCTTCATATGGGAGTACATGTGTTGGGTCAGGCATGTATTTTCTCAATATTAATGTATGGAACACATCTTGAACTTTGGAGAGACATGGCGGCATTGGAAAATGGTAAGTTACAACCCGAATTCGTTCTAGAATTTCGAAAGGTCTGATATAACTGGGACTCAATTTACACATCTTACTGAATTGTATAACACCCTTCCATGGAGATACCTTCAAGAGAAAAAGATCTCCTACTTGAAATTATAAATCCTTTATTCAATTATTGGTATAGATATTTTTTCTTATTTGATATAATTTGATGTGGGTTGGATAACCTTCACATTTTTCCTTGTTTCCTCAACTTGTTATGAGCCTATGAGTTTTCTTTCACCAACATCATCCCAACAAGTTGGTGTGTGATATCTCTTTACATATAATGCTTCATATGGTACCATCTGAATACTTGAATTTAACCTATTATTATAGAAAAATTATATTAGAGGTAAATATTTATACCAAATACCTTGAAGGTCGAGTGAGAAATATCTCAACATGTATTCTAAGGTTTGAATAGTCTATTCGGATGTCAATCAGTTTGAGGGTGGTTGTTAGTGCTCAAACTATGTTCAGTATCCACGGCCTTCTGAAGACTTTCCAAAATTATGATGTAAACTGGGGATTATGATCAGAAACAATTTATATGTGTACACCATGATGTCTTAAAATTTCATTAATAGATAGTCTTTCTAGATGTTCAAGTGGTAAATCGTCTCTTATAGAATGAAAATGTGCTGACATTACAAGACGATCAACAATAAACCATATTGAATCATTCCTTCTAGGATTATTTGGTGGCACCATGACAATGTCCATCATAATATTATCCCATTTCCACCCAGTTATTGGAATAGGTTGCATGACTCCTCTAGGTTATTGCCTTCCAGCTTTCACTTTTTGAAAAACCATACATCTTGTCAAAAAATCAGCAATCTTCATCTTCATGTTATCCAACAAAAAATGTTCCTTCAAATCTCCAAATATCTTGGTTCTCCTAGGGTGTATATAGAAATTAGAGATATGAGAATCATCCAACAATTCCCATTTTAGATCAAGTATGTTAGGATCACAAAGTCTCTTCCCAAATTTCAAATTTCCATCTTCATATATGAAGTCACTCAATCTTCCATCATTCACAACATTAATCTTCTTTTAAAACTCCTCCTCATCAGTCTTATAACTCTTTACCCTTTCTAGTATGGATGATTTCGAAACCATTTGAAGAAATATTTATATTTAACCTTCCATGGTTATTACCATATACATCGTTACAAGATCCATGAAAATAGAATCCCTTTCAACAATAAACTTGTTCAAAACTCAAGGATCCTTTCTACTTAAAGCAGCTTCCACCTTATTTTCCTTCCACATGTTGTAGTGTATTGTTCAATATTAATCCTTTATCAGTTCAATCCATCTCATTTTCCTCATGTAGAATACATTCTCTAAGAAAACATACTTCAAACTCTTGTGACCAGTATAAATCTCACCTTTTCCACCATAGAGATAGTGTCTCCATATCTTTAGAGAAAAGATTATTCCTGCTACGTCAAGATCATGAGTGGGATTTTTTTTTCTCACAAATTTTTAGCTGATGTGATGCATAGAAAATAACTCTATCATTATGCATAAGGACACGTCCAAGTACTTTCGTTGAAGCATCATTTTAAATAACAAACTCATTGTTCATTAATGGTAGAGTCATGAAATGATCATTGAATAATATTCTCTTCTGTTATTTAAAACATTCTTAAAACTCGTTTTTCATAAAAATTTAACCCATTTATGTGTGATCTTGGTTAATGGGTTAGCCAACCAGGAACAATTCTGGACCAAATGATGATATTAACCTACTAAACCAATAAACCTGCATACCTCAGTTTTACTCATATATGTATCCCATTTAGGTAATGCCTTGGTCTTCGAAGGATCAAAAGAGATTCCATCCTTATAGACAATATGGATATGAAAAGAAAGCTCTTGAATCCATAATTCACACTTGGTAAACTTCCCATATTATTTATTTCTTATAAGGGTTTTCAGAATATTGTGAAAGTTATTTTTAATGATATTTTTAGGTTTTTGAGTATACCAAGATATCATCAATAAATACCACTACCAATTAATCAATATATTCTTTAAAAACACTATTCATTATATCCATGAAGACTGAGGGTGCATTAGTCAATCCAAAAGGCATTACTGTAAACTCGTAATGCCTGTACCTGGTTCAAAATAATGTTTTTAGAATATATTCCTTCTTCACTCACAACTAATGATATCCAGGTCAAAGGTCAATCTCTAAGAAATATTGAGATCCATAATGTTGGTCGAATAAATCATCAATGAAAGGTAGTGGAAACTTGTTCTTTATTTTTATAGCATTGATCTCCCTGTAGTCAATTCACAACCTCATAAATCCTTTGTTCTTCTTATCAAAAAGGATAGGGGCAACCCATATAGAAACACTAGGGTAAATAAATCCCTTATTACTCAATTACTCTAGTTGTTTATTTTGTACCACTAATTCTACAGTGTCCATTCTATAAGAAGTCTTCTATATGGGCCTTCAACTAGGAATTAAATCAATGGAAAACTCAATTTCTCATTCAGGAGGTTTTCTAGGTAAATATTCTTGAAACACGTCAATATATTCTGGCAAAATAGGTATGTACTATATTGGAACATTCTTTTCATCACCCATAATTATTTCATTCTATTCCTCCCTAATAATGGAATTTAGTGGAGCTTTTAGGGGTGGATTTAGATAAGAATAAGGCGGTGACGTTTCTTCTCTAAATATAAGGTACCTCTTATCATCATCAAAAATTGTAACCTCCATATTCTTACAATAAATCTTCGCCTCATTGCTCGAAATCCAATCCATTTTGAGTATTTTATCAAATTAAATCGTGGGTATGCCAATGAGATCTATAGATAAAGATCATTTATATGCACTAATGAGAACTGATTCCCAGAACAATGTTGTGATGATACATCCTTAAGAGTTTTGACTGACAACTCCCTTGTTAAGTCAAATTGAAAATATCTAATTTTCTTAGAAAACTAGGAATATGTGAAACAATGCGATGATCCAAAATAAAATTAATCATTGGATAAACTTGATGACACAAATAAATTACCTACCACCACGTCTTTCGGAGCTTCAACCCCACCAGTAGTGATTGCATAATATTGGCCTTCATCCCTTCACCTTTTCAAAGGTAAGTTTTCCTGACGCATAGGACATTCATTTGCATAATGTCACATATCCGTGCAATTATAGCAATAAACATTATTAGTTTATTTATTCCCCTTACAATCACCAGAAAAATGGCCTTTCTATCCACATTTTTAGCATACTTCTTTTCTTTTTAGATAGGAACCAGGGTGATTCCTTACAAAATTATCATATGGTGGAAAAAGAACTCTTCCCTCTTCTATGATTTATTATTTCCTTTCCTAATGGTTTTTGAAAATATCTTCTTATCTTTCATTTCTTTAAAGTCATAAGACTTAGGGAATTATTTTTCTATCCTGATATTACCTGAGACAATATCTTTATATGATTAAAAGGATTACAAGACTAATGCTTGAAAGAGAAATTATTTCAACCCCTAAAAGAAACGATCAATATTACTTATTGGGTTACCTATATAATCTGCAGCATCGCTTTCTATCATTTTTAAGATACCTTCATACTTTGCGACATTATCATCCTCCTACTATCTCAGACTCAGAAATTCCCCTTCAATATCCGATCAAGGGTCATGAAGAAACTATTTTTCTACGAAAATCTATTTAAACTCCCTATTTTCCATGTTTTATACTTCTTCGTCTTCCTTTGTGTTTTGGATTAATGACCACCATGGATATGCATCTCCCATGAGGCGATAAACTTCCATGACAACATTTTACCTTTCACTACTCCCCAAAGCATATAACGTTTTCTCTATGTAATTTATCCATTACTCAGCTACTAATGAATTTTTTAATCCCATTGATTGTTGGTGGTTGTTGCCTCATAAATTTGTGTAATGTTGATACTCCGTGTTGTAGATCAGGGTGATTCATACTGGTAATGTTATTATTCATAACCTGAGTGTGTTTTTCCAGTATAGTGATAAGCTGATCTACACCTGTTGCATAACCAACTCCACTATAATTATCTTAGGTAGGAGGTATATACCTACAAAGATTATGTGAATTGATACGATTTTCATTCCATCCACTATGTGACATTTCTAATCAATGGAATACACTATATTAGTTAATGAATCGAAATACCTAATTCCAAACGTGTAAAACACTTAACATAAATTGATCAATTTATGGTTATAATCCAAAATAATAAAAAATGTTTTCATTGAGTAGGTATATACTAATAAATAATTCATAATGGTTTACAATGAAAATGTGAATTATCCTAAGCATCTCCCATGGGAGTGTCATAACCAAGTGTACACCAATGCCCATTGTTGTGTACCAAGATACCCTGGGTCATGCCCGAAACTCGTTGTCGTAGTTTTCACTGCTATGAACAGCTGTCCCAGAGTCGCCTCTACCTACTAATATCTAGATAAAGATATATAGATTGAAAAATACACAAAATTTATATATTACTATAATTCTATATTGTTCTTCTATACCAATCCTCAAAGTCTTCTTAGGCTAATGTTCTCTAATCATATTTTATCTAAATCTAGTTTCCATGGTTTGTATTAAACATCCACTGACACCATGTAACGACCCAAAGTATCATTAATGGAAACCCCTCTTGATCTAATTAAATGTCTCTTTATTTTTATATAAAATGTGGACTTCATTCGTTTTATGTTAAGAATTTTGATCGTTGCTAATATAGTCGTTGAATAGTGATCACATGATTAGTGTAAATATAGGGCTTTAACACAACCAATTTTACTTAGAAAAAAGAAGTGATGGCCTCGTACAGTAGAATTTCTCCATACAAAGTCCATTTGTCGGAGGTCGGAAAAGAGGTGGCATCCTTGAGCTTCGCTCTTGACCAAGCCCAATCTGAGCTTCACCATGTCAAACTCAAACGGTGCCGTCTACGGGAAAAGTGAAAGTTGATATAGATTACCACTCGAGTGATGCTATCCGAGACACCCCAAGAGTCTGTCACCATTTCACACCTTACACTTAGGTCATATGCAGCTGTTTTAAGGAGTTATGTGACAAATAGGTAGTGCTATGTTCATGTACATTATTTTTGTATATAATAATGAATATAATTTCTAGTCATTTTTGATACATTGTAAATAGTTTTTAAAGTACCAATGGTGTTTTTAGTTATTATTTAATTAAGATATATATTTTATTAAATTAAGGTATTTTTGTATTAAATAATGTTTTAGTAAAGTAATAATATTATTACTAAATTAATTTTTATTAAATATAAATGATCTTATAATTTTATCAATGCAATTAAAATTTTTATTAAGGTTTGAAAGCCATTTTTGTCAAAACCCGTGAATTTTCGATAAATGTCAGTTTGTATTTTTAAAGTTAAAATTAACATATTTAGAAAATTATTTAGATAAAATAAATTTTATTTTTGGAATCAGGACGTCGAAATTATCCAACGGTGAATTTTTCATAATTTTCTGAGACGGTCAAATTTTTGGGTAAAAATTAAATACCGTTTAAATATATAATGTGTTTTATGACATCATAATGACCCAATGGTGATGTAATAAAATACTATAATCCTTATGTTCGGAAAATATATTTTTTACCATTAAAATAATGTGATTTGGGGTTTGTTTGACTTTTTTTCAAAGCATTAATGGACCCCTCAATACTTATTCAACACCTTGCCTTTTTAAATTAATTTCCATGGGAGTGTGACTCACCTCCACATAATCAACCCTAATATTTTAAGAAGTTATGACTTTGGCCTTATATAATATTGTTTTACTCTTCCTTTTTCCAAGAACCATGGGAAAAAACCATGGTATGGGTTGTGGTTTGGATTAATTTAATATAATGTGTCCAAAACCTAAATAATAAAGAATTCCCTCAACTTTCCTATATAAACCCACCCAAGCTCCCACTTCCTCCTCACTAAAATCCCTTTTCGTTTGTCCACCCTCTGCCCTACTCTCTCTATAATCCTCCCAAGGTGCCCCAAGCTCCCAAGAAGCCTCTCACAAGCCTCTCTCTAGCCTTTGGAAGCACACTTCCAAGTATGGTTTTTTTCTTCCTTTCTCACTTTTGTCAATTTTCTTTAAGTTGTATTGCACTTTTAATTTTAATTATGAATGTTGGGGTATGGTTTCTCACCTCCCCCATATTTCCTTCTTATTGTTTTAATGATGGGAGACCCCTTTCTCTCTCATTAAATTCCTCCCATGTACACATGTTACAATGCCGAAATTCCGAAAGGAACTTCTCTCTCTTTTTTAAATTCAAGCAATAATTTTGTATCATGAATCTAAATTCCATTAAAATTGTTGGGAAATGTATATATATTAACTCCTTACTATCCATTACATGTAAATATGATGAGGAACCCATTTCTCTCTCATCAACCTTTTTTATGAATTCTTATGTCACGTCGTTACGCTGCCGAAATTGCACCGATTTTCTAAGCCAATCCCATTGTGTAGTGGATAGAATACCCTTTTCTCCATCAAGGGTAACCACCTTTATGCAACTTTACTTATTTATTAAAAAGTTTCATGTATGAATTCCATATTCATTTATCGTGGAATAAATTATTATGTTTTATGAATCCATGTTTTATGATCCATGTGGCACATTTATGCATGAAATGAAATGTTTAAGAAGGGTGCGCCCTTATAGCCCTCCAATGCATTGGGTAAAGTATAGTATCATGATATTTCATGTGCAATGAGTGTTGACTCATTCTAATTTAATTGCAACGAGGTTTTACTCGTGCTTTATGTGCAATGAGGATTTACTCATGCTCCATGTGAAATGATCCTTGGCTCATGCTAATTCCATGTTAAGTGTTATTGCCACATTTCCATGTTATGATTATCATGCTTTATCATTCCTTTATGTTCATGTTTCTTTTATGCTATATTGATATTCCTATTGTCTAACATTTATTTTAATCCTCATGATATTCCACATGTACTCCCTTACTGGGCTTTATAGCTCACCCTTTTCTTATGCATGTCCTCAGGTTATCCCATGCAATGCTAAGTATGAGGGAATGTACTGGTTATGTAAAGGAAGTTTTCAATAAAGATGATGTATTTCATGTTATAAGTTTTTATGTAATGATCCTAAGCCCAAAATACACTAAACCTCTTGATCTTCTTTATTGTATCAAGTGATGTTTTATGTAATAAATCATGTTTAAGATTGTAATAAAAGTAGGGTTTCCATAGTTTGTATCAGAGGATAGGTTTACTTATTTTTGGTATTAGGATTAGAAAACCCTAGTAAAGCCTTAGATACAAGAATAACTATAATAAAAACATCCCTAAGTTTTGGTAAGTACTGATTAGGTGGTTTATCAAACAAATACATCCCTGTCTGGATACGAGCAGGTAGAGGCGGCTCTGGCATAGATGTATCGTAGGGGTAAAACCCGAAAACACCGCTTTGAGCTATACTCGAACGGGAACTGGTGCACGAAAATGGGCCTTGCTGCACTCTTGGTTATGACACTCTCGGGGGATATGTTTTTTTAGATTCAAAAGTTTAGTATGAACCCTTATTAAGGTAATTAAAAAAATTCCCCTAATAATATATGTTAGAATATAGATCATGAAAAGCCTAGATTGAAGCTTATATACACATGAGTTAAGGAAATAAAAGTGTATTTATAAGTCATCAACTTTTGTCTTTGGATTACCCTTTTTGTGTTACCCCTAACATGCCTTTTATTACATCCAATTGCCAGTAATAAGAGGTCTCGACCTAACAATTGTTGTGAAGATCAGTGTGATGACTGTACTAATGAGATGCCCAATCCAATGGGAGCGGGAATCACGAACTTTTTCACGCTTATCTCTCAGCTAACTCAAGAATTGAATAGAAACATGGGTCAAGAGGAACATTCAACCCCCCCCCCCCTAAGAAAGAACAAGTCGCTATTGAGAGCTTCATGAGACAAAGGCCTCCTACTTTTAGTGGATCATCTGATCCCACAATCGCTGAACAATGGATCAACTCCATTGAAAATATATTCTCCATCCTTCAATGTTCTGAACAAGAGAAGGTTCTCCTAGCTGCCTATCGTATGTAGGGTGAAGCTGATCAATGGTGGATGCTGATCAAAAATACGACGCCTGAGGAGGAGATTGAGGTGTTGTAATGGAAGGATTTCCGGAAGATGTTTTTCAATACATATTTTCTGCGCACCCTCCGGCTTAAGATGGAAATGGGCTTCCTTTCCCTCAAGAAAAAAGATGACTAATCTGTTAGAGCGTACGAGGAAAACTTCATAAGTCTTACACGATACACTTTCGGCTTTGTCGTTACCCCTGAATACATGGTTGACCGCTTCTTTGGTGGGCTGAAGCCTAGCTTGTGGAAAGCATTAGTGATCCGTGACTTCGACAGCTATGAGGAAATTGTCGTATGTGCCCTCAAGGTCGAAATGGAGATCGGGGAATCACAGGGGTATCATTGAGACAAGAAGCGTAAGGTGGACTTCAATGCCGGTGGTCTGATGGATAAATCCAACGGTGCTAAGAAGATCCAGCACCCCACTTTCCAAAAGTGCAGAAAGAAGCACCCTGGAAATTGCCTTAAGGGGACGAGAAAATGTTGCAGGTGTGGAAGAGAAGGGCACCTTGTTGTTAACTGTCGGCAAGAAAGACCCACGGTTGCGACAGATGAGAGGAATGCTCCATTCGAACCTCAACGCGGTGTTCAGTGCTACAAATGCAAAGAACCGAGTCATTTTGCAAATCAATGCCCTAATACAAGGGTTTTCGGAGGTGACCAACAACCTCAAAGGCAACAAGGAATGGATTTTTACATCACTTCTACCAAAGTGAACCCTGACAAAAAAGTGGTGACAGGTACGCTAGTTATTCATTCAAGAATAGTGAACGTACTTTTTGATTCAGGTTCTACGCATTCTTTTATATCTCTAAAGTTTAGTAGAACAATCCCAGCACCACCACAAAACATGGAAGTAAAGATATCGATGAGTACGGAAAATGGGGCAATCATTGCATCCCATGAATATAAGTCCTCCTCTGTTATAATCTGTGGATTAAATTTCCAAGTGAACCTCGTCATACTCCCTCTGGTGGAATTTGATGCAATTCTTGGCATGGATTGGCTTTCCTTATATAGAGACAATACAAATTGTCGGGAGTGGGAAATCACACTCCATATAGAGAAGCGACCCCCGATTCATTACATGTGTCAGGAGGAAGATGAATCTCTTTTATCTCCATCATCTCAAGCATGGATATTACTACCTTATGAGCATGCGTATATAGCTTAGATGATTGAGTCCAAGGAAGAAACCAACCTTGTAGAAATGTCTATTGTGAGGGAATTCGCTGAAGTGTTTCCTGAGGAACTACTTGGTCTTCCTCCAAGAAGAGATGTTGATTTCTCAATTGAACATATACCTGGGTCAATACCAATATCATAGAATCCAAATAGAATGGTTGTTGTTGATCTTGAAGAGCTGGAGAAACAACTACAAGAGAATCTGGATAAAGGGTTTATACGCCCAAGTGCTTCACCATGGGGTGCACCAGTCCTCTTCGTCAAGAAGAGGGATGGGTCAATCTGGATTTGCATCGATTATCGTGAACTTAACAAAATCACGATAAAGAACAAGTATCCTCTCCCAAGAATCGATGACTTGTTTGATTAGCTGCGTGGAGCACAATACTTCTCCATGGTGGACTTGCGGTCAGGATATTATCAAGTAAGGGTGAAAAAGGAAGATGTCCCCAAGACTGCTTTTAGTACAAGATACGGGCACTATGAATTCATAGTAATGTCTTTCGGACTCACCAATGCTCTAGAAATATTCATGGACTTAATGAATAGAGTCTTTATAGATTACCTTGAAAAATTTGTGGTAGTATTTATAGATGATATTCTAATATACTCCTAAACCAAGGAGGATCATGAGGAGAATTTAAAAAATGTACTAGAGACTTTGCGCAAGGAGAAGCTCTATGAAAAGTACATCAAGTGTGAGTTATGGTTGAAGGAGGTCTCATTCATGGGCCTTATCATCACAAGCAATGGGATATCTGTGGACCCCTCCAAAACAGATGTAATTGAGGGATGGCCGAGGCCAACATAGGTAACGGATATCCGTAGCTTCTTGGGGATAGTTGGATATTATCGAAGATTTATGAGAAATTTCTCAAGATTGTCCAACCCTCTTACCAAGATAACTCAGAAGGGAGTAAAGTTTTCTTGGAGTGATGAATGCGAAGAATGCTTCAAGGAGTTGAAAAAGAGGCTTATCACTGCACCCGTGCTCACTTTATCCACAAGTGGGGAACTTTTTGTGGTATTCAGTGATGCTTCAAAGAAGGGATTAGGCTGTGTGCTGATGCAGAATGATAAAGTGATATCCTATGCCTCAAGGTAGTTGAAAATCCATGAGCAAAACTATCCAACACATGATCTAGAGTTGGCGGCTGTGATCTCTGCCTTGAAAATCTGGCGGTATTATCTATATGGAGATAAATGTGAGATATATACTAACCACAAGAGTCTTAAATATATATTCATGCAGAAAGAGCATAATATGCGCTATAGAATATGGATAGAGCTCATCAAGGATTATGACTATTCAATACATTACCACCCTGGTAAAGAAAACAAGATGGCAGATGCCCTAAGTAGAAAGGATCCTGCAATTCTATCAATGATGAGAATTGAGAAGGATCCAATATTCTTAGACTTGATGAAGATGGACATGGGAATCATAGATAAGGGAACATCATCAATCCTTTCACAAATGATTGCTCAACCATCTCTTTTTGAAAGGTTAATGGATGCTCAAAAGGATGATCTGGGAATTCAAGAAAAAGTGGAAGCTATCAAAAAGGGGAAATCCTCGGATTTTATTGTTAATGAAGAAGGAATTGTGCTGTTTGGGAAAAGACTATGTGTTCCATCAAGTCCGGAGCTGAAGAAGGAACTTTTGGATGATGCACATAGTTCAAATTTCTCTATTCACCCAAGGAGCACAAAGATATATCGAGATCTCCGAGAAAACTTTTGTTGGGATAATATGAAGAAGGAGATCGCTGAATATACATCAAAGTGCCTGGTGTGTCAGCAAGTGAAGGCAGAGAGGAAGAAGTCTAAGGGGATGATGCAACCATTTCCCATACCAGAATGGAAATGGGACAACATCACCATGGACTTTGTCACTGGACTTCCAAGGACATCCAAAGGCAACAATGAAATCTGGGTTGTTGTGGATCGTCTTACAAAGACCACACACTTCATTGCTATTCGGTAGGATTTCTCTTTGGATCAACTGGCACGGATATATATCAGGGAAGTGGTAAGGTTGCATGGAGTACCACTATCTATTGCGTCTGACCGAAATCCAAGATTTACCTCTAGGTTTTGGAAGAGTATTCAACATGCTCTGAATACTGAACTGAACATCAGTACGGCATATCATCCTCAAACTGATGTCCAATCTGAGCGGACTATCCAAACACTTAAGGATATGTTGAGAGCGTGCTCAATGGACTTTAAAGGAGAATGGTATCAACATCTTCCTCTGGTTGAGTTCTCTTATAACAATAGTTTCCACTCAAGCATCCAAATGGCACCATATGAAGCCCTATATGGGAAAAGTTGCAGAACACCGGCATGTTGGGATGAGGTCGGAGAACGTAAGCTGCTTTGACCAGAAATGGTCGAAGAAATGGTGGACAAGGTGAAAACCATTCAGCAGCATATCAAGGAAGCTCAGAGTTGATAGAAGAGTTATGCACATAATCGTCGATGAGACATTGAATTTAAAGTTGGAGACATGGTGTTTCTATGCATATCTCCGTGGAATAAGGTCATGAGGTTTTTAAGGAAAGGGAAGTTAAGTCCAAGATACATCAGCCCCTTCGATATTCTAGATCATGTTGCGGTTGTGGCCTATCGACTGGCACTTCCACCTGCCATGGCCAAAGTACATGATTTCTTTCATGTATCCCTCTTAAGGAAGTAAATACTGGACCCTTCACATGTACTCTCTTCTGAGGTGGTACAATTGGAAGATGATCTCTCTTAGGAGGAGCAACTAGTGAATATCTTAGATCATAGAGAAAAACTGCTATGAAATAAGACAATGCCCCTCATCAAGGTGTTGTGGAGAAACCACAATTTTGAAGAAGCGACTTGGTAATTGGAGGATATGATGAAGCTGAGTTACCCACATCTGTTTTAGTGTGGGAAAAGAAAAATTTCGAGTGAGAAATTTCTTAAGTGGGGAATATTGTAACGACCCAAAGTTTCACTAACGGAAATCCTTCTTGATCTAAATAAATGTCTTTTTCGGTTTATATAAAATGTCAACTTAATTGGTTTTATGTTAAGAATTTTGATCGATGCTAATATAGTCGTTGAACAGTGATCACATGATTAGTATAAATATAGGGCTCTAAAACATCCAATTTTACTTAGACAAAAGAAGTGATGGTCTCGTCCAGTAGAATTGCTCCATACGAAACCCATTTGTCGGAGCTCGGAAAAGAGTTGGCATCCTTGGGCTTATCTCTTGACCAATCCCAAGCTGAGCTTCACCATGTCAAACTCAAACGGGACCGTATAGGGTAAAAGTGGAAGTTGATAGAGATTACCACTCGAGCAATGCAATCCGAGCCACCCCAAGAGGCTGTCACCATCGCACACCTTACCCTTATGTCTTATGCAGCTATTTTAAGGGTTTATGTAACAAATAAGTAGTGCTATGTTCATGTACATTATTTTTTTATATAATAATGAATATAATTTCTAGTCATTTTTGATACATTGTAAATAGTTTTTAATGTACAAATGTTGTTTTTAGTTATTATTTAATTAAAAAGTATATTTTATTAAATTAAGGGATTTTTGAATTAAATAATATTTTAGTAAAATAATATTATTATTATTAAATTAATTTTTTTTAATATAAATGATCTTATAATTTTATGCATGCAATTAAAATTTTTATTAAGGTTTGAAAGCCATTTTTGTCAAAAACTGTGAATTTTCGATAAATGTCGGTTTTTATTTTAAATGTGAAAATTAAAATATTTAAAAAATTATTTAGATAAAATAAATTTTATTTATGGAATCAGGACGTCGAAATTATGCAATGCTTAATTTTTCATAATTTTCTAAGGCAGTCAAATTTTTGGGTAAAAATTAAATACCATTTAAATATATAATGTGTTTTATGACATCATAATGACCCAATGGTGATGTAATAAAAAACTATAATCCTTATGTTCGGACAATATATATTTTACCATTAAAATGATGTGATTTTTGGATTGTTTGACTTACTATTCAAATCATTAATGGACCCCTCAAGACTTATTCAACACCTTGCCTTTTAAATTAATTTCCATGGGAGTGTGACTCACCTCCACATAAGAAACCCTAATATTTTAAGCAGTTCTGACTTTGGACTTATAAAATATTGTTTTCCTCTTCCCTTTGCCAAAAACATTGGGCAACAACCATGGGATGGTTTGTGGTTTGGATTAATTTAATATAAGGGGTCCCAAACCTAAATAATAAACAATTCTCTCACCATTCCTATATAAACCCACCCAATATCCCATTTCCTCCTCACTAAAATCCCTTGGAGTTCGTCCAACCTCTGCCCTACTCTCTCTACAATCCTCCCAAGGTGCCCCAAGCTCCCAAGAAGCCTCTCACAAGCCACTCTCTAGCCTTTGGAAGCACACTTCCAAGTAAGCTTTTTTTTCTTCCTTTCTCATTTTTGTAAATTTTCTTTAAGTTGTATTGCCATTTTAAAGACAATTATGAATGTTTGGGTATGGTTTTTCACCTCCCCCATACTGCCTTCTTATTGTTTGAATTATGGGAGACCTTTTTATCTCTCATTAAATTCCTCCCATGTACACCCATTACTATGCCGAAATTCTGAAAGGAACTTCTCTCTCTTTTTTTACATTCAAGCAATAATTTTGTATCAGGAATCTAAATTCCATTAAGATTGTTGGGTCATATATCTATATGACCTCCTTACTTTCCATTACATTTAAATATGATGAGGAACCCATTTCTCTCTCATCAACCATTTTTATGAATTCTTATGTCACGCCGTTACGCTGCCGAAATCGCACCGATTTTCTAAGCCAATCCCTTTGTGTAGTGGATACCATTCCCTTTTCTCCATCAAAGTTATCTACCTTTATGCACCTTTAAATATTTATTAAAAAGTTTCATTTATGAATTCCACATTCATTTATCGTGTAATAAATGATTATGTTTTATGAATCCATGTTTTATGATCCATGTGGAACACTTATGCATGAAATGAAATGTTTAAGAAGGGTGCGCCCTTATAGCACTCCAATGCATTGGGTAATGTATAGTATCATGATATTTCATGTGCAATGAGTGTTGACTCATTCTAATTCAAGTGAAATGAGGGTTTACTCGTGCTTTATGTGCAATGAGGATTTACTCATGCTCCATGTGCAATGAGCCTTGGCTCACGCTAATTCCATGTTAAGTGTTGTTTCAACATTTCCATGTTATGATTATCATGATTTATCATTCCTTTATATTAATGTTTATTTTATGCTCTATTGATATGCCTATTGTCTAACATGTATTGTACTCCTCATGTTATTCCACGTGTACTCCCTTATTGGGCTTTATAGCTCACCCTTTTCTTATACATGTCCTCAGGTTATCCCATGCAATGCGAAGTACGAGGGACTGTAGTGGTCATGTAAAGGAAGTTTTCAATAAATATATTGTATTTCATGTTATAAGTTTTTATGTAATGATCCTAATCCCAAACACACTAAACATATCAATCTTCTTTGTTGTATCAAGTGAATTTTTATGTAATAAATCATGTTTAAGATTGTAATAAAAGCAGGGTTGCCATACACCAAATATAACACCTCAACCCCAGTTACCCAGAGTTGGTGTTTTATTAAATAACATTGAACTGATACGATGAATTATGTCCCGAATGACCGAACAGTTTAGTAGTATTGGAAAAAAGATACATACATATGTTTAACATTACAACTTGGGATGAAATACCAAAATAATTTATTCCATTAGAAACATCCAAGCCTCCTAGATTATGCCTGAATGTGAATCATAACATACTACTTCATATCTTCGAAATATGAAGCATATGAAAGGGTTGATATCAAATGCTCTGTAAGACTAATAATTACAATGGAAGAAAATATAAATATTATTAATGTAGAATAATTGAAAACAGATGACTTTAGAATTAATAAACATGACTTCTTTATGGCTGGAAAATGTTCTGAGTAAATAATTCCATAATAAAACATAGTCCTGGGTATTATACTAGTCGAATAACCACATGAACCATAATTATTATTTTCATAATGAGGGAATGTATACTTACGGACTATCTAAAACATCTAGTAAAGGCCTTGTTCAAGATGTCTAAAAATTATTTAGGCCTTGACTAAAACCATTTAACAAATTGAGAAATTCCTCACCTAATTCTAGGTCTAATTATCTCATGATACCTACCGATGCACTGGGGAGCTATAGCAGGCTCCACCAATCACATACCAAGTCCAATAAATTCTACATATGAAAAGGTTGAAACATAACATACACATTCGTATTAAAAATAACATATGAAATGTAAATACATTAACCATAAACCATGAATGGTATAAAAATAAGTCATCCATATTCAAACGTATCAAAAACCCTTAAATAAAATATGTAATATTTGAATCATAATGAATCAACATCAAACAGGTATAAATTATATCACAAGATGTTGACATATATGAAATTAAAACTTTTTAAGAGAAATATCTATTTCTATTTTGGTATCATTTAAGTGTCACATAATTATAAAAGAAAAAATTTATTTTTAAAATATTTTAATAATCATGTAAGGTAATCTTCAATGATTTTATTAGGGTGGAAAATAGCTGCACCTACCGTATACGTTAAAAAAAATTCTTACCTTAGTTTTGTGGAAAAGGTCATAAAGTACCTTGTTTTGAAAATGATGGAAAGATTCCTTTAAAAACATATAAAGTAAAATAAGGGTATAAATGACTTTAACCTATATTATAGTAAATAGTAAAAATGTTTTGAAATATATTCTTATGGAAACATGGATGTGGATGATGAAGACGTCTCGGTAGATACTTTGGTAAAAACAACCTCAGATATTATCGAGATTGTGAAATTAACCCTTACCTTGAAAATTTACTTAGTCAATTGTATGTTAAACTCCTTTATAATAGTTAAAACATTGTTATTAAATCAAAAAATAATCATATACATAAATATGATATTATATATGATCTTATAATATTGCTTTGTTAACAATATTTTAGTATTATCATCGATTAGGTTGTTAACTGATTCATTTTCCTTTATATGATTGGTTATGTAAGTCATGTTTTTTATGTAAAGGATGTATTTTATTCATATAAACCATGATATTTTGTTCATAAAATTTATTTCTAAGTATAAAAGTAAAATTATTCTTGAATGATTACGATGGGGAATGAATCTCATCGCGTTCTTGGAGACAATAATCAGTACGTACGCACGAGCGACAATATCATTATATTGATGGTTAAATAGTATGTAATTGGATGGTATATCATATATAAATAATCCTTAAAATGTTATATTAACTATTTTTTCTTGTTATACTCATTGTTATACACATCCAAATAATGGTTTGTTTGAATAACAAACTACACCACGACGTGGAGACGGTAAGTCTTACGTACGCACGTATGGTGACATTGTCATTCATATGATGGATATAAAAATGAATATGGTTGTACCATTTTTTTAATAACATAACAGTATATATAAGATACTGGAGTTATTATTTTTGAATATAAACCACAAAGAAATCATAAATGGAACAAGAAAATAACTTGAAATAGGTGATGAAATATTTACCTTATCTTCGGGTTCTTTATTTTGATTTGATCAAAATGGATCCTTATGGTGGCTTTATTACAAAATTGAGGACCCTAGGATAATGTGAGGAAATTTTTGAGGTTATTTGGGTAGTGTTTGGCTAGCCAAATGGCTTTTTAGGTTTGAAATTAAGGGAATGGGAAGTACCATTTATAAGAGATGTGAGGGTTACTTTAGGAAAAGCTTGAAATATTATGTTATAATAAAATCATTTTCAGTTTATAATGGATTAAAAAGGATTTATTTCGAGGATAATGTGAGTATGGATCTAAAAACACTCATATAATAGGTTTTGGATAGGTTTAGTTCACCATATTAACCTTATCATTTAGATTTCACTCATAGTTAAATAGTTCGATATTTACCTTGTCTCTTTGTATTTTTATATTATATGGTTAATAAACATACTATAACAAGCCATGAAAACACAAAATGGTTCATTAATAATATATATAACATAATATATTTCCTTTTACCTAACATTATATATTTATTAATATTATATCAATTAATAATATAATATTTGTTTTAAAAACATAATTTGGTCAATTTTTACACTATTTAGTATTTGATTTTTTGAAATCCATTAAAACATTATCACATAGAATATAATATATTTAATCAACTATAAAATCTCAAATTGACCTAGAAAATTAGTTTAATTTATCAGAAGTTTCAATTTACATATATTTTTATAATTATAATATCAATTATTTTAATATTTCATTATTAAGGTAATCACTGCATCATTGTTGTGTCATAAAAAAATTAAATTATTTAATGACTAAATATTATAAATAAAATATCATTATGTATGAAATCCTTTTATCATTCTAATATATATTTATAGTCGAATTTATATTTTGTTCAACACTATGTTGAAAATTTGTTTAATTATTAAACTTTGAATTTAATTCATTTAACTCTTCTTTAAATAAAATTATAATAAATGTCCTAATCTAATACATGTGGACCAAAGTGGATCATATTTTATTCTTAAGGTTATTTATGGTCGAATTACACTTATCCAATAGGATTAGGACTAGTTTTATTGTAATTATAATATCATTTTTTCCCTTCATTAAACTATTTACTTTTAACTGTGGTAAATAAAAATCGAAATCTACTATTCACCAAAAATTATTTTATTATAATTGAAACACTTTTTACTTAGTGATGTCAACTGTGTCCCACGTATTTTTGAAATTCAACCCACAAAAGTGGTAAAATTATGTTTTATGAAAATTTTTAAATGCTCTTAGAAGGTGGGTAAAAGATGGTAAAAAGTTCAATAAAATTTTATATATCTAAACATAATATAAAATGACTAAAATGAATAAAATTGGATATATATATAGATATTATGTACCTATTTTAACCTAAAATAAATTAAACTAAAATAACTAATTTCTTAAATAAACACTCGGTTTTAAACAATAACACAGTGTTTTTCACTATTTATCAAAAACTTGAATGTTTTGAGAAAAATACAAAAAATTCACCCTATGTTAATTTCGATATTCAAAATTAAAAAATGAAGTCAATTTTGAAAAAAAAAATTCAAAAAGTGGGTGTTACAATTCATAATATCCAGTTTGATTGGTCGTGGTGTGTTAAAACTCCAAGTTACTTACAACG
This sequence comes from Viscum album, assembly GCA_963277665.1. Classification (NCBI taxonomy): domain Eukaryota; kingdom Viridiplantae; phylum Streptophyta; class Magnoliopsida; order Santalales; family Viscaceae; genus Viscum; species Viscum album. The sequence continues at coordinate 2,030,483,772 of OY728135.1, forward strand.
CATGATACTGCATTATTCAAAGTGAAACGTACTATGGATGCTTGGAGTGTTATATCGATCTTGCCACTAAGAGGATCCAACCAAAACTCTCACATCAAGGTTCATATAAAACTGTCTATATAAATGGGATTATATAGTCTCCTTCCATAGGTAGACCCAGATGTAAGGTTCATGTCAACAGTTTAACTAGAAACTCTAGGTCTTGAACATGATTCGTGATAAGAAGGAATTATTAGTACTCATGTCTGTTAAAAAGACACCTAGTAGTAGTCATATACCATGGAATGAATCATTTTTGGATCCCTTGGGTGACACTCCTTAACCGCTTCTATCTACTCCATTCCCATTTACTCCAACTCCATAAGCCTTGTGGGGACTAGATTGGGGTGGTGGTTGTAACTTGTCAAAATATATACAACCCAATGCTACTCTCCTATTTCCTCTACTGTAACACCCAAAGATTTCTTAGTACATTATTTCTTCAAAGTAATCCATTAACATGCACTACATGCAACACTGAGTTCAAGCGCACCACGACCTACCAAACTAGCCGTTCAAAAGTGGTTATGAATAGTATTAACAGAATTTTGAACTTTATATCATCCTTATAATTTTAGAATGCATATTTTGAGTTTCATAGACATAATGTAAGGACAAATTCATTTTTTTCAAATAAAAGAATTATGTTTCCAAAAAATGAAATTTTACATCCTTTTAATGGAAAAACCTCTTTAAATACAATATTTGAAACTTTTACATATTCAATTTGACAAAATAAACATCTTCTTTAGAATCGTGACATAAGAATGTAGTTTTAATAAATTTTTGGTGTTTTTCTGATAACATTCATATTTGGGTGAATAGTGAAAAATACAATCTTTTAACTGAAAGCATGTTTTTTAATAAAAATATCTTGTATTGTAAAATTATAATTTTTAATGGGTTGGAATTATAAATAGATTCTATTTTTACCATTTAATCCAATTCTGGCCATTATAAGCAATTTCACTTTGAAATTGGACATAAACAAGTGTCAATCATTTGATAGTTATTATTTCTTAAAAATACACATTTTTGTTTTGATAATGGAGATTAATTTTAAATTAATAAATTCAACTTCTATGTTTTGAATTTGGTAAAATGGACATCATTTTTTAATCTAGGTTATCAAAATTAGCTTAGTGTAAAATTTTGGTATTTTTCTGAAAACATTCAACTTTTGATAAATAGTGAAAATTATGTGTTATTATTTAAAACTGAATTTTTATTTAAATTATTATAAATTTTATTTAAATTTATTTTAATTCAAATGATATATATAATACTTATTTAATTTCAACGTAATTAATTGATGTAATCTTATATTAAAATTAGATGTATAAATTTTTATCGAATGTTTTACCGTCTTTTACCCACCTCCTAGGAGCATTTGAATATTTGCATAAAACTAAATTTCACAGCATCTGGGAGTTGAATTTCAAAAATCCGAGATATACGGTTGATATTAGTATGTAAAATGTGGTTCAATAAGATGAAAATAATTGTTGTTGAATAATATCTTTTGACTTTTATTTACCACGGTCAAAAGTAAATATGGTAATTAAGCGTAAAAATGATATCATAATCACCCTAAAACATGTCATAATTCTATTGGATAAGTTTTATTATAAAAAACAATATTAGAATAAAATAAGATCATTTAGTTCCACTTTTATTAGATTAGGACCTTTATTATTATTTAATTCAAATAAGAGTTAAAAGTGTTAAATTCAATGATTAATAACTAAACCATTTTTAATATAGGGTTACAAATAATATAAATTCAATTATAAATATTCATTAGTAAGATGAAATGATTTCCTAAATAATGGTATTATATTTATAATATTTAGACATTATATAATTTAATATATTTCTGACACAGTTATGATGTAGTTATTACCTTATTAATGAAATATTAAAATAAATGATATTATAAATACCCAAATAAATGTAATTTGAACTTTTTATGAATTACACTAATTTTATAGTTCAATATGACATGTTAGGGTTGATTAAGTTAATTTTATTTTAAGTAATAATTCTGTTATGATTTTAGAAAAAAAATACCAAATAGTGTCAAAATCGACATAAAAGTGTTTTTAAAAGAAATATTATAATATTAATTGGTATTATATTTATAAAAATATAAGGATCGGACAAAGGGATTAAATACTATTATATATGTCATTAATGAACCACTTGGGGTTCTCTTGGATGATTATAGTATGTTTGTTAACCATATAATATAAAAATTCAAAGAGACATGGTAAATGTCAAAGTTTATTACTAGGAGTTAAATATAAAATATAAGGTTAATATAGTGAACCAAACCTATCTAGAACCTATTTGTTGAGTGGTTTTCAGCCCATAACCACCTTATACTCTAAATAATTCATTTTGGAGCCATTATAAACCGAAAATGATATTATTATGAAATTAAATTTTAAGTTTTTCCTAAGTTTCCCCTCACCCCTCTTAAAAAAGGACTCTGCACCTTATCTCATATTCAAACCTCCAAAGCCATTTGGCTCAGCCAAACCCTAACAAAATATCCTACCAACTCTCCATACTTCATTCTATAGGCCTTAATTTGTTTATAAATCCATCATATGGTTCCCTTTTGATCAAATCAAAATGAAGAACCCGAATAAGAGGTAATGATTTCACCACCCTCTTTCAAGTTCTCTTATTCTTCCACATAATCATTATTTGTTATTACCATACCAAAATAATAAATCCAGAACCTTATATATACGATGATGTTATTAAAAATATGTCACTACAATGTTCATTATTCTCTCCATTCTATGAATGATAATGTCACCATGCGTGTGTACGTACGTCTTACCATCTCCACGCCCTGGTGTAATTTATTATTCAACACTGTGTTATTTGGATGGATATAATGATGAGTAATATGTATATGAATAATGAAAATAACATGATAATGTCTCTGTGAAATTAATATACCATCTAATTCCACAACATTAAGGAAATGATATTGTCGCTCGTGCGTACGTATGGATTATCGTCTCCACAACGCAATGAGATTCATTTCCATGTTCACCATTCACCGATGATTATAAAAATATATATTACTAATAAGTATGGAATATATAACATAATAATTATATTGAAGATATATATATTTTTGTGTGTATTTATGTATGTATGTATGTATTTATGTACTTACATATATCCTATTCACTTACTTCCGTTCAATACGATATGAAAACAGAAACAGTGTTTATGCGTACGTACGGCCTACCATCTGCATTAATGGTGTTTTAGATTTCATATATGTATCTATTATAAAAATTAATATTCTAAATATATAAGATATATGAATCATGGTTTGTATTCAGGAAGTATTTAAATAATGATCATAATTATATGGTCAAGAATAACATGTTAAAATATGTACGATAAAGCAAGTGATTATTACCTGAAATGTTAATTTAATATGAAAATCATTATTAAATGGGTAGTAAAAAGTCATAAAGGAATCATGAATGGTATAATAAATTTGAATATGGTTATGGTATAATATAGTAACATACATTGGTCATTATATAGAAGGTTAAACATACCCTCGACCAAAGGAAAGTTCAAGGTAAGGGGTTTTAGTCTCACTCCTTATTCCCGTGAGATTCATGCTATATTGCCAATATTTTATTTTGTGTGGTGTATTTACTGCCCACAATTGTATTCATTGTGTAATACACTTTAATTTATGTGTATTTACATCTTCATTGTATGATACTTTTTTCATGGTGTGTAAGATTCAAATGTTACCAAATTGGTAAGGGTTAATTCATCAATCTCATTATTATTTGAGATTGTTTATGTGTAAGTTTTTACTGGGAAATATTTATTATACATGTCCATATTTCATAAAAGAGTTTTAAAATGGAATTATTTAAGGTACATTAAAGTAAAACATCATTTTAAATGTTTTAAATTTCAATTCATCTAAATCATTCTCATTAATGTACATGTTTTTATAATGGTTTTTAAGGATTTATCTATATGGACATGAATGTTTCTAAAATGTTACTTCCTTTCAGAAGTATCAATGTTGTATGGGACACTTTTATTCAAAAATTTCTTTAAATTTATTCCTTTATAAATTGTGTGACTTTTTATTATTTTCATGAAAATTGGATATTTCTCTCATAGAGTTATACAAATAATTTTCATCTATGTCAACATACTTTTATTGATTTTAAACATGTTTCAAGTTGATTTATTATTATACAAATCTTCCATATTGTATTGAAGGTTTTTTGATATTTTTTATTGTGGATGTGTTATTTTTATACCATTCATGGTTTATGGGTAAAGTATTTACATTTCGTATGCTAGTTTTTATATGAATGTTTATGTTATGTTTAAACCTTTTTAAATGAGGAATGCATTGGAGTTAGTAAGTGATGGGTGGAGCCTGCTATAGATCCTCAATGCATCGGTATGTCTCATGAGACAAACTAGTATCTTGGCACAAGGCTTTGAAAAAATCTTATTTGTAGTCTTGGAACAAGGCCTTGACTATGTGGTTATGAAATTCTGACATTATGCATTCCATCGTTAGGAAAGTGGCTATTGATATTGCATTTGATTATTAGACTAGTAGAATATACATGTGAGTATGTAAATGAAATTATTATGATTTATATTTTCCATATTATGATTAATTTTATGTTGAAAAGGATTTCATTTTAGTTTTATACATTGCCTTAAATTTTTATGCTTATTTATTAATGTTTCTGCTATATTGTTATCCTTACTGAGCATTTGAGCTCACCCCTTTCTTATGTTTTATTTTCCAATGATTCCAAGAAGTGTATTATGATTGATAAGAAGGGTTATTATAGGGGATTAATAGAGTTCTCAAAATATCATTTATGTTTTGTTTTATTGTCTAATGTGTAATTTAATGTTCATGTATGTAATCTATTTTCCAAGACATCTAAATTGGTTAGTCTTTCGGGAAGTGATTCCTTGTAATCATGCAAATGTATTAAAGTAATGCACTGACTCTGGGTAGCTAGGGTCGAGGAATTACATTTGGTATCAGAGTATGTTTAGCAATATCCTTGGAAACTAGATTTAGAAGAACTATGATTAGAGAACATTACCCTAAGATAGATTTTGAGGATTAGTATAGAAGAAATTCCTAGAATTATGGTTTGGTAGAGATTTTGTGAGTTTTATAAGAAATAAATCCATGTCTGGATACGTCTAGGTAGAGGCGGATTTGGTACAGATGTACCTTGGGGTACAACCTGAAAACACTGCTTTGAGCTAGACACAAACTGGAACTGGTGCACGACAACCGGCCTTGTTGCACTCTTGGTTACAACACTCCCGGGGGATATGATTAAAAAAATTCTCAATTTCTTTACAAACCATTATAAATGGTTTACAAGTATATACTTCATCAAAGAAAACATTTTTTAGGATTATGGATTATATCCATAAACTATTAAATTTATGTTAACTATTTTACTTGTTTGGAATTATGAATTGTGATTCATAAACTAACCTAGTGTATGCCATTTTTTAAAAATGTTGCCTGGTAGAAGGAATGAGAACTCCAACAATACGTCTGATCCAAAGAGTAAGAAGGATCATATCATTCGTAGTATTAATCCAATATTTAGAGGATAAATAGTATCATTTTTTAATAAGATAAGTAAATAATTCTCTAGGTCCAATGGCTTTGAAGGAAAGCCAGTGAAGAAAAGGATGGTAGAGAGAAAGATAGATAAAGGGAAGAAGGGAAAGAAGGATTTCCCCATATGTGATAATTGAGGAAAGAATCACCATAGTGAATTGATTAAGGGAATGAGAGTTTGTTATGAGTGTGGAGAAAAAGGACACCAAGTACATGATTGCAAGGATAAGAAACAGATTTCATGTGTACAATGCTTCATCTTCAAGGAGTTGGGTCACTACACGAATCAATGTCCAAATCATCCGAGTATACCCTAAATTATGCTATTCGATAATAAACAAGTTATGATACTACAACTAATGAAGAGGAATAACTAGTGTTATTATGTTTTTGTTAAATGATTATGTCATTTCAGTGTTGTATCAATGATATACCAGTGATACGAATTATTGAAATAAATTAGGAGTGTACTACATTACTATTTCATTGAGGATTTGAGATTAAATTGTTTTATGAAGAGTGATTAAACAAAAAGTTAATATTTTTTGAAAATAAATGGATGGAGGAAAGATAAAACTTAAAATGGTCCTGATACATAGGTAGTAATTTTGGAATAAGAGATGGTTGATTTGGATAAATTATATTAGATATTCGTGACTATCATGGAACTGATTTGTGGTTTATTTATTTCATCATTATTGGAATATTCACATTTTATGTATTCAAGGAATATATCCAGTATTATATAAAGAACAATGGAGCATGAATGTAATCAATATGGTTTTGTGGTAATTCAGGGTGTTACCATGTTTTAAAATAATACATGATGAAGGTGTTCAAATGTTATTACATGGAAAAAAGGATCTTCATTATGTTCAACTTCCTTATAAATTTAGGAATGTGAGAAGTGTTTTGAATAAGTATAAAGTTTAGAATGGATTAAGTTTGAAATTGGATATTATTGTTAAGGTTATTTTTTGATTATTATAAAAAGGACAACATGCATACCGTGTGACAATCCATCACATCGGACAAAGCTGCAGGAATCGAACCCACAACCATAGTGTGATTGGGATTTATCGCCTACCACCGGACTACATGATGTCCCTGGATTGTACAATCTAGTTTTTTAAATGGGTCTAATAGGTGAATTATAAATTCATTATTTTTGGAACCCTATATGATTAGGAAAAATAGAATATTTTTTGAAATCTTTTGCATGAAAGATGAATTTGTGTAGGAATTAGTTGAAGGATGAAACTCTACTTGTCATTTATATATATATATAAATATAATTTTTTTCATCGTTTTCTATGGGTAAATTAATTCTTAAATTTTAGGGAAGGGATCTTAAAACCAAAAATGTGTTATCCCAATACATTATGTTTTGTTGAACCGATGGTATTTCAAATCAACATAGATTGATGGATTTGAGGCCCTAAATATTACCCTTGTTTGTGATTGATGACCTCAATCACTCCCTATAAATATTTACATATTTCCGCTAATTATGTCTCTCTAATTTCCACAAATGTTCTCCTAATAGAGTTCATAATTTGGTGGTGACCCTTTCATTTCCATTTTCCTCTTATGAAGACTAAATTTTATTAACCCAATTTTCGATGTGGGTTTTCCCGCAAAGGTATTTTCTATTTTCAACCTTTTATTTTAGAAAATAAAATCAAATTAAGAGGACTCAATTCAATAAAAGAGGGAAGAATGTAACACCCCAAGATTTCATAGTATGTTATTTCTTCAAATTAATACAATAACATGGACTACACGCAACACGGAGTTCAAGCGCACCACGACTTACCAAACTAGATGTTCAAAAGCGGTTATGAATAGTAGAAACAAAATTATGAACATTATATAATCCTTATAATTTTAGAATCCATATTTTCAGTTTCCTAGACATAATGTAAGAAAAAATTCAATTTTTTCAGATAAAAGAAGTATTATTCAAAAAAATGCAATTTTACCGCTTTTTAATGGGGAACCCTCTTTAAATCCAATATTTGAAACTTTAATATATTCAATATGACAAAATAAACTTCTTATTTATAATTAGCTCATAATAATTTAGTTTCAATAATTTTTTGGTGTTTTTATGATAACTTTCATATTTGGGTGAATAGTGAAAAATACTATATTTTTACTGAAAACTACTTTTTTATTCAAAATAATTTATAGTGTTAAATTATGAATTTTAATGTTTTGGAATATTAAATAGATTATATTTTTATCATTTAATCCGATTCTGGTCATTATAAGTAGTTTCTCTGTGAAATTGCACAAAAACAAGTGTCGATCGTTTGATAGTTATTATTTATTAAAAATACGCTTTTTGGTTTTGACAATGAGAATTAATTTTAAATTAATAAATGCAGCTTATATGTTTTGAATTTGGTTAAATTGACTTCATTTTTTAATTCCGAATATAATATTATCTTAGGGTAAAATTTTGATATTTTTCTGAAAACATTAATTTTTGATGAATAGTGAAATCCACTATGTTATTATTTAAAACTTACTTTTTTTTTAATTTATTTTAAGACATAATATATATATAATACCTCTACATGTTAAATTTAATTAATTGTAGTCCGTTTATATTAAAATTAGATGTATAAAATTTTATCGAATGTTTTACCCTCTTTTACCCACCTCCTAGGAGCATTTGCAAATTTGAATAAAACTTAATTTTACCACTTATGTGACTGGAATTTAAAAAATCTGAGAGACATGTTTGATATCAGTAAGTAAAATTTGGTGCAATAAGATGAAAATATTATTTTTTGAATAGTAACTTTTGATTTTTATTTACCACGGTTTAATGTAAATAGGGTAATTAAGAGTGTAATTCGTCCAAAAACAACCTTAGGAATAAAATATAATCCTTTAGGTCCACATGGATTGGATTAGGACCTTTATTATTGTTTAATTCAAAGAAGAGTTAAAAGTGTTAAATTTCAATGATTAAAAACTAAACCATTTTTAATATAGGGTTGCACATAATATAAATTAAACTGTAAATACTCATTATAAATATAAATAGATTTCATAAATAATGGTATTTTATTTATAATTTTTAGACAATGAATAATTTAATTTATTTATTACACAATGATGATGTAGTAATTACCCTGTTAATGAAATATTAAACTAATTTATATTATAAATCCCCAAATAAATGTTATTTGAGTCTTTTTATGAATTAAACTAGTTTTAAATGTTAATATGACATGTTTGGGTTGATTAAATGATTTTTTTTCGATGTAATAATGCTATTATGAATTTAGGAAAAACAAAATACCAAAGTGTCGAAATTGTCATAAAAGAGTTTTTAAAACAAATAGTATATTATTAATTGGTATTCTATTTCTAAAAATCTATGTTTCGGCCAAAGGGAATAAATAATATTATATATATCATTAATGAACCACTTGGGGTTCTCATGGAAGTTTATAGTAGGTTAATTAACTATATAATATAAAAATACAACGAGACATCGTAAATGTCATACTATTTAACTAGAAGTTAAATATAAAAGATAAGGTTAATATAGTGAACCAAACCAGTATAAAACCTATTTGATGAGTTTTTTTGACCCATATCCACCTTATAATTTAAATAATTTATTTTGGTGCCATTATAAACAGAAAATGATTTTGTTATAAAATAATATTTTATGTTTTTTCTAAGGTGCCCCTCACCCCTCTTATAAAAGAACACTTAGCCTTCTCTTAAATTCCCATCTCTAAAGACATTTTGAACGGCCAAAACCTAACAAAATATCTTCCCAACTCTCCTTCCTTCATCCTAGAGGCATTCCTTTGGTTTGAAAGCCAACCGAGGGAGCCCTTTTGATCAAATCAAAATAAAGAATCCAAAGAAGAGGTAATGATTTCACCACCCTCTTTCATGTTCACTTATTCTTCCACTTACTCTTTCTTTGTTATTTCCATACCAAAAAAATAAATCCAGTACCTTATATATACTTTGATGTTATTATAAATATGGCACAACCATATTCATTATTCTATCCATTATAAGAATGATAATGTCACCGTGCATGCGTATGTACAATTTACCATCTAGACGCCGTGGTGCAATTTGTTATTCAACACTATGTTTTTTGGATGGATATAATGATGAGTAATATGTATATAAATAATGAAAATAACATGCTAATGTCTCTTTAAAATTAATATACCATCCAATTCCATGCCTTTAAGGAAATGATATTGTTGCTCATGTGTACGTACAGATTACCGTCTCCATGAAACAATGAGGGATGGCTCCCGAGTCTCTGGGTTTCTTCCTCTCGCGCTAGGGTTTCCCCCAGTGCCGCCACTCCCTCTCTCTCTTTGCCAATTGCGGGGAAATATCTCTCCAGTTTTCCTCCTCTTCTATATCCTCCCCTTGCACGGTGACTTCAGGTGATTCCCTTTCTCTCCCGACTCTCACTCTCCCACAGTTGGTCCGCTCCTGGCCCCGTTCTTCGATTTCGATCTGATGAAGGTGCTGTGTTTTCTTCCCCGGCAACCAAAACCTTGGTCTGACCTCACGTATCACCGCTCCTCTCCAGGTCAGATCTAGAATGACATATAGTTAGAGTTTTTGGGCTTAATGGTTTGGCGGTCGTGGTTCTTCTCAGCATCTTCTTTCCTTTTTTAGGGTTTCATTTAACTGGTTTCCCCTCTGTTTCATCCTTTTTCTTCTTTGATGGAAGTTTGTTATTTGATGAATTTTCTTTCATGGTAGTTTCTATGTTTGTTAGAGTTTCTTTTTTCTAATGGCTATGACGATTTCCAGTGAGTCTCTTCGACATTAGGACATGTCTATGTCTTCTCGTTTCTCTGCTCTTTGCTCCAAAACACTACATCTCTATCCGAGGCGGATCTACGGGGTAGTCTTGATGGTGCCTTGGGTCGTGAGTTAGAGAGTATCAGCTTCAAGGTGATCTAGTCGATGTTCATTCTCCGTTTATGGTCTTCTTTAGTGCTTCTTGTGTTGATTGGACGGTGATGTTGAAGGTAGAGTCTTTCCAGCGACGTGATAATGCGGTGATGGGGTAGGCTTTGGTTCCGCAACGGAAGATCGACAGTGTTGATGCATTGATGCAGCCTCAGGCATACTTCAGTGATGTTTTGATGTTACTGGCATGGTGCAACGTTTCTGGCGACGATGGTGTCAACATCCACAGCAGTGGTGATGATGATGGCATGGGTGGCGTGTGGCCTCCTTTCACGCAAGTTTCATGGCTCGAGGTGTGATACTACTTTGAATTTTGAACTTTGAATGTGGTTTTTTGGTATATTTTGAATTTAGAATGTGGATTTTGGGATGGGTTCAACTTCTATCTAGTAATTTGTATGGTTACCACTTCTCTTTAAAGTGTATATTTTTTTAATGAAAAAAATGGATTTGGAGGACGACACAATGTGATTCATTTCCACATTCACCATTCATCGACGATGATAAAAATATATATTACTAATAAGTATGTAATGTATGAAACAATAATTCTACTGGAGATGTGTGTGTGTTTGTGTGTGTGTTTTTGTCTATATTTATCGACTTACATATATTTTATTCACTTACTTCCGTTCAATACGATATGAAAACAGAAATAGCGTTTATGCGTACGTACGGCCTACCGTCTCCATAAACGGTGTTTTCCATTTCATATATCTATCTATTATAAATATTTATATTCTAAATATATATGATATATGGATCAAGGTTTTATTCTGGATGTATTTAAATCATGATATAAGTGGGATGGTCAAGAATATCAAGTTAAAATACGTACGATAAAGAAAGCGATTATTACCCAAAATGTTCATTTAACATGAAAATCATTACAAAATGGGAATTATAAAGTCATAAATGAATCATGTATGATATAATAAATATTAATATGGTTCTTTTATAATATAATAAAAAAATGGTCATTATACAGGAGGTTAAACGTACCCTCAACCAAAGAAAAGTGCAAGGTGAGGGGTTTTCATCTCACTCCTTATTCCCATGAGATTCATGCTATATTGACACTATTTTATTTTTTGTGGTGTATGTACTAAATGAAATTTTATTGTTTGTGTAATAAGCATTAATTTATTTTTATTTACATCTTAATTTTATGATTCTTCTTTCATGGGGTGTATGTTTCATAGGTTACAAAAGTGGTAATGGTTAATTTCTCAATCTCATTGTTATTTGGGATTCTTTATGTGTATGTTTTTACTAGGAAGTATTTATTATACATGTCCTTGTTTCATAAACGAAGTTTTCAAATGATTCATTGATGGTACATTTTAATAAAACATCATTTTAAATGTTTTAAATATTTATTCCTCTAAATCATTCTCAATAATGTCCATTTTTTCATAATGGTTTTTAAGAATTTATCTATACAGACATGATTGTTTTTAAAATGTTTCATAATTTCAAAAGTTTCAAATTAGTATGGGACAAAATGATTCAAAAATTTCTTTAAATGTATTCCTTTCTAAATTGTTTTAATTTTAAATATTTTCATGAAAATGGGATATTTATCTCAATGAGTTTTACAGATCATTTTCATCTATGTGAATATCCTTTGATGGATTTTAAACATGTTTGAAGTTTATTTATTGTGACACAAATCTTCCATATTATATTGTACTTTTTGTGATATGTTTGACTGTGGATGTGTAATTTTTATACCATACATGGTTTATGTATAAATTATTTACATTTCGTATGCTATTTTTAATACGAATGTTAATGTTATGTTTAAACCTTTTCATATGAGGAATGCATTGGAATTATTAAGTGACGGGTGGATACCACTATAGCTTCTCGATGCATTGGTAGGTCTAATGAGACATTCTAGTGTCTTGTCCCAAGGCCTTGGCAAAATCTTTTTTGTAGTCTTAGCACAAGTCCTTGACTATGTGGTTATGAAAGTTTGGCATTATGCATTCCATCATTATGAAAGTGGCTATTGATATTGCATTGAATATTCGACGAGTAGAATATACATGTGAGTAAGTAAATGGAATTATTTTGATTTATATTTTCCATATTATGATGAAATTTATGTTAAAAATTATTTCATTTTAGTTTTATACATTTCCTTAATTGTTTATGCTTATTAATGAATGTTTCCACCATATTTTTATCCTTACTGAGTATTTGAGCTCACCCATTTCTTATGTTTTATTTTCCCAGGATTCTAAGAAGTGTATTATGATTGATAAGTAGGGTTGACCTAGTGGATTAATAGCATTATCAAATGATAATTTTTGTTGTGTTTTATTTTATAATGTGTAATGTAATGTTCATGTATGTAATCTATTTTCCAAGATTGCTAAACTGATCGGTCTTTCGGGACTTGATTCCTTGTAATCATGCCAATGTATTAAAATAATGCACTGACTCTTGGTAGCTGGGTTCGACGAGTTACATCTACCATATCTATTTCCCTGTAAATTCATTTTTTCCTATCACTTACTCTTCCCGAAACATTTTACTCTTCCAAGTCTCTGATACAGACATCGGTTTCCTGCATTCCAACTACTGAAATTCATTGTATGAATCAACTCAGCCAATGAAAATTCAACCATAAAAGGTTCTCTCTACCACAAAAACATAAGTGGGAATGCTCATAGGGATAGTGCTGGCTCGGATGTCCCTAATCACATACCACTTGGAGGTCCATGCCCGATAGAACTGGTCCTATCGTATTCATCGCGTACCTGGAATGGTCGTTTGGCCTCGATGAATACTCGCCTACCGACTTTTTATCTACTTAAAGCTACATAAACTCTTTGGAACACATACCCCTCATCTTTTTATGGAACGAGACCCCTCTATGAGGACGGTTCTCAAGGTCTACCCATAAAAAAGTCACCATATCAAAAGTTCAAGGTAATCTAAACCATGTCGTCAACCTTATGATCCATGTAGAAGGCTCACTACTAGGTCCACCATCTGATCGTATGGTACCATAGCTAGATAGAAACTCGGTCACCACATCACGAAAGTTCTGAGAACCCTTTGTGTCACGATATCCTAGGATCCTAATAAGTATCTGTCACTGAAACTCTGGTAAGGAATTGAACGTACATGTTTCATCTACTGATAGTGATGATAGTAACTAATGGACAATGGGAAGTGGTATCATTGGGACACCATCCGAAGTTACCATCTCAGGAAATAGTCCTTATACTGAAGCCTCATCACTATGTGTACCATCCTCATGGGAACACATTGGAATCTTAGTAGGATGACTTCCTGGAGGAATCATGAAATAGAATCAAGATAAACCATAGTCAATAAGATATACCTTCTGAGCTGATTCCAAAGAGCTCAATAGAAAAAAAAAATTCAAAACACATGAATCTAGTATTTTCGTGTACCATGTAGGGAAATAGAACTTAGGGTCCTGGTGTATGGATATGTCACCTGCCACACCAATACTGGACTCCCTAGACTGAAATCGATACTCAAGTCACTTAACACTAGTGCCCCCATTAAATATTCAAAAACATAGTTTTTTTTAGAACTGTCCTCCCTTGGATACCACTTTGTCAGGAAGCATCCCCCGGGGCATGTGTCATGACTACACCAAGGCCGCCTCCCGAAGGCCAGGGGCTGGCAACTAGCGCCAAAGGCATCAACCTACAAGTGGGATGAATTTTCCTAAGTTCAAGAATTCACAGGCACTCCCATCCAAATCACAACACACTAAAAAGTGAAAAAAGTACCACTAAAACAAAGATGAGTGAAAATAAAATTGAAAGTAAGTGGGCCTGAATAAAATTCCAATAAGGAACTGAAAATTGTAAATAAAAAAAGGAAACTCAGATGGGATTCTGCAGTTAAAACCCCTTGATTGTGATAGTAGTTATCCAAATGGAAGATGAAGTATTAAATCCTTTCCCCCTAGTCCTACTTGCCATACCTGGTCTTAGGCCACCATGTCCATCATCGTAGCTTCTAGCAGTCACGTCTCCCTGAACACCCCTATCTAATTGTCGGTCGTCTACAGTAGACACAAAACCAACATGCGAATCATGGACAAGGGTGAGTGGCACTGTAATTAGTAATGAACCCAATAAAAAATGGAATAACACACAACAATTTCTCAAAGAAAAGAACGAAACACAATATAGATCCCACCATATATATTCTAGGGTAGTAATAGTAGCATCATCATTCAGAAATGTCAAACTCCATAGCTGCTAGAGAACTATTCCTTCATCGAATATAGTGGGCCTATCAGAACACACAGATCCACTTTCCACAAACCTTGAAATGTTATGGTACTCATCCCTAATGAGTATTGTTGGTATGGTGGGTCACATAGAGTCGCTACCCACTGTGGGCATGTCGGGTCAACAGAACTGCTTCCCACCATGGCCAAAATGAATCACTTCTCCTGTCAAGTACCGTGGGTCTACCGGGTCACACAGATTCGTTCCCCACCTTGGGCCTGCTTGATCACATATAGCCATTTTTCCCTGTTCCATCGTCATGCAGTCATTAGGTCTCAGCCAACAGAAGGGTTCTATACGTAGTGCACTTGGGAGAACATATCCTCAAGCCTTTAGTCGCATATCAACCTCCATGAATGTCACCACAAATCATTGAATAATATTTTCCTCTTTTATAGGATCCCAATGAAACAAAAAACATGTCAATAAGATGTGTTGTTCGCAAGATACTGGTGTTTTAGTAACCAGGGGACCAGTTGCGATGGGGCTCGTTCCTACGTGGTCAGACCAACCCGACCAACCCGGCCTAGGGTATCCACCTACCCCTATTCATTCTAATGGACATGACCTAACCTGGTGTGGGTTGGGTTCCATTTGGTATAGCCTGGACAGTGGGCTAGGCCAAATAGTCCCTACTGGAAAAGGCCCGTTTAGCAGAGGGTCCAGCCTGTATGGTTGCCCGGCGACCCAATCTAGTCCAACCCAGCCAGAAGGGGAACAGGTCCAGCCTTCTAGTATGGTTCTGACTTCCTGGTGGGGTTCAGGCCTACAGGTGAAGTCTATATTTCCATCGCGGGTATGGCCCGCTAGGGACTCGGCCCAATTTCATGGGTACCAGTCATGTGACGCGGCCGTTGTAATCCCCCTAGACGTTGCAACCATCCATGTCACCTTGGGTCAGAACATAGACTGAATGGGAGGGCACACCTCTTACACAATGCCCTCCGGGTGCCGCGTGAGACTTCTTCCACGGCTGATGGGTCGTGGCCCTTTCATCATGCAGGGTAGCCCGGATGCGGATGATCCCTCCAGGTGGCAAACATCAATAACCCTACCCTCTTTTGCACTGCCATGACTTACTAGTCATGGCCCCCTGGTAAACTCGGCCCACCGGTGCGGGCCGCCGCCACCAAGAAGCTGGCAAAGCTAACCACTGCCATGGCTAATGCAGGTGTTGGCGGGCTAGAAGAATCATCGGCGGGCCACCGGACGCGCTCCAGTGGTCTGTTCCTTGAGCCGCTTGGGCCAATGGTATCTGAGCGAGGATGTCTTTATTAGAAATCCTTCAAAATGGACTTTCATCACCTTGAGAATGTGGCCACCAAGAACACATGAGCAGATGTTCATTGTCGTTATTTGGTTCGGCCCTGGCCCGCTGCGTTAGAGGTTTTAACAAGGGGGAGGCCCAGGGAGGTTTGCATTCAATGATTCAGGCCATGAATTAATCCTGAATAATCACCCTAAAAAAATGTCACTCTCAGTTATAACACATGATCACTATCTTATTCATGGGTTAACCCACGTTCGTTGTTTCAAAATGTATGGGGAAGAAAAAAAATCAAAAATCCTGCCTCCTGGAATTGTTTTTCGTAAATTAATCCTTGAGTGTTTATAAAGTCGGTTTCGCTTCTCAACTTCTGTATTTGAAAGGTGTGATGAAGAAAATGATGTTCTCACCGTTTTCTTAGATCATCACTGGGGTTGATGTCCATCATAGGATCTCCAATAAATCCTACCAATTTTTAATCCATATTTTCCTAGAGCTTCAATATATAAACATGAGCGTGTAGGAGCGTTCAAATTATGATGCAATGTTGCATCGTTATAATGTTTTATTTAAGAAACAACATCTCTGATACACTTCATTAAAGAATCATTATTTTATGAGTTTAACGAGCCATTAATGTGCCTCATTGATGAGCATCGTCTCCACCATATCACCGCCCTGTCACAACCCCACAACTTCTTCATCCATCACTCAAATGATAGAATGAAAATAAAATAATTCTTTTAAATTATATTACTATTTTTCTTGAAAATTTCCAAAAAATAACATTTATAATTATCCCTTTTCGGCAATAGTTAAATTATATCAAGGAGAATATCGACTTTATGAATTCAACAGTGCCCTCATGTTTTTGATCTGAGCGATATTTTAAAAGATAGAAAATCCTTCTTTCATGTTTACTGAATGTACCTATAAAATGATAAAAATTTATTAAGAGTCAGCCTCAACCCGCATCGTTCGAGGTTGGGATCTACCTAAGGGAAACACACACCCACAAATCCAACAATACTATCAGATTTTGAATCCAAGTTATCATCTAGATGTTAAATAATTTAATAATAAAATAATTGTTACTTAATTATTTTATTTACGGCCAGAAACTAACTTCCATTATTGTCCCACACTGAGAAATGTTAGGGTCTACATAATGAAAACATACACACAAGAGTTAAGCAGTGTGCTCATATTTTTAATCTGAGTCACTATTCATGAGTTATAATCATTTGTAAAATAAAATAATTTACTTTAATAATTTCATTTATTGTGTTTTGATTTTTGGTTTTTCTTACTGGAGGCATGTGGCAACTAATATTATGTCATGCTTGGGTAAACCTTCCATTTGAATGAAACTGTACCCAAAAATTTCAAATTTGGGCACCCATTTTAGATTTATTCCACATTTTTAGGAAAACTACTCACACTTGTTATATAAAGATTAACAATTTTCAACGAATCATTATTAGAGCCCTGAGCCTCGAAATTACGTGAAGTCAAATTTCGCGGTCTTGGAATAATTCCACATATTAAATAAAATGAAATTATGGAAATTCAAGGACATTAAAACTCATATAAATGGTATTTCATTACATCTTGTCTCTATTATCTGGTCATAAAATTCTCTACCTTTTCAACATCAAAACACAAAAAATCACATTGTTAAAGGAATGACATATTAAAACTTATATCATTGAATATATTATTAGTCATGTGTGAAATTTATTATATGTGGGGTGTGACATTATAGTATATTATAAAAATATTCAAAAATAAACATGGGTATTAAATTATTTATGTGTTTGAGAATCTCATCATTTTATCCTTTTACATTTAACATTTATTTCATATACATTTTCTAAAATTTCATTAAGAATAGATTTTTTTATATTTCTAGGGAATGTAAACAGTTCAATATTCATACTATGAATTTAAATACTCTAATAATGGTTGAAAATATAATTTTTTAAGAATTATATTAATTTTGAATCATTTAATTTCACTTGAACCTTTTTTGAATCCATCAATCCAAGGTTTATATAGTTACTAGAAATAGAGAACCATTTGGAATGAAAAAACTTAAAATCCTTTCATAAATGGTTAAAAACAAATGATAAGAAACAAAACATGTGATAAAAATAGTTGTGAATGAAATATGATGAGTAATATTAATGAAAATTAAGATTTTCTGGGTCTTGAATAGTGATAATTTTATTAATGAATATATTTATGCACATGTGTAATTAAATGATACCAATGTTTCTATCATGATTAATAATCATCCTAACATTGACGATTATTTATAGTGGAATGAATTTAAATCTATATTTATAAAGGATTATCATAGTAATTTCATGATCTACAATTTCCTTCAGTGATCTATAAGAATTATCAATCCCTTTTCACTAATTAGGAATGGCGATCAGATCAGGGATAATAGTAACTATCTCTCATATCATGTGGTTTACTACTATAGGAATATTTTCAGTGGTTAATTTTTCTATTTTTAGCATATGGATTTTTATATTTCACTTCTTATAAATCATGATGATAATTTTTCCGAACTATTATACCTTTGAATTTAGAAATTAAAGATGCAGTTTTTGGATGTAATTCTAAATGCTGTGCAATCCTAGATGGGTTTAGAAATAATTTCATTCAATCATTTTAGGAGATTATTAAGGTGGATGTTTTTTAGTGTGACCACTATTTGTAAGTTTTAATATCCTCCATGTGGAATGAACCCTACAATTTTATCTCTAATAACGAATGTGGATAATGGAAATGAAATTCATCTCTTTAGGTTGGTTATGTTAGTTAACATAATTTATAAAATTTGCAAACATGTTTTGGAAAACATTCTAGACTGTGTCTCAAATAAATTTCTATTGTAAAATACATTTGGTTTTATCAATGGTAGGACTATTAATTATTATCTTTTCACTAACTCTGAATGTATTAATAATTACATGACAACTATTATAAATGGTAATATTTCCTTCAAGCTTGATTTCATCAATTCAATTGACACTATGTATTGGACCTTCATTTGAAAGGTTCTTTACATTTTTGGTATTGATATCATATTCATATATTTGATTGAAATAATTATAATCTTATCTCATATTCATGTTTTTTCAATGGTTACCCAGACGGTTATTTTGATTGTTCTATTGGTGATAGAAAAGAGAAATTATTTCCTTTATTCATATCTACATTGTAGATGATTAACATAATAGGATTTTCTCTATCATCAATGAAAATTGTAAATTGAAATTCCATAATGTATGTATATGAATCTATGCTTCATCTCATATTGTACATGTAGATTAAATTTTTCCATTAATAATGGGAATATGATCAATATCAGAAACATTAAGAAATCCATCTTGCATTATGAATAAGTATCCATTCATGTTGTTATTTGGAATAAATATTTTTTTGTGTATTATTAAGGGGATATCTGATAACATAATGATTGAAATTTTTTATAATTTGGGTATCATACATGGGGTTTTTTTATTGGAGTTACTGTGTTCTTGGTCGGATGAAGGATTTATTTTTAGAAGTTATGATATGTAATATCAAGAAATAGATTTCTTCATGGAATTCTATATCTCTTTCCATGCCTGGACAAACATTCAGTTTAAAATATAGTATCATATCAATGTTATTTAATTATTTATAGTTTTATGAATGGAAAGTTTCTATTATTAAAAAACATCATATATATTAAAAAAATTATATATAGTTGTTGTATTATTGAAAGAAAATTAGAAAATGTATACTAGAAAAAATATTGCATGACTCATGCCTCCGGGTGTCTTGGTATTAAAATCCATTGGTATATTAATCAGTAAATGAAATCTCATTTCATATGTAGATTGGTCCATGAAAATTCTGTTTTAGTTGACTTCATTCATCCTTGTTTTTTCATCAAAATCATATATGGGAATCCAATTCATATTACTTCATCTATTTTTCTTACATTAAAATCCAGATATTATAAATTTTATTTTGATTCATGATGGTTGCCCTCTAGAGATTCATCTTTCTTATTTTGGGATTTAGAAGGATGGTATTTCCACTAATGGAATACATCATGTAAATGAAAATACACTAGAATTATTTTTTTATATTACAGAGGAGTTGAATAAACTAAATCTACCTCTATAAAACATGAGGTACTTTTTAGTGGAAATTAGTTCTATCATAGTGTTGATTTCTAGATTTGGGAACCCAGACATAATGTAATTATTACATAAAAAGAATTTGGTAACCAAATTTCTTGTTCATATTTACACTTAAAGTGGATATGAAAACATAATAGGCATATTATTCATCCTTCACTATAAATCTTTTTCTGCCAATTATCACAAGAAATTATTTAGACTAATCATTTTTATAAAACTGGTCAATCTCAAAACATTCTACTTGTTCTCTATACCATAGACCAATCAATGGTGTTGATCACCAATTCTAGACTTGTGTTAGAATGTCAACAGTATGGTGTTCTCTGTAATATATGTTCAAAATCCATCTTCCTCACCTGTCCTCTAACCATGTTTTTATTAACATTTGGACATCACATCAACTATCCACTAAAATGATGAATCTTGTTTAGGCTGCTAAATCAAAATTAATCTACGTTATCTGGAAATATTTCAATATGTGGTTATAAGAACATATTATGTTTTTCCCCAAACTACTCTTCCACATTTTCTAGATTATATCCAAGAATATAATTGACTATAGAAAAGGTTTTTATATATTTCTAAACAAGACACTTTGGGGTTAAGGCATGTGACAACCCGTCCTTGGGGCCCGAGCCGTGACTACCCCAAGCCCAACTTCCATAGGCCAGGAGCTGGAGACTAGCACCAAAGGCACAATTCCCGATAAAAGGGAAGGCATTGACTTTATATGAGTAAACAAACACAACAAAGTACGCATGATGGAGTAAAAGAAAAGTAAACTATGTAAAAAAGTAATTGCTAGAAGGTAAATGGGCCAGTATACAAACCCAACTAAAAGTACAGTACAATTGAGAAAGAAAGTACAACAGCTGAAAAGTAAACAGCAACCACTGAGTCGTCCTCCAGCAATACCACCTGAAGGGTGGGTACAGATAGTCTCATCGGTACCTCAGTTCTGTCCGTCCGCTCTTTGTACATCCCGCATGGTAGTCCACCTCCAGATACCGACCAAACTCCACCAGCCTCGACCCCGATCAGTGATGTTCGTCATCTGTAACCAACCCAATGTAGTGCAGGCATTTCCCATGCATGGGTGAGTATACGATAAACAGTAGAGACCCCGACACCCCTGATGGTCTCCCAAAATCCATGAAGGATAAACCACAAAGGAAAGGAACAACATGAAGAAACAATCAACCCTACTTAGGTATATGCCCATACATATACCTAAGTCAAAAATTCCAGTACGGCTCCAACTTCGGAGCCCAAGAACAATCCAGTCCACAAAATAAATAAGTCAACCAAATCAATGATAATGATTGAAAGACAATACTAAGCTCACATAGGTATACTACTCATGAAGAGGGGTAGTGATGATTAGATGTAGCCTCGGAATCATCTCCATTGTCGAACCCATGTTGGATCCAAGTATAGAAGTCATCGCTGCCGAACTCACGTAGGATCCATGTACAGTAACCATCACTATTGAACCCACGTAGGATCCAAGTACAGTCGTCATCGATGACGAACCCACGGAGGATCCATGTACAGTCTTCCTCGCTGCCGAACCCACATAGGATCCAAGTACAGTCGCCATCGTCGTCGCAGTCGTATCCAGCTCTAGGGTTCCTGCACACATCGTACTCGTTTCATGGAGGGTCCGCTCCATGAGTAAAAGGGGTCAATATATCAACTGTCACGAAGTCCAGATTTGATGTATCCCAAAGTTTTGTCTCTTCAAAAGGAACTCATCGTGACAGAAGGCGCGTCAAACAGACAGTCGGTCTGAGAGAGATTGGCTTTTTCGTTCCAGGGGCCCGGGTGGAAATATGATCGTTCCAAACCCTACCATGTACCAAAGTTGTACAAAATCACTTAGAGTAACACAAAAGGATCGTCTTGTCTAAAGAGTCTTATTTCCGCAGACGGCACGTCGATTGCACGCGCGGTCTTTAAGTTATTCATGTTTCAGTGAATAACGGGCCCGACCCGTTTAGCCAAGTGGGCCTACGGGTCGGGTTAACCCAGTTTTACGGGACCGACCCGGCAAGGGTGTCGGACTAGTCCGATAGAAATTACAACCATGCCAGAAGGGGTGCGGCCTGGCCCGAAGTGAGGTGGCCTGGTTGGCTCGGCCGGATGGGCACGCAGCCCGGCTAGCTCGGCATAAGGCCGAGCGGTTTCGAGAGCACGGGGGGCGCAACCCCCCCATCATCTGTCTACACCGGCAGCGCCACGAAGCACCGCCCTTCCCAAACCGGCTAGCTTGGCGCACATGGCCAGCACAGTGGGCCACGACTTCTTCAGCAAGGCGTCCTCCTGGCACCACGGCTCGCCTCTGCCCGGCCGGTTCTTCCACCGACGTGGCCCGTAGAGTGGGACAACGTTCATTCCACACTGTCAGTGTGTCGGCTTTGGATTCCTCCACCATGTTCCCGAAAGGGCGCTATGGCACCGTGCTTCCTCCACCTTCGGTCACCGATTCAAAAAAGATCAAGAAACGACGGATGGTCGTCAGGATGTGTTTGTTCGGCCCGCACCCTCCGCATTAGGTGGTAACAATCGTCTGAAGATGAACAAGGTTTCACGAAGCACAACAAACAATTTTATACAAATAAAAATTGGAACAACTCACCCTACCTCAACAATTGATGTTGAACGTCGGAGTCGCGGAAGACGACGTCGCGAGGTGAGGATTCGTGGATGTCGTCGGAGTGTGACCGAGGAGAAAACGACATTCCCTATCTTGTCGCGGAGAAGAGAAGATATAAGGCGCGTCGTCATTGGTGAATTTCCCACGTCGGTGTCTCCTTCCTTGCTGCGCAGAAATAAGAGGATGGATAACTGTGGTTGCTGATTCGTTCTACGTTAAAGGGTCGATGTTCTTCGTCGGAGAAGAACTGTCCTTCGTTGAGGATGTTGTTCTTCAAAAACTCTAGAGTTCTCCCAATTCCTCCTCACACAACAATTTCCAACCCAAATAAAATAAGGCTTCTCCTTATTTTATTTAATCTTGCCATGAATTCAAATTTTAAAATTCAAAAACTTAATTAATTTAATTGAAGAGGTTCAATCAATTAATTAAGGTGTGTGTTGGAAAGAATTAAAGAGGGAGATAGGGGAGAGGAAGAGTAGCTCAATTAAAGGGGATTTAACAATTAAGAAGGGGGTTTAAAAGAAGTTTAGAGAATGTGAAAGGTTGGGGCTCGTGTGGGCCCCACCTCACAAATATCCTCACATGGGTAGTTAGGTGCTTATGGGTCCCACCCCAACTCCCACAACTAGGATATAACGACTTTATATATAAAATAAAAATTGTTCCACAATTTTTATTCACATCTTATTTAATCCACAAATTTTAACTTCTCAACCCGTGCAAACACAACAGTGGTAAAGGTCCCCTTAAGCAACTACCAGCGCTATGAGTTCATCGATGCCCTCAGATCTAAATTACAAGCACTAGTTCAAAAGATAGAAAAACTCACTCGTTCGTTTACTGAATGTACCCGAGGTAAACATTGTAAATTGATTCTGGGCACACCGGGCCTCTGAATCAAGTTCCATCAGAATCCACAGACTCGTAAAATTCAAAAGTATTTAAGAAAAAAAATTACATGAAATTTCCATGTATTTACATTACTCCCACCTCAGGGCTTTACGTCCCCGTAAAGCTACATCATAAACTAGGGAAACAAATGAGGGTACTGTGCACGCATCTAAGCTTCCCGCTCCCATGTGCTCTCCGTGAAGTTAGCCCTGTCATCGATGTCCATCTCCCCGTGATCAATGATGTGGGTCGGGTCATGCACGTATCTCCTTAGCTGAGATACGTGGAAGACGTCGTGCACCCGGTGCAACTAAGGTGGAAGGGCCAGGTGGTAATCCACCTCACCTAACCTGCTGAGGACCTCGAATGGTCCCATGAAGCATAGAGATAACTTTCCACCCCTTCCAAATCTCTGTTAGCCACGACTCGTAAGAAAACGTGGTTGCCATCCTCGAACTCACGTGGTCTTCGACTCCTATCAACATAGGTCGTTTGTCTACTCTGTGCAGTCAGCATCTGCTCCTGGATGACCTGCACCTTCTACGTTGCAGCATGAACCATCTCTGGTCCTACGAGAGCTGACTCCCCAGGGTCAGTCTAGCACAGAGGTGATTTGAAAGGTCAGTCGTGAAATGCATCGTATGGTGCAATCCCGACGATGGAGTGGTGGATGTTGTTGTACACAAACTCCACCAAGGGTAGGTGATCCTCCCAGCTGCGACCAAAGTCATTGACATATGCACGGAGCATGTCCTCGAGTGTATGAATGGTCCTCTCCATCTGGCCATCCGTTTGAGGGTGAAAAGTGGTCCTCAATTAAAGCTGCGTCCCAAATTCCTCCACTGAACCATTATCTCTGATAAGTAGTAAGTGGGCCGACTTGGTGAGTCGGTCGATAATCACCCAGATGTAGTTGTGTCCTCTGGAAGTACGTGGAATCCCTATCACGAAATCCATGGATATCCCGTCCCACATCCACTCCGGGACCTCTAAGGGTTGCACCAAGTTTGCTGGAACCTGGTGCTCTGCCTTCACTTGCTGGCAAGTGAGGCATCATGAAACGAACTCTGCTATGGCCATCATCATACACAGCCACTAGTGATGTCGTATGAGGTCCTGGTACTTGTTTTACACTCTTGGATGTACCACTAGAGGGGAAGTGTGAAACTCCCTCAGCACCTCCTCCTGTAGTGCAACTCGTACCATGGTACGTCCCCTAAAGAGGATGACATGCTCTCCTCCTTTAGAAAATCCAGTAGGCTCCTGCCCTGTGGAAATCTGAGCACATCACGTCTCACAGTCAACATTCTCACACTATCCCTCTCTGACCCGCTGATGTAGTGGAGGAGTGACTGTGAGGGACTGTTGGAAGGTTCCCCCATCTTTATCTAGGAAGGATATCTGCAAAGCGGCTAACTGCTTTGTTGCCTCTCCAATTAGTTGAATTCCCGACCCCCTGCTGAGAGCATCATCCACAACATTCCCCTTACCAAGAGTATAGAATATCTCAAAGTCATCGTCCTGGAGGAACTTGAGCCATCGCCGCTGTCTCGGGTTCAGTTCCTTCTATGCGAAGATGTACCTGAGACTCTGGTGGTCAAAGTAGACTGTAAAGCACTCGCCCATCAGATAGTGTCCCCACATCTTCAAGGAGAAGACCACTACTGCTAACTCTAGGTCATGGGTAGCATAATTGTTCTTTTGCTTCCAGAACTGTCGTTAACCATAGGCGTCCATGCCTGCTCCTGCATCAGGACACACCCAAGTCCGGTCCCTGATGCATCGCAATAAACTACGAACCCTACGCCCTCCTCTGGTAGCCTCAAGATGGGCGCACTGGTCAATCTCTGTCTCAGCTTCTGGAAGCATGGCTGACATATATCTGACCACACGAAGGGTTTCCCCTTCTTCGTCAAATATGAAATCAGTTCTTCAACTCTGGAGAAGTCTGGCACAAATCTCCGATAGTACCCAGCCAGACCTAGGAAACTCTGCACCTCTGTCATGCTCTTGGGTGGCGCCAAAGAAAGTACTACCTCTATCTTTACATGTTCCACAGCAACTCCCACCTCTGAGAAGACGTTCCTCAACAAGTGAACCTCTCGAATCCAAAACGGGCACATCGAGAGCTTACCATAAAGCTGGTGCTCTTAGAGTGTGTCCTGTACAACCCGCAAGCGGTAGGCGTGCTCCTCCTCAGTAGTCGAGTAATTCAGTATGTCGTTGATGAAGACTACGACAAAACGGTTGAGGTAAGGTTGGAAGATTTTGTTCATGAGACTCATGAACACTGCTGGTGCGTTAGTTATGCCGAAAGGCATAACCAAGAACTCTTAGTGGCCATACCGACACCTCAAGGTCGTCTTCTGCACATCCTCATCTCGAGCTCTGAGGTGATGATAGTCTGACCTAAGATCTATCTTCGTGAATCATCGTGCTCCCTTGAGCTAATCAATGAGGTCTTTAATCCTCGAGAGTGGATACTTGTTCTTTACGATCACCTGATTCTGGCGACAGAAGTCGAAACATAGTCATAAGCTCCCATCCGCCTTCATCGCGAATAAAATCAGAAATGGCCAGGGTGAAACACTGGGTCAGATGAATCCCTTGCACTGCAAGTCCTCAAGTTGTACCCGTAACTCACGAAGCTCAGTGGGTGCCATCCGATATGCTGGAGTAGATATCGGTGTTATCCTAGAGTACAGGTCAATATAGAAGTATACCTCTTTGCGAGGAGGTAGTCCTGGAATGTCATCAGGGAAAGATTCAGCATACTGTTCCACCACAATAGGAAATCTCGGACTCCGCACATCAACCGCTCTGAGGATGAGACTATCCAACTGATGTGTGATCGGCTACCCTCTCCTCTGCGTAAGTCCATCCTGCACTGCAAAGGCTCCCTTCTCGCTGGTGAAGGTGAACCTGCTCCCGTTTGTGCAGACACACCGCACTTTGCGCCTAATACAGTCAATCTGGGCATTGACTATAAATAACCAATCCATACCCAAGATGACGTCATAAGGCCTCAACTCTGTTACAAGAAGATCCCAGCCGAAGCTCCCGCCTCCTAGAGTACGATCACACTGTCGGAACCAGTGTGTAATTGTCGAGTCTGCTCTTGTAGGAGTCTCTATCCGTAAGGATCGAGCCAACGGCTCTGTCGGAATCTTCGAGCTCCGAACAAGGGCAGCGGTAATAAAATAATGACTCACTTATGTGTCTATAATAACTGCATCAAGGGTGGAGTAGACATAGATAGTACCTCAAATCATCTCTGGTGGGTCGTGGTCATAGGCCTCGACTGCCTGGAGCTGAACCTGCCCCTGTCTGCCAGCTCCCTGTGGTTGGGGTGGCCCTCTTGGTGGTGTTGGTGGTAGAGCCTCGAAGCATCGTCCACCACCTGCTACTCGGCCAGCTCCTCTGCCTCGTCTGCATGCTCCCTGAGGACTGCCACAGATGAAGCTCTGCCTCTGCCTGGGTGGTCCCTCAACCATCTGTTGCTCCTCTGCATAGCGGGTCGGGCAGTCACGAGCCATGTGGCCATGACCGCCGCATGAATAGCACTGCCTGCCTCTTGTATGACTCGCTCTACTGCGTGTGCCCCGCACATCCGAACCAAAATATTGAGGTCTCCCACCTGATGGCATGGTCCGCTTGGACCTCTATGACGTCTGTCTACTACCGGCTGTAGAAGAGTCCACTACGTGTCGATCTGCGGTAGGCCTCGCGGCAGGCGTAGGCTCAACAAGAAATCTCTCCACAAGAAGGGCTCGCTTCAGTACTCATGCCTGCATTAGAATGCTGAGGGAGATCATCGAAGCTCTAATATCATGCCTCAATCCCTGCTCAATGGTCCGGGTCTGAAAGAATGTGTCTCGTACCATGTCTGTGGAGTAGCGTGAGAGGTCGGTAAATCTCACCGATTATTGGGCTACTGACATGATTCCCTACTGCAGCTATAGTAACTCCTAGATACGCACCGCACAGAGGTTGGCTGGAACAAAATCCGAGTGGAAGAGGCTCTCATAGTCCGTCCAAAGTAGAGATGCCACATCGTGCACCTAAAGAATCAGGCTTCACAATCTATCTATTTCTACCTGTAGGAGACTCGCGGAAAGGATCACTATAATATCTTATGGTGTCCCTACCAATCTGAAGACTCGGACGATATCCTCCAGCCAATCCTCGGATGCCTGAGGGTCCATCTCTCTGCGGAACCTGGGTGGCCCTTGTCACTGAAACTTGTGCAATTCACTCAGGTAACGTGCACTCTCCGCTTCTAGGGCGGGTGGTATCGGTGACCCAGCGGGTAGAGGTACCGCTAATGCCACTGCTGTAATGGGGCCCTACACCAAGGCCTCATCGCTCGGTGGAATTCCATCCCTCACATAACTAAGAACCCTAGCTGTATGCCTATGTGGGGCTATCCTGAGAAGAAGCAGCTGCGCCACGGTTAGTACAGTATACCTGGTGAGCTGACACTAAGTAATCACAAAGAAAACATTCTAAAACACACATTCAATCAATGTTTTCAAGAACTGAGTCGGAAATCAAAATTCATGGTCCTGGTGTATGGATATTTCGGCCGCAACACCAACACAGGACTCCCTAGACTGAAAACCACACTCAATATTCTTAACACTATTGCTTCATAGAGAAGAAATTATCAGAGTCTTGAGTTATGTGGTAGAACCTACTCCTATGATACCAATTTTTCACAACCCGTCCTTGGGTATCGAGCCGTGACTACCCCAAGCCCGCCTTCCATTGGCCAGGGGCTGGCGACTAGCACCAAAGGAGTAATTCCCGATAAAAGGGAAGGAATTGCCTTTATATAAGTAAACAAACACAATAGAGTATGCAAGTTGTAGTAAATGCAAAGTAAACTGAGTACAAAAGTAAGTGCTAGAAAGTAAATGGGATGGTATACAAAACCAACTGAAAGTACAATAAAACTGAGAAAGAAAGTACAAGAGGTGAAAAGTAAACAGTAACCACCGAGTCATCCTCTAGCAATCCCACCTGAAGGGTGGGTACAAATAGTCTCATCGGTACCTCGGGTCTGTCCGTCCGCTCCGTGTACATCCCGCCAAGTGGTCCACCTCCGGATACTATCCAGTTCCACCAGCCTCATCCAAGATCAGTGTTGTCCGTCATCTGCAACAAACACAACGTCGTGCGGCCATTGCCTGTGTAGGGGTGAGTATACGATACTCAGTAGGGACCCCGATACCCCCAAAGATCTCCCAGAATCCAGGAAGGATAAACCACAAAGGAAAGGAACAACACGAAGAAACAATCATTCCTACTTAGTTATATTCCCTTACATACACCTCAGTCAACAATTCCAGTACAGCTCCAACTTCCGAGCCCAAGCACAATCCAGTCTACATCGGAAAGAAGTCAACCACATTAATGATAATGATTGAAAGACAAGACTCAGATCACACAGGTATACAACTCATGAAGAGGGGTGGAGATGATTAGATGTAGCCTCTGAATCATCTCCTCTGCCGAACCCACGTAGGATCCAAGTACAGAAGTCGTCACTGCCAAACCCACGTAGGATCAAAGTACAGTAACCCTCGCTGCCAAACCCACATAGGATCCAAGTACAATCGTCATCGCTATCTAACCCACGGAGGATCCATGTACAGTATTCCTCGCTGTCGAACCCACGTAGGATCCAAGTACAGTCGTCATCGTAGTCACAGTCACAGACAGCTCTAGGGTTCCTGCACACAGCGTACTCAATTCCGGGAGGGTCCACTCCACGAGTAAAACGGCTCGATATATCAACTATCATGAAGTACGGATTGGATGTATCCCGAAGTTCCGTCTCATCAAAAGGAACTCAACGCGACAGACAAAATATCAAACGGATGCCCGGTCTGAGAGATATTGGCTTTTTCGTTCTAGGGGCCCGGTTGGAAATATGCTCGTTCCAAACCCGTCCATTTACCAAATTTGTCAAAACTCACTTATTGTATCACAGAAGTACCATCTCGTTGAAAGAGTCCCAGTGCCACAGACGGCGCATCGATCGAACGTGCGGTCTTTATTTTATTCACGTTTAAGTGAATAATGGGCCCGATCCGTTTAGCCCAGTGGGATGACGGGTCGGGTTAACCCAGTTTGACAGGTTCGACCTGGCAGGGGTGTTGGACCAGTCCAATGTAAAATGCATCCCTGCCCAAAGGGGCGCATCCAGGCCCGAAGTGCAGCGGCTCGGCCCGGCAGGGCGCGCGGGCCGGCTGGCCTGGCCGAGCGGGCCGAGTCTTTCCGAGAAGGGGGGGCCCTTCTCTCAGCACTGGCGGTGCCAAGCGGCACCGCCCTTCCCAAACCGGCCGACTAAGCTGTCCACGGCTTCCTCAGCATGGCACCCTCCTGGCACCGTGGTCCGGCTCCGCCCGGCCGGCCGACGGGTCGGCCGGTTCTCTAGCGTAGCGTCCTCCTGGCACCGTGGCTCGCCTCCACCCTGCCGGCCGAAGGTCCGGCTGGTTCTTCCGTCGACGCGGCCCATAGTGTGGGCCGACGTTCTTTCCGCACTACCGACGGGTCGGCGCCGGCTTCCTCCGCCGCATTCCCGGCATGGCGCGATGGCACCGTGCTTCCTCCACCTTCGGTCGGTGATTCCAAAAAGTTCATGAAATGATAGAGGGTCGTCAGGCCGTGTTTGTTCAGACTGCACCCTCTGCGTTAAGTGGTAACAATCGGCCGAAGATGAAGAAGGTTTCACGAAGCACAATGAAAAATTTTTTTCAAATAAAAATTGGAACAACTCACCCTACCTAAACAATTGATGTTGAACGTCGACGTCACGGAAGACGACGTCGCGAGGTAAGGATTCATGGATGTCATCGGAGTGCGACCGAGGAAGAAACGGAATTCCCACTCTTGTCGCAGAGAATAGAAAATACAAGGCACGATGTCGTTGGAAAATTCCCCACGTCGGTTTCTCCTTCCTTGTAGTGAAGAAAGAAGAGGATGGAGAACCATGGTTGCTGAGTCATTCTACGTTGAAGGGTCTATGTTCTTCATCGGAGAAGAATCGTCCTTCATTGATGATGATGTTCTTCAAAAACTCTAGAGTTCTCCCAATTCCTCCTCACACAACAATTGCAAACCCAAATAAAATTATGCTTCTCCTTATTTTATTTAATCTTTCCATGCATTCAAAATTTATAATTCAAACACTTAATTAATTTAATTTAAGAGGTTCAATCAATTAATTAAGGTGTGTTTTGTAAATAATTAAAGAAGGAGATATGGGAGAGGAAGAGTCACTCAATTAAAGGGGAGTTAACAATTAATAAGGGGGTTTAAAAGATGTTTGGGGAATGTGAAAGGTTGGGGCTCATGAGGTCCCCACCTCAAAAATATCCTCACATGGGTAGTTAGGTGCTTATGGATCCCACCACAACTCCCCCATGTAGGATATAACCACTTTAGATATTAAATAAAAAAAATTCCACAATTTTTATTCACATCTTATTTAATCAAAATAAATTCACTTCTCAACCCGTGCAAACACAACTATAGTAAAGGTCCCCTTAAGCAATTACTGGCACTGCAAGTTCATCGGTGCCCTCAGATTTCAATTCCGAGCATCAGTTCAAAAGATATAAAAACCCACTCTTTCGTTTACTGAATGTACCTGAGCTAAACTTCGGAAATTCATTCCGGGCACACCGAGCCTCAGAATAAAGTGTCGTCAGAAGCCACAGACTCAAAAAATTCTAAAGTATTTAATTAAAAAATTCCTTGAAATTTATGGGTCTTTACAATGCAGGTTCACATTAGTGGTAAAATCCATCCACTCTAGGGTACATTTGATACGTTTTGATAGTCCCCTTTTGTGAGATAGATGAAATATAAAACAGATGGTTCATCATAGGGTAACCCAAGCCATATTTTTGTGTGGCTATCTGGAGAAATCATCATGGGTATTCCTTTGTATTTATATATGGTTCTTGTGGGTTTTCCTCTAAACATTTGTAAGAAATATTGGGTGTGATTGAGCATACTAAACATTATTAACTTCTATCTTAGTGTATGATTTGGTTGGAATGCGACCATTCTATTATTGTCCAGGATATCATAGAATGTCCTAAGAATATTATATGAAAGTGAACATATCATTGGAATAACTTCACAAGATATCTTATCCCCATCATCTACATTATGAATAAAGTCTTTATAGAGGAAAATTCAGTTGTAGGTATGTGTCCAACAAGGGTGTTTTTGGAAATATATTGGTCTGGTATAATCAGGATCCAAGTGATCTCTTACGCCTTGTTTTTTTGTATAAAGGAATATTTCCACTTTTTTAGATTTTTAGTCTATAGTTTCTTTTAATTTTATAAGTGTCCTTTTTTTATTATTATCTCATAATTTACATTAAAAATATATTTTTAAATTTACTATCAAAACTTTTATGCATATTGGGTTATAAATCTAGTTCTATGTGGCTTAAAATTTGAGGATAATAATAATTATATAATTCATGAATGATTTATAGAATGTGTAATATTATTTAAAATCATAAACCCTAACTCAAGGATCGATGTTTTTCAAAATATGTGGATATTCTGAAAACTAGGGTGATTCATCACAGCATAATGATTCCCACTACATATTTTGGTAACACTATCAATTGATGATTCTAATAAATTGAGTAAATTGATAATTTAAATTTTAACTGGAATCCACGTGGTCATAAACCAATTGGAAATTGAATATATTGAGTTTTTGATTGCTAATAATGAAATTCCTAGTCATATGAAGATTCTAAAACATAATTAATTCCAAAAATAAATTGTTATCTTGGTTATTTTTTCATAAATATGTGGGATGTAATTAAAGGAAATCTTACTGAGATGGTGAATGATATTTAGAAAAGGTGGAACACATCAAATATTAGTTTATAAAAAAATTATCAATACATATTTTAATAATCATGACTACTTTTGATAATATTTATCTATTTTTACTTGTAATTTGACGTTAAAAATTGTGGTAATGGTCCAAAGTGATAGATTATAAAATTTCCTACCATGGACTTTTTCTATTTAATGCATGCCTTCCAAAATGGGATGAAAATATAGGGACTAGTTTTTAATAATGTTAATCTAAATATGATATTGATGGTAAATATTTAAATGGAAACATCATGTAATGAGTGGCTATTGACCATGTCTTTTATCAAATGGAATGATTGTTGATTCTTAGTGTTCATATGAAATATAGGTTTCAATTTGGAAATGAGGAACAATTTCATCACATTGGAATTTTTTTCAATGATCAGTTGGATAAATTGATTATTTTTGTCTCCTAGATGAATGAAGTTGATATATCCTTATACAAATTCATTGTGAATTATTTCTACTGATTCATTTTGTTTATCATGCAGTATAATGATTCATGATCAGGATCTATGTGATATTTTAGGGTTTTTAAGCCACTATGGTGATTCAAATAATAATTTAATATATTATACTATGTGTTTAACTAGTGGAATAACATTTTACATCATATCACTCAATTTAATTTTATAAACCATTAAATATTTTAGTAGTAAGAAACATGACTCATCAAAAAGTAGCTGATTTTTATCCTATAGTTTTATATATAGAAGGACATAACAGTGGATTACCTATGTTCAATCCTTTAATAAGATGAGATTTTATGACTTATATCTCTATAAAAAAGTATTTTCCTTTGTTCCACACTATAAATCAATGAACAATTTGTAAGGAATTTGGATATAAAAATGAAATATTATTATTTTATATGAATGATATGACCATAATGTTGAAATAAAGATTCCTAATTAGAGTAAATAAATTATAAAATTTAAATTATTAAAAATAAATTATATAAATTAAAATTTTATGAATTTATTATAAATTAAAATAATAAATACTATAATTTAAACGATATAATTTTATGAAAAACGATTTTTTTGTGAAGAAAATATTTTTATCATATTAAGTAAATAAATCACTATGGGTGACTAATTTTATTGAAATAATCATTTTATATATTAAATAATTTTTCTAATATTCCTATAATTATTTTTTATGGATTGGGATAATAATAATAAAAGGTTTTCTATGTAATATTTATTTTTTACATTATTATTTATAGAATTTTATGAAATTATAGTAATGTTAATTTCATCCATATATAATCATTAAAATTAAAGAACATAGACCATTTTTTAAATGAGGATATTGAAATTTGATAAATATGTTACTCTTATTTTTGCCATTATAGAAGAGTAAAATTAGAAGTTTTTTGTCACCTTAGTAAGAGTAAATGGGTAAATTTGGGATAAAACATTTTGAAAAGGCTTCAAAACATATCAATATAATTCCATAAAGAAATATATATGTTTCTAATTTAACCATATCCATATATCCCTTGAATATATACAGACATTTTTCCATATTTAATTAATTATTTGTTTATAATAATTTTAAAAAAAAAGTACAATAAATCCTTAAATTTAATATAATGTCTGAAATTTTTTCTTTATTATAGAAAGTTAATAATCTAAATTTAATATGTTTATTAGAAATATTGAATAGTTTTTTTATTATATGCATTTATTTGTCATTTTGACTCATAAAATGATTAACTTAAATTTTTATAATGTATAGCAATAATATTGAATCAATTAATAGATTAATATAAAATTTGATTTAAAAAAATTAAAAGAAATAAAATTTCTATGAATTTTTAGATTCCATGAATTTTATGGATAAACATGACATATTAGTAATGATTTAATTGTTTTTATTTTAACTCCATTACTATCATGTAGTCTTCAATTTCAAATTAAATGAATAGTTTCATATTTGATTTAATGATATAGTATATTCAATAATACTATATTATAAATAATAAAAATCCAAAAATAAGACCTGTAGGATTATATATGGTCAAAATTTTCATCCCCTTTCCAATAAGTATTTAATTTTTACCTTATATCTAAAATTGTAACAATAGAATATTTATAAATTCATTATAAATTTTAAGATAAAAATAGATCAACAATGTGGATAAGGAAAATTATATAAAAACTATCAAAATTTATATGTATTGTGATATTTCATACATAGAAACATTTTATGATGTTATATTTCTATTTTAAATCATTATAATTTTGATTGATTTTTCATGTTTGATTTTATTTGTAAATTCAATGTGTGACTTTTCCGAACCTTATAAAAGGACCCCCATTATCTATTTTCATTACAAAACATTTAGCCATCTAGTTTGGCCTACCCCCAAACAATTCATTCCCAATGAAAATATAAAAGAATTAGAGGTTTCACATTTCTTGAAATACTATTACAATTTTAATTATGAAATTATTTAATGATGGTCTCTTGAAGAAGATACCATCATTTTGATGAACCTCTTTCAAGATATTTCAACATTTATCTTCTAGAAAATTTGATATTCGTGATAAAATAATTACATTAATAAATAAATTGTAATAAAATATTATTATATCTATGAAATAAATATTATCCACAATCTTATCAATCACATTTAATACTAAAGTATATCTCATATGTACGTTTAGACAACCATTCCCACACAGTAAAAAATTTCAATTTACTACACCATCATACATTTATGGTAATTACAGTGTTATTAATGTATAGATATTAAATTTAAAAAATATTATTATTCAAATTTATAAAGTCGTATCTACATAAATACCTTATAATATATTATAAAATAATAACTTTTTATGTTCGTTTATTTTTACTACCACCACATTGTGGGGTTGTGTTTCATTTTTTTCAATATTATTATGATGCGAATAAGAATAGATTTTATTAATTTGTATATATATATGGCACAAAATGTATGAGTTAGTTTTTAATGGGTATTTAGGATTTTTTATTTCTATAATTCTAAAAAAGAATTTTGTATGCATGTGTATGAATAACCTACCGTCTCTAAGAAAAACATAATTCATTTTTATAACTCTGCCTTTAATGGATGTGCATGTATATATATTTATATTTAACGAATATTTATTATAATTATATTCTGACTAAAATTATATTGATGATTCCATGGTGGTCATTTTTAAAAAAATAGGACTGTAGAAATGAGACTTCAGATAGAAATGAAGTAGGTATCACTAGGAATAATGATTTCAACTTAAAATTTTTATAAATTGGTTTTAAATTTATAAATAAAAATAATTTATTTTATGAAATATAAATGTATGATTGTGAAATAAATATCTAACCATTAAATATTTATTATATATGTGGATAAAAAATTTATAAAGATAGGAAGGACCTGAGGTGGTGGATTTAGGAATAAATCCAATTGTAATCAGTCGTGTTTTGAGCTTGAATTTCTATTGCAGAAATTATATAATTATTTTTAGATGAATCCCATCCATTTTAATTAAACTCTATTTATTCCTAGACATTACATGTTTCAATTTCATATTCTCTCATTATATTCTTAATAGATACAAATAATGTTTTATTGAAACCCAAATATGATGTTATATTAATTCAGGAATCATTGTTTTGAAATACACTACGTGGTAAAAATTTTAAACATTCATGGAAAGTTTATGCTTTGGATGACCATATTATGAAATTTTTCTTCCTGGTATCGAAAAAATGGAATCTTGGATCTATTATTTTATTATGACATTTATGTCAATATATGAAATCAATCAATAAAAAACACCACTCTCTAGACATGAATAAATATAAACATATAATATAAGGATTATATTAGATTATGACTGTGTATTTGATAGACAATTAATATTTTTTCAAAAAAAATATATCTAAATATTTATGTTTTAATAATTACATTAAATGATTAATCAATTTCAATATACTATTTTCACACACATAAGAAAAAAAATTTATTCAAATTTTTTAAAATTAATAAAACATGGTTGAATTATTATTTTAAATGAATTTTATAGATAAATCTAGCATAATAGTGATTTTTTTTATTCAAATTCATTTATATCATGTTTTCATTAATGACAAAAATAATAGAATTGTTGACAAAATGAAATTTATAATATTTTCAATTAAATAATATACTGGTATTAAATGACAAAAATCATTGTGGAGAATATTAAGTATGATAAATTGTCAAACATATCATCCCATGTATATATTTGATCAAATTTTTACCTTATAAGGGTAGTAGTTACCCATTAATACATAAAAATCATTATAATGGTTAAGATCAAAATGGGTAAATGAAGGTGTTACACACATAGAATAGTATTTAAAACAAAAATTTTATTATATAAATAAATTAATGATTATATTTTGAAATTAGAAAAAAAAAATTTACTATTTTTCCATTTAGACGAATTTATATTTACAATTAAATTATTATAATTTTACTATTTAGATATTCAATTTAAGAAAGTTCACTTCTACGTAAAAGGACACACCGTATATCAATTCATTACAATACATTGATCTATATATCATTACAAAACTATCTACATTAATTGTAGAAATCCTGTTTCCACCTCCAAATACTTTTCAGTATTAATTGGAATATTTCC
This sequence comes from Viscum album, assembly GCA_963277665.1. NCBI lineage: Eukaryota > Viridiplantae > Streptophyta > Magnoliopsida > Santalales > Viscaceae > Viscum > Viscum album. Next base: position 2,030,521,370 of record OY728135.1, read on the forward strand.
AGAGTTACGTAGTGAGACGTCGTGGAATTCTAAGGCCTAGTGTGTCCAGAATTAATTTTATAAAAATATAACATTTTTATACTATGTACATGTTGAAAATAATTTATATCCTTAACAGTAGCTCAGGTCAGAAAAAGTGAGGCCATATATTATTTCAGAATGTGTCGTTTACCATAGGTAGTGTAAAACATTTGTTGGAATGGGACTTCTGTAAAAAAAAGCCAAGCAGGGGAAAATGGTAATTAAAATATTTAAATTTAGTTATTTTATCTCAAATGCCAAATCCAATAACATTTGAATGGGGAATCAGATTGGAAAACTAATACCACCATTAAAATAACAATGGGGTGTTTTCCTATGCATTATAGAAAATGGGGGGTTCATGAATTTTATATTTCTGCACTGAGCAAGGAGACTATATATAGAATTATAAACATAAGTAAGGGTTAAACCCCTAATCTCCATCTCTCTATAGGACTATTATATCTCACTCCTCTTAATAATGTTATTCATTATTCTTCATCAGATCTATGAGTGATATCTGATGAAACATTGTTTGATCAAAGCAGGAGGTCAATGAACAAATAGGTAGAGATAAACAGATAGATCCAGGTAGGATTTCTTCTCTTTTTGAGTACCGATTCAATATATATTTTGACGGTCCATATTGTTTTCTTAATCTTCTTCATTAAATTTTATAATCATCGATGGAAACACAAACATGGCCATCAATTTCAGTTTTGAACCCAATTTTTCATTCCATTAAACGTAATTACTCGTTATAATTTTTGGACACATGAATCATTCATCAGATCACCGATCAGAGGATGGTATTTTGGAGGTTTCATCGATGTGATTGTAGATCCATCCATGAATATGAAATCGGCCTGCCGAATGAGATGGTAAGTCATGTGTGAAGAATAGGTAGGCGGGACCAGCATGTCGGAACAGGCAAGGGTTGTCTATGTGGAAGATGTTGACAGTCGTCGAGCTTTGTCAGGGTGGGTGTGCTAGGCGTGCGGCTGTGGGATCCAAGATGACTAGCGTGGTTGGTGGAGGCTGACAGAGCATTCGGGTCGGTGCAGTATAGCATCAGATGAGGACGATGGAGGTCAAGGCCAGGAAGGAGTTGTAATGCCGAGATGAGGTGGTGTAGGTTCATGGTTAGGTAGTGACCAAGGGACCAAGACCCACAAAGCATAGGTCATCATTAGAGAGAGATCCCAATGGGGGACAATTTGGCCAGCTGGACAGCACACCAGATTAGTTGGGAAAAAGAGCTTGGAAGGGTAGTGGTATGAGGAATAGGATATGTTGCACGATCATGTCATGGTAGTTAGACAGGCCCACGACTATGACCAAGGTCGGTGGTCTTTACTGGGCTGCCAGGGTGGGGCATCCCTATTTGGAACAAAGATCCTCAAATAACACATATGTCACAATCCGGGTGACCAAAGAATATACCATCTATTGCCACATGATCTTCTTGTTCAGGTAGATATTTTTAGTCTAGTTCTGGACATTTTTGGTCTTGGTTTCGAGTTTCTATTTAGACGAAATTTCTATGTTAAAAATTAATAATTTATTTATTATTATTTTGAGAACTCTTTTCTGACCTACCTTCCAAACGGGTGGTCTATTTAATGCACTGTATGTGACGTTTCAACATTGATGTAAAGGTGGAATTTTTGAGACAAATTTTGATTTTTAATACAATTTTTTGTTGAATTCCCCATGGGGATTATTCACACGTCTTGCAGTGAAAGGCCACATTCTCATAGGTTATAAATCTTGGACGAATGAGTAGTCCATTCCATGTGTTTCCCTATGAGGATCTCAATGGTGTGATCTTTATAATTTTTTTAGTGTATCAGGCATGGTCCCCATAGTATGTATTTATGGAACAATGCAAGGACTTACTACAATTCCATCTGATGTTCGTTTGGGGTGAATGGTTAGTCTATCTCGCATGTTTTTCCATACGGATCACAACATTGTAATCCACTTCACCATGGAGAGACTGTTGTGTTGTCCCATTAAATGTTGGAACATGAATGGAATATTTTTTTGATGAAAATTTTAATGTGTTGGAGGATATCCCATGGATTGGGTCAGCTTAGACTCTTGTTAGAGAAGATAAGATTTATGTATAGAAGTGATCAAATTTTCATGAGCTGTTTGTGGATATGTGCCAACATAATTACACTTTTGGCCATCCGGGTGAACATAGAGTATCATGTGCTTATTATCCATTTGTCTAGCAATTCTATATACTATGGAGGTACACTAATATGATTTTGGTTACATAATTAAACTTTAGTACCCTATAATGGCTGGTTACACATATAGAAGATGAGGAGGTGGCACATGACACGTCGGCCCCACGAGCAATGTGTACAACATTACAAATTCTTCTATCTATCACATCTATTTATTTTGTACTCTTATTTTGGAATTATCATAGCCTTTCCTTATTCTTTTTCTGTATAGAGTCTGATGGTCCCTTCCGTTGTGTCTTATGAGTAACAATATGAGTCTTTTTGGGGGTGACGCCTATCTAGGGAAACACATGATATCTGTAGCAATGTTTTTTCTGAGAGGTACCATCCATCTGTAATGTCCAGTATACTTGGAATTCTTCTGAGTGGTTCTATCCAGCAAGGATGGATGGTGTTCTTATATGGTTTCCCAAGATGTAGCATCTAGAATGGATGACTGTTGTTCCTATGTGTTCTTCCTAGAGGTACTATCCAGTAGGTAAGACCAGTATTTCATGATGATTTTGAGAGTAGTATCATCCAATATGGATGGCTATATCAATTCTGGAATTACCTCTAGTTGGGATGGGAAGATGTCCCTAATGGCAGTTCTGTGTTTACCTCCAGCTGGGTTGGGAAGTGGTATGTGATGGATGTTCTTGGTTTCCCCCTAGTATGATTGTGATGTGGGACCCATCGATGAATCTTTCCAAGTAGTACCCTCTAGCTGGGATTAGTAATGGGACCATGTCCCCTTATGGGTGATTATCCCCCTGACATACATGGGAATGAACACCTGATGATGAGTCACATCCACTAGAAGGGATGTACATAGATCCTAGGATTTTAGAAATTAAAACTTGGATGTGTGACATTGACGAGTCATGCTCTAATAGAAAATTGTACTTCTAAGAATGAGGTACATTTTCCTACCAAGACTTGTTGTTGTGATTCATATTAAATCCTTGTGGGTGAGACAATGTTGCCCAAAGAGGATTATATCAAGGTGTAGTTATTTAGTCCCTTTAAATTACAGTTTAGACCATACATGTGGGTTTCTAGGCATCGATGGATACTTTTGGGACTATTGGTGACTCACATTTAATGGGATATTCTTTTGAGATGGAAATCAACTTAAACTCACATTTGGAATTCTTTGACTGAGAATTTATATATACTATTTCTGGTGCCCACTCTGAGGGTTTTGGATGCACTCCCTCTAGTAGAGGTGATGGCACACATGGTATGCCATGTGATTTCTGTGTATAGATTATGGTAGTTGGAAGATTCTACAATCCAACTATATATAGTGATGACTCAACAATAAATTAATCTTCTCACAATTTCTAGATAATTTTTTTTAGATGATCTTACTTCACTTTCTTGATGAGGTGATATGTACTCCCTTTTTATTTTACATTGTTCTATCTACTATTGCATATTTCTATTATGTGTCTCCATTCACCTCTATTCAGTACCTCACTTGTTGTTCCCATGAGAATTTGAGGCATACTAATGAGGATCTTTTTAATAACCCCAGCTTGGGATTCACCTGCACATTGTGTGCCCTTACTGATAATGGACATATTGGTCGTGAATTCCGAGGAGCATAGGGATATAAGTGTTTGGACCGCATAAGGTGTTTGTATCATGGGATCCAGGACTGGGGGTACCTCATCTATTTTAATTTTCACGTACTTCCAGATTGTGGAATGTTTCTAATTACGTCTGTACTTTTATTCTTTACCTTTTAGTTTTCTTTTCCATTATTATACTCTTTATATGCCAATGAATGTCTCTGGTTTATATAATGTAGTGTTGTATCTTCATTTATTTTCCCACTACACATTTTCACTGAGTTTGATTCATGTGTGTGTTTAGTTTCATGGACAAAGGGATCCCTGAGATTGTTGTGAGTTTGACACTATTTTCCAGCATCTATCCTATAAGGGCGGGCTTGGGGTAGTTGTTACTTGATTAGGGTCATGATAATGTGGTACCAGAGCTGCATCGACCCAGGGGAAATTGTTCAAATATTTCTTTAAAATATATATTGTTTGGGCTTAGGGCAACAATATCGAAGTGTCTCAAGAGCGGCACTTAGGACCGGGAGTCCAGTGATGGTATATGAGCCTGAAATATCTATTCACAAGGATCCTAATTACCCACTTGTTCACTTGGCACCCTGAGACACTTGTTGTAGGGATAAATGGTACATTAACCATTATTATTGAGTCTTGTACTATCATTCATGAGTCATATTCCCATCATGGTTGATATATATATATATATATATATGCTCATCTGACAGTGGTACTCCTTGATAATATTCAATATGTCCTTACGATGACATTCATCCAGTATACTAGCTCTTGTTTATGAAGACTACCCAGTGAGCGATGATACCTATGTATACGATCCATCATTCGAGACCCTTTCTCAATGTGGGAAGGTAGTAGAATCCCCCCCAGTTGATTAGAAGACAACCCCATCAGAGCTTTCTAAGGATTTCCATATGCTAAGTTCACTTCGCAAGTTCTAGCACTAGAGACAACTAAGGTTCTGTGGAGAGTTAGACCCTCGGGCAAAAGAGTCTTGGCTAGAGTTGTTGTTCTAACACTTCAGGCATACACGATCACATACATATTAGATGGTGGATTTGGCATCCATATTATTCCTCGGAGTAGTTCGATATTGGTGGATATTGTTTACTCAAGTACAAGAGGATTCAACACACTCGTGTAATGACTTCTAGAAGTTGTTTCATGAGGATTTTTACCACTCTTGCTTGTTCTCCTTTCGACTTCAGAAGACCCTTCTATTATTGATTGGAGGGATGACAGTGACTGAATATTTGACTTGGTTCACAGACCATTCACACTAATCTCAAGACATGATATATAACAGTTATATCCAAAAACAGAAGTTCTAGTATCGTATCCATTGAGATATCCATGGAATCATAGTACACATGTACATCCCCGCCTATAAAGGGGTGTTGGAGTGTGCTTTTATGATAGAAAAAATTCTATTACAATGTCACCATATAGCTTGTTTAGTAATAGATCTGATGGTTATTATGCATCTTGAATACATCAAATGACATCATCTTTACATAGGAGATATTCTCATGGTAGGACCGGAGCATCGAGTCATCACACTGAGGGACAGTGTTATGCCTTTGATGGGTGAGGTCACTAGGAACAAGGCTGTCTGAGTAGACGTGCTAAGAACACAAGGTGGGAAGCAGGTGAACTACCACGACAGAGACAATGATGTAATCTAGGTGGTCCCTATAGAGGTGTTTTTGGTAGAGGAGTAGGAGGATATGGAGGTGGGGGATGACGTAGTATTGTCTTTCCATCACAACCAAGTAGCCCAAGTCAGGCTCATGTAGCTAGCTTCTAGGTCCATGGATAGAAATAATATTTGGATGTCTAAGATCCTATAGAGCATGAGAGGATAATATTTACACCTTGTGCCTTTTATAATTTTTGTTGTAGAACACGTTATACACTGGGTAAAGTACTCTTTTATCTATGCTTCTTGTTTGAGGTTTTTTTTGGTCGATGCTGGGTGTCAGTGTAACCCTGTGTCAGTGTTGTTTGACAGAGCTTCGAATGAATGAGGAATAAGTTTACATCACCCAATAACATTCATTATTGTGTTGCTTGAAAAATATTGAGGGTGATTCAATGCCACCCATAATATATAATATTGAGGTGTGGCAGATGAATCCCACAGATTTGTGCGTTTATGGGAGTGGTTGTGGAGTGGAGTGCCCGAGCATTTTTAAGCATTTCCAAGGGTGTTTTTTTGCTTCAAAACATTTTTTCATGTGGTTATACTAGTGGGTATGACATAGTGTCTTCATGGGGGGTTATTCTCATTCACAGAGAGGAAAAGACATGTATGCTATCCCAGAGACATTTTGTGTCTTACCTCTTGCGGTTGAATGAGTTTACTCACCTGCCCTGTTTGTTGGTACCTTTTGTGCTTAACATCATTCTTGATATTGTTTTCATGTATTGGTAGATGTGATAGACACTGAATGAAAAAAACTATGTAACTCACTATCTTGTTCAGTTAGTTTTAGAGGAGTTAACTCCCATGTAGCTGACACTGGTAGAGTATAAGGGTAAAACTTTTCACCAGTCAATGGTGTTGATTCCATTGCTTCTCAAGTATGTAAGAGAGTCTCAGTTGTAAAAAAAACTACTATAAAATATTATCACTCTACATAGACTTGAGTGTTTCACCCGATGGTTATTCTGATGGAGGGAATCCTGAGACCCTATTCAATGGACAAAAAATAAAAATAGTTGTGACATGAGATTTATAGGTACATCCAATGAGGTAAACTATCCCTTGAGTTGTTTTCTCTATTTTTTTCTTTTCCGGCATGAAAATCATAAAGGTGTGGATTATATAGAGGCCCATTTTTCTCTCATAATACGTTGAAATATTTCAAGGAAATTTTATAGAGCTATGCATTTAGATAATGTGCATTTCTGAGGTCCGGTGTGCCTGGAATAATTTATAAAAAAATATAATTTTTTTTATTATATTAAATTGTAAATAATGGTTTATCTCTTAAGTGGTCGCTCAGATCTGAAATATGAGGCCACCGTTGACTCTAGAAGGTTCCTTTGACCCTAGGAGGTGTATAAATTTTTTCGTTGTGGGAGTTATGTGAAAAACACGGTGCATGAGAATGTTGATAATTAAAATAATTAAACTAAATTGTTTTTTCTTGATTGCCAAAGCCAATAAAATTTGAAAGGGGAATCGGATTGGAAAATAAAGACTAGAGTTGGATTTGGAATTGGGTGTTTTTCTTATGTGGGATATAAAATGAGTGCACACTAGAATTTTAGATTTATGTGTTGCGCGAGGTAACAATAAATAGAGTTAATAGCATAGGTTAGTGTTAAAACCAAAATCACATTCTCACCTAGAATGACTCTCTATCTCCTTTCATAATAGTTATTAAAATTTATTCGTCGTATTGAGGAGTTATATCTTCCGAATCTTCGGCATATTGAAGTAGGAGCACAACTATCGAATATACATCGATAAACATATGAATCTAGGATGGTTTTCTTCTACTTTTGAGTTCTGATTCAGTTTAAATTCTGATTATCTGTATAATTGTATTTTTCTTCATCGTTAAATTTTAAAATAATAGATGGCAATATGAACATGGTCATAAATATTAATTTGGAACCACATTCTTCATTAATCACATAAAGGATACCAGATATAATATTTGAACGCATGAATCATCCGTCAGATCACGGATCAGTGGTTACTGTTTTGAAATTTTCAACATAAGGATAATATATCCATCCATTGATAGAAAATTTGGCTACCAGTTGAGAAAGTATGTCAGGAAGAAGAATGAGGGAGGTTGGATTGGCACTACGGTGCCATCAGGGGGGGAGGGGGTATGCGGCGGAATGCAGCTACAGTAGATATTAGGTATAACGAGGTTGCTGGGCATGTGAGAGCACAAGCTGAGGTGGCTGGTGAGGTCGACAGAGGTGGGAGGGGCACCGGCGTTGGTGTGGTGCAGCGGGATCTATGGACGGTGGAGGATAATTGCTAGTTTGAATTCTCAAGGTAGAGCCAGGGTTGTTCGAATGTCGTGGTCGTGCGACGACCAGGGGACCAAAAAATGTGAGGTGTGGGCCATCGTCAGTGCGAGATCCCGACGCGGACCAGCTGGCTGGCTGGCCAGTGCACCTGAGGGGCGGGTAATGGAGCTTAGGTGGGCTATGGTAGGCATCTTAGGTATTGTCGCATGGTCAGGTCACATCAGGTGGCCGGTACCGCAGCTAGCCCATGGGCTAGCCGTTCGGACGAGGACGACTTGGGATAGTCGGTCTAGTTTCATCCAAAGATCCGTTAAAAGCCAGTATCTTTCAATCCGAGCATCTAATTCACATTTTGTATGTGTCCACATGATCTTCTCATCACATAAGAGGTTTTAATATTAGTTCAGGTAATTTTATTTCTTGGTCTCAAGGGAAGTTACACAAAATGATTAATTTAAAAAATAATACATATATTATTTTTGTTAGAAAAACATGATACAGACCTGCATTCTAAAAGAGAGGTTTGTTTGACATGTCATGTGAGGTGTTCCTAACCTAGAGTTGAAACATGATTTTCAAGAAACCATTAGAGTTTTAAACCAATGTTGATGTGAGGAACCAATAGGGCCTCTTCGCATGTTTTTCAGTCAAAGAGAACTTTTTCATCAATTATTCATTTTTGACAAAAGATTTGTTGGATCCACGTGTTTTTATGAGAGGATCACAATTGCATGATCCATATAATATGTTTCGGGACCGAGGTGGCGTATCCACATGATTCCATTTGGGCTCAATGCGGGGAAATTCTACTTTACCCTCCAATTTCGATTTTGGGTGAATAAATTGTCGATCTTGTGTGTTTTTCTGCAAGGATATAAACAATGCAATCCGGTTTTCCTTGTAGTGTTTTTGTGTGATCAAATTAAACATGAGAAAATAAAACAAATATTGGTGGAAGATCCTTTTGATGTTTTAGAAAACAACCCCCAACTTGGGTCAACCTTGACTCTTGTGATAGTGGATAATATGTATGATGAGATGTGGTCTAATGTTCTTGATCCATTTGAGGGGGTATGCCAGTAATTATAATTTTGGCCCTCTAGATCAACAACGGGCATTGTGTGTTTGTTATCCAATTAGCTAATCAGGTAGTGTACTATGGAGGAAAAATGACATTCTTAGGGGTACTTTATTGTAGTTTAGTACCTGAGAATGGATAGGTATATAGTCGAGTGATGAGGAAGGGTCACGTGACGTGTGGGCCACATTATCGTTGTGAACAACATCAAAAATTATTAAATATCTCTTATCTCTTTTTTTACATGGATATTGGAATGCACATAGCCTATCCTATGTTTTTTCCACGTAGAATGTGGTGGTACACTATGTAGTGGTTTATGAGTTACTAGGACAAATTTTCCGGGTGTGAAACCCATATTGGGAAACACTCGATGACTGAAATAATGTACTTTCTATGTGGTTCCATCCAGAATGGAAGAACATTGTTCCCCGACGTTCTTCGGAGAGGTAACATCTTTAATAGATTGTCAGTGTTCCTCGATAATTTTACGAGATGTACAATATATCTGGGATGGATAGTGTTCCTCTTCCTTCTTTAGAGAGGTACCATCCAGCACGGATTGCTAGTGGTCCTCAATTCTTTTCTGAGAGGTACTATCAATCAAGGATGACCATAGTAGTTCCAGTTTACAACTAGATTTGATTGGAAGTTGTCCCGGATGGAAGTTTTGGGATACCCTCCAATAGGGACGGGTAGTGGTACCCATTGACGACTATTTTCATTTAGAACACTCCATCTGGGCTAGGTAGTGGTTCCACATTTACTTCAGGTGATGATCCCCCTGGATGTACTAGAGAACATACACTTGAAGAATAGTTGCATCCTCCAGTGGGCATGAGCATGAATTCTCAACATTGAGAAACAGACTCTTGACAATGCAACAAGGATGAGGCATGCATTAATGTGAAAATGGACTCTCAAGAAAGAAGGACAATCCCCCCCCCCCCCGAAGTCACATCCTTTTGATGCGACATAAAACTGTGTGGACGAGACAGTGTCTCCCAAAATAGATAGTATCATAGTTTAGTGATCTATTCCCTTAGAAAAGTAAATCGGAGAATATGTGTCAGATATTTGGAATAAATGGTTACTTATGGAACTATTGGCGACTAACTTTCCATGGGACTTCATTTTGAGATGGAGATCCCCATACTCTCTCATTTTGGTTTCTTTCACTGATTATAAATATATCCTTTTTTCTAGTTCCCACTCTATCAGTTTTTACTACACTCCTTCTAGGAGAGGTGAAGACGTGTAGTGTATGAAATGTGCTTTCCGTTTCTAGCTTCTCGTGGTTGGATGAGTGTATTATCCTACTATTGGTTGCAAAGTATCAATAAGAAATTCAACCTCTCACCATTTCAAGATCCTTGGTGTATGGATGAGCATACTTCACTTTCTTTTTGGGGTGAGCTATACATTATTTTTATTGAACCACATTCTATCAACTTTAATCCTCTTTTGTTATGTCTCTTACATGTCCCATCTTCAATACCTCTCCTATTATTCCCTTGAGAATATAGGGCATCCTACTAACTATCATTATACTCACCCCTTCTTGGGAATTTTTCACACCTAGATATCCTTTGAAAAAACATTATGGTTGATCTTGAAATTAGAGGAGCATAATTATATGAGTTCATGGACCACATATGGTTGTCATAGCATGTGATCTATGAGCTGGGCTCCCCTAGTTTTTTTACAATTCAGTTAATGCTAGGTTTTTTTTTCACTTTTCTTGTTGGGTGCGTATATTTCCAAAATACATTTCTGTTTACTTTTGTGTACATATAATACTTATAGGTCTATACATGTTTGTGGTCTATATTATTTTATTTTTCTATCTTTTTTTCTTTTACCTATTAACTTTTTAAAATTTATGGGTGTGTGGGTGTATATGATCTTATGAAAAAGCCTCCCCGAAATTGTTGTGCCTTCGATGCTTGTCTCCATTCCCTTGACTCTGGAGGCGGACATGGGGTTGTTGTGGATCGAGCCCCATCATGGGTTGGATCATGATATTTCTCTTCTCATAATCTCTTGATACAATTTATGAATATATTTCTTCCTAAAATACTATTTCAACAGATCCTAAAAATTGATCATAATGATTACTCTTGAAAAATAATTAATCACCATACCCAAAATACATGAATTTAATTATTCTTTAACCAAATATAAATTTATTGTATTTATCTTAAAATAATAAATAAATATTAATAAATTTACACAAATTTTATTATATTAATTAAACCAGCACTATCCATCCAAATCGACTTCTCATAAAATGTTAATGTATTTTATTATGTGTGTGTGCGAACTACCACCTAAATGTAGTGATACAATTAACATTTCAACATTATCATTAATTGATATGTCCTGGAATGATTATAATTTTTATACATGTAATTTATGAATAATTATTATTTTTTAATTATAAATCAATTTCAACCCTATTGTATTCTTATGAGTTAGGAAATGATAATATCCCTCATGCATATATCCAATAATTTATGTCATTAATTTTTTATTTACACATTACTTAAATGGTAATAAGTTTTTATGTTCGGAATAATTATGAAATATATGATATTAAATGTTTTTAGTAAATAAAATTTCTTTTTATCATTCAATAGTTCAATCTATCTAAAAATGAATTCAGTTTTGTTGTGTCCGTACAACCTAACCTCTCTGTAAAATGATTAATATATTTCTCTTTCACATCCTTTATATGTATGAATATCTATTTATATGAAATTAAAATATATTATATTTATATTATGATTATTATTATGGATATGAAAAACCTTGAAAAAATAAATGTTTCATGATTGTATAACCCAAAAATCCATTAGAAATAGAACAATTGTCACGTGAAATAATTGTTTTAATATAATGTTTTTAATAATTTGGGGAAAATATATTATAAGTAAATCCTATATTGTATTATATATTTCACTAATTCGCACTAATACATCATTAATAAATATATATTCATTTAGGGTGAGTATTGAATTCATGTAAGTAACGACGATACTAGTGGTAAGTGATTTATGTTTCACTCCAAATTTAAGTGTGAATGTTTTTACATGAATTTACATTAAGCCTATTATATGATTCTTTTTTATAAAATATAATTTTTCCCATAGTTATTTATATATAATCCATGTTTCCCTTTAATATTAATAATTTTATTTACTAAAGAGAGAGAATTATTTTTTTAAAAAAATTATCTATATTTTAATATTCTGAAAAAAAAAATATTTCTATTCCATGACAATGTTTTATTTAAATTGATTTTATAAATATATGAGATTATTATTGCATGATATTATAAAATTAAGTATTAGTCAAATTTTAATTTCTATAAAATTAATTCAGATTATATCTTATTCTCTATTTACTTATGATATACATGTAATATTTTTCCAAAAATTTTAAATGATTATTTTTTTAACATATATATAATAGGTCTAATTAGCCAATTTCATTAAAACTCAACAAATTGATCAATACATTAAATATTTCCATGTTTTTTAATCAGGGAATAATTTTTCAATAAAATAATGGTGTTTTTATAATTTTAATAATTTATTTGATAATGAAAATTATATTTTCATTAAGATTCATAATAATATCATTTTAATTTAATTTTTTTCAATTATAGAATCTATTGGTGTTAAATTTTAAATTACTGGTGGTATGATCCAATCATAAAATTCCTAATCATTAAATGGAAGGATTATTATTATAATGGTGTTATGTTTATGATACCAACATATTTTAGGGTGTTTTATATGATGAAATTTTGATATAAATATGAATCCGACCTTCTTTAATTCAGCTATGTTATTATGATATAATAATTGTTTGTATTATTTTTCCACATATATGTGTGGGATTCATAATAAGTTCTTTTTTCCACGAATTATATTACCCTATTATGATTTCGGTATATATTTAAATTGTTTTATTTAATTTTGGAATGGAATTTAATATAATTGATCCACTATGTGAATGTTTGGATGATTACTAATTTATTATGATAATTGAAACCTCTTTTGATGTCTTATCCACAATTATTATATTGTCTGGTTAATTAACCATGGCATATAAAATGGGTTTAGAGAGTATGATGGTGCCACTTTTTCAGGTAATTTTTTTTTATTTTTTTATATTTTATAATGGTTCATGATTGAATTATAATGACTCTCAATTAATATTATTCATGTAAATCAAAAAACATCTTATATATCTTGTTAATTATATTTGAAATATTTGGTGTGAACACTGCATGTTATAGTCATGACATAATTTTTGGATTATCTTATACATTCATATTATAATTGACTGATATATCACATGCTAATAATGACTATCCATCTATGCTCGCCCTTTATTTTCATTCCATTAAACAGGTTATGAAAAATATGTTTCTTTGTGTTATGTCAATAAGGGTACAATGTGAGACGGAAATAATTATGTCTATAAATAACAGAGATAATTAATATATTATTGTATTTAGTCTCCAATTACACTAAACCATTAAAATTACTACATGGATAAAAATATCATGTATTTAATTTTGATATATCAAATATAAAATTTTTGTATGAAAATCAGGGATGTTTTTTCATCTCTCTAATAGTAGGATCTAAAAAAGTAAATTTTATTCAGTATGAATATAATTTCAAAGCATATATATAACTATATGATTCAATTCAAGTTATATTATAGGAGATATGTTCTCATAGGAAGTAATATTTAATCAATTAATATAACCATTAACTTGAAAAAAAATTCTCATAATTCATGCATCAATCACATTAGGTGTATTTTTTATACATTTATTATAATAGTCATGTAGTATAAAGATTTTATTGAATTATTTTAGAGAATCATGCTAATCACTATAGATATATAGATATAAATATTTATGAGAAATGGTAAATATTATGTTCATCGCTATAAATTTTCATTATAATACCTGGGAGGGACAAAAAATGGATTTTCTAATCCTTGAAGAGATAAATATAGACATCAGATTCTTTGTTGTTAATTAAATCTTCATCATAAAATATTTCATTGCATAATTCATTAATAATAAACTATCGTGGGTAACTCAATGTGGAATTTTTTATGGGGATATATCACATAATAGAGTAATTTTGTTAAATAGATAAACCATTATCATATTATACCAAAAAACCTATATTAATTATAAGACAACTCATCCTTATCATTCAATTACTAATGTTATGTCAGATAGAATTTTAAATGTGGAGTTATAAAATATAATATTTTAAAACATGTAATAACATATTTTTTCATTCCATATGTCTTTTTAAAACAAGATAGTGGATTTTAATTATGATGGTGGAATATCATGAAAGAAATTTAAAATCGGTGTAAGATATTATAGAGTAATCAAATTTAAATTATTTAATTTTCTTGTTTGAAAATTTTGAATAAGTTTTTTCAAAATATTATTAATATTAAACAAGGATGCATCCGGATGTTATAGAAATTAATTTATATTTTTAAATATAATATATATTCTACGTTTCACATTATCCTTGAAGGGGACTATAAAGGGGTTCATATATTATGGACTCAATACATATTTTGATATTCACCACATTCATTGATCAATTTATGAACTATTTTCCTTATGTATTATTGATGATATCATAATTATTTTTGTTGAGTGTTATTTTGAATGTACCTTGTAATTGTTTTGTTAATTATTTTATAGTCTATTTAGAGTAACAAAAATCTCTAAGAAATATGATTTCATGATGTTGATAATAAATACCCATAAATATTACTAAATGATTGAATGATATACATTCTATATAAGTCAACTAACATAAAAAACAAACTTGAAAAAAAATTAATCTGTAATATAATCACTAAAATATGATCCAAAATACCCTCGTGATAAAAATAGTATTGTATATATTAGGGATAACATATAAGAGGTTTGATATAAAATATTATTAAATTAACTAAAATTGTAACGATTCATAACATTTGATTCAAGTCAAGTAATATGATTATGTAAAATTTGAGGTGAAAGAATAATGACTATGGTGAATAATATAATAATAATCGTATAATAAGACAATTAAAATATAGGAAATATGAATAATCCTTAGAAATTACATAATCATAATTCATGTTTATATTCTAAGAGAACACCACATGGAGGACATTGTCTAATTGTCAATTATGTTTACCCTTTAATCCCATATATAACACCTTTTTAGAAAAAAAATACCGTATTCATTCGATTACAATCTTAGTTAATCCATAATAATATTAATATGATTATGTGTTCTATAATAGTTAATCTATTTTATGGCATATAAATAAGAATTACATAAGGAATGAAACTGGTTGCATAATCATTCATCATATAATAATCAAAAGGGATTTCATAACGAATGTATTTTTTAAAAGAAAATAATTAATGGATTAACATATCTTAATAAATTAAAATAATATAGGTATCTATGATAGATACATATATATAAAAATTTTAATAATTTAATAACATGAATATCTTATAATGTGATTTATGGAGAGAATCTCCACAAACTAGTGACAAATGATTGTTCAAGGTGATCCCTTAGGTGATGTTCTAGAGTCATCATTCACATGATCATAATTAACAAGAAAATAAAATAAAATTAAATCATTAACAAATTAATTATCTCTTCTATTTAATGTTGATTTTTTATACTTTTAATGTATCAATCATGGAAAATTATAGGGGATACAATTATTATTTTTTCTTCTGGAAGCGTTTGTGTCATGGTTCCATTTTTAGAAAACTTATTTAGAAAAAATGATTTTATTTTCAAGTGGGGCTCAAAATACCTTAGGGAAATTCACTATTATTCATGTTAATATAAAAAATTAAATTTTACCAAGTTCCATAGGTTTTTCAAAAAAGGAATATATATTTTTATTAAAAGTTATAGAATTATACAATTGGTATATTGGAGGTTTTAATAGAAATCATGAACTAGTTTTGTTTTATTTTATATTGTGAACATATAATCAATAATTAATGTGAATAAATATAAAATTATATTACTTTTCCATCATAATAAATTATATTCAAATTTATCCTACTATGAAGTCATTGACGAGAAATGAAATATAAATATCAATAGATATGGTGATATGAAATAATAAAGATGATAATTTAATTCATATATTAAGTGTATAATAGAAAATTCTTCATAATAGATGATCCATTTAAAAAATAAAATTAATTTATGTATATGATACTTGTGTTATAATTCAATGATTTTTGTAATTTTTTGGGATGATGAAGAGTATGAAATAAATCAAACTATATAAATGTGGCTATTACATTATCATTTGGATGTCTTCTATTGGGAATACATATAATGTTATTAAGATTACTATATTTTATGAAAATAAGAACTCTGATGTGTGGACTATCCTTGAATTTTAAATTTGAATTAATCTTTAATTATTACAGGCTTATATGTTTTGAGGTTAAGGGGTGATGAGGTGTGATATTTATAAGGTGATGTGAGGGTTGTTATGAATGTTTTTTGAAATAACATATTATTTTTAATCTATAGTACAAATAATATTAATCAATTTTACTATATTTAGAAAATAGTGCAAGTGATATAACTCTAATGTGTGGTTACATCATAAATTTATAAAAAAATAATCTATATATATTATCATTTAATTTTTTTATTTTACGATTTTTCAATACTAACAAAAAAATTATCTATTTTTGAATATTAACAAGTCATCACTCTATCCATTCATTGATTTTTACATTAACCAAATGAATAAAAATAAAAAATAATAATTAGAGGAATTTAATATATATAATAATCATTTCATTGACCGAAAAATTTCTTAATATTATGTTTTGTAACGTCCCGACCAGGGAGCCACTAAACGGTGCTCTGAGCCGGTTGGTCACAATCCCTCAAGCGTGCCTCCCTGTACACCAGAGGGTGATGACTAGCTGAGATGGTCTAGTAAGTCAGTCTTGGGGAGACTATACCATATGTTACCAGGATAAAATACTAGTGGAAGTATCCAACCGATAGCGGAAATGAATATAAATATAACAGTACAAGGTCACTAGCATAATCAAAACCCAAAAATACAATATTCAACTGAAAGGTAGAACATGTTATAACTATGCATGCGCCAAGTGTCTACAATCGTCAATTAACATATTGTTAATATGTTAAACATCCAGGGTCCCGAGAACACCCAAAACGCAATGCCTGCTTCGGCCCATGTAGTAGCCTAAACCATTTCCCCTGTTCAATTCATGATTTCTATCTCACAATTTTATGTTTCTGAATAGCCAAATTAAACCATAGTACAAAATAAATGAATATTTGTATAACTTAATGTCTAGCACACATGTGAGTATTTGGAGCATCAGTCCCTGTCTCACAACCCAATGGGTATTTGGATCATCAGTCCTTGTCCCATAAAATTTCAAATTAATGCGTGTCATTTGTTCTAGAACGCCATGTCTAGAACCTCTGTGGGTATTAAGAGTGTCAGTCTGTGTCCCGCAACCCTTTATCAAAACTAATAACCAATTCACATATACAACCATATACATATGATTAATCATCTTTATCCATCAATCATAACTCTCAGCCATATTCAACTAGATCCTCAATTCACAAAGAACCGCATAACCAAACCACCTATTAATTATTTCTGCCAAGAAATTTATAAAACTATATATGCCTAACAAGATGAGACTATGGGATTGGATTTAGACCACCTAACTCAATATATTAATGAATGTAAGACCAAAAAAATCCCCAAAATCTGAGTGGCACAAGGTCGTCGATCAAGTTCTTGATCTAAATCCTTAAAAACAAAAATAAGATTAAAGGCATTAAGATCTTGAAAAACTAAATCTAGATCTAAAATCCTAGATCTATACCTTAACTCATAGGTTTAGGTGCATAGAAACTATAGAAATCTCACATGGAAATATCAAGGAATGATAGAGTAAAGAACGAATGAAACAACACGACGAAATATACTTACCGAACGGAGATCGTATCTTCAATACATGCCTTAAATCTTGAGAAAATATGTTTGGATCACCTTGGAATCTCTACAAGAGGCTTTGTAAACACTTAGAAATTGCCAAGCCCAAGCCAAGGTCAGAAAATAAGGAAGTCTCAAGGTTCGGGTGGGTTTAAAAAGGATTTTCGGATATAAAAACCCCGTGCACGGTTTCAGGCACAGTGGCACATGGTTTGTCAAACCATGCGCAACCCGTGCAGACCTCACAGTCTTTATTTTCATGTTCTGCATGGTTTGGTCACACGGTTTGTCAAACCCTGCATAAACCATGTGTACCTCTCTGTCTAGTTCTGCTTGGTTGGCACTGTTTGGTCGCAGAGTTTTTCAAACCGTGCGCAAACCATGCACAACCTAGTGCCATTTTTTTTTACTTAAAATTTCACCCAAATGCAACCTAAGTCACTACTCCAAAACATAGGTATATAAAAACATCAAATGTACCTGAAATATTTCCCACAAATGACTTTAGAAAAGTTTTGGGTCTTACATTATCCCTACCTTATAACTGCTCGTCCCCAAGCTATACTCCTAAACATCTCTGATATTTCGAGCTAAAATGATCATGCCACTAAGTCTGTATATCTACCTATCATTCCCATTTCTCTTCATGTACATGTACATGCTACCATAAATCACAAAATATCAGTACGGTCTTTCCCCTAAAAACCTTCTCACTGTGATCCAACACACATATCAGATGCTCCTCAAAGGAAGCATCTATCTATAGCCCAACATCATCCTCATAGATCACATGAGAAGGGTCGGGGTGATACCGTCATAGATTTTATACATGAAAAACATCATGAATAACACTATATTTCTACGGAAGAGCCAATAATTATGCTACCAGCTTGATTCACTTCATGATCTCAAAAGGTCCAACAAACCTGGGTACCAACATTCCCTGACTTCATATCCAGCGGTGACCCAACCAAGGTGATACCTAAAGGAAAATGAAATCACCAGATTTAAACTCTAGATGACGCCTCCATATATCACCATAAGACATCTACTGACTTTGAGCCATATTAATTCAATTCTGAATAATCTGAACCTGTTCAGTCGTCTTCTGTGCGAGACTCGACCCCAAAAACTCTGACTCACCCGCTTCTATCCAGCATAGTGGTGATATACAAGGCCTAAAATAAAGAGCCTTGTATGGTGGAATTTGTATAGTTACCTGATAACTGTTATTATAGGAAAACTATACTAAACCTAGGTGCTTCTCCCATGTACAACCGAAGTCTTTTTCACACACCCTCAATATATCCTCAAGCACTTGTATAGTACGCTTTGATTGTCCATATTTTTGCGGATGGAAAGCCGTACTCAAAAAAACAAGTGTACCAATTTCCTTCTTGTAAGACCATCATCAACTTAAATATAAACCACAAATCACGATCCAAAACTATAGATCATAGAACCCTATGCAATCGAACTATCTTCTGTAAATACAGTTCTTCCAAATGATCAACTGTAAAAGTTTCCCTTATAGGAATGAAATGCACCACCTTTTTCAGTCGATCCACAATGACCCAAATAGCAACATTCTTCCTAAGTGTTTTTGGAAGACCTATCACTAAGTCCATGTTCACGTCATCCCACTTCCATTCTAGAATGGACAGAGGTCTTAGTAAACCTTCTGGTCGTTGATGCTCCGCCTTCACCTGCTGACAGGTAAAGCATCATGTCACAAACCCTGTTATCTCCTTTTTCATGCATGTCCACCAAAACTGTCATCACAGATCATGATATATTTTTGTCACACCAGGGTTTACTGCCCATCTTGAGGCCTGAAATCCCTGCATGATCTCCTCTGCATGCTCATTGGACCAACAAGGCGATTCTTCATATAAATGATGTCAATCTCATCTATCTTCCAGTCTGAAGGTGTTTCCCCACCTTCAATGTTTTCCCTCGTGGATATGAATCTAGTGTCCTCATATTGCATGACCTTGATCTACCCCAAATGTGTAATCTCCACTGCAACTGATACGTGTTCCATTTCCTCCTATCTCTCCTGAACCACAACGTGAATTTCAGCTAGCATCGACATCATCCTCCACTCGTCACTAGATTCCTGAACAATCTGAGTATGTGTCTTCTTACTCAAAGCATCGGCCACATCGTTTCCTTTCCCAAGTGTATATACCAGCTCAAAATCAATAAAATGCAAATAATTAACCTATATCCACTGTCGAATATTCAAATCACACTGAGAAAAGATGTAGTTCAAGCTCTTGTGACCAGTATAAACTGTAAACCATTCACCCAAGAGGCAGTGTCTCCAACACTTCAAAGCATAAACCACAGCTACCAACTCGACTATCTTATAAAAAGGTGTCTCCATGTGGTCAATTATTGTTAGGGTAGATTCAATATAGAACTCAGATTTCTCCAGACCACCCTCTCTAGTAAAAGTCTACAGGTGCTGCAACTGAAACTCCCTCGTAAGATCAGATAAAATTTACAAAACCCGCCCTGGGTATCATTCCATCATTTTCATGAAATGAGTGAGGTGTAAAGACATTGAAATTTCAATTAATTTGTTTTCTTAATTTCATTGTAAATTTACGAGTCCGCAGTTTCTGACGGCGCCTGATTCTGGGGCCCGGTGTGCCCGAAATCAATTTCTGAATTTTTGTTCCGGTACGTTCAGTAAACGTACGTGCATGCATTTCAATATTTCGAACAGGTGCATAGAATTTATATCTGAGGACACTGATGAACTCATAGTTCCAATATTTTCTTAAGAAGACCATTACTGTAATTGTGTTTGGTCGAGAATAGATGTTACAATTTGGGGATTCATCATAAATTAAATAAAATTGTTGTGTTACACAATTGTATTTTTATGGGGTGGTTTTTTCCTCCAAAGGAAAGATAGAGGTGGGGCCCACACCCCACATAACCTACCATAGGAAGATATAACTAAGTGTGGGGCCCACATGAGTTTAGACTCTTCAACTCCCCTTGAAACCCCCCTTTTAGCTCCTAACCTCACCACCTATCCTCTTTAATTTTTAAACTCATCACATTCCACCCTCCCTCATAACGATGCCAACACGCTCTCAATTAATGAACAATTAATTAATTGGATCAACTATTTGAATTAATTTGAAATTCATGTTAAGGATAAAATAATATCCTAATCTATTATTTTTGGGTTTGTACATGTTGTGTTGGTGGAGCCTTAGAGAATAGAGAGGGCCTTCTTCCCACAAAAAAAATTTACCTTCTCCAACGAAGAACATAAGGCCCTCGATCTTCTTCTTCTTCATTCTTCTTCCTCTACATCATGTGAGAAGACACCGCCCGTTAAGAAATTCTCCAATGAGGCTTCCTCCTCGGACGCACCCCGACATCAATGAAATCGATGTCCGTCTTCCGCGACGCCCGACATCCGTGACAACGTCTTCCGTGGCACGTCGATGTGCAATGTACCTTGAATTGAGGTAGGGAGATTTGTATAATTTTATGTGAATAAAATTATATCTCATTCTTGTTGAATTCTTTGGATTGTATTCATACATTTGTTATCACCTAACACGGAGGGTGCGGGCTGAACGAACGCGGCCCGATGACCCTCCGTTGGTTCGTGGTTATTTTGGCAATGGCGACTGGAGGAGGAGGCGACCGGAGGTGTCGGCGACCGGATGCGGTGGAAGTGCACTGGCTACGTGGAGGAGAATAGTGGCCCAGAACCGCGGGCCGCTTGTGCTGATGAACCTGCCGTCTATTACAGGCCGGGTTGGTGAACCGCGGTACCCACAGGTGCCGCGCGGAGGAGGTGTAGCCCGCATCCGTGGGCCGCTTGCTGGACAAACCAGCTGGCTACTGCCAGCAGGGCAGGAGACCGCGGCGCCGATTGGCACCGCACTGTGGAGAAGACCGTGGCCCACACTGGGAGGGCCGCTTCAGTGGGAGAACCGGTCGGCCGCTTGCTGGCCGGGCTGAAGGGAACCGCAGTGCCTATGGGCACCGCGTGTAGAGGAAATGTGGCACGCAACCAGAAGCCGCTCATGCCGGACAAACTGGCCATCTTTGGCAGGACGAGTAGTAATGAGGGTCGGTGCCGATCGGTGCTGCAGGGCGAGCCGAACCGGCTCGCGACCCGGGTCGGGTCTGTGGGTGGGCCACGCCCCACCGGGCCGGGCGGACCCCCCAACTGGGTCAGACCCACTGGTCCGGGTCCCTGGGTGGTCTGCACTCCACCAGGCCGGGCCGGCCCCCAGCCGGGTTGGACCTGCCAAACCGGGTTGGGCCGACCTGCCAGCCCACATGGCTTGACGGGTCAGACCTGTTTCGCTTAAACGTGAATATCTTTTATACCACACGTACAATCGACGTGTCGTCTGTGGACCTTTGATCCTCATGACGAGGTGGTCCTTTTGTGATACTCTTAGTGAGTTTTGGCCAAATTTGGGAAATGACCGGGTTTGGAATGAGCGTAATTCTAACCTGGACCCTCGAACAGAAATGCTAATAACTCTCAGACTGGGCGTCTGATTGACGCGTCGTCTATCTCATTGGGTTCCTTATGAAAAGATGGAACTATGGGATACAGAAACTCAGGAATTCATCATAGTTTTTGTATCGACACATGGCTTGAAAAGTGGAACATCCCTAAATTAAGCGTGTTGTGTGCGATAACCCTAGAGCTGGTAGTGACTGCGACCACTACTGTACTGGGATCCTCCATGGGTTCGACGACGATGAATTATATACTGGGATCCTCTGTGGGTTCAACAATGGTGACTTCTGTACTAGCTTCCTTTGTGGGTTCAACAACAATGACTTCTCTACCGGTATCCTCCATGGGTTTGACAGTGATAACTTTTGTTCTAGGATCCTACGTGGGTTCGACAGAGGAGATGATTCAAAGGCTACATCTAATCATCCCTACCCCTCTTCATGAAACTTATACAACTGTGAGATGATTCTTGACTATCAATCATTATAATCGTTGTGATTTACTTTACTTCATGTGTGGACTGGGTTGTGCTTGGGATCAAGAGTCAGACCCGAACTGTGGTTGATAACTTAGGTATTTGTATGGGCATATACCTAAGTAGGGTTGGTTGATACTTCGTGATTGTATATATTTTATGTGGTTTATTTTTGTTTATTTTGGGAGAACATATGGGGTCTCATGGTCCCTACTGAGTATCGTTATACTCACCCATGCACAGATTATGCCTGCACCACGTTGTGTTGGATACAGACGGCGGACAACGCTGACAGAGGCCGAGAGCACCACGACTGGACGATACCCAGAGGTGGACCTTGCAATGAGTCGGCACACAGTGGAGACTATCAGACGTGGGTGCTGATGTGGCCATATATACCTACCCTTCAGGTAGGAATCCCCGTAGGATGATCCAGGTGATGTTCGTTACTTTCTGCTGTTTTCCCCTTTACTTTTACATGTTTTTCAGTTGGGTTTGTATACTAGACCATTTACTTTCCATCACACTCTTTTGTATTCAGTTTTACTTAGTGTTTACATCATTTTGCATACTCTATTGCGTTTGTTAACTTTCATAATGGCATGGAGGGCGGGATTGGGGTAGTCACGGCATGGGCCCTGAGTACGGGTCGTGACATGAGGTTCTCTTGAATCTTTCCCCCCTCTTATTCAGCTGGTACTATTGGTGCCTCAGGTTCACCGATTGGAGGACCGTTTCTAACTATTCTTCCCACTCGTCCTCTCAACAAGCATCATGGAGGAATAATTCAACAAAGCCCAACATGCATCTTAGAAAACAGTTCACAGTGTTCCCACAATTACAGACACCCAAATTATTCATATAAATTCAAAATTATTTCTTTTAATTTTAAAATTAGACCCCATTATAATTTCAATTTTACATGAAAGGAAAAGAAATAGTTTAAGTTCAACAATCTACCCATAATCCATTTTCATGTGCCTGCCTAACATGATGCATTTCACAATAATATTGAGTGCCTCGATTGATGCATGTAAATGAGACACTCATGCTATTCTAGAACACGAATCAATACTCAAAGAATTCCAGAAATATTAATCACATCACACAACAAGTGCATCACCCAAGGTGAAATAATATTACACTCTAATGACAAACAACAATAACATCAATCGCACATTGAGTACTTGAGTTTTCCCCTATACATGGGTTTGCAACTCCCATGCACGAGATCATTATCAAGCCCCAAATTTCCTTAGTATCCTTTCTACCTTCCCCAAATAGTAAGGAAAAAAATAAGAAGAAAGAAAACACCTCCCTTATAATACAACTTTTAACGTCCCGACCTGGGAGCCACTAAACGGTGCTCCAAGCCAGTTGGTCACAAGCCCTCAAGCGTGCCTCCCAATACACCAGAGGTTGCCGACTAGTAGTGAGGGACTTGTAAATCAGTCTTGGGAAGACTATACCCTCTATTATCAGAATAAAATACCATAAGAAGTATCCAAGAAATAGCTTAAACACATATCAATATAACAGTACAATGTCACTAGCATAATAAAAAATCGGAAATACAATACTCAACTGAAATGTAAACCATTCTATGACTATGAAAGTTCCAAGTGTCTACAATGAAACTGAAAGTAAAGATACAATGACTGCAAATGGTTCCTGGCCCTCTTCCAGTTCCCTCTTACATGCTCCAACCCAAAACAACACTCTAACCAGGGCTCTTTCCCTTGTCCTGTCTTGAAACAACAAAGTCTACTCGGGTACCAATCAGGAAGCCTGAGTAGGGTGTGAGTACGACTCAGTAGATCGCCACCAACAGTGTCAAAAAAAATCCAGTCATATGCGGTGTATGCAGTTTTATTAATAATAAGGCAAGAAAATTGGGAAAACAATTATATTTGTCCAATTAACCTTTCTTTAATACGTTAAACATCATGGTTCCCGAGAACACCCAAAACACAATGCCTACTTCGGACCGTTTAGGAGCCTAAACCATTTCCCCTGTTCAATTCATAATTACTATGTCACAATATTAAGTATATGAATAGCCAAATGAAACCATTGTAAAAAATAAATTAAAGAGTGTAGAACTTCATGTCTAGAACACTTGTGAGTATTTGTAGCATCAGTCCCTATCTCTCAAAATCATGGGTATTTGGAGCATCAGTCCTTGTCCAAAAAAATATCAAATTCATCCATGTAAATAGTTCTATAACACCATATCTAGAACCTATGTGGGTATTTGGAGAGTCAGTTCGTGTCCCACAATCCTTTCTCATAAAAAATTACCAATTCACATATACAACCATATCCAAATGTTTAATCATTTTTATCCTTCCATCATAACTCTCTTCTATATTCAATTAGATCTATAATTCACAAAAAACCACATAACCAAACCCCTAATTAATTATTTATTCCATGACATTTATACAACTGCATACAACTAAGAAGATGAGCTGGTGGGATTTGATTTAGACCTCCTACCTCAATTTATTGATGGAAGTAAGCCCAACAAAAATCCCTAAATTCTGAGTGGCACAACGTCATCAATCAAATTCTGGATCTAAATACTTAAAACCAAAAATAAGATCAAAGGCATTAAGATCATGCAAAACTAGATCTAGAACCACTATCCTAGATCCATACCTTTAGTCATAGGTTTAGATCCATAGAAACGATGGAAATATCCCATGGAAAGATCAAGGAATGATAGAGGAAATAATGGAAGAAACAACATGATGAAATCTACTTACCGAAAAGAGAGCTGATATTCAATCTGAGCATTCAATCTTGAGAAATGGTGAATGGATCATCTTGGAATATCTCTATGAGGCTTTGAAAAAACATCGAAATTGCC
This sequence comes from Viscum album, assembly GCA_963277665.1. NCBI lineage: Eukaryota > Viridiplantae > Streptophyta > Magnoliopsida > Santalales > Viscaceae > Viscum > Viscum album. Next base: position 2,030,547,253 of record OY728135.1, read on the forward strand.
AACCATGAGCCAATGTTGCGTAATAAGGAAATCTTGAGGGTTCGAGTGGTTTAAAAAAGGATTTTTTGAATTAAAAACCACGCACACTGTTTCCTGGATAGTGGCGCACGGTTTGTCAATCTGTGTGCAAACCGTGCAAACCTCACAGTCCGAATATTCACAGTTCGCACGGTTTGTCAAACTCTGCATAAACTGTGTGTACCTCCTTATCCAATTCTCCATGGTTGGCATAGTTTTAGTGCATGGTTTTTCAAACCGGGTGCAATCCATGCACAACCCACTGCCCTTTTGTTGTACGTAAAAGTTCACCCAAATGTACCCCATGTAACTAATGAAAAATAGTGTTACATAAAAACCTAAAATGTACATAAAGAAATTCCCATGATTGACGCCATTAAAGGCCGAGATCTTACATGTTTTAATTTTTGTCCTTTTTACATATTACATATATAGGGAAAATTTATTTTATTGAAATATTAAAAATATATATGTAAATGAAAATGTTCTTTTTAATAATTATAATACATATAAAAGGAAATTAAAACATTTATGTATTTATAAAACAAAAAAAATCAAAATTTAATACTTTTATAACATTTATCATTACCCTCCATTATCTAAATATATCAAATTTTCATATTTCAACGTAAAGAAATTTAATTTTACTTGCACATTGGTGATGCTACTATTCATACTATTAGTTTACTATTTCAATCATTCAAATTACTATTTTAATCTGATGTTAACTATTTTAAAAATCATATTATTTTCTAATTTTTGTATTGGCTCTCTATGAAATATAAATTAAACATTATTCATCAATTAATAATTAGATTATATTTTATCTAAGGGTTATAAGTATTTTTTATTTTAAATATGAATTTTACAAACAAATATTCTTGTATATATAATTAATTTTATTTATGAGTTTGGTTATTTTGTTAGATTAATAAGATCAAAAATTTCAAAATTTAATTATTATAAATTATATTTCTATCCAATATAATATTTTCAAATGATATTTTAATATTAATTCCACAATAAGAATTTGAATAAATAAAAAATAATATTTATTATTTTATCAGATATACGTCTTCATTATATATTATTATATTAATATATAAAAAATAATATATATTTAGAAGGTAAATAAGAAATATAAAATTAAAAGTCATTAATTTCATGCCCTTTAGGAAATTTATCCCTTGGAATTCTATTTTACAAAATATTTTTAAAATAGACAATGATAATTATTCATTGTTTCCTCCTTTGGTTTCAGTGACTCCTCCTCATATTTATGGTGTCACTATATTAATTTTACTATGTCAGTTGCCAAATTGGGAAAAAATATCTCTATGTTCTATGATCTTCATTGATGTCTCTTCATAAGATAAATTATTTTTTCTATCTATTTTAACTTTTTATTTTTTACATGTATGAATTTTGGTTTATAATTTCATTATTGGGAAAAACTGTACTTTTTGTGTATAATAGATATTATTGGTGGGATGAATAATTAATATGAAAGAACATTAATGACATCAATAATATAAAATGTAACAATTTACTTTTGGAATATAATTTAATTCATTAAAACCCTCATGAAACTTATCTGGTTATATACAGAGGAACACATTATCTCTAACTGTGGAGAAAAGGTCTCAGTCATGATTGTAATTATAGGTATTATATTCAAATTTAGTGTCCCTGGTAATTTTCTGATTAGTGTTGACCATTTCTACTATTTCGTTAATCATTTTACACCCATGTATAATTTATTTCCCAAATTTATCTCAATACTCGTGTGACATTAATTTGCATTAATTGTTTCATATATATCAATTTTGTTTATGAGTAAAAAAATTATTGTTTGAAAACTCTGCTTAAGGGATATATTGATCTCATCATACATTGACATTCATTTCTCAACATCATTTTATATATTCTAGTATATAGAGATTCCCCTCATATTTTCCTTCATTTGGTTGGTGATAAGATGTAACAAATTCCAAATATAAGTTTAGTTATTAATAGATACTAATCAAAATCGTGGATTAAAATAAAAAAAATTTAAATGAAAGACATGATTATTGTGATCCATACATACAAATGACTTCTCAATGTATATCATATATTGTTGGTTATATTAAATTTCCACTACAATTAAAATGAAAATTTAATTCTTCACAATGTATATAATTATTTCCAGAATATGTGTTTGGGTGATTATTGATAAATACCTTGTTTATATTTTACAATTTCTAAGTAATATTAATTAATAGTTTCATCATTTGTTTTATATTATCTTGTTTGTCATAAACACGATGATATAATAGACGTTTTGATGAGTATTTCATGATCTAAATAATCTAATTTCCCACCAATAGGTCTATCAGATAACTTAATATACTATGGTGCAACGTAATTAGATATAGAAGGTTGATCATTGTTCATCATTCAATAACTCATTTATCTCAGTATAATATGGTACACATAGCCATCAACTAAATGTTACAGATCCCTCTATATAATTTTTATATATAAATATTTCCATTTTATTATAGCTTCCACATTATTCTATATTTCCAAATCATCTCTATTATAATATTCTATCATCGTTAGAATTTATATTAGATCAATCACATTAGAAAAGAATTATAATAACCCTTCCATAATTATACCCGTGTATATCCTTTATTTTTATATGAAGAATATATCCCTCAAAATTTTCATCAGTAATATGTTTGTTATAAATTATTAATTTTTAGAATCATTTAATTTAATTTATTTCCATTATGTTTATGGATTATGTAGTCATAGTTTGTGATAAAAAATAACCATGTTCGTTGTAACATATTAGTATACTTATTTGTAAATATTTATAAGAGTCTTTTATGAACAATAAATATTTCACACTTTTCTACATAAACATAATTTTTCTTGATTTTCAATGAAATGAAAATGGTAGAAAATTGCAGGTCATTTGTTGGATAGTAATTATCATTAAAATTCAACATCATTAATGTATGGCGTATTACATTATTATTCTAAATCAGTATAAATCCCAATACCATTTATAAAGCATCTATGTATACAAAAATCAATTTTCCGCTTGATGGTAGAATGTGGAATGAGGTATGGATTTTCAAATTTTTTACTTCATTGATTATTTCTTCACATTCATCTATATAAAAAAATTTCCTCTTTTGATTCTACATATTTAACTTGTTTGAAAAACTTATGTCATAAATAAAAAACCATATGTAATATAGAAATAGTCTTTGGAATCTATAAGTCGCCATTAATTATTCTAGTATATCCCACTATCAAATTTCATTTATATTTTAAGGGTATATATATATTGATTTATCAGTGATGATATTACCTATGAATGATAAATCCTTTATCAAGAACACATATTTACTGTACTTCGCATATGTAATCACCATTATCAATGAATTTATTATAGTTCTATTTACTATACATACTCTTCATTTTTGTATTATATCAAAATATAATTTATAATAAATTCCTTGAATTAGTGTATATAATATATAAATACATAAATAGTTATTTCTATAATGATTGATAAATGATTAGTTAGTATGATATGTGTCACTAAATTGTCAAAGTGTCTATACCTTGTGTTAATGGAAGTATTGGTAATACCATTATTCGTTACCATTAACTTGTGAAATCATCACAGACTGTCCACAAGAGTTAAATATTGTCTCCTATATGTGTGATCAAACATTCCATTTATACATTCGAGGGAATACATTTTTATTTACATGGTTTCATTTTTTTTAATAATTATTGAGATAAAAGATCATTAATTCATCCATTATCATGGAAAATAGGACTAGTGCACCCATTGTTCAAGAACCAAGGATAATATAATCCTTTTTATGATTCCATTATAATTGTTACTTTGGTTCCACAAACGGATAAGGGTATAATTTTTAATTCTTCTTTTAAATAGAAAAAAATCTAGTTATGGTTTCCAATGATAACACAATAACTCGATTACAAGGAAGTCATAGAATTTAGGTAGGGAATACATCAATATATCAAAATCTTAGATTAATAGTTTATCACTTCAGTTTTTTTATGATAGTTTTTAAAAAAACATCAATAATATAAAGAATAATGGTTTTTATTAAAAAAATAATTTTTAAGATACTTTTATGCATGGTTTATAAATTTGTTATCATAAATTTATAAACAAACAATGATAAAATACACTAAAAATATATTTAATTCTTGTTTTATAAAAAAATATATGTATTAATATATTGCAATAAATATTTTAATATCTAGATTATAAATATTGAATGCTCATAATACAATATAATAAGAATATCAACAGTATGTGATGTAAAAAATTAAAAATAAAAAACATAATCAAATTAATAATCTCCAAATATATTGTTAAAAATGTGTTATTGAAAATTAGAATTAAATAAACATATTAACATTATCTAAAAAAATCTTTATATAATTCATTAATATAATTTTTTATAAAAAATTGACATTAAATATTTTATTATATATATATATATATTTATTTTAGAATGTGTGTATAAGAGGATCTTCTAAATTATAATTTATAATGACTCTAATTAAATAGAAATTTCAATTCAGTTATATTAAAATACAGATATTAATATTTTTTAATAACTATTATTTTAAATACGATGTAAAAAATATAGAAATGTTTTGTTTGTAATCATTCAATTTTATTAGACACAGAACCATGAAGGACTTATGGAAACTTGTATTTCAAATTTCATCCCTATAGGGGTCTGTATTATGATTATCACAACATTTAATTTGAAATGTAATATTATATCCATGAAACAACAAATTGAATCACAAAAAATATATGATATTTATATCAATATATTTAATTTAGTCATTCAAAAAATAATATTATATAAGCATTAAAAATGTATTAAATTAAAATATGATGTTAAAGGTCCTTTTAATGATCATTTAAAAAATCATGATAGAATAAATATTTAATCAAACATATAAAAATATAATACTTTAAAAAATAATTTAATCATTTTTTTATTGATGATAAATTATTATCTTTATCATCAGTTTTCATAAATTATGATTTTATCATTTTACATTTTAAATATCTTCTCAAAAAATTGATACATTGATTTTGTGTTAACATTTAACTATATTGGTTCCTTAATAATTTTAATATTTTTAAATTTCTTGATTTTGAATTATTTATTTTCAGTTAAGAATACATAGATTGAGTTTGAATTTTTTCTTTTCACATATAAATATTTCTAAATGATAATTCCAGTTGATATTTTTATTTATCTCACATTTTTTAAATTTTATAAAATCCTATTTCACCATTAGATCTTTTATATATGGTAAAATAACATTATTATAGTGATATATTATATTTTTCCAATTATACTAATTTTGTAACAATTTAAAATGTTTTTTATGATAATAATTATTTCTATGATGATAATATATCCATATGAGATATATATTATTATTCTCAAAATACAATATGTTTTTTGTCATGGTCAAAATGAATATCATGAATCCATCAGAAAATTAATTAAATGAGAACAAGTATGGATAACAAGGAAAATATCAACTCACCTTGTCTAATTTTGATGTTACAATATTCTATTTTTCATCTTATTCATTAATCATAGTTATGTAAAGGTACTTTATCCATAATGTATAATTTAGAAAATTCTACCATCTAATAGATATAACTAATATTTTGTAAGTTAGTTTTTCCTATCTAACTTTTAAAATCGAGAATAATTAAAAAAATACGTATGAATTTTTTATATCATTTTTATAATAATAATGTTAATTTGTGATATTTTTTAAATAATTCATGATATTTTATAATCACATAATTTCCATAAAATATGGACTTTTAAATCATATATACATATATCTGGTGTTCAATGTGCTTATCCAAATAATTTTTTTTTAAATAATATAATTTTAAAAAATTTACTTCAGTTTTATATAACCAATATTAAATATTATTACACATTTCTACTATAATATAATGAATAAAATAATATAATTTATTTTTATTTTTTTACTATAGTTCTATCAAAATGTTCGTGTATTCTATCAAAAAACTCAATATTTTGAAAAATATTGTTATGGATTTACATTCTGATAGGGAAATAGATTCAATAAATGAGATGATTATTCCAAATAATATCTTCCACTTTGGGTTTATTTGAAATCGGAGGATGACTCATGATGTGGTCAGTGATCTCCCAATCCTATTAGATATTTTAATTCTTTATTTAAGGATGGAAAACCCATTTCAAAATGTAGATAAATACTCTAATAATGGATGTATGATAATATTTATAATATGGTTAATTCAACTAACATATATTGAGGAGGAGTTAAATACATGGGTTGGAACAATATCTATGTGTTATATCCTCAAAGATAACTAGACCCCAATTTTATAAGTTTTTGAATTAATTGTTCTACAAAATAAAAAATATAAGAATTAACTTATAGAATCATAATAATCAATTATGTCATATATTTATCAATTAATAACCATTATATATGGTGTCAAATTATTATCATGATCATAATCAGGGGTAGTCATATAATATTCCACTATTTCAATTGATACCATTTAAATAGTTTTTATTTTTTACTCTAACAACCCTTCACATAGAGCATTGTATTTCATAATTCACTTTTATACTCTAGTTGAGTCATTATAACATAGGTGGGGGATGATTTTAACTTTTATTTTATTCACATTATTAGTGTGTTTCTTCACTAATATATGGAATTTATTAGCCTAATGGTCCTCTCCCAAAAAAGATTAATACCACCATGACATTTGGATAGTTCATTGGATATTTATTCAAAAACATTTTACACATTTTATTTTGGGTTTCCACTCCATCATTAAATTTAATCATATACTTGATTGTATTAATCAAAATTTATTCTATTTACCTCAAGGCATATGAGACAGTTGGAAGTCCCCAATTGCTATCTTGACCATATATGAACAACAGACAAAATTGTCTTAAATGGAAAAGTAATGATCACAAAATATATTCATAATATAATTTTTAACTTTAAAATTTATCATTTCACAATACATTCAGTGTTGATAACAATGATGGAGGCATTTCGTACAAGCCATGTGATGTTTTCCTCACACGTCACCATATAATAATCACAATTTTTCATCAGTCTCTTGAAACCTCTAATAATGTTTTGATATAGCATAAAATGAATGTATTCATTATGTAATTTTTTATTTAATCCTTTTTGTTCCTCGAAATTAATATTATATTTTTACTTTGAATTTTAGATCAATTTCCACAACTAATAAGTTTCTACTTACAGATAATACAGGCCCTTCTTGAATTAATGTAATTTTAAATATTGGAGGAATTATAATACTAAATAATTAGATTTAATAAATTTTTATGATGAGGGGATCATAATATATAATAATGGTATGAGAACAATATTTTACAATGGAAATTTAGACAACATTATCATTAATTTGATAAGGAAGGTGTTTCACATTATTTATGTAATTATCAATAGAACGAGTCAACTGAGCTAGTATATACCCATTGATATCATATATTAACAATATAGTTTTAGGTATAATTTTTTTGAAATTATCACATTGACTAAAAAATTGTTTACATTCAAATTTCTTTCTGTTTCATTAAATTGCCTAAAATATAGAACAAATGAGATGAGGATACATTAAATAATAACAAAATAAAAGGGACACTATAACAGTAGATGGAATAACATATAAAATAAATTTTAATTCTACCATTTTAATCTCTAGTTTTTAATATAGTAAAACTAATTTTAGGTTCCACTTATTTTTTTTAACCTCACATTCTCTTTATGGATTTCATAGTGGTTTATTAATATTCAGTAATGATTTCAAAGCATATACCCAAGTGTTTCAAACTAACTATCATATAATTGACCATTAGGAATGTAGATGGATGAAGTTTAGGAGATACCTAATATATTAATTACAATTTAAATAAAAAATATAATTTTGATCCAGAACCATTTCAATATTTATTATCAATACATGGTGTAATTTTCAATGAAATCACATACTCAATACTTTTCCAAAATATCAAAATATTTTTTCTCTATCCCAATCATTAGGGTGAAAAATAAATGAATCTAGTAATAATCCCTAAAAAAATAGGCCATCAAGATATTAAATATAATGTCCCATGGATTTCTAATAAATTATTTCATGATTTTTAAAATAAATATCTATTAAATAAAGCCAATGTGTCGAAACTCACAGTGTATGTGGAAGAATTTATACATAAAACCAAAATATAAAACTGATATAATACATCTTTATTCTAATCTACAAAATTGGTTTAAAAATAAATTTAAACTTTTAAATATATATTTTCTTTCATGGGGAATTCATAAAAAATGGGTGATGAAAAAACTTATAAATGGAGTAAATAGTACATCGAATCGTAACATGGAAATAAAATGAAAAAAAGAAGGGTTATAAATAATCACATAGGAGAATGAAATATTAAACATGGTACAATAATATTTTGTAATCCAGAGACTATTCTATAATATAAATCTTGAAATAATATTAACTCAAACATAAATACAGAGGCTATATTAGATGGTGTACATAGTCTCATATTGGATTTGGTCTACTCAATAACCCCACACTTAACATCTCCTGAGGCAAACACATTAATTAATAAATTATATATTTATATGGCCACACACATCATAACATGTACATGGATATTTGTACCATAAAATTTATTTAATCATAATAAATAAACATAATAATTAAACATGGATTGTAATGTTTTTCATAATCACGTAATGTCTCATAATCAAAAGTGAAATCATAAAAAAATTTAAAAATGAAAAAAATTATTATCTAATAAATTGATGATAGAATAATATATTTACACATGTGAGAGACATAAAAAATAATATTTTTGAATTATTAACAATAATGAAAGAGATAAGTTTGTTATAGATATAATGATCACAAGTCAACAAAAAAGTGTAGTTTAGTTATATACATTGCCTTATATTCCAAAATAGTTTTATAATTTCTTTAATCATGAAGAATAATAATATTACATTAAAAAACCATTATTTAAATTAAATTATAATTAATTTTTGATTTAATATGATTTTATTATATTCATTTAGAAAATAATACATGAAATATAAAGTTTATTTTTTTTCATTAACGATAATTTGTTTCAAGGTTCCATGGTTGGATCACATGTGCAAAATTATTGATTCTTATTTAAAATTGTTCTAAAATAGAAAAAGAGAAATGAAATTGTAGTAATGTCCAATATAAATTTTAATAATCTAAATTACATATGTTTATTAAGAAATCAGTGTGGAGCATTTAATAAAAACGTATAGTTATACAATTAATTTATTCATTAATATTTGTAGGGAATTCACAAATGATTATCATTTTTTTAATAGTACAAACATATATAATTTAAATAATATGAATAAATATAAAATATATATAATCAGATTATATTAATCCATTACATGTAAATATAATCCATCCATGAATGTTTTTATGAGAAACAGTAATTCGTCATCCTTTTAGGTGGTAAACTAGCCCAATCAATATGCCTTTATCATTCCTATAATAAGAGGATAAGAGAATATTATGGAAGAAATATTTTAAATTTAAAAAAAATAATCCAACAAATAATTTATTGAGGATTTGTTATTCCATTTTTTAATAGTTTTGGATGATGAGGTTGTAGAAAAATGGTGGACTCTATTGAGAGTTTTACATAACCCTTTGGATGTCTCCTCTAGGAATTCCTCATTTGGCACCATGGATTAGAATTTTGATGACCCTAGTGGAAAAATGGAATTAAAATGAAACATGATAATAGATTTTGGTATAAATATGGCATGAATGTGGGATTTGATATATTGGTGTTTAGTGGTTGTAGGGGGTGTTATTGGTTAGGGGTGGATGTCCTTATCTATAATATAATATTCTATAATTTATATAATTTATTCATTAGTACCAGTATGTTTTATCCATGTTATTATATACTATAACCAATACATGTTTTTTTTGATATAATGTCTTGTTAAATCATTCCTGACTCAAAAAATTATTTATTTTCCTTGTAATTCTATCTGATATATTTTTCAATATTTCACTATTCAAAAATACCCATTCTTATAATTTTAAAAAATTGACACGGACCATTTTCTAAATTTTTTTTATTAAAAATGAAATCCTTATTTTCTAAATAATTTTATGAAAGTTATATATTCATTTTTAAATGACATAAAAATTTATTCTAGAAATAGAATTTTTAATAATAGGATTAATTTTACATCATCATGAAAAATAAATTATATTGTCTTTAAAAAACACTTTGTAATTTTTATACATATATAATAAAAATATAAACTCATTAAAAAATTAATATTCACTATAGATGTGTAATTAAAATATTTTTATTTAAAAAAATAATAGAAATAAATAATTTATCATTTTTATACAAATTATTTTTTTATACCACTATTTACCTATATCATATAATAATTTATAATGAACCATAATTATTATTTTATGTATACTTCAATTACGATACTATTCTAATGGTATGATTATTATTCCCCGTAGGGATTTATCTATTATAATGAAAAGGTTATTATTTGAATGTTATTATAATAATTAAAATGGTTATATTTTATGTCACAAAATGGATCTAGTAACCACCATTAATGGCCCCAAACCCAGCCCATGGTAAGGCCCGAAGGGTGTTCCCTATCCCCACGGGCTGGCACAAGTGCCCGGGTATCAAAAAATTTGGTTTGGGAATGATTTACCCGAGTATGGAAACATAAAACATTAAAAAAACAATCAATGATTAGAATCTGAAATTTTCATGCTAAACAATTCTTAACAAAACTAGATCTGAATACATATGTTTAAAGGCACTAAAATTGGTCTAAATACAAATAATGACAACATAAATACATCCCCATGGACACCACACGACAAGGGGTCATCAACCACAAGCCTTCTCCACAACTCCGCCCCAGAGATGGGGACTAACACCCTGGACCACCATCACCCTTAGCCTTCCCTTTACATGAGTCTAGAATATGAAGGCCTACTTACAAAAAAGGGGTGTATGTAGGGTGTGAGACTAAGCCCAATAGGATACCCCAATATGATTCCAAAGATCATGCAATACAATGTGAACAAAATAAGAAATTTTAATACACAAGGTGAAACAGTGTTAAAATTCCAACAAATACAACTTTCAAATGAAAATAGTTTTCAATCTGAGAATTTACGAATGTTAACGCATTAAAATAAAAACATTAGATCCTTTAATGTACTTCCAAACACACCCTAGTATATGTGTAAATACCACAAATCCAATGAGCAACAAAATTGGGAACACCCCTAGGCACTAGGTTGTCTCAGGCCCTATGTACCTCATACCTCGGTATAAAGTAACCATATAAAAATCCGTTCTCATGCACGATCCACTAGTATGGAACATAACCATAACCTAGTGGTCCCTAATCATCATCCACATAGTTTAGTTAGAGTTTTCTTTATCCAAATTCTAAGTGAAACAGGGATAAAACCCATCCGGTCCACTAGCCGTACTAGTACAAATCCTCCCCACCTAGGAACCCTAGCTTCCCCTTTTGTTCTCAATCAAATTCATCATGAAAAAAAAATTTATTTACATATAACACACCACTAATTGTTACAAACAAATAATACAGTATCTTTCACATTTTATAGCACTTATAAAACACAACAAAACACTTAGAGTTATAATAAAACAATTTCTCCAAATACCGTAATGTTTCACACACCATACTCCTTACGAACTAAACATTCACACTATGTGCACACCATAAAGTTACCAAAATAGAAAATTCAGACCAAAAAAATTATACTAAAACAAAAAATTGTTTTTAGGGAAGCCCCTTGTGAACCAAGAAATGATAACTTTGAAAAACCTCTATTTTTACACAAACATGAGACTTAAAGTTCACATGTTCCCCAAACACTATTAAAACCAATTTTCACAGAAACAAACAAAGGGGATAAAATTAAGAACATTATTGGAATCCATATTATAGTTCAATAAAATCAATTAAGTATAAATAGGGAATTCCCAAATAAACCAATAAAACATTCCCATGAAAACTCCCCCAATTTCACATGAAATTTGCATTTAAAAATTAATTTGCAAAACAAACACAAATAAAACTTACTTTTGTAGAAATAATAAAATGATATAAACCGGAAAGTATGATAAATATAGCATTCTAAGACATAAGGATTTCATAAACATGGAATCACCTACCAAAAGAGTGAAAAACCACAAATCCTAGTGCGGAACTTCAACCGCACGACCACCGCACCATACGGGAGTGAGATCAAACCTAAAACAAGAGGATTGGACCAAGAAACATAAAATGAAACCCTAGGTACGAATCCCTAGCTTCTAGAAATTTGGTGATTCAACAAATAAAGAGAAATCTTAAGGAAAGGAAATGAACTTAGAAGGATAGTCACTTACTTGAAAAATCTGGACGATTTTAGAAACCTGAGATGTTCGGCCCTAATTACAGAGTGATATGATCTCAAAAGAAGTGAAAACGAATCTAGGGGTGCGGCGAGGTACTGTGTGATAAGGTGAGAGGTGGAATCACTGAAAAGGGTAAAAATGAATATTTAATGAAATAATTAAAAAACTATTCTAAAACTAGAAATGGGCTTTCGGGTTGGCCCAATTCCTAATTTGATCACCAAAATCCCAGATGCTAATGAATTTTTAAGGGGGAAAAATTTCATTGGTGGTTTGAATAGTAAAATGAAGGTTATTTTGGAAGTTTAATTGGTGAAAAATGATGAAGAACTAAGGAGTTATTAAAGAAACAAAATATACTTTCAAAACAGAAAATGAGCTCTTGGGTTGGCGCAAGTTTTGGAAACCCACCATGTTCATCAAAAATGCATGGAAAACCCCAAAAACAAAACAATAATGTAAATTAAATGAATAATACCTTTAAAATATGTCATGTATGTGACAATTATCCCCACTATGAAGGACATTATGCCCTGGAAAGTCAACATGAAGCTTGATTGGAAAACGAGAACGGCTACTCAACGTCGACCCATGACCTTCGCTCCCATGTCTCATGTGTATCATTACCGTGCTGCCATAGAACTTGTACCAATAGAATAGTCTTTCCTAGAAGTATCTTCTCTTGGGAGTCCACTATTTTCACCATCCTCTCAACAACAGAAAAGTCAGGCTTTATCTCCAGTTCTTCCCAACTCAACACATGGGATGAATCCGGGTTGTATTTCTTCAACTGAGAGACATGGAAGACATCATGGATGGACGTCAACTGAGAAGGTAAGGACAACCTATATTATACCTTTCCAATACACTCGGCGATCTCAAAGGGCCCGACATACCACGACATCAGCTTACCTTGCTTCTCTAGTCGATGGTGGCCCAAACGAGGGGCCACTTTCAAGAATACCCTGTCTCCCGCAGAAAACTCTAGGTCTCGACGCCTCCGGTCAGCATAAGATTTATGATGACTCTGAGCTGTCAATAAGAACTACCTAATCAACTTTACCTTCTCAGAAGTCTCCTGCACATGGCTCAGCCCCAAAAGTGAAGTCTCTCCTACCTCATCCCAACATAGGGGGGACCGACATGGCCGACCATAGAGAGCCTCAAAAGGGGACATTCCAATCAAGGATTGGTAACTATTATTATATGAAAACTCAACCAATCCCAAATGGCTATCCGAAGAACATCCAAATGCCAGGACACATGCACGAAGCATGTCCTCAAAAATCTAATTCTCCTGCTATGTCCGACCATCCGTCTGAGGGAGGTATGCCATGGTCATCTTAATCTGTGACCCCAAGGCCTTCTAAAGGCTTTCCCAAAATCGAGAAGTGAATAGGGGGTCTATATCTAAGACAACTAATGATGGTACGCCATTATGTCTCACCACTTTCTGAAGATACAAATGGCCCAACTTATCCACTTTAGTTGTATCTTTTATCGGAATGAAGTGGGCTGATTTGGTCAGATGATCAATCAAAACCCAAATGGAATTCTTACCCCAAGGTGTATGAGGTAAGACAACAATGAATTCTATGGAGACCTCTTCCCACTTACAGGTAGGAATGGGTAGTGGTTGGAGAAAACCGGAAGGCCTTTGGTGCTCTGCTTTCACCTGCTGGCATGTGTAGCATCTCGAAACAAAGTCTGCTATGTCCCGTCTCATACCAGGCCACCAAAACTGCCAACGGACATCATAATAAATCTTAGTGGAACCCGGATGGTTATCCCACTGAGACTGGTGGCTATCCTGCATCACCACCTTCCACAGAGATAATGGCACTACTGAACGGCCCTTGAAGCACAAGATTCCCTCAAGAGATGACGACCAATAAGAGGATGTCTCTCCACCATGAAGAAACAACTTTGACCACTGAAAAAGTTCATCACAGGGATGTTCCTGAAGAATCAACTCTAATAGAGAAGGATTCAACTATAAGCTTGCTAATAATACCCCTCCACTGTGTTCCCTGGTCTCCACATGCATCTGAGAAAAGATCCCCATCAATGCCCACTCATAACTGGACTTCTTCAAGGCCTACGCTGGAACCCTTATGCTCAAGGCGTCGGCCACTACATTACCCTTGCCTGGGGTATAGAAAATGTCAAAGTAAAACCCCTGTAAGTACTCGATCTAGCGACGCTGCCTCATGTTGAGGTCCTTCTACAAGAATACATAAGCTAAGATTTTGTGATCAGAGTATACCACAAACTTCTCTCCAAAGAGGTAGTGATGCTATATCTTCAAAGCATGCATCACCACTGCCAACTCCATGTCATGGGTCGGGTAGTTCTTTTCATGTGGTCGAATTTGGTGAGAGCCATACGCGACCACATGATCATCCTGCATAAGAACGCACCCTAGACACATACTTGAATCATCAATATAGACCACATATCCCTTTCCAGCCTCTGGAAAAATTAGCACAGGGGAGGTAGTCAACCACCTCTTCAGCTCCTTGAACGATGCCTGGCATTATGGACCCCATACAAACTTCACCCCTTTCCGGGTGAGGGTAGTCATCAGTGAAGCAATCCAAGATAAATACCAAATGAATCCCATGTAATAACAAGCCAAGCCAAGAAAACTCCTGATCTCGAACACATTCTTCGGTTGCTCCCACGACATGAACACACTAATTTCCTCAGGTTCCACTGAAAATCCATGTTCTGAGATCACATGCCCTAGAAATATCACCTCTCTGATCCAGAAACTTCACTTTGACAACTTTGTATAGATGCGGTGATCCCGTAATGTACCCAAAACGATCCTCAAGTGATGTTTGTGTTCCTCCTTAGAGCAAGAGTATACCAGAATGTCATCCACGAACACCACAACAAAGGAATAGAGATAATGATGAAACACCATGTTCATAAGTGACATTAATACTGCTAGAGAATTGGTCAATCCAAAGGGCTTGACCAAATACTCAAAGTGGTTGTACCTGCTTCGAAAGGCTGTCTATGGGATATCTAACTCTTTCTCTCGAAGATGATGATACCCCGAACGCAGGTCTATCTTTGAGAAAAACATTTCCCCTTCAAATGATCGAACAAATCATCTATTCTGGGAAAAGGATAGTTTTTTTAATTGTTACCTTATTCAGCTTCTGGTAGTCAATGCACAACCGGAGGGATCCATCAACCATTTTCTCAAACAACACAGGAGAGGCCCAAGGAGAGACGCTCTGGGGAATGAATCCTTTGGATTCTAAGTCATCCAGCTGTATCTTTAATTCTCTCAGCTCGGTGGGGGACATGCGATAAGAGGGAAGAGATATAGGCTGTGTTCCCGGTGCCAGATCAATCGAAAACTTTACATCCCGCTCCGAGGGAAAACCTAAAAAATCATCCAGGAATACCTCCGGAAACTCATTCAATACATGAGGTAGTGATCCTTCAGGGGAAATACCATCCTATAGCACAAGAGAAGATAAACGTAAGATAACACTTCCCAAATTTGGGAGTGGAGCCCCTGCGTGACCTGATCGATGATCCCATTCTCCATGAAAAACCTGCTGATTCCCATCAGGTGCCGTGAAACTCACACGCCGTCTGTAGCAATCAATGTGTGCCTTGAAGTGTACTAGCCAATCCATCCTAAGTATGACATAAAAAAGGTCCATATATAAGACCAAGAGGTCCCACTCCATCTCGACCCCTGACACAGAAACAGAACACGATGGGCACCTGAGACCCTGCTCCTTCTTCTTTCCCAGCGGTGTCACCAACTCCATCGCGAAAAACATCAAATCAGTTGGCTAATTCAGAATGTCCACAAAATGGGAAGAAATGAATGAAATAGTGGCCCCAGTATCAAAAATAGAAGTAGCTGTATAAGATGCGATCATAATGGTACCTCGAACTGTTGATGGTCTCACCTCTGATCCAGCTGGTGCCTGATCTACTGCATGGAGATGTCCACTATCTGCCTGAGGATGGCCGCTAATCTGTGGTTGTGCCCTGAACTAGATCTGCCAAGAAGATGACCCAGAATTACAACCACAACTACCAAATTGAGATCCCCCAGTCCTCGATGGATCAGACTGTGCTTGCACTCCTCTTGAAGCCACTGGCCCAGCCCCCCTCAGAAGTGGATGTGCCACACCACAGAAATGCTGCAAATTCCCCATACCTCTACACTAGTAACAAGGCTTAGGAGGATGTGGAAATTCTGGTTGGATGTGACCGGGCATCCCACACTGGTATCACACAACCGATCTCGCATCAGAAGCTGGAGAAGAAAATTGCCTGGAAGAGTGGCCTGAACTGCCACCTCCTTTCTTCACTAGATCATCCCACTTACTTTTCGTCTATGAGGAGCTACCACTTACCACTTTTGATACTGAACCATAGAAACATCCCTACCTTTATTATCAATCTCCACCATGCACGCTCGATAAACTGACTCATCATAGGTCCTCAACTTAAACAAGAATAGCTGGGAGTATATCTCTGGTCGCAAGTTTTTCTCAAACATCTAGGCCTTCGCTTTCTCATTATGACAATTTCCGGAGCATACCGAACCAACTCAGAGAAACTGTTGGCATACTCCATCATAGATATATTCCCCTGAACAAGTTCCATGAACTCTCTAGACCTAGTTTAAGCCAACACCTCCAGGTAGTACTGTTCATTGAAGGTAACCTTTAAATCTCCCCTGTGCATCTGCTCATTCTTCCCAACCTGAGGCATTGACTCCCACCACTTATGGCTGGGACCCTCATATATAAAGGAGACGCAATTCACCCTAAGCTCCTCAGGTGTTTCTAGGAACTCAAACATATGCTCGATCTTCTCGAGCCATTCTTCTGCTTCCTTAGGTTCTGACCTACCTCAGAAGGTATAAGGGTTGTTTTTCAGAAACCCTTGTGCTTTATCTTCTCTAGGACTTGTATCTTCTGCCCTAACAGGAATAGGATTATGATATGGTCCCTATCCCAAATCATGGATAGCCCGAACCACATCCTCCACGAGCCTCTGATCAATCGGCGTGGGAGAACTCTCTCCAGCTTCCTCCTATGGGCGCGTGAGAGATTTTCGGGGAGGCATGTTGCTACAAAATGCATCAGTCACAAAACAATATTCAATACTAAAATTCTGAAAATTGTAATAAAATACATCAAATATAAATAAACTAAACACATTACAGTAATAAAAGAAACAACTACTCCACATCCGCCTGATGTCCACATGTGGTCTGCAGCCCACACGTCTCACCTGGAAGTGAAGTCAATCTGTAAATTCCAACATCCCCTGGTGACTCAAGGTCTTCCATGAGAGGTGTGGGTCAGGCACCCTACTCACAACCAAAACCCTGATCCCCGACAGTCCTAGCTCATGTCTATCCCGACTCATCCCAAAATAGCAATATAACCAAAAACTTTAACCTTCTCTGATACCATTTTGTCACGACCTGGATCTGGTCACCACCATTAACGACACCAAACCCGGACCATGGCAAGGCCCAAAGGGAGTTCCCTATCCCCACGGGTTGGAACTAGTGCATGAGTATCAAAAAATCTGGTTTGGGAACGATTAACATGAGTATGGAAACATAAAACATTAAAAAAACAATCAATAATTAGAATCTGAAATTTTCATGCTAAACAATTCTTAACAAAACCAGATCTGAATAAATATGTTTAAAGACATTAAAAGTGGTCCAAATACAAGTAATGAAAATAGAACGACATCCCCATGGACTCCACATGACAGGGGGGTCGTCACCCGCAAGCCTTCTCCACAACTCCGCCCTAGAGATGGGGACTAACACCCTGAACCACCATCACCCTTAGCCTTCCCTTTTCCTGAGTCAAGCACAATAAGGTCTATTTACACCCAAGGGGTGTAAGTAGGGTTTGATAATAAGCCCAATAGGATACCCCCAGATGATTCCAAAGAGCATGTAATACAATGTGAACAAAACAAGCAATTTTAATACACAAGGTGAAACAGTGTTAAAATTCCAACAAATACAACTTTCAAATGAAAATAGTTTTCAATACGAGAATTTCAGAATGTTAACACATTAAAATAAAACTGTTAGATACTTTAATGTACATACAAAAACACCCTAGTATAAGGGTAAATACCACAAATCCAATGAGAATCAAAATTGGGAACACCCCTAGGAACTAGGTTGTCTCGGGCCCTATGTACCTCATACCTCGGTGTAAAATAACCATAGAAAAATATGTTCTCACGCACGAGCCACTAGTATGGAACATAACCATAAACTATTGGTCCCCAATCATCATACACATAGTTTATATAGAGTTTTCGTTATCCAAATTCTAAGTGAAACAGGGAGAAAACCCATCTGGTCCACTAGCCGTACTAGTACAAATCCTCCCCACCTAGGAACCTAGGATTCCCCTTTTCTGCTCAATCAAATTCATCGTGAAAAAAAATCTATTTTCATAAAACACACCACTACTGTTCACAAAAAAATAATACATTAGCTATCACATTTTAAACCACTTAGAAAACACAACAAAACACTTAGCGTTATAATAAGACAATTCCTCAAAATCCCATAATGTTTCACACACCAAACTCCTTAAGAACCAAACATTCACACTATGTGCACACCATAAAGTTACCAAAACAAAAACATCAGACCAATAAATCTCTACTAAAACAACAAATCATTTTTAGTGCAGCCCCTTGTGAACCATGAAAAGATAACTTTGAAAAACCTCCATTTTTAAACAAACATGGGACTTAAAGTTCACATGTTCCTCAAACACTATTAAAACCAATTTTCATAGAATCAAAGAAAGGGGATAAAATTCAGAACATTATTGGAAGCCCTATTATAGTTCAAAAAAATTATTAAGTATTAATAGGGTATTCCCAAATAAACCAATAAAACATTCCCATGAAAACTCCCCCAATTTCACATGAAATTTGCACTTAAAATCTCATTTGAAAAACAAACACCAATAAAGATTATTTTTTCAAGAATAATAAAATTATATAAACCTGAAAGTATGGTAAATATAGAATGATAAGACACAAGTATTTCATAAACATGGAATCATTTACCAAAAATGTCAAGAACAACAAATCCTTGTGTGGAACTTGAACCGCACGACCACTGCACCACAAGGGAGTGAGATCAAACCTAAAACTAGAGGATTGGACCAAGAAACTCAAAATGAAACACTAGGTACGAATCCCTAGCTTCTGGAAATCTGGATATTCAAGAAAAAAAGAGAAATATTAAGGAAAGGGAATGAGGATAGAAGGATAGTCACTTACTTTAAAAATCGGGACGATTTTAGAAACCTGAGAAGTTCGACCCTAATTTGTTACTGATACGATCTCAAAAGAGGGGGAAACGAAGTTGGGGGTGCGTCAAAGTACATTGGTAGAAGGTTATAGGTGGAATCATTGGAAAATAATAAAAAATTAATATTTTATGAATTAATTAAAAAAAATTATAAAACTGGAAATGGGATTTCAGGTTGGCCCAATACCTAATTTGATCACCCACATCCGAGATGCTAATGAATTTTTAAGGGAACCAAATTTCTTTGGTGGTATTCATAGTTAAATGAAGGTCATTTTGGAAGTTGAATGGGTGAAACATTTTGAAAAATAAAGGAGTTATTAAAGAAACAAAATATACTTTCAAAACTGAAAATGAGCTCTCAGGTTGGCCCAAGTTTTGGAAACCCACCATTTCCTTCAAAAATGCATAGAAAACCCCCAAAACAAATCAAGAATGTAAATTAAATGTAAAATAACATTAAATTATGTCATGTATGTGACATTTTAAATGATCATATATGTTATTGAAATACTATGAACACCTCATGTTTCATTAATTCTTCAATTTCATCAATATAATTCAATGCTTACAGAAATTTTCATTTTCATTAATAATATTTTATTTCTAATATTCAACACTATTTATATATATTATTTTTTATTGTTGTTATTGTGATGGAATAATTAGATCAAAATTTACATATTATAGTTATATTAGTTTCAATATTCTTTCAAGTCCTAGTATTTTAAATTATTATGACCATTTTAATTATCAATATGTAATTATTAAAATATTTTAGTAAAACATTTCTATTTCAAATTTGACATTCGATTTATATAATATTATGTCACTATATATGATAAAATTTTATATTATTCTATAAAATTTCATTGATAATATTGTTAGTAGCTAAACCATAAAAATATAACCCATAATTGATTTGTATAAACACTTTTTTCTTCTGTGACATTTGTTATTGAATCATGAAATTTTATTTATATCAATATTTGAATGTTACATAATATGTCTTCAATAGTATTTTTTAGATACTATTACTACATAAGAAACACAAAAATGTGATATTAGTGGAAATTGTGATTTTTTTAATTCCACTCCAACATATAATAAACAAAACATGGATGTCTAATATCGATTTTTGAAAAAATTTGAGTATTTCTATTAAATAATTCTATGGGATATATCTCATAAAAATATATATCTTATAGTGGTTGTAAGAGATAACATATAATAAATGTAACTGAATTATTCTATATATATTTCCAATATATATAAAATGTTGTCCCTATAAATATCAATGACATACATTCAACATAACTATCTATAGACTTTCATGTTCCTTCAAACACAAAAAAAATGGTAGTGTACATCATTGGATAATAATTTTTTCATTCTCCTTATGATCCTGGATCTCCACTGGTCTCTCCATTAATGTTTCATAGTTCTCGATATCTTAATCTCCCTAGTCAATAACATGGGAGTCTTCATGATGATTATGACGATGCAGGGATATATGATATATATCCTGGATCCTCTCCAACTACCATTGTCGTTTCAACTTTTATGCAATATCAGAAGCTCTCCCCATGACTTCAAAGGTATTGATGAAGCATGGAGAAATCATGATCCCTTAACTGTACCTCTATTTCCCACATTGAGTAGAAACCCTAAAAAACACATAGTTCCCAACCTCGAACTCAAAGGACCTCCATCTATGAATGACATGTGAATTATTTTTGTCTGGTTCTGCCTTCATCCTCTCACGGACAAGCTAAACAATTTCTATCATGTTCTGTAACACCTTGAGAACAGGAGGAATTGAATCTCTATCAGTGTTCTACACAATGGGCAATGACATGACCTTACATAAATTTATTCAAATAGTTCCATTCCAATGAAACTATAGTGACAATTATTTTAACAAAACTTGTCCAAGGGAAATTTTGGAATCCAAGACACACCAACATCGTAGAATCATGCTCATAGGATGTCCTCCAATGTCTAGATAGACCACTCTTTCGGTCCATATGTATGAGAGTGGATGGATGAGATAATGCATAACTGAGTTCCAAAATTATCATGCAATCCCCTCCAAAATCATGAGGAAAAGCATGTCTCCTGGTCTGAAATAATGGAACTATGAACTCTATACATTCATAAAACCTAAGCCACATACCTCATGGACGTGGTATCCACTATTTCAAACTCCTTTATCACTGAGAAGTGTGCCCATTTCTTCAGCAGATCTGCTACTACCCAGATAGCATTGTAGCATTTCTGATCCTTGGGCTGCCCGATGATGAAATCCATCTAGATTTCATCCAACTTCCACTAATAGAATTCTATAGGTCACAAAACCCCCCTGGAACACAGTGATCAACTTTCACCTACTGATAGAAAATCCCCTTCTCTGTAATCACAATCTCCAGCACTTCTCTGTTAATTCCTAGACACTAAAACTACATCCTCAATGCACAATGAATCTTGGACACTACTAGGTGTACCACTAAAGGTGATCATTGAAAATCTTGGAGAACTCCCTTTCTAATTTCTATTAGAACAAGAAGCTTCCCCTGGAATAATATATTATTTTGAAAATCCTCAACCCATCCCTCCAGGGTATCACCCCAGTCCACATGTTCTCGCATCACATCTACCTCTATGTCTCCCCAATATTACTCTTATACCTTTTCATTATAAAGGACTTTACATTCATCTGAAATAGACAACCTCTTCCGCCATCCATTCCTGCATCTATTTTCATGGCGGCTACCTCCTACCTCGCCTTAAAATCTTTTGAAGATTCTTGAACTACCTCTCTATGATATATCATAATCAATGATTAAGAAATGTGGTTCCCATTTTCTTGATGTGCATGAGATATAAAAATCATAATCTTAGAGAAAATCCATCCTCCTTCTCTTTTGTATGTTCATATCTCACCTGGAAAAGATATACCTCAAGCTCTTGTGGTCTATGAAAGCCTAAAAGTGCTCCCCAATGAGGTAATTATTCCAAAAAACAATTGTGAAAACACAATATCTACTAGATTCATGTCATGTTTTGAATTTTTATATTCATGGGTACATTACTTACTACAAACATAAGAGACCATACCTCATTACTTCATTATCACACACCCCATTCCTAGACAAGAATCCTTACAAAACACCTCGAATATCACACATTCCTCTATAAATCATATCATTTGAGAATCGACCCACTTCAACTTTAGGTAATTGAATGATTCATGAAACATCTCACTCCACACAAAGGCCTTATAATTTTTGGTTAGATCCATCAAGGGACCTAAAACTTGAGAAAAATCAGGTATGAATCTCTGGTAATTTCATAGTAGACCAAGAAAACTGTGAACCTCTACCACATTATTTGTTTCATCCCATGAAACTACCACCTAAATCATTAACGGATCCTTGATACACAATATTGTGACAAAAAATTACCATTTTTAGTGAACCTCTCTCATCCCAAACATTCACAGGGAAATATTCCAATAGATCTGATGGCATCCTCGAACCTCGAAGAAAATAATGAGATGCTTAGAGTGCTCCTCCTTTGAAATCGAGTAGTAGAAAAATTCATCGCTGAATATAATGAAATAATAGTTTTTTATGTCATGAATTATGGATTTCATATATCCCATTGAAATTAATTTTACATTCGTAATACCAAATGGCCTAACCATGAACTCGAAGTGACCATACCTACGTCGAATGAAGTATTTGGGAGAAGAACTTCCTTTAACCTCAACTAGTGGTACCCAAACAACATATATATAATAGATAACCAACATTATTATGTTAGTTAGTTGAAAAAAAATTATATTCTTAGGAGATGGTAATAGTCGCTAAATGTCACCTAATTCACCATGTGGTAGTTTATGAATAGCCTCAAAACACCATCTTCTTTTTTTGTGAAGAAGACTGAAGCACCCCACAGAGACACATAGGGCCAGATATATCTCTTCTTCATCATTTCTTCAATATTAATCCATAGATCCCACAACTTGGAAGGTTCCATATGATAGGAAGAAATCAAAATCAAAATTTCATAGGGTTGTAAGTGTATCCCAAACTCAATGTCACATAGTTTGGGTAGAGTCAAACCCTCATTGAGTAAATTATCCATAAATCTGTTAAAAATGTTTGAGGCTACACCATTCCAAAATCTACCGATACAACTGAATACTAATATTACATGAAAAGAAAAGTCACTACACGTCAGCTTCCCGTCTAAAAAATCCACTGCCCTACGAAAGGTACACACATGACATCCACATTTGAAAATATGACTCTTCTCTAAAAGAATTCGATAATAGAATGCATGGAAACAACCAGTCGATGACACGAATAACAACTTATGGATTCATCTATAGAGTGAATAGTTCCCCACTAGATTTATATAACCTCAACATTAGTCTACATCCTTGGAAAACCAAAATTAATTGCCGGTCCTTTAACGGTGTTACTCAAAACCTGGGGCATGATATGCCTCTCTATTTATATTCCTATAAAATGAGCTAGATTGGGTGAAACTAAGTAGATATAATCTCCCTAAACTAGCCAAGGAGGTGAAAGATTACTGAACAAGATACATGTACCTCGAATAATATTGGGATTTACTAGATTTGTTACCTCTAAGGTGTGTAAATGACTATTCCAAGCTCCTCTACCCCACTGATAATGACTACCTCCTCAGCCATGAATGGGTCAAGGAACCCGGGGAACACCCAGAGGTCAGCCTCCACATACTATCTCTCACATCGGTGGAATTTTAGTCTACTATCCATGCTGTTGAAATGGCCTTCCAGGAATCTACGTATGATGTAGATTTCAAACCTACACAACTCCACCATACCAAGAGCCATCGGCTATCATAAAATTACAATTATGGTTCGCACAATCTCCATAGATCAAATCTATTGTACCAAGTCCAAAAAGATAGGCTTGAGGACAAAATGGTGAAAATGGAAATTACTAAGGTTGGCTCCCAGATGGTTGAAGCATCAATGGACACTGTACTTGAGACCACCCGATGGTAGCCATTCCATTATAGAAACCTATATAGATCCTCTATCATGGTAAATCTCCTCATGAACTCATTCAATCAACTACCACCACCTTATTTTGTACATCTAGTTCTTTTTTCATGGTGAAGGGAGTAACTGCATACTGGAGAAAAGAAAAAAGTGCATCTTCTAATGTTGTTCCCATGAATCCTCATAGAGAAAGGGTACCACAACAGAAAAATGGATATATATGAATTTTATCCCCATCTTCTATATTGACATAATCCTCTTTTAAAAGGATAGTAGATCCTGTCACTTCACATCCTTCTTAGTGGATGAATGGAATAAATCCTGGAGCTCCATATCGAAATCAACCTAGAAAAAATTACCCAACTTTCTCCCCCTGGGTACATCATCCACCACTAATTCCCCACTCCCCTCATCTGACTATCCACTAGTGGAACCTAGTACTCCATCAGAGCCTGAATCTGGATGATAGTGATCTCAATATCCTTGATCCATCTCTCCGTCTATGTGTGTGAGACACCACCCTTATTATTTTTCAAGGCATACAACTAGAAAGCATGTAGTGTTCTCTACCACTGGTTTTCCTCATACTCTAGATCAAACCTCCACCGGTCACTAGATCGTCATGATAAACCTCCACTAATTGAGCCATTAATGGATGATAACTGGATTCCATAGCTGAAAATAAACAATGAACTCCTAAGATTGATTATTATGTAATTTCGTTTAACAACCATCTTAAATCATATTATTTTTATAATTTGAAAATATCTATAAGAAACCAATTAAAATATGAAACAAAGTCATTATGGTTCATGTTCATTTTGTAGGGTCTCTAACATGGAATAGAGTAGCTATACTTGGTCATTCGGTAGGCTCAGAGTCCTTGTGTCCAATCACAACGGCCCTAACATATATTGTCCCAACTATTATTCCCTCGTCAATGTCCCACACTAAGGTCAGCTAACAATATTTTCATTCTAACCCATGTAATCTTAGTTGTGATCAACTCCGAAATCCATCATATCTCAAAGAATCCCTCTGATAACATTCTTTCATGACCCCCTCCATCCAAAGATTATCCTCCCAATCTCGAAATAAGGAATGAGAGATAATGACCCCTCGAGTCTATCCTTCAATAGGACATAGGGTAGTGATGAGCACTAAGGGTATAAAAAAACTCCAAAATAGGTGAAATTATACTTTTTTTAATAACCATTACTGGGAGACAAAATGTATCAACCTAAAAAAACAGTAATAAATATAAATAAATGATTCCAAAATCATTCCCAGATGCATATTTAAAGTAAATATTCTTGAAATACTGTGAAATTATCCAAATTAAATACAAAAAAGTACACATCTAATAAGAAACATGAAACACTGCCAACATCCAAGGTATTAATTCCTATAACTATCCACATAGTCCACCTTGAATCCTGATTAGTGTTTTATATATATAGGGTGATCATACAAGTATACCCATTAGGGAGAACCAATTCCCGGGCTACACAAGTGGAGAAGCTTACTAATGTCCCTATTGGAAAACAACCTAATGAAAACACACCTCACAAGGTATACAAACCACCCAACATCATCGAAGGCATGCTAACTAAATAACGCAAGTCATGAAATTTAATATAGAGAAAATCAATAATTGTGTACCCCACACCACTTTCCAATAGAATATCTACTCTTACAACATAATGGAAAATGACATGTCTCTCCCAACACTTTTGAATAATGCATGTAGAAACCCCCAACCCCCCACCACAAACATACCTTTCCCCACAACTACATATCACTTACAGACACATGGGAATCATACCACAACACATTCCACCTACAAACACATGGTCCTCACAACTACATCATTCCCATAGACACATGGACTACATTCCACATCACATCCCATATCCACCTGGGAGAAAAGTACATATCATCCCGGAGAAACATGGGAAAAAACTACATGCCCACACACACACAGGACTCAAGAACCACTACCAACATAATGTATCATGGACTATCACAACCTAGACGAGGGAGCACGCAATAGCGGGTGGCCAACCATCCATCATCCCACCTAGATGTTTGGGAAAGACACCACACCCCCCATGACAACGGGGGTGGTCAGTATATAGTCAACTACGGTGGTGTGTGTATAGAAATCAAAAGGAAATACATGTTTTTAAATAATTACCAAACAATCATCCCATCCTATTGGTTTCTGAAAAAACTACCAACCCCCAAAATGAACATTACTAATACATCAAACTGTATATATCAAGACAAATGATGGTCACATCAATTGTTTATAATAGAAATACTCTTATTAATCAATACATTTGATGTTATTATGAATTCATCCATTATTAAATCCTTACCATGTCAATAGACAACCACATCACACAACTATCTTCACAACCATGGAAAGTTGAGGAAGAAATTGTGATAAAACAACCCACATCACACTTCCTACCCACTTAGCAACCATGAAAACAACTTCCATTATCATTCTTCCAAGAAAATCCTGCCATGTCATTTCGTTCAATAAAAAACCCAACATACCAAAAAACCCTGAAAAAGACCCCATGACACCATACATGGAAGGAATATTGTATATCCACCCCATTACCAACATGAAAAACAAAACACAACCTGGTTTCAATCCCACTGCTCAACACTGCTCACCTATTCCACAAACAAAAAATATCTCAACATGAGATTGTATTTCACCTTCAAACCATCCACACACAAAAATGCTCTCTTAAAAATAGCACCACATAATTTATACATCGCAAAATACAACAAAAATTCCAACTGAGCACATAACCACACCAAATAGAGAATGGTCTATTCAGATTTAGCACACTCGTTCTTTAATTACACTTAGATATTTCTGGGGTTATCACAAAACATGTTCGTTCATGGGGAATCCATTTTATTAACTGGATATATTTTACTAATGTTCAATCCATTTAATAGATGATTAACTACAAGTATTCGTTTGGTGGGTGATCAAATAGAGACCACCAATGATTATTATTTTTATAAGGAATACAGATAATAAATGATCAATAACTCCTCATTGTGCTAAAATAGGTGGGTGCATAAGAAGTTGGAATACATTCAATTGAAAACTAGATCCAATTTCCCCATCACGACACATGAATCAATGAAGAAGACAGGATTTGGGAACACCATGATAAAACCAAAAGGTTTTGGAATAGATGATCACAAAATTTTAAAAGGCCAGATCCTATATTAATTGAACAGAAATGATTTAAATGTACTTAAAAGTCAGGTTGTGGCTAAGACCATGTGACATGGTTGTTTCAATGTCTTAGGGTGTTAGGATATTAATGATAAAATT
Organism: Viscum album; assembly: GCA_963277665.1. Classification (NCBI taxonomy): domain Eukaryota; kingdom Viridiplantae; phylum Streptophyta; class Magnoliopsida; order Santalales; family Viscaceae; genus Viscum; species Viscum album. The sequence goes on from OY728135.1 coordinate 2,030,575,689, forward strand.
ATAATCATTCTAATATGGTTCAAAAATGGATAAATAATGTTTTAATCTCAATTTATGTAAATTAAACCATAAGAGGGGTGAAACAAGAAAAACATTGAAAATATGGAAATGACTCACAGTTTGTTGATTCACCAACACAACTCACCGATGCCACTCACTAGCTCCACTAACCGAATGTGAGTCATTGACATGACATACCGATCTGACCTACTGACAACGAGTCCCAAACATGTCTCACCAAAGAGACCTACTGACACTGAGTCACCGACGTGACACACCGATGCAATCAACCAATAAAAATTCATTGATTCCACTTACCGACAACACATACCAAGGACACATGTGGACTCCCCCTACCAACACCTCCAACTAATGACACTAAGACTTGAAAAATTTTATTTTGTGAAAAACTATTGAAATTGCTCACGATGACTTCCAAGAACACCTCAAACCCAAAATTTTGAAATATAATTAGATCAGGGAGGTCTGTCCATTACCTGGTGTGGTAAAAATAGATCATGAATAAAATCTTAGGGTTTAGAGTGAAGAAATAAAAAAATGTTCATATTCCCACATAATGGAGGAGTAAAACTAATATTTGTAAGAATCCACCACATTTTTATTGAGCATTGAATATGAGTTGTACTTTCATAACCTAAAATATAAATCTAGGATTATTATGAATTTTATATTTATAAATGAGAAATTAAATTTAAAGTATATAATTTCACCCATTTCAATGATTTATATAAATTTGTCCCATATTATGTATATAAAATCACAATGGATAGCTAATATACGATAGAACATCATTTTCATTCTATAAAATTTATATGATTTGTAGCTTTATTTTTTCCATATAAAATAATACTAGATAGAAATGAAAAATAAATATTCCAAATCATTAGTTTCATTCATGTATTTATCTACACATAAATTTATTTTATATTATTGTCTCACTCGTCATTGGGATTACCTATATATCACAACATTCGTCATGGACTCATCAATTCTATTTTCAATAAAAAATGATTAAATTATTGATTTCATAAATTATTTAAATGGAAAACTAATAATCATGGATTATAGTGGGGAAATAAATTATAATGAATCAAATAACTATATTATCATGGGTGATCCCTCCTTCCAAATTTTTTAGTATACTATTCAATTTAATAATACTAACTATAAATATATATTTTATATATTTAAATTCATTGATGCATAGACAAATTTTATTGATATAGTAACTCACAAATAGTCTATTAGATGTTTAATTTTTGGGAATCCTAACTTGTCATCAATGGTAATAGAATTGTAGCCTTAAAATTTTCTTGGAATATAATTTCCATAATTTTCACAATGATGGATTTTCTCTCATACTCTAATATTAGATTAAATTTATTTTATAAATTTTTTATTTTCTCTACAATTGATGAGGAAAAACCATTAACATAAAAATTAGAAATAATATATTTGATAATCTTAGTGTTGTCCTTTTAATTTGTTAAAAATATATCTTGATATTTTAAAATGATAATTCTTTTAATGGACAACCATACCCATGAAAAATAGACATAGTTAATGGGGTCATTCTTATAAGTGGACACAAACTATTCTTAATCACTCTATCATTAACCCAAGAAAATATATTATACACCATGAAAAATTTATAAAATAGAAAATGAGTCCATAAAACCATTATGAGATGCTACAGAACAAAAAACATTAAAATTGTGGTTATATTCCATTAAATTAGAAATTTTGTATATATAATCACATGTGAGAATACTATGTCCCACCACCTTTGTATAAATTATTTCTAATATTTATTATTAATTTGAAATATTCCAATGAATTCAATTTCTGTTGATGAATTGTATCTCCCTTACTATTATAACATTGATTTTATTTTTATATTATTACATTGGTAGAAGATGGCACATATCACACCATGAACGATCGATTAGGTGAGACTCCCCAAGAAATAGGATACATACATGATTCCTTAATTATATTGAATATGTTAAAACACATCATATGAATCAATCTTACATCCTTGAAAAAAAATTATAATATTTTTATTAATTTCATGTAGAAAGGAAATCAAATAAAGGGTGTTCTCATATTCTCAGTATGGTTTACATACAATGGAATATATCTTGAGTTAATATAGAATATTAAACATGGAATAGAGTTTATCAAATCACATTTGATTATACCAACATATTTTGTTTAGAACAAATCCATGGACACTATAATCACCAATAATATTATGTATAATGGAAACTAAATTAAAAATAATAGATATCAATAAATATACAAATTCTGGAACTTTTATTTATGTCCATAATAATTTTTTCATTAATCATAACATGGAGGGAGGCCACCAAATATATTATTTTAAAATAAATTTTTATTGGTTAAAAAATACCAATATAATGTGGCCTCAAATTTTGTGTCTTGAAAATTCAATATCCACTTATGATAATTCTATAACTAGGCCCTACCTAAATCTTGTACATATTTTTCCTTTGACATATTTTCAATGTTCAATATGATTCAATTTAAAATTACTCTACTACAATTATGTATCCATTAGAATCATAAATATGGAATATTAATATATCCCATCTAAATGAAACAAAATTTTTAATAATATTACGCTAATTGAGATCACATAAAGAATTGGAATATTGATATGACAAAATAAAATTAGTGGAAATGATTCATGATTCATTAAATATGGACATAAAAGAGAAGGTACTATCAATTTGAATGTGATCTTGAGAATGTTTACTACAAAAAGAACCTAAATTCTGTAAATGATGCAGGAAATCCATTAATTCAACATAATTTTATTTTTAATAAAATTAATTATTTAAATCAAAATGAATTTTAAAATAATACATTAAAAATATATTTTTTGTTACATCATTTATGAATTTACATATAAATCACTTATAAAAAATCATTTCCTTCCATTATGAAAAAATAAACATTTTCTTTGATATATTTATAAAAATGATAGAAAAAAACTAGAAAATAATTTTCATTAAATATATCCATGTATATTTATAAAATAATACCCAAAACATATAACTCTAATGATTGTAGGAAATAAGAATCATGTCATATCTGTTAAAACATATTTTTTATTTATTTTTCAAATATATCAGTAACAACCAATACACAATATAATGAATATAATCCATGATAATAATATTTAAATAAATTAAATATAAATTATAATTTTCTATATTAAAAAATGATTAATAATTAATAAAATTCATTAAAAATTTAAATGTACCTCGCAATTTATGAATAAAATTTTGAAGGAATACAATAAAACGTCAATTTTATTAGAGAATATATTACATGTAACATATATTCCAATTCGTGGTACAAGAATATTAGAAATTGAATATAGAATTTTAAAAATAAATATGATCATAGGATATTATATTAAATTGGGTTTAATATTTTATTAATATATAATTTTATTAATGAAATCTAAATATAAACAATCTCAAAATAAAGAAACATTTAAATAGGATTCAACTATCATTAGTCTCTTATTATTCATATATAATTTATTCTCATATGTGATTAATTTGAATTTATATAATAATTTTATAATAATGTTTCTAAACATTATAGAATTTTTATGTCAATTTAATCAGAAGTTTAAATAAAATAATTAAAGAGTCATGACAAACATAATCCAAATTAATGTTGATCGTTAAATTTTTCTAAAATTAAAATAATATATTTAATATGATTATAAATTTTAAAAAATGGGTAAATGATTTAAATAATGTTAAAATTTTGATCATTATATTTATTATTAATTTGATACAATCTCATATAAAATACAATTTAATGTTATAGACCTTTTAACACATTACAATGATGGAATTATAGTGGTTGAGGTGTTTGGTAGAGGTCTCAAATTTGATTGATCATATTAATAGGTTATAGATAGAATTTGAATATGATGACGATATTTCAACATGGATACATTTATACATTGTGTGAGACAATTATATATTTAATTTAATGGACATGTGTGTCGTAGTGGGGTTATCATGTAGAATTTTTGGGCTATATCATTTTTCAGCATTTCAATTAAGTGGAGTCCCTATATATAAAATTTAATATTAGGGTTGAGTTTTATGTGATTCTACTATTTTTTATAGTTAATATTTGGATCTATGTTCTAGTGTAGCCTTTATATTTGTTTTTGAGTTATTGATATAGCATCCTTGTTCATTCCATGGTATTCCATTAATTTTATCTGATCGATATAGTTGAGAATGGTATAATTATGGTATGTTTCGTTGACCATACATGTTCTTACATAGTCCCACCACTTTATTTTTTTATTCTTTGTTTTATGAAATGTTAATTTATAGTGATTTATAATGCATTATGGTCTTATGTATTCAAAACCGGTTATAAAATCCCAAATAACCTATAATGATAAAACATCTCAAAGCATTATTAATATTTTTTGGGTGACCCATGTGGATCCTAATGACATATATTATATTTCTGTTAGCAAAGTATTACCCTATACTATGGGGATAGATCACCTATGGTTTTAGTGAACATACAACCATCGTTTTCCCTTGTTATAAATTTCATCCATGCAAGGGATGTGATGTATTGACAGAATAAGTGATTTTAAAGGTTGTTTTATAATGATATAGACATGGGATACTGTGATCAATGAAAATCAAGGTTTATTATTTCAATTTAGTTTTTTTGGTGTGAATTCATGATTAAATATTGAAAAATAGATTATAATGCATTGTTTAAAGTATGGTATCCCTTGATTCTCTTATTGTTGTATTATATAATTGGGGTTATTATCCTATTTTTTATTGAATATTTTATGAACTAACCTAATAAATACAATTAATTTTTTAAATTTAAATTAAATGTTATGGTAATTAAATAACATATTTATAAACAATGATATTCTTTGATAGTGTTCTTTTTTAGTTTTATGCCTTGATTAATGATGTGGTCATTGGCTAAGTTTTTTTGGTGTAAAAGTTATTGTAAGTAAAAATATAATTAATGTTTTTTAAACTAAATAAATAAATTTGGATAATCATTTATATATATATATATAATAAATTTATTAACCATTGTACTATAGTTTCTATAAAAATTCATTTTAATAGTAATGTACAATGTGATAAAAGAGACCTGATAAAACTAAAATAACTAGTTTTCTAGGGATTTATATATAAGTTTTTTAGTGTTGATTTGGTGTTATATTCTAAGTATGTGATGTTTGGTTGTTATGTGAGGGGTGAACCTGATGGGAAGTGTTTCTAATGTGGAGAATTTGATGTTATGTTTTTGGGATGTGGAATTTCTGATGAGAAGTGAATGTGATGTTTCACAGTGGATATTTTGGGATGGTTTCTATAATAATGATTGGTTTTTGTGTTGAGGATTATATTGATTGGTTCCTAATAGAAACAATATATAATTTAATATTATGAACTGAAATGTATTTTCATGAAATGGTTAGTAAATTATTGAAATATCATGGGTTATGTTTTTTAATGTGATGGATGTTTGAAATTGGAATAAATGGGATAGATTGATGAAATGGTTCGTAATAAGATGACTTGAAATAGAATTAACATGAACAAATGATGTAATTTATCTTGTGACATATATCATTATTATGTGATGTTTTTCATTTAGTTGGGGAATGTTTTTTGAATAAGTTTTGGATATTAGTGGGGATGTTTTGTTTATAGATAATTTATTTTATGGGTTCCCATAGGTTGGATTGTGTATTTATACAATATAAAAAATTCAACATTATTTTTAATTTCCATATGAATCACAACCATATTGAAAATGTGTGATGAATATAAATTGTGGGTTTTTTCAATCACCACATCAGTGGGTTTTGGTGGATGGTTGTTGAATCTTCCCATATATGAATTCTAAGAGACACTATTTTGCACAGGCTCTGAGAGATTGATGTCAAATAATCATTATAGTTATGTTTGATTAAATGGATTATGTTGTGGACATGCAAAGTTAGAGTATGTAAAAAAAAATTACGTCCTTCATGTTCATTATAAAAATATATTTGTGTTATAATAATGGTAATATGTTATATAATTCTTTAGGAGTAATTTAGAGTGATGTGATGTTATGGGATGGGTGTCTTCAGGTTACATGTGATACGATGGCATATATGTCTTCAAGATAGATGCAATGTGATGGAATATGAACCTTTGGAAAAAATGTGATCTAGTATCCATGGTGTCTTATGGATAATATTTTTTGTGACGGATTAGATTCCATCTGTTGAGATGTCTTGAGATATCCTATGTGCCTACATTAAGGACATTATATGAAAGATATTAGAGTTATATGATGTAAAAATATGGGGATTGAAAGATGAAATTTGTGGGAAAGTGGTGTGGTATTAATTATTATCTTTATGATTCATATTAAAGTGTAATATATAGATTTATTACTAAGGGAGCATTCCATGGTGAGGATAATAATATTTAATTTCCTCGTTTATGTGGGGTTGGTTCTCCTTTTTTCATTCAATTATGAAATCATATTGACATTTCATAGAGACACAAGAAGATTTGTGCATGATCCTACTAAATATACTCGTATGATCACCATACATCAATATTGTTTTTCATATTTCTAGAAGGACAACATTGACTGTGAACTTCATTAATATCTTGAACATTTGGTGTTTTTGTTGGGTTACTACTCTATGAATTTTGTTTTGGTATATTACTTGTTGAATACTAGTATTATTTAAATTATTCATTATTTTCCATATAATTTTTATTCCATTATTTAATATTATTTCATGTATTTTATTGGAAAATGTATCAAATATTTTGATATTTTGTTATTTTAGTGTTCAATGTCATCAATATGTCAGATTATTATATATATGTTGTACATTTCCAACATACATCCTATATGTGTTGGGACAATGTGTTCAATATAATTCATACAATGTTTTCTACAATAAAGTAGTACTATTACAGTGTGGGGATTCAACCTAGTTATATTATATGTTTTTTAGAGAAAAAATGTAGTTTATTGTTAGGAACCATGATGATTTAGTGGGTAGGTAAAAAATATTTCTAGTTAGTCAAGGTGTGCAACATGTGCCAGTATGGACTATCTAGGAAATGTGACATTATGTCTCCTCATGATCTTATTGATCAAAAATAATATTATTGAAAAACTATGTTAGGGGACACTATATATATATTATTGAACTAGGAAACATATATCAGTCATGATTACTTATGTTTTGATATAATTTTTTTAATATATGGAAGCTTAAATAAATTAAAATAATTGTAATAATATTACATAATACATGGATTAGGAAATATTTTACCCTTTCAATAATGGAAAATGTTCAAAATCTATATATTCGAAAGGTAGTGGAAACTATGTGGGATGTACAAATTGAGAATCAAAGGATCATCCTGGTAGTGGATGATGGTCATTTATATATGTAATTTTATGCCTAAAAATTATAAACATGGGATGTATGATTTATTTATTACAGTGATAAGGACACAAATATTTTTAAAGGATCTTATGGTCTCCAATATAATGATATTGGGCCTTACACTATACTGTAATTAATTGTAAGTCATTTAAATATGATGGATTCTACCATAGTGGTAAATGTTTTATAATGGAGAGATAAATTAAGTTCATGTTAAATGGGAAAAAATTGGGAAGGAGTTCCTGTTATATTTTCTCCCATTTATGCTAAATGATGTAATAATTAAAGAGATTCACGATCAACAAGACAGAATGTTGTCTATGAAAAATCACTAGTTTATGTTCATGTATATGTGGTGATACAATGTAGATCTTTTTCATGATGATAATAATTGAGTTTTGAATCTAGATTATTCTATAAATCCTTCTATAAAATATTCAATTACTCCATTTACGTTGCCAATGTATATGTAGGTTCGAACAACTTATGTGACACATCATATTCACCCAGGTGGGGTTTTACAACAATAAGGGTTTAGATTTTCTTCATTACGGAGTTGATTTTTTAATGGAAAGTTTCATGGGATTTGGTCTTCAAGGTTTCAACCCATGGGAAATCTACCTCAGTTATTTTCCTTTTATCCATCATGGTCTAGTCAGTTCTATTCATTTCATGGTTTTTTGGTTTAGTGTTCATCACTTATGGGGGTTCATGGGAATTATCAATATCAATACCTTGATGTTCACAATGATCAATAGCTAGTGCTTTTTATAGAACATTATATAAAGGAGGTATATTTTAGTGAAAACCTCAGAAGGAGATTCTAGTTTTCTCATTTATGAATCTAGGTTAGTGGCCTTATACTCCCATAATAGTAGATGGGTATGATAGTTGTGGACCTCAACATGTTCATTTTTTAGGGACCTCAAACTAAGTGATTCCAAGGAGGAGTTAATCATCATATTTGCATAGATACATAACATCATATGTTTCATACCATATGGGAAATCAAATGAGTGCCTAAATATTTGTAATGTTATGAAGATCATATAATCTAACTTTTTTAGTTCCATTTTTTATTTAGAAATTTATATTCATTTTTTATAAATGATGTAGTGTCTTCCCTATGACTAGATGTTGATAGTATTCATGTGACTAAGTTAATTTCAATTTTATTTAGATACTATATCACATATCTTGATGTTTAATAGGAGTATAAAATGATGATGGGGATACATAAGGCACATGAGGATGTATTTGTGAATCAAATTCAACAGTACAATGTTAGCATCAGCAATGAATAGTTACTCATCATTCAATCTATTATTGAATAAATATATTTAAGGGTTGGATTCTTTTGTGTAGATGATTATTATGAAGTGTTCATTAATGATAAGTATTTTTAGTTGTGATTTAAATGTATGGAGGAATTTATTTATTAATTATTAATTTTTTTGAATCTCAATGGTTTGGGATGGTGGTGTTTCCATGGTATATTATGGATTTTTCCATGATATTATTTAGGTTGGGGGATGATAAAACATTGATGTTATTATTGTTCATGATAGATTTTTAGCTCAATGGATCGCTAATTTTGATTGCTCCTTATTAGATGGAAACCTATTTATTGAAATAAATGATGATTTTTACCGATGGTATTATGATGAATCATTTTATCTAAATCATGGTTTCATCAATTAGATAAATAATTTCTTTTAACAATGAATAAAAAATGTTGTCAATGGGTTTTTATAGACTATCACTACTAAAAAATTTTATGATCCGAATCAAACCCCACTTTTATGGACTGAAAATTTCATTAATGAAATTTGGGGATTGAGTTAGAGTTTTATATTTACCTATGCCTATGATATCATAAATTGAGAATGAATGTGTATTATATCCCAAATAATAACATTAAATGTAGCTATAGATTCTTTTTTCATGTTAATTTCATCAGATTATAATTACGATCATCATTCATTTATATTGATGGTTTATTGTCACCATAAATATGATGAAATGTTTCCCATGTGTATTATATAGACATGAAATGTTCACATCCTTGGAAAATGACTTCATCGAGAGAGGGTTATCTATAAATACATCAATTATTTATGTAGTTGTTTCTTATATAGAACAAATAATAGAGGAATTTATTTGTAGAAAAAATTACCTATATGGAAATTAAAAGTGGATTATATCAAATTTCACATGGATTATATCCCTATGAATGACTCTTAAATGAAATATTATGCCTTTATATAGACTGATCTATTTCAAAATCATTTGATTATTAGATGTCTAAATTTATCATTTACCTGATTCCCATGTTTATAGATGAATGAGTGATGTTTGATCTGTGTTTTTATGTTTACTATATGTATCCATTATATTCGTTTCTTAGTTGAAGATATCTTTTTTATTTCTACTTTTAGGATCTCATACTTCCATACAAATAATAATTCCAACTATGATCTAGATAGATTATATGTTCGGTTTAAGCTAATGAGGGAGTGACATTATCTCATTGTTGAATTCATTATGGACAAAATGAATAACAATGAGTTTTACATAGATAATTTTTAATAATTATATGAATCATCATAAATAGTGGTGGATAAGTTTCTCTATAATTATATAATATATTTCTCATTAATCGTTTCAATTTGGAATCTTTTAAACAACACATTGTTTAAGAAATATTAGAAGGATGTAGTTCGTTGTTTTAGTGATTCTTAGAAGATGATAAATGAGTTAGAATCAACAGACATTGATTAATGGGGGGTGATGATGAATGTTTCCTATATGATATAATATTGTAGTATTATATTATTTGGTATGTGTAGGATTATTAGTAGGGAGACTCAGAGTAGGACGATATATGTGACCATGTTATTTGGGGTGATTCCCTAGATTGAGAGTATTTTCATATTCAAAACATGATATTGTACCAAGTGAGATTATTTTATCCTAAAATTATTCATGATCAATCCCTTAAAAAATTTCATTAATAATTTCCTTAGGTAGACATATTAGTGCCCATGCTTTTTCCTAACTTGGGGATATAGTTTTAGTTTCCTAAAATTTATTAGGTGGTAAAATTGTATGTACTCTAATGACTCATTTACTAAGAGGTAAAGGATGTGTTCTAATATCATGTATATATATTTCATCCATTAGACATTTCATAGTAAAATTGTGATTATATTTCTATAGACTCCATTACAAGGATACCCAAATCATAGGTAATATTTATCCTCATTAGGGAAATTATATTCTATTTGATAGATTCATCTCAGTTCCTTAAGATTAGAGTGATATGTGTCGAATATATTATTCAAAGGATGTATCTGGATGATGTTGAGCCGATGAATGGTGTTTAATGGTAAAATCTATATTATTTTTTTTGATTTTATATCCTTCCATTTGTAGAGACGGTAAATGATTTTTTTGGAACTATGATGCCCAATAATATAGATTTCCACCCAAATACATATAGGTAGATATATTAGTCCATTTGGATGCGAGAGGATATGATGTGGGAATGTTTCATGAACTTCAAATGATCTTGGGAAAGTTATTTTATGTTTTTTTTAATAATATAAAAATTTTACTCCATTAACCAATGATATGGATATGTTTGGTTGTTTTATTGGGTGGCAATAATGTTCTCAATTATTCTGGGTCTAGGTTGGTGAGTCATCGATTCTTAGAACCGATTTGGTGTAAGGAATAATATTTAATATTCATGTTCTTCACAATATGATAAATGAAACAATGTATAAAAATTTATTTTGATCACAAGAGAAGGCCATAAGAGTTTGAGGGTGAGGAAAAACAATTCATAAATATTTATCCTCAACAAGTCTACTCTATGTTATTTGGGGAAATAATCTATCACCTAGGTTTATCTACCTTTAAATCAAAGGGAGTGCATTGATGTTTTGAGACATTATGTTGAACTACATCATTTAATGGAAATTATCCCCAATATATTACACATATTATATCTCATAATAAAAGTTTATAATGAATCACAAGTCATTGACATGGGTGATTTACAAATTAAGGTTGAAACAATATTCATGGAGTGGATATTAGAGATCTAGGAATTATTATAGAATATGATGAATTTATGTATAATTATCCTTGATTGATACTTATAGAGGAATATTCTTCTGTATGAGAGTCTTTAGGATTGACTGAAATAGGATCATTTCACATAACTGGTGATATTTTGAGTTTTATATTTCGTTACTTTTAATTATTTGTATGATATATGGAACATTCCTTTTTTGAGATGATATTTTCAATTATTTTATGTGTTTTGAAGCTTAAAATATCTATATATGGGGGGATATAATTCCGTACCATGATTTTATATACTATTATTGGTATTAAAACTATGTTTATGAGTTAGTTCCACTAAAAGTGGATAATATATTAATATGGAATATTGAATTCCTGTTACTAGTTATGTGTTGTTTGTTAGTTGTGGAAGAAATCTTATGGTCTTCATAGTGGTTGTGAGTGTAGTTTCTATGGTTATTGGAAAAGTTGGTTTCATGTATTTAGTATATAATTTTTTAAATTTGGTTTCTTGGGATTTTAAGTAAAAAATATTTCTAGGTTTTTTCTACTTAGATGATGGAGCTATTCAGATGTAATAAGAAAAATGAGATATTACTGGTGATATATGTCTGGACCCGTCTTCCAGGGACCATATCGTGACTACCCCAAGCTCTCCATCCATAGGCCAGGGGCTGGTGACTAGCACCAAAGGCGTAATTCCCTAGAATTGGGAAGGCAAGGCCTTTATAAATCATAAACACACACAACCAGAGTACAATAAGATGAAAAATCCAAGTAAAAGTTGTATAACAAGTGTACTCAAAGTAAAGGGGGGCCAGAATACAATCCCAACTGTAAAGTACAAAGAAAGGACAAGCATGTACATCTAAAAAGACAAATATCTCGAAGGTTTATTGCACCTCTTGGATTATCCACCAAGGATCCAACCTTAAGGGTAGGTACTGATAGCCTCCTCAGTGCTCCATGTCCATCCGTATCCTCCGGGTACTGACTCGTCGTGAGGTCCACCTCTGGGTACCTTCCAGTCCTCAGACACTTCGCCTCGGTTAGTTCTGTTCATCGTCTGCATGCAACACAACGAGGTGCGGGCATAGACTGTGTAGGGGTGAGTATAACAATAATCTGTAGGGACCCTGAGACACTCAATGTCTCACAATATTCAACAAGGATAAACCACAAATTATTATTTCAACGGATAACCATTACTTATGTATATTTCCATACATATACCGAAGTTATCAAGTAACCCATCTCAGTCATGAGGAAAATAGAAAATCCATTGACTCAGCTCAATCCAAGATTTTCATTATCAAAACCACGACAGCTGGAGAACTCCTCCTTTATCGAGTACAGTGGGACTATCGTGACACTGAGGAGTTTCTCACTAACCTTGGACTGCTGAGGTACTCCTCCTATCGAGTATTGCAGGTTTTCTTCCAACTACAAGGTGCTCCGTCCGCTGTGGGTCTGTAGCCAAATACCGGGTGCTCCCCCTAATAGCCTATAGAGGTACTCCTCCTGTCGAGTACCATAGGTCTACTTACAACTACCAGGTGCTCCGTCATCCATGGGTCTACCGCCAAATACCAGACACTCTCCACTAGGCTAGCCGAATTACTCCGAGTTGAATCGGTTAGGCAGTCGTCAGGTCTGTCAGCTACTAGGTCCATGCACTCTATATGCTCGTCTCTGAAAGAATCCACTCCACAAGCCACTAGTCTATATTCCAAGTGTCATAATGTCTCATGTGGAAGTATCTAAAAGTTCCACCACATCATAGGGGTCTCAATGAACAAGACGACACGTCTATCGGACGCCCGGACTGTGATTTATTTGCCTTTTAGTCCCAGGGGCCCAGTTGGTTTCGTGTACGAACCAACCTGATAGTATATCAACTATACCCTAAACTCCCATGGGGTATTTTCAAAGGGACGTATTAAATCAAAGAAAGTCGGCTCTACTTACGGTTCGTCAAATGGACACCTGTTGCCCAAGATACAAGAGAAAAGGTGTAAACTAGTTTGATGGGTTCTAGTCTGGTCCGACCCAGTTGGACCAACCCAACCCAGACGTGAATCTGACCCGGACCGAAGAGGCGGCCCATCCCAAAGGGGTGGCCCGACTTGAAGGTAAGGCCCGACCCATGGGGGCGGCCCAACCTGAAAGCGACCCAGCCCGAAGGGTGGTGTGGCCCGAAAGGGTGGCCTGAACCTATGGCCCGCGGCACCTGGTCGGACGGCGGCCAGCGTGGCCGTGCTGGTCGGCCCGTGTGGCCTGGCAGACCACACATGGAAGGGGGTGCCCCCTGTCTCAAACGGCCCACGCGAGGCACTGACCTCTGGTAACTGCGGGAGATGAAGGGTCCCACTTGTAGCGCGCACCGGTGCCCGCCCTCTCCTATCTGCCACAGCCTAAGGCCGCCATCCTACTCCACCAGAGGGGCGCGCCGGCTCCTCGCCCCTCCGTTGTGGCCCGCCCTGGCTGGGACTCCCTGCTGCTTCGCGCGGCGCTGTCGTGCCGCTCCTCTGTTCGACTGCTACAGCCCTCCTGGCCACATCCCTTTCTATTTGCACTGTGCGACGACATCGCGCCCCTCCAAAACCACCATGGCCCACCTGGCAGTGGCTAGGTTTACTACGCTTCACTTCAGTTCTGCACCCTTTTGGCGACCCAGCAGCCTTGCGCCGTCGGATTTCTTCACGGCCGGCTCATTGTTGGTCTCCGTGTGTACCACCTCCATCGTCATCAAGCACTAACCTACAAAAGCGGAGGGTTGGGCCATGCTTGTAAGGTTTGAACCCTCGTTATGGTGATATCATTCAGTTATCAAAGCACACAACATTCTACGGGGTACATAGGATAATATTCAAATGTAAAATAACCCCTACCTTGGTTGACGATTGTTCGAGGATGAAGTCGCAAGAAAAGGCAATGTCGTTTCATTGTCGTCGGGAATGAAGAATATGAGGATAATGCTTCCAGCATTCTTCAAGGATAGGACTCCCTCATTTGTTCTGGTTGAAGAATGAAGAAGAAGTTCATCAACGTTGTTCTCATTCTTTACATTCTTAGTTGGAAGAACAATCCTCCATTTGGAACTTTTTCAAACAATTTCACAGGAAGAGAAATTCCAACCCAAAATAAAATAATAGTCTCCCTATTATTTTAAGTGTTGGCTCGTAATTCAAAAGGGTGAATTAATAACTCCGCTTCACCCAATTAAATCACGTGCGTTTGCACAATAAATTAGTTGGGGAAGGTGGAGAGTTACAAGGGGTCAGAGCCCATGTTGTCTCCACATTAATTAACCTCCCAAGTGAGGTTATCTACAGGTGGTCCACACCACCATAATCTCTCATCGGAGGTTATGGTGTGGTGGCCCCCACAACTAAACTCCTCTTGGATCTTTTAACCACCACAATAAAAATCAAGTTATCTCTTTATTTTTAGTCAATTTAATTGAAAACCCAAAAATCTAACTTCCACTCTCTTTAGAATGCAATTGCGGTGAAGGTATTACTAAGAAATCACTAACGCTTTGAGTTCAACATTGCTCTCAAAATTTGATTCAAAGAACTGGTTCAATAGTTATAAAATTTTGCTAGCACATTTACTGAACGTACCAGAGAAAAACTTCTGAAATTGATTCCAGGCACACCTGGCCTCAGAATCAAGAGCCGTAAAAAACTGCGGACTCGTAAAATTCCCATGTATTAAAACAAATTCTATAAGAATTCTGGGTATTTAAATTCACCCCACCTTAGGGATTTATGTCTTCGGAAGCTACAACTCAAACTATGGGAACAAATGGGGGGTACTGAGATCGCATCTGAGCCTCCTGCTCCCATGTGCTCTCCAGGAGGTTCCCGTGCTGCCAGCGAACACGCACTAGAGGTATCCTCTATCCACACAGGGCCCTCTATTGTCAATTCTCGATATCCAATGGAACATTCATGAATGTATCCCCGTCATCGATGTCCTGCTCCCCATGGTCGATGATGCGTGATGGGTCAGACATGTAACACCCCGACCCCAGTTACCAAGAGTTGGTGCATTATTACATAACATTGGCATGATCACAAGAAAGATAAATCTCGAAAGACCAATTTGTTTAGTAGCCTTGGAAACACTAGATATATTCATAAATTTACATTAAATCATAAAAATGAAAACTACAACAATATAGTCTCCATAGTGCACACTCTTATCCTCTCATACTATCCATATAGTTCATTCATAAATTACTTCTTCACATCCTAGGAAAAATAAAACATAGAAAAGGGGTGATCTCAAAAGCCCAGTAATGATAACAATATATCAAAAACATTCATAAATAAGAATAAACATTTAAGGAAATGTATAACTGAAACAAAAGCCTTTTAAACTTGAACTTAAACATAGTATTGAAAAAATAAAATGATATAATTCCATTTTCTTATTCACATGGATATTCTACTAATCGAATATTCATATGCAATATCAATAACCACTTTCATAATGATGTAATTCATAATGCCAGACTATCATAACCACATAGCCAAGGCCTCGTGCCAAGACTTCAAATAAGATTTTGTTAAGGCCTTATACCAAGACACTAGTTTGTCTCATGAGACCTACCGATGTATCTAGGAGCTATAACGGGCTCCACCTGTCATATCTTAAGGCCAATTCATTCCCATATGAAAAGGTTTAAACATAACATAAACATTCGTATTAATACTAGCATACTAAATGTAAATACTTCATCCATAAACCATGAATGGTATAAAAATAACACATCCCCAGTCAAACATATCACAGAACCTTCAATAAAATATAGAAGTTTTGTTTCATAGTAAATCAACTTCAAATTAGCATAAAATCCATCAAAGGATGTTTACATAGATGAAATCAAAACTATTTTTAGAGAAATATCCCATTATATTTTGAAATCATTTAAGAGTCATATATTTATAAAATAAAACATTTTCTTCGAAAGTATTCGTATAAGATTGTAAGGGAAGCTTCGACAATTTTATAATGGCGTAAAATAGCCGCACCCACTGTATAAGTTAAAAAAACATTCTTACATTAATTCTGTCGAAAAGGATAAAAAGCACATTGTTTGGAAAACAATGGAAAGATTCCTTTATAAAACTCTTATAAAAAGTCAAACAAGGGTATAAATGAATTTAACCCATGTTATTGTAAATAGTAAATATGTTTTGAAATACATTTTTAAGATACATGGATGTGGATGATAAAGAGATCCCAATAGATTATTACGTATAAACAACCTCGAATAATGAAGAGATTGCGAAATAAATCCTTACCTTGTACTTTTCCTTGGATGGGGTAGGTTAACATTTTGTATAATGGTGAAATAATTGTTATTAAATTTTACAAGAATCATATATATTATTATGTTATCATATATGATCTTTTAACATTTCTTTGTTAATAATATCTTGGTATTATTGTTGTTTCGGGTGTTAACTTACTCGTTTTCTTTTATATGTTTTGTTATGTAAGCCTTGTTTGTCAGGGATAAGTTGTATATTAATAATATCCAGAATGATATCAAGTCCTTAGATACTATTATTAATCATCAAATGAGAATTATACTTGAATAGATACGATGGAGAATAAATCTCATCACATTCGTGGAGACGGTAGTCCGTACGTACACACGAGCGACAATATCATTATTTTGATATTAAAATAATATATAATTGGATGGTATATCATATATAAAGAATCATTATCATGTTATATTTATTATTTACATGAATTACACATCATTATTATACCCATACAAATAATAATTTATTGAATAACAATTACACCACGATGTGGAGATGGTAAGCCGTACGTACGCACGTATGGTGACATTTTATTCAAAGGATGGATAGAATACTGAATATGATTGTACCATATTTATAATAATATTAAAATATATTGTAGATACTGGATTTATTATTTTAGAAAGGGAAAAACCAAGAAAGAAGAAGTGGACGATGAAATGAACTTGAAAAAGGGTGGCGAAATCATTACCTCTTCTTCGGGTTGTTACTTTTGATTTGATCAAAAGGGATCTTTAGGTTGGCTTTCTGATCAAACTAATGCCTCTAGGATGTAGTGAGGGAAGTTTAGAGAGTATTTGTGCAGGGTTTGTCTGATCCAAAAGGCTTTGAATGTGTGAATGTGTGAGAAGGGGGAGTTCCATTTTATAAGAGGGGTGAGGGGCACCTTTGGAAAAGATAGAAATATTATTTTATAATAAATTCATATTCAGTTTCTAATGGCTCCAACATAGATTATTTAATGGTTAAGGTGGGGATGGATCGAAAACCACTCAAAAAATATAATTTAGACAGGTTTGGGTCATTATACTAACCTTATCTTTAAGTATCAACTCTTAGTTAATTAGTTTCACTTTTACAATGTATCTTTGTATTTTTATATTATATGGTTAATAAACATACTATATACATCCATGATATCCCCAAGTGGTACATTAATGATACACCTATCATGATATAAGTCTATTAGTTGAAACTTAGATTTTTAACAATTGAATATCAATCAATAATATAATATTTGTTCTAAAAACACTTTTATGTCAATTATGACACTATTCAATAGTTGCTTTTTGTAAAAATCATTACAGAATAATTACTTCAAAAAAGTTATTTAAATAATTACTAAAATGTCATATTAACCTAGAAAATTAGTTTAATTCATAAAAAGTCTCAAATTATATTTATTTGGGTATTTATAATATCAATTAGTTTACTTTTTTACTGTTATGGTAATTACTGCATCATCATTGTGTCATAAATAAATTATATTATTTAATGTCTAAAAATTATAAATAAAATATCATTATGTATGAAATATTTTTATATTTCTAATTAATATTTATAGTCGAAAAGACAACATACATAACCCTATGTAAAAATTGTTTTGCTAAAAGATATATACTTATGTAATTCTTTGTATTTATTTTAACTTAATTAAAATAAAGTGTCCCTATCACCAACAAGTGGCTCCATGAGGTCCCAAAATAGACCCAAAGATGACCATGGTAGGAAATGTATCCAAAATGAATGTCAGGACACGTTTTAGGGTAATTTAATAATATTATAATATTATTGTTTAACCCTTATTTACCGGATTTACCCTTTAACCCTGGTAAATAAAATATTTACCGAAGTAATTATTCAAAATGTCTAAAAATAAAAGTTACCTATTTACAAAATTTGGACATCCTGATTCCAAATATGGATTCTATTTTTCCAAATTCAAAACACAGAAGTGGAAGAAATTAATTTAAAATTAGTTCCTATTGTCAAAACAAAGTGTGTTTTTAAGATATAATAACTATCAAAAGATTGATACTTGTTTATGTTCGGTTCAATTGTGAAATTATGTCCAATGAACAAAATTGTATTAAATGGTAAAAATATATTCTAAATATACTTTAAAATCACTAAAATTGATAATTTATCACTATTAATTATTTTGATTTAAAAAAATTTTTTTAATAAAAATTTAGTAATTTTCTCTATTCATCAAAATATTAAAGTTATCCGAAAAGTACCAAAATTTTACCTTAGGCTAAATTTGATACTCCAAATCAAAAAATGAAGTCCATTTTGAGAGACAGAATTTTTAAAATTTTAAAAAGTAGCTATTACTATTCATAACAGCTAGTTTGATAGGTTGTGGTGTGTGTTAGAGCTTGATGTTGCGTAAAACACACACTATTGCATTATTCAAAGAGAAGCATATCGTAGAAGCTTGGGGTGTTACATTCTACCCTCCTTCAAATAATTTCATTTTTGAAATTTCTAGAATAATACCGCATGAAAAGACTTGGGTGGTTCTTTATCATAAGTTCCTCAGGTTCCCACTTTGCCTCTTCTATCTTATGGTTTCTCCACAAAACTATTACCAGACACATCGTCCGGTTTCTCAGTACTTGTTTTCTCCTATCAATAATCCTGGCGGGCTCTTCTCAATAGGACAGATCGGGTTCCAGTTCTAATTTCTCATAGGTGATTACATGTGTTGGGTCAGGCATGTATTTCTTCAATAGAGATACGTGGAACACATCGTGAACTTTGGAGAGACTTGGCGACATTGCCAATCAGTAAGCTACAGCCCCAATTCGTTCTAGAATTTCGAAAGGTCCAATGTACCTGAGACTCAATTTACCTTTCTTACCAAAACGTATGACTCCCTTCCGTGGAGATACGTTCAGGAAAACATGATCACCGACTTGAAATTGCAAATCCTTCCTTTGATTATCAGCATAGCTCTTCTTCCTACTTTGAGCTGCTTTGATATGGGTTTGGATTACCTTCACCTTTTCCATCGTTTCCTCATCCAATTCAAGGCCTACAAGTTTTCTTTCACCAACGTCATCCCAACAGGTTGGTGTGTGACATCTCTTTCCGTATAACGCTTCATATGGTGCCATCTGAATACTCGAATGAAAGATATTGTTTTAGGAAAATTCTACCAGAGGTAAATATTGATCACACATACCCTGAAAGTCATATGATAAGGATCTCAACATGTCTTCCATGGTTTGAATAGTTCGTTCTGATTTTCCATCTATTTGAGGGTGGTAGGCAGTGCTCAAATGAAGTTCATTATCCAAGGCTTTCTGAAGACTTTTCTAGAATCTTGATGTAAATGGGGATCACTATTATAAACAATCGATAGGGGTACACCATGAAGTCTCACAACTTCATTAATATATAGTCTTTCTAGTCGTTCAAGTGGTAAATCTTCCATTATTTCATGAAAATGTGCTGACTTGGTAAGATGATCAATAATGACCCATATTCCATCGTTCCTTCTAGGAGTCTTTGGTAGCCCCATGACAAAGTCCATCGTAATATTATCCCATTTCCACTCTGGTATGGGAAGAGGTTGCATGACTCCTCCAGGCTATTGCCTTCCAGCTTTCACGTGTTAACAAACCATACATCTTGACACAAAATCGGAAATCTCCCTCTTCATGTTGTCCCACCAAAAAAGTTCCTTCAAATCTCTATACATTTTGGTGCTCCCAGGGTGTATAGTGAAATTGGAACTATGAGCATAATCCAGCAATTTACTTTTTAGATCAGGTATATCGGGAACACAAAGCCTCTTCTTGAATTTCAAAATTCCTTCTTCATACAAAAAGTCTCTCAATCTCCCATTATTCACAGCATTAATCTTCTTTTGAAATTCCTCATCATCGGTCTGAGAACTCTTAATCCTTTCTAGTAAAGATGGTTTGGAAACCATTTGAAATAGAATTGATTTTTCACCTTCCCTGGTTATTCCCATGTCCATCTTCACTAGATCAATGAAAATTGGATCCCTTTCAATTGTCATATTGTTCAAAACTCTATGATCTTTTCTGCTCAAAGCATCTGCCACCTTGTTTGCCTTACCCGGGTGGTAGTGTATCGTGCAATAATAATCCTTGTGTAATTCAATCAATCTTCTTTTCCTCATGTTGAGTTTTTTTTTGTGGGAAAATATACTTCAAACTCTTGTGATCAGTATAAATATCACATTTTCACCATAGAGTTAGTGCCTCCATATCATAAAAGCAAAGATCACATCTTCCAACTCGAGATCATGAGTAGGATAGTTTTGGTCATGAATTTTCAACTCTCGTGATGCATAGTCAATAACCCTATCATTCTGCATAATAACACAACCAAGTCCTTTCTTTGTGCATCACTATAAATAACGAACCCATCACTCCCCAATGGTAGAGTCAATATAAGAGCATTGACTCATCTTATCTTTAGTTCTTCGAAACATTCGTCACACTCTTTTGTCCAAACAAATTTAACCCCTTTACGTGTGAGCTTCATTAATGGGTTAGCCAATCGGGCAAAATTCTGGACGAAACGTCGATAATAACCCGCCAAAACAATAAAACTGCGTACCTTAGTTACACTCATTGGTGCAGGCAATTAATGGATTGCCTTGCTCATAGAAGGGTCAACAGAGATTCCATCTTTTGAGACAATATGGCTATGAAAAGAAATCTCATGAAGCCAGAATTCACACTTGCTAAACTTCCCATATAATTCATTTATTCTCAGAGACTTCAGGATAATGCGCAAGTGATTTTCATGATACCAGTAGATTTTCGAGTATACAAAGATATCATCAATAAATACCACCACAAATTCATCAAGATATTCCGTGAAAACTCTATTCATCAGATCCATGAATACAGAGGGCGCATTAGTCAATCCAAAAGGCATTACTGTAAACTCATAATTCATGTACCTGGATCGAAATGATGTCTTCGGAATGTATTCCTTCTTCACACACAACTGATGGTATCCATATCGAAGGTCAATCTTTGAAAAGTATTGAGCTCCATGCAGTTGGTCAAATAAATCATCAATACGAGGTAGGGGATACTTGTTCTTTATTGTTATAGCATTGATCTCCATGTATTCGATACATAACCTCATAGATCCATCTTTATTTTTAACAAAAAGAACAGGGGATCCCCATGGAGAAACACTAGGTCGAATAAATCCCTTATTACTCAGTTCCTCTAGTTGTTTCTTTAGTTAAACTAATCCTATAGTGGCCATTCTATAAGGGGTCTTCTATATAGGCCTTGATCTAGGAATTAAATCAATGGAAAAATCAACTTCTCGTTCTGGAGGATGTCTAGGTAAATCTTCCGGAAACACATATACATATTCATTCACAATAGGTACATCCATTATTTGAACATTCCTTTCCTCACCCATGGTGTAATTTCATCCTCTTCCTCCCCAATAATTGAATTTAGTTGACCTACTGGGGGTGGATCTAGATAAGAATTAGGTGGTGACGATTCTTCTCTAAAGATAAGGTGTTCCTTATCATCATCCTCAAAAATCATGACCTCCTTCTTCTAACAATAAATCTTCACATCATAGTCCAAAAGCCAATCCATACCGAGGATTATATCAAACTCAATCATAGGTATGACGATGAGATCAGCAGATAAAGAACATTTATGTGCTCTAATGGGGAATGATTCACAAAACTTTGTTGCAATGATACTTCCCTTAGGTGTTTTAACTGAAAACTCCCTTGTTAAATCAAATTAGAAATATCTAATTTTCCTAGAAAACTGGGAAGATATGAAACAATTCGATGATCCAGAATCAAATAATTCATTTGCTAAACTTGAGGAAACCATTATATTACCTGCCACCACTTCTTTCGGAGCTTCTACCTCAGCATTAGTGATAACATAAGCTTGGCCTTGATCCCCTAGCCTTTTCTGAGGTTAGTTCCCCTGACTCTTAGGACATTCATTTGCATAATGGCCCATCTCCCGGCAATTGTAGCACTGAATATCGGTACCTTCCTTCTTCCCTTTGCAATACCGATCTTGGGGGAATTTTTCACCACACTTGTAACAGACTCCCGTTCCCTTCAAGAATGTACAGGGGTGTTTATTCCCACATTTACCAGAGGATGGATATTCAACCTTTCCCTTCTTCCCCATATTTCCATTCCCAGATTGATCAGTAGATCTCTTCTTCTCTTTCTTTTCTTTAAAGTCATAAGACTTATAGAATTATTTCTTTGTCTTGATAGCACATTAGACAATGTCTTCATATGAAGAGAAGGATTTTGAGACTAATGCTCAATGGAGAAATGGTTTTAACCCATCAATGAAATGATCAACCTTAATTCTTGGGTTACATATATAATCTCCAGCATACCTTGCTAACCTTGTAAAGTTATCCACATACATTGCAACATTCTCATCCTCCTCTTGTCTCAGACTCAGAAATTGTCTTTCCATATCTTCTCGATGGTCACGAGGAAAGTATTTTTCTAAAAATAGATCTTTGAACTCCCTCTATTCCATATTTGATACTTATTCATCTTCCTTTGTGTTTTGAATCAATGACCACCATTGATCAGCATCTCCAGTGAGACGGTAAACTGCCTTGATAACTTTTTACCTTTCACTACTCCCTAAAGCCCGAAATATTTTCTCTAGGGAATTTATCCATTTCTCATATACTAAGGGAATTGTACTCCCATTGAACGTTGATGGTTGTTGCCTCATAAAGAGATCTTAGATCGATCCTCCAAGTTTCGGATCAGGGTGCCCCTTACGGGTAAGGTTATTATTCATAACCTGAGTGAGTTATCCCAGTATGGTGATTAGCTGATCGACAGCAGTTGCATCACCAGCTCCACTATAAATATCTTGATCAGGAGGGAAATCCCTACATGGAGTGTGTGCATTGATACGGTTTCCATTTCTTCCACTAGGAGCCATTTCTAAACAATGGCATAAACTAGATCAGATTATGAATCAAAATACACAATTTCATACTTATAAAACACTTAACATAAATTGAACTATTTATGGATATATTCCATAATCATATAAATGTTTTCTTTGAGGAAGTATATACTCATAAACCCTTCATAATGATTTTTAAATAAAATGAGAGTTATCCTAAGCATATCCCCCGGGAGTGTCCTAACCAAGAGTGCAGCAAGGCCCGTTGTCGTGCACCAGTTCCTATTCGAGTCTAGCTCAAAGTGGTGTTTTCGGGTTTTACCCCTAGGAACATCTATTCTAGAGCCGCCTCTACCTGCTCGTATCCATACAGGGATGTATTTCTCGGAAAACTCACAAAATCTCTACAATACCAAAATTCTAGGAAGTTCTTCTATACTAATCCTCAAAGTTCATCTTAGGTCTAAATGCTCTAATCAGAGTTTATCTAAATCTAGCTTCCAAGGATTGTACTAAACTTCCTCTGATACCAACTGTAATGGCCCGACCCCAGTTACCCTGAATCGGTGCATTATTACATAACATTTTCATGATCACAAGAAAGATGAAATCACAAAAGACCGATTTGTTTAGTATCCTTGTAAACACTAGATATATTCATAAAGTTTACATTACATAATAAAAATGAAAACTACAAAAATATAGTCTCCATAGTCCACACTATTATCCCCTCATACTATCTCTGCAGTTCATTCATAAATTACTTCTTCACATACTGGGAAAAATAAAACATAGAAAAGGGGTGATCTCAAATGCCCAGTAAGGATAACAATATAGCGGAAACTTTCATAAATAAGAATAAACATTTAAGGAAATGTATAACTAAAAAAAGGCTTTTAAACTTGAACTTAAACATAGTATGGAAAAAATAAAATGAAATAATTCCATTTACTTATTCACATGGATATTCTACTAATCGAATATTCACATGCAATATCAATAACCACTTTCATAATGATGGAATGCATAATGCCAGACTATCATAACCACATAGACAAGGCCTCGTGCCAAGACTACCAATAATATTTTGTCAAGACCTTATGCCAAGACACTAGTTTGTCTCATGAGACCTACTGATTCATCGAGGAGCTATAGAGGGATCCACCCGTCACATATTGAGTCCAATGCATTCCCATATGAAAAGGTTTAAACATAACATAAACATTCGTATTAAAACTAGCATACGAAATGTAAATATTTCATCCATAAACAATGAATGGTATAAAAATAACACATCCACAGTCAAACATATCACAAAAACATCAATACAATATAGAAGTTTTATATCATAGTAAATCAACTTCAAATAAGCGTAAAATCCATCGAAGGATGTTGACATAGATGAAATGAAAAGAATTTTTAGAGAAATATCCCTTTCTATTTTGAAATTATTTAAGAGTCATATATTTATAAAATAAAACATTTTCTTCTAAAATATTTTTATAAGATTGTATGGGAAGCTTAAACGATTTTATAACGGTGGAAAATACCCGCACCCGCCGTATAAGTTAAAAAAACATTCTTACTTTAATTCTGTCGAAAAGGTTAAAAAGAACCTTGTTTGGAAAATAAAAGAAAGATTCCTTTATAAACCTCTTATAAAAAGTCAAACAAGCGTATAAATTACTTTAACGCATATTCTTGTAAATATTAAAAATTATTTGAAATATATTTTTAAGATACATGGATGTGGATGATAAAGAGATCCCAGTAGATTATTACGTATAAACAACCTCGGATAATGAGGAGATTGCAAAATAAAACATTACCTTGTAATTTTCCTTGGTTGGGGTGGTTAGCCTTCTGTATATTGGTGAAATAATTGTTATTAAATTATACTAGAATCATATATATTATTATGTTATCATATATGATCTTTTAACATTTCTTTGTTAATAATATCTTAGTATTATCGTTGTTTCGGGTGTTAACTTACTCATTTTCTTTTATATTTTTTGTTACGTAAGCCATGTTGGTCATGGATAGGTTGTATCTTAATAATATACATAATTATATCAAGTCCTTATATACTATTATTAATCATCCAATGAGAATTAAACTTGAATGGATACGATGGAGAATGAATCTCATCACGTTCGTGGAGACGGTAGTCCGAACGTACACACGAGCGACAATATAATTTTTTTGATATTAAAATAATTTATAATTGGATGGTATATCATATATAAATAATCATTATCATGTTATATTTATTATTTACATGAATTACACATCATTATTATACCCATCCAAATAATAATTTATTGAATAATAATTATACCACGACGTGGAGACGGTAAGCCGTACGTACGCACGTATGGTGACATGTTATCCAAAGGATGGATAAAATACTGAATATGATTGTACCATATTTATAATAATATTACATTATATATGAGATACTGGATTAATTATTTTAGAATGGGAAAAACAAAGAAAGAAGAAGTGGAAGAAGAAAGGAACTTGAAAAAGGGTGGTGAAATCATTACCTCTTCTCCGGGTTCTTCCTTTTGATTTGATTAAAAGGGCTCCCTAGGTTGGCTTTCTGATAAAACTAAGGCCTCTAGGTTGTAGTGAAGGAAGTTGAGAGAGTATTTAGGCATGGTTTGGACGAACCAAAAGGCTTTGAATGTGTGAATTAGTGAGAAGGGGGAGTGCCCATTTATAAGAGGGGTGAGGGGCACCTTTGGAAAAGCTAGAAATATTATTTTATAATAAATTCATATTCGTTTTCTAATGGCTCAAAAGTAAATTATTTAAATGTTAAAGTGTTTATGGGTTGAAAAACACTCAACCAATAGAATTTAGATAGGTTTGGGTCATTATACTAACCTTATCTTTAAGTATTAACTCTTAGTTAATTAGTTTCACTTTTACAATGTCTCTTTGTATTTTTATATTATATGGTTAATAAACATACTATATACTTCCAAGAGACCCCCAAGTGGTCCATTAATGATACACCTATCATGATATAAGTCTCTTGGACGAACTTTATATTTTTAGGAGTTTAATATCAATTAATAATATAATATTTGTTCTAAAAACTCTTTTATGTCAATTTTGACACTATTCAATAGTTGATTTTTGTAAAACTCATAACAGAATTATTAGTTCAAAAACAGTTAATTAAATCATTACTAACAAGTCATATTAAAGTAGAAAATTATTTTAATTCAATAAAAGTCGCAAATTATATTTATTTGGGTATTTATAATATCAATTAGTTTTATTTTTCACTATTATGGTAATTACTGCATCTTCATTGTGTCATAAATAAATTATATTATTTAATGTCTAAAAATTATAAATAAAATATCATTATGTATGAAATCTTGTTAAATTTATAATGAATATTTATAGTCTAAAATCCAACATATATAACCCAAGGTAAAATGTTTTTTTCTAAAAGATATATACTTATATCATTTTTGTATTTATTTTAACATAATTAAAATAAAGTGTCCCTATCACCTACAAATGGCTTCATGAGGTCCCAAAATCGACCCAAATATGACCATGTTCGGACATGTATCCACCAATAAGGTTAGGATACATTTTATTTTAATTTAGTATAATTATAATATTATATTTTAACCTTTATTTACCGGATTTACCTTTTAACCATGGTAAATAAAATATTTACCGAAGTAATTATTCAAAATGTATAAAAAAAGATACATATTTACACAATTATGACATCCTGATTCCAAATATGGAATCCATTTTTCCAAATTCAAAACACATAAGTGGCATAAATTAATTTAAAATTAATTCCCGCTGTCAAAACAAAAAGCGTGTTTTTAAGATATAATAACTATCAAAAGATTGATAATTGTTTATGTACGGTTTAATTGTGAAATTATGTCCAATGACCAAAATTTTATTAAATGGTAAAAATATATTCTAAATATACTTTAAAACCACTCAAATTCATAATTTATCACTATTAATTATTTTGATTAAAAAAGTTGTTTTTAATTAAAATTTAGTAATTTTCACTATTCATAAAAATATTAAAGTTATCTGAAAAGTACCAAAATTTCACCTTAGGCTAAATTAGATACTCTGAATCCAAAAATGAAGTCCATTTTGAGAGATAAAATTTATAAAATTTTAAAAAGTTAGTATTACTATTTATACTGGCTAGTTTGACCAGTTTTGGTGTGTGTTAGAGCTCGATGTTGCGTACAACACACACTATTGCATTATTCAAAGAGAAGCGTACCGTAGAATCTTGGGGTGTTACAGTGCACGTATCTCCTCAGTTGAGATACATGAAAGACGTTGTGCACCAGATGCAACTGAGGTGGAAGTGCCGGAAGGTAAGCCACCTCACCTACCCAACTGAGGACCTGGTAAGGTCCGATGAATCGCGGATATAACTTGCCACCTCAGCCAAATCTCCATAAACCTCTTTGAGGTGAGACCTATATAAAGACATGGTCACCATCCTCAAACTACAGAGGTCTCCGTCTCCTATCAGCATACAACTTCTGCCTGCTCTGTGCAGTCTTCATCTACTCCTGAATGATCTTCACATTCTCCTTCGAAGCCCGTACCATCTCTGGTCCCCCCAGTGCTGACTCCCCAGGGTCTGTCCATCACAATGGTGATCTGAAAGGTCGACCATACAGGGCCTCAAAAGGTGTCATCCCTAAGGTGGAGTGATAGCTTTTGTTGTAGGAGAAATCCACCAAAGTCAAGTGATCCTCCTAGCTACGATCGATGTTGGGGAAACATGCACGAAGCATGTCCTCGAGGGTCTGGATGGTCCGATTAGTCTGACCATCAGTCTGAGGATGAAAGGCGGTTCTAAGACATAATTATGCCCCGAATGCCTCCTACAACCACTTCCATAGTCAGGAAGTAAACCATGTGTCTTGGTCAGAGATAATCGGGGAAGGTACTCCATGTAAACGCACTATCTCATGAAAATAGAAGAGTCCCAAGATCTCTATTGACCCTACTCCCTGATCGGTAGGAAGTGGGCCGACTTGGTGAGTCAGTCGATGATCACCCAAATCGACTCATGACTCCTGGATGAACATGAATGACCCATCATGATGTCCATGGATATCTCATCCCACTTCCACTATAGGAACTCTAGGGAATGAACCAAGCATGCGGGTACCTAGTGCTCCGCCTTCACATG
This sequence comes from Viscum album, assembly GCA_963277665.1. Classification (NCBI taxonomy): domain Eukaryota; kingdom Viridiplantae; phylum Streptophyta; class Magnoliopsida; order Santalales; family Viscaceae; genus Viscum; species Viscum album. The sequence goes on from OY728135.1 coordinate 2,030,604,810, forward strand.
CTGACAAGTAAGGCATCGTGAGACAAACTCTGATACTACCTTCTTCATACCTGGACACCAGTGCTATCATCGAAGGTCCTAGAACATCATCGCCACTCCTGGCTATACCGCTAGAGGGGAAGTGTGAAACTCCCTCAACACTTCCACCTGAAGTGAAATCGGTACCATGGTTCGTCCCCTGAAGACGATGAAGTTCTCCCTACCTTCATAAAACCCATAAGGTTCTTGCGCTATGAATATCTGAGCACATCACATCTCGCAGTCATCATCCCCATGTTACACCTCCCAAACTCGCTTAAGAAGTGGGGGAGTGAATGTAAGAGACTGTAGATAGGTTTCTCCATCTCTATCCACAATGGATAACTATAAAGTGTCCAGCTGCTCTGTCTCCTCTCCTAGAAGCTGTATAATAGACCTTCTTCTGAGTGCATCTACAAAAACCTTCCCCTTCCTAGAAGTATAGACTCTCTCAAATTCATAGTCCTGGAGGAACACAAGCTATCACCACTATCATAGGTTTAGGTCCTTCTGAGAGAAGATATACCTGAGACTCTTGTGATCAGAGTACACGGTAAAACGCTCGCCCATGAGATAGTGTCACCACATCTTCAAGGAAAAGACCACTGCTGCTAACTCCAGGTCAAGGATAGTGTAGTTCTGCTCGTGCTGTCACAACTGCCGAGAACCATACACGATCACTACTCACTCCTGTATCAGGACACACATGAGTTTGGTCCTGGATGTGACTCTGTAGACTATGTACCCTATGACTTCATCTAGAAGCCTCATGATGGGGGCACTAATCAGCCTCTACCTCATCTATTGAAATCTCTTCTGGAATCTCTCCGACCACATGAAGGGTTTCCAATTCTTCGTCAAGGATGATAGTGGTGCTGAAACTCTTGAGAAGTCTAGAATGAATCTCTAATAGTATCTAGAAAATCCTAGGAAATTGTGTACCTCTGTCACACTCTTGGGTGCCTCCCAAGAAGGAAATGCCTCAATATTTGCTGGATATACTACAACTCTAGCCTTAGAGATGACGTGTCCCATGATGTAATCCTCTCTAATCCAAAACTGGCACTTCGAGAGCTTACCATAAATATGTTGCTCTCGGAGTGTATCCAGTACTACATGAAAATGGTAGGCATGCTCCTCCTCAATAGTCGAGTAGTCCAGTATTTTGTCGATGAAGACTACGACAAAGCGATCAAGGTATTTCTGGATGATACTATTCATAAGACTCATAAACACTGTTGGAGCATTGGTTATGCCGAAGGGCATAACCAATAACTCATAGTGGCCATACTGACACCTGAAGGTTGTCTTATGTACATCCTCGTCTCGAACTCTGAGCTACTGATAGGCTGATCCGAGGTCTATCATCGAGAACCATCATGCTCCCTTGAGCTGATCAAAGAAATTGTTGATCCTCAGAAGTGGGTACATGTTCTTCACAGTCACCTGGTTCAGGTGACGATAGTCGACACAGAGCCTCAAGCTCCCCTCCGCCTTCTTGGCGAACAGAATCGAGGATGCCTAGGGAGAAACACTAGGCCAAATGAATACCTTTCCCTGTAAGCCCTCCAGCTATACCCTCAGCTCGCAATGCTCAGCGAGAGCCATCTGATTTGGTGGAGTAGATATTGGTGTCGTCCCGGGGTACATAACATTGTATAATTCCACCTCTCTATGAGGAGGTATTCCTAGAACATCATCAGGGAAGATATCCGTGTATAGGTCCACCATTACAGGATAAGTTGGACTCTCCACATCAACTACTCTGAGGGTAAGGAAAGCCAACTGGTCAGTGATCGGCTACACCCTCCTTCGAGTAAGTTCGTCCAGTGCTGCAATGGTTCCATTCTCATTGGTGAAGGTGAAGCTGGTCCCATCCACTTGGACCCACCACAATTTGATCCTAATACAGTCGATCTATGCATGTACTGTACATAACCAGTCCATACCCAAGATGAAGTCATAAGGCCTCAACACCACTACGAGGAGATCTCAGCTAAAAATGCCACCTCCTAGAGTAATCTCACATTGTCAGCACCAGTTTGTAATCATCAATTCTACTCTTGTAAGAGTCTTTAGCCTTAAATATTGAGCCAATGGATATGTCGGAAACTTCGAACTCCGAACGAGGGCAGCGGCAATGAAAGAGTGACTGGAACCTGGGTCTATAAGAAGTGCATCAATGGTGGAGTAGACATAGATTGTACCTCATATCATCGTCAGAGTACCATGGTCGTAGGCCTCAGCTTCTTGAAGCTGAGCTCTCCCCTTTTCAACTGCTCCCTGTGGTCGGGGTGGACCTCTTGGTGGTGGTGGTGGTAGCACCTTGTATCGTCTACCGTTGCCAGCTACACGACTAGCTCCTTTTCCACGTCCACCTGCTCCCTACGGAACGCCTCGACTGAGCCTCTGCCTCTGCATAAGAAGTTCCTCAACTGACTATCAATCATCAGTATGACGGGTCGGACAGTCACATGCCTTGTGACCAAGCCCGCTTCTTGAGTAACACTGTCCTCTCCTGGCATGTATGGCTCTTTATCCACTCTGGTTGTCCCACACAACCGATCCTGAGTCATGCAGTCGACCACCTGTGGGTCTGGTCCTCTTGGACCTCTGGATCATCTGTCTACTACCAGCTGCAAAAGACTCCACTTTATGTCAAATAGTGGTGGGTCTCGCTACAGGAGACTTATCAACAAGGGAACTCTTCACTAGGAGGGCTCGCTCCAACACTCCCGACTGCGTCGGGATGCTGTGGGAGATAACTGAAGCTCCGATCTCTCGCCTGAGACCCTGCTCAAAGGTTCGGGCCCTAAAGAATAGGTCTCGTACTATATCAGTGGTGTAGCGTGAGAGGTCGGTGACCCTCACTGAGTACTGAGATACACTCATTCTTCCTTACTACAGATGAAGAAGCTCATGTATCCACACCGCTCGAAGGGTGGATAGTACTAACTCCACCCAAAACAGACTCTCGAAGTTTGACCATAGATGTGACGCCTCATCAAGCATATGAAGCATCAGGCTACACCATCTGCCAGCTACTGCCAAAAGGAGGCTGGAAGCAAGGATCACTATAAAGTTTTCTGGTGTGCCTACTAGCATGAAGACTCTCACCATACCCTCCATCCAATCCTCAGCTACATGTGGGTCCGTCTCTCCCAAGATCCAGTGTGGGATCTGGTGCTAGAACTCATGCAGCGCGCTCATGTAATGTATAGTCTCTGCCAGTGGGTTTGGTGGCATCGGTAGCACAACGTGGAGTGGTACTTCTAGTGCATCTACTGGTGCCTCAATTGTAAGAGGGCCCTATACTGAGGCCTCTTCGCTTGGTGGGCTGTCAGTACGTACAACTCTCGGGGATCTAGTTGTTCATCTGTGGGGAGGCATCCTAAAAGAAACAGATACGACACGGTCAAATGACTATACCTGGTTTTAGACGACTTAAAAACCCTTTTGAAAATACACACAAAATTAGTGTTTTCACGAAATTGGTCGGAAATCAGTATTCAGGGTCATGGGGTATGGATACGTCTGTCGCCGCACCAACAGTGGACTCCTTGAACTGAAAACCACACTCAGTACCCTTAACACTATTTCTTAATAGAAAAGAAATATCAGAGACCTATTTTCTGTGGTAGAACCAACTCCTCTGATACCAAACTGTCACGACCTATCCCCCGGGGCCCGTTTCGTGACTACCCCAAGCCCGCCTTCCATAGACGAGGGGCTAGAGACTAGCACCAAAGGCGTAATTCCATAGAACTGGGAAGGAATGACCTTTATAAATCATAAAGTCACACAACCAAAGTATAAGAGGAAGAAAACCCAAAGTAAAAGCTGTATAACAAGTGTATTTAATGTAAAGGGGGCCAGAATACAATCCCAACTATAAAGTACATGGAAAGGAAAAAGCGGTACAACTAAAAAGGAAAACAGCTAGAAGGTGTCTATTATCTCCGGGATCATCCACCATGGATCCTACCTGAAGGGTTGGTATAGATAACTTCCTCGGTGCTCCACATTCGTCTGTCTCCTCTAGTACCGACTCATCGTGAGGTGAACCTCTAGGTACCGTCCAGTCCTCGTACACTTTGTCTCCTTTAGCGCAGTCCATCGTCTCCATCCAACACAATGTGGTGCAGGCATAACCCCTGCAGGGGTGACTATAACGATACTCTGTAGGGACCCTGAAACCCTCAAGGTATCACAAAATCCAGCAAGGATAAACCACAAAGTATGATTTCAACGGATAACCATTACATAGGTATATTCCCATACATATACCTAAGTTATCAAGTAACCCATCTAAATCACGAAGAAAAACACAGAGGTCATTGAATTAGATGAAACCAAGATTTTCATTATCGAAACCAAGGCTGCTGATGAACTCCTCCCTTGTCGAGTACAGTTGATCTGTCGTGACACTGAGGCCCTTATCACTAACCTTGGACTACTAAGGTACTCCTCATATCGAGTACCGAGGGTCTACTGCCAACTACAAGGTGCTCTGTTCGTCGTGTGTCTGCCACTAATTACCGGGAAGCCCCCCAAATAACCTACATATGTACTCCTCCTATCGAGAACCATAGGTCTTCTGCCATCTACCAGGCGTTCTGTACTCTATGGATCTACTACCAAATATCGGGCGCTCCCCAGTGGGCTATTCCAATAAATCCGAGTTGAATCGGTCAAGTAGTCATCAGGTTTGTCAGCTACAAGGTCTCCGCACTCTGTACGCTCGTCTCCTGGAAGATCCACTCCACGAGCTACTGGTCAATCATTCATGAGTTTTGAAGAATCACATGGAAGTATCTCAAAGGTTCTCCACATCATAGGGGTCTCAATGCAACAGACGGTGCGTCAATAGGACGCCCGGTATGAGAGTTATTAGACTTTTAGTCCCAGGGGGCCCTGTTGGTTTCGTGTACGAACCAACCAGAGCGTATCTCAACTATAACCCAAACAGTCATGGGGTATTCTCAAAGGGATGACCGTGTTCCACGAATTTCATTTCTGCTGACAGTTCGTTAAACATACGCCCATATCCCAAGATATGATCGAAAAGGTGTAAACGGGTCTGACGGGTCTGGGTCCTGTCCGACCCAGTTGGACCGACCTGACCCGGATGTGAATCTGAGCTGGCCTGAAGGGGAATCCAATCCTGAAGGGGAGGCCTAGCCCGAAAGTACATCCCGGCCTGTGGGGGCGGCCTGGCTGGCTGGTGGTGTGCGTGGCCTGGCTGGCCTGCCCGTGTGGCCTGGCTGGTGGGCTGAGTGGCTGGATCGCCGGTTGGTCAGCCCGCGTTGCTGGGCTGGCCAGCCTGCATGGCCCTGCGGTCTGGCCCATGTTGGAGGGGTGTGTCCCCCCTTGTACGAAACGGCCGACGCGATGCGCCATCCCATGGATACGGCAGGACCCAAAGGGTCCCGCCTATAGCACGGACTAAAGGCCTGATCAGTCGACTGCCCTCTCCTGTCCTTCATGGCCTAAAGTTGCAGGTCGGTACCACTAGCACTGCACGACGACACCGCGCCCCTCCACTACGGCCCGCCCTGGCCGCGACTCCCTGCTGCTCCGCACGACACGACGATGCCACAACACAGTTCTATCGCCACGACCCTCCTAGTTGTGGAACATTCTTCCAGTGTGGTGTGATGGAACCGTACCCCTCCAGCACTACCATGGACCGCCTGGCCGTGACACAGTTCACTACGCGGCACTGCGGTGCCGCACCCTTGTGGTGACTCAGCAGCCTTGCACCTCCGGCTTTCTTCATGGCCGACTCATTGTTGGTTTCCACGTGTACCGCCTCCACCATCATCAAAAAATAACCAACAAAAGAGGATGGTCGAGCCGTGTTCGTGCAGTCTGAACCATCTTCGTTACGGGGATATCATTCGGTTCTCAAAGCACACAACATATGAAGAGGTTTAGAGGGTAGTATTCAAACATAGAATAACCCCTAACTTGCTTGACAATTGTTCGATGACTAAGTCCAGGGAAAAGGTGGAGTCTTTTCATTTATGTCGGGAAAGAAGAAACCAAGGATGGTGTTGTCGTCATTCTTCAAGGATGACGCTCCCTCATCTGTTCTGGTTAAAGTAGGAAGAAGAATTTTATCAACGTTCATCGCGTTCTTCGCATTCTTCGTTGGAAGAAAAGTCCTCTGTTGAGTGATTTTTCCAACAATCTCACAGGAAGAGAAATTCCAACCCCAAATAGAATTGTATTCTGCCTATTATTTTATGTGTTGGCACATAATTCAAAAGGGTGAATTAATAACCTGGCTCCACCCAATTAAATCACGTGCATTGGAAAAATTAATTAGTGGGGGAAGGTGGAGAGTTACAAGGGGGTAGATCCCGTGTGGTCCCCATGTTAATTAACCTCCCAATAGAGGTTATGTGTGGGTGGGCCCCACCACCATAACCTCTCATGGGAGGTTATGGTGTGGTGGACCCTACCACTAACCTCCTATTGGAGCTTTTAACCACCCAAATAAAAATAAAATCATCTCTTTATTTTTAATCAATTTAATTAAAAACCCCAAAATCTAAATTCCACTCTCTTTAGAACGCAACTGTGGTGAATGTCTTACTAAGAAATTACTGATGCTGTGAGTTCAATGGTGCCCTCAAGAATTTTATTTTGAGCACTGGTTCATGAGTTATAAAATCACACTCATACGTTTACTGAAAGTTCCAAGAAAAACATCAGAAATTGATTCTGAGAACAACGGGCCTCGGCTTCAATCACCTTCAAAAACTGCGGACTCGTAAAATTTCCAAGTATTAAAAAAATTCCTTAGGAATTCCTGGTCAGTACAGGATATGTTTTTTACCCAATATACTTTCTTATATTTATGATTTATTTTTATTTTTTATAGTCAGAATAGTTTATGTGATATCTGATGTATCATTTTACCCTTCTAACTTATTACATTGTGATAATTATGATGATTGAGGTGATTGAGGGAGGACGTAAGGTAGTTAGATGTAAAATCGTGGATTCATCTCGAAAATAAAACTACAGATGATTCTACAGTGTCGATCATTGGATAAGTCATTTTTTGTGATGTAATTGTATTGTATATAAGACTATTATAGAATTATAGAATCTCAAATGTAGTTTTTTAATACTATTATTTTTGTTATTTTGGTGTTATAGATACCCTAATGATGGAATATATTTTCTTGGTTGTGAATTTTTGGTTCTATTGGTTTCTAATTAGTTCCACCACAATAATTAGTTTCCACATAGTCTCTTTCTGAGTAAATGAGATTTGCTATGTAGTATCACTGGATGCATCATAGTATAATTTTTCCTTGTAATATATTCTATAAAAATGTTTCCATAATACCAAATCATGTATTTGAAGAACCATGTTTTATTATTGAACCATCCATTTTTTATAATAGTCATATACTTATCATCAATTTTTCGGCATGTGGTTTTAGGTTATGCAATGGTAAATGGTTTTATTTTAAATTTGGTATAAATTTTAAAATCACATTAAAACCTATAACATCCCCTCATATTTTTACATTTTTTTGGTTTTAACCATGTCTATCCTACGAAGTTACAACATCCCACATTTAGTTCCTGTAATCATTGACCATTGGGATTAAATTTTCATTAGTTTTATTAATATTTCATTCTACCCTTTAACATATTCCATCTACATTAAATTTATAATAAGAGATGATTTCATATAATTATTTGTATTAGATATTGTTATGATTTGACAGGAATGCGGGAGATGTGTTCTAGTATTATGTAGGTGTCTTCTTGAATTTTTGTGTTCGATGGTTGTCTCCTCTTATTTCAGCCAGGAGAAGTGGAAAACAAATTTATGGTTGAGGTAGATAATGATTTGTTCTACATATTTTAGTATCATGTTGGAGGAGTTTTCTTGTTCTTATCATTTTTAATGATAGTATGTAGCATAATAATAATGCAAATTATATGATTTAAATTTAAATTAAATTTTAAGGAGAATAAAATTAATTGTTTTACAATATTAATTTTTAATGTACAGTGATTTTTTGGTCTTGATGTCTTGTTAAATATAAAAGACATTAGAGTTTGTTTATGATCATTTATTGTTCCAAAATTTGATTCATTTTCTATTGTATTTTTTAATAACATTGAATAAAAATTTCAAATCACATATATCATTCTAATTATTATTTTTTACATGGAGACTACGAAATTTTTGATAATTCGATTGTAATTTACTGTCGAATGTGAGAAGTTTACATTAAAAATTATACTTTTTGTGTGTGGTTTTTTTGTATAGATGTCTTCTGTATAGGTTATGTGTAGTTTTTATGTGTGAATGTTATGTGTGGTTGTGGTGTGTGGGTTGAATGAGTTGTATAGTGTATTTGATGTTGAAAATGTGATGGTATTTTGCAGTTATGATTCTAATATGATGATAAGGAGTGATATAGTAAAATTTTAGTAGTATAGTGATAGATTTTCTGAGAAGGACGTGTTTTTTAGTGTGTTCATATCATTTCTTAATATTAAGGAATCAATTTTAAATTAGTGAATTGAAATAACATATTGGAATATAAATAATGAATGCTTTAAATAACATTGAATGTGTTGTTTAATTTACTGTAAGATTATATTTAAAATAAATGTGAGGGATTATTGAAATGTGTTTTTAATTGGAATCCTCGAAATTATCATAGCATAAATAAAGGGTATAATGTAGTGTCCTTCTTTTTTGTGTTTTGTTTTTATTTTATTAGAGGTAGAAAAAGTGGTGGAGGTTTTTAGTCTTCATAGTGATGTTGTGAGTTGGGATATTTATTTTTTATGAACAAATAGATATTGTTTATATGAAATTATTATATACACACTATAAATTCAAAGAGATTACTATTTCCAAACCACTAGTGTTGACATTTTTTGGTGAAACTAAATTTTATAGGTGCTATTCCCATTAGTCTAGTGGTTATGATAGATTAATGGATACTCTTTTTCAGCATGTCTATCATATAAGTGATATTACTATAAATGATTTGCGATATCCAGAAGAAAAAAATTTAAATATAGTTATATATTATGAGAATTATTATGATGCGATCAATCATTGTAAGAGAAGGGAATTAGTTTGTGGCACATCATGTTCTTGATACCTTAAAATTCAAGATATTAAAGTGGTGTGATATGATTTGATTCCATATGTGTATTTGGTTGATATGCGATATGATTTCCCATGTTACATAGAATAATATGTGATGTGATGGCCATTGTTTCAACAAATGTGGTTTGATTTGATAAAATATAAGTCTTCAGAAATGATATGATGACATTTTCCTAGTTTCCATGGAAAATAGGAACTATCATGTACTATCTTTTGGAATTATGTATTATGGTTTCCCTAGTGTCTATGGGGAAGTTTCTATATTGTGGAGATAATATAATATGATTACCTTATTTTTAATCATGAGAGTGTAAAATCAATTGGAAAGGTGTGTGTTGTTTATTTTTTATCAACATACTTATCATTATATTACAATAATTTCATACTTTATTTTATGGGTGTTCCCATGTATGGTTTAGTCAATCTATATAAGTATTTATGGTCATACTATTTGATATCTAGTGACATTGTATGTTCATTTAACATGTACAACAGAGAAATTTGTTATGATCTAACATATTTTACATTTACATTCTTCCTGTCATATACAAATGATTTTTCAAATTTATAGGAGGAATATATGGGCCATGATGGACATTACAAGCATGTACCATAGTATTTATAATTTTTTAACATCTAAAATAATTTTATTTGGGGTATTTATTTGAAAATTAAATTTATTTATTTACATTATTAATGAATTATTTGATATTTTTGATAACTTTATTTTACATAATTTCATTGATTTTATGGAACATTAATATATAATATCAACATAATATATTGATATAGATGGTAATTCCTTTGATATGTGATATTTTTATTCCATCGATGTTAGTCTCTAACTACGGGCCTAATAGAGGTGGGATACTAGAGTAATTTTCATTCATTAAATGTTTTTATGCAAAGAGGTGTACCTTCTTTGGGAGGGGGTTGTGAAAACATGAATAGTATAAATATTTGAATGACCCACATCATATGGTGGTGGAGTAGTCGACAAAACACACATGAAATATATTATAATTTTCAAATTAATTATAGGGTAAAATATTTGATGATATCAAATAATTCATTAATCCAAACTAATTAACAAATATATTTTATATTATAAATTTTCAACTTCATATTTATCTATGAAAAATTGTTTTTAAAAACGAGTTTTACCACTATGTGAAAATAGGGGGCCCTATATATTACTAAACGATGTTTTTATATTCAATATAATTGAAATTTGGTCAAAAATGGTTATCTAGTAGTGAATATAAAATATTAGTATATTTTACTAGCCTATCTATTGTGATAAGGTGTATAGAATAAACATAGGTATTGTATATGAATAGATATGATTTGAAATAATTGAGAAATATTATCATACTACATTGAAAGACATCCACCTTCTATCTCCTTGTGCTATAATCAGATGGTATTAGGATAATTCCATGAGCTCATGAATGAAGGGATGGAAGATATATAATTTTTTAATACATATTTACCATATGATGGGATCATTTTTTGAATTAGGGTGGAGAAGTAGTGCACTTTTATTTGTAAGTGGAGGGATACACATGGAATTTCATAAAAGGAATTTATAATCTGATCTTATTCTCTCATTAATGTGTCTCAAAGTTATCATAAAATATAATATTACAAGGTTATTTTTTATATAAAACCATCTAATGAATATTAAGAATCGTTATTGGTTATCGAAATGTTTTTCACCTTTATATTTAATCCTTTTAAACCATTTACCCAATCAAACCTCAAAAAAAAATTCCATGGTTTATATTAATTATTTGAAAAAAAAATATGTTATTATGAAATTATAATATATGTTCTAATTCAAAAATAGTGAATCAATTTTACATTAATCAATGTTAAGAAGTGTTTGAAATAACATCTTATATATTTTCACACAATATAAGGAAAACCATTTTTAGAAAAATTTTATTTTAAGAATAAAAATGATTAAATGAAAAATATAAAATAATTTTAATAAAATAGAGGATAATTGGAATATGTAAAACAAACTGAGAAATTTTTTAATTAAAACAAAAACAATCATATATGAAAATAGTAAAATACAAGATTCTGAGAATTGAATACAAATAACCAATCATTGAATATAATAATTAATTTAATTCTAAACTATTAAAAATATATTTATATATTTGACATTATATTTTAATATTAATTATATTGATTCATACATATATATTTTATTGAAAAATATTTTGAAAAAAATCCTGTTATTATTTGATAATTTTAATTCCACAACCATTGTAGTAGTTATAAATTATTTATCTTTTAAATTTTATTAAATTATAAAATCTTGTAAAAACAGATTTCTATAGGAATATATTAAAATGTTAAATGAGAAATTTTAAATTTATTATCTGAAAATATATATATGAATTTTGATTTCATTTTTTATCAATATTAAAAAATAATAATTTCAGAATTATTTTATTATTTTATTAATCAAATATGATTACAGACTACTGTTTAATTGTAGGAGTTACATTATTCCCTCAATCAAACATTTCATCATTGAGATTTTTAGAGATTCACTTTATTAGAAAATAAATGCAGTGATTCATCATAAATTCTATATATTACATTATTTATTCTTTTCTTTTTTGATTTCCCCAAAGTAACATTTAAAAATAATCCATATTATTCAATAAGAACTATTATCTGCTATAAGCACCCTTAATAGGCTCTCCATTTTAATATATTTCATGATTAGATTAATTATCCTCTTAGTTGGTTGAATGTGTGAGGTTTGTAATGTATTTTTTAGTAAATATATTGAACATATCATGGTCTTCAATGAAGGTAGATGGAATTTTTAAAAAATAATGATGAAGTCAAAAAAATTTCTCTATGTTTAAAATCCTTGATTTACATGGGACTTAGTTTCAATTTTATTCCCTACCATATTAAACTCATCCATTGTCATACCTACATGAAAATGTGATCCCTTAAATAAAATTCTCTATAATATTATTTTCTTCATTAATCTTTTTTATTTTTTGGGATTAAATGATGTGACTTTAAATAGTTATTACATTCATTATAATCCACTGAAAAGTTTTTTTACAATGATATTACATCACCAAGTTCATTAAATGTTTTTATTTTATGACATTTATTATCATACATTTCCTTCAATAAATCCATTTGAATTATCTAATGTAATGTATTTCAATAATAAAATTTCGATAGAGAAGATAATAAAACATCATTCAATTATTTCAGAGTAAGAGAGACCAAAAAATATATTCTAATGATTGAATTTTATTTTAAGAAAGCAATTATTTAGTTTATGAACATATGTTCTTAATAATTCATAACTATAGATAGATTTATAGAAATTATTTCAAAATTTTATATAATATGTGGGTCAAGATCAAATAAACACCCAAATGATTCCCCATGAATCTTGAAAAAGATCAATAATGTGGTGCTTTGTAGGAACTCATGTGTAAGATAATCCCAAATATATAAAAAAATTAGACTGTGTATTTTTATCAATACTCAACCATATTATAACATCCAATCTGATATATTTTATAAATTAAGTGAAAATGTATATTATAAAAGCATCTCATTTATCTTTAAGAATTGTTATATGTTTCATTTGTACATTATAATGTTGTATATAAGTCTATTTAATTTTAAAAAAAATTCATGGTTGTATGTAATTGATTTTACATTATATATTATTGATAAAAATTATCCTTCTAATACATATAATGTTTAATTTTGTGAATTGGTACACATAAATTTTATATTTTTCTTTCATTTATTAAAAATTATTTAACTAAAGAACATATAAAAGATATATAATCATTAATTAATTTAATATATCATATTTATAATTGACGTATTCTAACCTACCATTATTCAGGGATTTAATTTTATAAAAAAATAATAATCATCAAGCTACGATCATAATATTTTCTCAATTAAAGGTGGTATGGAAATCGTTTTTAGCAGATTTATTATTTCACTATAATTATTTTCATATCCTTATTTACAAAACCCATCAATATATATTATCTTTTTTAATCATCATTATATTCATAACTCAATAATATTTATTACACAATTCATCATTCACCGTAATTTCCATTATAGGGTAGTAGTGTTTAGAGGCATTATAGTCCATGAAAATTTATAGCCACTAACTTTTCCATATGATGACTAATTTTAGTAAGATGGTATATTTTAACATTCAGGAAATCTAAATATTTTAAAAGGTTTATAATAAATTTAATTCCTCTATATCATTAATGAAAATATTATGACTAACAACTCTATATCTTGGGTTGGATATTTATTTTCATTAATATTTTACTTCTTTGATGTATATGAGATAGCTATATATTTTCAATTATAATAATACCCAAGTATATTCTTAGACAAATTTATCTATATTTAAAGTCAATAAAATCATAGAGGTAAATTCAATATAGTTTTAGTGGCCAATATCTTATTTAATACATAAAAACAATATATAAATTATTATGATAATTGGATTGAAACACCATTACTGGTATTAAAATTTAAATGTTTAGATAATCATTTAAAATTTTGAATAATTATCAAATACTAACTTACAGGACCGTGGAAACTATATATATCATTTTTTATAATTGTTTTCTGCAATCAATTTGTATATTTGTCAAAAAGGTATTTCTTATATATAGACAATATGGTGAGGAATGAAACTTCACATAACTCAAATTTTTAATATTTTATATATAAATAATTTTCCCAGTGATTATCTATAATTAATTGATAAAAACTCACTTGATCGTCATAGTATATATATTATATTAGGATTTAATCAATAAATACTGTAATAAAATTATAAATATAATTCATGAATAATCTATTCATCATATACAAAAAAATATATGGGTCATTAGTTATTTGAAAGGTTGATACTATAAAATATTAATTTCAATAGATTTCATGAAATTTCGTCTTTTCTAACTGAAAATTAAATTCTTTATTTCAAAAGAACTTTTAAGTTAATGTTGGAAATAGGAACGACAAGAAAGACATAAAGAAAAACCATGAATCTATGGTCCAAGTTAATCTAGATCAAATACACCCCAATTCCAGAGTATGGTAAATCCCCACCCTAGTAGAGAAAAAATTTGATTATTATCCCTTAACCCTTCGTTGCTTGGCTAGCTGTCCCATGCAAGAATGCCTAGGCCCGGTACTGATGGAAAATGTCATAGCCTCTCAAAACATCTAATTTCATATAGCGATGTGATAGAGAATGCCCTGAGCTCTAAACTTCATCCGATTGAATCCATTACAAGTAAACTGAATGAATTGTCCCATGGATCAAGGACACAGTGCCATAAGAAAAATAAAAAAATTAAAACATCACACTAGTTCTCCCACAAGAATACATCAAAATTTTCAAAGTTCATCATGATCAAAAAAAAGTCACAGAGTCATCTTCAACAATCACCACCACTCGTGCCACTACTTCACGTTAATTAACCCACATATAACTGAACAGGATGGAGATTCAAGAGTCATGAAACAGACATCCAAAATCTCATAACACATCCTTCAAACATGCCACTACCTGAACAAAAATTAGATCCAAATAACCTTCGCAAATTTTTGAATAACCAGTCAACCAACTGGCAACAAGACCAGAAATAATACACGAATACAACAGAAGACCAGATCGAATCCCAATCACTGACACACAAATAAAGAACCATGAACCAAAATGAATCCAGAATAATAATTTATAGCAAAAAATTGTATATCAGAGAAACATCACCATTCCACTGGGAGGAAGACCGCTGCAAAGTAGATCACATCGCCAATGTCCAAGTCGCTAGCATTAAAAAAATGAAAAACCGCTAACCGCGCAAACCCGGGATCCAACAACGAATCTAAATCCGCAGAAGCTTCATCTCGACTATAGGCTGACACCATTCGACCATGAGAAACCCAATCCTGCTTAGGACAAATTGGACAAGGATAGTCCAACCACAGTGGAAATGTTCATGTATGCCGAGTCCATAAATTCACCGAGGCCACTGCAACCGATGTCGGCCACCATGATCACATCGAGCACGTAGGTGGGTCAAAACGATTCAGATTAGGAAGGAGGCATTGAATAGGGGAAAACATAGCTCACAATGCCTCTTCCAGGCTAATCTATAACCTGACTCTCTACTATAATTGTCATATTTTCAATATAATAATTCATTATTCATAGTTGATGATAACTATAATATAAATCGATCATAGAAAACATTGATCTATTTGTAGTTGATCAAGAATTATATCAATGTTGTGGAGAGGAAAAATTATCATTATAGTATTGAAATTTATTTCCCTATAATAAATATACAATTTCATAGAACAGTCATTCTTCTTCAAAAAATTGGAAATCAACAAGGGGAAACACTTCGATGTAATAATCCAACATGACGAAACCTGTGTAGTTGATTCTTTCGGCCGACTACAATTACTGTGGATTTATTCTAGAGGCTTGTATATATATATATATATATATATATCTTTTGAAACACGGATGATATCAATGTAAAAATTAACATCATCTTTTCGTAGATTAAAAGTTATTTTTTTAGGAAATGTGTCAGTATGTTATTTCAGAATACCTTAATCCTCTATTAAAAGATACCTCTAAAATTCCTAGGTGGTCATGGATTTATATCAAATGATTTCTATAAAATAATATAAAATATATGAATATATATCTGATTAATATGGTTCAGTATCACATCAAACGTAATGGGGTTCCATATCTCTATCAATAATCATATACTATTCATATTGAAATAAATTATTTTGATAATAATTTCAAATAAAATCTATATCATATGTTACAAAAAATTAAGACATATTAATAATATTTATTTTTTTCTAAATATTTTATGTTCATGTATTATAATCAGAACATAATGTTACAACATTGTATTAATATTATATTTCCTATGAGAAGTGATTTGAATCTCCCATTATATTGTTCAGAGAAATATATAATTTTCCTAGAAACCAAGAAGATATGAATGAGTTTTAAGATCTATAATCAAATGAATAGTTAATAAAATTTGATGGTTGATCAATTTACAGTGAACCATATACTCCTGAACGTCATCCATTATTTTAGTAATAATATATGGATTCCTTCAATACATGTATCTTTTTTTAACATTACCATGATTATTTTTACACTGTTTAGGATAATGTCATTTCTATTTAGAGTATATTCATTGAATCACAATGGATTATATCATTACCACCCATTCATTAATATTATGTCCTATTTCATAACATTTGATAAAAACATATGTTACAATCATGTATGTTCATGGGAAAAATATTCCACAACCACTACAGGATGGAAATATTATCTTCCCATATTCATCATGGAATCATTTTTATAATTCACAGCAAAACACATATTGTTATTATTACCATTGATGAGATGAATTATAGATTATTATTTATCTAACATTATAGAACATGATACCATATCATCATGTGATGAAAAATATAAAAAAAATAGTACCCACAACAAACTCAGATTTACACATTAAAGAAACAGTCAATTTTGTTTTTCAAATTACATATATAGTACACAACATGTTTACTAAAACTTTTAATGTAACCCTTCTATTTTATATAAATATTCAAATAATTTAAACAAAAAATGGTTCTCTACCTCTTCATTTATGATTATTATTCTTTTGCGATTCATTTCTCATAAAAAACATCAAATTATATCAATTACATAACACATATTTCATATTTCTCATTAGTTTTATGTAAAATTTCCCTAAATTTATCACCATATCCCTTATGAATGTAAATGTAATACATAATATGTTCTCATATATTACATCCTATGGATATAAATAATGTATTTAACAACATAATCTATCAATTACATACAATTAAAATAATATTTTTATAAAAAGACCGATTATTCTATCACTTCAATTGATTCAAATTTGGTGAACCTTATTGCAGAAAATATTATATTCTATATTTTAAAAATGATTTTTATCGTATACATTTTTATCAAAAATAATATACATATTCTATACTCAATTGAATCACAAACAATGTGAGAATTCTAAATCATTAAATTATTATATTTATTTTGGGTATTAATTTCGTTATTTTTATTAGGATTCATCATGAGTAAATATCACTCAGTGAATATGGTCATAATAATCATGAATATTGTTCAAGTAAATAGCTTTACCAATATTAAAAAATTATCTTAAACTACCTTAGGTTTTTATTATTATTCTCATGTTCTCACTATGTATTTAAAATATACATAACATGATTCCAACTAATAATCATTTGATACCAATTGTATTACCAAAAATCTAGTAACCATGATAAATTTACATATTTATTTAATAGGTTTAAAAAAAATTGCCACACCCCATGAAAGAAAAAGCATTTTAGAAATCATAGAACTCTAAATACATACTTAATTCTTATATTATGTTATCAATATGAAATCATTTATTAAAATTAATATTACATTCGATAAAATCATTCATTATATCATGTTTAATTGAATACACATAATAGATGAGATAACATTCCCAATTTGGGTTACTTATATCGGAATATATAAAGTCTAAATAAGGGAAAATTTATATAGAAGAGTTAAATGTCAAAAAAAATTCCATACAATAAAAACCATTTGATAAATGAATAATGATGATCGATGTCATCATATAAATTAGATGGATAATGAAAATTAAATTTTCAATAAATGGAAGGAAATTTTTATAATCATGATCAATCGATTAATTACTTGACCATTTAATCATGAATCATACCATATAGTATTCTTAATGATGAAATAAATCCAAAAAATAGTTAATTATAAATACAAAACCATCTAATGGATAACCTATTTTTTCTTATTTTAAAAGATCATACATAAAGGGTCTACCTATCCCATGGAGAAACATACCACACAGTTGTCTTATGAATTCAATATAATTTAATTATTGAATAAAATTAATACAAAATATCTCATAAAATTGAAGAATTATATATATATAAATAATAATATTGAAAATAAATATATCTATAGAAGATTAAATATATTACATTATATGATTTCTTCAAATTATATTGTATATAGAAATGAGATATTTATATGAAAATATTTTATTCATAAAAATTAAGAATTATATGTACAATATGGTTATAGAGGCGGAAATAATGTCTAAGTTTTTTTGGTCAAGTAAATGTTAAGAAAAACTTCATAATTCATAAAAGGATGGAAAAAGGCCATCAATTATTGAGAAAGTATATTTTAATAAAAAATAAATCCTGTTATAAATATATATAATAATAGAAGAAAATAGTTTCAAATAACTCCCTTATTAGAATATTTTAGAATAATTTTTTAAATATATATTTGAGATAATTTTTATTCTTTCTGAAAATAATATCATTATTATTTTATATAAATTAAGGAAAAAACAAAATATATTTAAATTTATTTTCATTAATAACTATATATGAATCTAATACTTGATTTTTTATAACATATAAGTATATGATATTATGAATGTAAATTCATTAAATAGAAATTAAAAAATAAACTTTTTTACATTAAAAAATATTTTACAGAAACCATACAATAAATTATGAAAATATTCCATTTGATAATCAATAATGAAATTAATAAATAATTGAAAATGACATATATCACCCTAGAAAATATAATTAATAGAATTATTGAGAATTTTATATGTATATCAACATAAACTACCAAAATTTAAGTATAAATCATTATAAAAAAGATTATGTGAATTTATTTTACATGATATTAACCAATTATCCTTAATAAAAAATATTAAAAATGTATATAACCATATAAACGTAATCATAAAAATGGGACTATAAAAGATATATAGTATAAAATATTTGTATAAAATATCTATCACAATGGACTTTTTAATATTAATATTTCTGAAATAAAAGGATATTGTAATTGAAATCCCATTATATAGGTGTCTACATATTGTTATGGGTTTGAGCTATTTATAAAATTAATATTAATTTATCAAATTCATTTATAAATAGAATTATAATTTTCATTATCTTTTAAAATACAAATTTTATTATTTTGAAAAGATTTATTTAATATTTCTTTCTTATATGGACCATTTTAATGTTGTTTTGTTAAATTTTCCAAAATTACATCGGTATGTTATGCATTTCTTTATAACTATGGAAATTGTTACATCATCAAATAAAATTATTATTTCGTGCATAAAATTTCTCTACATTATATATAATTTTATATTCATCCCTACATATTTTTAATTGAATAAAAATTCCTATTGATTAACAGATATGGTAGTCTAGACACATGCATAAAAAATTTATGATTTTCCAATACTCGATAGGTCAATAATAAAGATGATATATTATAATTCAAGAATCGTAAATAATAATAAAGAAAAATATATTATATTAAATTACGAATTATATCCATCTATGCTAAGAAATAATAAAATTCATATTAAGCCAATATGTGGTGATGATGTGTTTTACACATGCATGTGCGATGATTACATTTTCCATGGGATTTAAGGATGTGGGAAAAGAGATTCCCTGTAATCATAATAACATCATAACATATTTTTGATAACAAATTCATAATTTTATGAATGATAAAAAAGGATTAGATGAATTTTATATTGAAATAAACATTGAATGGGTTTGGTAATATGGGTTTCCATTCAATATGTGACAACCTTTAGCATATAACATATTAATTCATAGGACATTAATATGGTATGAAAATGTAAAAAATGAAAATAGTTATTGAATCATAAATGGTTTGTATATAAGAATTTGTTTAAAATGTGGGATAAATTCTTGTGAATAAGATATAAGAAGAGGATCCCTTTTTTAAATTTAGTGAGGGAAACACATGAAATTAATTTAAAAAATATAAAAATATAATGTAATAATAATTTGAAGGTGGATAAATTTTTTCATAAAATGGAATAAAATGATTATATTGGTAAATGATAACCAACTAATTTTTTTTATTAATTATGTTTTTTATCTTGAACCATAACTATTTTATTTGTAACCCGATAAATTTATTTTATCCTTTATTAAGGTGAAATATATTTATAATGGTTTTATTTCTTTAGAGTAAAATATTATGTTTACATATTAAATAATATTAAATATTATGATTACAAATATATAATTCATTTTACAATAATCTACTCCCATAATTGGATTGAATTACATTTAATATATATTTTTGAACAGATAACAAATATCATTTATAAAGAATATTAATTTTTAGAATAAATATTATTTTCGATAATTTTATTATATTTCTGTTGAAATGGAATTAGTTAGATTAATTAAAATAAAAGGACAATATTTTTTTAAAAAACCACTAAACTTGAGTAGATCCTTTTTAATACATTATAAATATAAAATAACTAAATTCTTTTTTCATCTTATAGAAAACATTAACATGATTTTCCAAAGTTTATGTATATATTTTTATGGTTGAAAAAAAATTATTATATAAATAATATATATATATATTCTACATTTTTATAAGTAAATTTTTTTTTAATAATAATATTATAATCTTATAAAATCTACCGATTTTTAAGAAAACATTATTTTAGAGTGTTCTCCAGAAAGTCATTTTTTTTAATAATATTAATATTTCATATGTGGCTAATTATGGCATGATGATTTATAAAGTTAAATTAATTTATTAAATTTTAAGTATAAAAATTTTGGATCCTATATTTTACTACAATTAATGAATTATTCTATATTCATTATGTTATTTTTATCGATAGAAAATCATATTTACAATAATTTTCCCTCTAGAAATAAATAAATCAATTTTTATATATGGTTATTTTGAAGAGGCTGTACAGAAATAATCATTTATTGAGACATATTAATTTTTATTATAATAATAAATATTCAATATTATTAGATAGATATTAATAAATATACTTGGTTGTTTCAATTGTGATGTAAGTGATTGTATAGGGTAATGTGTTGATTGTGGAAGGGGGTGGAAATTAAAAATAATTCTAAAATAACATTATCATATCAATCTAAATGTACTTGTAAAAATAATTATAGAAGGAACTATAAAATTGAATTTCCCCTAGTGTAGTGAAAAAAACGAGATATTATATAGCTCCATTATATTTTTCATCCACATAATTATATTTAAAAAATAAAATGTCAAATTCTTTCATAAAGTGAAAATTTTTATTCAATAAATTTATATTGATATTTTCTGTGATGGAGATCATATCTATCAGAAGGGTTTTAATATTTTAGAGTATTCCTAAATGGGAGGGTGTACAAGATTCATTGACCTAGAAATTAATGGTGAAACATCTATCATCACTATTCAGATGGTGTTAAAAATATAACAAACTTACAATTATTAATTAATGGATATAAGCAATGTTTTAATAACAATCCTCTATACAACTACTATGAGTTTTATATCATTATTATCTATTATCCATCATCAATATTTTATACAAGACATTATGTTTTTTTTATATTTATTAATATTTAATCATCCAATTTATCTTTTAACCATAAATCAACTTCCTAAATATAATAAAGTAAATCCAAAATCTATGGGTTGAGAGATAGATGTGTGTTTATTAAATAAAGATTGTCTCCCTCTGTCACATATAATTTATTAAGGAAAAGGACCCATGGAATTCCCTATGAAGGTGAATTACTAGAGTTATACGCAATATTGTACAATCAATTATCCCCTATAGAAAATTAAATTTTATTTAATCTATGAAATGAAACTAAATAATACTAGATCTAATAATAAATTTAACCATGATAAAATAAATAAAATTACTTATTATTGATTTTTATGCACAATAAATCAAAAATTATAATTACAATGGAAAAATAGTTGAGCAAATGACTCTAATTTATAATAGATTATATCGTAATATTGAAGCATGTGAAACAATCAATATTTATTCCTAGATTCATGACATTACAATAATTTATTATTCCTTAAATTTCCACCATAAACATATATTAGTAAATAACAATTTAATTTTACTCTAATCACTAATAGTGCTGATGTCCCTAAAAAACTAGGTATTGGAGCATGGTTTTAAATATTATAATATAGTTAATATGTCATCCATATGTCCTTACTCTAACAATGAAAATAAAACATTATAGGAAATAATACTAATTATTTATTAAATTGATATAAATTATCATTGAGGAATCATAAATAATAAATGAATTTGATAGAGTATTAGAAAATAGATGGATATATGTGTTATATAGAATTCCATTAAAATAGTTATCCTTTTTCATATTGAATGAAAAATATATATATATAAATGTCTCCTTTTGTTTTGGATCAATAAATAAAGTAAAATAAATGTATTTTATTGAGGATTTTTAGAAAAAAAACACATTTGTGAAGAGGTCAAATTTTCATAGTACACAATATTAAATTATTAGTCATAAATATATTGATAACCATGATTAGAAAAAAAAAATAATTGGTTATTGGTAGACACAAAAATATGTTTGTGATTTTATGATTTATCCGTCTATTATTCATTTAAAGAAAGATGAGTTTTCCCATGATTTCCTTAATTATTGATATCACATGGTAGATTAAACCATTCTTATAAAAATATAATTTCATGCAGCGATATTTTTGTCAATAATTTTTTTTGAATAAAATTAATCTTTGTACAGTTTTTTACCTCATGGGACACTGATAATAGTTTATTTTATATTCAAGAACTATGTTTGGATTTCATTATACACTACACCAAGTTAACCATTCAGTAAAAAAACAAAAATTTAATCTTGACTACATGGAACACCGAGGTTATCTTGGGACTTGGTTTACATTACACCTAAAACTTACATGGAATATACATAATGAGACATAGACATAGTGTACGTTACACTCCACACAGAGTATCATCAAAACATATTATTATTATTGTATTTATTATATGATAAAATTATAATATCGACGGAGGAAATTTTAATATGAATAGAAACACCTAATTTTTAAAACATTTTATAGGGGTTTTGAATAATTAAAAAAATTGATTATAAAATATATAATTTTTGGTAATGTTCTTATATGATTTAAAATATATGTTTTTCAAACTAATTTTAAGGTCCTACTGTGAAAAATAATAAAATAAATTTTAAACATTATTATAAATTTTATTTTATAAAATAAAATAAATTTTTTAATTTAAAATGGAGAAATTAGATTTGTTTGATAATTTTTGGTTTTTATGAGAATTTTCATTTTTTCGATGAATAGTGACAAATATTAGATTTTAATTAAAAATTAATTTTTCATGTAATTTACTTATAAATTTATATTATATTTTAATTTTTATTTAATATTTAATAAGATTGTATTTTTTAAATTATTCTATTTTAGGTCATTGTATTGAATTTCACTTTGAAATTGGTTGTACATACTTAGAATAAGTTTTGGTGTTTTTACATTAAAAAACAACATTGTCTCTCTGACTATGGGATTAATTTTCAATTAATTCATACCAAATATGTGATTGGAATTTGAAAATATTGATTCAATAATTGGAATAATCATAATTTTTTATTAATAATAATGTAAAACCTGTTTTTTTTCCAAAATTATTACTGGAAGTTATTAAAAATAATTATATCAATTAATAAAAAAAATAAAGAATAACAACAGATTGAAACTAAAATTTTAGAGAAAAAAGATAGGTAGAAACATTTACAAAACCAATTTTACATCCATTATTCATCCTTAAACCAACCATTGTTGTGTTTTTTTGGGTTTTATCACTTTTTTTGGTAAAAATATGGGTACACCTATGTTGTTTTAAAAAATACCAAGAGAGTCATTTATCATCTATATAAAAGGTCATCACCTATCAATCTTCTTCACAACTCTCAAAACAAAAATGTTCGACTTGGATCATTCAAATAAATTTCCCTAAATCCCTCACTTCCTCCTTGAATACCCGATTTTGGAAAATTGATATACATGTAATACATTGGAAACAAACAATAAAGGAGTTACGTAGTTAATATGTAACATCTTTTCTCTAGATCCTTTTTTATTTTAGTTTTCCACCCCTACATTATCATTATTACATGATCTTTTAACAACAATAGTATATTCATTATACTAATATTTTTTTATTCAAAGGTGTTTAGGTAATCTTATAAACACTTACATCTAAAGGGAATCAAACATATTGTTTATGTGTATAATGAACTATGACCTCACTTAATGATTATTGTTTATTATCTTCATTACCACCACTAATAGTTGACATTATGTTAGATACAATACACATATATTTCATATATAATATTTATAATGTATTTAATATTCTTTATTCATATTAAAAAAGTGTAATTTCCTACATTCAATTTTGTGTAAATATGTAAATTTTGTTGGAAGAAGTGTGCACTTCCGCCCACTCAATGTGATGTTGTTTATTCATAGAGTACTTTGAATGTATTTAGAATAGGAATAGTGAATATGTGCCATATATATTATATAATAAAGATAAATTAATAATTATATATATACATATACATATATACATATATATATTTTACTTTTTTTATACCAACATTATAATTATACAGAAATTGAGATCATGTGTACATATGTCATACTTTCTCCTTGGATGATGTAATATTTTTAATAATTTTATAATAAAAATATTATACTAATAAAAATATTTTCAATATAAATAATATTTAAATTATTTTTCACAATCTTGAAGTCCTAATATAGATATATGACGAGTGATATAACAAATTAAGATACATGCAATGAATAAATAGAATATTACTAAAATTAATCATTAACATAGAATTGTTAATAAGAGTGTTATATAAAGTCATAATCAATAAATATATGATATTATATGTAACAATATAATAATTTTATAGATTTAAAATATATTTAAATTTACTATATAGGAAGAATTTTTGATTATAAAGATAGTCAAGACACAATGTAAGATGATCTCATCACACTTTTGTTCACGAGATATAATCATTATTCACTAGAAATTTCTTCCATGCGATGTCTAAATTGAAATTGATGTATTAAATGAATCGTATATATAAATTTATTTGTATTTAAATATTCATTTTTTGATCTTTTTTCATGTAGTTTTCGTCTGAAAATTTACCAAATAATTAAAATAGTTTTCTGTCAATTTTATTACATTGAGACTCATGTTTTATTATGAACCTATTTATTAATGCTGGACATGTATCCATTTTAAATTTTATAAAATTAATCTATTTTTTCATGATGTTTTAATTAAAATTTTATGTCATATTCATACATGTATGTTTTAATTCCATGTTACCATGTGATAAGAGAATATTTAGACAATCTCATTTCTTTTTGAAAATATTCTTGATTATGGTTAATTGATTAAATCATATAATCAGTCTCTCAAGAACACACGTGAGTTTCCTTCTACTATATTTATTCATTTTATACTCATGTATTAGTACCAATTTCCACATTATGATAATTTTCATAAATAAAAAAAATTTAATGAAAATATGACCATATTTTTTTCTTTGGTCTGAAATCATTTTTATGAAAAAAACAATGTTTTCCAAAAAACGATTTCTAGTTTTTTTTCAAATGGTCCTTGTAGATAATTTTCATGAAATAATTACTGCTAAAATGTTTTATTTTTTCATAAAATATTATATTTTATTTTTTCAAATAAATTTTTAATGAAAAAGGTATTTAAACTGTTTGAATGAATCATGTATATGTTTTCATGGAAAATGGTTTTATAGATTTTTTAAAGATTCATTTAAAATTTATAAAAAAAAATATTTCAAATTTTTTTTAAAAAAATTTTATATGTTTTCAAGTGAAATTGTTTTCGAAATTTTCAAAGTTCTTATTTTCTACGGTTTCAAGGGAATTTTTTTTCAGTATAATTTGAAGCTATATTTATAAATTTTCAATGTATTTTCAAAATACATTTCTTTAAAAAGGTTTTTTTGTATTAAAGAGAGTTATTAAAATATTAATGGATAAATTTCTCAAAAAAAATATTTTAATAATATCCTTGTAAATTATTTTTCATCTATGTTAACATTTGTCAATTTTACTCATGACCTTCATAGAAATAATCGAAATTATCCATTCATATTACTTATTGAATTGTTTATGTATTGATATAATGGTGATTATGAAACCCACTTATCATTCATGGGTTATTAGATTTTGAGTCCTGATTCTTTTCACTTTTTATTCTTAAGATGAAATGATTATGAAATATAAATCTTTTTTTATAGGTTATGATATGATTATATTCATATAATACCCATTTGATTACATAAGTGATGATATTATTATTTATTATCTAGTTGAAAATGTCTATATGATTTCATTATGATATGTTTGGGACCTATATATGCCTCCAATAATTTTTTATTTCTTTATTTCTAGTAATATAGTTTTTGATGGAACGAGAAATGAATTTAGATCAGTATTGTATGGATAGAATTAGAAATGAACACAGTTCAGTAATAATGGGAAGAAACAAAGAGTGAAATCAATTTAGAAATACTAGGTTGGAATAGGAAGTGAATTTAGGGTAGTAACACTTGTAATGAATGGGTTGTGGACCAAATCAGTAAAGGAATCCACCCAATATGATGTTCTCAGCAGAAATGCCTTGACTACTATTAAAATTATTATATATACTTATTTGACTGAAACAATTATATGTTTTTTTCATATGTTATGATTTCATGGAATGCGTTCTTTATTTTCTTTTTATTTATATTATATGAATATATAGGGTTTAATCCATCTTTCATGTGTATAATCATTTACAGAAAGGGTTTGATCACTTATTTTCATGATAATGTTCCCACACCTATATTCTCATGATTTGACTTCTGTATATACCTTTTACCCCTATATATCATCTATTATCACACATTGTCTCATTCTATAATCTATTTTATTAAGATAGGTATCATGATTGATGTTTATAATAAAGTTTCTAGTCATTAAGAACCTAGTAGGAGATGACATAGCTCAATTAAGTATCAGTATTTACGTTTCCATGTCTCCAAAATCACTAGAGTAGTATTCTCTTTGGGATTATGTTTAATTATATTTTAGATATTCCATAAATATTATGTAATAATAATTCATAATAAGAAAGTTCACATATAGTTGGTATCCAAGAAAATTATTAGATAGCCTCTTGAATCAATTTTGAGAAAACCATACTGTGTACCTTATGTAAATGTCCTGTATATGTCTTCAGATAAAGGAATGTATAAGATAATTTCCATGAAATGTGGTAGATGATAGTGTGAGCTATTTCCTCAGAATATTTTATTATATTGATAATATAAATGTTTGTTTCTCTATAATTGATGTAAATAGGGGTGAATACCATGAAAAGATGTATTTTTCCTGAATTATTGAAATCTAGTACAAGAAAATATGCCCTATTTCACAATAGGTCTTACACTAGTAAGGAACAATTTTTATAAATTCACATACTATAAAAGATCATTCATTAGGTATATAAACAATAATTGAGATATGAATTACCTAGTATGAATCTTTTGTTTCATTGATTAGGGAAGGTGTCCTTATATAGACATCATATAAGTAATTATTTCTATTACTATGTGGTTTTCGGCTATAATTTTTTAGTTCTGACACAATGCTTCTAGTATTAGTCTATATAAAAATATGTAAGTAATTGGATTAACATTTAATGTGATCTATGATTTATAATGAGAAGTCATATGGGATTATCATTAGAGTGAATTATGTTATGATAATTGTTAATTAGTTTTAATGAATCATGATTTACACTATGTACCTTATCCAATTCTCAGTCTGCTCTTGGAATATAAAGATATTTTTTTCTTAGATTTTATGTAATGGATACCATGAAAAAATATTTTGGTTCCTTTATGTCGAAAATTTGTTTATAATCACCTAGGTGAATGTATTAGAGGAACAAGAAGATGTTTTGACTATGGAAAATAATTAATCAATGAATGTGGAAACAAGAGAAAAATGAAGCATCTCGTTAACAAAATTAATGAGAATATTTTCCCCCTTGGAAACCATATAAGGATACATATTTTATGTGTTGAATAAATGGACATTGTGAAGCTCAATGTCTCAATAGGAAATATTCTAAAGAGGATGAGTAAGGTGGTATGAGTAATGGATTTTGTTGATTTTGACGAGACTATATAAGAAATGTGAATGGAAATAGCTATTGCATTATAGGATGGAGTATCCTTATTAATGTAATAAGGATGAAGTGGAATAACTATAGTTTTTATGTATTTGGATTCCAAAATTATTATATGTGAAACATATAAGGATTTTCTTGTTTATGATTACTTCACAAATGATTTACCAGAATTCATTTAATTGACGTTATGGAATAGAAACGTTATTTAATAGCAATGTCATTTACTTATAAAAAACATGATTATGGGAAGTAGAACCACTAATATTTTGTTATAGGTTGTAATAATTTCATTTAAATAATTATACGTTGGATATAAGTAAATTTAATTTTAATTATTACCATGAAAATAATTATGGACATGATGAAAAGTAGTTTATTTTTTACTGGATGAAGTATGAAACGTCTTGGATTTATGGAAGGTATATATTAATCTATGGAATAAGGAAGTTTTCATGTTTTCATAAAAAATTTAGGTTAATATAGGTTGCAACCCAGTTCCAGGAGAATTTAAAATGTGGGTATTGAAATTTATGAAATGTGACAATCAAGAGCTACATTTTTTGTATATAGGGTAACAATATTAATTTGATTTTAGGAATTTAACTCTAAATTTTTGTATTTAAATCATTCATAGGGGTTATATGGTTAAAATCCATGAATATATTAAGTTAAAATTAATAAGATGTATTTATGTATTAACAGTTTCGTGAAAATCGTGGTTAAAAGGCTATTTATTATTTATCCTTATTCCAAGGATGTATTCCATATTTTGAAAATTAGTTTTGTGTGGTTTCAGAAAAGTATATGATATATGTTGTGTTAAAATCCTATCATGTATGGTAATGATAGTTTGTCTTGAACCCATGATCTAAGGATGATAAGGTTTGGATGCCTACCACATGCCTATAAGATGTTCTAGTTAGTGAAAAATTATTATTGATGAATAATTATTTATTATTAAACCATACGGTAACATTTATGATTAAAGATTATGGAATTATCCAGGTTGATTTTTTTGAATATTATTTTATCAATTGTAATGAATTTAAATATTTTATGGGATTTAAAATCTACAAAAAGTGTACTTTATTGATTTGGGAATCAATAATAATTTCTGAACATCCATTTCCTGAAGTAACATATGAATTAAAAATAGTACAAAGAACAACCAAAGAATGAAATTTTGTTTATAGAAATATATCACAGAAGTATTTTTTGATCTATTACTGTAAAATAAATAAATTTCTCATATATATGATAGTGATAAAAAAAGTTTTCCTACTCCCATAGTATTTTTGAACTGATGTAATTATAAATCACCATAAATTTATGATTGTTAATAACTCAATGTATCATTAATCAGTCAATTGTTTAGTACAGATTACCTTAAGTAGTCACTTAAAATATTTTTTCATTTCCCCCATGTCTAATAATCAATACAAACATATGTTCCCCTATGTGGAAACTAGGTTATATGTTACTTGTGGTAACCAATGTTGTTCAAACATTATCTTTTTAAGGGATGTATTATTATCTAGTTTTACATTGTGGGTTTATTTAATGGTGAATTTCAAGTATAAAACATTAGTTAATCTTGAAAACGTTTGATACATAAATTAATTTTAAGGGGGTATAATTTAAAAATCCATTGTTTTTTGAATTTTTATAACTTAAATTTAATTTTACCATTGTGGTATTTTTTTACATAACACTAAAATTAGTTGATTTATATTAAATATATATGTTATTATTTCATTATAAGAAAAAATATGCTAATAAAAAACTACACACGAAATATATTTTATTTCGACTACACAAAACACTGAGGCTATCTTGCGACTTGGTGTACAGTACATGAAAAACAGACATGACATATGCAATATATAACACTGACCTACGTACGTTTCACATAGTAAGATTCAAAATAATTTATTTTTATTGTTATAAATATTTAAATGATTAAATTATAATATATCTGGTTAAAATAGTAATATGAATAGTAATAACTAATTTTCAAATATTTTTTAATATTTTTTATATAAATAAAATATCATGAAAATGAATGATAAATTTTTTGGTAATTCCCATAAATGTTTAAAAATAGTATTCTGTCAAAAAATATACTATTCGTGTCGTTCTAGGAGAAATACTAAAATTTCATTTCAAAAAATTTATAAATTTAATTGGATAAATTGAACTTCATTTTTAATGTATAATGTTAAAATTATATATGGTTTAAATTTTTGGGATTTTCTAAGCTAGTTTATTTTTATAAAAAAAGTGGAAATACAACATTTTAATCAAAACTACATTTTCAAAAAAATAATTTATCTTGGAAAATAATATTCTAAATTGGATTCAATTTTTAATTAGATAATTTTATTTCAATTAATAAAATTAAATTCATTTCAAAAAAATTAATCTTTGAAATTTGGTATAAAAATTTTAGAAAAAATGGATATTTTTACTTTATAAACCTACATTGCTGACCCAAATATGGAATTAGTTTAAAATTTATTTCGTCCAATTATGTTATTGGAATTTGGGAAGATGGATTACTTATTTTTAATAATAATAATTTATAATTATTAATAAATTCAACTTAGTTGTTGACAGAAAATAATAGTTAATGTAAGTAAAATTAATTTCATCTATTAAGTTAAAATTAAAATTAAATATTTACTAAACCTTAAATATATTACACAAAAAAATCTTATAAACATTTAAAAAACCTATGTTATATCCATAATTCTTCAAAAAAACCATCCACTATTGAGTTTTTTTTTGTTTGGTATGACATTTTTAGGTGCAATTGTGGGTACACATAACTTTTTTTCAAAAATACCTAGTGAGTCATTTACCTTCGCTATAATATTCTAGCACCTCAACATATTCTTCATTCTTCTCAAAACACATTGTATTGGTCAATATATACCAAATAAAATTACCAATATAACTTCCTTCATAATTGAATCATCTCAATTTTCAAAATTCAATCAAAGGAATCCTTTCGGTACAAAAAATTAGTTACTCGATTAAGAGGTAACGCCTTCTCGGACAGTCGTTAGATTTTCCTTCACTATAAACCCCTTAAACTCTCTTTATTCAGTTATTGTGTAATGAAACTAGTATAATAAATATATTATGACATTTTTATGCTATTTTTTTCAACTAAATATACACACACTCTTATTTTATGAGTAACAAACATACTCTCTACATGAGTGGGAAATTACTAAATCACTAAACGATGATTTTTCAGTTTTCCTTTACTACCTCTCATGGTAGAAATTTTTATGGACAATATGTTTATGTATGTAATTTATAATATTTATTATAACTATATGATTATTTAATACTTTTACAACACATTTCTATCTACATTAAATTTGTTGTAAATATGATACTTTGGTTTGAGGAAGTGTTGACTTCCACCCCTCAATGTTATATGATTCGTTCACACAAAACATGCAATGTATTAATAATAGGATTAGTTAATATTTATTATATATATTATATAATTAATATACTATAATATTTATATATAGATAGATATATATATATACATATTTTAATTTCATTCTCTTAGCACAACATTTAAAGGAAAAGTGCATATTTGTGTACGTATGACCTACCGTCTCCATTAATGGTGTATTACATTTCATTAATATATCATATATGTATTATAATAATACACATATAATGAATATAAATTTTATTTAAATTATGTTTTAAATTTTTGGATGTCATTATATAAGTATACAGACCAATGATATATAAAATTAAGACACATGCGGAGAACAAACAAAATATTACCTGAAGTGAAACCATAATATAGAATATTTAACCAGAGGGTAAAATATTGTACTAATAAATAATATTTGATATTTATATTAATAATAAGATAATTTTATAAATTTATAATAAAAATTTTATTTATTTTGTAGGTGGTTTGTTTGAGTACTAATAGAGTCAAGAGACAATGTAAGGGGATTTCATAAAACTTTTTATTTCTTTTAAATATATGATTTATTCAACAACCAATGCATTTTTTGTGGTGAGAACACAACCCATTGACTTATTAAATTATTATTAATATTAAATTTATGGTTATTTACATATCATTTCTTTGATCATTCTTTCATGGGGTCTATATTTCAAAAGTAACTAAATTAATAAAATAGTTTTTTCTCAATTTTATTCTCTGAGACACATGTTTTTTATGCACCAACATAATTTTTTTGTGGTTTATATGCTTACATTTTCTAATAAAATATCATGAATATATAAATTTTCATGATATTTTATGCTTAATTTTAAATAATTTTCATACATGGAGATTATGATTCCATGTTACCATGTGATAATTGTTTTTTAAAACAATATCATCGCTTTTTGAGATTGTTAATGACTAATTATTTGAATAAATATTAACATCCATAACTCATGAAAACAAATTAAATTACTTATAAATTGTTGAATAATGATATATCAAAGGCTTATTACAATTTTATAATAATATGGTACTTAATATAATTAGGAAAATTTTGTTTAGAAAATATGATCGTATTTTTCTCCCCATTTAGAAATCTTTTTTATTACAAAAACTATAGTTTCAAAACTGTTTTAAAATTATTTTCAAATGATCATTTTAAATAATTATCAAGGATAAATAAATAATTTTTTATGGTTTTCAAAACAACCTTTTATGTTATCAATTTATTTTAAAAGAAAATTAGATTAAATATTTTTAATGTTTATTTTATATGTTTTCAAGTAAAATGGTTTTCAAAATGTATTCATGAATATATTATATGTTTTTATGGAAAACTGTTTTCAAATTTTTTATATTATTTTCTATGTTTTCAAGAAATTTTTTTTCCAAATTGTTTTTAATCATAATTTGTTTTTGGTTTTCATGGAAATAAGTTTTCAAAATGACTTGAAGCGTTATTGCTAAATTGTAAAAATATTTTAAAATGAAATGGTTTTGAAAAGGTTTTATGTTTTAAGGAGATTTTTTCCAAGAAGAAAGGATTTTTCCTCAATAAATGATTTTAAAATATCATTCCATGTTTTTTCCTTAAATATTTCATCTACTGATGTTACTCATTCCCTTATAGGAAATAATCCCATGGTTCTATTCATATTCATTCATGGATGGTTTCTATTTTGAATAACTGATTCAAATGAATCTCAATTCTCATACATATGTTATATTCTTTTGAAATAAACTTTTTCACATGTTTATCATAAGAATAAAATATAATTTTACAAGTATCTTTTTCAATAGCTTATGATATGATTACATGTATATAATTTCTGTTTCATTTCATGGATTATGATATGATTACCAATTACCATGTGGAACATGTATAAATTATTTCATTTTGATATAAGTGGGTCCAATAAATGCTTCCAATTAATTGTATAAATATTTATATCCCATTATATAGTCACAGATGGAATGAAAAATAAACACATTTCAGTATTTCTAGATAGGAAAAAGAAATGAGTCGATTCAATAAAATTGGGCAGGAACATGGAGTGAAATTTATCCACTAATAAAGGGTTGAAATGAGGTGTCAACTCAATTCAGTACCATGGGGCATTAATAGGATGTGAAAATAGTTTAGTAAAGAAATTTCTCCAATATTATTGTCTTAGTAGTAATGCCTATACTACTTTGGATATCAATATATATACTTACGGGTCAGCCACAATTTCATGTCGTATTCCTACAGTATGATTTCATGACTTCTGTTATTTATCATTTTTATTTTTCTTATATGATGTGCTAATTTGATTTATTTGATGATTATTTTACAAGATCATTGATATACAAGGAATGATCTTCTCTTTTCATGGTCTTGTTCTCCTACCATTGTGCCCGTGATTATGCTAACGTATTGGACTTGTTTACCCTTACTGATCATATGATCTCTTCCCTTTTTTTGTTTCTTTACCACATTTTATGAAGATTTGTATTATTTTTTATTTGTATAAGAAGGGTTATATTCAAGAATAACTAAGTGGTAGATGATTTATCTCACTTATGTATCCGTATTTATGTTTTTATGTTTACAAATGTACTAGAATAGTACAATCATTAGTTATATATTTGTGTAATTTTTTATTATACTCCACAAAAGTGTTTTAATTTTATTGATGGAAATGGAGGGTAGATATATATATATACATAATTTAAATTCTTGAAGTGGATTGGTTTATCATGGTGGATGTTTTATATTCCATTCCATTGATCAAAATGATTATCTGATGTGATCGAAAAAAACACTCTACAAAATTAGAATAAAATAACTACAATTTAATAGTGAAATATTGGATAAAAACTAAAGACCATTCTCATAAAATATAATAGAAGACTAAAATAATACCATTTCATAATTTGGACTAGCAGATATTTCCATCAATATGAAAAAATATTTAGCTTCAGTGATACATTAAATAAAACCACATATATTTTAGAACATTAAATGCTAAAAGAAGATTTGTTTACAAGTAATGGGTTTTTTTAAAACATCAACCACCTAAATACACGATTGACCATTAATGGTTGGATATAATCTATCATTTGACATAATCATACCAAAAGTAATCAATTCCGGAATAAAAACTGTGATTGATTAATAAGATGATGGTCATGATTTGATACAACTCAAAACATGTGATAAATTAATAATATCCTCGAACAGTGGGACACCAAGTAGATTTATCTATGATGGTAACATTAATACAATTTAATGATTGATTATAGACATAATTCTTTATATAAGTTTCATTTAATTCATTTACTCATTCTGAAAAATGATCAAATGAATCAGATTAATATACATCAAGATTTCACGTTCATGACATGCTATTGTAAAAGAACTATTGTTATTATAGTAGGAATTAATTTTCATTAAATTGATAATTATTTTAGCACGGGAAAAATATCCATTACTTATGGGAAGATGATAATTCCATCTATATAAATATAAAAAAATCCATTGTGTATTCCATATACCAGGGAATTTTTCACATGAAGGGGAAACAGTGGAAATTATTTTCAATGTATGGAAGAATATTTATATTGGTGAGTGATATTGATATATTGATATGTTTGATCATATAGTGTAATCAAATATGGGGAACATCCCCTGGGAAACTATATTATGACATCTAAATATAATATAGTGTTTTCAACATGGAGAAGTATTTATATAATGATGATTTAAGGAAATATATCCCTATGAAGATAATATTATATTCATTTATGAAATATTTATTCATTAATAAATTAGTCAATACAAAGACAAATTAAAATTAAATAATATAAATTTGCGAATATAATTGACTTTTCCGAAATATTTTTCCATGTTTTGGGTGATTTGACAATGAATATTCAATTATAATTGACTGAGTAACCATGTATATCATTATTATGTGTGTTCAATGTTTGGGTATTTATTTTTCATTGTAAAGGATTTAGTTTAGAGAATAAATTAATTTTATACGACATCTTTGAGATGAAAAAGACCACTCAAGTCTTTTAGATGTAATATACTTATTTTTTGATGATTATATAATTTTTATTATTAAAATTAATGTTTTTAAATATTTATCCTCATTATGGGTAGAATATATTATATTGAGGTGTTTTTATTAACTTATTTTTTTCACCATATGGTAGGTTAGAGAAAAGTTTCATTGTTTTGTATATAGTGTTATATCAACTATATATGAATTATACTCATGACTGCTCCATGTGTTTTAAATTCTATGATATATTTATTATGAATTACATGTTTATTATTGGTTTCAGTTATATATTGATTATTAAAAATATAATTTGGTGTAAAAAATGTTTATTTTAGAACATTTAAAATGTTTATTTATTATTCATTAATTCAATATTTCATGTTCTATAGAGACATTGTAGCATGTCAGAATATACATGACACATAAAATTAATGATATGGAATAAATTTCTGTAGTATAAAATGTATAGTAATAATTTAATTTTTTTATTCATTATTTTTTAATTATTATAATTATTGGGGTTTTCATTCTATTATACCGTGTAATATCACATGTGATACCATGAAAACTGGTTTCTTGGAATAATATTGAGTGTATTTATTTTGATGTCTTTTATATTACTATTTTTTTTATTCCAATTAAATAAAATCATTTTCTGGTTAATTAAATTAAATTCAGGTGTTCATGTACACCTCATTAATGTTAATATATTTTCAGACATATTTTATGTTTCATTATAAAAGATAATCTGTTAAGGGTATTGATTTGATCTTATTGAGGACACATATTCACTGCTTATAAATTACCATACCCTAGTTGGATAGACAATGTATTATTATAAATTCATCCAACATTAACATTTCCTCATAATCAGTACAGAATAATTAATCAATATAAAACATGGAGACTCTATTTTTTGTGAAATTATATACATATATTTGGTTCTTACGTCCATGAATTTCAATGGTAATGTTCTTATATTTTTTCAAACAAACATCCTTTCATTCCATATATTTATATCCCATTTTATCTTCATCGAGTTTATGTTATTTTATGGTATTCAATTTTTATAAATATTTAAAAAATTTATTATGAAAAATTGATGTGTTGGTGATCTTGTTTGTGTTTATCGAATATTTTTTGGAGCTTCATTATGAATTAAATTTATATATTATGTTTTGTTTCAAATGATTTTTTTGATGTTTGAAATTAGTATTTTTTTATGTCTATGATAATTTTTATTATTCATGAAATATCATTCCTTGATCTATAAGACGATATTATCTTAATATTGAAAACTTTAGTATTCGAATAATCCCAAGAATTTGATTATGATTAATGTGATTTTCTAGTTTAATTAAAAAATTGAGTTTAATTGATGTGAGAATATTGCAACAATGATTTATTTTTTTCTTTTTTATATCTAAAATAGTATTTAAAATTTTATAAATAATTAATATAAATTAAAGATGTACTGATGTTAATATATATATATATATGTACTGTAATATCATTTATTATAGATTAGAGAATGTTAACTTAATAAAATATATTTATTTAAATGTTTTTATTACATGTTGTTATTGTATATCATTTATACTATAGAGAATTTTTATAATTGATTCCATATATTTTGGATTATATGATATGGAAGTAGAATAATTGAATATGTAGGATGTTAATAATTAGAGTTTGTATACATAGGAGTGGTTAATGTGATCAATTTCTAGTAATTGGGAGAAAATATATATTATTATACAAAATAGTTAATTTAATGATTTGGTTTGAGAATGATTAAGCATGAGATGTTGTGGAAAAATAATGTTTAATACAAGGGATTAAATATAAGTTAGGTGAATAATAATTATGGAGTCTAAAAAATTAAATATTAATTTATGATGGAATAGTAGTTTTAGTTATTAATATTATGGAATATTTTCGATTCAACATCCAATGTTATGCCACTTGTCCCTAAGACATGTCCGAAAAATCACCATTCACATGATCATTTTCACTCCAAATGTAAATAATTATTAATTATTAATAGAAACAAAAAAATAGTACAAACTTTATTGTAAAATATGGAAACCATGACTCACTATAATTCATCTATATTTTTTGAGTTTTTGTGATCTATGTTTTACTCAATAGAATAAAAAATGTATCATCATTACTCGATCTAAGTAATATCATAATTCCTACCTCGTATAATATTTAATACTGAAATAATTTCCTTTATGTAAGGTGATAATTAACTAATTCAATATTAAATACTATTACACACATATATATATATATATAAATAAAACCGTGACTCACTTATGTATCTACCTGATTCATGTAATTTAGTATTGTTCCTCATTAATATAATGAAACCACTCCAAAATAAACCTATTATATGTATAAAAAATTTAATCAAAATGACCAAATATCATATGATTTT
Source organism: Viscum album (assembly GCA_963277665.1). NCBI lineage: Eukaryota > Viridiplantae > Streptophyta > Magnoliopsida > Santalales > Viscaceae > Viscum > Viscum album. The sequence goes on from OY728135.1 coordinate 2,030,643,355, forward strand.
TTAGTATTTATATGTCATTGAATATAAAATATAATAAATTCCTTTCTAAAAAATCTCACATTAAATTTGACTTTTTGAAAAAATTACACCATAAAAATTTATTTTTGTATCCATCACCCTTGTTTAGACCACCAGCATCGATCCATGAATAAGAAATAAAATATCAAAAGGTACAAATGCATGGAAATTATATACATTTTGAAAATATCTAGAAAATTGTAATCCCTTAGTATCAAACATACAAAAAATGTAAAACCAATGATTTTATTTAAATATAATTCACATGACATATTATTATAATAAATAATGATTAAAATATTTTTTCTATTATATAGCCATCATAGATTTACAAAACATTTTATAAAACCCCATTAATTAACACAAAAAATGGGTTTCATAAACTATAACGTCTTAGAATTTCCATGTAAATTATTTTTTATATTGAATTATTTATAAATTGTGAAATCTGACGGCATGTGATTCTGATCCTGGAGTGCCTGGAATGTTCAGTCGAAAATTTGTTAAGCTTTAAATAGTTTGTGTGAGATATTTCCCTTAAAAAGTTTAAAAACTATTAAACGGGTTCCTAGATTAGAAATATGAGGGAACCATTGCGTTTAGGTTGATGGGTTGAGCCTAGGCGTGACTTATGTATAGTCGACGCTAGCCTCTGGTGAGAAAACCTGAAAATGGAATAACCATTAATAAAATTATGAAATAAAATTATTCTATATTTCAAATTCATATAACTTTCAAATAGTGAAATAGATTAGAAATCCTAGAGAACTGCTAAACACTTGAGGGTATGCTTCCCTTAGGAAGATTCTAACATTGGCCAGAATGGGCCACCAGTGAAAGTTAGTTTTTGGTTGTAAAATAAAATAATTAAGGAACAATTATTTTATTGTAAAATATGTAACTTTTAAATGTAAACTCTGACTGAAAATCCAGGTGTACAGTTGATCTTGTAATGGTGTTTTCCCCTTAGGCGTAGCCTACCCTTGACCAGAGCGGGTCAAGGGTGATTGTTAATAATTTTTTAATAATTTATTTGGTATGTACTGTAAACGTGCAAGTGAAAAATTCTGTCTTTTGAACCGGTGCTCAGATTTAAAATCTGAGGGAACCATTGTATCTATATTGCAGTTATTCTCCTATGGGAATCGTAACATTGAATGGAAAGGGTATGATGAAGAAGATAATTTTTTGACATTATAAAAAAATATTAAAATAACATTGGGTTGTTATATTTTTCTTTGTACAACCGTCGGAAACAACTATGGTGGGACTGTAGTGCAACGTCAAACCATTTAATAGATTGACTCATAATTTAAGTAACCACTCCGTTAAGATATTTAAATGAATGTTTTAACACACCGTTGAGATAATAAAATTGTTTCATTAATTATAATCTTTAATGATTCTCATTAATTGTAATGTGCGTTGATCCTCTCCTCCGGTCTATTAAATGAAGATCGGGCATGAGTTTTTTGACTCTAAGGAGAAACCTATAACGAAGTGACATGATGACTTCCACCAAACTATAATGAGGCTTCATGGGAATTATGTTGGATAAATATATGGGTGATGACAAGTGTCGATGAACTCCTTCAGAAGTGGACACTTCTTCCTCATCTGCAGCGGCTTCCAACGAACTCGAGGTAGGGTGTTATATGCTTGTTTCCTACCTATTTCCCATTGACGATTATTATGAGGAACACAGTTAAACCATTCAATGGGTTGATCCATGTTTCATTCTATAATTCATGAGGATAATGTGGGGTTTCATTATGGATGTTTTTATAAATAAAATATCCTTCCCATTTTATTAGGCTAACACAAAGGGCACATGCCAAATGAACAATGCCCAGACCATCAGCTGAACTTGGTTGTGGTGGCATACTTTGTAGAAAACTGAAAGATGTGGCTTCATGAGAGTGACATGTAGTGAGACCAGTGACCGAGGGATGTGGAGACTGGCACCCATCGGCCATAATGAATCGGCGGTGCCTGAAGGCGCAATAGTAGACAAGGGGCGGCTGGCCGATGCCGGACGAGTTGAAGCTGGGTGGAATGCTGCGGCGGCGAACCATAGGGGAAGGTTGCAACATCGAACCTCTGTAGAGTGTGGACCCAAATTCATGGGTCTATTTTGGGATAGTCCATGTGATCTATCCAGGAGGTGCAACCCCATCCGGTGCCACTGTGGAGCAGGGCGGCGCACCACGAACCAAGGGCAAGGCATTGAGCCATGATGGAGAGCGGACTTGTGCTTATGGGTTCGTAGCGGGATGGTCTACATGGACCGGACAACATATGTGGCTCCGACGAGCACTATGGCGTTGAAGACCTGAATGGATTTGGTTTTTCAAGAGAGGAGTGGTCCCCCAAGATCGGCCAGTGCGCCGAGCTATTCCGTAACCAATCGGGACATGCACAGCCAGGTGGGTCGGGCTTCACCTGCATCCTAGTAGGACAAACCCACTATACAATGGTTTGATCCTACTGCCCAAGGGTCCATTCCTATGGCACAACATACTGTACTCGTCCTAGCTTAATGTGGCTTTCCCCAGTGGTCCAGGTCAGGTAGGTCGACCACGTCGGACCGTACCAAGACCCACATACGGCCCTGTTTGCTTAAACAAGCTTATCTCCTAAAACGAACATCTATTTGATGAACCGTCAGTGATGCTAGATCCCATAGGAAAAGGTGGTACATTTGAGATACTCCATGTGTCTTTTGGTAAATTTTGGAGTTTGGATGGGATGGATCGTACCCAAATCCAAGAGGGATCTCGACACTAAAATGCCTAAACATTTCAAACCGGGTGTCCAATTGACAACCTGTCTGTTGAGATTGTACCCTTATGTCATTAAGGATAATTAGGTTACATCCCTGTGGATCATCATGGAATTTGAGGTATGACCAATAACCTAAGCATAAGAACTATGATGTTTCATGTAGTTAGTGTTTGGATGGCTACTCCCTTGATGACTCATGGCGCGATAATTCCTTACTCCTCTCCTCCAATAGAGACGGTACTCCACTATTGTTCTTTGGTGTGGGTAACTTATACATAACTAACATAGAGTTATGTACTCCCCTACCAAGTAGGGTTAAGTTCATCTATGTTTGGAGTAGGTACCCCCCTTTCAACCCAGGGTGCGGTCCTCCTTATGCAGTGCTGTAGCAGAGTCGGTACACCCCTACCATTCCATGGTGCAGATCCTCTTGTATGGGGTCTGTACTCCCCTGAAATACTAGGGCATAGGTCCCCCATAATGAAGAAACTACCAGAGTTGTACTCCCCTACATAGTATGGTCAGGGTCCTCACATATGGAGTAGTACTCCCACGTATCCGAGTGGCGACGGGGAGTGGGTCCTTTAGCATAATTAGAGACCTCCCAACAATAGGGCATGGTTACTCGGAGTAGAACCATCCACATGATGTTATCAATAACTAGTGTAAAATTTAGTACTCCCTCTATGGACTGAGGTTAGGGCCACTTCTTACTAGGGTCATTGATATATCCTGGGATAGACTGGATTAGTGCACCCCCAACCAAACATAGTTTTGAGGAGTGGGCCTCTTCCCTTGGGTTCCCTTGGTCTTGACTCGGATGCAAGACTGTGACTAAGATACCTCTATTGTCGGGAACTATATTCAGTTCTAGAAAAAATATCTAGATGGATTCTTTTCATTCGGACATTACGTTAGGAATGGTAGATTTCTACCAGATAGAGTCCATCTCTTAGACGACCACCATACATGATGGCCAGTTCATGGAGCATGTACTCATGATACTTGATTTACACATTGTTACTTCATCGGAAGTCTTGAAAATGGCTTGAGGTTAGGGCCTTATGCTTCTTTTTGGCCGAGAAAAAAATATATTTATGACCTAGGTATACGCAATGGGATATTCCATAGTGAAGCTGACTATGCATAATCTTTATGGTTCACATCATTGTTGTTTTGTGGTATTCATCCTATTTGGATTTCTAAGAGAGAATTGTGGGTCTTATGGTCCCCTATTGTGTACTATGACACTGAACCCCACACGAGCTTCACTTGCTCACGTTGTGTCTTGGGCATACGTTCGACGTTTTGATTGGGGAATTCCGGAATACAGGACCGACAGACGTTATGATAGTGGATTTGGTGGCCTAGTACCAGAAGGGTTCCAATAGTTCCCATACAACATGAAATATTACTTCAGCTTCCAGTAGCTTCACTACTCTAGTAATCAAGTCAAATCTTCCACAGATGGCCATTGGTGCTCTCTTTGTACCATGTTGTATTTAGTTATTTTTTTGACCTTGTATACTGGTTTAGTTACAATAATTAGTGCTTTACCTAAGATTTTACTCTATTTCCGATTACTTAGTGTTCATATTTTAGATTTGGGGTTATCAATTATGTGTGAATGTGTGTACATGTATCCAGTATAATTCCTCCCACTTTAGGGTTGACGCCTTCAGTGCTAATCGCCAACCCCTGCCCTTCGGGAGGTGGGCATGGGGTATGTCATGACACAGGCCCCAGGGGAAATGTTATGACAAAGTATCATCAAAGGTTGTGGGTTATACTTAAATTACCAAGGGCCTATTGTTTTTTTGTGAGAAATAGTGATAAGTATTTCGAGTGAGTATTTCTAGACAAGGACTTCAGTGTTGGTGCATCAGCTAACGTATCCATACACCAGGACTCTGGACACCTATTACCAGACTCGGTACATGGAAACACTGGTTGCAGGGACAATATGGGAATGTTCATCTTGTATTTATTTTTATGATTTCCATATTCATGCATGTGTCATGTCTCGAGATATAACATTATAACTGTGGTACTTCAGGATCAATCTCAAGATGCCTCCATGTAGACGACTGGCCAGAATCCCAATACATGGTCATTTGGATAGACCGCCTAATGATGAGGAGTCCGTTCAAGGACCAGTGATTGAGATGGCCCCACTGAGTGGTGCACTGCTGCTACCACCACCCGATGGTCAGCATCTACTGCTAGTGGTTCCGGCAGTGGACGTTCGGTGGCTCAGTGCCCAACATGTTCCCTAGAGGCTGAGCCCTCCAAGGTTCCGTGGCGAGACAGATCCTCATGTAGCTAAGGATTATCTTGAGGTTGTTACATGTGTTTTCCTCCTAGTTTGGACACTCCCTGACATGATGGTTGTCATGGTAGCAAGCCTTCTACAAGTATCACCATTAAGAAGGTGGATTCTAACGATTCATACTCATGATGTGGTGAACCTCACTTAGACAAACATTGAGCACCTCTTCCAAGAGAAATTATTTCCATCAACATTGTTCTATATACGCTTAGAGTATCTATTGCACATGCAGTAGGGAAGCATGAAGGTAGAAGATTACTTAGTTAAATTCACCGATTATTCTCGCTACTCAATAGATATGGTGTGGGACCATTACATCAGGGCCTGAACCATTGAGTAGGGACTGCACCGTGAAATCCGGGCATCTGTGATACCTCTCATCATTTCGACATATGTTGGGGTACTAGAGTCATCCCTAGTGGGTGAGATCTTCCTGTAAGAGGAGTAGGTGGATGTGACCTATGACAGTAGTCACAGTGTAGAGGTGTCTAAAAGGGCTATCATACAAATGGCGATGGGATAGTGGCATAAGAGGCTTATCCATGACCGAACACAAACAGGTGGGTCTTTGGCATAACAACAACACCAAGGAGAATATCAGTCATAGGAGAGGTATTGTTACACTTGTAATGACTGGGGGGTCTCGCTAGAGATTTCCCAACCCGCCGTACTATTGATAGGGAGCTTCCATATGAACCTATTTGGGAGAGGCAATACTTGGAACATGAAATTTCACATGTGGGATGGTGGGGGTAGTGGAGTTGGATGACAAGTATGGTGTGGTACCCACAAGGATCAACAAACTATAGAATGTGGGAGGGGAATGTTTGATGTAGTCATGGTTCATGACTGAGAAACTCCTAGATAAGGTCAAGGTGTGACCTCTGTACTTTATTTTTCTGCCTTCCTAAATAGACACAAGTGCAAGACATTCTTTTTCTGCGAGTACTGTTCAAGACATTGAGGTTCTGTTTGGTTATGGACTAATACTGTTAATACCCATAAATAATATATTAACCATGCAATGAATTATGTATGCATGGTGGATAAAGGGCATTCCTTGGCCATAAAATTGGGGAATCCCCTGAGTCATGGTCTAGACTATCATAATGATTCTCTCTTGAGTCATTCTGTGGTGGTGGAGTTAGACCCCAACATGTTTTTATAGTGTGGAATGGATCCAATCCATCCTTACTCAATGGATATGCTACAATCTAGATTGGTCGTGTCTTTTTTTGGCTTTTTTTGATGCTACTGGAGGTTCTAGGAAGTGGGCCTCTAGACCCCACAATTACAGATGTATCATGTTATACAATGATTTCTCTACTTGTCACATCTAAAGTAAAAGGTGCCAATTGCAGCGCAATATTTACCTAACAAGAGATGGACATAAGAGTGGTTCATCTCAGTATTCCCACAAGAATCGTGCTAGAAAACAGCGCATGATCCTTTTTAGGACCCCGTTTTTTTTTTCATGTTAGTTTGGGACTTGGATTTTTCGGGATGAAGTGTATAATGTTGGAAAAAATGTAACATCTTAGATTTTTTGTGTAATCTTTTATATTCATATATAATTATTTTGACACCGTTAAATCAAAAGACACATGATTTTGAAGCCTGAATATCCCAGAATGATCTGTCAAATTTTTTAAGGATTAAATAGCAAACGTGAGTGGTTTTCCAATATAATTTGAATAACTATTAATCAGATGACTAGATCAGAAATCTGATGGTAATATTGAGATAAATAAGGTAGTTTTACCCTATGTGTGACTTAATTTATGTTTGTATATTCCTCTAGTGAGAAAACCAAAAAATGGAATAACCATAATGAAAATAATTAAATAAAGTTATTTTATTTTTCATGTGATTATTACTCACAAACGGTGAATCTAATAAAAAATCGGATACAACCACTAAAATCGTGAGGTTATGTTTAACTTAGGAAGACACTAACATTGGCCAGCATTGTCCACCAATGGAAGTTAGTTTATAGCGATGAAATAAAATAATTAAGTGACCCTTATTTTATTGTATAATCATTTACTTCTAAATAGAAACACTGATTTAAAATCCATGTGTATTATTAAACTCATGGTAGAGTTTTTCCCGTAGGCATATCTTAACCTCGACCAACATGGGTGGAGGGTGACTGTTAATAAATTTTAACACATTTAATGGTATGTTCAGTAAACATGGGGTGGTAATTTCTATCCTTTGAACTAGTGCTCAGATTTAAAATATGAGGGCACCCTTGAATCTACTGTGTCGAGATTCACTAAATGGAATTGTACCATTGATTTTAAAGAGTTGAATGTTAATGATAATTTATTGACATTACAAAAAAATAATAAAATAACTTTTTGTTATTAGATTTTTCTTTTTGAAACCATTGGAAAAACTATGGTGGGACCACAGAGCAATGTCAAACCATTTATTGTGTTCACACATAATTTCTATAACCACACCAATGGGTAATTTAAATGAACATGTAACCAAAAGGTTGAAAAAGAAATTGGTTCATTAATTATAATCATTAATGATCCTCATTAATTGTGCAGTGGGTTGATCTTCTCCTCACAACTATTAAAACAAATCTTGGGAATGGGTTTTTGGACTCAATAGTGGATCCTATGACGATGTTTCGTGATGAATTCCACTAACATTGAACAAATCATTGGGGGATGGACTATGGAGGAATCGTCGGGCAACATCAAGATCCAATGAAATCCTTCGGACAAGGAAACTTCTTCCTCATCCGCAATGGATTCCAATGAACTCGAGGAAGGGAGTTATATGATTATTTACTCCCTTTATCTCATTCGTGGTTATTATCAAGAAAACATGTCAACTTTACAATAGCTTGGTCTGTGTTTCTCTCATTAACCTACAAGGAAAATGCATGGATTATTGATGAGAGTTTTTATAATTAAAATTTCCTTCCCATGTTATTATGCTAACGTGGAGGGCGCGGGCCAAACGAACATGGACCATACCCTCCGCGAAACTCTGTTGTGGAGGCATTATTAAAGGACAACTGAATGATTTTGTAGCATTACTGCGACATGTGGTGGGTCCGGCGTCCGAGGGAGGTGATGACCGACACCATCTGGCCAAAAAGGAATGGTGAAACCTAATCCGTAGTGATAGACTGGGGGGTTGGGGGGCAACCAACATCGACTGCATTGAAGCTGGTCGGATTGCTACGACCGCGCAACAGGGTGGAAGGTTGCAGCATCGAGCTGCAGAGGAGGGAGGACCAGCACCCATGTGTCCATTTTGGGCTGGTCCCCGCAAGCTGGCCAGAATGTGCTGCACCATCTCCCAAAATTGTTGAGAAGGGCGGTATGCTACGGTGGCGCACAGCGGAGGAAGGGCAATGCATCAAGAGGCGGCGGAGAGCAGCCCCACCCACATGGGTCTGTAGCGGGCATGGAAACACGTACCAGCTAAGAGATGTGGATCAAACTTGCACTGAAACTTTGAAGACCCTAACAGATTCTTTCATTCATGAGGGGACTGCTCCCCCATTCTCAGGTAGTGGGACTAGCGATTCAGCAGCCCAGCGGGCCACACCCTACTAGGGGCGCACCTGTGGCCCCAAGGGCCAAGCTCGTGGCCTACTGTGCCGCACTAGGCCCATCCGAACTGGGCAAAGACAACCCCCTTTGGTCCAGTCCCAGTAGGCCTAGTCATGTCAGTTCTTCTATGTCTGGCAAGACCAAGACCCACTTATAGCTTAGTTCACTTAAACGAGTATATCTCCTAAACTGGATGTCTGTTTGACGAACTGTCTGCAGTGCCGGAACCCGTAGGATGAGGCTGTCATTTTGAAATACTCTATGTAAATTTTAGAGAAATTTAGTGTTTTTTTTGGATGGGATCATACATGAATCCAACTAGGCCCTTGGCAACAAAATCCTATATCTTTCAGACCATGTGTCCAATTGAAACATCTGATGTAGCATTGGTACCCTTATTACATGAATGATAATTGGGTTACATTCATTGTAGAACTTTTTGGTGGTTGGGTTATGTCCAATAACCTATGGATAAGACCTAGTGTGTTTCTTGTAGTGATAGTTAGGATGGATACTCCCTTGTTGACTTAAGTTGCAGGTATTTCTTACTCCTCTACTCCGGTAGAGATGATACTCCCCTATTGGACTAAGGCAGAAGTCCTAAATACTTAAATCACATAGAATTAGGTACTCCCATACTAGGTAGTGTGTGGGTACTCTATGAATGGAGTCTGTACTCCCCTGTCTACCCTGGATGATTGTCCTTCTTATGCAGTGCTATAGTAGAGTCGTTACTCCCCTGTCGTGGTATAGTGTAGGTCCTCTAGCCTGGGGACGATACTCCTCCGACGTACTAGGGTGTCAATCATCTATAATGTACAAACTACCACAGTTCTACTCCCCTACCAGGTAGGGTGAAGGTCCTCACATAAGGAGTAGTACTCTCCCATCTCTGACTAGCGACTGAGAGAAGGTCCTTCAGGGGAGTTGGAGCTCCCTCGACTGCAGGACACAATTACATGGAGCAGGCCCCTCTACAATATATAATGGATACCCATGGTAGATGTCAGTACTCACCCAATGTACTGAGGGGCGGTCCACTTCTAACTTGGGTGACTGAGATTTCATTGGTAATATAGGATCAGTGCTCCCCCAACTAAACATAGTGTTGCGATGTGGGCCTCTTTAATTGGTTTCCCTTTTTCTTTCCTTGGTAGAAAGACTTGGATTGCAAGACCTCTAGTGCTAGGAACTATAGGAAATTCTATAAGAATGATCTTGATGGAGCACGTCCATTCAGGCATTCCATTTTGAATGGTTGAGTTGAACATGATGGAGTATATCTCTCAGACGGGTGTCATCAGGGATGGCTAGTTCAGGGAGAATTTACTCCAAATCCATGAGTTATGCATTTTTCCTTCTTTGGAAATCTAGGTAATGTATTGAGTTCGAGTCTATATGTTTCTCTGGGGCCGAGATGAGTATATCTGGATGACCTAGATATATGCAATGACATATATCTGAGTAGATCTAACTATGCATAATCATTGGGGTTTACTTATTGTTTGTTTTTTGGTATTTTAAATTTGTGGATTTATGAATTCCATCAAGGGTCATAGGGTCCCCTACTATGTATTGAGTTAGTCTACCATGCACAGGCATCACCCAAACATGTTGTGTCTTGTGAATATGTTAGACGTTTCAATAGAGGTGCTCATGGATACCAGACTAACACACATTACAATTGTGGACTTGGTAGCCTTAGACAAGGAGGGGACTTGTAGGACCAGTCCAACACGACATACTACATCGGCTTCCAATAGCTTCACTACTCCATTGATTAAGAGGGATATTCCACAGACAGTCGTCATTTCTACCTTTGTACCTTTTTGTTTTTAGTTCTTTTCCGAGGCTTGCATACTGTCCCAGTGACACAACTCAGTGCTTTACATGCTATTGTACTCTAGTTTCTGATTACTTATTTTTCACCTTAAAACTTTCTTTTTTTTTGCCTGTGAGTCCATGTTTGTAAAGGTAACCAAGAAAATACCTCCCACATGTCGGATGACACCTTCAGTGCTAGTCACCAACCCCTAGCCTTATTGAGTCGGTCTTGGGGTATGTCACAGCATGGGCCCCGGGGGACGGGTCATGACAAAAAAATTTTATTCATTTAAAATTAATTCCATGTAATGATATGTAATAAAAATTTCATTTATAATGATGTTCCATGTATTATGAATCGATTTATTCATTCATACAACACTAGGTAGAGATGAAAAAAGATAAACAATTTCAATAAAATCATAGACAGAAAAAAAATCATCAATAATATTGAAACCATATCAAAAATTATATAACCGTATATATATTTTCACTTTGTTGAATATGTTATTTTAAGGGAAGAAAAAGATACTCTATCTTTTTTTGACCCTGTTATATCTAAATTATTATTCTTAAATAATTATTCGTTAAAAATTATTAACTCATAAAATTTATAGAAAATTGGATTATCTCACATCAATAGTGTCCAATATTATAATAATTGGATGACTTTAGTATTTACTCCAAGAATAATATTGGTTTATCTATAGTTTGTAGTGTTAATAGAAATAATTTGGGATAATATTTGTTTATAATTTCTATAAGTCATTACTTGGTTAATATTAAAATATCCCTCAGAACAATAAACATGTGTATTAATATGTGTGTGTTTTATTAAAAATACTATCAATAAATAATAATTAAAACAAATACCCAAGAATTACCATATTATATATGATGTTCATTTATGGTATAAATTTGTATGGGATCACCACTATGGCTATCATCTAAAAAATAAAAAATAGAATGGGAAAAGATAGAGAACTTCCAAAAAAATTTATGATCTATTTGATTTAATCTATTGATATCACATCGTGTTCTCTATCATGATCACCTCTTTGTAATTCATCCTATCATTTATTTCAGTAAAAAAATAATCACATCAAGAATAGTTCATGAGAATTGATTTATAATAAAATCGTATAGGACACCAATAATTATTTTCCTAAAATATAAAAATAATATATTAGTGTAGGTATAAAATAATAATCAATGTAATGTAAAAAACATAAGAACACTCCAGATAGGTTTTGATATTTTAACCATGATAATAAAATAACAAAAATCCTCTATTTTATTCATAAATGATAAGGTGCTAATAATGTAAGAAGTAAAATAATAGAAAAAAAAAGTCTCTCAATAAACTACCAGTAAAAAAATGTGGAAAATTATAAATTGTTCTAACATAATAATCATTTTCTCTAATACAATGGTTATTTAAGAGTACCCCAAAAATATCAAATAAATATTTCCACACCCCAAGCATGAAAATTCTGTTATTTTATTATTTTTTATTGATATCTAAGCCTTTTTTTGATGTTATGGTTGAGTTATGATATAAATTTTATATATTTGAAAGTGATGGATGGGTGTATTTATATGCATTACTAGAAAACAATTTGGGTAAACTATGTAGATTTTCCTAGGTAATCATGAAGCTAGTGTTAGTGGTCTTCTGGTGAGTCGCATGAGTTATGCACAATTTGGGATACTTTTCAGAAACCATTTGGTTTGGATCTATAATGTGAAAGAGTTATTCATCATAGTTAGTGCATGGTTTTAATACTATACAACTAGTCTATGTGAGGTACACCACATGTCCATTCGATGGCTATGGGTTGGCACACATTTTACCGAACCATATGAAAAGCCCGTATGAGCTGACCATATAAATAAAATCCAAAAATCCCTAATATACCCTCATCCCTCTTATCGAAAATAAATCCCCCTCCCCTTGAGGTTTTATGTTCATAAGAGGGCTCCCAAACCCCACTATATTCTGTTATCCTCCACTATAGATGTTTCTCCATCCATTCCAAGGTGGTTTTTATGGTTTTGTAAATTTCAACACATCTTTTCTCTTATATTCTTCATCATATCTCATGTTCATGGTTATTATTGGTGTCTTTATCTCTTGGGTGAACCCTAAAGGATGGGTTTTATATTTTGTTTATGTTTTTTTGAATATAGGGTTTTTGGATTTTCCATTGTGTTTGGTTCTACATTTTATGTTACATCGCATCCATACTTAGTTAAGGTAGGGGATTCCATTATTTCATTTTCTGGTAGAATCCATTGATGCCTTTTTTTAAAATTATTTATAAATATGTTCTTCATGCCTATTATGTGTTTTTGTTTGTTACTCCGATGTTTCTGTATTGGTAGTTTGGAATAATGGTTTTTTTAAGGATTCATGTGTTTATGCCTGTAATATTTTCCACTCAAAGTGATTGATAAAATTTATATACAATAAAATAAATATAATTAATAACTTATTGTTATATTTGTATTATTTTATATTTTTTACCTTGGATAACATGTAAGATTTGGTGATATTTGTGATTTAAATTCCACTTTCTAGATTGATGGTTTGTTGGGAAATGTGTGTTAATTATCTATCATATTTTAAATGGATTTTTGATATTTTATAATTATGTGAAATATTTGGGATTGTATTGATAACAATTGTTGATTCTAAAAAATGGGTTTTTAGGTTGATCTATGGATACTTAATGGGTATTGTTAGATGTGGGCTCTTCCATCAGTGCATGAGATGCGCAATTGGATGGGTACCTAGATGACGATTTAACATATAAAAAGTTGTTTTCCTTGATCTTTATCTTTTCAAATGGTTTCATGGATCATTACCCCTGACCATTTTTCCCCAAAATGGTTCCTTAAATTCTAAGTGATGGTTTGTTGATCAAGTGATATTCGATATGTCCGTAAATCTGGTCTCGGTGGGTATTTTGATATACTTTTTGTTAAATTATTTTCTTGGAGGCCCATTTATATGTGAATTCATGAAATATGTATTTCTTATTGATTCAAAAATGGTTTGGAAATATTCTGAATTTCTAACTATAAGGGATGCAATATAAGGCCCAACTAACACTTTGTAATATTTGGGAAATTGATACGGTTCTAAGAAATATAAATATCTGGTTCGAAACATATCATGTTATATGAAATAGTTTTATGGCATGTATAATGTGACATTAAATATGGATCTTTAGTATGGTTTGTTCTGAGACAATCAACCATTTGTAGGATTTCTCAATATGAGTTATCACAGTGGTGGTGTTAGTGTTTGCGGTAGGGAAGTGAAGTTGGAGAAGGTAAGGTGGGTAATGCATAGGTGGGCCACCTAAAAACATAGTTTACTATTACCATGGGTTTCCAGGGTGTATTTTAGATTTTCGATTGAGGGTTTTCGGTCAACCCCAATTGAACAAGTTTCTACCCCCTAAAATTTATAAGGATTTTCGATATTTTCCACTAGATTGGGTAGTTTGTAGCGGAAATTCTGTTCTTAGGTATGTAGATGCACAACACACAGGTAGGTGAGTCATATTCGAGTATGTATATTGATTGATCTAGGGATTTGTTAGAAATTCACTAGGTCAAATATATTTATGATAATTTTTATATTTAGATGTAGAAGGTTACTTTTCTACAATAAATATTTATTTAAAGAAGGTTGGTGTGTGGATGCTGGTGACCATGAGGTCACATAGATATTACATTGGCAGGGGATTATTTTGGTTATATTTGAGTTTTATATTTATTGACATGTATTTTTATATTGATCTAATTGTATATTTATGGGGATTCAGTTATATTTGGTTATTCAACATGGTTAGGTTATTTTATTTGAAACATGTTTTTTGGGCTGAAATTGTCCCCATTTGGTTTTTATTTGATTACCAAAACTGGTTTCTAGACCATGGGTAATGGGAACACAATTTGGGCCATGTCTCAAACAAAGTTATATGTTGGGATTGATGGCATCGTGGATTAGATCATGATCAATTGGTATTAGAGTTGGGTTTGGTTATTTTTAGATTCTAGTAGTTGTATATTAGGATTGTAAGGACATGGAATGTAGGTATGGGAATGATATTTTGAACCCTTGTTCATTTTGATCCACGGGTATCCAGGTTTTTTATGTCTTTATTCATTTTTTGGGGTTTTGACTGTTTTGTGTAAGGAATGATAATGTAGGTGAGAAAATGTCACATTGTGATTTCCTATTGAGTAATGATGCATTTAGAGTCTGAGTGCATAGTTCAGGGTACATTATGGGTTGGTTCTTTCTTTGGTTATGGTCCACTAACCATGTTGTTGAGTAATTTATGGACCCAAGTTCCACATCTTGAGTGTTTTATGTGAATTGTATATTGGGGTTGGTCCTTTTTTTTAATGATTTGTGTTTTACATCAGTTCCTATTTTATTTTATTATATTTTAAAATATATGTTTTTTATAAAATAGAGAAATTTTTTTCAATTGATTTTATATTGATAAAATGGTTGTTAAAATATAAACTGTTTTGGATTTGAAAATTCGCTTAATGCATTAATTTGGTAATTAAATGGAATGTTTGACCCTTAATAAACATTATGAATATTCAAATATGTGTGGGTGTCTATAGATGGGGAATGAGATCCATTTTTCATGTATTATGTTTACAGAAGGGGATTGAAACAAATATTATTATTGATAAGAATCTAAGGAGAATTTTTGAAATAGAAATTTTGATTTTTTTTCTAAAATGGGATATCAGTAGGAAATGGTTTCAGAAATTAGGTTCCTTTACAAAGTAGTTTTTGTGAATAAAATATCATTACAATTTCGTATTTTTTAAATTGAATTTAAATTATGGTATATTATATTAGTTTTTTGGTTGGGATTTCTTTTGATTCCCTTGTGATGTTATTGTATTGGATAATGATTTTATTATTATTGTTGTTTTTATTTTTATTTTGTTTTTTTGGTATTCATGTTGATTAGAATATTCCTCCATGAAAGTTCCACAAAGTTTATGACAAGTCTTATGTAGTTTGTGATTATTCTCCAGTGTTTCATGTCTATCATGGGTATCAAAGTAAATTAGAGGTAGTGGAATGGATTGAGGACGTTGATAGTGTTTTCATATTGTTGGCTACTCTTGATGATTCTTGAGTTTTATTTATTCTGAGTTTATTTTATAGTCCATCATTAGATGAATTAGATATGATCTCTCCACCATAAATTCTGTTAAGCATGTCATGGGATGTGTTTAGGTCTATTTTCATTGAATGATTATTACCCGAGTGGTGAAGAGTAAGAAAAATAAAGAGTTTTTGCGTATTTAGGTAGTCTAGTGGATGATGAGGGACTATATTGACAACTTCAAGGATATGTATTCTTACTTATTAATGATAGTGTAACAAGACATGATGAAATATTCATCATTTAGCATGGTTATATATTTATGGATTAAAGATTGGGACCTCCACATCAAATATTGTTGTTTTGAGATGTTGGTGGAAAATGCATTTTTAGCCGAGATGGATTCCAATGTTTAGGGAGTTGGAACTCTTATGTCTCTTATTTATCATGAAGGTTCCCCATTTTCAAGGAGTGTATCCTTACCGAACCTATAATTGAATAATATTCTTCCTTGGTTCTAGTCTCCTATTCATTAGATTGTTCGGTCGTGTACCACTAGTGTTGCCAATTCATGCATTCTAGGATGTATTTTAAGGATTCACCATATACATCCCATCATTGTGGCCACTAGGGTCATCTAGAGATGTTCAATATGAATATATTCATTGATATTTGTTTATTGGATGATTTAGGTTCATGATTATGAGGTTAGAGATGCTTCAGTCATCATTGATCTAGCTATTGGAACTATACTGATGCTTTCCCTTATTTTATAAACCTCGGGGGTGTTGGGTAACTTGGAATTGTTTTTTTCTCTTATTGTGGGTACGTTTTGAGATAACTTTATTTCATTTGGAAACTGTTGTGAGTAAATATATTCAATATAATATTATGTTGAAACGTTTCTTTTTAATATTAGTGGTTTTGACTATAGTAATGTGGGTCATAAATTGGTTGTTTTTGCATAGTTTTTCTTAAACATTTTATAGGTATCTTATTCTATTAGTTTTTTTATTGGTTGGGGATATCTGTTCTCATGTGAATAATTGTTTATAGCTGTTGTTCTAGTGATTTTATTGGATGGGGATTCATTAATAGGGCTCTATATGTGTTAGGGGTCTGGGGTTGTGGAAAATATTAAATTTAGGTCGGGGTATTTGTTAGCACACTGAATGCAGTTTGGGTTAGTTCTGTAGGGATTTCTTCATTGGGCTTCACCTAAGTCATGTTAAGGTGGTAGATGAGTTATTTTCATGGGGAGAACCCTATGTAGTTCAATATTGTTTTTCATCACATGGCATTCTTTTGAGTTGGTTAGGAGTGACTTTTAATGTGAAATGTTACCCTACATCTTTATGTTTTTTTAGATTTAATCTGTTTTGGGACATGGTTTTGTATATAATATGGCTGGGTGAAATTCTAGTGGAAGAAACTTTTTATGGTGAGAATAATTTTAACACTCGTATAATATACATTATTTTATATTATTCATTGATTCAGCTCAATACCTTTTGTTGATGTTTTGTTAAGGATATATTTTAAATTTTTTTATTTGGGAAGTCATGGGTGAGTTTTTTACTTATGCACTGTAACAGCCCAATGTTTTTAAATGGAAATTTCTATCTAAAAAATATGTCATAAAATCACTTGATAACACAACATAATGAATTACTAAGTGCTAAGTTACCTTTAAACATATTTTTGTCCCTTCGGTGTTGGGAATTTTAAAAATCTGACATACACGGTTGTGTTCAAGACGATTTTTGGAGTCTAATTAAACAAAAATATATTTTTTGATTAATAGTAACCTACCCATATGAATAGTAACAAACCCTTATGAATAGTGATATACCATAAGGAATAGTATCCTTACCTATGATAGTATAAAAATAATATTCTAGTGAAAGTATTATGTACCTATATTTTAAAATAAGTTAATGAATGTTTTAAAACTGGTTTATTAATAATAAATCATGATATTAATTAAATATTGAATTAGTCATATTTCAAAAATTATTTTTGAAAAATGGAATTCATTTTTGGATTCTACACTTTAATAAATGGATTGGGTAAATTTTTGGGATTTTCTGAAACACTTGAATTTTTTATAAATAGTGAAATGCTATAATTCACAAAATAAGCTAAATAAGCTAATTATAGGCTCATGTGTGAAGTTCTACTGATGTAATCCCACTTGGTTCAGGATTAAATTATAAAATTTCTATTTTTGGTCATACAAGACACTATTCCATGTCATGTGGGGAGATAATAAACTATTGAATTTTATATTAAAGAAACCTCTCTCCCGTCCACTTTAAAAACAACCATTCACACCCTTATTTTCTCACACCACTCAAGCTCCAAGACTTCTCTAAACTCTGCAAAAAAAACTTCCCCAACCCCTCTACCATGTTCCAGAGCTACGGGTCTCATCAAAAGACTATGCCTAACTTCTTTAAGGAGGATCATAAGAGGAGGATTTAAGAGGCAATTTCTTTTCCTCTTCTCTTTTAATTCCCTTTCAATTTCAAGATCTTTTCTTATTCTATACCCACCTATCATTGTCCAAATGGTATGGTAACTCCAATATAATGAATATAATGGAATTTTATGATACTAATGGGATATTATATTTTTAAACCCCTTTCCCTCATCCAATTTTTTTTTATTAAAGAGAATGTTTCCCGTGAGGTGTTAATTTATCACCTTCAAAACAACATGTTTTATTCTTCCATTTCTACATTCAGATCTGGTCGTGAAACCATTTTTATGGTTGAAACATAATTTTTTATTTGTATTATGTCCTATTTAATGTTTTGTAAATAACTTTTGTTTATATTACTCATGATAAAATAAAACAAGTTCATTATGATCAAAAAACCGTTCAAATTAACCCAATCAATCTTCATTTAATTCTTATCTAATAATTCATCCACATAGATATAACATGATTAATTATAAGATCATTCAAACTCCTGTAATATCATTAAAAAAAATTGATATCATATCTGAATGTTTACCCATGTTCTACCCGAACATCAATTAAAGAATTCATGTGAACCACTCAAGAAAACCATAAAAACGAACATCCCTGAACAATGTATTTTAAACTCTATAAGTCATCGAAAGGAACATAAAATGAAATGATGAAACTAGAATGAACCCTATTCATGTATAAAAGGTTCTAGAATTTATAATTAAGAGATATAATGTCATTATACAGAACATTAAATAGATGGAATCATTATGGTACAAGGTAAGGGGAAATTCTCAAACTAAACCTTCATTCTTCAGGTTCTCCCTCTTTCACATTAAATTTTGTATGGTCACTGCATAAAAATAATTTTTTCATCATTATCTTACTATTTCTGGGATATTAAAGTTTTCTAATAATGATTATGTCAAACAAAATGTTTTCCAAAAGAACTCTTCTTCTAAGAACTCACATATTACCTCTCATTCAAGGTTGATGGTTCTTGTATCAATTATGTTGTTCCATCTTTCTTTTGGGAACCCAATGTTTATGAATGTGTTATTATGAGTTGAAAATAATTCCTTTAAATGGGTTAGTTATATTCATTATTGATATATGTTATATGTGGAATTCATGTTAATGATATGTTATGGTGTGACTGGTGCGCCTAAAATTATATAGCGCAATATGAATGTTTAAATGTGACGGGTGCGCCCAGAATTATACAGTGCTCCAAAGCATTGGGAAAAGTGATTAATATAATGAGTAAATGTGAAATGATGTGGAAAAGATTCTATATTTTTTCACAACTATGTGTGGTAGTTAACCACTAATACATGATGTTCCATTTTTATGCATTTCCACATTTCATGTCTGATATTTATGCTTCCTCTCATGTTCATGATCTTTTTCCCTTGGTATGATTATTCTCAAAACATTCTATATTGTTATTATCTATCCTATTACTAGGATTTTAGATAACCACTTTTTATATATATCCTCAGGTGGCTACAGGTACTAAGGATAGGTCAAGTGCCAATAAGAAGCTAGAGAAGATTAAATTAAAAAAATGATTATTCTTATTGATGTAATTGCTATGTATGGTCCTAGTTTTCCCAAGAAACAAAACCTTTGGATCCCCTATTTGTAATACTATTATGTTTTTTATCTTAAAATAATGTAATAGTAATGTCTGAAAATATTGGGTTTCTATAGTTGGTATTAGAGGAATGATTTTGTTAATTTTGGAATTAGGATTAGTGAACCCTAGAGAAATCCTATACCATGAGACTAAGTACAAATACATAAACAATAATATTTACATAGGGATCCCAGATAATATGTTTTTGGTATATACTATTTAAATGAATAAATTATTCATGAATTATTTACTTATGGTTTGTTATAACCTTTAATATTTTAGAAAATATTGGGAAACAAGAGAAATTAGGCCAACAACTCGTGCGAGGGAAAATTAAACGATTGGCTGAATGACATCCCCAATGATTTCAGAGGTGGAGTTAAAAACATCATGGTGATGCTTACCCAATTATCTGATTTTATGTAAAATAACCATAATAATGGGGAACGTCTTCCGTAACCAAAGAGGGAGAAACTGGCTATTGAATAGTTTATGCGGCAACAACCACCAGTGTTCAGTGGATCTTCTGATCCACTAGTTGTGGAATAGTGGGTCAACTCCATGGAGAATATATTTTCTATTCTTCACTGTTCTGAGATGGAGAAGGTGACTCTAGCTGTTTATCCTCTAGATAGATAAGCTAACCAATGGTGGGCTTTGAATTAGAACACCATGCCAAGGGAGGAAATTGAAGAGAAGGAATGGGAAGACATTAAGACCATGACTCTTAATAATTATTTCACGAAAACTCTTTGTATGAAGATATATAGAGAATTAACAAATCTGAAGAAAAAATATTGAGAATATGTAACAACCTATGAAGCGAATTTCACAAGGCTTTCAAGGTACGCTTCAGGTTTTTTATCAACAATGATAGCAAAAATGATAGATTCTTTATTGGATAAAAACCCCACCTTCAAAAGGCTCTTGAAATTCGAGACTTTAGGAGTTATGAAAAAGTTTTTCAATGTCATCTCAATGTAGAGATGGTGTTTGGAGAATGGTCCCACAAATATAGTGATTAGAAAAGAATGATAGAGTTTCCAGCCGGTGGATCTAATGATAAAGGTGGGAAGAAAACTCAATGACCCACCTCCCAAAAATGAGGAATGCTGCACCATGGGAACTGCCTCAAATGAACGGGGAAATTCATCCAGTGTGGGAAAGAAATAAATCATACTAAAGAGTGTCTAAAAGACACGAAAAGGAAGGATAATGCAGCCGATGAAAGGAGAGAACCAGCAATGGTTCAATGCTACAACTGCCTGGAGCTAGGGCACTATGAAAGCCAGTGCACTAAACCTCGAGTTTTCAAGGGTTATCAGCATAAATAGCCACCAAAGCCAAAGGAACAAGGGGGGGTTTATGCCCTCAATACGACGGAAGTGGAGGAAGATAATGATGTCATATAAGGTGCACTTCTTATTCATTCAAGAATGGAAAAAGTCTTATTTGATTCTGGTTCTACACATTACTTTATATCTTGCATGTTTTATAGATCTATAGAATCAATGCCCCAAACCCTTGATGAATAGATATTTGTAAAAACACCATGTGGTGTAATCATTGCAACCCATGTGTTTGACTCTTCTCATGTTGGTGTGTGTGGAAATATTCATTTGGAAAATCTCGTAACACTTCCTTTGGTGGAATTTGACTCTATAATGAGAATTGATTGGCTCTCATTATATAGAGCACATATCAATTGTTGGGAAGAGGGAATATATTTTCATATTCTTAACCATCCCTTGATACTATAAAAATTCAAGGAAAATCATTAATCTCCTTTGAAAAATTATTCATCTGTGTGGATGTTGATTCCCTAGGAAGAAGAATATCTCTACTAAATAGTTGGGTCGAAGGATAGTTCCATCCTTGAGGAAATTCCCATCTTAAGGGAATATAAAGATGTATTTCTAGAAGGGTTACTTGGTATTTCCCTGGATCGTGAGGTAGTGTTCTCAATTGAACTCATACCCATAGAAGTTATACACAATGTTTAGCAAGTGTGACTTTTGAATGAAGCAGTTCATGTTCTTAGAAAATGTGATCATAAGTGAGGGAATTTCTATGGATCCTTTAATGAAAAAGGAGATTGAGTAATGGCCCAGTCCCTCTAGTGTCACTGAAATCTGTTGTTTTCTTGGATTAGCTGGGTACTGTTGACGTTTTGGGAGAAACTTTTCACGATTGTCAAGCCTGCTAACTAAGTTAATAAGGAAAGGGTTAAAGTATGTCTGGATGGAAGAATGTGAGGGATGATTCAAGGAGTTAAAGAGAAGGCTGATCACTACCCCTATACTCACACTATAGAAAAGTGGAGAAAGTTTTGTGATATTCAGTGATGCTTCAACGAAATACATGGGTTGTGTACTTATGAAAAATGATAATGTGATAGAGTATGCCTCACAACAGTTGGATATCATTGAGAAAAACTACCTGATACATTATCTAGAGCTGGCAGCCGTGATTTTTGCCTTGAAGATATGGTGGCACTACCTTTATGGTGAGAAGTGTGACATATACACCAACCACAATAGCCTTAAGTATATATTCACACAAAAGGAGCTCAACATGATTCAAAGGAGATGGTTAGAGCTCATAAATGATTACAATTTATCTATTCACTATCATTATGGAAAGGCGAACAAGGTAGCTAATTCTCTAAGAAGAACAGAACCTGCTACTCTATCCATGCTTCAGATTGAGAAAGACTCTATCTTCTTGGATATTCAATGAATGGATTTGGAAATCATAAGTGCAGGAGATACATCCTACCTTTCCCAAATGATTTCCCAACCATCCATCCAGAAGAATATCAAAGAAGATTAATGGAATGATGTGGAGATACAGAAGAGGGTGAATGTAGCAAAGGAAGGGAAGCTATCATAGTTCTCTATTGATGATGATGTTTTGATTCTGTATGATGTGCGTCTTTGTGTGCCTTCATCGCTCAGGATAAAGAAAGATCTATTGGACAATTTACATAGATCAATATTCTCTATCCAGCCTTGGATTACCTAGATGTACTGTGATCTCTGAGAACACTTCTAGTGGGATTACATAAAGAAAAATATTGTGGAATATATATCACAGTTCTTGATATGTCAACAAGTTAAAGTAGAGTGACAAAAGTACAAGGGGATGATGCTGCCATTGCCTATACTCATGTGGAAATGGAAAAATGTTTCTATGGAATTTTTCATGTGTCTCCTAAATATGTCGAAGAAAAATAATGTGATATGGGTTGTGGTTGACTGACTCACCAAGAAATCCCATTTTATCGCTATTTGGGAGGATCTCTCACTTGAAAAACATGCAAAGATATATGTGAAGGGAGTGGTGAGGCTGCACAATGTTCAACACTCCTTTGTCTCTGAACATGATCCAAGGTTCACATATAAATTCTGGAGGAGCCTTCAACATGCGTTGAGTACTGATTTAAATTTCAGAACGGCCTATCACCCCCAAACTGATGGCCAATCTGAAAGGACTATTCAAATGCTTGAAGATATGCTAAGAGACTGCTCTCTTGAATTCAAAGGTGGATGGGATCAACATCTCTCGTTGGTTGAGTTCTCATAAAACAATATCTTCCACTCCAGATGGATCTATATGAAGCTATGTATGGGAATCAATGTAAAACTCTAACATGTAGGGATAATGTTGGAGAAAGAAAGCTACTTAGACCCGATCTTGTTCAAGATATGACAGAGAATGTTTAAGTCATCCAGAAACACATCAATGCTACTCAGAGTCAGCAAAAGAGATATGTTGAAAACCATCGAAGGGACATGGTGTTCGACATAAGAGATAATGTATACCTTCCAATATCTCCATGGTAGAGAGTCATGTGATTTGGGAAGAAAGGGAAGTTAATCCCAAGGTACATTGGACCCTTTGAGATCCTTGACCACATAGGATCCATGGATAATCCACTTGCACTTCAACTGAATATGCCTCATGTTCCTGATGTGTTTCACATATCACTCCTGAGTAATTACATACCAAACCCCTCACATGTACTAAACTTAGAGGTGGTATAGCTGGAAGGTGATCTCTCTTAAGATGAAAAACCATAAGACATTCTAGACCAGAGAGATATGGTTCTACTCATCATGACAAATCATCTTGTTAAATTGTTGTGGAGGAACCATAAGTTTGAGGAAGCAACATGGGAATCAGAAGAGGCGATGAAGGCGAGTACCCTCACCAGTTTGTGTAAAGTGAAATTTTGGGGGTGAAATTTTTTCAAGGGGGGAAGAATGTAACGACCCAATGATTTTCAATGGAAATTACCTTCTTAAAAATATGTCAAAAAATTACTTTAGAACAAAACATAATGCAATACTAAGTGCTAAGTGACCTTTAATCATAATTTTGTCACTTCTGTGTTGGGAATTTTGAAAATCTGACATACACGGTTCGGTCCAAGATGAATTTGGGAGTCTAATAAAATGAAAATACTTTTTGGGTGAATATTTACCTACTCTTATGAATAGTTACATACCCTTATGAATAGTGATACACTATAATGAATATTAACCTTACCTATGATAGTATAAAAATAATATTCATGTGAAAGTATGATGTACCAATATTTTAGAATAAGTAAATGTATATTTTAAAACTGGTATTTTAATAATAAATTTTGATTTTATTAAATATTAAATTATTCATATTTAGATAATTAATTTTGAAAAAAGGAATTCTTTTTTGGATTCTACACGTCGAAAAATGGTTAGGGTAAATTTTTGTGATTTTTCTAAAATACTTAAATTTTGGATGAATAGTGCAATACCGTAATTTACAAAATAAGCTAAATAAGCTAATTATAGGGTCATGTGTGATGTTCGGCTAAGGTAAGCCCACTGGGTTTGGGATTACATTATAAAATTTCTATTTCTGGTCGTGAGAGACTCACTATTCCATGTATTGTGGGTAAATAATAATCTAATGAAATCTATATTAAGGAAACCCCTCTCCACTCTATTATAAAAACCACCCTTAACACCCTCATTTCCTCACACCTCTAAATATCCAATACTTCTCTAAACTAAGCCCAAACATATTCCATAGCCCCTCTCCCACGTTCAAGAGTTGTTGGTCTCATTAAAAGAACAATCCTATCTTCTTTAAAGAGGATCTCTAGAGGAGGGTTTAAGAGGTAATTTCTCTTCCTCTCCACCTTTAATTCCCTTTCAATTTCATGTTATTTTCTTATCCTCTCCCCATCTATATTTTTCCAAATGGTATAGTAACTCCAATATAATGACTGTAATTGAATTTTATGATAGTAATAGTATATTATATCATCCAACCCCTTTTCCCTCTTCCTTTTATTTTATCAAAGAGAACGTTGTTCGTGAGGTGTTAATTTATCACCTTTAAGAACAACATGTTTCCCTTTTCCATTTATAGTATCATATCATTTCATAAAACTATTTTTATAGTTGAACCATAATTTTTTATATGTATTATGTCATATTTAAATTACTGGAAATAAATTATGGCCATATTACTAGTGATAAAATAAAACAAGTTCATTATGATTGAAAAACTGTTCAAATTAACCCAAACAATCATCATTTAATTTTTATCTAATGATTAATCCATATGGATATAATATGATCCATTATAAGATCATTCATACTCCTATAAAATCATTAAAATCATTTAATATCATATCTGGATGATTACCCATGTTCTACACAAACATCAATTTAAAAATACAAGTGAACCACTTAAGAAAACCATAAAAATGAACATACCGGAACAATGTTTTTTAAACTCTATATGTCATCGAAAGAAACATAAAATGAAATAATGGAACCAGAATGAACCCTATTCATGTATAAATTCTTATGAAATTTATAATTAAGGAATATAATGTCAATATACAGTACAGTAAAGAGAAGGCTTCATTCAGATAAAAGGCAAGGGGAAATTCTCAAACCAAACATTCATTCTTCGGGTTCTCCCTGTTTCACATTAAATTTGGTATGGTCACTACATAAATCTAATTTTTTCATGATTATCTTACTGTTTCATGGATATACAGGTTTTCTACTAAATATTATGTCAAACTAACTTTTTTCCAAATGAACTCTTCTTTTAACAACTCGAGTATTACCTCTCATTCAAGGTTGATGGTTCTTGAATCAAGTATATTGTTCCCTCTTTCTTTTGTGACCAAAAATTTTATGAATGTGTTCATATGAGTCAAAACCCATTCTTTTACATGGGTTAGTTATGTTAATTATTGATATATGTTCTATGTATAATGAATTTAATGATAATGTTATGAAGTGACAAGTATGCCCAGAATTATATAGCGTAATATGAATGTTTAAATGTGACGGGTGTGCCTGGAATTATAATGTGCTCCAATGAATTAGTTAAAGTGATTAATCTGATGAGTAAATGTGAAATGATGTGGAAACTATTCTAAATTTTTTCAAAATAATGTGTCATAGTTAACAAATAATACATGATGTTCCATTTTTATGCATTGCCACATTTCATGTCTGATATTTATTCTTACTCTCATGTTCATGATCTTTTTCCCATGGTATGATTATGCTCACCCCATGATATATTTTTCTTATCTATCCTCTTACTAGGATTTTAGCTCACCCCTTTTGATGAATATCCTTAGGTTTCTACATATTCTATGGAGAGGTCAAGTGCCAATAAGAAGCTAGAGAATAATAAATTAAATTAATGTTTATGTTTAATGATGTAATTGATATGTATGGTCCTAGTTTTACAAAGAAACTAAACCTTTTGATCCTATATTTATAACACTATTATGTTTTTAATCACAAAATAATGTAATAGTAATTTATGAAATGATTGGGTCTCTATATGCACAATTAGAGATTGATTTGGGTAAGCATTGCAGCTTAGCACATGTATCCTTGTGGATAGTGTTGGGGGACTAGTGGTGAGGATAAGAGGATGTAAACGGTTTGAAAATAGGGTTGCAACATGGATGTTTAGTTTTAGAATCATATTAAGGAATGTAGCATAGTTGGCACATAGTTTGGAAATTGTGTGGACATCCAATGTGGTGTTCTCCTCCTATACACTAGAGGGTGAATGGTTGGAAAAATGTTTACCAAACCAGTAATCCAAACTAAGTAAAATCCCAAAAAATTTAAAATCATAAAACCCCTATTCTAACCCCATGTGTTTCAAAAAATCAATAACCTCTCAAGGAAATGTTTTTTGGGTTCATGATAGGGTTCCCAAACCCATATCTCCTTGGTTATCCTCCACTATGGATAAATCTCTTTCAATTCTAATGTGAAATTACATGGTTTTTGGACATTTCCCCTTATTTTCACTTATTCTCTCCATCCACTCTAAGGTTGTTGGTTATTTTTGGTGGGTTTATCTCTAATAAGAACTCTATAATCTAGGGATTATGTTTTTTGGTGTTTATTTGGATCTAAGGTGTTCATTTTCTCAATTGGGATTGGTTCATCCTTTATTTTAAGTTTAATAACATGCACGCTCTATTGAGGTAGTATTTTTTAATATTTTTCTTTTAAACACTATCCATTAATTTTTTTTTATCTATTTATAAATGTGTTTCACAAGCCTATTATCTATTGGAGTTTATTATTTTGATGGTTTGGTGGTCTTAGTTTTGTGAAAAAATGGGGTTTAATTGATTCTTATGTTGATTCATATAATTGTATTCACTCAATATGTATTATGGAATTTCAATCATTTTCTTGAAATGATATAATTATATTATTGTTATATTTTTCATTGGTAATATTTTTGTATCTTGGTTGAAATTATTTACTGGGAATAATGTTTGATTTTGATTCCTCTTTATGGTTTTATTGTCATGGAATTATAGTTGTTATGAGAGATGGTATAGTACAAACCATGGAAACAAGATTTTGAAAAACACTGATTAGAGAACATTAACCTATGATATAAATTTAGTATTAGTATAGAAGAACATCCTATAATTTTCATAATATAGATATAATGTGAATTTTCCATGCTATACATCCCTATTTGGATACGATCAGGTATAGGTGGCTCTGGAACAGATGTATCTAGGGGTAAAACTAGAAAAAATAGATTTAATCTAGACATAAATAAGAACTGGTGCACAACAACATGCTTTTATACACTATTATATATGACACTCTTGGGGGATATTCTTTCAATAATTCACATTTTCTTTACAAAAATATTTGAAGGATTTTAATATAAGATGGGAATAACTAAATGTGGTTCACTCTATAGTTTTCATATTGAAAATATGTTTTCATGATATTATCTAAATCATTTTATGAATCACACTATGCTTTTGGTTTTAGTCAATTTTTGGATTCATAGAATGTCATAGTAAAATTGATCATGATGTACATGGTGGGAATGGTCGGAGAAATGAGAAAATAAATGGAATTTTTATAGGTCTAAATGATATCATGTAGATGCTGAAGAAGGATTCCTAAAATTTGATCAACAACATATACATTAACCAACTCTAAACTCAATATAGAAGTGAAAGGAAGATAATTTTAAGAGCTCTAGCAGTTGAGACTTTGGAGAAAAGAAATCTCCATTTCCATCATGTAGGAAATTTTTAAAGACACACCCTTAGAATGTGAATCTATTGAAAATAGAAATGATATCCATGTGGGAAAGAAGGACTTAATGTAAAGAGTTTCCAAGGAAAAATGAAGAGTACTATAGAAGAAAATAAAAATTATCCTAAGAATCTATTTAAAGTAATTTTCTGTCAATATAGAGGACTTGGGAATTTACAATGTCAATTCCATATTCTATAGGAAAAACCACTAGGTCAAGGAAGAACCTATGTTGAAATAAATGGATTAATAAATGTTTATTATTATTAATTCTATTTGTTGATGGGATTACATTTGAAAAATTTTATCTTGTATGTGTAACATGGATTTTGTTATTTGAAAATCATATTTGAGGAAGAATTATCTTTTCATTTCTATATATAGTTATAATGAACCAATTGGGTTTATATTATTCTTGAATTTGTGGCAATTACATGTTATTTCTTTTTGGTATGAAAATGTGAGGTATGAGATAACATTTATGGTAAAATTATATTATAGTTATTTTGAGAAATTTATCACATTTTGGAAATTTTATAAAATATAGTTTAAAAAAAAGGAAACATGCATACCGTGTAAAAACCCGTCATATCAAACTAAGCTATGGGAATCAAACCCAAAACCAATGTGTGTTTATGATTTATCACCTTCCACTGGACTACATGAATTCCTTAGTTAGTGTGGCTAATTTTTTCAGTTAAATTATTTTAGTTATCAATAATAAGTTGATTTGGATTCTTATGTTTTATCAAATGGATATACATATTATATGAAAATGATTTGGTAATTAAGTGATAAATGTTATTTTGAAAGACGTTCAATTTGTTGAAAACATTATATGCCTTAAGAAAATTAAATACAATGGGATTTCTTTTGAGGATTCTTTGCCAATTTTTTTTGAATGAATCTATTTTTTATTGAGATTCATGTTATTAATGGAAATTATTAACCAATCCTATGAAATAAGTGATTTAGAAAGTCACACATTAGTATGAAACTTTAAGAGTAGTTGATGTTATTTGGGGGTAAATGTTAAGATTTACTACAAAAGACAAAATGATTAAATTATCTTGAGTTTTTTTAATATTAATTTGGATTATATTGAAGGATTTTAAGGACAAGTGTTTGTTAAATTTTCTTTATTGAACATTGGTTCTTGTATGTTTACTTTGAGAAATTAATATTTTTATTTCTTCCTATAAAATATAATTCATTTTGGGAATCATCTAATCGTGTACTAACCATTTTGTTTTTGGTTAATCTCTAAAAACATGGAAAATATATAGTTCATCTTTTGTGCATTATGTGATTCTCTAAAAGTAGATTCTTTCAATTCTGGGGTGATTAAGTCATCTTGAATACTAATCATTCGTAGAAAAGATCAGTTAGTGGTAAAAAATTATTAAAGGATGATACTCTAATTTAAAAATAAGTATATATCATTATGTTCTTTTTAAATCTCCTAAACAATTTCCTCAACTTTAGGAAATGGATCTTAAAACAAAAAACATTGTCCGTTTACTTTTCCTATGGGAAAACTAATAACTGTTTAACCCATCACAAGTTACTTGTTTTTATGTTGTTAAATTACTTCTGATCCTGCCTTCTCTCACTCTCCATGAGAAATTGAAAATTATTTTATCATCCATATCAATTTTTACCTAAGAGAAATCTGAGTATGGGTTATCTCAGGTCACCAATGTACTTCTCTTTCTTTCTTTTAAAGTGATAATTTTTTTGACTGTTTATCTATTATGGGACTTTAATTTAAGTTCCCAAGACCAATTATAAAATTGATAGGAAACAATTTCAAAGATGGGGGTTGAATATAACACCCCAATATTTCATCGTAAGTTATTGTTTTAATGTAATTTAATAGCATTACAACACGAAACACCAAGTTCGAGTTCCCCATGACTTACCAAACAAGCAGTTCAAAAAGCGGTTATGAATAGTATTAATTGAATTTTCAATTTTATATACTCCATATAATTTTAACATCATAATTATTTTTTTCTTGCATATAATATAATAAATAATTCATTTTTTCAGATAAAAAGAGTATTTTTCAAAAAATGCAATTTTAACGCCTTTTAATGGAAATACCTTTTTAAATACAATATTTTACACTTTTATATATTCAATTTGAAAAACATATCTTTTTATTTATAAGAGGGGTAATTTTTTGGGTTTTGGATAAAATTTATATGCTATTCTGAAAACTTTCATATTTTTAGGAATAATGGAAATACTAAATTTCAATTGAAAACAACTATTTAAATCAAAATAGTTTATAATGTTATATTATATATTCTAATATTTTTTATGTATAATTAGATTATATTTTTATCATTTAATCCATGGTTGTTCATTGGAGGTAATTTAACATTTAAATTGGACATAAACACATATCATTCTTTTGATAGTTTTTACATCTCAAAAACTCACTTTCTGGTTTTGACAACTGAAATATTTTATTTTAAAATTAATTAATAAAACATATTTGTTTTTTATTTGATAAAATAGACATCATTTTTGAATTTGGAAAATCAAAATTATCTTTGGATAAAAGTTTGGTATTTTTCTAAAAACATTCAATTTTTGATAACTAGTAAAACAAACTGCATTATTATTTAATACATAATTTTTTTTAAAATGAAATATTTAATTTAAATTTATTTTAGAGTGAAAATAGATATATAATTACTATATTTGTCGAATGTATTTAATTTAATTCATTTTATAATAGGATTAGATATATACAATTTTATTGAACATTTTACCGTCTTTTACCCACCTTCTATGAACATTTTCAAATTTGCATAAAACATAAATTTATAGCTTCTCTGAATTGAATTTCAAAAATATGAGAGACATAGTTGGAATTTTTAATTAAAAATTTGTTTAATAGGATGAAAATAGTTTTTGGTGAATAGTAACTTTTGAATTTTATTTACCATGGTTAAATGTAAATAATGTATGTATTTGTAAAAAAAATATTATAATTACTGCAAAACATGTCCTAATTCTATTGGATAAGTTTATTTCGACCAAAATCAACTGTAGGAATATAATATGATCCTTTATGATCCACATGGATTATATTTGGTCATTTATTATCATTTTATTTAAAAAAGAGTTAAAATGGTTAAATTCACAGATTAATAACTAAAACATTTTTAATATAGGGTAACACATAAGATAAATTCATCTATAAATATTCAATAAATACTACAATGTTTTATTAAAAAAATTTATTTTATTTATAATTTTTATATATTAAATGATTAATATATTTACGACACAATGACAATGTCGTAATTACCTTTTTAATGAAAGACTAAAAAATTGATGTTATAAATATTAAAATAAATATAAATTAAAACATTTGACACATTACACTAATTTTATAGGTTAATATGTCACTTTAGGGTAGATTTAATGTATTTTCTCGATGTAATCTTTTTTTTTGAATTTCACAAAAACCAAATACTAAATAGTGTCAAAATTTTCATAAATGAGTTTTAAAAAAAATTATATATTATTAAATGATATAATATTTCTAAAAATGTAACGATTATAAAGAAGTATTATATAATGATACATATGTCATTAATGAAATACTAGTGGTTATCTTGTCTTTTTTTTTATTTTTATTAACCATGTAATAAAAAAATACCAGAACACATGGTAAGAGTTAAACTATTTTACTAAAAATTAAATCTAAAAGAGAAGGTTAATATGGTGACCTAAATTTTTATAAAACCAATTGGTTGAGATTATTTTCACCCATTACCACCATATCCTTGAAATAAACCCATTTATATCCCTTATAAACAGAATATGATTTTATAATTATATAATAATTCAAGGTTTTCCAAAAGTGACCCTCGCCTCTCTTATAAATGTGTACTTCCCCATCTCTCAAATTCACACCTACAAAGCCGATTTCCTCAGCCAAATCCTGCTCCAATATCCTCCAATCTACCCTCACATTAACCTATATGTCTTATTTTATTCAAGAATACAATAAATGGAACCCTTTTGATCAAATCAAAAGGAAGGTCCTGAAGAAGACGTAACAATTTGACCACCTCTTTCAATATTATTTTCTTCCTCCACTTCCAAATTCATTTTTTTTTCTATAAAAAAATAATAACATAAATACCATATACATACTATGATGTTATTATAAATTTGGTACAACCATATTCATTATTTTATTCATCCTATGAATGACAATTTCACCATACGTTTTTACGAATGGCTTATCGTCTCCACGTCCTCGTGTTGTTTGTTATTAAACACATAATTATTTGGATGGGGATAATAATGAGTATAATTTATCTAAATAGAAAATATAACATTTTAATGATTATATATATATGATAAACGATCAAATTTCATTTTATTTCACCTTCAACATAATGATATTACTACTCGTGCGTACGTACAGATTATAGTCACCACGAACACGATGAGATTCATTTCCCATCGTAACCATTCTAGAATAATTTTCATTTTATTATATAAATTAATGTTTAATAACATAATATCATTATTTATATGAATACAATACATTATATCCATAACAAACATGACTTATGTAACAAAACAAATAATGAAAAAGGAATCAGCTAACTCCCGAAATAATGATACTACTGAAATATTATTAAATAGGAAATGTTAGAAGATCATATCCTATATCATATTTATTTATGTGGTTATTTTATAATTTTATAAAAGTTATTTAAATATTATATAAGAGTTTAATGTTCCATTAACTAGGGAAAAGTAAAAGTTATGGGGTCTTCATATCATGTTTTATCGTTGTGAGATTCATTCTATATTTTCCACTATATTCTCTTGTGTGGTGTATGTACTTCCCATGATTGTATTATTTGTGTAATATAAATTAATTTGTGGGTATTTACATATTCATTGTATGATTCTTCTTGCATGGGGTGTGTGTATCATATGTTACTATTTCAGTAAGTGAATTTCTAATTTCAATTTCCACTCATTGGGTATTAGACAAACTTCATTGATTATATTACTCCCAGATTATGTGTGAAATCACTCTTTATTTATTTATATAGTTATTTACACAACCTTATATGTGGTTATAATTTTATTAAACACAATCAATATATTTATAAATTCACAAATCATTGATACAAACTTGATAAGAGAAATCTTAACTCAATTTCCATTCAGTGAGTTTAACATCCAAGTCATTAGTGTTGTTTTTACAAGAATATGTGTGATTTATCCCTTATTTATTTTTAATGAATATCCAATCATATTTAGTGTATTTATATTTATCAAAAATAATTATGTCATCTATTAATCCTTAACCTATGCAAACAGCCTTTATATGGGATTTCATATCAATTAACATTCCATTGAAACTTCTTCGTTGACA
Organism: Viscum album; assembly: GCA_963277665.1. Lineage (NCBI taxonomy): Eukaryota > Viridiplantae > Streptophyta > Magnoliopsida > Santalales > Viscaceae > Viscum > Viscum album. Next base: position 2,030,677,202 of record OY728135.1, read on the forward strand.
TGCACAATTGACATTTTGATGGTGTATATACTATAATTTGACATAGTATATCATGAATACCTTTATACTCAAGATATTATAATGTTTTTATTACCTCAATTATTTTTAATCAATCATCTCTCATTTGGTTAGGTTCTCATACAAAAATATCATTTTAAATGTTTCAAAGATTTATTCTCTTAAATAATTCTCATCACTGTCATTGTTTTCAAAATGGTATCAATTATTTATTTATCTTGATATGAATGTTTAAAAATTAAAATTCATTTTAAATGATTCAATTTTTTATGAGTCACTTTAATTTAAAAATCTATTTTTATCATCTTCTATATAAATAGTTATACTTTTAAATGTTTTGATGAAAAAGGGGATATTTATCTCCAATAGTTTTACTAATTATTTTCATCTATGTAAATATCATTAATTGTATTTTTTTTCTTGATTAAGGTTGATTTGTTGTTATTAAGTCTTCAATATTGTATTCACTGTGTTATTTTTTTCTGTGGATGTTCTATTTTAAAACCCTTAATGGTTTATAGTTATAGTATTATCATTTACTATTCTAGTTATAATACGAATGTTTATCTTATATTTCATCCCTTTCATATGATGAATGCATTGGAATTATTAAGTGAAGGGTGGATCTCTCTATAGCTAGTCCATGCATCAATATGTCTCATAAGACAAACTAGTGTCTTGGAACAAGGTTGTGACAAAATCTTATATGTAGTCTTGGTAGGAGGCCTTGAAATTTTGGTTATGATGTCCTACATTATGCATTCCATGATTATAAAACTAGTTATTGCTATTACATGTGATTATTCAAATTGTATAATAGCCTTTTAAATACGTATATTAATTATTTGTTATATATGTTCCATATTATACTAATGTTTATGTTTAAAAGGATCGTGTTTTAGTATTATACTTTTTCTTAAATTTTTATACTTTTTTATGAAAGGTTCCATAATATTTTTATCGTTAATAACCATCTGAGCTCACCACATACATATGTTTTCTTTTTCCAAGGATGTGAAGTATTACATTATGTTTAACCTTCAAAGATATGCGAACGGATAAGATTATGTTCAAAGGGGACTAGATTTTTTTTATTTCAAGATTTAATGTAAAATTTATGAATATATATTGTACTTCCAAGGCAACTAAACAAATCAGTATTTCAAGATATGATATATTATGATCATAAAAATGTTATATAATAAAGCACTGACTCTAGTTAACTAGGGTTGGGGCATAATAGATTGAATATTTATGAAAAAAACGTATAAGTGGGATAAAATTACATACATTTTGAATTTATGATATATTGTTTTCTAATACATTTAATTTATTTAGATAGAATACATTACATAGAACACAATTTTTTATCAATCCATGATATACAATTAATATTTTTAGATCATAAAGAGAAATAATACCCAGACATTGAACATGAATGTATGAAAATAAATAATCATTTCATAAAAAATATGTCAAATGGCTTTATATATTGAATTTAATTACAAAAATGTATTTTTTTTTAATCTCTTCATATTCATCAAAAAAAAATTTCTCTAAAAAATTTACATAATTATTTTAATGAAAAGATATTATTTCATTACATTATAGAAAACTAACATGATAAAATAATAATAATAATTTTTATGATATTTTCAAATTTATATTAGAGTGAATTTTTTTTAAATAGTTTCTCTTTATAATGATTATTGATTTTTTTTAAAAAATATCAATTTTTTAAAACTTTTAAAAATTTATTTGTTATTATAAAATTAAATTAAATGAAAAAGTATTTCAAATATATTTTATATATAGTTTATGTAATTATAATAAGATTAAAATTTATATTTAATTTAAATATTTTTTGTATATATGTTTTGTCACTCTCTAGAAAAACTTATTTTTATCACATCTATAGAATTAATTTTAAATTTATTTATTTCCATAAATATAAGTAATTTTTAATCATTTATTACATATTTAGAGTAATTATAATTATATTATATTAAATATTATAATTAATTATTGACCATAATGAATAGTTAAAAATAGTAAAAATGTAAGTGTAGTCGTTATGGTGGAAATATGTCTATCAAGAGATAACCATTAAATATAATTGATAAAATTGGAAATAAATTTTAAAAAACCTATTTTATAGCCATATAAAAACCTTATATCAGATATGTTTAGTGAATTAATTTTTTTAATGCTATACAAATGTTTAAAAGCGGTAATAAATTTTTCGTTTCAAAAATTACTTGTGTGTCATCTCCTATATTTTAAAAAGGGAACTTCCTCTCTTCTATCTGTAGAACATTCAAAGCATTTTGTTCATCAAAATCCATTCCTAATACTTTATAATTATCCTTTAAATTCTCCTAGATTCCATATATTGATTAAAAACACATGTTTGATGGATTTAGGTGTTAAACTGCAAAGGTACTCTTAATAAATGGTATTTCCCTTAACTATTCACTTTTATTTTAGTTTTACATATAACTACATAAAATATCATTTAACCATTATGATATTAAAAAATAAATCTCTCTCATATAATAAGAAAATTTATTGTTTATGGAATTTCATATATCCTTATCCTCCACCATCTAATGGGAAACAAAACCATTAATCATGTTTACAGTGGACTACCACCTAGAGAATAGATGTAATTTCATATCCATAATATACACTCAATGATATATACAATGATGAATTTAATTTCTATATATGATATTAATTAATTATTTATAATATTTTTCTTATAAGATCACATCATCCATCATACATTCTATTTGATTGGAGAACAACTACATCACTCAAGCACATCTGTGGAATTCCGCATCCACAAAATGATGTGATTCGTTGTTCATTATATAGTTTCATGTATTGTAATTATGTTATATATAATTAATATTTATTTTAAATAATAAATAAAATTATTATTGAATTTTGATATTTTATTTAGAATTATCTTGTTTAATCCAGTTAGAAATTTGTAAGAACCATTATGTGCATAAAAGAAATGTCGTCTTTGGGAATGAATTAATTATTTTTCATATTCCAAAAGTACGTAAATGATTATGATGATGAATATAATTATTATAAATTATAGTTATCTCATTATTCACATCTTATAAATGTTGGAAACATAATGATTTTACAAGGAAAAATTTATTTTCAATATAAAATTAATTTAAAAATAATTTCTTACATATTATAGTAAAATAAAAAAGATTTATTATTGAATATGTGATTTAAAAGTTAATAAAAAAATTATATTGTTTTTTATATATGATTATAGGTACATAATTAATTTACATCAAAAATTATTTATTATAAATTAACTTCAAACATGTATGATGATTGCAGTGACACAATGTAAGGAAATATTTTATCAAATCGTGTTCTACAAGTTATATTTTTTTGATATAAAGATATAATTTTTTATGATATATTTATATTTTTCCATTAAAATTCATATAATGATTTTATTTAGTGACTTTATATATACTATTTTATCGAGGTTTATTATTCTTTGGTTTTTCTAATTTAAAAGTAACAATCTAAGTGAGGATTTTTTATATGAATATTATTTCTATGAAGAAAATGTTAGGTTGATAGGTTGTTTTTTGTGGAGTTCATAAATCCTACGAATATAATTAACGATTCATATCTTGAAAATAATTAGATATAAATATATATATATGGTTTTTTATTTCATGGGGTTTATGATTCAAATGATACCAAAATGATAGAGGTTATATGTCACAGTCCAAATGTTTATTGATATCGTTTATGTTTATGATTCAGATGATAAAATATAACAACATATTTCTCAATAAATCCTTGTATATTAATCTCAAATTGTAATTTATCTGGAATACATGTTTTCCTTTCACTTTTAACTAATTAATAACTAATGAGGCTAAAATATTGTGTTTGTGATAGAATTTAAAATTTATATTCTTGGTCAAAAAATTCTCTCTTCCCTTTCAAAGTGTTCTAAAAATGTATTTAATGAGGTGTATAATATTTATGCTTTTTTTTATAAAATTATTACACGTGATTTTATTTTTACAAAATATATTAAATGGATTCATAGTATAATTTTTTGAATGTGGTTGTTTTTACATTTTACTAGAAATGTTAATAAAATATTTGTTTGAATGTATAGGACAAGAATATATTTTTACAGTATCATAACTACTCAATTATTTAAATAATACATTATATAAAATCTAGTTCCGTTTCAAATAAAATATTTTATTTACAATTTGTTAAGCTTATCAATATTGTGAAACAGATTTCAAAATTGAATGGATATTTTAATTAGGAAATTTTTAATTATATTTTTAGGAAACTACTACCCAGTAATGAAAAAAATGTTACTTTTGTGATATTTTACTAGTTTTAAGATTCATTGGTTCCATTTAAATTTTTTACTATATGATTTTCTTAATGATTATAATGATTTGCTGTCTATAAAATCCCTTTTTATCTCACAGGTTATGCTATGATGAAATGATTATGAAACTCATTTTATTTCTGCATAGTTTGTAATAATGAATGGTTTATGATAGTTTGAAATAGAATAATTTTGATAGTATGGAAGATGTAACCAATATATCCCACAAACCTATTAAGCCATTAGTATAGTTCTATTACATCATGTAGAATAGTGTATATTCTCTAATTCCCATGAAAACAGGGTATGTTGGAGGTTATCCCAACCACGAAACAATAAAGATAAATAATAATTATAAAAATTATATAATAGGATTGAACACACATTGTTATCCCATAAAAATGGTATATGATAGGTTATCCAAAACTCAAAAGTTGGTACATTTACGGTTATCTAATTCTGGATTTAGAAACATGTGTTTTTAGATAAACATGAACATATAATCAATGTATTGGTGGGAATACATGACATAATATTTTCAATGATTATGTGTATTATAAAAGTCTATGTCTTATGCGACTATAATTTTATCATTTATTTTATTATGTAATTCCTTCTTGATTCATTTATTTTAAAATATCATGATTTTTTCAATGACTCATGTTAATGATGTTTGATATGTAAGGTATTGTTTTCAAATATAATTCTTATGTTATAAAACTAGTATTTTCATATCATGTTTATACCTCCCACGTTTACACACATAGGGAATCTGATTTCATCCTTTCTTATGTCCTATTACCCCATGATTGGAATAAAGGTGATGAAATTTTATTCTTATTAAAGTTGTTACTTAGGAATAACCTAATTGATGATAGTGTAGTTAACATACGAAATAGTCAATTATGTATCCATGTTTCCAAATAAATTATACATAATTCATTTTTAAATATATAATTATATTTTTAAGGAATATTAATCTATAAAGATGTAATATAAATGAATTAGATTCCTTGTTCTTAAAACAAACTTTATATGAAAATTGTGATCTTGTTTTAGGAACATCACACAACACTAATAACTCAATTTGGTGGTATTAATCCTATGTTATCTTGAAAACTATGAATGGATAAGAAATCAAAATAAAATAAAAGTATTATATACAATATATAAATAAATAACTTTAATATTCCTCAATCCCTATTGTGGTTTTTCTAATCTTAATCCCCTTTAAAAAACTCGATTCAAACATTAAAAAATATAATATATCATAGTGTTTGAGTAACCACTCTCGATGGTAAATAGTTAACCCCATGTTATTGTAATCAATCCCCATACATTTCTATGAAAATACATTCTTATGTAATGATCTTGAAGTAAAATAAATGTATACATTTTAATGAATAATAATAAAATTAATATATATGAATTATCTAATTGGTAAAACTGATATTATTCAATATGTTTTAATACAATACCAGAAACACAACCCAATATGTGTGAAAAATTTGTTACAAGAGTTAAAAACTCATAAGTGAGTAATCATTATAGTATTCAACTCATTAATTATGTTATTTAATATAATCATATATATATATACACCAACACAAATACTATAAATAAATTTCATCAAGTTCTAGTAAAACAATAATTGATATCTCATTTATACTAATCAATCTCTATCCAAAAAACCCTAATGCCCTATCATAAAGGATGTATTTAACCATGGTTCAGTTAATTAAACATTAGATTATTTACATTAATGCTTCCAAATTTAATGAAGAAAAATTATAAAACTATTTCCCATTAAATAGTGAATTATATGGATTATGAATTAGAAGGAGAAAAAATATTGCCCTTCTAGTTTTCCCATTTAATAAAACTTCTAGAGTGTTTGTCAACAAAAAGGTGGTCATTCCATTCCATTTTTTATAAACTTCAATATCATAATAACATGTTTGTTGTCGTGAAACTTGTACAATGATTTCCACTATACTACAATTGGACTTCCATAAGTAATCTCATGGAACTCCAATGTTAAAAACAAAAAAAATAATCTTGTAACTTGACATCTCCCATAACAGTCCAAAATGTAAATTTCATAATATAAAAATATTTTACCTCCAAATAATTAATTTTCATAATTATAAATACTTCTCATAATTCATTTGAATATTTTTAATAAAACAAATTAGATACATAACCAGACTCATAAAACCATTTTGAACATCATTTATAGTCTAAAAACTCCTCTGATTTAGAAACAAATAATACAAAATTTTATTCCCTGTGTATTTTATATTATGGTTTTTTCATTCCCCTATATATTTTTATCACCATAAACCAATAGATATCAATACTATTCTAGAGGTGTTTAAAATGATATGATACATATTATTGATAGTTTTTAATATTTTTAACAATTATATTAAGGTATAATCTAAATGGAAAGTCAATATTATGGAGAAATGATTACATAATTATAAAATAATATTAGTCATGGTAGTGATAAATATATTACACATTTCAAATAGTCATTGGATAATAAATATCACTCGAGAATTTAGAGACCCTCTTTTATATACATCTTTTTGTAGGGGCCCGGCCATTACTATAGTTACCTCGGGCAAACATTAAAGTATTATTTGTTGTTTTTAAGTACCTTTTATTGGATTCATGAAATGTGGGAGTTTTGTATGAATTGTAATAGAATGATGAAGAAATGTGGATATGCAATTTCATCACAAAGTTAGAGAAATTGTGCACCCTAAACTAGGAATCTATGCTACCCTAGATAGTGAGGTCCACATGGTTGGAACACATTTTACTTAACCATGACACCCTACCATGAAAAATGTCGTAAATATTTATCTTCAACTAAAAAAGAGTTTTAAAATCTCCATAACATGAGAAACACCTCATATTCTACCTTGGATAATACTACACCCATTTAGATGATTTCTAAGATTTCTGGTGGGGTTATAAGGTTTTACATCCCCCCGTACTTCAATATCCAAATCCCAAATTGAGTACATGCTCTTCTACTTATATGTGGATCTCATCCTAATTCTTAATATGTTCATTACTCTCCAATTCCTTAATTGTTTGGAGGAATTTATGATCATTTTCTTAATATCTATGCCTAATTGATTATATATAGATATAGGACTGTATATCTAGATCAAAATTGATTATATATGGATATCCATGATCTTGATTTTGAGATTTATATCTTTAACTCAGATATATGTCATTGTGCTACTTGGATTTCATGGATTTCTGTTGAACGAACGTTCATCGATGAATTGATGTAAGTGGTATAAAATTTAAATCCCATAGTCACGGATTTGATTCAAGTATGAATAATTGTATAATATATTGAATTATTTAGAAATTGATTTCATATATTAGGTAATTTATGTTGACAATTTAATTTATCAATGAATTGTTAAATTAAATGATTAGTATAAGAAATGATCCAGACATTAAGGGGAAGTCGTATTTGGGAATTAATTTGATATAATTGATTATGAGAGTTAGCGGTTGTAATTTAGATAATTAACTAGTTGATTAATAAAGAGATATTGAATTTAATATGTTGATATGATTAATCTTTAATTAATAATGTTCCTTTATATTATGATCTTGATAAATAATTCAGTAATTAATTATAAATATTTGATATTTATAATTATATAACTAATTAGGGAAAATTAATTATGGGATTTGAATTATGTTATTTAATAAATAATTGATGAATTAATTAATTGGATTGGTGTGATTAATTTATTCCGGATTTTATTATGTATATTGATGTTTCTTTCTTATTGTTAAAATAATCATTGATTTTAGGTGGATAATTAATTATGAATTAATTATGTATGAATTAATTAGAATTTTTTCATTATAAATTTAGATGTATAAATGGTAGCATGGTCAATGTTCTTTTGAGTAATGGAATGGGAACAGGATCATTCAAATGAGAATCATAAATGGTAACATGGTAAATTTACATATGAGTAATGGAATTTGAGCAAGGTCCTTCTATTGGGAGGTAATAATGATAAAATTGACATATTACTTATGAATTTTTTATTCGTTACATTGGAATGTATTTGAGAATTTAATGAATGGTAATAAATGAACTATAAGATATGGCTTCAAATGAAAATACATCAGACTCTAGGATGAGTTGAATCACGTACAAACATATAATATCATTGTTGAATACGTTGAGCTTTGAAATGAGTCAAATAAATTTTTAAGATAGGACATTAAAAATGGAACACTATATGATTCCCCATGATCTAAAGCTACTATATAGTTACATGTATCCCCAGGATCCCTATAGATAATATGTTTAAAAAACTATAAATGATAATGTTATAACTACCTATTTTAGCATTTTCTTCATTACATTATAGAAGTATGTAAAATTTATTTTGACTGGAATTGTTTGAGACATCATTGGTTGTGACCTATAATATTGAACTCACACTCTACTCGGGCTACCTTATAGGTAACCGAATTGACATTACAGTTTTATGCTAGGTTAAGCTCAAAGGTATAATATTATATTGTTTATTGGGATAGGATCATGGATGAGGTAACCATACATTTTTTCATGACCATCTTGGGAGTCAATAGTGTCTATTTTTTTATTAAATTTTTAGTCACATTGACATTTATATTCATAGAATTATTTCCCTTTTAGTTGTATATTATATATTATTTCTGGTTTATCATTGTATTTTTTATCCTTATATATGATACCATTATTTCTTATTTACTTCAATATCATTTTACTCAATAAAAGTTTTCATATTTTTTCCATAACTTACTTGTATGCCCCTCGCTTCAAGTCAAGAACCTCTAGAATATGAGGAGGTGGGCCTGAGGTCATGTTACTTATCGGATATAGGCACTGCAAATGTATCCCAGGATGAGATGTTATAATGTTTTAAAAGATTTCCATTTTTCATTATTCTTATTTTGTCTTAATATTTGGGGATATGTAGACATGACCCTAGGAAGCATCAATGATTAGTAATGAGATCTTGCATTGGAATTTCAAACCCATGTATAATAGAAAACATAAGTACTCAGGGTGGGATTGTTGTTATTTTTTTCTATTACAGTTCAATAATATTCCACCTTGGGTAACACAAATGTTAGGTGATGTGATTATTATTTCTCATGATTTTTTAGTATTGATTTGTATCCTAGAAGGGAACATGATTTAAGTATACATGATACATTCAAAGCATTCAGGGTTATTGTGACATGCATCATTTTGGGAACACACCAGAAAATTGATTGTTGATTATTTTTTGAAAATGAACTCTTCTCCTAGTTAGTTATATTAAAATGAAAAAAATTTCACTATTATTAATTGAAAAAGGATGTAAAATTTTTTGAGGAATTATAATAATATTTTGTATAAATTTGAATCATGATAGTGATAGTGTGGTTAAACATGTAAAAATTATCCTAGGAGTATGTTGGTTAAGGGTAGTGATAGCTCCATGGTTTGACCATGTGGAGAGATTTGGAGAAAAACGATTATTGAGATATATATTTATTATTCATATTATGTATCTGTTTATGGGTTTTCTTCTAAACCTAGTAAATGACTTTTTTATTATTGAGAATATTCTTCCATTACTCTTTTTGAGGGGACTTCCTTGGGGAATGGATAGGATTGGTCATCTAATTAGGGAATATAAGGCATTGATACTTCCAACAGAATGTGAAGGGGAGATGTTCTTATATAAATTTTCTAACTGTATGAAATTATACGAATGATAACTAGTGAGGGTTGTGAAAAACACGTCTAACTTGACAGGGGAGTTTTACATTCTGCACCCTGTAACTTCTACAAGAGATGGTAGACCTGATGGAGTTGAAATCTAGGTTGATTCCATTGAGATAATGCATGAAATTGTTGAATCTCTAGCATAGAGGAGGGTCAATATAGATGATTTTATTATCTGGGGATCAATGAATCATTTGCAGGAAATTAAGAGATGAAATAGATAAATTAAAGGTATGTTATGTATCGGTGACTTAGAGAGGATGATGAAGCACTTTAATAAAAAGGCGATGAGAAAACTGAAAGTTGTGGAGTCCATGAATTAATCCTAGGAGATCACATCTGTAATGGATTATTCTATATGATTCATAGATCTATGATGCATTGAACCATTTTTAGTATGAGATGTGTCAGCTAAGGAGAAACATTTTCAAGACATGCCTATGTGAGAGATTAACTCCTAAGTCAATCTTTTCTAATTAAAGAAGCTTTCCGAAGTTGTTGACCAAGATATCATAGATTATGGGAACCTGAGGGAGGATTCCAATACTATAAACATAGTTGTTATAGGATGATTAGGATGAAAAAATTTGAAGATAAGTAATCGTCATTATGATAATATTAGACATGGAAGTGGGAAGAAGAGTACTCATATAAGATATTTGGTTGTACTAGACCACAATGGGGTGATCTGTCATCAATGTGGTATGTCGGGACACTATGGTTGAAAATATTCCTAACCACTATTAGAGTTTCAGTAATGAATAAATATTGGACATGTATAAATTTTTTTCTGGTTGTAGTGACAAACTAATGCTAAGGGAGTAGCTTGGCAGAGTTAGAGTGCTGGAAGGGGATCTTATAAACCATATTGGCCAGGATGCTAGAGTTTTATTAGAAGAGGATGTAGGGGTAGTGTTTGTGGTGCTACATGGATATAGGGACCTTATTTGAAGAGTTTTTCTCCCCAGGGGATTTAGAAAACATCATAGGGAAGAAGGAAAAAATGTTACATGTAGTGCATCATACACTTCTTGTCAGTGAATATGGGGCATCAAAAGTGAGAAGTACTATTCTTGTAGTTTCTACATCAGAGAATTCAATTATTGATATGGGTGGATTTAATTCCATTATATTTATAGAACGTGATAATGGATTCAGACTTTAGAAGGATTTTCTATAACAGTAATGAATATCAATTCACCAATGGAAGCACGGTCAAGAAACATTTTTCAAAGATGGTATTTTCAATATTGATTGGGGATTATCTTTTTTTATGGGATCGCAATGTTCTTGATATGATAGGATTTGATGTGATTATGTTTATGGAATTTCTAGTCACAAAAGGTTCCCACATCAATTGTTACTGTATGAAAATTACTTTTACATCACTTAAGGGTGACTTGTACATTCCATGGGGATATAAGGATATCCAGGAGGGTCAATTAGGTCCTATTAATCAGTAACTGTGAGTTCTCACAACCCATGTTTCTTGTATATTTCTAGATGTTGGGGTGTTATGAATGATTTCCTTCCAGTGGTGGTAGAATTTTTTTAGGATGTATTTTTTAAATAATTCTCAAGGCTACCACTTGAGAGAGAAGTTGAACTCCCTAATTAACTCAATTAGGGGGCTGAGACAGTATCTATCCCACCTTACAAAGAGGCACCAAATTGGATCCATGAAATTAAGGCTCAGTTGGAGGATGTAGTGGTTAATGGATTTATCCCTACAAGTATTTCTTTATGAGGATCACATGTATTGTTCACAAAGAAGGATTATATGATTTTATTTTTGTGTGTCAATTATTAGATGTTTAATAAGATGAAAATAAATAATTGATATCCTCGTATACATATAAATGATCTTTTTTATTATTAAAAGTGGGATTGAATGTTCTCAATGATTGATTTGTTATATAGGTATCATCAGTTTACAGTTGAGACTCATAGATACTGAGGAATCATTTCAACTGTAGGTATGGCCTTTATGAGTTTTTTTGTAATGCCTTTTGGGTTGAAAAATGCACCAATAATTTTTATGGCATCGATTAACATGATCATTCATTAGTGTTATTATCAATTTTTGTGGGTGTTTATAGATCACATCGTGGTTTACAACATTTTTCAAGAAGATCAGTGAAAATATCTTGACATCATACTAAGTGCTTTAAGAGATAAAAGTTTTTTCTCCCTGATATCTGAGTGTCAGTTTGGGATTGATCATGTAAACTTCATAGGGAACATAATCACATAGGATGGTGTGTCTATGGACCAAGAGAAAGCTCAAGTAGTGGTTTCATTGAAGCATCCCAGTATTATTTTTTATAATATAATATTTTTTGTATTAGAAGGATATTAGAAGAGATACATCCATGAATTTATCCATTTCGTAGTGAAATTTTTGTTATTTAACAGGAAGGGGAAAATTTTTGATTGGATTGAATCACGCAAGAATACTTTTCAAAACTACAAGAAGAATTGGACACTGACATAAATATTGATCCTAGATATGCTAGGTGAGGAATACCTTGTTTATTTGGAAAATTCAGTGATCAAACAAAGATCTATGATTAGGAATGGGGGTAGAGTCGTGCCATATAGTTTTTTACATTTAATAAAACAAGGAAAGAACTACCCTATACACAACCTCAAGTTAGATGAAATGATTTGTGCTCTTATGTGGTGGTGACAATGTATTTTTGGAGAAATTTTTATATTTTATACTAATAAAAATAGAATTATGTATATATTTACATAGTGTGATTTCAAACATAGGTAGCAGATATGGGAAGAGTATATGAAATCATTTGGTTTTGAAATAGCTTATATGCTTGAGAATGGAAATACTGTGTATAAAGACTAAGGTAGAAAATATATGAACTATATGGGTCAGAAGTCTAGTTAAAAGAGGATGATTGTGACTGTACTCACAGAAATGAATGTGGTTATTCAAGAGATTCTAGAGTAGATGACTCTGGTTTCAGTTGTAGTGGAGTATACACAATTGAGATGGATCTATGATAATTAAAATGTGGATCAGAAATTCATATCCTTGAGGAAAATATATGATGGATGTGAGACACCTTTCCCCTATATTAAAGAAGGGGATGAGATCATCATTGTGAAGAATAATGTTTTGGTTCCTACGAGCATACAAGAGGAGCTCTTTTGATAATATCTTGCCTCGAAGTGGGCGGTGCTACCAGTTGTGACCAAAATGTGCCATGACCTATGATGATAATTTAGGTGGCCAAACATGACAAATGATATGGGAGTGTTTTTCAATTGTTGTTGCACCTTTATGTAGGGTAAGGAAGAGTATAAATTACATCATGGTTTACTACATCCATTAACAATAATGGAATAGAAATGGGATGATGTGAAAATAGATTATGTTGTTATATTTACAATGGAACATATAGGAAGAATGATGTTATTTGGGTCATTGTGCACCGACATAAAAAGGGAGAACATTTCATTCATATAAGGAAAACCTTTAGAACATAGAATTTGGTAGAAATATATGTTTGAAATACAGTCCTTCTACATGGGGTCCATCAAACTATTGTTCCAGGCATCGATTCTCTCATTACCGCATGATTTTGGAATGTCTTATATAAATAATTTCAAACATAGGTTTTATTGAGTACAAATTTCAACAAACATACATATGGGATGTTGGAATGTACGATATATGTGCATGAGGATGTGTTGTTGACTTAGGTGCTTGAAAACAATGGGTCTGGAGAGAAACAATTGTCTTTAGTTGAGTTTTCCTCTAACAATAGTCATTAGTAAACAATATATATGGAACCATATGACTCTCTTTATGGTAGGCCATTTAGATCACCCCAATTATAGATTAAATAACGTGAGTCAGATTTTTTCAGACCGAGTATTGTGTAAGAGACATCAGAGCAGTTTCAGTTGATTCCAAAACATATTACTATAGATCAGAGTTGGAATATGTCACATGATGATAGACAATGATGACCCCAAGAGTTTACGTAGGTTGATCATGTGATCCTTCGGGTGTCACATACGTTGGTTCACCATTGGATATGGAGGCATGGAATATTGGCACCATTTTTTCTGGGACTATTTTATATAGTTTAATGAATAGGGCAGGTGACATACTAATTGTGTCTTCCATATTAATATGGAGCAATGCATGATGTATTACATGGGTTACAACAACGATTGTATCACCATGACCCTTCTAATGTGATTGATGTAGAAAAAGTTTAGATGGAGATTGATGCATCAACTGACGTGCATACGATACATGTGAAGGATATCATTGAGTTCCATTGATGGATTATCATACTTAATTAATTAGGAGTTAATTAATGATTTTTATTTATTTAACTAATTTTTGAGTTTTTTAGGGAATTTAGGTGGATAATAATTTATAAATTAATTATTTGTAAAATAATGGTAAAATTTTCATTCTAGAATAAGATGTACAAAAGATAAAATTGTCATTGTACCGGTGAGTAATGGATTGGGAACATCGTAGTCCAATACGGAAGTATAACTGACTGCACGGTAGTATTACTTGTGATTAAAGGAACAGGAACATGGTCATTCTATTTCAAAGTAATAATGGTAAAATTTTCATATTAATTATGAATTTTATATTACTAACTTTGGTATTTATGTGTAAATTTATATAATGGAAATAAAGGAACTTCGAGATATGGCGTCAAATGAAACTTCATTGAACTCTATCGTGAGTTGACTCCGGTATTGAGATGTCATATCATGTTTGAATACATTGTGATCTGGAATGAGTCGAATGATTTAATAATATATGAAATTACCTAGGGATAACAACATGAACTGAGAAGATCTAACGCTCATATAAAGGTACAAATATCCCTGGGAACCCAACAATTAGTATGATTACACAATAAATAAATGATAATGTGATAAATATTTACTTAAGAATTTTATTTCTTTTCATTATAAAATTCCATACAGAATTGTTTGATTGGAAAAATTTAAACACTGTTGGTGGTGGCCTTCTCAGTTGTACACACACCCCACTTGGGATGCCTGATCAATACCAAAATATTATTTTATTTTGAAAGACATGTTAAGAGAAAAGGCCTTATGATATATTATTGATTATGGTTGGACCGAAAATGAGGGAACTATAAGTTGTTATAGGAGAATCTTGGGAGTTGATATTGTATTTATTTCCCAGTTGTGTTTTAATGAAATATAACACATATATTTTCATATCAAATTTTCTCCCTACTGTTGAATATCTTATTTATTGTTTTTTTCATAATTCTATTTCTTATACTTATATATGATTCAGTTATTTCTTATTTACCTCCACTAGTCTTTTACTCTAATAGAAGAGGCTATAGTATTCCCTTGATTGACTTACCAGACCCTCTTTCCGAGTCGACATCCTCTAGCATACAGGGAGGCAAACAATATGTCATGTGACAGAACAACATGGGGTAGCGTCGTGTGGCTCCCAGGTCAGGAAGTTACACTTTGGGAGGAAATAAGAATCTTTAAAATTTATTGAAAATTATAATACAATATATTATATTGGGGTTAAAATAGTAAAAGAATTATAATGATGGACCAATAATGCCAGAATTACATTATAAAACCATAGAGTTTATTAAAATCTAGAGAAAACCCATTAATTTCATTGTTAAATCTAGGTTGGGGATAAAATATTTAATTGGATATATAAATGGACGAAAATAATGTTTCATACAATGAATTAAATGATTAGACCTCAATATATTGAAAAATGATATTATTCGTCACATTTGAATAGTGGGAGATAAAAAAGAAAATTTTATATAACCATATAATGTACAATATGGGATTCATGTATCATGTGTGGTAATGTAAATACCAAATGCCTCTCATTTTCCAATTCCTTTTGATGGTATTGTGGGATGATGATCTCTATTATGGGGGATTGTTTATGAAATTCATCTATAATAGAGATAAAGAGATATATAACAAGAAGGTAATCATTCTCAATGCAATATATATATCCAATATATATGATTATGAGTCTTGGGACCCTATTGAAGTTATCAAATAAAAAAAATTAAATAATCTCATTTCCTGTTGTATATTTAATTAATTTTAAATGGAAGTGATTTTATATAGGGTAGGAATATAATTCTACATATTTATGTAAACATGTATTCTCTAAAACTCATTCACTTCATTGATATATTATATTAAAATGTATTATTTCATATAATCATACAAAATATCTGACTTAAATAAAATATTTTAATATAATTAAATATATATATATATAATGAGTAGAATAATTCCAAATGATAAATTCTTTTATATTGTTTAATTAACTATGATAAAATAGTATAACAATATTTTATATTTCTAGTGGGTTTGGGTGTTATGAAAATAAAATAAATGAAAATTAAACTATGAAATGATGATAAAACATTATAAAATAAAATAAATATTAAGAACATTATGAGAAAACCATGTTAATTATTAATGAACGTAATGTGTGATATATATTAAAAATATATGTTGAGTATGACTATTGATCGTGTGTAAAGTTGACCACAAGAATAACATTGTTTAAATAGTAATATGAGTGTTTGAATAGTTTGATAAATGGTAGAATATTAAAAAAATGTATCTGAGGAATTTAATAAATAGGAAACATTTATTATAATTATATAATATAAATAAAATTAATATATAGAAGTATCTTTTTGTGTGTATTATATATTTTTAATGAATGATTAGTTCAAATGATGATTGATGATTTTATATATTAGTGAAATTATTGAGATATATTTCATGATATTAATGGTAAAAATCCAAGATTGGTGAGAATGATTGGGAAAAATATTCCAAATCATTTTACCCCAGATTAGTAGGTGATTAAATTAATTGAAACCCCATAGTAGATAATTTTATTAAAATATTTTAAGTATATTTATTGTGTTTAATTAACATTGAATGAAAATTATTTTTAATAGATTTTATTTTAGTTATAATTAATAATTAATTATTATTTATCTCTATTGTGATGGTATTTTGAAAATTCCTATCATTTTTTTATGTTATTTAGAATATATGACTCTATGTAAAATGGTTTGGATGACATAAAGAGAATTAAAAATAAAAAAATAGTTGAATAAGTATTGATGAATATTATTTAATGAATGTAATTATATAATCTTATTTTTTAATGGAAATAAATATGAGTCATCTGTAAAAATTTCATGCATCCCTTACAATAACAATATGCATGGTTCCAATCCATTTGATATAGAATATAAAGCTGAATGAATCCGAAATGATGGTGGAAGTATCATGTAAATGTCATTATTAGGTAAATAAGTGTGAACCCAATGTAATTTTTTACTACATAAAGAATTGAACCACAATACATGGAGAAATGATCGGTCTCTAGTGGCTGGATACCAAAAGGTATTTCCACGATTGAAATGTATAATATGGTTGATAATATAACAAGAACCAATACTAGTGAATTCATAATGTTTTATCAAATAATGAAATAGTATTAATTGGATCAATAACTACATATTGTCATGATATAAATGAAGATAATTATTTATTTATATTCTTCTTGTTAATGAATACCCCCATAATTCTATAACTTATATATCATGTTATTTTTTTAAATATAATGTGAATTATGACTTGTGGTCTCCATGTAAATTTATTAATATTTGAATAATAAATAGAGACATAATCACTATATTTACATCCAAATGGAATGATCAAATATATCAATAAGAATATTATTATTTCTAATTTATTACACATTAATGTTTTTAGTGTTCACATATTTATTACTATATCTATATAGAGACACAAATTGACACATAAAGTGAAAATCATTCTCATCATTCAATATATAAACTCAAAAAAGGGAATTGTTTACATAAAGAGGGTAATGGTATCATGGTAGCCATTATTTTATTGATGAATACAAAAAATGAGACACATGTATAAGTAAGGGATAATAAGAAATAATATTTTTGATAGTAATAAATTGAAAATATTTAGAAGATGTCCCAAAATGGTGTATTGTTCACTTTAATAGTGTTTTGAGGGAGGATAAATATGGAAGGGAAAAATCATTGAATTTTTTGGCTATAATTCGACTAGAAATAATATATAAATTTTAAAAAATTCACACCAAATGATTTATTTTCCATAATAGAACTTGAAGTGAAAAATATCCCACATAAATTGGTTAAACTAAAGATAAATTATTTTCACTCTAATTAAAAAATTGATATTGAAAATTTTTAATGGATGATGAAAACATACATGGAGTATATTAACAGATATATTTAATTAAAATAAAATCAAAACTACGAAATTGAAAGTAATGAATACAATACTAAACCTACATTAATACCATCTTTTAATTTGTTACTAATCATGGAAAAAATGAAGATCAATTTGGTTCTTAAAGGGATAAATGGAGAAGGAACACAACCTATCAATTCTTGTAATAAAAGTGATGAAAATCCCATCCTTAATATCATTATCATTTACTGTTATCCAGAAAATTTTAAGAATAATTTCACCAATGGGGATATTTTATATGCTATAAAATTATGATCAGTTTCTAATGTAATCCAAATTGTTACATTATATATATGAAATATAATAAGTATTTTTAATTGAATACATCACACCTGTTGAATATATTTAGATGTGACTACATGAGAGACAACGAAATGGAGAAGGTATAATAATCCTTTATGAACAAACTAAGTTCATGTAAATCTATATTATTGAAGTTTTATAAAGGTTTATATGATTTTAGGTTTCACAATCTATGTTTATATTGTTTATATTGTTATATACAACATTGTACTTAGGAAGAGTATTGATTTCTGTGGATTATAAAATCATGGGATTATTTCAACTATATATTAGATATTTATGATGTACTCATAGAATAAGACTGTATGTTATGAAATTATTGTGTTATATCTCATTATAATATAATAAAAAATAACATGGTATTGTTATAATAATATTTATAATTACAAAAAACATTAAAATTTTGGATAAATTAATCATGTTTTATACAAAAAGTTAACCCACATAGTCATATTTTTTATCAACACATGGTTCATTTGTATCGAACATTGCACTGGAATCATTTTTTCAATAAATTTAAACATACTTTAATTAAATGTATAAATTCATAGTGTCGGATATTAATTAAAAATAAATAAATATGAATAATTAGAATTAAAATTATTATCTTTTAATGTTATTAACTATTATATTAAATTATTTATTAATTTAACTAAATAATATTTTTATATTCATATTTTTATTTATCATCAAATTGTATGATAATTATATATATGTTATACTTTATGTGATTTTTGAAATAAAATACTCAATTTAGGTATTGTTTGACCCAAATGTAATAAGTTAAAATTTTATTTTTTATTTAATACATAAATATTTTTTAATATATTAATTGAATAAAATTTCCTAATCTAGTAAATTTTGTAGATAATCAAATGATCTATATATTTATTATTCCTATCATAATATTTTATTGATCACCATTCATGTTTTATAATTTTATGTTTTTAATCAACTGGTGTTGGAGATGAAGGATGAATACATGTAGTTGAAATATTATTTGATGATATTTCACATATATTTATCTGAAAAGATATTATGGATTTATTCTAATAAAAATAAAATGTAGGGTAAATTATTATATTGGGAAAGGAATATAGTGTTTATATATTCATTGTTTTAAGTATCCAATGTCCATTATTGATGTTCAATGATACATATAAATGTAAGGTTCAAATTATATGGAACTTCTATCTAAATTGTTTTATATAATATGATAGAATAATTTGCTTATGGAGTTGAATGGTAATTAATATTTAATGTAAAATATTATTTTCAGATCATAAAATCAAAAAATTGATGAAACTTTATTATCAATATTATTGAATTTGATTTGATTTGATTAGTATTTCTTTTATATGGGTTAATAAAGATTTTATTTTCAATCATTTAAGCTTAAAATTAATTATTTGATAATAGCAGATATTGAATTCCTATTACTATATAAGATTAGGATATAACATGATAATTGTATTTTATTAGTGTTCAATATATATACATCAATGAATTTACAATGTAGTTCCTAATGATCTACTGTTAAACAAATATACTTCAAAATAATAAATATGATTTTTAGTGAAACAAAAATACATTATAATAATTATGAATAATGTTGTAATATTAACATGGTTAACAACATTGAATTATCTAAATATTTTATTTAAATTATAATATTATGAAATACATTTGATGATATATTCCATTCACAATAAATACTACCTGATTTCAAGGACGTGTAATAAAGAATATTATTCATGGATGTCATCAACATGTTTTTAATTAATCAAATTTAATTTCACAATGTAGGAATTGAAGAACAAGTTGATGATAATGTATAAATATTTGGACGTATAATATATATTTTTTCTCATATTGATGGAAATTAAATATTTACTAATATATAATAATCACTATGATTATATGGTATATAGGAGAATAAGGATTCTATAATAGTTCATTATCTAGTCGAAGAAGTATCATAATGATAAAAAATTTAAACATTTGTGAGGAGGAAGAATAATCTTCTGTAGACAATCACATTGATGGGTTACACCATATTATAATATTGTATAATGAACCACAATGAATCTATAGTTAGGATAGGATAAAATTTACCATGTGATCATGGTAATTCCTTCCCCCTTCTTATATGAATGGAACCCCACTTCTGGTAACTATGTAATTTATATTTGGAAACAATAAATTCTACCATTAATATCTGTGGAAAATATAAGTATCATTATCTCAAAAAATATAATGAATATATACACCATCATCTAGGGAAACCTTATAATAACTTTGTATTGCTACAAATCAAGTGTTTCTATATTGAATGTTGCCTTTCGATATTGGTTGATTTATATAAATCAATATGTATTAATTATTATATGATTTTAAATATTTAATGCATTTTAAATGACTAAAATGTGAAATTATAACATTATAAAAATATATACACAACTAATTATAACCCCACTTTAGTGTCAAAAATAATCTTATGGGATATATATGTTGAAATAAGATTTAATAATTTCACATTTAATTTAATATTACAAATGAATGATTATATGTATTTTGTAAACCACGTTCCAAATTATCTTATAAAGATCACAATTTTTTATTAAATTGAAAATTTTAACATAAAATATTAAAAAATATTTTTTTTAAAAATTATGTAATTCCATCAATCATTTTATCAAAATTAATTAATGGGTATTCTTGAAACATTTCATGATAGGAAATATAGGGTTTAAAATTAAATTGAGTAAATTAATACATTAATAAAAATGTATTTATAAGATAGAAAACCTAAAAATCATCAAATAATGTATTTGGTTTTCATAGCCTAACAAAATTTTCTATACTTTGTAACAACAAATAAATCAATCAGTACTCTTTATTAAGAATAATAATTTTGTGATTATTTCACTCATGAACCCCTAAATTTTAAAAAATGAACACGAACCAAATATATAGAGACACTAATAAAAATTTTTAATTTGTAAAATCTCTAAAATATTTTTTTACTAACACCCACAGAAATGATTATAGATTCCTTTCTCAAAAGAAATTCAGTCGTAGAATACATTATTTGTTAGAAAAATGATCATCTAAAATATTAATGTAAGTATTCCAAATATTAAACCATTAAATTCAATTCTCGTATTTTCATAAATAAATATTTATATAACAGTTATAGAAGGATTAATTTATTTATTATAATTAAATTTCACATCAAAACCCATTTTTGTTTAGGTTTTCATAATTTTTAATCTCATATGTTGATATTGTTTACCCCTGGTAGGTTTATACCACCAATGTAGACCATGATTTCCTATAGTAAACTCATCCATTTATGTATATCATAAAAATGGTTGTAATTAATTGAAATTACAATAATCGTCAATTAATTCCATTTATTCTATATTAATGAAATAATAACAATAATATTAATATAAATAAATTTTTTGATTAGTCTAAAAACATAAATATTTTAATACTAAAAAAATTATATTAATTATTGACTATTTTATAATATAAATTGATCTAAAAATCATTTATGATATTGAAATTACAATAACATTCTACTATTATAGATTTTTGGAAATTGGACCAGTATAAAATAACAATGTCTACTTCAATTATTCTCAAGCATCATTAGAACTATGTAGAAAAAAACTAAAAATATAATCATGATAAAAAGGAATATAATAATATAATAATATATAATGATAAATTGTTATAAATACATAAAATATAAATTAATATTGTTATTAGTATGAATGTTATTTATTTAATATAAATATTTATCATGATGAAGATATTTTACTGTTGGTGGAGTCCCATGTTTATGGTAAACTGTCAATTTCTCTTATTTTATTCCCTCTCTCTATGTAAAATTTATATAGATTAAGAAAAATAATTTATATACATACTTCAACGATATAATATATTTTATTTCCTATTTCATTCCTTAAGATATTAATGTCTTTTTATTTCACTTTTTATCATTTCTTTATTTTAGTCATACAATATGGAACATTTCAACCCCTTCATCAATTTTATATATTACAACACAGAAAATATTTTTTCTTTGATTTATTAAACATTTCTATACTACAAAAATTTATTTTTTCATTTATTAAATTAATGAAATATTTTTCCCCATAATTCCAATAATTGTTTTTCCATTATTTATCAATTATTATAAATGCATTCATTAAGAATCATCATTAATCAATATATTATGTTTTTTATCAAAACATTTTACTATTTTATCAAGAATTATACACTTTATTTAATGTATGAGTGTTTTAAATGACATTATACCAATAAACCATTAGTGAATTTATGATTCCTTATTATTTTTTGTGTGTTTCCATTTTTATGTTGATTATTTCTTTGTAATGGATTTCTTCATGTTTGTTCATCATGTATAATTTCATTTATATTTGGGAAATAAATACATAAAATAACATCATATATTTTTTATGACCAATATTATATATGCCTAATTGATTAAGTAGTTTTCACATATAATTTGTTACTATGAATGTTTGATATGTATATTTCATAATATGTTAAGTAATGATCTTATGGAGATTAAAATTAATCTATGTTTACCAATGCATGTTTCTTATTTATGAAACATGATTATGAATATTGTTATGAACATATAGTACTGATATAATATCATTCATTCAACGGTCCAATATGTTTATTTTTCATCTTCCACATTCTGGATTTTATATAAGGTCATTTCACTTATAGTATAAATATATTACTTTTTATCTATTTATCCATATAAATTACTTTTTTTCTCCCTTATGACTATATATGTTTCTTGAATTTCAAAATAAATGATAATATACAGATGATGTTTATAAAAAAATTATGTATTCTCAATTATTGATTTTATAATTTATATAAATTTTTTTAAATTTTTTTGTCTATAAAATTCAGTAGACCACAAGATTTGGTTCTATTTTATTACATTATATTTATATTAAAAAATGAGCTAATATTATCATTATGTTATATGGGTCATTATAAAAAAATAAAAAATCAATCCTCTTATGTTTTATGTTCAAACTAAATTATCTTTTTCTTGTAATCAATATAATGAAATATTCAACTAACTTTAATGTCTAGGTGAAACACAACACTAGGGTGATTGGGACTAGATACACTTCTTATACTCATCCATATAAAACTATGTAAAAAAATACCATGAAACCCCATAAATATTCATAGGGTATCATAAAACTAAGGTCTACAATGATATAAATCCACTATCATCATGAGGGTCCTTCTACAAAACTAATAAAAATTTCCCATTCTATAAAAATGAATCACCCGGATATATTATTTAGAAATACGTTATATGTGTCATATGATAATGATCACTTAAAATATATTAGGGGAGATATATAATTTAGTTGTATAATGTACTTATCATTTATAACAAATACATCATCTTAATATCATATATAACTCCTATAATGTCCTCTCATAGTTATTTGATTAACTAACATATAATCCTATTTTCATAGAGGTTATTCATATATGGTGTACACTAAAAATGTCTCAATTAAACATTATTTTCATATATATATATATATATATATTAATAAAGTCAATAAACACATATTATCCTCAACTATCATATTTTCACTATCAATTCTAATGTCCATGATTTCACACCCTTCATGCACTCATCTCTTCTATGATGTTGTAATATCCTTAAAATTTATGTGTATCTACAATGTTATTCCATCATCGCTATATATAAATATATTATGTCAATAAACTCATTATCTTACACAATATTTATTACCTAATTTTACCATTATTAAAATTTACAGGATAAAATTATTCTTATGATAATAATTTTTATTATATTTTATTCAAGGATGTCAAACTAATTTTGGGTTTTCCTCTCTTACACGAACACTGATGGTATCAATTTTTTCAATAGTTTTATTAATTAATTAAATAATATTTTGGATCATATATATCCAACATTAAATGAACTATAATATACTATAACATAGATAAATTAAAATAATGGGCATTTTATTGTGTCATGCATAACTGGTCATCATTGTTTCACCACAACAAAATATCCTATAACAGGAATATATCGTATAAACAAATATAATTGTAATATTATATTTTACATGGGGATATAAAACATCCAAGGGATAAATAGGCTCAGTAACCACATTTTTTAACACCACAATGAAATGATTATTTGAATTATATCAACAATTTAATGTAATTATTTGGCAATAATATCTATGAACATCATAGTAATCCAAATAACCTTACAGATACATTTTTTTTTCATATATCTATAGTGAATCAAATGTGATTCCAATATATAATATACTATTTAACTGTCATGACCCGACCCAACGGGGCTCGAGCCACGAATCCCCAGGCCCACCTCCAATAGGCCAGGGGCTGGCGACAAGCGCCGAGTAGGCTATCACACACATGGGAGGAATTAGCCTAAGGTACATGTACACACACACCCACAAACACCTCCATGCAACAGTGCAGAGATATAGAAACTGGAAAGTAAATGCATTCATACACTATCCCACAACCAGAGAGAAACAGCAAAAGTACAAGGGAAAAACATGTCCCATCAAAAGAAAACTACAAAGCGCGTCCAACATGCTCTGAAGAAGGGGAACGCTGCCACAAACAGCCGCCGGAAAGCTCCCTCGGCACAGCTCCGGTAAACACCCTAGTCAACTCGCTCACTAAGCTCTGCCTGCTCTGGGTCCTCCTGGGATACCGTCAAAAGGCATGTGGTCTGCAAAAGACACAAACATGTGCGGGCAAAGCCCGTGCAGGGGTGAGTATAAACATACTCAGTAGGCACCCCAAAAACCCAAAACCCAAGGGAGCAACTGAAAGACAACAGTCCGCTCAACCCAGCCAGAGGGAACCCAGATGAGAGAGAAACTCCATCTCGTGACCATCCCCGGCTAAACACAACGAGTCATCTCAGCTCAACTTAGGTGTATGCCCATACATACACCTTGAACAATCTAGAAATACACAGCCCACGCCACAAAGCCACAAGAGGTACCGACCTAATCACCAGCAACTACCCCAACCAGGAGAGTACACCACACGAACACTGTCATACCAGATGACACTCATCCATGAGAAACACTCCATCGGGTCCCAAAAAATCATCTCAGATTCTCGCCCGAGAGACCATGCTCGTCGGATAACATCACTGAGGAAACATCGCTGAAACAACATAACCACCAAACTCCTCGGATAGCGGATCGCCGCCAGGGTCCGCTAGGGGATACCAAGACACCCTCTGTTATACGTAGCTCACAGATAGGGGATCACTCCCAGGGACTGCTAGGGGATACCACGACCCGATCTGGCATACATAGTTCTCACAGATAGGGGATCACACCCAGGATCCGCTGGGGGATACCACAAACCGATCTGGTTCTCGACAAAAGCTCTACACTCAGATAGAGGATTATCATCCATATAGAGATGGTCACGACGATACCAGAACCCTATCTAGTATAACTCGCGATGTAGGGGATCGAACCGACGATGCTGCAACCCTATCGAAAGCACGTTCTGAGTAGGGGATCGCATAACCAACGATACCGCAACCCTACCGACACCAAGCGCTGAGTAGGGGATCGTATAAGCAACAATACTGCAACCCTACTATAAACGTCATGCTGAGTAGGGGATCGTATACCCGACGATGCCACAACCCTACTGGGCAAGACCCACAGCGTAGGGGATCATATTCCCGATGATGGCACAAACCCTATGGGGTTAAAATGCTAGATAGGGGATCGCCGCCCATGAATAAGCGGTCACAACGATACCAAGAACCCGATCTAGGGTAAAGATGCTAGAGGATCCACTCCGGGCCCACCGAAGGGATGCCATAACTCTAACAGTTAAACATACCATCGAGAGGATCACAAACCCCTATGAAGGTTGTGATGCCGTGCGAACCCACGTCGGAACGAACTAAGGGAGAACCCTCAACCACAACTGGTTCAAATGTCGCTAACCCGAGCGACCGACCTCAACGCCACACTGTGGACCTCCTAGGCCAAAACAGAGGCAACCATCGCGTTCCACACGGAAAAACACGCAAGATAGGTTGTTTACTCGCCCGAAAAGGAGAACCGGTAAAAAATGCACTATTCACCATAGCTAGCTCGTGTGTGGCCCACACAACGATCCCGAAAGCCGTCGAGTGGATCACACCATGGTGATCCCCTCGGAAAAACAAGTGGAATCGACTACTCGCTCGTCTGAAACGAACACCCGGTGAAAAAGTTACTATTCACTAAAGCCCAGCTCGGGTGGGGCCCACGCATAGATTCTGAAACTCATCGAACGGATTGCACCATTTCAATCCTCTCGGAAAAACACATAGGATCGACTATTCATCCGCCAAAATCGGACTTCAGGCGCAAAAGTTGCGTTTCTCCGCAAACTCCAAAACCCGGCCTCGTGGGGCCCACACCCCGTTCATAGTCCCAACACTCGGAAACCATCTCAAAAAGCTTGTCGTACCATCAGGGTCACAACGCCACTGACGACACGTCAATCAGACGCTCCGGGTAGAAGTTACAACGGCCCGAAGTCGTAAAATAATAAAATAATATTATTTTATACAAAGATTCTAACTCCCGGGCCATGATCCCAAACCCTTAAACCCTCGAACCCACACCGGAGGGTTATCCTCGTCTTTAGGGTCGCGTTGCCACAAACGGTGCGCAAATCTGACTCCCGGTCTGCAAGATACGTCGGTTTAAAGAACCTCCGGAAAATCCTGGCCGGACCACCGCCAGCCTCGCCGGTAACCACCGCGCCGCCGCCGGATTCCGCCGCGTCGCCACAGCCGCCACCAGAAACCACCACCCCGCCGCAGTTCCACCGCCGCGCCATCACCGAATTCCACCGTGGCCGCCGCCCCTCCTCGCTGGAAAATCGGATTTTCACCGGAAAATGTCCGGGAGCCACCGGAAGCACCCCGGTGCTCCAAATTCAGATCCAAAACATGTTTCGGAAAGCTCGGGACCCAAACTATACAATCCTTATAAATATTTGAAGAAAAACAAAAAATAAACGGGGTCCGGGATTTCAAAACTCAATCTTCCTACCTCGCGGGCGAAATGCCGACGTTCTGCCATAGATCCGTGCCCTAGAGCTTCCGCTGCGCGCTCTTGGAAAGTCCGCTGTCGAATTCCGAGCTCGTGGGCGCTTCGTTTGCTCGATTCGGCAGAGCGTCGGCGAAGAACGATGAAGATCATAGAGAGGAATGATAAGGGGGTGGGGGCTGATATTTATATCAGCTGCCCGCCGGCGCCAAACCCGCCTCGGACCCGACGCCCGATTCGAACAAAAGTAAGGTCACCCCTATGGTAAACGCGTCGTTCTGAACGCAACAGAAGACTCATATTTTCCATCCGAGACTGCGTTTAGAAGTTATTTGAGCCGACGCCCACACACTAACTTCGCCACTTATTTACGAAAACGCCTCTGGTGGCGTTTCTCACCGCAGGCCCGCGCCCGCAAAGTTTACACCCCGCCTAGGGTAAAGGACACGTTCCGGACGCAACAGTGCCCTCAGATTCCAGTTCTGAGCTACCGTTAATGATATATCACACCCCGCCACGTGCATAGTAGAAAAAATACATAATATTTTTATAAAATTAATTTCGGGCACACCGGGCCTTGGAATCGCACGCCGTCTTCGCGCCTAGTTCTGGAATTATTCCTAGAAATATTCCAATGTCTGACAGAACCAAAAACCCGAGTCGCTAAATCCTCCCCCCCTTAGAACTTTTCGTCCCCGAAAAGCCCTAGTACAAGGAAAGCGACTGGACTCTCAACTGGATATCACACACCAGCGAACTCACCAACCAACACCCATGCACGAACGCATAAATCAGAGGGACTCATCCACCACATCTCAATACTATCCACTAAGGGCGGCACTGACTCGCCCGCACGGTTTTAATCGCATCAAAAAAACACGTCTCGGTGGGGGAAGGATACATCTAACTCACGCATTTGAAGCATGCAGAACAACTCCCGCACAGGGTCTTACCAACGCCCTGAACAAAACTCGATTAAGCAACAAAAGGAAAGAGAACCTCCAAACAGTGTCTATCAAACTACTGCAGTAAGTAGAAAAGACACAAGGTGTACCTCTATCCATATGTGGTTCCTCTAGGTCGACTGCCTCCAGGGCATGCAGGTGTCCTCGCCTTCAACCCCCAGCTCCCTGAGCTTGGAGTGGACCACATGGGGGTGGGGGTGGTGGCAACTGGTACTGCCTACCACCGCCTCCCGCTGCACCAGCTCCACCATCACGTCTGCCGCCCTGCGGACCTCCTTGCTCGAGACTTTGCCTCTGCCAAAGCGGTCCATCGACCGGCTCCCTCTCAGCAGCACGTCGGGTCGGACAATCTCTAGCAAGATGTCCCCGAACATCGCAAGCGTGACACAGCCTCTCCTGTGGCTGACCAAAACTAGCCAGCGAGCCCTGTGAGCCGTGAGGCTCAGATCCTCCATCCAGGGGTCGCCTCCGGAAATGTCGTCCACGTCTAGACCCCTGAGTCTATCGTCGGCTACCAGATGCCGATCCGACCGACGAAGTCTCAACTCTCGAGTGCCCATCACTAACAGGGGGAAACTGCTCAGCCAAAAAACTCTCCACCACCAACGATCGCTCCAGCACTCCAGCATAGGTGGGCAGGCACAAGGAAACCACACCTGCTCGGATGTCCCTGAGTAAGCACTGCTCGAAGGTCCGAGCCCTAAAGAACGGGTCTCGAACCATATCCAGGGAGTAGCGCGATAGGTCTCTAAACCTCGCTGAGTACTCCAACACATTCATGCTCTCCTGTCGAAGCTGCAGAAGCTCCTGGATCCGCACTGACCTCAGCATCACCGAATAGAACTCTTCCCTGAAGTGCTGATCAACTCTTCCCACGTGAGTGTTTCCTCGTCATGGGACTGCGTCACCAAACTCCACCATCGCCCAGCAGAACCATGCAGAAGCCTCGCCGCTAGGACCACCATCTGATCCGGAGTTGTCCTCACTAGGCAGAATACCCGGGTGACTGCCTCAAGCCAGTCATCAGTTGCCTGGGGGTCTGGATCACCCCGGAACCTCAGAGGTTGCTGCCTCTGGAACTCGTGCAGCGCACTCAGCCTGCGCGCAACCTCGTCCTGCAATGTCGGCACAACGAGCTGCTCGACAGCTGGCGGCTCAATTGGCAGACAACCTGGAGGTGAAACCTCAGAACCTGCGCCCTTCTCCACAGCATCTACACGAGGCTGGTCATCAGCACAATCCTGCTGCGGAACCCTTGCTGGCTGTCGTCATGGAGGCATACTGAAATACATTCAAGACGCACCACAGTCAAAGAGTATATCTGTAGAGCTGACTCAAGAAGGACAAGGAAAAACAAAAACCCATTCCTATATGATGCATGTACCATTATGTCCCCGCGACCAGTGTACGAATGTCCCGAGATGAAAGGCAGGTTATCAGAGTCCTGGTGTATGGATACGTCGGCTGCCACACCAAAACTGGAGTCCCTAGACTGAAAGTCGAACTAGAAATATCCTAACACTACCACTACGCAACCAAAACCAAGATCATAGCTAGACCAGCTACGCTCTGAGATCCCAAAGGTGGAACCTCCTCTGATACCACTCTGTCACGACCAGACCCAACGGGGCTCGAGCCGCGACTCCCCAAGCCCGCCTCCAATAGCCCAGGGGCTGGCGACCAGCGCCGAGTAGGCTATCACACACATGGGAGGCATTAGCCTAAGGTACCTGTACACACACACCCACAAAAACCTCCATATAACAGTGTAGATATATAGAAACAGGAATGTAAATGCATGCATACGCTATCCCACAACCAGAGAGCAACAGCAAAAGTACAAGGGAAAACAGGGCCCACCAAAAGAAAACTACAAAGCGCGTCCAACCTTCTCTGAAAAAGGGGAACGCTACCACAAACACCCGCCAGAAATCTCCCTCGGCACAGCTCCGGTAAACACCCCGGTCAACTCGCTCACTATGCTCCGCCTGCTCCGGGTCCTCCTGGGACTTTGTCAAAAGGCCTATGGTCTACACAAGACACAAACATGTGCGGGAAAATCCCGTGCAGGGGTGAGTATAAACATACTCAGTAGGCACCCCCAAAACCCAAAACCCAAGGGAGCAACTGAAAGACAACAGTCCGCTCAACCCAGCCAGAGGAAACCCAGGAGAGAGAGAAACTCCATCTCGTGACCATCCTCCGCTAAACACAACTAGTCTTCTCAGCTCATCTCAGGTGTATGCCCATACATACACCTTGAACAATCCAGATATACACAGCTCACGCCACAAAGCCACAAGAGGTACCGACCTCATCACCAGCAACTGCCCCAACCAGGAGAGTACACCACACGAACACTGTCATACCAGATGACACTCATCCGAGAGATACACTCCATCGGGTCCCAAACAAACATCTCAGACGCTCACCCGAGAGACCACGCTCGTTGGATAACATCACTGAGGAAACATCGCTAAAACAACATAACCACCAAACTCCTCGGATAGGGGATCGCCGCCAGGGTCCTCTAGGGGATACCAACACCCACTCCGGTATACGTAGCTCACAGATAGGGGATCACTCCCAGGGTCCGCTGGGGGATACCACGACCCGATCTGGCATACATAGTTCTCATAGATAGGGGATCACACCCAGGATCCGCTGGGGGATACCACAACCCGATCTGGTGCTCGACAGAAGCTCTACACTCAGATAGAGGATCATCGATCATATGGAGATGGTCAAAATGATACCGGAACCCTATCTGGTATAACTCGCGATATAGGGGATCGAACCGACGATGCCGCAACCCTACCGAAACCACGTGCTGAGTAGGGGATCGCATAACCAACGATACCGCAACCCTACTGACACCAAGAACTAAGTAGGGGATTGTATAACCAACGATACCGAAACCCTACTATAAACTTCATGCTGAGTAGGGGATCGTATACCCGACGATGCCACAACCCTAATGGGCAAGACCCACAGCGTAGGGGATCATATTCCCGATGATGCCACAAACCATACGGGGTTAACCTGCTAGATAGGGGATCATCGCCCGTGAATAAGCGGTCACAGCGATACCAAGAACCTGATCTAGGGTAAAGATGCTACAGGATCCACTCCGGGCCCACCAGAGGGATGCCACAACTCTAACAGTTAAACATCCCATCGAGAGGATCACAAACTCTTACGAAGGTTGTGATGCCGCGCGAACCCTCGTTAGAACGAACCAAGGGAGAAACCTCAACCACTACTGGTTCAAACGTCGCTAACCCGAGCGACCCACTTCAACGCCACACTGTCCACCTCCTAGGCCAAAACCGAGGCAACCATCGTGTTCTACGCGGAAAAATACGCAGGATACGTTGTTTACTCGCCCGAAAAGGAGCACCGGTGAAAAAGGCACTATTCACCATAGCTAGCTCATGCGGGGCCCACACAATGATCCTGAAACCCTTCAATGGGATCACACCATGGCGATCCCCTCGAAAAAACAAGCGGAATCGACTACTCGCTCGTCTGAAACGGACACCCGGTGAAAAATGCACTATTCACCGAAGCCCAGCTCGGGTGGGGCACATGCCTAGATTCCGAAACTCATAGAACGGATCGCACCATTGCGATCCTCTCGGAAAAACACACAGGATCGACTTTTCATCTGCCAAAATCGGACTCCGGGCGCAAAAGCTGTGTTTCTCCGCAAACGCCAAAACCCGGCCTCGTGGGGCCCGCACCCCGTTCACAGTCCCAACACTCGGAAACCATCTCAAAAATTTTGTCGTACCATCAGGGTCTCAACGCCACTGACGTCACGTCAATCGGACGCTCCGGGTAGAAGTTACAACGGCCTGAAGTCGTAAAATAATAAAATAATATTCTTTTATACGACGTTTCTAACTCCCGGTCCACGATCCCGAACCCTTAAACCCTCGAACCCACACCGGGGGGTTCACCTCGTCGTCAGGGTCGCATTTCCGCAAACGGTGCGTGAATCCGACTCTCGGTTTGCATGATATGGGGGTTTAAAAAACCTCTGAAAAATCCTGACCGGACCACCGCCAGCCTCGCCGGAAACCACCGCGCCGTCGATGGATTCCGCCATGGCCGCCGCCCCTCCTAGCCGGAAAACCGGATTTTCGCCGAAAAACTTCCGGGAGCCACCGGGAGCACCCTGGTGCTCCAAATTCAGATCCGAAACATGTTTCAGAAAGCTCGGGTCCCAAACTATACAACCCTTATAACGATTTGAAGAAAAACAACAAATAAACGGGGTCCGGGATTTCAAAACTCAAACTGCCTACCTCACGGGCCAAACGACGACGTTCTACCTTAGATCTGCACTCCAGAGATTCCGATGTCTGCTCCTGGAACATCCTATGTCGAATTCCGAGTTCATGGGTGCTTCGTTTGCTCGATTCGGCGGAGCATCGGCGAAGAACGGCGAAGAACGTCGAGAGGAAAGATAGGGGGGTGATATTTATATCAGCTGCCCGCCGGCGCCAAACCTGTCTCGGACCCGACACCCGATGCGAACAAAAGTAAGGTCACCCCTAGGGTAAACGCGCCATTCTGAACGTAATGGCGGAATCATATTTTCCATCCAAGACTCCGTTCAGAAGTTATTTGAGCCGACGCTCGCACACTAACTTCGCCACTTATTTACGAAGACGCCCCTGGTGGCGTTTCTCACCGCAGGCCCGTGCCCGCAATGTTTACACCCCGCCTAGGGTAAACAGCACGTTCTAGACGCAACTGTGCCCTCAGATTCTAGTTCTGAGCTACCATTTAGGAGATATCACACCCCCGCCACGTGCATAGTAAAAAAATACTTAATATTTTTATAAAATTAATTCCGGGCACACCGGGCCTCAGAATCACACACCACCTTTGCGCCTAGCTCTGGAATTATTCATAGAAATATTACAAATTCTGACAAGACCAAAACCCCGAGTCGCTACATTAACCCATATTCATTAATTATGTGATAAAAATAATATGAACACATAATTATGATAAATCAATTCAATTTCTAATTCATATACATAACTATACAAACACATATACAATATTATAGAATTTTTTCCAACATTTAACATTTAGTTGATGACCAATAACTCATTACATTAAATAAAATATAATTTTAATGTAATTAATGAATTACATTCAATGATATTAGTCAAATATGGAATCCTAAAACCATAAATAATCATAGGTATTTCAACATATTATGTGATACTAATATGATTCGTGTACTGAATTACTATTTCTTATATCATAAATTAGTATTATATAAATACCCTCAGTAATAAATATTAAGTATATATTATATAACCATATAATAAAATAATTATACTTATAATATGTTATCCTATTAAACTATTGTTTCCATAGTAATCACGGAGATTCCGATATAAAATATTAAAATTTCTCAAAATAATAAACCACTAAAGTCATAATTTAAAAAAATGAATAGAATCAAAAATTCTTATTAAGAAAAATTTGGTTAGGTTGTTATAAGAACTCATGTACGCATACATGTATACATATAGATTCCATCTTGAAGCGAGATCCTACTTTATGAAATTTGTTTTATTGAAACACATAACATACATTCAATATCGTTATTGCAATAATAAGAAATTAAATTTATTATAACTATTTCCAAAATAAAATTAGTTAGGAGATTATTAGAACTTTATTTATTTAATATAAATATATTTTAAAAACATAAAATTATTTAAATAATAAAAAAATCACAAAAAATTGATTTTATAGCATTCAGTATAAATGTAATAATCTCAGTATAATAATTAATTCAATTGAGATCCTAAAAGAACACTAAGGGGAGTTAAATATGATTCATCATGGAATATGATGTAATTGAGTAAATGTTTATTCATAATCATCATAATAATATCATATGAATATGATGATAATCAAAGCAATTGAATGATATGGGAATTTACTATGTAATATATATAATTATTTAACACTAAAACCACATGTCACGTAGTACTAATAATACATCGTAACATTAATATTAATTATAAATTCATCATGTCTTTGTATAAAATTGTCTAAATATCTAATTACATCAATTCGAATGGGATATAATTTATGTCCAAACCCTAACTTTAAAATATTCTCATAAACATTAATTCTACATATTAATAAATCCATATAATACATAATAATGAAATAAATAAAATATAAAATAATTAGTTTTATAATAATTTTTGAATTTATATGCCGATGAAAAATAATTAATGGTCACAAAAATGAAATGGAGGATATATTTTTGGAAATTCTATTGTGGCATAAAATATCATTTGATAGAGTGATAATAATAAAAACCCATGAAAAATTATTTGGATGGATTAATTAGATATAATTTTT
The DNA here is from genome assembly GCA_963277665.1 of Viscum album. Taxonomy (NCBI): domain Eukaryota; kingdom Viridiplantae; phylum Streptophyta; class Magnoliopsida; order Santalales; family Viscaceae; genus Viscum; species Viscum album. The sequence continues at coordinate 2,030,712,656 of OY728135.1, forward strand.
TTTAATAATTACAGGATTTTGACGAATAAAAAAAATTCTATATAATAATAAAATCAGTATATATAATTTAATGAACAAAATTAATTTCTAATGGATTTTTAATGAATCATTATAAATGATAGATGCTGATAAGATAAATCCTCGATGAATTTTTATTATATGTTCCCTTATGTAATATGAACATTTAGAATAATTGATAAATCCTTATGAGAATATATAAATAAAAAAATTATTGTAAAAAATTAGAAAACGTGTATAGATATATTATTATTGATTTATATAGACATAATAAAGTAAATTTTATCATGTATATGTTTTATAACCCAAATTTTAAGATTGATATATGAATCCACCAACCTTAGGTTTTCATATTATTTTTAACAAATAAATATCATGTGCACAAAATAATTTCTAATAAAATATTTTCACTAAAATATAATATTTAAATATATCTTAATATTGATCAATTATATTTATTATAATTTATTTTAAACATATAATTACTATTAAAATGTCTTGATATGATATTTGTATAAAATATATAGTTTTTTATTTTACTTAAGGTCATAATTTATTTTTATTCATTCATTATAAACATTACCTCATGAAGTATAATAATAAATAAATTATAAATGTTAATATTATGAATATGTTTCATTAATATATTATCTGGTGGTGATAACTAAAGAATTTTAAATATACTCTATGGTGGAAAAAATGACCATTAATAGGAATTTTCCAGGCAGAGAGGGATATATATTACATATAGGTTATAAATAATATGTAACAAATTTTAAAATATTTTATTGAAATATATATTAATATTTAACAATCATTAATGAAATATGGAGATTGTTATGAATGAATACATTAATATGTCTATATAGATGGTAAACTAATCAATAAAAATAATTTTTTAAAAAAATCGAGATGGAGTTATTATGTATAATTATATTTTATTTAAAATTTTAATATTATAATTTTATGAATAATTTTATTCCCTTATATTAATTAATGAAATTTTAAATATTTGGTTACATCTGGGATTTAGGATAGTGGAATGGAGTAAGGAACCGTGGAATGAAATGGATGTAAGGTTTCTTAATTATTGATTTTTTCTAATTTTCAAAGGATCTAGGGTTATCAAGTCCTAGATTAAAATGAAAGAATAATTAATATTTGAATCTTAGTAATCATAGATGGATATAATTAATGAAATATTTTGAGACGATAATGAATTTGAAGGTTATTTGTCAGGTGGATTAATGTGTTTATATTAATATGGGTGGATAGTAAATTTTTGTTAAAATTATGAATACATTATTTTATGATGAATATATATATATATATATATATTATGGATAATATTTTATTATATGAATAGTATATAATTTAAATGTCATGAAATTATGGTATTTAAAATATTCTACCAATAAATTTATTTGTTTATAGAAAAATTTATGATTATAAAAAAATACTAATTATCAATAGATTAAATTATCAATTTAGACTTCATATATTAATCTTTATGGTTTGATATATATGCTATTATTATTGGATATACTTGAGATATTATAAATAAATTTGGATTAATAGAGTCAATTTAAAATATAACATATTTTTATGATACCAATATAATGTCATTAAAGATATACTAGTTGAAAATTATTATGTTAAATATACCCCTTTCAATACATATATTTCGAAAAACCACTATAAATTTTATCATATATGACCTTAATTTTGGTGTTCAAAATATTTATTTTTAATGAGAAATTTATTTTTAAACATACTTTTTATTTATTTTAAATTATATAATAATATTAATCTTTTATAGTATAAATGTTCGAAAATTTAAAATGTTTTTCGCTAAAAATATACTATAAGATTATAAGAATTATTACATGGGATGGTTATGAATGTGAGTATGAACATCTCCACATACATCTGATGTACCGACATATGAGGAATAATCTAGATTCACAAAGGACAAAATCATTCAAGACTCTAAATTTTCCATTATGGAAATCACATCATCAACTTTCTTAGAGTCCAAGTGTATCATTCACACTTAAGGGATTTACCAGGCATAGACAATCAATCAATGAAAGAATAAAATTCAATGGAATATCAATAGAGGATTCATTCTTCACTTCCAAAACTAAAATATAATTCTTTTTTGTCAAAAGGTTTTTCCAAAAATAAAGAAACACATATGTAATTCAAGAATGATGTCCCAAAATTCAGGTTCAAAAGTAGTACCTTTCCCAATATATGAAAATAAAAATTACTTGAAATAATACAATATGAGTAGAAAATACATCACCAATCCTTGATAAGTGTGTTTTCCCATACCATAAACAAAAAATACGTAAAGTAACATGATTAGAAAATTCATTATTCATGAGAACTATTTTAATTTTGGAACAGTCCACCACATCATTATGATTTTTTAATGACTCAATTGTAAAGACCCATAATTTCTGTATAAATTTTTTATTTATTTTGTATTATTACATGACCGTGAAATTGGAAGTCACATGATTCCAAGGCCCAGAGTACCCAAAATGATCCTTTGAAAAAGTGTTAATATTAAAATAAATGGAATTAGTAGTTTTCTTGAAAAAGTGGAATAACAGTTAAATGGGTACCTGGATCTGAAATCTGAGGGAACTATTGTGTTCAGGATGGAGGGTTTACCCTCTGCGTGTATTATGATTAGTCGGCACATGCATCCAGTTAGAAAACCCACGAATGGAATTACTATAAATATAATAATTAAATAAAATATTTATTTTTTCAAATACAAATAACTCACGAAACTCACGAATAGTGAATCAGATTAAAAATATGAGACCACCGCTTTACTGGAGAGGGTATTGCTATACTCACCCATGTACGAGATTCACCCGCACCTCATTCTGTCTTATGTAGATGAAGAGAAACTTGTCTGAGACTTGAGGGATGCAAGACAAGGCGATACACGAGGGAGACTAGCTGATGTGGAGAGCAGTAGAGACATTTTTTACCTATCCTTGAAGTGGGATTCATGGTGTACAATCATTGGAGTTGTTTTTTTCAGTTTTTGTTCTATCTTTTAGTTTAGCATGTATTTCAGCCCCTTACATACAATAAACACATGTTCTACTACAGTTTAGTATCGTGGTTGCATCTTGTTGTGTTTTTGGATGTCTGTTTGTACATGTTTAATGTAAAATCCTTACAGCTTTTGAGATACACCTTTCATGTTCTAGTAACCTTCCCATGGACTATGGAAGCCAGACTTGGTGTAGTCACAGCACGAGCCCTGATGGATGGGTCATGACAAAGTGTATCAAAGGAATCAGTTCAACCGATGAACTAGGACTCTGATCGTTCCAATAGAGCAATAGTGTAATTTATTTTGAGTATGGTTTTTAGTTCAGGGAGTCCAATTTCAGTGTAGTAGGCGGCGTATCCATACACCACCACCATGAATTCTTATTTTCGACTCGGTGCATGAAAACACTAATTTTAAGTGTTTTGGAAATGATTTATTACCCATTTTGAGTAATCTCACTCGGTTTAACTTATTAACAATTGTTCATCTTGATTATTCTTCATGATGCCTCCACTCATATGGCCATCTAGGATTCCAATGTGTGACCATGAGGATGGTTAACAGTGTAATGCAGCTTTGGTACATGGAATTTTTCCGGATATTGGTACATTCAGGTGGTGTCCTAGTGATACCACTGTCATTGGTTAGTAGTTAAAACCGACTATGTCAGTAGAGGACACTTCTAGGATCAGTGACTTATATGAGTTTCAGGGATAGATACCCCTTAGGTTCCAAGGAGAGCCCGAGTCATAGGCGGCTAAGGACTGGCATAAGGTGGTGAATGAATTTCCATCTAGCTAGGGAACCATTAGATAAGATAGTGGTCCAGGTAGTGAGAATTCTATGTGGATCAACATAGTGATGGAAGGTTTTCAATTACCCATATCGTATGATGATGTGAATTTTTAAATGGATAGAACATGAGAACGTTTCTCATGGAATGGGTATCGTTCCATAAAAGGATAAGGGGTATGTGTTCCCATCAACTTTTACAGCTTCAACAAGATGACATGACGATAGCTGAGATTCATCGAGACGAACCGACCATTCCAAGAACATTATGAATTGGATATGACCAGAGCTTCAGGGATCAGACCACCGAGAGGGGCCTTTTTAGGGACGTCTTTGATAGAAATATCCCACTATGCATTTTTACTTATGTCAGGGTGCTAGAGAAAGACATTGTGGTTGAAAATTATTTGGATGAGCATATACAACCATTTAAGGTCAACAAACGGAAAGGAGGAAACTGACGTCAGTCTTGCTGACTTTGATGTGTAAAAAAAGTGTTTCCAAAATAGGATGTTGTAGGGACAAATGAATCAGTAGGGAATAACATGTCGAATTGGAGATAGGATAGAAACATGAGGTGGTATACATTTTGTCATGTTACAACCACCACACCAATGTCGTCCACACTAGGAAAAGAGATCTGCATAACATGGGAAGGGAGTAGCTTCCTACGGTCCAGAAGTGTGACCCAATGGCTACAAGAATGATTCGATATATGATATGTGTCTCCTAATATCTACCATATTAATAAACCTATTTGTTAATCATTTATTCTAGTAATGAATCATGTTCAAGACCTATTGTTTTGTTTTAAATTGTTGAATTGAACCTTATGTCTAGAGACGCCTTTTGTAGGACACTAGACAGTCACAATTATTTCAATGGTGTTATCTGACCCTTGAGGTGAGAGTTTAGATGGGAACATCTTGGTGGCATTGTCGAGTCCTTATGATGTTAGTTTGGGTGTGTAATGGTCTACCACAGTTCATTCAAAGATTGAATATTTTAGGAAAAAAGTAGGTGGTATATCTATATCATTTGAATGCGGTTTTTCTTTGTGGGTTAAAAATGAAAAGCAGGAAACACTGGTTAAAATCATGCATTGGAGGGTGTATATGATCACTCTTGAGTTTCCATCATCACCATCATGGAAGTAAAAGTTTTGAGTTTCCAGTTTCCAATAGTAGTGGCAGAGTGTGGGAACATATATTAAAAATATTTTCCCATAATTACATCCCCATAGGGAGAGGTACTTCTTCCTTGCAATATACCCAGCTATGACACCAATATCTACAAATGTATATTGGGTGGCTCCGGCATATCTCTGGGAGATGATATTTTAGAAGGGGTACGTGATGGCAGATATACTCAGCAGGAGGTCTGGTTAATAGCTGTTGAGTGAGGTGACAATGTAGTTATCCACCTTACAATAACACTTTGTGGATAGTGATGGAGTATCTTCCTCCAATATATAATTGTAACTCCCCCACACCTTCAATGAGTTAAGGAGGCACAACTTGGGTACATAGACCATGAGGCCTTACGTGCTGATATATCCTTAGGACATGATCCTGGATGATTTTATGAAGGTGAGGAGCACATCATCCATCTCAAAAGACGTGCTAGGGTACTAGTGATGCTACGAGAGGAGGTTTTGAGGGAGTTACAAAAATCCCCTTTGGTGTTATATTATAGTGTGGAGAAGATGTAACATGACCTCCTGCATCAGTACTGGTGGTTAGAGATGAAGATTGCATTGAGGTTACCTAAGTATTATAAAAACATAAAACAGATACCCTTAGTGTTCAATGATGAAGACCATGTCTTCCGGTGGGTCTCACCCTAGAGAGGATTACAATGATTTGACTAGGGCAACAGGCTATATCTGAGGTTCATCGAAACTTTCTAGATTCTCAGTATAGTTAAAGAGATGGAGTACCACCTGGATTTCCCCCCAAAGATTCACCAGGTGCATAATGTTTTCAAAGTGTCAGAACGAAGGATATGTGTGCATGTTCCATCTCATGTTATCAACAGGGACGAGTAGGAATTTGTCGATGGGGGGACATTTATGGAGTTCCTGGTGGAGAAATAGGATCGACAATAGAAATGTCATTTGAGGGTTGTTGATTTATCTGGTGCGAGTTCACTGGAAATATGGGAACCTCCTTGAATGCACATGGGTGCAGAAGGCATAGATTCTTGTTCAGTACCGTCATTTGTTTGATTTGATTTGTTTTTGGAATTTTTGGACAAAAATCCCTATGGTGGGGAGAATATTAAGACCCAAAATTTCTGTATAACTTTTTTAAATTATTTAGGATTGTTAAGAGACCAAAAAATCTGAAAGTACGTGAGTCACAAGCTTGGAGTGTCAGTAATGTTCCATCAAAAAACTGTTAAGCTTAAAATAGCACGCATGAGTAGTTTTCTTGAAAAAATTGAATAACTATTAAATTTTCTCCTATATAAGAAATCTGAGGGAATTGTTGCATTCAAGATTGCAGGTTTACCCTTGGGATGAATTATGTTTAGTCGACATAGGCCTATAGTGAGAAAACACGATAATGGCATAACTGTAAATAAAATAATTAAGTAAAATTAATTAATTTTTTCAAATTCTTATAACTCCCGAATGTTGAATCAGATTAAAAATATGATACCAACACTGAACTCGTGAGGGTATTCATTCTTTAGGATGATCATAACTTTTTCCGCTGTGGGAAAATAGTGGATTTTGGTTTTTGGATGCAAATAAAATAATTAAGTAACAATTATTTTATTGTCAAATTCTGTAAGTCTCAAACAGTAACTTGTATTGTAAATTTCAGAGTACCACTGAGCTGACGAGAGTTTTTTTCGTTAGCGGGATCCTAACATTGACCAGAGCAGGTCGAGGGTGACTTTTATTAATTTTTAAACTTTTTTAAGTTATGTTATGTAAACATACTATCGTCAATTACTATCTTTTGACATGGTGCATGAAATTGAAATTTCAGGGAACTGTTGAACTCACAGTGCTGGGATTCGCTTAAGATATGATTCTCTTTGATTGCCGTATGTTGGGTGAAAAATATTGTTTTTTCATCATTTAAGAATTAATAAAATTACCAAAAATGTTATTTTATTTTATCTTAAAGCCTCATGAGCGGTGGTGGTGGGTACCATGGATGTATCCAGACATTTAATATTGGATATTAAAATATTCGTAACAATTTTTTGGTGTAACCACCCCTCATGAAATTAATGTGGCTTATTAATTACGTTAATTAAATAACCTCATAAATTCCTCATTGTGTTACTCACCCTTTCCCCCTCTATTTAAATGGGAATCAAGGTAGAGTTCTTGACATGACTTCATCAAGTGATGAACCTCTAGTGAAGTGACATTAAACCTTCTACTGACAGATATGGAAGCTCATACGACAATGAACAAGGATCGACGTACACCGACAGCTTCATCGAACATTGAATCTTCTTCCACCACTGGTACATCTCCAAAAAATCTTGATGTAGGGGTTGTCTTTTAATTCAGTAAATTTCAATGTTTCTTATCCTCATTCTTGAATTTTTGTGAGTGGTCGTTGTGGGGGATTTTAATGGTGTTTATCATTATTTTATTGTGATATATTAATTACCCCCACTTATTATAATGACAACGCGGATGGAGTGAGATAAATGAACAACGCTCAGACCCTCCACCACTTGTCTTCCATTGCGTTCTTCAAAGGAAGTTTATTCCGAAATGACAGAGCCATGAAATAAATACACACACAAAGATAGTGGAATCCCAAGAGGACCATAGGTGCATCCGGATGGAATAACAGACAACCGGAGCTCACCCAGTGGCACACAGAAGAATCATCGTCGTGGCACCGGCGTGGTGGATCTGGAAGATGAGGGCGGTGGCTAGCAACTGGTATCCATGGAGGATGTGTTGTGTTGCACGACACCGCAGTGGTCGGACAGGAGGCCTGTAGCGGCCGACCGTTGAGGTGGAGGTAGTGTGCCATCGCGCACTGCAATGAAGGGATCAACAACGATGCAGGTGACCCAAACACTAATGGTCCTTTGGGTAATGAGGAATTGCCACCAGGAACTACCAATAATGCAGCTGAATGGCTGCTTTGAGCCATTTATGAGTAGTTGACTGTGCACCCTGGTGTGGGTCTCACCAGCTGGCGGGGCGAGCTCGCCATGACCTAGCACCTCCAAGGTTGGTCGTGCTGTTCCATGGCCCAGCATGCCAAGCCCAACCGGGCCAGTCTAAGTTGGACACAGACCGAGACAGGTTGACTATAATTGGGTTGGGTAATCTAGGCTGGGTCGGACTAGGTCGGGTCGGCCCAACATGGTCAGACCAGATCCTGACCCCCCTCGGGACCATATACACTTAAAAATCCATATCATGTGAACCAGAAATCCATTTAATGAATCATCTATAGAGATGAGTTCCTTGAAAGGATATAGTACATTTAAGATACTCCACGTGACATTTGTATAATATTGGAGTTTGGACGGGTTGGATCAAAATTAAATCCAACCGGGCCCTCGGCATGAAAATGCCTATAGCTTACAGAACGGGTGTCCGATTGACCCGCCGTCTATTGTGTTGGAAACCTTATGACAAGATGAATCATCAGGTTAATTACTTGTGGATATTTGTGTCATTTGAGGTATAGAAAATAACCATAGGTCCATAACTAGGGTGTTTCAAGTAGTGAGAGTTAGGATGAATACTATATTGATGACACAAGGCACGGGTATTCGTTACACCTTAGCTCTTGTAGTGACGAGACTCCCTATGTCAGGATTTTGGGTTTGTTTCCCTCTGATTGGGTTTTCTATCTTTTTTGTCGGTACTCCCCTATTAGACTAGGTCTTCAGTCCTTCATATATAACTCACATACAGTCATGTACTTCCCAATAGGGTAGGGTGCGAGTCCTCTATGTTAGGAGTAGGTAATCCTCTGTCAAACTAGGGTTTGGGACCCCCTTATGTAGTGCTATAGCACAGTCGGTACTCTCCTGCCATTCCAGGGTCTGGGTCATCTATCCTGGTGTCGGTAGTCCCCCAATGTACTAGGAAGTAGGTCCCCCATAGTGAAAAAACCACTAGAGTAGTACTACCCTACCAGGAATAGTGTTGGTCCTTACATATCGAGTCAGTACACCCCTTCCATGCTAGGGTGTGGCTCCTCCCTCCTGTTGTAACACCCTAAGCTTCCACGGTATGTTTCACTTTGAATAATGTAATAGCTTGCATTGTAGGCAACTTCGAGATTCTTACACACTGCGACCATTATAAGTAGCCGTTATGAATATTAATACCCACTTTTTAAAATATTATTAATTTTATCTTTCAAAATAGACTTTATTTTTGTATTTGAAGTATCTAAATTAGCTTAGGGTGAAATTTTTTATTTTTTTGAAAACATTCAGTTTTTGATGAATTTTGCAAGTTACTAAATTTTAATTAAAAACAACTTTTTAATAGAAATAATTAGTAGTGATAAATTATGAATTTTAATGGTTTGGAATTATAAATAGATTATATTTGTATAATTTAATACAAAAAAGGTCATTATAAGTAATTTCACATTTAAATTTGACATAAAAAATTGGCAATCTTTTGATAGTTATTATTTCATAAAAACACGCCTTTTGTTTTGTCAACAGGAATCAATTTTAAATAATTTTCAGCCACTTTGGTTTCATGAATTTAGAAAAATGGATTCCATATTTGGAATCAGGAGGACCAAATTTTGTAAATAGGTAACTTTTATTATTAGACATTTTGAATAATTATTTCGGTGAATATTTTATTTACCATGGTTAAATCGTAAATCTAGTAAATAAGGGTAAAAAATAATGGTATAATAATATTAAATTACCCTAACATGTGTTCTAACTCTATTTGATGATTCATGTCTGACCATAGGCGTCTTTGGGTTGGTTTTGGGACCCCATGGAACCAGTTGTATGTGATAATGACACTTTATATTAATTATGTTAATGTAAATACAAATATGACATAAGCTTATATCTTTTATAATTTTTTAACATAGGGTTATATATGTTATCTTTTCGACTATAAATATTCATTATAAATATAAAAATATTTCCTAAATCATGGTATTTTTTTATAATCTTTAGACATCTAATAAACTAAATTATTTAGGACACAATAATGATGTAGTGTTTACCTCATTAATAAATGATCTAAATAAATAAGATTAAAAAGAATAAAATAATATTCAAAAGTTTTCCAATTCTTATTGGATGATTTCATTTCGATCATCCCTCATCTTATCATAATCTTTATTGAGTTTTGGACCTTTAGAAACCGAATATCATTATATAATAAAATAATATTTTCAATCTTTCCTAAAGAGCCCCTCCTCCCCCTTATAAGAAGCCCTCACCTCTAACCAATTACACACACCTCTCAAACCCATTGGATCGTCCAAAATCTTCCAAATTATGCTAGGTCTACATACCGCTCCTTCTCTTAGAAGACTTACCTTAAGTAGAAGGTACTTCAATGGGTCATTTTGGTTCAAACCAAAGAGAGTTACCTGAATTAAATGTAACATCTTCTCTTATGTTCTTTTCTTTTATTTTGCTTCTCCAATCCCCTAATATATATTTTTTCATTTATTTTATAACAACACTAGTATCCTTAATATACTAGGTTGTTTTTATGTTTTGTATTTGATATACACATACACACACCTCCTTCTTTATGGGTATAGAACATAATGTTTCTCTCGACAGAGACCTACTCCCTCACGAAACGATGATTGTTCAATCTTATACTACCACCTCTTATGGGGGATATTATGATGGAACTATAACTAAATATGATATTTATGATATTTATTTTATATATAAGATTCTGTAATTAAATTTTATAACATGCCATTATTCTTTTCATGTCGTATATATATACGATAATTTTATTTGAGGAAGTGCGGACTACCGACCCTCAAAGTGATATGACTCGTTCATACCATACATGGAACGTATAAAGGATAGTGTTAATGAAAATAAGTAACATATATAAGATATTATATTATACTAGAATAATAATATACCTATGTTTAATTTGTTTTTTATTTTTTTTTAAAATCAAAAACAAAAAGGAAGAAGCACGGATTTCCATCTCCACACACACACGATGAGATTCATTCCCCATCATATTCATTTAAGAATAATTTTCATTAGATGATTAAAAATTATGTTTAAAGACTTGATATAATTCTGGATATGCATAGGATACATTTCATCCATAACATATATTACTTACGTAACAATTCATATAAAGGAAAACAAATCAGTTAACACCAGAAATGACGATAATATTAAGATATTATTAACAATGAAATGATAAAAGGTCATATATGATATCATATAAATTTATACGATTAATTTATAATTTAATAACAATTATTTCACCATTATAAAGGATTTTAACATACCCTCGACCAAGGAAAAGTACAAGGTAATGGATTATTTCACAATCTCTTCATTATCCGTGGTTGTATATACGTAATTATCAACAGGGACCTCTTTATCATCCACATCCATGTTTCATAAAAATGTATTCCAAAACATTCTTACTATTTTATAGAATATGTATTAATGTAATTTATATCATTTTTTGACTTTTTATAAGATGTTTTTAAAAGAATCATTCCATCTTTTTCTAAACAAGGTCCTTTTTATCCTTTTCGACAAAATTAAGGTAAGAATGTCTTTTTTAACTTATATGGATGGTGCGGCTATTTTACACTATTATAAAATAATAGAAGCTTCCCTTAAAAGCTTATTAGATTATTTTCAATGTAAATGTTTTCTTTTAAAATTATGTAACTTTTAAATTATTTTTTAAAAAGAGATATTTCTCTCAAATAGTTTTGATTTCATATATGTCAACATCCTTTATTGGATTTTAAGATTATTTGAAGTTGATTTATTATGATACAAAAATTCCATATTCTATTGATGGTTTTGTGATATGTTTGACTGTGGATGTGTTATTTTTATACCATTCATGGTTTATGGAGAAAGTATTGACATTTCGTATGCTAATTTTAATACGAGTGTTTATATAATGTTTAAACCTGTTTATATGAGGAATGCATTGGACATAGTAACTGATGGGTGGAGCCTGATATAGCTCCTCAATGCATCGATATGTCTCATGAGACAAACTAGTGTCTTGGCACAAGGCCTTGAAAAAATCTTATTTGTAGTCATCTCATAAGTCCTTGATTATGTTGTTATGATAGTCTGACATTATGCATTCCATCATTATGAATGTGGTTATTGATTTTACATGTGATTATTCGAGTAGTAGAATATCCCTATGAATAAGTAAATGGAATTATTTCATTTTATTTTTTCCATGTTATGTTGATGTTCATGTTTAAAAGGCTTTTGTTTTAGTTATACATTGCCTTAAATGTTTATTATTATTTATGAATGTTTCCTCTATATTGTTATCCTTACTGAGCATCTGAGCTCACCACTTTCTATGTTTTATTTTTTTTAGTATGTAAAGAATTAGTTTAGCATTGACCTGAAGGTATAGTATGAGAAGATATGAATGTGAACTATGGAGACTATGTTGTTGTAGTTTTCCATTTTGTCATATAAAGAAAGACTTATGAATGTATCTAGTGTTTCCAAGGCTACTAAACTAATCGGTCTTTCGAGACATGATCCATTGTGATCTTGAAAATGTTATGTAATAATGAACCGACTTTGGGTAACTGGGGTCGGGGCATTAGGGTTGGTATTAGAGGAAGTTTAGTAAAAACCATGGAAGCTATATTTCAATAAACAATGATTAGATCACATAGACCTAAGATGGACTTTGAGGATTAGTATAGAATAACTTCCTAGCATTTTGGTATTGTAGGGATTTTGTGAGTTTTTCGAGAAATACATCATTGTATTGATACGAGTAGGTAGAGGTGGCATTGGCACATATTTACCTAGGGGTAAAACCTAAAAACACCACTTTGAGCTAGACTAGAATAGAAATTAGTGCATGGAAACGGGCCTTGCTGCACTCTTGGTTACAACACTCCCTGGGGATATGATTATTATAATTCTCATTTTATTTAGAAACCATTATAAGGGGTTTATGAGTATATAATTCCTAAAAGGAATTTTTTTATGAATATGGATTATATCCATAAAATGTTAAATTTTTGTTAGGTGTTTTACAATTTTGGGTTTATATATTGCGATTCATAAACTAACCTAATGTATGCCATTGTTTAGAAATGGCGCCTAGAAGAATGAATGGAAACTATATCAATGCACTCACTCCATGTAGGGATTTCCCTCATGCTCAAGATAATTATTGTGGAGTTAGAGATGCAACTGGTGCTGATCAGCTAATCAACATACTGAGACAACTCACTCAAGTTATGAATAATAACCTTACCCATATGGAGCACCCTGATCCAAAATGTAGAGGTTCAATTTTAGATCGATTCATGAGGAAACAACCACTAACATTAAATGGCAGTAAAAATCCCTTAGTAGCTGAGAAATGGATAAATTCCATATAAAAAATATTTCATGCTTTAGGGAGTAGCGAAAGTGAAAAAGTTGTCATGGATGTTTACCACCTCACTGGAGATGCTAATCAATGGTGTTCAATGATTCAAAACAAAAAAGAAGATGGTGAAGTATAAAATATGGAATAGAGGGAGTTTAATGAGATTTTCATAGAAAAATAGATTCCTCGTGACCATCGAGCAGACATGGAAAGGAAATTTATGAGTCTGAGGAAAAAGGAGGATGAAAATGTCGCAAAGAATGAGGATAAAATTACAAGGACAACGAGCCATGATTCAGATTATATACATAACCCAATAAATAAAATTGATCATTTCTTTTATGGATTAAAACAGTTTCTCCATCAATCATTAGGCTCAAAATCCTTCTCATCATACGAAGATATTGTCTCATGTGCTATCAAGATAGAAAAAGAATTCTCTAAGTCATATGAATTTAAAGAAAAGCAAGAAAAGAAGAGATCTGATGATCACCCTGGAAATGGAAATAAGGGGAAGAAGCAAAAATTTAAATATCCATCCTATAGTAAATGTGGGCAGAAACACCCTGGTACTTATTTGAAGGGAATGTGAGTCTGTTACAAGTGTGGTGAAAAAGGCCACCAAGCTCATGATTAGAAGGGGAAGAAGGAAGCTATCGATTTTTAATGCTACAATTTCATGGAGATGGGACATTATGAAAATGAATGTCCTAATAGTCAGGGGAACATACCTCATAAATGGAAAAGGGATCAAGGACAACATTTTGTGATCACTACTGCTGAGGTTGAAGCTCCGAAAGACGTGGTTTCAGGTAACTCAATGGTTTCATCAAGTTTATCCAATGATTTATTTGATTCTGGATCGTCGCATTGTTTCATATCTTACACGTTTTCTAAGAAAATTAGGTATTACCAATTTGATTTAACAAGTGAGTTGTTAGTTAAAACTCTTCAGGGAAGTATCATCAAAACAATGTTTTTGTGAATTTGTTCTCATTAGAGCATATAAATTTTATTTTTCTTCTAATCTCATCGCCATACCAATGATTGAGTTAGATATAATCCTCGGTATGGATTGGATTTCAGACCATGATGCGAATATTTATTATAATAAGAATGAGGTTCCAATATTTGGTGATGATGAAAAAGAACACCTTATCTTTAGAGCAGAATCATCACCACCTAATTCTCATCTAGATCCACCCCCAGTTTCTCAGCAAATTAAATTATTGGGGAGGAATAGAATAAAATAACTATGGGTGAGGAAAGGAATGTTCAAATAGAGGATGTTCTTATTGTGAAATAATATATGTATGTGTTTCTAGAATATTTTCTTGGACATCCTCCAGAATAAGAAATTGAGTTTTTCATTTATTTGATTCCTGGTTCAATGCCCATATCAAAGTCCCCTTATAGAATATACACTATAGAATTAGTGGAACTAAATAAACAACTATAGGAATTGAGTAATAAGGTATTTATTCTCTTGAGTATTTCTCCATGGGGAGCCCCTGTTCTTTTTGTTAAGAAAAAAGATGGATCTATGAGGTTGTGAATTGACTATAGGGAGATCAATGCTATAACAATAAAGATCAAATATCCCTTACCTCAAAATGATGATTTATTTGACCAACATCATGGAGGTCAATACTTTTCAAAGATTTACCTTTGATCTAGAAATCATCAATTGCGTGTGAAGAAGGAATATGTTCCGAAAATAGCATATCGAACCAGGTACAGGCATTACGAGTTTAATGTAATGCCTTTTGGACTGACTAATGCACCCTCTATTTTCAGGTATCTAATGAACAAAGCCTTTAAGGAATATCTCTATTATTTAGTAGTGGTACATATTGATGATATCTAGGTATACTCCAAAATCATTGAAGATCATGAGAATCACTTTCTCATTATCCTGAATACTCTTAGAAGACATGAATTATATGGGAAGTTTAACAAATGTGAATTCTAGATTTAGGAGATTTCTTTTCTTGGACATATTTTCTCTATGGATAGAATCTCTATTGATCATTCTAAGACAAAATCAATCTACAAATTTCCAACACCGATGAGTATAACTGAGGTATGTAGTTTTATTGGTTTAGCTGGTTATTATTGACGTTTTGTCCAGAATGTTTTCCGATTAGATAACCCATTAACGAAGCTCTAATGTAAAGGTGTTAAATTTTTTGGATAAAAGTGTGTGAAGATTATTTCAATGAACTAAAGAGACGATTATTCGATTCTTTTATCTTGACACTTCCATCGGGGAATGATGGTTGTGTTATTTATAGTGATGATTCAAAGAAAGGACGTGGATGTGTCCTTATGCAGAATGATAGGGTTATTACCCATGCATCACGACAGCAAAAAATTCATGAGAAAAACTATCATAATCATGATCTTGAGTTAGATGCTCTAATCTTTGATTTTATGATTTGGAGACATTATCTCTATGGGGAAAAATGTCATATTTATATTGATCACAAGAGTTTGAAGTATATTTTCTCACAATATGAACATAACATGAGGCAAAGGATATAGCTTGAACTTCTCAAGTATTAT
Organism: Viscum album; assembly: GCA_963277665.1. Lineage (NCBI taxonomy): Eukaryota > Viridiplantae > Streptophyta > Magnoliopsida > Santalales > Viscaceae > Viscum > Viscum album. The sequence continues at coordinate 2,030,728,690 of OY728135.1, forward strand.
GATTGCACGATGCACTACCTCTCGGGGAAGGCAAATAAGCTGGTAGATGATTTGATTAGAAAGGATCATTTAGTTTTGAACAAGACGAGAGTTGAAAGGGATCCTATTTTCTTGAATCTAGTGAGGATGGATATAGAAATTACAATGGAAGGTGAAACATCGATACATTTTCAAATGGATGCCAAACCATCTTTACTATAAAGTATAATGAGTTCTCAGACATATGATGAAGAATTTTAAGAGAAGATTAAAGATGTGAATGATGGGAGTTTGAGAGACTTTGTGTATAAAGATGGAATTTTGAAATTTGGGAAGAGACTTTCTGTTCTCTATATACCTAATCTAAAAAAGGAATTGTTGGACGATGCTCATAGTTACAATTTCTCTATACCCCCTAGGAACACCAAAATTAATAGATATTTGATGGAACATTTTTGGTGGGACAACATGAAGATTGAGATTTCTGATTTTGTGTCAAGATGTATGATTTTTCAACAAGTGAAAGCTGGAAGGCAACAGCCAGTATGAGTCACACAACCTCTTCCCATACCTGAGTGGAAATGGGATAATATTATGATGGACATTGTCATGGGACTAGCAATGAATCCTAGAATGAACGATGAAATATGGGTCATTTTTGATTGTCTTACCAAGTCAGCACATTTTCTTTCTATAAGAGAAGATTTACCAGTTGAACGATTAGCTAGACTATATATTAATGAAGTTGTAAGACTTCATCGAGTACCACTATTGATTGTTTCTGATCGTGATCCCTCTTTTACATCAAGATTCTGAAAAAGTCTTCAGAAATCCATGGATACGGAACTTCGTTTGAGCACTGCTTACCACCCCCAAACTGATGTACAACAGAATGGACTATTCAAACCTTAAAAGACATGTTGAGATCATGCTAAATTGACTTTCAGGGTATGTGGGATCAGTATTTTCCGCTAGTCGAATTTCCCTATAACAATAGCTTCCATTCAAATATTTGGATGTCACCATATGAAGCATTATACATAATGATATGTCGCACACCAACCTATTTGTATGATGTTGGTGAAAGAAAACTTGTAGGCCCAAAACTGGTGGAGGAAAAGATGGAAAAGGTTAAGGTAATCCAAAACCCCATCAAAGCAGCTCAAAGTAGGCATAAGAGCTATGTCGATAATTGAATGAAGGATTTGGAATTTCAGGTAGGAGATCATGTTTTCTTGAATGTATATCCATCGAAGGGAGTTATACATTTCTGTAAGAAATGTAAATTTAGTCCCTAGTATATTAGACCTATCGAAATTCTAGAACGAATTGGGGATGCAACTTACTATTTGGAAATGCCACCAAATCTCTCCAAAGTTCACGATGTGTTCCACATATCACTATTGAGAAAATACATGCCTGAACCAACACATGTACTCACCTATGAGGAATTATAATTGGAACCCGGTCTATCTTTTTGCGAAGAGCCTATCAAGGTTATTGATATATGAGAACAAGTGTGGAGAAATCGGACGACTCGTCTGGTAAAAGTTTTATGGATAAACCATAAGATAGAAGAGACAACGTGGGAGCCCGAGTAACTTATGATGAAGAACCATCGAGTCTTTTTTTGAAGTAATGTTCTTGAAATTTCTAGGAATAAATTATTTTAAAGAGGGTAGAATGTAACACCACATGCTTCCAAGGTACAATTCCCTTGGAATAATGCAATTTCTTGCATTGTACGCAACTTTGAGATTCTTACACACTGCGACCAATCAAATTAGCTGTTTTGAATAGTAATACCAAATTTTTAATTTTTTTGAATTTTATCATTCAAAATGGACTTCATTTTTGGTTTCAGACTATCGAAATTCTATTGGGGTGATGTTTTGGTATTTTTTTTGAAAACATTTAGTTTTTTATGAATAGTGAAAATTACAAACTTTTAATTAAAAATAAAATTTTTAATCGAAATAACTAATAGTGATAAATTATGAATTTTAATGGTTTGGAAGTATAATTAGATTATATTATTATCATTTAATATAACATAGGTCATTATATGTAATTTCAAATTTAAATTTGACATAAACAAGTGTCAATCTTTTGATAGTTATTATTTTATAAAAACACGCTTTTTGTTTTTACAACGGGATTTAATTTTAAATTAATTTATGCCACTTCTGTGTGTTGAATTTAGAAAAATGGATTCCATATTAGGAATCAGGAGATCTAAATTGTATAAATAGGTAAATTTTATTTTTACATATTTTGAATAATTACTTCGGTAAATATTTTATTTTCAATGGTTAAGGGGTAAATCCGGTAAATAAATGTAAAAAATAATATTATAATAATATTAAATTACCCTAAAATGTTTCCTAACCCTATTTTCTGATAACTGTCCAACCATGGGCATCTTTGGGTTGATTTTGGGACCCCATGGAACCACTTGTATGTGATAATGACTCTTTATATTAATTATGCTAAATTAAATACAAAAATGACATAAGCATATATCTTTTAGAAAAACAATTTTTACATAGGGTTATATATGTTATCATTTAGACTATAAATATTAATTTTAAATATAAAAAGCTTTCCTACATAATGGTATTTTTTTATAATTTTTAGACATCTAATAAACTAAATTATTTATGACACAATAATGATGTAGTGTTTACCTCAATAAAAAATTATTTAAGTAAATAAGATTATAAAGACTAAAATAATATCCAAAACCTATAAAATTCATATTGGATGAGTTTATTTCTATCATGAGTCATCATATATTCAAATTTAATGACATTTTTTCCATTAGAAACTGAATATCATTATAGAATAAAATAATAATTTCAATCTTTCCTAAATTGCCCCTCCCCCCCTTATAAAAATCCATCACCTCTAACCAATTCCACACACCTGTCAAGCCCCTTGTCTCATCAAAACTCTGCCCAATTAATCTCCCTACATCCCTCTCCTACTCCTAGAATCCTTACCTTAGGCAGAAGGCACTTCAAGAGGTCATTTTTGTTCAAACCAAAGGGAGTTACCCGATTTAAAGGTAACATCTTCTCTTAAGTTCTTTTCATTTATATTTCTTCTCCAACCCCCTAAAATCTTTTTTTTTCATTTCTTTTATAACAATACCAGTATACCAAATATACTAGGTTGTTTTTATTTAACGTATTCAAACTAAAATTAAACACACCTCCATCTAATGGGTATAGAACATAATGTTTTTGTGGACGGTGAACTACTACCTCACGTAACGATGATTGTTCAATCTTCTACTGCCACCTCTTCTGTATTTAAATATGATATTTTTGATATCCATTTTATATATAAGCTTATTTAATTACATTTTATATCATAAAATTATTCGTTTCATGTTGTATATATATATATATACGATAATTCCATTTGAGGAAGTGCAGACTACCGCCCCTCAAAGTGATATGACTCGTTCATACCATACAAGAAACGTATAAAGGTTGGTGTTAATCAAATTAAGTAACATATATAAGATATTAAATTATACTGGAATAATAATATTTCTATTTATCAATTTGTTTTTATTCCATTTAAAATAAAATTAAATTGAAGTAGCCCGGATTACTGTCTCCACGAACACGATGAGATTCACTCCCCATCGTATTAATTTAGGACTAATTTTCATTAGGTAATTAAAAATAATGTTTAAATACTTGATAACATTCTAGATATGAATAAGATACATTCCATCTATAACATATATTACTTACGTAACAAATATTATAAAGGAAAACGAATCAGTTAACACCTGAAACGACGATAATACTAAGATATTATTAACAAGGAACTGATAAAAGATCATATATGATATCATATTTATGTATATGATTCTTTTATAATTTAATAAAAATTATTTCACCATTATACATGAGGTTAACATACCCTTGACCATGGAAAAGTACTAGGTATGTGTTTATTTCACAATATCTTCTTTATCCGAGGTTGTATATACGTAATTATCTACTGGGACATCTTTATCATCCACATCCATGTTTAATAAAAATGTATTTCAAAACATTATTAATATTTTATATAATATGGATTAAATTCATTTATACCCTTTTGACTATTTATAAGATGTTTATAAAGGAATATTTCCATCTTTTTCTAAACAAGTTCCTTTTTAAACTTTTTGACAAAATTAAGTTGAGAATGTATTTTTTAACTTATACAGCGGGTACAGCTATTTTACGCCGTTATAAAATCGTCGAAGCATCCCATAAAAGCTTATAATTTTTTTCAAAGTAAATGTTTTCTTTTACAATTATGTGACTTTTATATGATTTAAAAAAAGAGATCTTTCTCTCAAGTAGTATTGATTTCATCTTTGTCAACATCCTCTAATGGATTTTAAGCTTATTTGATGTTTATTTATTATGATACAAAACTTCCATATTATATTGAAGGTTTTGTGATATGTTTGACTGTGAATGTGTTATTTTTATACCATTCATGGTTTATAGAGAAAGTATTGACATTTTGTATTCTAGTTTTAATATGAATACTTATGTTATGTTTAGACCTATTCATATTAGGAATGTATTGGACTTAGTAAGTGATGGGTGGAGCCCGCAATAGATCATAGATTCATCGGTAGGTCCCATGAGACAAAGTAGTGTCTTGGAACAAGACCTTGAAAAAATATTATATGTAGTCTTGGCACAAGGCCCTAACAATGTGGTTATGATAGTCTGACATTATGCATTCCACCATTATGAAAGTGGTTATTTATATTGCCTGTGATTATTCAACTCGTATAATATCCATGTGAATAAGTAAAGGGAGTTATTTGATTTTATTTTTTCCATGTTATGCTGAATTTCATGTTTAAAAAGATTTTGTTTTAGTTATAAATTTTCATAAATTTTTATGCTTAATTATGAATGTTTCTGCTATATTGTAATCCTTACTGAGTATATGAGCTAACCACATTCTATGATTTATTTTTCAAGGATATGAAGATGTATTTTATGATTGACCTATAGGGATAGTCTGATGGGATATGAGTGTGGACTATGGAGACTATATTTTTTTAGTTTTATATTTTATTATGTAATGAAAGACTAATGAATTTATCTAGTGTTTCCAAGGCTACTAAACTAATCGGTCTTTCAGGACAAGATCATTTGTGATCATTCCAATGTTATGTAATAAAGCACCGACTCTGGGTAACTGGGTTCGGGGAGTTACACCTGTGGTTGGAACTCCCCTAACATACTAGGTCACGGGGTCCCGACAACAACAAAAACTACCAATGTTGTACCCCTGACTGAGTGGGGTGCAAGTCATATCATAAGGAAAAATACTCCCCCATCTTGGAGTTACAATAGGGATCAAATCCTTCATGGGAGTTTGAGCTCTAAAGACTAAAGGACACTATGTCTATGTGTGGGACTCTTCCCTTGGTGACCCATGATCTTGCTTCAGGCGATTGATGGGGACTGTATGCCCTCTAGAGCTGAGCACAAGAAGCATTTCTAGAATAAAATTTCCACTAGATCACATCCTTTCGGACGTTCCATTACGAATGGTTGTGTCATACCTTATTGACTACATCTCTCAGATAGGTTCCATCATGGATGTACAATTTATGGAGCATGTACTTCAGATCTTTGAGTAACACTTTGAGCCTTATTTGGTAATCCTGGAAATAGATTATGTTTTGGGACTTATGTTTCTTTGTGTGTGAGACAAGTATATCTGGTTTGATTTTGGTCTTTGATTTTTGATTTATGATTGAGATCATGATTATGGTTTTAATTTGTGTTATTATGAGTCACCTTCAGGTTTCTTAGGGTACCTAATAGAAATTGTTATACTCACCACTACACAGGCTTCTCCCACACCTCATTAAGTATTTTGCAGATGACGAGCTACTTGGATGAGACATGAGGGAGCATAGACCTGGAAGTATAAGGAGGTGACTGGCTGATGTAGAGAGCTGTGGAGATGAGTTGTACCTACCCTTCTGGTAGGATCCATGTTGGAAGATCGCATGAGCTATTTATGTTTTAAATTTTTAGATTAATCATTCAATTGGTCTTGTTTTCCGGAGCCTTACTTTCACAACACACTTATTCTATTGCAATTTTTCTTTGTGGATTCATCATGTTGAATTACTGGATTTGTGTTTATACCAGATTGAAGACAATTCCTTCTCGTTTTGAGGATACACCTTAAAATTGCTAGTCGTTATCCCCTGGCCTATGAATGACTGGTTTGGGGTAGTCACGAAACAGGCCCTATGAGAGGGGTCATGGAATGAATGCAACGGGGGAACCCCAATTCCAATGATTTAGACATTCCATTAATTCTACAAATAAGAAACAATAGAGGAAACATCTGCAATGAGTATATTCATTACCTACACATTGTGATATTATTTAATGATTAATATCATCATATTATCAATGATTCCATTATGAAATGGGATTATGAATATTCTATATATGTATTATGAAAATATAAAGATGATTATAGATGAAAAAATATGAACAATTCACACATCATCACTCAATCAAAGGAGGCATACCTAAAATGTTACATCTGAGTCATTTGGAGCAGTTACTGAAGTGGTAGTTGATTCTTACAAATTTAAAATATCAATAGGGTTTCTACTAGAGAAATGTAGACACATCAGATGAAATTCATGCACACATGAATAACATTAGAGCTCCCAAATTTTATCTTTTACCAGTCACTGTTTTTAAAACAAACCATTCAATTTTTTTTTTGAAAAAAAATATCCATGTAATAATAATTATATGATATCAATTTCATCAAAATGTTATGGGGAACAAAATCATTCAACACAGAAACATTAGAATTCATCTCGTAAATACACACCTACTTTAGATTATTGGGGATTATCACATATTTAATCAAATGTAGATAATGATATAAGGTATCCCTACACTGAGTATTGAGTCAATACAAACCATCCACATATATAAATTCAAAATATTAATTAATTATTTCTTAGTGGAAGTCCAAATTGATAAGGATAGATATTAGTGTATCCTAATTCGTGTCCTATTAATGAACATACTTTTTAAAAAATACAATGCCACATTATTGAATGTTATGACATTCCTTTTTAAATTTTTTATATTATTTTCCATAGTGATTATTTAATACATGATACCCACTCCCCCATTTCAAATGGAAAAATGTATTTATTCTAGGAAAATGAAATTAAATCTATCAGGAATCAAAAATATATCAATGAAATTAATTATTAGAACTTTATGATTTTTAATGAGATATGTAATCCATATATATAAGAAGAAATCATAGAAAAAATAGATGTTACCACACATTTGATCGTTCATATTTTTCTCACATAAGACATATATTTACCATTATAGGATTCCATTTGGTTAATAATTCTTGAAAAAATTCTTTCCAAATGACTTCACATAAAATTACCCTTGAAAATAGGTAATACATGATATATAATATAGATATTCCACATCATTAAATCAAGTCAAATTGGAAATCCTGTGTTTCTTATAGGCAGTGACTATATTTCTAAAGAAAACAATGGACATATTCAATATGATCTCATATCCAACCACATCCTCATAATGGAGGAAATTTGTTTTAGAGGATTTCATAAAAATAAGGATGTCATCAACATATAAATTATGTGACAAATAAAACAACCTTATTTCATATTTTATTTTTCTACAGAGACTATATTGTTTAAGATAATTTAGTAAAAATAATAAATTGTACTCTATAATAGAGTGAAGAAGTTAATATAGAGGTTCAAACTATCAGAAACCTCTATAACATTGAATGAATCCTATAGAAAAATAATTAATGGGAATTTAGTTTCTGATACTATTACTCTTGGTATTAATCAAATAAATGAAAGAAATATAAAATTCAGGTCTCTTGTGTATGAAAAAATGCACCTCCACTTCATCATATTAGAAGCATTGGAGATATAAATTTTAAGAAAAAAATTACATCACATAACATTATCATAATATTGATACATTGTAATTTATTTAAAAGAAAATTATGAATATTTTGGCCAGGAACAAAAAAAATTGATTTTATATGATAAAACCACATGCAATATTCTACAAAACATACACAAAAAATTTTATTAAAATTATTGTGTATAATATTCCCAATAATAACTACCTAGAAATAACTAATTGAGATGAATTTATTTCATTGAAATAAACAAAATAATGTTTTAATATTCCCAATATGGAATATAATCATGAAGTAAAAATAACATCAACATCCTAGGGACATCATAATGAATAATGTCCCAGTAGAACATGAATTGTTTTAGTGAAACCAATCAAGATAAAAAACACATTCAATTCTCAGTGATAAAAGTGATTCTCAAATATCCTCTTAAAATAGAGACCTTTGGTAAATTTTAATTTTTTTGCTCATTAATACCAAGTATAATATTCACAATCATTGTAGAGATATTATCACTCCCCTAATCTATGTAAATACTATGGAAAAATTGATCAACCACATTTAGTAATTATATTCAATAATGTGCATAAAGATCTATTCATATCCAGTGTTTTAACTCCTCACATGAAATTATTTTCCATGTGTAATAAATGTATAATCACACAGTTTGGGTCATTAAACATAATCAATATGACATTATAATGATATTGAGAAAGAAATTATTTGTAGGATATAAGGAAATTAAGTTTGGACAATGGATCAATTTCATCTATAGAAGGGACATATTTTTATTTATTGAAAACTATATAGTTACTAATATTAATAAGATCATTCAAAATATCCTCATTAAGATTTTTGAATTAAGCCTTACTCCACTCATTTAATAGAAATTTTTGTAGCTTTCATTTCTGTTGATATATTTTAAAGAGGTCAACTAAGGGAATCCTTCACCCAAGATCCCAACACAACATCCCTACATCCAGGTGTAACAATATTGACATTGATGAATTTTAAATGATTGCAGGATAAACATATTAAAATTATAAAAACAAAAAAAATTATGTTCATGTGGATCATTGGAATTCTCAAGATAGAGACAAATTCAATATCACTCCCTTTATAAAACCAGTAAAGGAAATGTCTAACTTAACATAATTACTTCCATAATTATATTTTTTCCCTATGTAGTTGGAACCATTAATGAGAACATAATTTATTTATCATATATAATGAAAGAAAAAAAATTTAATAGTAGAATAGATGTAGAAATTATGACCTTTTTCTAGTCCAACTTCAAAACTGTGTTAATATCACCAAGAATAATTCACTTTTGGGAGGTAAAATTAGAGTTAGTTTCCATATACCTCCAAATATAATACATATCATTATAATAATTAGAGATATATATAAAGGAGGACCTCATGATAGTTCTATTTATATCCATAGAATGTTATATAACCCGAATATTTCAATTTCATGAAAGAATAGTGACAATTTCATTGCTTTAGCACCCAATGATGTTGCATTTAATCATAATTAGAAATGTGGTCCACCAATATGAAAACAATTCCTTCCTATTTGAAAAATTTAAATGGAGTAATTTCATTTTGGGATTAGATAATCCAATTAATAGATTCTTATTCGTCAACATAAGTTGTCTATGTGAATTTGTTTTGTTGCATAAAATATTTTCACCCTCATCCATCATCATCATAATTAGTTTATCAGTTGATTAGTTTTAGTTCAATAATTATATGACCAATATATATATTTTATATGGTAAAAAAAAAATTTCTCCATAGGTGTTATATAAGCAAATACAATGCACATCAGGAAGGTTTTTTTAGTATAATAAATTAATATTCGTAATTTTTATGCAAAAAATTAACTAAAATAGGACCATTAACCTAGAAATTGCTTTCCCTTATTCATAGAACATATAAATTTCTTATATTAATATATTTATATTAGTAATATTTATATAATATAAAAGAATATTTCTCTTCAATTATTGTTAGTAAAATAATTTTTTACTTTGTTCTACATTAATGTGTTGTTATATGCATTAAAACTTTTTTTTTCATATCTTTAACATGTTTGGGACCTAATAGATTATATTCACCATCTCCATCACAACATGTTAGAGTTAAAATTATCTTCCCATATATAGATTTATATGGGGGTATATAAATACATGTTTTGAAAAATATTTTTTATGAAAACACTATCCATTAATTATATTTTTCCTAATCTTTATTGAAATCAATCAATAATGATTATAAATTCAATTATTTATAGGATAAATTTTTATAATTAGATTGTAGTATAAATTTAATTATCCATGTTTATATTCAAATCCACATTAAATTAATGATGATAACTATTGTATAACATTGAAATATACAAAATATACCTTTAAGATAAAATAAAATATTTCACCAAATCCAATTTTACAGGTAGAAATTTCTCATGAATTTTTGAACAACTGAAAAATATTATTAAATTTGGATGTCATGATAAATTATTATAAAAAATTTAATTAAAACAAATATGTCATTATTACATATTAATTTATTCTAATAACTCATGGAAATATACATGATTTTTCTATCATCTTTCCGATTAGGAAATGTTAATGGTTACATGTTCTTTATATTCATTGGATTTTTGAAAAAAACATATTGGATTTACACAGTGATTTAGATATATCTATAAATATCATGAATTGGGTTTTCCCCTAAAAAATCACGTTATTAACATGGTATATATTAGTAAATTCTTTATGAATTGAGAATGATGTCCTATGAATATAATCTAATATTTCATTCATTATTATTCGAGAAAATTAGCATATAAATATAGTTTTCAAAGAATGTTTCTCAATTATTATTAATTTTAATTTCTTGATACCAGTTTTCAATGATTTCTCTCTCCTTATATTGAATCCAAAAATTACCCCCTTTTACATCACTAATTTTACTATTTATAGAATGTTGGGAGATTGTTTTTCATTGTATGATGAATTTAATAGCATAAAAATATGAAAATCCATCCATTTCACATCCATGATGATAAAATCATTTCATATCAGTATCATTGATTCAGTAGTTTATCACATATAATATGTAGATCGCCTACTAAATATTCATTCTCATTACTCATATGTATTGATAAATCATTTTCCATTATTAAAATTACCCATCTTCATTCACATGTATTCAACATCACCTATTTGATATTATTCTATAAATTATCATGTTTAGTATCATTTCACATAGTTTATTATAATGATAATTACATTACATAATTTGAATAAATATAAAAATATATATCATTGAATAATATTTTTTCTAATTCTATTTATAGGTCTATAATTACTACAATGTAATGTCTTTATAATTTATTTTTTAATGTGTTCATAAGCATATACTTTTCAAAAAAAATATATTGTATACAAGAAAATTATTTTCATGTTGATTGTATTTTTCATATAGATTTTACAACTATAATGTTCTTAACATCATTAAATCTATAATTATATTCAATTCTCTAATCATATTATACTCCTTTTGGTTTTAACATTTTTAGTGGGATAAAAAATCCTATTATAATTCATATAATTTATATATTTTTCCTAGTAAGTTCAAAAAACAATTAATAATATTACATGTTTATTTTATATGTATTCCCATATTACCCTTTTTGTTGAATTTCTCAAAATTTTTCCTTGTAATGGAATCTCATACTCCATGAATAAGATATGATATAGCTAAAATGTAATGTATCATATTTTAATAGAGGTATGGATCCTTGTGTTACTATTTTAATCCACTCATTATATGCTAATTGTGGGATTTAATGGGTAAATAATGGTTCAAGAAACCCCATTGCTCGTTTAGAGCCTGAGGTACTAGAAAATGGGAAGACTGACTGAGCGTCATGGACAACACATGGATAATGCGAACCATGAGAGTCAATCGTGTGGTATTCCAAGTGAACATGGGATGTGGTATGGTTTTTTGAAAGTATGGAAGAAGGGATTCATTCTTTTACGAGGTTGTATGTTACATAAAAAGTGGGTTTTCCTACAATTTGTTTATAGTTCTTCAAACTGTGCACCAAGCCTATGGGTGAACATGAAAAGTAGTTGTCTTACAGTTTGGTTAATCGTGCGGAGAAACTGTGAGACCCATTACTGGATGGTGTTGTTAGAGTTTTGCTAGAAATGATTTATACATAAATCTTTCCTTCATCCTTAATTTCCAGCAGATGTGAGATAATTCTCCCTCCCCCATGGGATAATCCATAACCACTTTTAGGATACATGGTATCTCCAAAATCTGATCCCGAAATAGATCACCATTAAAATAATTAGATATCTATTGGTAGGTTCAACAATCCACTTACCTATCTTATTAATTTCTCTCATACTATATTTCACTATTATTTTTCTAATATCATGTTCCCTATTTGATAAAAATTTAACAGTTCTTCTAATATTATTTGTTATAGCTAGATTCATGGTATGCCCTCTAATGAGAAGATTACTTCAAACTTACTGTAAGTGGTATAGATTTTTTCCCTATGTATCGTGGCATTTATATGGTCCATGGTTTTCCATGAACCATATATATCTTGTTAGTCTTCCAAATCCCTTAGTAAATTAAATTAAAATTTTCCCTATGGATATTGAAATCCAAGGTATTATCCAATCAAAAATGTTGGTTAATCACCATGGATTGTCTGTCCCGTTGGTCATTCCATTCCATATATTCACAAATCTATAATTCCCTTAAAGAAATTTAAAATCAACATGTTTTTTATTTCTTTTCATAGAAATAATTTTGAATTATGAATTTATATACTAATTTATTTCTCATGATTTAGTATCATCGACTATATCTTATTGGTATATGATTCATTCCTTATTCTATATATCATATGAATAACCTTTTTTAATTTATTCCTGATCCCATAGTTGATGGGTAAAATAAAATGATTTGAATGGATTTTTTTTCATATTTTTATTACATTAACTTATTGAAGAAAGTTGATTAGGAATGCAGAGAGTTAATATAATATGACTCATAGTTAAATGTTCTAGTCCCAAATAATTGATTCTATATATGCGAACACCATGACTTATTTTCCGAACTATTGGAAAAGTTGATAGAGACACTAGGCTTGCCTCAGATGAGATCTTTGGTCAGATTACTGATACTCATGAGTCATAAAGGATACCTAGAGGAGTCCCAATTTATGGTGTATTTGGAAAATATGGTTATACCATGCCACAAGTTATACTTATTCCCTTGTGTTAGAGACCAAGGATTGGCTCAGAGTGTTATTTTTATACCATGCTAAGAGTGATGCAATATATTCATTTATAGATCGTATTGGATGGGAACGCATCTATTCTTTATTTTGGGTGCTCATACAATGAAACATAGATTTACATTATGGATCGCCATAGACTGGATCATGATTCAAAGAAATTTTTTGGGGGTTCCTTACGTACATCCATGTGATGCATGATCGGTAAATAATGTGGATTCATAACTGATGTGGTAGGTACACAGCCCCCAATCATAATGTCACACCAATGTTAAGTCCAAACATCGTGTTTTTTTATGATAAATCATGTTCTCACAACATCAGTTTTTTAACTGGATGTATGGTTAATAAATACACATATTTTTTTTAAGAAGGTATTTTGGGTCTGTTATTTGTGTGGAACCCAAACTATAATTATTTATTTATTTATTAAATTTAATTTATTATGTATAAGAATTATTTTTATCCTATAATTCAAATACTAGAATGATCTATACATCATTAGAGCTAGACTACGGATTGTATCTCACACAATGATTGGGACAGCAATGCTATATAATAATAATTAATTATTCAAGGAAATGATAATTATAATGACCATCTTCTTATAAATGATTATGAGTTCATGGATAGAGTATAAGGGAGATGGATAGATCTGATGTTTGTGATACTAGAAGTATAAGATTTTCAATATTTTTTGTTTTTTTATTTCATGTGGTAAATGCATGTTTCACCTATTAAGCATGTGCACTCATTTTTAGAGAAAACTCATCATCATTTCCATTTTTTTATATTACTCTATATATTTTTTATTTATTCGACTTCTTATTTATTTTTCTTCTAATACATAATGATATTACATACCACTATTCTCCACTTTGATCTATGAAAAAATTGTATCTCCATGGACACAAAATGGTTCCCCATTGCTTGTTGGAAGCCTATAGAACTTGGGTAGGCATGCATGATATCTTTGGTTTACCATCTCGGGGAATAGGTACGTAGCTCCTAAGGCAGGATTCTATAATGTGGTATGATTTCATTATTCCTATCGACCTACGATTTGAGTAGTATGTAGAAAACTATAATACCATGTAATTTTTTAGTAACCATATTCCTAGGATTATCATACCCAAAAACATATGAATACCAAATTACATGGGATGGATAAATTATCTTATTATTTTCTCTTGATACAGGTTAACAAATTTCACCATTGTGTGATGTACATATTTTGTGATGCTATAACTGTCGATGGTTCCATTTTGGTATTTCTTCTACCTATGCCAGATTATATAGAAGATTAAAAATTTATGAATCATATTAGATATCATAGGAAAAAAATTCCTTGATTTATGTCATTCCATATCTGTATACAATTTTTTATTTGCAAGTATTTCATGTTATTTTTGGGAGTGACTTATTTTTTCTATATTGCATTGTGCTAGTGTGTCATTAAGGATGACATATTTAGTATAATTAATTACCACACATCAATGAAAATAGTTTCTTCCCAAATTTATTGATAATGAAAAATAAATTTAAAAATAATTAAACATTTGTGGGTAAGATTTGTGTATTCGTATGTCAATTTATTGTGTGATTACTTCAATAAATTGGAAACAGTTGGTCATTCGATAAAATCATTGTGCATGAACATTTACACATTGATACAGGATGTACATGCTAGATCACTTTTAAATTATGTCTAAATTTAGTTTCTATGTATTAGGGACTTTTAAAATTTAAATTGGAATGTCAATTATATATATATATATATGTTGTTGTATTTGATGATAAATTAACAAATTCTAATTTAAAATGAAATGGTGACCAGTAAATTGGGATGCAATTACAATTTTATGGGTTTTTTACTATATACATTGAAATTTAAAGTCATTATAATAGATTAGTTCATGTTTTATGATAATCCATGTCACCGACCCATCCATAGTAGTGGTATGTAGGCTATGTCTCTAATGATCATTTGGTTACACTTTTTATTATCACTTGGACATGTCATTATGAGTAAGAGGAGAGGTATGAATTATTATAGGAGGGATATGTCGATCAAATTTCTTATTATCTAATTTTTCTTATATTTCATTAAATATTATCTTATGAGTTCAAATAGAAATTGTAGAGTTATTCATCCATGACACCTATACATTGTATGCCAATAATGTGGTGATGAGGATGCACCAGACGTGTCAGACCTTAGGAGATCAGTGAAACCTCATGTAGTTACACAAGAGGAACCTCATTTAGATATAAATATGGGTGTAGATGCAAAAAATCCATGATAAATTCATGATTATCATGATGTTCATAGAGAGTTATCCCTATCTTTCCCATACTATTGCAGAGCTAACTCATAAGATCAAAAAACATTATCCTCCAACCTTCTCTGGGGTTGGAAGTCCTTAGGATTTTGAGTGAGGGATGGATTACAAGCTGTATATCAATGATCATACTGAGAATCAAGCATAGAGGAGCTTCATAATCACTAGCTACATGTTATGCGAGTCCTCTAAACATTGGTGGGATATTACTTCTAAGGATAATCATTAGTAGTGTATGGTCTTGGTAGAAATCTAGACAACCTTAAATGGTTATATCGTTCCACATTTTTTTGAGATGACTCTATAATAGAGATTATACACATTTTTAAAGGATCTATACATGGGTTATAAATTTCTAATTTCTTTACAATGATACATAATTTTTGTCTGACTATAAACAATGATGAGATGATGACTAAGAGATGGTTAGAGGGTGGAAATGTATAAAACTTCTAATGATAGATGAAATTATTATGATTTTATAATATTTTTGATTTATTTTAATAAGAACACATTACATATATAAAACTATGGTATTATCACAACATGATCAGTGTGTTTCAGTTCTGAGGTAGGTAAATGATTATTTATGGTGATAGGAAGTGTCATTTTGAGGGTTTAATTGAGAGGAAAACCAGTCAGGTTACACAAACTGATAGCTATGTGGGTCTTCAGAAGTTTGGATGGCATATCCATGAATCTAATTATCACATGAGGACACTGATCTGGTTATGTTCTTGTATAAGGATGAGTCACCTCCACAATCTCTTCCCATCATTTCCATAAGTTTACAGGGAGATTGGATCTACCATGGGGCCTCATTTTGCTATAGGATCAATTGATCCACTTTAGGTAGTGAATTATTATTCTACTAGATAGTCATAAAATGGAGTTTCATGTGGATTAGTTGGTCATAAATTAGAGTATATCTTCCATTAGACTGGAAAACCCATGTTTAGTTAGTCTACAACTCAAGGTCATAGATCAATCCATATCTATACATTAAATCTTGCACCTAAATAGAATATTTCATTAACTTCTATCATGCATTGTACTATTCTGATAGTATCTAATTTATGTTCAACACATTTTTTTGAAGGTGAATCAAACTCTTTGATAACCTCTATGTTTATGGGATCCTTTTTCCTAGTGAAAGAGAACTTTATTAGGGAAGTACCTCTTGATAAACTGTTAGGGGTCAGATCAGTGAATATACACTAATTCAATGAGTTCCCTCTTGTGATTTTTGGGAACCATTTATTATGAATTTTTTTCCATGAGATGAAGAAAATATAAATTATTCTCATTATGGAGTGGCTAGTGCCTTATCATGCTCATGTTGATTGATATAGTCACTGGGTGTTAGTCACATCTACTGAGTGTAGACCACACATTCAAAAGGTTGCGTAGGATTTCCAGCGTAGCTGAGTGTGACTTGAGAACATTGGGAAGAGTAAAATATATTCCCATATATAAATAACAATTATCAATGATTGAAACATATTTTTATATATAAAATACCATCCTATTTTGGTTCATTTTATTGACAGTATCCTTGATGAAATATTCAGATTACCTTGAGAGATAGAGGTGGAGTACACAATAGATATAGTACCAGGTGTGTCTCCAGTGTCCATTCCTTTCTACGAGATAGAAGATATAAGTCTTTGATAACACATGAAGAATTTGGAAGACATATTGGAATATGAATTTATCCAACCCAGTATATCTCCTTGGATTTCCCAAATGCATTAATATAAGAATGTGGACGGTTCTATTAATTTTTACATTCATTACCTCTTATTAAACAAACATACATTAAATAAAGGGTATCCATTTCATCATATAAATAACTTCATCTTCCAGAAAAAATAATTGAATATTATTTATATGATTTCTTTGACGTTGTGCTTCCATCAAGTGCGTGTGAGTAAATAGGACATACGAATTACTAAACTTCAAAGAAGATATGAATTGTTTAAGAATTTGGTTATTCCATTTGGACTTCTGAATATTCCTATATTAATTATGGTTATGATGAATCAGGTAATCTAGATGAATATCTATTCATTTGTATCAGTCATTCATGAAGTGATATTATTATATTCAAACAACTAACATGAAAATACTGACCATATTGAGGACATTCATTATACACTATGAGGGCATCATCTGTATGCTATTCTCAACAAGTTATATGTTTAGAATAATATTTATTACATAATGGTACATATTAATTACAAGGAATTGATATTTTTCCCCATTTAAAGTGAGAGACATAGATTATTAAGAGTATCCAAAAAAATTATTTTGACATGTTATGTTTTATGGGGGAAACGAGCTATTACATGTGTTTCATTTTTGCTTTCTATCACATAGTATCACCTGATATGATCATAACATATAAGGGTGTGAAATTAATATTTTTAGATGATTTTGAGTCATCGTTTGAGGGTTTGAATGGGAGAAAGATTTCTTCATTTACCATGATTCTTCTAAATATGATATGAGGCTAAAATTCATATAGTGGTGTTCTAAGGATTGGTAAAAGTGATGTTTTGAATTTGGGATATCAGTTTATAGAACATGTGTACTATTAATAAAATCATCATGAGAAATATTAACCTACACATAGCATAGATGTAATATATGTCATTTATCCCCTTTTATGTTGGAAGGTGGTACAAATAATGAAGCAGAATGTTATGCTCCCATCGCAGGATTGGATTTGGCACTTCAGGCACATGTGAATCACTTAAAGGAGAAAGGTTATTCATACATGATAATCAACCAAGTCAATGAAGATTATGCTCTTAGAAAAGAAGAATTAATCCCTTTGTATGATTACAGAAGAGAGTTAATGAAGGAATTTTCTTTGGAACTGACATTTTCTTATGTCCTGTGATCACAAAATGCCCAAGATGATGCATTGGATAATGTAGCCACAACTCTGGATGATCCAAAATGGGAAAAAAATCATTAGTATTGACCACCATCATTCAGTTTTACCTTATGTTCAAACAAGAACAGAGGAAATAAATGAAATTATTCCCATTTCTGAACATATGGCCATACTACCGGATGGATGGCACCTATCAGGGAATACTTTAAAATGGAACACTCCCACCTGATATAGCCGTAAAGAACAAGTTCGACGATGTGTGGCCAATTTTACTCTTTATGAAAGGCCAGATCACCAAGAAAAAAATATCTATAAAAGAGGTTTTGATGGAGTTCTTTTCAGATGTATTGATGGTGAAGAGACAATGGTTGTCATGAAAGAAGTACATGCTGGAGTCTATGGTGCCCACTAGCCTGGACACCGACTGTCTGATCAAATTCGGAGGCATGGATACTTTTGGCCTTCAATGATACAATATTGTGTTGATTTCAATTAAAATTGACATTCTTTCCATGTATGTTCCAACTTCTTTCATCAACCCTCAGTTTTTCTTTACACAACTAAATACTTATAGACATTTTCCACACAGGGAATGGATGTAGTAGGACCTTACCATTCATCTACATCCATGCTGTTTAAGTATATTCTTACTATAACTGACTTCTTTTCCAAATGGGCAGAAGCAATACCTATCAAAGAAGATAGTTCTAAAAGAATTTTTAGCTTCATCAAGTCAATCATGAATACCAGATTTGGTGTCCCTCATATAGTATTGATAGACAATGGCACCAACTTCTGTTAATATGACGAAAGAAGTTGTATCAAGAACACAAATTTAAATCCAACCATTCATCTCAGTATCATGCAGCGAACAATGGACAAATAGAATCCTTCAATAAGACTATTTCAAACATATTTCAAAATATGGTGGATAATGATAAGAAATCATGGCCTGATAAACCTTTTCTTTATTTATGGGCTTATCGGACCACCACCCACACTGTTATGCGGTCAACTCCATATTCATTTGTATATGGAACAGAAGCAGTCGTTCCCATTGAGGTTCAATTACATTCACTCAGAGTAGCCATTTGTGATTAGTCATCTACATATGAACAATCTCAAAAGTGATTGGATGAATTGGAACAATTAGATGAAAAAAGATTGTGCACCTTGCACCACTTGGAAGTCTATCCGAATCGAATAGAACGAGCTTTCACCAAAAAAGTTCATTTTCATTCATTAATTCAAGGAGAATTGGTATTAGTCCTTAAAACTCCAATGATACCAGTAAAGAAACCTCCCAAGCATGAACCAAAGTGGGAAGGACCTTACTCAATACATAAGGTCTGCTCCAATAGAGCTTATTATTTATTCTAAATGGATGGAGAACACATCACAACTTCAACCAATGAAAGATTCTTGAAGAAGTATTTTGTGTAACACAAATACATTCTCGTCAAACATGACATTAAATTGTGTTGTACTAGCTACATGATAGTAAAATGTGCAGCATTTTCCCTTAATTCATGACATTAAACTGTATAGTCTTCCACTCTTTTGTCTTTACGGATAGACTTTAAACTGCTTGGTCACTTTTTCATCCAACATGACATTAAACAGTGTCCAGCCCCTTTTGTCCTACATGACATTAAAATGTGCATCATTAGGGTTCTTTCTACCTCTTGTATCTCACATAGAGTACGACTCACGTGATCTTAGAGTAACCTTCAACCATAACACCCTCTCTGGGCTGCTAACCACGCGTAAGGCCCAACACCATCTTCGGGTTCTCCTCAAGTACAACTTTATCACCAATTCATTCTTAATTGAACTAAGCAGACTTTGATCCTTTCCTTCTTGGCTAGGTACATAGGCAACCTCCCGATGTTCAAACCCAAAAGCAGCATCTTCACATCCGTTCACCTATATCTCATTAGATGTTCATTCGTGATGCTTCCCCCAAAAGCAACATCTTCACAATAGTTTTCCTACATCTCATACGATATTGATTCGTGATGCCGCCCCCAAAACCAATATCTTTACATTGCATCACAATCATCCTTGCTAAATGATGTTAAACTACATAGTCCCATATTGTCCTCATTGAAATACATTAAAATGAATAGCAATACATCTTAGCTACATGATGATAAACTATGTAGCACCGGTCCATGCATATGACCCTAAACTATTCGTACTTTTGTCCCGAATGACAATAAACTACCACTATCTTTAGCACCCTCAACTAAGATGTAATCATTATTAGCATTAATTTACATCCATTTTATATTCCAAGGACTATGTGCATACATGGGAATGTACGAACCATTAATCTTGGGTCAAACCATCATTGCACTAAAGTCCCCTTTCACCCTTCACTTGTACGAACCAAATCTGTATAGAGGGTATCTCAAGAACTATGTATGGATTGATTCTCATCCTTATGGGATATGTAGGAACGTTTGAGCATCCCTCGAATCCATCCCCATGTCTTTCGGCCTGACCCCAAATTCCACTTTTAGTCCCTTGGATGAAAAGTCACCCTACGAAAACATGAATGAGGTATGAAAACCCTGGTATTCATTCAAATCAGGTTTATAAAAAACAAAAAGTTTATTCCTTATTATGGTCTGAGAACTATGAAACTAAACTACGATCTCTTAAATTATCATCCCACATGAAATTAAACTATATTTCAAGAACTACATATGGCTTGATTCCCATTCTTATGGGATACATTGTGAAGTCCAGTTCCTCAATTTAGGACCCAACCACACCATGATTATGGGTAGAATTTGTCTATGTATCTCCTACATGCATCAAACAATACCCATTTTCATGTATCATACTCCTATCCATAAATATTTCCAGATCTCAATAACCCTTTTCTTGACTTCTGGTCACAAAAATGTCTAATACTAGAGAATTTTTTTGGCTGACTATATAGCACGTGCCCTTAGGAGGCCTTGCACAAATAGTCTATATAACGGATCTGTCAGCCAAAAGATACTATTAATTGACTATTCAGCCAATTCCCTTAACTATCCCTACATAATTCAACCTCTTAACGAGGTTGTCAAATAGTGGTAATTTCATTCTTAGGAGGAAACCCTCTTTTTTCCTTATTGGTCTTAATGACAATATGTAGGGATCTGATAAAAATAATCATCCTTAGAATATTTGTCCCATAATATTGTTCATGATCTGGAATTATTTAAGTCTATGGTTTATATTTCCCTTCCCTATGTTTGGGTCAGACCTTCGCAGGAGTAACATTAAACCAATTCATTGATAGCCTTGACTGGGAATATCCTCTCCATACCCAAGTACCTCTCTCCATATAGAAGACTATATGTTTTGGAAAATTTGAATCTCTATAAACTTTCACTTTCTTTTTAGCAATAGAAATGTAAAATTTCAAAGAGTTCTTTTTCCTGACTATACAGCATGTGCTCCTAGGTGGCCTTGCATAAGTAGTCTATATAACGAACCTGTCAGCCAGAAGATGCTATTATTTGACTATGCAGACAATTCCCATAAGTGGCCCTGTAAAATTCAACCCCCTAACAGGTTTGTTAAATAGTGGCAACTTCCCTCTTCGGAAATACTTCCTCTAATGGATTTTAGACTTTTTTAATATCATTCCTCAGATTCAAAATTTCTTAAGTCGTAGTTTACATGTTTTCCCCCATACTTGAATGTGGTAATATGTTTTCAGATAAATTATGAAAGAATTGAGTCATTTTTAATCCATTCGGTCAAAGCTATTTTTACCTTAAACATTAGCCTTTTTATGTCCGACATGTATGACTTTAAACTACCCAAAAAAGACAAGTGAACTCTAAACAAAAGTCAAGTCCTGACTCACTAAACATACATTTTGTATGATTTAGGTAATATTGAGCAATAAAAATATTCAAAGATTGTAGGGTTATTTTTATAAACCCAGGAAAAAAATTATGCTTACTAGGCCCATTGGATTAGGTAATTTTTTTTAAACAAGGTAGAAAGAGAATGCAGGCACAAACGATTGAAGTTGAAAATGTTTTTCATTTTTTCACAAGAATTAGAATGATATCCACAGATTGGAGTATGTTATATTTTTCAAGAATTACAAGAGGCTTTTAACATAACTCTTCATTTGATTTACGACATCCTAAGCTCCTTCAGCACTCACCTGGTGTTCATTCATTCAACTGAATACAATAAGAGAGGCAATGATACCAGCTCTTCTTGGAACAATTATAAAAGAATGTTCTTGAGTACGGTTTGAGAAAATTTTCTACTGATCAAACAATGACTCTGTTTCTGTCCAAGAGACTTGGAAGATGGATACATGGATTTGAGAATGGAGAATTGGATATAAATATCCATCTGTAGAGAGTAATCTTTTCAAATATTCTTTCTAATGTCATGATAGTCTTCTCTCCACCAACCGGCAACGAAAACATATCATCCCATGGTTTTCCATTTTCATTTCTGTAAGGAAATGGCATGGATGAAAAATTTTAAAGTGCACACTATTGTTGCTGCTCTTAATGGAAAACATAATTGAAATAGTGGAGTAGCAGTGCGGCTGCATCTCAATCTTATAATTCTTTGGATCTGGAATATTGACTCCTTGCAAATGACCATGGCCATACAGAGGCAGGTAGATGCTCTTTTAGGATATTATGACGATACTTCCTCCAGTACATGGCCAAATATGGGAGAGTGAGGTCACATATATCATAGTAATCATGTCCAATGATGTCCATCATGTCATCAATCCTCTTTCTAGCCAACTCATCAGCCAATCCGATTCTTTTTGGAGCCATTGAATATGCAAAAACATCAGATAATGAACTTTTATGTAAGATGATTTTTCATAAATTTTTGGAACAAATTAGAAAAATGGCAAAGGAATTAAGGCGTGCAAGTCACATATTGACGCACAAGTCCAAGTTGGTCGCGCATGTTTTACCATGATAGTACTGGCGCACAAGTCAGAAACTCACTACAGAAGCGTGACATGAACAAAAGAGCGTAAAAGAAGATAGCCATGTCACTTGTGCGAATGAGAGATCACTTGCATGAAGAGAGAAAGAATCTTTGAAAGCCTGCTGCTTTTCATGATAATGCCACCCATATTTATAGGTGAGGCCATAAACCTGCGCACTGGACCCTGTTCACCAGAAGAAAACCTGTGCATCTACTACTTGCGCATCACAAGACCTTGTTTATCATTTTCCTCATAGTCAAATCCCCTTTCCTTTTTCAGATCCTACTCTGAAGGGGTACTTTTATTGACGGTCCATTCCATCACCATGTTTAACAAATGTAAAAGGGAAATACTTTAACCATAAAGAGATTCATCCTTTAAAGAAGATCAAAATTTTACAAAGGCATGAATAAGGACCTCTTTCAGCATGGGTCATGCAAGTTTCATTATGGTCGCGCATGTACACTTGCGCGCCACATATGGGTCACTCAAGTGACTTGTGAGCCCTATTATTTTTTCACCCATGGTCCTAAATGGCATATAAATACCCCATGTGGGCCTCCCATTTCGAGGAAAGAAAAAATCTAGAACTCGGATTCAAGCTTTGGTCGCCCAAGTCTCCATTTGAAGTCTTCCGAACACTTCTAAGGTAATTATTTAACTAGAATGGAAGCTCCTAAGAGGAAGAATAAGGCCTAAGTATTATAAATAATTAATAATTGTGTGCCTAAGTGTCCATCCCTTAAGGGAAGTGATGATACTTGTGCGCCACCTTTCCCTCTCGGGGAATCTTGGGTGCCACCTATCTGAAAGCCTCTAAAGGTGATACTAAGGTCTCCAAATCAAAGTCTCCCAAGTATCACTTCACAAGTTCTTCATCTCCCATGTGAACTCATGTCGCGTTAGTATACTTGCATGACTAGGACTTGTGCGCCAGATCAATACTTTTGTGCCTCCTTCCAATTCACTTCCTTTCCTCAAATCCACCTTTCCTCCTCAAGGACAACCTTCAATAACCTCTTAAAATCCATTTATGGAATGGTTCCATTGTTGGATTACTAATTGGAAAGGAATTATATGGAACATCTATCCAAACCTTTTGATTTACATAATGTTAAGTCACTAAGGTTATAGATTTATTTCATTCAAACTCATCCTTTAAGATGAGAAGATCATTAATCTGGGCATCCTTTTTAAGAGTAATCCCCAAGTTCCCTAATATGAGAATCCTCTTTAGGATTAAGCCCCATGTTCCTTAATCTGGGAATCCTCCTTAGGAGTAATCCCCAAGTTCCCTAATCCGGGCATCCTCTTTTGGATTATTCCCCAAGTTCCCTAATCTGGGCATCCTCTATATGAGTAAGCCCCAAGTTCCCTAATCTGGGCATCCTCCTTAGGTGTAAGCCCCAAGTTCCCTAATTTGGGCGTCCTCCTAAGGAGTAAGACTCATGTTCCCCAATCTGGGCGTCCTCTTTATGAGTAATCCCCATGTTCCATAATCTGGGTATCCTCCTTAGGAGTAAGTCCAAAGTTCCCTAATCTGGGTATCCTCCTTAGGAGTAAGCCCCATGTTCCCTAATCTGGGCATCCTTTTTAGGAGTAAGCCCCAATTTCCCTATTAATGGGAATCCTCTTTAAGAGTAATCCCCAATATTAGTTTCTCTTAACCTAGGCCTAATTTTCAAGAGTAAGCCCCAGATCTCAAGTCCCCTTAACCTTGGCCTCCTATTCAAGAGTAAGACCCTATCATAATTTCTTTTGACATGTGCTTCCTTGTCAGGAATAAAACCCTAATTGTTAGTCTCTTTCTAATTTGGGCATCCTTCTTAGGAGTAATCCATAAGTTATGTATTTAAATATCCATAAAGCACATATACCATTATGGACCTTGTTTGTGGGTTTGTTCCCTGAAGAAAATCCCCATCCTCATATATCTTGGGCAGTCATACATAGGTAATCCCCCACATAATTTTTTATGATTGCATCTTCTGGGGTAAAATCGTCATGTTTTACTAATACCTCTTTTTTCTTACACCGAGCATGACTCACATGAGATTAGAGTGTAAAAGTAATTATGACATCTATCTTTGAGCCATTAATCATGCATAAACCTCATACTTCTTTAATTGAACTACGTGGGTTCTGTTTCCTTTTTTAATAAGGATAAATAGGTAGCTCATCTACGAGTATGATACTAACTCTAAATTAATCCTTGTCGTTCTGAATGACAATAAACTTCAAGTGCCCCACTGAGTGGCTTCAAAACCATTATGGCTATCATAATGACCAAGAGATTTCTATATAATGTATTGAAGGATACCATTGACTAATAATCTCTAAATATGAATTATTTTCTATCGATGAAGAACCACAAATACATATAAAAGATTCTCTAAATATTATATATATCAATCATTGATTATTATATCTAAAGGAAATCTCATTTTCAAACTTGTTGTATTAAAAAGGATTCACGAACATAACTCAAATCTATAAAGTGTGTCCCGGAGTAGACAATAATTTTCCCTCAAAAGGTGTGATGAGTCTGACCTCCCATCCTCTCGACTAATGCAAATTATTAAGCCTCATCCGTCCAAAACTAATGAGAACCTACCATTGAATATTATGTCCAAATGGATATAGAATCATTGGATGTTTCCGGTTCTATGATAAAACCCATTAGAAACCGATTGGAATGTTTGAACATTAAACAAACAGGGCCATCCCCATTTACAGAAGAAACAATAGTGATTGAACATTATAATCCATCTATGTGAATATATAAATGAATTATAGGTTCTCAATATTTATATTTCTAGATTATTATAATTTGGGTTCATGACATATATATGTAAACTATATAAATTTTCATTGTCCAAGAAGAATAAAATGTTTTGGAAATAAGAACCATCCAAAGGGAAGGGTTCAATGAATATAAAAAAACGCAATCATGAACCATGTATTTTAGTTTCTCCAAATATAATAAACTTCTCCTATTATTTTTTTGGAAGTGATTGTTTCAATTTATATTAAAATAGTGTGGTCATTTGAAATAGAAATTTTTATATTTTCATTTCTACAAAAAATCTTCTAATCAATTTAAAATATCCTAAAATAGACAATATACTATTAATTTTAATTATATATATATTTTTCTATATCTTCCATAGTTCATGAGGATATTTAATTTTATGTTTTTTCATTATAATCCATTATTTGTATCCCATTTAAGTTAGTAACTAAATATAAGTCAGTATAGTTGGGGATTACACTTTATAGGAGGCCCATTTAAGGACATATACCCATTTTATTGGAAAGAATATGGAAGGAGGACAACCACATTATGAATATAAAACAAGGATTATGTGTTAAGACATTGAAAATATGAGGGCCCTAAATATACATGGACTCCCTTTTCATTTTTTAAAAATTACAAATAATGTGGAATAGATGTAGAGGAAATATATCCCATTTTTTGAAAAAGGATTAAACTATATATATAAATCATGTATATTGGTCTCTATATCACTGTGGAGAAAAAATGAGACAAATTTGATGTATTAAGGCTATTAAAGTTATATTACTTTTCCAATATATCAGTCTAGATCCATTTAGTGTTCTCACTTGTGGAAAAAAAATATGTGGACACGCATTATCATTATAATATAAAATTAATGTAGCAGTAATTTTAGTACTATTTAGTGGTTAACCTAGATAGTATCCCGCTTGGGATTATAAATAAACATTGTAAATGGAGTACATGATTGATATATATAATTCAACCATGTTTATTATACTCATGATTTTAGGAGAATTTGGAGATCAAATATGTAAATTGAAACCCATTTAGGTGGCTATGTGAAAGGGGCATCAAGGATCGTGATTTGGTCAAATGGGTACCATTTTTGTTGACCAAGTTTAATGGGGTTTCCAAGCTATTGACGCATATGATTTAGTCACCTAGGTTGGAAGTTTTTGATAAGTACATGATTAGTTATACAACAAGAGAATATAATATTTCAGATTTCATGATTGTTTCCCAATATTAGGATTTCTAAGATGTGTGATAATGTGGTTTTTGAGGATTAAATACACAATTTGGATTATATTAATAGGTTCGTATTTTGATGGAGTATGTTATGTGGGTGTGTTATTTGAAGGATTCATTTGGTTCTACAGTTTTGGGATAGAAACTAAACCATGATTGGGATTCCTAGAATATTATTTACATCTTATTAGGATGATCCATAATTGTGGAATTGCTAATAAAATGTGAATTTTATAAAAACATAACTTCTTTAGATTTAAATTTCCCCTCATATTTTTTAAACACTACACATTCATTTCCAAGTATTATGTTCGGATATAAAATAATTGTGAATTAAAATATTCTACAAGTTAAAATAAATTCTTCCCTTTCTTATAATATTATTTCTCAATATATGGTTTCGAAAAAATTATAACCATAAAATTCAACACAAAAAAATTATCCATAAAATATTCCTTAAAGACATCATACAAGAATTATTTGGAAATACATTTTTAAAATATACATTTCAAAAACCACACCTTTTAGAATTTTGGAATTAATTTACATTAATTCAAATAAGACATATATGAAACATAATGTTTATATTTCTAAAATTTTACAAATATAAAATCAATTTATTAATAAAAATAACTAATATCAATATGATCCAAAATAAACCGTTTTTCATTCCTCAATAATACATAATTAAAAACTAATGTTTCTACATGTCAGTAAAATCAATTTGGAAGAAAACTATAATACCATCATTATTGTGGTTAAAATTAAACAAATCACAAAAGAGTTTAATTAGATGGTAAAAAATATCCTCAATGAATAAAAGTTAAATGGTTCATTATAAAATAAGCCGCATTGAAAAATCATTGTTTATCTTATCAATAGGTCACCATTATCTATTGGTCACCTCATTGGACTAAACAAAATCCAATTTTTTTGGAAAGATTAGACAAACTCATTAGAAAAATAAATTTCATATAAACTATATAACTATAAATCAATGTAATTAAATAATTACCCAATATCCTATTAATAATATATTTTTTTTCTTTGTTGTTATAATGTAATCATTAATGATATAATTCTTCATTATTGACATGTTCTTAATATCTAATATATAACGCATCACCTTAAATAAAATAATTTATTTTTAAATATAATCTAAATTTAATACCATATATAATGAACCACCCTAAGGATCATTCAATACCATAACCGGAATTGTTCAAGCATGGTAAAAATGTGAATTATGAATCCCCATGAATTAGTGACAACATAGATAAAATTGAGATACATTATTTTTTAATTAATTCTCCGAACAAATGATAAGATAATTCATAACCATTGTAGAAATAAAAAATATACCAGTATAGATAATGATGGAAATAAAAATTAATATGTTACATCACATATGACATGTATATAAGGATAAAAAACTGTGACAATATAAATATCAAACATATAGGGAAAAAAGGACAACCCCTATCAACTATATCCCATCACCTAGTAGACATCACCCACAAACCATGTCCAACAACATCTTCCCATATCCTAGGAGGAAATAATCCACAAATGAATAAAAAATATATCCCATACATCTACTATAGAAACACGAAAATTCATATTCCATGTTTTATATTCAGGATGTTGAAACAAAAGAGCTCGATGTGATCGAACTATGAATCCAATAATATTTTCCTATCAGGAAATTAAGATATTACAATTTGTAATATAGAAATGGTAAAATTGTTTTTTTCAATATAATTGAAGAGGTAAATTCCATCAACACTATAAAATGGTTAAATTTAAACAGAATGGGTTATGATAAATAATTGATGCAAATGATAAAAACATAAATATAAATCACACATAGATTTTGGAAATTTAAAACATGCAAAACCTTGATAAAAAAATATATTTTACTAAATAAAATGAAAACTATATCAATTTAAAAATAAAAATAAATAATGATGAAAAAGAGAGATGACAACACATATAACATAAAAATAAATTCTTTATATATATATCTAAATATGGATAAAGGGTAAATAATTTCATTCAGTGGAGATGAGAAAAACAGAAAGACTTGTGCATTGAAATAATCAAGTGATCAATTTATTATGTTAATAAAAAAATTAAACATTTCATAGATTGTTGACGTAATAAAATCCATAATATGTTAGCGAATACACCAAATACCATATTCTTAATAAAAATATAAACCAAAATTTATATATTAAATATATCAAGTACACATGCTTACCAACATGAAATATATCCTCTTCAATGACACATGTCCCTAACATGAATCTACAAACTATAGGGTGTTGTTTGAATAGTTGTGAGTCCAAAATAGCATATAATAAATAAATATTCTATTATATTTCTACCTAGGTTTTAAATTATTAATCACTACAGGTGTGTGAGGTATCCTTAAATATGGATTAAAATATAGATTCATATCATCACTATCATGAAAATTTAAAATTATACAAGATTCATGGTCAAATTATCATCCTACCCCATCTAAAACCTTCATTGAATACATTACTATTTTCATCACTTGTAATCATTTTTACCAAGAATAATTCCACAAGGTAATAATAAATAATTCATTCATAAATGATTTTTAAATAAAAAAAATTCCATATCGAAAATTAATTTATTTCATGTTTTTAGTGTCAGATATTTGGGTCTGATTGTTGGTCTTATGAATTTAGTAATATATTCCTACCATAATAAATTTTCCTCGAGACTAAAATATTTTTATTAATATATTAATCAATAATTAATATCATTAGAATTGTTGTTTAGTGTTTCAAATACTATATTAGTGATATGCTACAATATTATCAACATATTGTTTATACAAGATTTGTTATTAAAATTTTTATAGAAACGTGATCAAAATAAACAATATTTATATAATAACCTTCATACAATGAAGGTACCAAAAATATGAAGGATATGTAAATAATATGATTTTTGATATATTCATATACTAAATAATATATAATAAAATACCAAAACATATACAAATTAATTCTTGGTAGAGGTTTATTTCATTTTAACATCATGAAAAAAATTACATGCATAGAACACAATAGTCCAAATTTTCTCATACATCCAAAAAATACCCCTACATAAACATCATTCACATCAAATATTATTTCAATTGGAATCCTGTCCTGATATTCAGTGATGATGGATGATGAATATAGATTCTATTCATAGATATTCAATTATTTTTCAATTTTATCATTGAAAACCAATATTGTTTTTTATATTTATGTGAGATTATTGTACTTGGTATAATGGAAAAAATTAACTATTATTTTTTTTTGCAATCGATGTACACTAAATTACTTCTGAAAAATTCAAATTAAATTATTGATGATGATTTTAAATGAATTAAATCATTTCTTTTTGTAGAAATATCCCCATTATAGATAGAATTTGAACACCAATTATTCAACAATGAACATGAAGTTACAATATTACTAATTAAGATCGTGGAGAGTGTCTTGATATCCTTCCAAAACGTTTACCCAATTCTGAAGAAACGTGCTATTTTTTCATAAAAGTATATTGAAACCATACATGAAATACCTATATAATTATCTCAATAATTTTTAAATGATTTCCATCATAAATCATGAAAAAGTGAATGTGGAAGTAAAAAACTCAATGGTATTCAATTGTTTCAAAATTATCTAAATTTGAAAATGAATGTGGTATCCTTATAGAATTTAAGGGATATATGTATCTCAGTTCAACATGAATATCATGAAGAAAATTATTAAAATTCTTTTCCACTGAACCATTTGATAATAAGATATAATAAAACAGCGGATAGATATTTCATCCATGTGGATGATTTATGATTATAGTAATCTATATAGACACTCCTGCTGGTCATATTCATATTTTGTATTTTTTTTTATTTTTTTATTTTTGGTAATAATAATCCTCTGTTAATAGGTACAACCATATCATCGATTTATTATATACAATCTGAATACGAAAAAAACCCCCCTAACAATTTAATCACATCCTCTACGAAATCATATTTTATGATAAGATTAAACCCACACTATCAATTGACTATTGGAAAATCAACATAATACACATGGAATATATTTACGTAGTATAATGGAATGATAAAATCGATATAATAAATGGTTTATACTATATTATATGTGATCCTCATCAACAAACCAAATTACTATTCTCATTGATATTCATATTATTTATATGAGTTTATTACATGAACAAAAATAATTCGTCCCAACAAATGAATTTTATTCTTTGATCGAAGTTGTGTGTTATCGTAATTTTGTTATTCTTGTATGGATTATAGAATAGTTATTTCTATATCTCATAAGTTATCTAATTTTAAATATAATATTTTTATGAAATATAAATGTGTTATAATATTATATTCCAATGGGATAATTATAATTTGTTTATACTTGAATATTTCCAATGATGAATTATCACAACTATCATAACACATACATATGACTATAGTTTTTTCATCGTCAATGTGATATAGTGATTTGGAAACATATATTTATATTCATCTATGGACTCATCATGTAAACATACCTAATGTTTGAAGAATAGTTCCATTGGGATGAGTATAATTTATATCTCCTATATGGAATCATTAAATTAGACTATTGTCAAATGAGGGGGTCCTCTAGGTAAAAAAACTCAATCATTTATCATTTATCTTCAAGAATGTGCATCTTAGTATTTTTAAAAATATTACATTACTCTATTTTCTCCCATAAAATTTTATATCAACTTATCCGTAAATTTTTTTTGATTCCTCATATGGTGGAAAATAAAAGAATTTAAAAATTGATAGGGATATCCTTGTCACAGTCAATAACTAAAATATGAAAAATTTATTTAAATAAAAATTAATTTCATCCACATATATTATGGGTTGTGTAAATTATCATTCGAAAAACTATAAGATAGGCTGAGTTGATTATAGATCCCATATTTTCAACATATAAACTTATTATAAGAGAATGAAGAATACCACCACACCAATATCACATAAGAAATTTATATGGTATAAATTTCAAAGAGTTTAATAGAAGATATCACTAATCATTATGTTTCAGAGACATTTTTGATAAGTATACAACTATACTCTTCAATGATGGTTTAGGTAAAATATTATTCCACATTATTATTAATAAAAATATTTTTTATAAAATTTTAGATGATAATATATATAAATTAATGAAAGATTGAAATAAATGTAAACTTGTGTCTTATTCAAGATCCCATGCGACAAGGGAAGTTTAGTTTTTTGAATTTAATTTTATATTATTTTAGAAAATTGATGATTAAGGTCATTATTTTATGAAAAATGTTAATTCTCTATATTTATACATTATTATATTATATTACATTATTATTTTTCATTATATTTCTTTTTTAACATAATTTTTAATTAGATAATATTTATTAAATTCAATTATTGATATATTTTCAATATATATATATATACATTAGGAATTCTATATTTTTATGGTCAGACAACTCTGGAATTTAAATTTTCATCTATCTAAATATCATTTTGTGGATCCTATTGATTTTACATACCACACCTAGTGGCCACAACTAAGGTAATAACTATATGATTTACATCATTTGTACATGTGTTTTTTTAGTTTTATTCCACCACATAATTTATTATATACCACTATCATTTTAAATACTATATTATCTATAAATTGTTATGTTTGATCTTTATCTAAATCATGATGAGTCATATGGGAATAAATCTTATCCTTCAATCAATCAAACATCCTCTCATATAATGGAATATGACACAATATTCATATTCATAATTCGAGAATTTATATTTATATTGGCTTTATGAATTCATAATGGGTTGTGGTGGGAATCTAGGAACTTGTTTTTTCATCATCACATGTTCTCTCTTTGATTTGTGAGGGTAATTATTGATCATGTGATTATGATTATAGAAAATTTTTTGTTTCTAGAATTCATGCTAGGATGGTACCAACCAAATTTTAATTTTTAAAAGGATTGGCCTATATGTTAATTTTTTTACAAAGAATGTATTACATAAAAAAATACTCTATATATATGGAATTACCCAATAATTGGTTCTTTTTTTTGAACACCCCATTTGATTAACACATTTTGTATAATTTTCATTCTTGCTGGGGAAAATATTATTTAACTTTAGGTAGACAACAGTGAACCACTTGATCTAAAATAGTATTTAGATTTATATTTTTCTCTATTCAAATATAAGAATCATTTAATGTATACTTTTTTGAGAAGAAATTATAAATTATTTATATATATTAATCTTTTTTATAATTAAAAAATTCTATTAAATTAGTCATAAAACTACTTCCCTAATACTGATCTATATTCAGAAAAAACATTCATAGAGATGTGAGTAGTGTGATTTTGGTGGAGATAATATATTATAATGTACCTCGAAAACTCCCTTAATATATTAAAATCATCTTAATACTATTGATATATGATAATTATTATTCCACAAAACTCATATTTATTTATTTTTGGTATAAAACATAATATGAAATAAGTTTTTTGAAATCTACAATGCATGAAATTTTTTCTCATCGAGACCCAATAACATGTTTTTATAATTACACTTAATTCAAAAGGAAAACCATATCATTTTAAATAAAATTTTATTTGATCCAATGTTGTTGTAATTATTTCACTATTTTGTAGAAATACCAAATGAATACTGGGGATTCAACATCGGTTTTCCAATGAAAATATAGATGAAACGAAGGATAATATTTAATCATAATGTTGCATTATATTATATATGTAAACATTAATATGAATATATTAACCTTAACATTATGGAGATGAAGCTACCTAATTCTACTTCCTTAAAAACATTGATGAATTTGGTAATGTTTTTTGATTATTTTAATGTATATATGGACTCTGATGGTAAAACTAAATAATATACTATACAATTTATTCTTTCACAAGATTACTCCAATTTTTTCAATATTAGAGAAAATTGATTTTATTATTAGGTATTTTATCATAGGAATCCATATATTATAAATCATGAACATTTAATAGCTCATAACACACAATTATATTAAAAAGAATTTTTCAAAAACATAATTTTATATATATTAATGTTTTGAGTTATTTTGAATTCAAGATAATGTGTGAAAAATATTAATAAATTTTTAGAACTAGAAATTTGAATTATTTTTCAATGCCTACTTTTATAACTATTTCCATAGATAAATCCCCATAGAAACCGAAGTTTTTGAAACTAAAATGAATTCGGAATCAAAACAAAAATGTATAAAAAATAAGTAAATTATCAATAGGAAACACATATGAACACGTATTTGATAGAAAATATATAGATGATATGTAATTATGATTATTAAATATAGTCAATACACAAGATGAAATTGTTGTTGATGAGTGAGAGGTAGGAAATGAAAAAAATTGGATTCTGATTTTATGATTACATTCATGATTCCATGATCATATAAAATGAGTTCTATTATTGTTATTACTAAATAAAACATCCTATTGTTTTTATCAACATGTATTAATATTAACATTAAACACCACAAGATATACCCTATGATTACTTAACATAATAAAAAATTTATAGGTTGGGTGTTTCTATGATTGACATATGTTATCAATTATTGAATGTTATTCTTCTATTGATTTTAAAATTTTACTTATGCATAATTTATAATAAAGTATTTATTCTTGTTTTTGAAAACATGAATAACATCAATTATCATTAATTCATAAATAGAGAAAAAGGAACATCAAATTATTAATATGAATTTTGATTGTTATTTGGTAAAAAGTAATGCATCATTAATTTTAATATTGTCATATGCACTATCGAAGTTCTGATGAGATTTATACTAAGAAATAATTTTCAGAATAATTTTTTTTAGCATGAATCAAATAATATCAATGAATGTATACAACAGATATAATAATGTGGAATAAAATTTTTATATACTTTGTAGCTATAACATCTATAAATTATCCCACATGTTATTTTACTCTCTTTACTATTTAAAGATTATATATCCTATATTTACTAGATGAATTTTGATATATTAAATCCTAAATTATTATTCTCTAAATAAATCGAAAAAAATTCTCTATGAACTAGATTTTCCACAAAGTAAATTTTCATGTGTTATCTCTTGAAAATTATTTGTAATCCTTATTACATGATTATTATATGACATCATTTTCTGATTCCAATAATTATTAATATAATATCCACTCCATAAAAACACTAGTATATCAAGAAAAGGACAACCTACTTTCCAATATAATTCAATTATTAATCGACGCCATTGTGAGTCATATTTTGTTGGGGAACCTGAGAAATGATCAACATGTTTTCAATGTCAAACCCATAATCAAAATTTATGTTATAACTAGAAATTATATTTTATATAAAATGTGAATTCCCCTCCAATATAAAATCTTGAGTAATAATAGACCTCATGCACTTACCAATCATCAAATTTTTGAAACTGAAATAGAAAACTATCAATATACCATTGGAATCCCCTTTTTTCTCATATTTATTGGATAAAATTTGATTCATCATTTAATTTATTTTCATATTTAATTCACACTATCACTAAATCACTAACTAAACATAAACTTTTTTATAGCAATTTATTTAGTTATCATTATCAAAGACATGGTGGTTATGCTACATTAATTACTTGTATGGATCTTGATTTTTTTTGTTCTTGCATGAGGATATCATGTATGGAAGCTATAAAACAAGAATAATTAACATATTATTGAATTTGGTGTTCAAATATAATTTCAAGAGTCAATAAATTTCATGGTTAAAAAATTAAATGCCATAATATTCTAGTCTCCAATTTACTTGTAACGTCCCAATTCTAGGAGACGCCCATAGGCTCCTCATACCAAGTCTGTCACATGGCCTCAAACGCATTTACCTGAATACCAGAGGCTGCTGACTAGTAGTAAGGGCCTTCGGTGTGTTACTGGGGAATCTATTCCCTCATTGCATGTGTAAGAAAATAGAAGTAAAATTGATAACAATATAGAAAGCAATAATAATTCCACACAACATTAAATAGCAGAATACTGTAAGAAGTAAACTGGAGCACATATATAATGATGCATGATTCAAATGTCTATGAAAGCAGTCAAACATGTCACAATGCTGAAATGTAGTACTAAACCTAAGTACCTAGAAAACAAGTAAACAAATCCTCAGCATCACAAGTCTCAGCTTGGACCCATACTTTCCAACTCCAAAACAATCAAGTAACTGATGTAGAAGGGTGCTTACCCTTATGTGGACATCCAACAATATAATCTGTTTTAGACCAATAGAATGATCCAAAAAAATGTGTGAGACTAATCCATATTAGCCACAACATGGTGATTGGTGCCTAATAGTCAACTAATATATATGGCAGACCATATGAAAAAATAATTAGTAAACACGAGAGTACTTAAAAGTAAATAATCCTACAGTTTCGAATGCATTC
The DNA here is from genome assembly GCA_963277665.1 of Viscum album. Taxonomy (NCBI): domain Eukaryota; kingdom Viridiplantae; phylum Streptophyta; class Magnoliopsida; order Santalales; family Viscaceae; genus Viscum; species Viscum album. The sequence goes on from OY728135.1 coordinate 2,030,765,870, forward strand.
AACGTTTATATATATCACGTAAGCAGCTAATCACAAACATGTAACCCACTATGATGTACTATCAGCCTAAAACCTCTAGTTCAACCAAAATAAACACAATCAACCCTCTAGGAATTTCACAGAGTCTAACCCCTTTGGTTCAGCTTTAGCAAAGACACTCTGAGGAAGCAGTCACCATCAATTCTCCCAATGGTCTCGTATCAATATCTAGTAGGAATTTTGAGGAAGTACTCAATGTCCAATTCCACCAGTGGATCATATATAGAAAATACAGACACTCTTAGGGAGATCTGACGTCAATCCGACGTATAGTCTCACAACGTAAAAGTAAACAGACACTGTGGAGAAGCCCTCAATGTCCATTCTCCATATAGTCCACTACACCAGGTTCTAACACCCCTACGTAAGTAAATAATGAAAAAATGATACATGGAAGACAAATTTAACCATAATAAATACTTGTATAAACAATAGATTACTTACCAAACATGACAGATAATAATCACTCCATCCTAACAATACTAGTCATGGAAAGCATGACATCAACCAAACAGGGAAAGCTAGACCAAAAAGTCAAAAACAAGAAAACATTGGAAAAACATCCATTGCATTGCAATGATAGCCCTATTCTCAAACAATTAACCTCTATCCAATGAACCGAAACATATTAGGAAATTAAAAGTTCTAAAACCATAAACAAGCAATACCATTAAAAAAGGAATTGGGAAATATTTCACAATAAATCAAAAACTAACTAGTGAAATGCACAAACCACCTACCTCGACATCATGAGATTGATATACGTGAACCATTATCCTTGAATCTTCCTAGAACTACTTATATCTACAAAAACTATAAAATACTTCAACCAAGGGGAACTTGTGAAAGAGGAGAAATCCTGATACTATGTTCTCGAAGAAGGAAGAACTCGCTGTTGGGATTCCAATACAACACACAGTGGTCAATTCAGAGAAAAGGCGGTGATTCAGGGGCTCGGAGGAGATCATTGGTTGCCTGGATGCTCCTAGATGAGATAATTCAAGAAGAAGTGTGTTTTTTCTATTAGATGTGACCTTAGTTTGTTTAATGAAAAAAATTAAAGCACATTGCATGTTATTTAAATGTATAGGGTGTGTACTTTCCTTTTCTGTCCTCAGTATTATGCGTTTTCTAGGACATCATACACAGCCATGTACCTGGCCATTACCTCGCCAATACACAGTCACCTGTGAATATTGAGTATACAGATAGTACTTATAAGTACATGGTGTGTAATATTAAATTTTTCAAAAACTCATATTATTTTCATAAACAATGATAAAAAAATATTCATACCTAAAAAAATATGAGTTTTTACAAACTCACCCCCTAATGAAATTCTTACCTAAATTTCCCTATCAATATGGTGTAGAAAAAGAATTCTCGAATATCTCCTGCCTCTATGATCATACATCAGACTCCCACTCCTATGTCTCTTCATCTACTCGCCTGTACTGCAAAAGCACTTTTCGCAGAGGAATAGACTTCCCATGGAGAACCTTCCCAAATTGGTCAACAATCCATATAGGACGCTCCTCGAACGAGAGGTACACATCAAGCTCAGCCTCCTCAGGTTGAAAAAAATGAGACAGGTTTGAGAAGTAACGTATTAGCTCAGAAATGTGGAAGATGTCATGCATAGCCCAATACCTCTCATTTAATTGTAGCTGATTGGCAACTGGCCTGACCCTTTCCAAAACCTCAAACTACCTGATGTATCTCAGTGAATGATTTCCCTATATTCCACTCCTCCTATATCTCAACCTCGACGTGACACGTAGAAAAAATTGATCTACATCCTTGAACTCCAGAGGTCGCCTTCGTCGACCGGGATAAGTCTTTTGTTGGGATTGTCTAGTAGACATCCTCTTCTAAATCTACTCTATCTTCTACGTGGTATCCTAGACTAGATGAGGTCCCAGCTTAGTGTCCTCTCCTACCTCTAGCAAGCATAAGTGTGATCGGCATGGCCAAATGTAAAGATCCTCATAAGGTGCCATATAAATAGATTCATGAAAAGTATTTTTATATGAAAACTCTACAAGAGGTATATTCCGCTCCCAATAACCTAAAAAATCTAGGAATAATGCTTAAACCGTGTCCCCAAGAAACTGAATTATACACTAGGACTTGAAATCTATCTGAGGATGGTATGATATACTCAAAAGTACCTATGTACCCAAAGCCTTCTGATGTCCCTGATAGACCTGAGAAGTAAAACTTATGTCCCTTAACGTAAAATATTATGTGTGGAACTTCATGTAATCGTAAAATATCTCGGATTTAAAAACATCACAGCTCTTAAACATTGAATTTCTCCTTGATTGGTAAGAAGTGAGAAACCATCAGGAGTCTGTCAATGTCAACCCATAATACATCATTCTCTCAAGGAGACATCAAAAATCCTTTCACAAAATCCAACACAACGTCATTCCACTTCCAATTGGTAATGGGTAACTGATGAAAAAACCATGTTAGTCTCTGATGATTAGCCTTCACCTAATGACAGGTAGAACACCACATGACAAAACCAGAAAAATATCACTTCATGCATGGCCACCAGTGCCGATGGTGTAGATCATGATACATCTTGTTGATAGCAGGATGAACTACCCAGACTGAGGAAAGGAAGTCCTACGTCAGCTCCTCGTGAATGTCTTCTGACACCCATACATACCATGAAAATACAAGATCTAATCCTTGCCTATAGTCTATCCAAAAATAGTATCCTCTCCTGACATGCAATTTTGTACGACTAGGCCTTTAAAATCTGATAGCTTCCTCATTCTCCCTCGATCAAGAAGAGTATAGGTTACAGCTATAGAAGATAGAAACTTCTTCCCTTTTCTATCATGAAGCTAAAAATGCATCTTAGAGAACATAGCCATAAGCAACCACTCACAGATGGCCTCCTGAACTGGATGTATATGAGTCCTCCTACACAATGCATCTGCTACTGCATTGCCTTTCACAAGCATGTAGCCTAGCTCAATATCATATTTCTGAAGGTACTCAACCCACCTTCATTGTCTAAAATTTAGATCACATAGAGTGATGATATACTTGAGACTTTTAGGGTCGGTGAAAACCACAAAATGAAATCCCAGAATATAATTTCTCCAATAGCATAAATCATGAACAACTACAGCTAGCTCGAGATCATACATCAGGTGGATCCTCTCATGTGTCCTCAACTATCGAGACTCGTACTCAATGAATCCTTCCCCATGCATAATCACAACTCTCATCCCAATACATGATGCATTATAGTAAACAGTATAGAACTTTCCTTGGTCTGGAAATAATAGTATCAATGTTGATGTGAACCTCTCTTTTATCTCCAGAAAAGATGACTCACAAGAATCTAACCACATGTGCTTCAGACCATTCTTAGTCAAACACATCAGTGGCACTAATATGACTGAAAAGTCATGTAAAAAGTGTCTGTAATATCCAGAAATCCATAAAATACTCTGCACTTCAAAGATGTTATTCGAATGCTCCCAGGAAACTACTACTCTTACATTCTCTAGAACTACGGATACTCCGGTATTTGAGATAACATGACCCATGAAGTGAATATGGTCTACCCAAAAGTGAAATTTTGAGATCTTTTCATATAAACGATTCTCTCTCAGTTTACTCAAAAAAATCTCATGATGGGTGGCATGGTCGTGTCAAGTGTGAGACTATACTAAGATATCATCCACAAAGACTACCACAAAAGTATCCAAGTATGGATGAAACACTCGGTTCCTCAATTCCATGAAACCTGCAGGTGTGTTTGTGAAACTGAACAACATAATCACATACTCGTATAGGCCATAGCTACTCTGAAAGGCTTTAATGGGTATATTAGATGGTCTATCACGCAACTTATTGTAACCGGACATCATGAAAATCATCGATAACACCAAGGCTCCTTGAAGCTAATCAAATAGATCATCAATCCTATGCATGGGATACTATTTCATGACTGTCAACTGGTTAAGCATCCGATAATCCATGGAATGTTGGAGGGTATCATCCGACTTCTTCACAAAAAGGATAGGCGAACCCCAAAGAGAATTACTAGGTCATATGGAACCCATTGCCTATAACTCCTCCAACTACTTCTTGAGATATTCTAACTCAGTTTTAGCTGTCTTATAAGAAGAAATGGACACTATTTCCACACCTGGAACAATCTCAATAGAAAATTAAACCTCTCACTCTGGAGGTAAACCCGAAAAGTTCTCTGGAAAGACATCCCAGAAACGATAAACAACTAGAGGAATGTCTATATGTGAAGTCCCCTGGTCATCCATGTATATACTAGAAATCTAGGATGTAAATATTCCCAACCCATGATGCTTGGGACCTCCTCTACTTTCCTGAACATCCCATTCTCCCTTATAAAGAAATTATCATCACTCTGGTGATGTGAAACTCACACTATGGAGATAGAAGTAAACTACTTCCTGGAAGGGAAAATACAAGCACATTATTATAATGAAATCATAGCTTGTCATCTCTAGGTTATAGTGGTCCCATAATAAGTGACACCCAACAACCTCTAGAGGTAACTCCTTGCACTGTCGTACAATAGTCGTTATTGTTTACAACAGAGTTTCTAGTGATAAAATATCAATAGAATAAAAGATATAGAGCCCAAGGCTCCACACAATAAAAAACGATATAAATCTATGGGAAACCCTTATATCAAAAACTACAGAAGAAAAAATATAGGTAACTAGGATCATCCCTCGAAGTGTAGATGTTCAAGGATCCTTCTCTTGATGGGACTTCCCCACAACAAAAGTCTGACATGCACCATGGCCCTACGTACATTCCTGCCCACCCAGAGCTGATCCACCCTTTTTTTATTGAATACCTAGTGACTGGATACCATGACCATAACCTTCACCTCGTACCGAATATCTAGAAGATCTGTAGTTCCCATACTAATGGGAAACTGGTGGTTCTTCTCCTAAACGAGAAGTCATAAAAGAACATTTTTCACCAGATTCTAGTGAGACAAGCTGACAGAACAGCTGAAGATGACCAGACTTTCCTCATTATCTCCACTCCACTAGGTCTCTAGGGCAATGTGGCCTCGTATGAACACTCTTACCGCACTAGTAGCACACCACCTAGCTACCTGATAAAGTCTCTTGCCTCCTCAGATCTCCACGAGTAGACTCCCTACTGTGATTCATGCTGTCATTAGGATGGATACCAACTCCAAATGTTGAACTGTCGTGGCTCAGAGCTTTTCAATCCCTCATAGTGGGCTCTGTGATTAGTTCCTGGTTGACTATAGAGGTGATGGAAGTAAACCAGAAGATGTTCACCTGAGATCGGAGGACATCCCTATGACAATCCTCAAACATCATTTCTAGGAATAACTGATCACCTCCTGGGATGGCTATGAAGTGCTTTAGCTCTGTGAAGCAAGAATAATACTTCTTTACAAAAAGTTTATCCTACTTCAGACTCATGAACTCTCTAACTCGATTGTCCTTCAATTTCTCTAGGTATAATTACTCATAGAAGGCACTCTTGTAATCATCTCCTGCCATAAGCTGATGGATTCTCACCAGTGAGATCACATCCCACCATCTCTTGGCGGAGTCTCGTAGCATGTACCTAGAGAGCATCACCCACTTATATGGAGGCATCTCTAGATGCTCAAATATATAATTCATGGTTTCTATACGTGACTCTATATCCTAAGGTCCTCTTTACCCTTTAAATATGGGAGGATGTCTCTATAGAAAAACCCACATCAAATCTTCCATAGAAGGTGAAAGATGCGATACTCCCTAGAAGGTCAACATAAACCTCACAAATCCCTGTAGGAACTGTGAATCAAAACCTGTACCCGAGATAAAAACTGGTGCCAAGACTGGAACAAATGGTGGATCTGATGGTAGTCCCTTATTAGGCATGTCTCGTGTCTAATCACAACCTTGAATTAGGCATAATACTGGAGGAAGTCTCAGAGGTATGACTCATAAAGGTCAAGCACAAACCGTAGATCATGATTATCAAGGACTGAAATATATAAGGGTAATAAGTGAAAAAGATAATGAAATAATTATGGTTTTTTATACATGGATACATGATGTGTATAATTACAACATGGTGTGTTCCCTTAAAAGTTAACATGGGCGTGTACTACTTCCAAAGCATTCCATGTAACACCCCATGGACACGAAATGTTTTCCTAACACACGGTGTGTACATGAATTCTCTTCCCCTACCCGAGTTCTTCTACATGACTAATCAACATGTTAATCCTTGAACAGGACTATGCAACATTTTAGTTCTAGACATGGTGTGTACAAGATGAACTTCACTGACCCGGGTTGTTGTCACATGGCTGGTTACATGGCTAACCCTACAAAACGTTTTTGTGCCAGAAATGTCATGTACTAGAATGATTTCACTGACCCGTGTTGTTCGCTACATGTCTGGATATATGGGTTACACTACACGGTGTGTTCAAGATTAACACAGCATGTATAACTTATGTTTTATCCATCTGTGTTGTTAGTCACATAGGTGGCCATTAGGTCTAAACAACAAAATGTGTATATCAGGAACATGGCATGTCCCACTAATGAATTCCCAACCCCAAACCTTTTCTCACACAAAATGTGGCATAGTTAATGAAAATGTGGCATGTACTTAAGAAAATGTGTTCCTTTCCGAACAGAGGGATATATGGCATGTATTCATCATTACATGCCGTGTATTCTGGGTTTTTCCAGATAGAAATCCCTAGAAACTACTCCAGAGCCCAAAAAACACTGAAACAAACATTAAAGTTCAAAATTACAATCTTTGAGTTCCCATAATCCCTGCGAATCAATTCTTGAAATCTCATACATTTCATATACAAGAAAACAATGAAATGATCCCCCAAATTCTGATCCATGAGGGCCCTAACGCCTAAAGAACCAAAGTTTGGAATTCATTTAAACGAAACACACACAATTAGATACCATATCAAAATAATTTATTCTATCAAGAAATCTATAAAAACAACATTCATATATAGAACATCATCTATTACAACAACATGCAATCACTAATGCACTATAAGTTGCAAGGAAGGAATGCATGACATGTGATTTATAACAGGTGCCTATATGATTTATGATATGTAATACACTCATATAATCAGTTTTCAACAGAAATATATCTCTAATAATATCAACAACAACAACAAAAACATGTGAACCACCCAATGGGGAAAACAAATCAACTGTAAAATTGCAAAACTAGAAAAATTGCAATAACGAGGTAAATTGGGGTTTTCCTTTACACTAGTTAGAAACTCCCACGAAAAACTTATTAGAATGTACCTATTCATTCATACACCTAGAAATAGTCTTCAAACTGTAAGTCAAGAAGAAAATAATTCCTTTGATACCACTTTGTAACATCCTGGTTCTGGGAGCCTCCTAGCAGCGCCTCATTCCCGATTAGTCATGTGGCCTCAAGCGCATTTCCCCAGATGCCAGAGGCTGCTGACTAGTAGCAAAGGCCTTGGGTGTGACAGTGGGGAAACTATTACATCATTAGAAGAGTAAAACAGTGGTAGTAAAACAAATAACAATAGAAGAAGCAGTAATAAAACCATTTAATAGTAAATAATAGAAGACTGGAAGAAGGGAACATTCATGTATCGGAACCTGCAAAAATATAATCTGTTTGGCCCCAAAAGCAATCAAGTACCTGAAGTAGAGGGGCAATATCCCTTATCTGAACATATAAGAAAATAATCAGTTTGGGACCAAATGCATTACCCAAGAACGGTGTGAGACTAATCCCATTAAGAATCCACCCAATTATTTGTTCCTAATAGTAAGTGAATATATGTGGAATGAAATAAAAAACTAAGCAGTAAATGAGGAAGTACTCAAAAGTGCAATATCCTACAGTTTCAAATGCATTCATCCTTCATATATATAAAGTAAGTATCCAATCAAAAGTAGGTAACCCTCTATGAATTAATCGCATCCTAACGCATTTGGTTCAACAAAAAAACAAAATAAACCCTCTGGGAAGTTCACACAGTCTAACCAATCCGGTTCATCTTTAGAAAAGTCACTCTTAGGAACCAATCACCATCAATTCCCCATGTGGTATCACATCCATAAATAATAGGCACTCTGAGGAAGCACTCAAAGTAAAATTCCACATGTGGTCCATATCAAGGAACTACATACTCTCTAAGGGAGAACTAACGTCCATCTCCACTATGGAATTGCATCGTGAAAGTAAACATACTCTCCAAAGAATCCCCCAACTTCCATTCCCCATATGGTCTACTACACCAGGTTCCCACAACCATGTGTAAGTGATTTATAAGGACCGGGCCTTATAAAATTACTTAATTTTAAATTAAATGACTAATTCACATTGAGGATCTTTTCAGGTTTAGAGTTTTAGAGAATTATGACATAACTATTAACTCTCAAAGATTACAAAGTAGATACATCTACTCAGTTTCCATTTTTTTAAGAAAATAAAAACTCATGAACAAAATAGTCATGTATAGTTCCATGTTCTAGACAACAAAACATTTCCTTTATTCCATCCTTGACCCTATTCAACTTTATGTCCTATGGACAACATTTCAAAAACATGGGATGAACATAAACAGCTCAGTAAGGGATATAAAAATATGGAAAGGAAACATTAGTCCATGGGTACATAAGAATCAATGAAAAAATACTTTACTAATTAAACATAATCATTTAACATACCTCATGAAATAATAATATTTATGAATAACTCATAGAAATCATTAGACATAAAGGTAACTTGAGGCATTCATATCATTCTTACGTAGGGAAGAACCCTCAGGGTTACGTTTGGAATACCCACCAAAGTATATCACCTAAATCTCTTCGGAGAAACCATAGCGTTTAACTCCTTCAAGTTATCCAATGCATTGGAGAGATATCTCGGGCTCACACGCCCTTTGTTTATCATGGGACCACTTGAATTCATAAACAATTCCCAAGAACTATAACATAATCGTATCACATAAAACATGTATAAAGGAAACATAACATTTCTACATTTCAATCACAATATATCAATACAAAAAATTGATATAATCCAAACATTATAAATACTATTTTAAATAACAAAATACATAAAATAGTAAATGATATTTATTTTTCCTTTTTTAAAAACATTATGTCTTGTTAAGGAAGCAAAAGATTAAATAATACTCACGGCAGAAAGGTCGTTGTCACCGCGTACATAAAAAAAGAAACATACATCTTGTCGTTTAGTAAAATGCTTCATAGAGAAAAGATTCCATTTGAATGAAATGAAAATTCAAAAGGGTTTTATACTCCTTATAAAATAAAATCGTGTATAAATCGAAGGAATCCTCAATAAAAGGAGATTGAGATGAAGTCCCTTATAAAGACGGTATCCTTAGATTAAGTATAAATCAATTACATACTTGTGTGTGAAAAAATAATGATACACCCAATATAAGTGAATATTATGTGTAAAACAAACAGATTAATTCAAACATATCAATATGATGACATATTCAAGGAGTTTTAGTTTAACCCAAAGAATTTAAATTGATTTAAGAAGTTCCCTTGCAAATTTTTGACAGCCTAACGACATCACTTTAAAATTCAGAAAATGATTTGATGAGAGAGAAAATGGTATCTCATCACTTGAAAATATAATTTACATTAATAAGGATATAGAAGAACATATCCCAACATAATATGGTGTAAATTAAAATACATAACAAATGTAGTCTTTTAAAAGGAGAAGGGTGAAAGGTTCCCTTAACGATTTGGGTAACTTTCGAAACGTACACCTCATAAAAGAAGGTTCATGCAGTGAAGATGTAAATACCCATAAATTAATTTATATCACACAAAGATTACAATTATGGGATGTACATACATCACAGAAAAGGAAATAGTGGCAAATGTAGCATGAATCTCACAGGAACAGAAAGTGAGATAAAAATCCCTTATGGAAACTCAGCAGCCTAACAACGCCAATTAAAACTTACAAAAAATGTATTGATGAGATAAAATAGGGTCTCTTATCATATTAAAATAAAATATACATTAAGAATAATATAAAATTACATCCCCGAACATTATAAAGATGATCTTAAAAGTAATGACATAAAAGAGTGTACTTAAAAAGAATGAGAGAGGTAGGATCCCTTACCTCAAGTCTGACTTGTCTTGTTCATTTTTTTATTTTCCTAAATAATAAACTAGAGTTAATTTCTACCTTATTAAGAACCTTTTTCAAGTTAATTATTCCTTTTATATCTCTTATTACCATGTTATGAACATTAAGTAATTATTTACGTTTATAACGGTTGTTTTGTCGATCATTGGTACTTGAGTCAAAAAATAAACTTCTTATAATTACAAGTTGTTCATGTTGTAAAATATCCATTATATATAGAATTATATTAATGATGTAGATATCATATATATCATATATATTTTGTATATACTTGAATTTATAATATTACATAACATTTAAAGGTAATAAATGAAATGCACCATTGATGGAAATGGTAAGCCGTACGTACGCATGAACACTACTTTCATTTCTATTTCATATTTAATGGAATTAAAAATAAATGTTATATATATATATATATTATAATTACAGTATAATATATATTTTATATAGTTCACATAATATCATTAATTTCATTCTTTAAACATTCCATGTATTTCATGAACGAGTCATATCACTTGAGTGGGCGGTAGTCCACACTTCCTCAAAAGAAATTATTGCATTTTCACAACATGAAAAGCATAAAGGTGTGTTTTTAAATGTAAAATACAGAAGAATATAGAGGAGAATATATATAATATATGTCATAAATATATATAGTTCCATCATTACGGACAACATGAGAGGTGGTAGGATAAGATAGAACAATCATCATTTCGTGAGGCAGGAATTCGCCATCCACGGAAATAGTATGTTCTTTAACCATTATACGGAGGTGTGTGTAACTGTAGATCAAATACATCTCATAAAAACATACTAGTATATTGAATATACTGGTGTTGTTAAAAAATAAAGGAATAAAAAGATTTTAGGTGGTAGGAGAAGAAAAATAAAACAAAAGAACATAAGAGAGAACATTACCTAAAAATTAGGTAACTCCTTTTGGTTTGAACCAGAAGGGTTTCTTGAAGAGATTCATTCCTAAGGTAAGGATTATAGTATGAATATAGGGATATTGGGATCTTATTTTAATAAATGTTGTCCGAGATAGAGGGATTGAGAAGTGTGAGAAATGGGTAGGATGTGGGGTCTTTTTATAAGGGAGAGGAGGGGCTCTTTTGGAAATCTTGAAACTATTATTTTATTATAAAATGAAATTCGGTTTCTAAACCTCAAAAAATCCTTAAAGTAGAAGATAAGGTGGTCCATTTTCAATATAAAACCATCCAATAATAATTGGACAAGTTTTGGATATTATTTTAACATTATTTTCTTATTTACATAAATCATTTATTAATGACGTAAACACTGCATCATCATTGTGTCATAAATGATTTTTTATTTTTGATGTCTAAAAATTATAAAAAAAATTACCTTGTGGTAGGAAATATTTTTATCATTCTAATGAGTATTTATAGTCAAAAATATAACTTATATAACTTCATGTAAAAAAAATTTTAGTAAAGAAATACATGTTTGTGATATTTTTATTTTTACTTTGAAATAAAGGTATTAATGTCATTATCTTACACATGTGGCTCCATGGGGTCCCCCAAATTTACCCATGGATTGTCTTGGTCGTCCATGGACTATAAAATAATGTTAGGACATGTTTCAAGATATTTTTATATGTTTACAATGTAATTTTTATCTAAAATTACACTAATTACCTCTAATCGCGGTTAACAAAACTCAAAAGTTTCTATTCACAAAAATCCTTTTAATCTCATTGAACCACATTTTACATCCTAATGACAAACATGTATGCCCAATTTTTTAAATTCAAATCACATAATTGGTAAATTCTCGTTTAAAAGAAAAATCAGTTTTTTAACTACCACTTTGTGGTTTCACTATTCATAAAAAATTGATGTTTTTCAGAAAAATACCAAAAATTCACCCTAAGCTATATTTGATATTCCGAATTCAAAAATTATGGCTATTTTAAAAAATTAAAAACATATAAATTTCATTAAATAATTTAATAATTATTCCACGCTGTCAAAACAAATAGTGTGTTTTTAAGAAACAACATCTATTAAAAGTTGACATTAGTTTAAGTCCAATTTCAAATTGAAATTAATTCCAATGACCACCATTGGATTAAATGGTAAAAATATTTTCTAATTTAACTTTAAAAAAATTCAAAATATGATCTAATCATATAAATAAATTATATTAAAAAGAGGATTTGAATTAAAATACAACATTTTTCACTAATTCATTACAAATGGACATTTTAAAAAAAATAACAAAAACCAACACAAAGTAAATTTTGATATCCCGATTATAAAGAAGGATTTTATTTGGTCCAATATAACATATAATATTGTCAATAACTGGATTTAAAAGGGTTCTCCATCAAAATATGGTTAATAGACCTTTTAATGAATATAAGAATATTTATGATTAAAAATGTGTTCATTAAAATTTTAAGACTCTAACATTTATTGGATAAAAGTGAAAATATTTGACAAACTTATATAATAATTTTTTAGTTTGTTCTATTCATTCCCTCCATTACAACGGCTAGGCTATAAATACCATTTAAAATAATATTATTTTATTATTAGAGTGCAACGTAAGATTTCCAAGAAACTCGTTCTTGCGTATTGGGTACACCATTGAGCATAGCATTCCCTTTAAATTAATATTAACATTTTATTCAAAAATATGGATAAATATAAAAATTTCATATTTATTTATTTACCTGGGTTGTTACATCCTTCTACCCTTTTAGGAATTGTGTCCTCACAATTTCAACAAATTGGGCTTGGAAACTTCATTGAATGTGCCACATTAGAAAAAGAGTCAGCAAAACTATCACTTTAAAAGAAAGAAAGAGAAGTACAGAGGTCACCCGAGTTTACCACACTAGGATTCCATGTAGGAAAACATGGATATGGAAGAAAAAACAAAGGGTCATGTTCTGAGGGAGAGTGATAGAAAACATGTTTAGGATAAATTTAACCACCAGAAAATCACAAACTAGTGATGGGTTAAACAGTTTTTGATTGCCCAGTAAGAGAAGTTAGCAGACAAAATTTTAGTATCAAGTAACTTTTCATTGGGGAATTTATTTATGAGCTTAACGAAATCATAAGGAAACACACTTACTTGTCATGTTGACTTTCAACTTTTACTAGATTTCTTACACAAACTCATATTTTCTCCAAAAGACAGGTATTTTGGAAGATTTTTTCACATTAAGAGGACTATAATCAACTTCTTGAGAATCACCTAATCCAAAAAAGAGAACTATATATTTCCTGTGTATTTAGACCGTAACCCAAAACCAAAACCAAAAAGGTTAGTACAGGATCAGATAATACCCAAAAAGGATAATACTTTAAAAATATATATTTTTAATCTCCAAAATTTTTCAAAAATTACCCAATGTTCAAAAAATACCATTCAATAAATATTTATCTATAAAATTTTTCAAAGTAAAAAAAACTAAGATTGAATCCCAAATCCTTAAAAGATTTATTCACATAGTCTTCCAAGATAATCCATAACATTTATCTCCAATCATCAGTTACTCTTAATGTCTCATACTGAAAATTAATTAACCCAATCGCATATCCTCCATGAATGGTTAATAATTTCCATAGATTACCCAAAATCAACTTCTTCAAGATTCATAAGATCATCTAACTAAAAATAATTAGTCAAACTAACTAGGGACTTCACGTAGTCTAGTGGTAGGTGATAAATACCAGTCGCACTTTGGTTGTGGGTTTGATTCCCATAGCTTCGTCCGATGTGATAGGTTGTCACACGGTCTACGTGTTTCCCTTTTTCCAAAATTACATAATTCTTATAACATTCCCCAAAAAGTGATAAAATCTTCAAAAAAAAAACCAGAACATAATTTAACCTCAATTTTATCTCATGTCGTTCATATTCCACCATAACATATAGTAACCCATAATTACCTCAAAAGTAAGTATCATATAAACCCTAATGGTTACCTTTATAGTTATTAACTGAACTTCCCCATCGAGTTGGTTCTCTCATACATGATGCATTTGAGAAATCACCAAGGTTCAAGTGGTTGGTCATGACTCCTGATAGTTAGTTTAGAATAACCACAACATTTCTCATTGAATCCCCCATTTCTTCCAGTTACATAATCAGAGAACCACCATAGTTTCCTTCAAACCCATTGTCATTTTGATGCTTGCTAGATCCATCCATTTACTAAAACCAAAAAAATTTAGTGTGAGTATATCAACGAAATCATCATGTACTAAAGAGGGATATAAAGACTAAGATATAATTATCCAAGTTATCTCAAACTCATTCCAACATTCATAAATAACAATGACTCTATCTAATATAATAACCATTGTGGTTATACACAACTTTTCACTTATGCTTAAACAAAAATCTAACCTCTAAAGTTATCTAAATCGACCTCTGATAAAAAATATAAGGATCTGACCTTATAACATTACTTAATATTGAATTAAATGAATAATTCACATTGATGATCTTTTCAGGTTTAGAGTTTTATAGAATTATTACATAACTATTACATCTCAAAGATTACAAAGTAGACACATCTACTGTAACACCCCGAGATTTTTTGAAAAATATTCTTTTTAATTTCATTAATGTCTTGTGTTGTACGCTACACCAAAAGGAGCTTGCACAACATGCATCCATGACTTTCTTTACATTACATGCAATCACGACCTTCCTCGATAGTGTGTGTAGTACGCAATACTGAGTTTCACTAAACAACGATATGCTATTACAATATTATTAAAATTAGCTGTTATGAATAGTAATAACCACTTTCTGAAATTGTGTAAATTTTATTTTTCAAAATGGACTTCATTTTTGGATTTGGAATATCGAAATTAGCTTAGGGTGAAATTTTGGAACTTTTCGGATAACTTTCTTATTCTGATGAATAGTGAAAATTACTAAATTTTAATTAAAAACAACTTTATTAATCGAAATAATTAATAGTGATAAATTATTAATTTGATTGGTTTTAAAGTATATTTAGAATATATTTTTACAATTTAATACAATGTTGGTCATTGGATGTAATTTCATATTTAAACCAGTTATAAACAAGTGTCAATCTTTTGATAGTTATTATCTCTAAAAAACACGCTATTTGTTTTGACGACGAAAATTAATTTTTAAATTAGTTAATGTAGCTGATATGTTTTGAATTTTATTAGATAGACATCATTTTTGAATTCATAATATCAAATATAGCTTAGGCCTAATTTTTGGTATTTTTTGGGAAACTTTCATTTTTTTGATGAATAGTGAAACCACTAAGTGGTAGTTAAAAAAAGCTGAATGTTTCATAAATCATAATTTTACCGCATCTGTGAGTGGAATTTCAAAAATCCGAGAGACACGGTTGATGTCAGTAAGTAAAATGTGGTTCAATGAGATGAAAATAATTTTTGGTGAATAGTAACTTTTTACTTTTTTTACCACGGTTAAAAGTAAATAGGGTAATTAAGGGTAAAAATGATATTATTATTACCCTAACACATTTCCTAATTCTATTGGATAAGTTCAATTCAACCAAAAACAACCTCAGGAATAAAATATTACCATTTAGGCCCACTTGGATTAGATTTGGACATTTATTACTAATTTATTCAAAGAAGGGTTAAAATAGTTAAAATCAATGTTTAATAAGTAAATCATTTTTTAATATAGGGTTATACATAAGATAAATTCAACTATAAATATTCATTAGAAATATAAAACGATTTCATACATAATGATATTTAATTTGTAATTTTTAGACATTAAATAATTTAATTTATTTATGACACAATGATGATGCAGTAATTATTTTATTAATAAAATATTTACATAATTGATGTTATAAATACCCAAATAAATGTAATTTGAGGCATTTTATGAATTACACAAATTTTCCAGGTTAATATGACATGTTAGTATTGATTTAATTAACATTGTTTGAACTAATCATTCTGTTTTGATTTTCACAAAAATCAATTACTAAATAGTGTCAAAATTGACATAAAATAGTTTGTAAAACAAATATTGTATTATTAATTGTTATTTTATTCCTAAAAATATAAGGTTCGGCCAAATGACTTAGATAAGGATATATATAGTAATAATAAACAACTTGGGGGTTCTTTTGGCTTGTTATAGTATGTTAATTAACCTTATAGTTTAAGAACACAAAAAGACACGGTAAAAGTAAAATTATCTAACTTAAAGTTATATATAAATGATATGGTTAAAATAGGAACCTAAACTTGTCTAAATTCTATTAGATGAGATTATTTCGACCCATCCCCACCTTATCTTCGAAATAAATAAATTTGGAGCTATTTAAAACCGAATATTACTTTATAATAAAATAATATTTTTAGTTATTACAAAGGTGCCCCTCTCCTCCCTTATATAAGGGCACCTCCTCCCTCTCTTCCTCACACCACTTTGAGCCTTCATGCTCAGCCAACCCCTATAAAATTCTCTTCTACACTTCCCTAGAAACATCCTAGAGGTCCTGGTCTTCTTCAAAGACCAATTTTAGTGCCCTAAGAGGAGGACTCAAAGAGGCGCTTCAAAGAAGAGGAGGTTTGGACACTTACGATGAAAATCAGACCTAAGGTAAGGGAAAATCTCGCAATCTCAAATTTTATCTGAGATTTCTTATTCGTAAGTATTTACTGGGTTTATTTATATCATCCAAGTCCATGTTTTATAAAAGTGTTTTCATGTATGTTTAAAGTCCTTTTTACCCATTTTTTACTTTTACTACATGGTATGTATGAAATCTTTCTTTTGTTTACGTACAAGGCACTTTTTGACTTTTCCGACAAAAGTACGAGGAGAATGTTTTTTTAACTTATACGGCATGAAATAATTTTTACGGTTTTATAAAGACTTGTTTTCATGAAGCTTCCTCCAAAATATTTAATGACTATTTTCAACAAAATCCTTTTCTTTTAAAATTGCATGACATTTTGTGAAAACAAAATGATTTTGATGAAAAAAGGATATTTTCCTCAAGAATTCATTTCAAGTGTTTTATCCAAACCATTTTTCATCTAAGATGACATTATTTCATATGTGTATGTTTCAAGTATAATGTATCTATTATTTACATGGTTTCACATCTCTTATTATGAAATGATATCCATTTCTTTTATATAGATTATGTAATGATGGGATGATGTTTACGGAAACCATTTTATTTATTGGGTTTTTATGAATGATATATGTTTATTTTGTGGCACAAGTAAGAATGATTTCATTATGAGATGGATGGGACCTATATCTCCCTCGAATGCATTGGGTAATGATTTTATATCTCATGAGATAGACATGAATGGAACGGTAAGTTAATCTGGTTCAGTGTTACAGGACTGAAACGAGGAGTGAACTCAATTCATAATGGGACTTTGTCCACTAAGATCGTCTTGACAGCAATGCCTTGGCAGTATAGAAATCATTACATGTGTTTAATGGACGCCACAATTACATGTTTTATTCCCATGCTATTTTATCATTCTTAATGTTTCTTTATGATCTATGCCTTACGTACTTCCATGTTTTATGTCATTGCTCAAGCTTTTGATGTTTAAACATTATGTTCATGTTTTTTAGTTCAAATTTAAATAATATGTTTTATTTTATCCATGCTTACCCTTACTGAGCATTTAAGATCACCCTTTTTATGTTTTCTTTTCCCCAGGATATAAAGAAATGTTTTAGGTAAGAAAAAAAAGGGGCTGATCGTTATGGGAGATGTTGAAGATCTTTCACCACGATTAGAAGATTTTATTCCGAGTTTCCAAAGACACTAAACTATTATGGTCCTTGTGTGTCTATTTTTGTTATGTATTAAGTATTCCACAAAAGTAATGTAATGTCCATGTATGTCAATCTTTGGGACTCTACAGTTGGTATCAGCGGAAAGGATTAGTCAACCTTTGGAAACTAGGATGCGAAAACATTAGTGAGATCCCTAGAGATACTTCTAAGGTATGTCTTGGATGTCCCAAAGGACAAGGATATGTTTATGATATAGTCCTAGAACTACGGTAATGATCATAGAATTTAACCTAAGATGTTAGATATTGAGGGTGCTCCCCCTTTACTATGTTGTTTTCCCTAGAATTATTTTTTCCTCTCACACTATTCTTTTTGGGTTTTAGAAAATGGTTGGAAATAGGAAGATTCATGATAATGGAGGATATAACAGACAATATAATTATATTCTTCATGAGAAACCAAATGAAATAGGATTTGGAAGTCCAAACATCGTTATTATGGCTAATCAGCAATCTTATACTATGATCAATAATCTCAACTTTGGTAAGTTTCCCGACTCAGATAATAAGAGAAAGATGGAGTTTCATGATGATCGTAGAGGAAAGAAAGTTCAATTTCCCTCATGTAAATCATGTGGGAAGAGGCATCGGGGAGATTGTTTCAAAGGAACTGGAAGATGCTTTGGGTGTGGAAAAGAAGGACACAAAGCTAGTACGTGCAATGTAAAAGGTTAAGTTAACACCATGGATGAGGATAATGGTATTGCTACGACTTCAACAATGGTTAAATGTTTTAAATGTGGAATGTACGGGCATTATGAAAACAAATTCCCTAAGGGAAAGTCTCATAAAGAGAATCAGTACGGCCGAATGGGTAGTATTTATGTTGATAATGATGAAGAGACTACAAATGATATGTGAGATGAAAGAATTTTTGAAGATCGGTCAGTTTTTTTAGAAGGTGGTGCATTGATTGTATGTTTATCGAGAGTTATGTTGTATAGTTAATGGTACTATGGAATAAGGAATTATCTAAGGATTGTTACACTATTTTTTTCCAAAAAGTATTTGAAAGTATATGTTGAATGGTACTAGTAACGATGGAAGTTATTCGGATATTTTTGTAAACTAGATGATATGTGCATAATGAAAGAATAATAAGATAATTATTTGTTTGATTGTATTCATTAGATCATGATTGATATAAGGGATATCATGGTTTCAGTATATAGAAATTTGAGGATTTTTCTATGTGTAAAGTGTTAACTTTTAACTGCATTCATGTTTTCACTAAGGTTTAATGGGTATTCATTTTTCAAGAGGATATATGATTAAGGCCTTAGAATGTTTGGAATGTGACAAACAAGACATATCTTATGATATATGGGTATCAACAATTTTATTAACATTCTTGTTATATGAAATCTCTAGTAATCGTTTTCACTATATTATGAGAGTGGACTGCAGTATTATGGATAAGCCTAAAGATAGGAATGGATTTTGTTGGACATAAGTTAGTATTGTTTAAGGATAGAAGTTTTTTTTGATATTATTGATGTGATGTTATGGTAATATAGGTTTATAAAAAGGACAACCTGCAGGACGGGCGACAACCCATCGCGTCGGACAAGGCTGTGGGATTGAACCCACAACCGAAGTGAGATTGGCCTATACGCATACCACTGGCCTACAGGAAGTCCCTGTTTAGTAGAAATTAGTTTTATTATATTAATTAGTATGATATATGAAGTATAAGTCCATTTTAGGAACCATATATGATAAATCTCACTATAGATCGACTTATGTAAATTTAATAAATTTTTCTAACATTTTTTTTAGATAGATGGAATGACCCGTCATTCTATCACATGATCTGCTAACACTTCACGAATAACAAATTCAACTTCATTTCTTTAAGAGATGAAGTGGAAATTGTTCAAATCATGAACAACAGTGATATTGTACCAAAATAAAGTAAGTATTTATTCTAATTCAAATTCTTCAACTTTAGGGAAATGATCTTGAAAACCAAAAATGTTTTCCTAGTGCCCTTATATCCGATGAATCGGATGGTACCTTAGATCATAACATATTTATGGTTTTGTGATTGATTGATTTTTCATAGCCATATTCTCTACCACTCTCTATCAGAACATGACGGTTTGATTTTTCTTCCATACCCATATTTTCACCTATGTTCTACTATGTAGAAACCCAGTGATTAGTTAATTTGGGTAATCGTTACGTTTCATACTTTTGTTTTTAAATATTGGTTTTGGTATTCCTTTTGCGATGTGGGTTTCTATTAAAGAAACTTTCGAGTAGTAAACCATTTATAACCCCGATGAATTTCGAGGGCGGAATTCATTTTAAGGGGGGTAGAATGTAACACCCTGATATTTTATGAAAAATATACTTTTTAATTTCATTAATGTCTTCTGTTGTATGCTACACCAAAATGAGCTTGCACAGCACACATCCTTGACATGCCTTTCATTACACGCAATCGCGACCTTCCTCGATAGCGTGTGTAGTACGCAATACCGAGTTTCACTAAACAACGATATGCTATTAAAATATTATTAAAACTAGCTGTTATGAATAGTAATAACCACTTTTTGAAATTTTGTAAATTTTATTTTTAAAAATGGACTTCATTTTTGGATTTGGAATATTGAAATTAGCTTAGGGTGAAATTTTGGTACTTTTCAGATAACTTTCATATTATGATGAATAGTGAAAATTACAAAATATTAATTAAAAACAACTTTTTTAATCGAAATAATTATTAATGATAAATTATTAATTTGAGTGGTATTAACATATATATAGAATATATTTTTACATTTTAATATAATGTTGGTCATTGGATATAATTTCACATTTAAACCAGTTATAAACAAGTGTCAATCTTTTGCTAGTTATTATCTCCTAAAAACACGCTATTTGTTTTGACGACAAGAATTAATTTTTAAATTAGTTAATGTAGCTGATATGTTTTGAATTTTATAAAATAGACATCAATTTAGAATTCATAATATCAAATATAGCTTAGGCAAAATTTTTGGTATTTTTCGGGAAACTTTCATTTTTTTGATGAATAGTGAAACCACTAAGTGGTAGTTAAAAAAAACTGAATTTTTCATAAAACTTAATTTTACCGCTTTTGTGAGTGGAATTTCAAAAATCCGAGAGACACGGTTGAGGTCATTAAGTAAAATGTGGTTCAATGAGATGAAAATAATTTTTAGTGAATAGTAACTTTTTAATTTTTTTACCACGGTTAAAAGTAAATAGGGTAATTAAGGGTAAAAATGATATTATTATTACCCCAACACATGTCCTAATTCTATTGGATAAGTTTAATTCGACCAAAAAAACCATAGGAATAAAATATGACCATTTAGGCCCACTTGGATTAGATTAGGACATTTATTATTAATTTATTCAAAGAAGGGTTAAAATAGTTAAAATCAAAGTTTAATAAGTAAATCATTTTTTAATATAGGGTTATACATAATATAAATTCGACTATAAATATTCATTAGAAAGATAAAAAGATTTCATACATAATTATATTTAATTTTTAATTTTTAGAAATTAAATAATTTAATTTAATTATGACACATTGATGATGTAGTAATTATTTTATTAATAAAATATTGACATAATTGATGTTATAAATACCCAAATAAATGTAATTTGAGGCTTTTTATGAATTACACTAATTTTCTAGGTTAATATGACATGTTAGTATTGATTTAATTAATGTTTTTGGAACTAATCATTCTGTTATGATTTTCAGAAAAATCAATTACTAAATAGTGTCAAAATTGACATAAAATAGTTTTTAAAACATATATTATATTATTAATTGGTATTTTATTCCTAAAAATCTATGGTTCGGCCAAATGACTTAGATAAGAATATATATATTAATAATAAACAACTTGGGGTTGGTTTGGCTTGTTGTAGTAGGTTAATTAACCTTATAGTGTAAGAACACAAAAAGACACGGTAAAAGTAAAATCATCTAACTTAAAGTTAAATATAAATGATAAGGTTAAAATAGGAACCTAAACTTGACTAAATTATATTGGATGAGAGGATTTCGACCCATACCTACCTTATCTTCGAAATAAATCAATTTGGAGCTATTTAAAACCGAATATGACTTTATAATAAAATAATATTTTTAGTTACACCAAAGGTGCGCCTCTCCTCCCTTATAAAAGGGCACCTCCTCCCTCTCTTCCTCACACCACTTTGAGCCTTCAAGCTCGGCCAACCTCTATAAACATATCTTCTCCACTTCCCTAGAAAAATCCTAGAGGTCCTGGTCTTCTTCAAAGACTAATTTTAGTTCCCTAAGAGGAGGAATCAAAGAGGCGCTTCAAAGAAGAGGAGGTTCGAACACTTACGAAGCAAATCAGACCTAAGGTAAGGGAAAATCTCGCAATCTCAATTTTTATCCGAGATTGCTTATTCGTATGTATTTACTGGGGTTATTTATATCATCCAAGTATATGTTTTATAAAAGTGTTTTCATGTATCTTTAAAGTCCTTTTTACCCATTTTTTACTTTTACTATATGGTATGTAAGGAATCTTTCTTTTGTTTACGTACGAGGCACTTTTTGACATTTCAGACAAAAGTACGAGGAGATTATTTTTTTAACTTATACAGCATGAAAGGATTTTTCTGGTTTTATAAGGCCTTGTTTTCATGAATCTTCCTCCAAAATATTTCATGACTATTTTCAACAAAATCCTTTTCTTTTAAAATTTCATGACATTTTGTGAAAAGAAAATGATTTTGATGAAAAAAGGATATTTTCCTCAAGAATTCATTTCAAGTGTTTTATCAAGACCAATATTCATCTAGGATGACATTATTTCATATGTGTATGTTTCAAGTATAATGTCTCTATGATTTACATGGTTTCACTTCTCTTATTATGAAATGATATCCATTTCTTTTATATGGATTATGTAATGATGGGATGATGTTTATGGAACCCATTTTATGTATTGGGTTTTTATGAATGATGTATGTTTATTTTGTGGAAAAATTAAGAATGATTTCATTATGAGATGGGTGGGACCTATATCTCACTCCAATACATTGGGTAATGATTTTATATCTCATGAGATAGACATGGATGGAACGGTAAGTTAATCTGGTTCAGTGTTACAAGACTGGCACGAGGAGTGAACTCGATTCAGAATGGGAATTTGTCCACTAAGATGGTCTTGGAAGCAATTCCTTGGCTACTATGGAAATCATTACATGTGTTTAATGTATTCCACAATTACATGTTTTATTCCCATGCTATTTTATCATTCTTAATGTTTCTTTATGATCTATGCCTTACGTACTTCCATGTTTTATGTCAATGCTCAAGCTTTTGATGTTTAAACATTATGTTCGTGTTTTTAAGTTCAAATGTATATATTATGTTTTATTTTATCCATGCATAACCTTACTGAGCATTTGAGCTCACCCTTTTTATGTTTTCTTTTCCCCAGGATAGAAAGAATGGTTTTAGGTAAGAAAAAAGGGGAAGATCTTTATGGGAGATGTTGATGATCTTTCACCACGATTAGAAGATTTTATTCCGAGTTTCCAAAGACACTAAACTATTACGGTCCTTGTGTGTGTATTTTTGTTATGTATTAAGTATTCTGCAAAAGTAATGTAATGTCCATGTACGTCAAGCTTCGGGTATCTACATCTACTCAGTTTCCATTTTTTCACAAAATAAATATTCTTGAAAAAAAGAGTCTTGTATAGTTCTATGTTTTAGACAGCACGACATTTCCATGATTCCATCATTGACCCTATTCCACTTTATGTCCTATGGAAAATATTTCAAAAACTTGGGATGATCATAAAAAGCTCAGTAAAGGATATAAAAATATGGAAAGGAAACATTAGTCCATGGGTACATAAGAATTAATGAAAACATACTTTACTCATAAAACAAAAGAATTTAATAGACCTCATGAAATCATAAGATTTATGAATAAATCATAGAAATCATAAGACATTAAGGTAACTTGAGGCATTCATAACATTATTACGTAGGGAGAAACACTCAGGGTTATGTTTGGAATACCCACCACAGTATATTCCCTAAATCACTTCAGAGAAACATTAGAATTTAACTCTTTCACGTTACCCAATGCATTAGAAATATATCTCGGGCTCACCCACACTCAGTTTATCACGGAACAACCATAATTCATAAACAATTCCCAAGAACCATAACATAATCATATAACCTAAAACATGTATAAATGAAACATAAAATTTCCGCATTTGAATCACAAGATATCAATACAACACATTGATATAATCCAAACTTTATCAAAACCATTTTAAATACCAAAATACATAAAAGAGTATATGGTATTTATTTTTCCTTTTTTAAAAACATTACGTCTTGTTAAGGAAGCCAAATATTAAATAATACTCGCAGTAGAAAGGTCGTTGTCACCGCGTACGTAAAAAAAGAAACACACTTCTTGTCGTTTAATAAAACCCTTCATATAGAAAAGATTCCCTTTGAATGCAATGAAAAGGCAAAAAGGTTTTATACACCATATAAAAGAAATTCGTGTATAAATCAAAGGAATCATCAATAAAATGAGATTGAGACGATGTCCCTTATAAAGACGGTATCCTTAGATGAAGGACAAATCAATTACATACTTATGTGTGAAAAAATAATGATACACCCAATATAAGTGGATATTAAGTGTAAAACAACAATATTCATGCACACATATCCATAGAATGACATATTAAAGGAGTACTAGTTTAACCCAAATAATTGAAATTGTGTTAAGAAGTTCCCTTACAAAAATTCGACAGCCAAACGACGTCACATTCGAATTCAGAAAATGATTTGATGAGAGAGAAAATGCTTTCTCATAACTTGGAAATAAAATTTACATCAATAAGGATATAGAAGAACATATTCCAACCTAATATGGTGTAAATTAAAAGACATAACAAAAGAAGTCTTTTAAAAGGAGGAGCATTAAAGGTTCCCTTACCGATTTGAGAAACTTTCTAAACGTACACCCCATGAAAGACAGGTCATACAGTGAAGATGTAAATACCCATAAATTAATATATATCACAAAAAGAATACAATTATGGGAATTAAATACACCACACAAATGGAAATAGTGGGGAATGTAGCATGAATCTCACGTGAACACAATGTGAGATAAAAATCCCTTACGGAAACCCGACAGCCTAACAACGCCACTTAAAACTTCCAAAAAATGGATTGATGAGATCAAATAGGGTATCTCATAATATTAAAATAAAATATATAGTAAGAGTAATATAAAAGAACATCCCCAAACATAAGAAATAATATCTTAAAATAAATGGCATAAAAGAGAGTACTTAAAAAGAAAGAGAGAGGTAGGATCACTTACCTCAAGTCTGACTTGTGTTGTTCGTTTCTTTATTTTCTTGAATAACAAACTAGAGTTAATTTATACCTGCACAAGAACTTTTATCATGTTCATTATTCCTTTTACATCACTTATTAACATTTTATGGACATTATGTAATTATTTATGTTTATAACGGTCGTTTTGTCGATCATTGGTACTTGAGTCAGAAATTAAACTTCTTATAATTTCAAGTTGTTCATGTGGTAAAATATCCATTATATCCAAAATTATATTCATGATTTAGATACCATATATATCATATATATCCATTATATACTTTCATTTATAGTATTACATTATATTTTAAGGTATGAAATGAAATGCACCGTTCATGAAGACGGTAAGACGTACGTACGCATGAACGCTACTTTCATTTCTATTTCGTATTTAATGGAATTATAAATAAATGATATATATATATATATTATAATTACAGTATAATATATATGTTATATAGGTCACATAATTTCATTAATTTCATTATTTACACATTCTATGTATTTCATGAACGAGTCACATCACATGAGGGAGTGGTAGTCCACACTTCCTCAAATGAAATTATCGCATTTGCACAACATGAAAAGAATAAAAGTGTGTTTTAAAATGTAAAATACAGAAGAATAGAAGGGGGAATAAATATTATATATATCATAAATAAATATAGTTCCATAATAATGGCCACCATGAGAGGTGGTAGGCGATGATAGTACAATCATCGTTTCGTGAGCCAGTAATTTGCCATCCATGGAAACAGTATGTTATTTAACAATTAGATGGAGGTGTGTGTAATTGTAGCTCTAATAATTCTCATAACAACATCTGAGTATATTTAAGATACTATTGTCATTACAAAATAAAGGAATAAAAATAGTTTAGGGGGTTGGATAAGAAATGTAAAACAAAAGAAAATAAGAGAGAACATTACATTTAAATCAGGTTACTTCTTTTGGATTGAACCAAAAGGGTTTCATGAAGAGATTTCCGCCAATGGTAAGGATTCTAGGATAAAAAGAGGGATAGTGGGATCTTATTTGAGTAGAGGTTGGCCAAGACAAAGGGCTTGAGATGTGTGAGAAATGGGTAGGATGTGGGGTCTTTTTATAAGGGAGAGGAGGGGCTCTTTTGGAAATCTAGAAACTATTATTTTATTATAAAATGGAATTCGTTTTATAATGCTCCAAAAATCATTAACGTAGAAGATAAGGTGGTACATGTTAGAAATAAAATCATCCAATTATAATTAGACATGTTTTGGATATTATTATAAAAATTATTATCTTAATTAGTTAAATCATTCATTAATGACGTAAACACTACATCATCATTGGGTCATAAATAATTTTTTTTTGATGTCTAAAAATTTTAAAAAAATTACCATGTTGTGGGAAATATTTTTATATTTATAATGAATATTTTTAGTAAAAAATATAACTTATATAACCTCATGTGAAATTTGTTTAAGAAAATAAATACATGTTTGTTATATTTTAATTTTTACTTTAAATTAAAGGTATTAATGTCATTATCTTACCATTGTGGCTCCATGGGGTCCCACAAATTGACCTATGGATTTTCATAGTCAGCCATGACCTATCCAATAAGGTTAAGAGATGTGTCAATATATTTTTGTATGTTTATAATATCATTTTTATCTTAAATTACACTAGTTACCTCTAATCGCGGTTAACAAAACTCAAAAGTTACTATTCACCAAAAAATATTTTAATCCCATTGAACCACATTTTACATCCTAATGACAACCATGTATGTCAGATTTTTGAAATTAAAATCAAACAAGGGGTAAAGTATCGTTTAAACAAAAAATCAGTTTTTTTAACTACCACTTAGTGGTTTCAGTATTCATCAAAAATTGACGTTCTTCAGAAAAATATCAAAAATTCACCCTAAGAAATATATGATATTCTTAATTCAAAAATGGTTGCTATTTTATGAAATTCAAAACATATAAGTTGAATTAAATAATTTAATAATTAATTATCACTGTCAAAACAAATAGTGTGTTTCTAAGAATCAATATCTATTAAAAGATTGACACTAGTTTAAGTCCAATTTCAAAGTGAAATTAATTCCAATGACCACCATTGGATTAAATGGTAAAAATATATTCTAATTGAAAATTAAAAGCAATTAAAAATATATCTAATCATGAATATAAATTATATTAAAAAGATGTTTTGAATTAAAATACAACATTTTTCACTAATTCAGTAAAATGGACTTTATCAAAAAAATAAAAAAACCATACACAAAGTAATTTTTGATATCCAGATTCTAAAGAATGATTTTATTTGGTCTAATATAAAATCTAAAATTGTCAACAAGTGGATCTAAAAAGGGTTCTCCATAAAAATGAGGTTAATTGACCATTTAAAGAATATTAGAATATTTACGCTTAAAATTGGATTCATTCGCATTTTAAGCCTATAACATTTATTGGATAAAATTAAAAATATTTGAAAAACATATATAATCAATTTTTAGTTAGTTTTATTAATTCAGGCCATTACAACGACTAGGCGTTAACTACCATTTAAAATAATAATATTTTGTTATTAGAGTGCAACGTAAGATTTCCCAGAAACGCGTTATTGCGTATTGGGTACACAATTAAACATAGAGTTCCCTTTAAATTAATATTATCATTTTATTAAAAAATATGGATAAATATAAAAATGTCATATTTCTTTATTTACCTGGGGTGTTACATGAATTGTGCACAAATGATACATATTATCCAAGGAAAATATCAATAACTGATTCTCTAAATATTATACAACATATAATACCATGTCAGATTATAATAACTCCATCTTAACAACACAAGGCATGGAAAGCAAGGCAACATCCTAATAGGAAAAACTAGACCAAACGGTCAAAAACAGGAAAATATTGGAAAAAGAACCACACCATTGGAAATATAACACTATTGTCAAACAATTAACCTATATACTATCAAACCAGGCATAACAGCAAAATAAGAGTGTTAAATCCATAAACACGCAATAACCTGAATAGAGATATTGGGCACTTTTTCGCATAAAACACAAAGACTAACTAAAAAGGGAACAAAACACCTATCTCAGCAATGTGTGATCGATATACACGAACCTCAAGACATCAATCTCACTAGAACTACATATATCGAAAAAACACTAAAAAATTTCAACCAAGGATAACACATGAAAGAGGAGAAATCAGGAAATGAGGTTCTAGTAAAATAATGAATTCATCGATGCGATTACAACGCAACTGATGATGGTCGATTCAATGAAAGAATGTTGAGTCGTGGGCTCAGAGATGATCTACGGCCATAAAGACGCTCATGGATGTCATAGTTCGAGAAGCTGTGTGTTCCATTCATTAGATGCGACCTTATTCCATTTAATGAAAAGAAATGTACACTTTGTGTTCTTTAAAAGTACATAACATGTACAATCCTTTTCCAGCCTCTACATTAGGCAATATCTCGGTCACCACACCCATCCATGTACTCGACCGTTACACGAATAGTACACGGTCACCGGCAACAATCGAGTACACGGCGTGTGCTCTTGAATTTTCCAGAAACTCCTCTTTTCATCAAAATCAACCGGAAAACAGGATTCATACCTGAAAAGAAATTTTGGTTCTCACATTACTATTTTTATGAATTTATATCATATATATATGTTAATTGAGATTTATAATTCATCATCCTCGGTCTCCAGTAACATTTAATTTTTATATATTCAATGTGTTTAACAACATATTATGATCTTATATTTCCAAAAAGATATATTAGTGTTTTATTAATATCCATTAGATTTATTTAATGTTCACTTTAATTAGTTATGATATAAATCCCATTGCAATAACTCAGTAATAGATCCGCAGTTATTCTTCATACTTTATCTTTTTTTTATGAGTTTTACACATGAATAATTTGATTATTCAATAAATATGATAAAAATTATTTAATATTTAATCAAAAAATTGATTCTAAGATAATGGTATTTGATGATTAACGGTAAAAATTTCATGTTAACACAAGCGAGCATCATCATTACACATAATCTATTGATGATTATGAAATGATACAAGATGTACACATTGGATAACATCCATAGGATTATGCAAATGTATATGTTTTTTATTTTTTAGAAATAAATTTTTAATGGTTATGTAAAGTAAAATTATGCTTACTGAATGTTTATATTGAACCTTAAATTTCTCCAAACTAAAAACTAATGTAGCATTCTACTAATGATTGTAGAAAGCCAAAAAATAAAATATAAAAAAGTTTCATTAATAAGGAATATAAATAATTTTAAAAAATTATTTTAAAATCAATCATATACATAAAATACAAAATGAATTCCATAATTTAAATGGATAATTGGAAAATATGTTCCAAAAATTCATTCATAATGTAATAATGTGAAGTATAAAATAAATAAATTTGTAATACAAAACCACACCAATATCATTTTAGAAAATTATTTCTACTAAATATCACTTATATTTAGTAAATATAACATTTATTAAGAATATGAAAGTTAAAACAAATATGATTGTTTCGTTTTAGACATGAGAAATTTATTTATGTAGAGATATTAAATAATCATATTTTTAAATCACAAAATATTAATAATTAGATATATTTATAATTTAGATAGATTATAGAAATAAAAGATTAATATTCGAAAGAAAAATTATCCGGTATACAAGTATGAAATATATATCTTTTAGATAGGTAATAAATTTCACAAAAATCATGGAAGAAGCATAATGCTTGGAATGTAATTCCTAAATTTAAAAAATTATAAGTTTTTCAAATTAATCTTCCCAATGGGATATGATTTCTACAAATATATATATCTCAATGAAAATATAATTTATGTTTATATTGTTTTTTACAACATTTATTGGAAATATTGTAATTAAATGAAATACGTAGAAATAAACAATCCAAATTTGTCATCAAATTATCAATTATAGTGTCACATGTTTTCTATATTAATAAAATAAAAACATATTATTATTTTTTTATACACTATTAGTTAATGAGTTTTTTTAATTTTTAATGGAAATAATAAAATCACTAATTCACTATATTTAGCTGAAATATTAAAAATTTCATAATTATTTTAACTCTATTTTATTGGGAATTTCGATGAAAATTAAAAAAGGTTAATTCCAAAAAAAATTACATGATTCAATAATAATGTTTGAACATAATCCCAAGAAATCATATAAGATAAATTAAATTAATATAGTATAATATGTTATTCTAAAACAAATAGAATGAAAAATTAAATATTAGCTACTATAATTAGAAAAAAATATTTAAAAAAATAAAAAATATCATCCAAATAATATGATGACATTAATATATGAAAAAATTTAATACATAATTTTTTTTATATATTAGTTGTACAAAGTTTAATATGGTTAACTACATTAATATTTTCCTCCCTTCATACAATATCCCATTATTTCATTATTGCGGATCTTTCATTATATGACAACATTAAAATTATTTTCATCAAATGGATGTTTTATTAAGTATTGGAAAAAAAAATTTAAAGGACACATAAGATATTTAAAATCTAAAAAATTAAGCATATGAAAATATAATTTTATAATAGAAAATAATAGTTTCATTATTTCATAATGAAAACTGGACACATGATTTTACAATTTAAGTTAAAAAGTATCATGTCTATCTATTTTTTACAATGGATTAAGTATTTCAAGCCATTCATATATATTTGGTGTTAATAAATTTTTTTGTATATTTTTCAATTTAAATTTAAAAATTCATGATAACAAAAATATGATATCCAATAAAATAAATTGACAATCCATGAATTTACTTCAATTAATAAATAATTGCATCCTCACACTAATTTATTTATTTTAAATTGAGTTAAAAATATATCAAAATTAATGAAAATATTAAATTAAATTTATAAATATAATTAATTCCTAGAAATAAAAAAAATACCCCATTAAGTAATTTTGTTAGTATCGTATTTTTTAACCACACAAAACATCGATCTATGGTTCAATTTAATCACATCTCTTAGTAATATATTTTTTATAAAATATTTAAACATTAAAATTTGATGTAATATTAAAAATAAAATATAGAAATCCAAGAATATGATATATATAAAAATGTGGTTGTGGTCATTCAAGAATGAAAATTGTTTTTTTGCTGAAATCAATAAACTTTTTAATCATTTGGTGAAACCATTAGTTGGTTGTAACTCTAAAAACATAATATTGATTAGGAAAAATACATGAAGATATATTTCCAATTTTTGAAATAATGAAACATAAACAATGTCGATAACCATTTGTTGAATTCCATGAAGAACTATGTTTAATATCATATATCATTGTTTCTGAATCTATACTTTTCATAGAATGAAATAGATGCCAAGAACAGTTTTGGAACCTCAATATAACATTGGAAAATATTCCCATTCATTGGAGAAGGTATGATTTATTAAAATTTATTTTTATAAACCCTATTTAATAAAAAACCATATATAATAAATGGCCTGAAAATTTAAATTTAATAATTTCATATAAATGTTTTGTCTATAATTAAAATTGAACACATTTTGATAATGAGAAAATGTTTAATTATAGTTTATAGAATCTAGAAATATTATAGTTTTTTGATTAAAAGTAAGGTAATTTATTAATTATAATCATTTAATATCATCATTCTGAAAATAATCAAGAATTATCATATAATAATTTGTCTTTTAAAAAAATTATAATTTATTGATATTACTAAATTTAATTTTCTAATGTTTCACTATAAAATTATTTATATTATAAAAAATATTATAATGAGACTTTCTTATGGGATGTTAAATATATCCCCGCATGAATATTATGCCTCATCCTACCTCAAAAACACATCCCTCATATAATAATAGAAATATTTCCCTGAAATACCAATGTTAAAAATATTAGAAACCTCAACATGCTTACTAAAATTGGGGTTTGTTTCAATTCTAATTTTTTGAAAATAATACCTCTATTCTATAAAGTATTAAAATTTATATTTGTTAAATGAGATAAACTATAATTGATTATATTACAGTACTACAAATCAAGATGTTAGGTTATATAGATAATTTTAACTAAACTATGAGAATTATTATTTATTATAATAATCGATGATATAGATTTAGAAAATTATTAAATACCCAAAATTTTATACTCATTAAAATGAGGTTATGAGTTATATTCCAAAAAATCCAATAAAAAGGTCAAAATATTCAACATTTTCAATTATATGAGGTTTTGAGGGATATAAATTAAATGTATTCCATTCATCCTTTTAGGGTCAAAATCAATATAAAATGGATCTCTATGAATCCATGGAATTTATATAAAGTTACCATTAATGAATATTTCATTTGGATCATCCTAAATTTTTTTAAATATTATTTATTGAAAATTTCTTCAAGATTGAAATAATAATATCATCATTGATTATATATTACAACCAGATTATTCATTTGGAGCATTAGTAAATTATAAATATGTAAATTAAAATACGGTTTATTGGATATTTTTATATATCACTATTTTTTTAACATATGGATATTCAATAGAAATAGAATAACCTATTGGGTTTTTTAAGGTAAGTTCCTTATAAAAATAAGGGTTACTTGGATTTTATTAGATTAATAATAATTATCCCTAATATAATGGTCTTAGATGTGATAAATTTCACTAATCACCAATTCTAGCAATGGGACTGGGAAACCATTCATTGGTAAATAATGTTTTAGATTCTTGAAATCAATTAAAAAACATATTCCTAATTTCTAATCTAAATATAGATTCTTTGGGTATGATATTTTTGATATTATGGTTTTGGAAATATTTTTTCCTTGATTAAATTATAACAACTAGCATAAAAATTGTAATCCTGATTTGGACTCATTCTACATTGAACAATTTTATAGCTAGAGTGGTCATATGATAGACAAAAATGAATGGTAGCTACCCATCGATCCTACCTAGCTATCTCTATGTCATTCCTTAGAAATACATATTATATGATTTATTTATGTTTTAATATTTCATGAAGGATTTTGAGTTTAATGTATCCATAATCCCCCTTAGCCACTGATTTACATCCATACCCAGACTCCTAGGTCTATAATCATTACCAGACATCAAGATTCTATATTCAACTAGGTGAGAAGCAAAATAGACTGATTCATATTCTTCTTCACTAATGGTTGGTGTATATCCTATGTCTGCACCCTAGTAAATATAATTTATACTTGCATCAATAGAATTCCAAAAATTATAATGTTTTTGTTCTTCTAAATAATTTGAAAGCATTATAATGGACGAAAATGTCACTAAACACCATAATCAACCCATTGAGTTCATTTTTCTATCACTCAATTATTTTTTATGTGTCCTAATGAATGGCTTCACCAACACTAAATAATGTATAATCAAAACCAAACAACATGATTGTAATTATTTTAATGATTATTATTATTTTAATTTTTTTCTATCCAAAATTTTAATTTTTACTCGGTGCACATGCAACGCAAGGTCAGCGGTAACCGTGCTGTTTACCCACATAACTTTCCAGCTTCCCAAAAATTAAAATATTAAAATATTATGAATATAAAACAATGATATTATTAAACCATAATAAAAATTATATTATTTTTTTATAATAATAATAATAATATTTTTAATAATGTTATTGATAATAATATTAATAAATTTTTCTAATAATATTATTATTAAAAAGAAAAAGAAAATGTTTAACATGATGCTGATTATTATTAATATTTTATTTATTTAATATCATTGTTATTATTTATATAAATTTTTTATTTAATTATTTTTGTTGTTTTATTTTTTAAAATGACACCCTCGGGGAGCACCCCATTTTATCCCCTCTAGGTGTGCCGACATTTAGTGTAACCCCTTCCAATGTTTGAAAATCCTCCAACAACCCTTCCCAATGCACATACCTCCTCCAACCTCCCTTCCCAATGCATGAACCTGCTCTACATTACCTTCATGGAACACTGCCCTCCTCCATCCACATTCCCTCTCTGGAAGAGCCTCCCCTCTAGATTCACCTCCCTCTACCAGAGGTTACACCCTCCCATGTCTTGTGTGTCCCCCTATCTGACGTAACCCTCCCAAACATGACCACTATCTGGTATGACCCCCTTTATCCCTTTATCAAAACCTAGATGTAATGTGTTTATTACAACTTGATTTTATTAAATATTAGGGAATTCGAATGGTCTCCAAGGTTTAATTATACTTTGCATTGAATCACAGTTTCATTCACACAACTCAAAGATGTGTGTTTTCCCCATATAATTCCTATTTAATCCATGTTATGATTATGTTTTTTAAATAAATTTATAAAATTGATTCTAAAATATTTGGAACCCTTTTTTAACATATTATAGAATTTTAAATTTATATTCTTTATTAAAAATGGTTTTCAGTGGAATTTTTGAAACATGTCTGGGTTCATGTGAACCTTCGGTGTTTATTAAAGTGACTTTTATTCTTTAAAGTTATATTGAAATTTTTATCCTTATATTTTTTTCTATAATTGTTGAATTCTGAGTTTTACAATGTATATTTGATTTGGTATTATTTCATCTCAAGGGTTGTTGTGTATGATTTTGGAATGGTTCTCATGGGTTTTAATGGGATTGTTTAATTTAATTGAATAGTAGGAGTTTTTGGATTTGTATTTAGTGTTGTATGTATGAATTGGAAATTTATCATAGTATGATTCAAAATTGTGGGTTGTTGTTTCATGTTGGAAAACATGTGTTTTTCCACTAAAAATCGATTTAGGGTGTTTTCATGGACTTCTGGAAAGTACCATTGGATATTGACACATACATGGGTTCACATAGTACACACATGGATTTTCATTCATATGAAGATGGTACATTAAAAATATTTTTTCCATTAATAAGATTTTTCATAAATATTTTTTTTGGTTTTTGAATCGTATATTTATTTGTTTGTTTGGATTAATATTATTTTATATATTCATTGTGTTTTTTAGTCCAAGGGATTTATTATAGAGAGTTATGATCAATTTTGAAGGCATGCATGAATATTACCATGTATGGATATGTATAATATATATATCTTATGTGATTGTTTTCCATCATGGTTTGGGGAGAAAAATAATCAGTTTAAGGATATATATATATATATATAAGTGTGTGTGTACAAGCATGCTACTGCTTGAGTAAGGATGCATTGGCATGTTCATCATTTGAGGTAGGATTTCCCATGCACATTTCTTTATAAATTTATATAAATTAGTTTCATGGATTTATAACCCCTTCAATTTATAGATATGAAAATATAATCCTTAAATAATATTCTTTGGTGTGAAAATAGTGTTTTAAACCTTGTTTTGGGAAAACTAGAAGTGTTTTTGTAAATCGAGCACACCAAGAGTGGGGTAAAATTATTGGTTGTATTTTGTGGGTAATTTAAAAGGTAAAATGCATGGATGAAATTTAAATATATATTTTTATTATTTGAAATTGTTATTGGGTTTATTGTATGGGTTTACTAGGTGTTTTTTATTTTATAATGATATGACTCTTGGTTTTAAGGTGTTTTAGCTTGTGTCGCCAATAAATGGACCGATGGGTGCTTTTGTTAGAAATTGTTCTTTTTCCAGGTTTAATGAAAGTATTTTATGAAATTTGTTTAATTTGATTTGAAATGGAAAATGGTTTGATTAAAACACTTTTTGGAAGATGGATTGTATGAATGATGAATAGTCATTTTTGAAATTCTTGAAGGCATGTTTTAGAACATTGTGAAATTGATATAAGTATTTATTATGAAAACACCAATAAGATGTTTCTTATATATT
Organism: Viscum album; assembly: GCA_963277665.1. Taxonomy (NCBI): domain Eukaryota; kingdom Viridiplantae; phylum Streptophyta; class Magnoliopsida; order Santalales; family Viscaceae; genus Viscum; species Viscum album. Next base: position 2,030,802,355 of record OY728135.1, read on the forward strand.
GTCAATATATAACTGATGGAATTTCCTTGATATGAAATCCTTCTAATCCATTATCATGGTTCTTTAGTGTGACCAATTTATGTTGTATTTTTTCTAAGGCATGAGATAGATCCATGGGGAGGCTTTGGGTGAGGCCTATTGTGAACTATTAATATTATATATTTATGATAGGCTTCTCGGTTGGAATCTGGTGTCTCAACCCCGTTATATAACCGATACATCAGAACTTGGCCTATTGAGAGAATTATGAAAAATTGATTATCACATAGGTAGTTGACGTATTTACCAGTGACCCATTATTGGTGGATATATCTGGGTTTATTACTATGGCACTAGTCCCCTTGGTCGTTCCTGAGTTAGGTTGGCCCAGATTTTTTGGTGTTTTGAATTTTCTTGTGTGTGGACTACTATTAGGGATGTAGTCTCATGTATTTGTATGTTTTGGATTATTGTTAATCTCATGGGTTCACTTATATATATAATGTTATTTTCATTACGTAATGAATGTGATTCTTCTATGTACATTTTCATTTCCCTTGTTTTATGAATATTGTGGGGCTCTCTTGGGTATTGTCTACATGGAAGTTATGTGTTTGTTTTTAATAGCGTGGTAAAATGGTTTTATATAAAATGTGTTTAATAATCAATATTTCCATAAAAATGAAATCATATATTTCCTTTCAAAATTGTAAAAGGAACACTAATATAATCAATATGTTTTTGGAATAGAATAATGGAATTTTTTTTATTTTTTCAGTAAAATGAGTAGAAATGAATAAATTGATATATCGTAGTTTTAAAAATAACTTTGATGAATATTTTATTCTGAGGGACTCTCATTGGAAATAGTTTATCGGGCATGACTTCTATGTTTTAAAACACATGCCTATAGTTTATCAATTTTTTAATCATTGGATGTTACTTATTTCTCAGATTCGGTCACCATAGTATGATGTTGGTTTGAGGTCGGAGGTGACCTATATGGTCACATAGTGGTATGTACAATTTAATTTCTCACCAGGGATAGTTTTTATTTTCATTAATCACTTTTAATATATATATTTTTCATTTTTTTGTGGGTAAAATCATTCCCACCTATTTTATGTTGAAGCCCGACACTAGTTGCTAGCCCATAAAGATCTGGAACACCCATTTATTTATTTCCTGGGCCATCTCATGTGACTATTTGTGGGTCGACCAGGGTTGGATCCTAAAAATGATATCAGTATAGACCCATGTTATTTTGGGTTGACTGGAAGTTGCATATTATGACCGTTGGGACTCAGGAAGTAGGTTGTGGTTTGGTGTCGGATCACCATCTCCCATTGATGAGTCCTATGTTACCATGGGTAATTGTGGAATTGAGTCTTTTATATTTGACTTGTATTGAGGGATACAATGGATTCAATCATATGTGTAATCTTTCTTTCATATTTTTTTTATCAATGTGAAGTTCGAATACACAGTTTGTGCACCTCCTGGATGTTGATTATTACTTGGGGAGTGGCTAAATACTATTATTTGAGGTTAAAAAACAATATTATTTCCTCATTATGATTGTTTGGTGCATGTTTTCGTTCCCTTTGGTTCTAGTTGGTGTAATTGTCTTTTTGAAACTGAAAAATTGTTTTAGAGAAGAAAATTTATTTTTTAAGTGGATTTAAATTTGATAATATTGGTTTTAAATTTTAATTTATTTCTGTATTAGAATTTTCTAAATGATTGGACTTACTACAAAAATGGATTGGGTGTGACATATGGTACTCTCTTTGAAAAGTCACATGATAGTATGGTATCTACAAAAAGTATATGGGGGGAACATGTTTATGGAAGATATTAATGGAATTAGATAGGAAAAAATGTAATGGTTCATATGATTCTAATTATATGAGGTTTCTATTAAAGTCCAATTCATGGTTTCAGAATAAATTAATTTTTTAAGGGAGAAAATGGTTTGGGAAACTAATTTTTATTTTATAATGAGTGTTTTGTTTTTGAAAGGCGTTTTTTGGGATGTGACTTGTATTCGAATGGATTTGAAAATAAAAATTAAAAATAAAATTTATATAGAAAATTAATTTTGGTTCTATTATCATGTTTTTATCATCTATCTCATTTATTTATATTTAGGTGTTGATATTGGTTGTGATTTTTATTGATGTGGTTTTTTGTTTTTTTGTTTAGTTTAGATTATGCCAACAGAAAGGTCCACCAATGTTCTAAAGATTCATGACTAGTTCTAGAATCTTCTTGGATGTCGCCTATATTTTGTTGTGTTAGAGGTATCTTAGTGTAAATTATACAGATTGATAAGTTAGGTAATATCATCAGGGATTTGGGAACTCAGGAGACTATTAGGGGTCTTGCTATTTTGGAGCTATTCGAGAGTCCAATTTTGGACTTATAGAAGTTGGTTGGCCCATATACATTGGATGTGTGGGTGGTGTGTACAATGATTCAGTCCAACTTCATCTGATGGTACATACATGTGAAGGTGAAGTTAAAGAAGGTGTATGTGTTTTATGATGTTTAGTAGGGTTAGAGGTTGGTAAAAATTTACATATACTAATTCGAAGAATTGGTTTCAAGAAAGCCGTTATTGTGTGATAGAAACTTGGCACCTCTTGTTGTTCTTAAGGGTTACAAATATAGAAATAAGTCTAGTACAAATGATCATATTCATAAGGAGTATTATTAGTTATTTTTATCCTCTAGTTCATCAACGTGTTTACTGTTGTGAAACCGATGTGGTGTTTCTGAGAATTTTAATCCTTCTTATTGTGTCTCTTCGATGTGTGGTAGATGATGAGGTTATTTGGGACACTTGGAGAGGTATTGTAGGAATTGTTTCTTGAGTAAGGAAATTGGACAGATGGATACAGGTACCTGACTATACGGTAGGAGTTGATTTAGCCATCATAGCCACATCCTTAGGTCTATGGGTGTAGTTCGTGCATAGCCAGGGATGTTAGGCGTATGCGATACCGTTTCATAGTTAATTTTATTTTAAATTGGAATAATGAAATTAAAGGTATCCTTATTTATTTTCCCTTGAAATATTATGTTCATCATTTCATTTTATGGTTATTATCAGTTAGTTCTGTTGTTATCCAAGTAGCTCTAACTATACAAAATTGGATTTTGGAGTCATTCATTATTATTAGGGGATTCATGGCCCGCGAATGGTGTTTTTTAACTTTTGGTTCTATTGGTGCACTTTTTGATAAGTATGTGATTGGGAAGAGTGATCGTTGAAGGTTTGTTTGGGATTTCTATTTGGTTAAAATTTAATTGTTTAGATTTCCCCTGTATTTGGGAATCTAATTCTGGTGATGGTGTGGTTCCATTAATTCTAGGGGAGATTGTTGAATTTCATGCCGGGGTTTTCCAGTCAAATAGGGTGTGTTTTTTTAAATAATGTGGAGAAAGTGTCGTGTTAGTTCTCTTGTCCTGGATTCCTTGTTTTTGGAGTTCTGTCATAGTGGGCTTTTTGATAATGTCTTGGGGGTGTTGATCGGGATTTATGGTTCCCAATATAGTTGTGTTCTTATGGTGTTGAGAACCCCCCCTCATATTCTCCCCTCTATCAAGGGATTTGTTTTCCTATTGAATCAATTGGGTTTTACCTATGGAGAGTAATGTCATCACTATATTCATGGGGATTCCTTGGTTTTGCCTTTTCATGGGCTCAAGATTTGTTTAAATGCTAGAATGGTGACTTTAAATGTGAATAATGTGTATATGATTCGGAGGTTATTCACAACCAAAAATCAAGAATTTAAATATTTTATTTATTCTAATTATTTTAGTTTTTTTGTATCCTCATTTTTGATTTCGGGATGGTACGAGGGCACCATACAGTTAGCGGTAACCCTACAGTTGGGACAAGTGACAATCTTACATCCGAGTACGTATTGTAAATAAATATTATGAAAATAAAACAAATTAAATGTTTAAAAATTAATAATATTATTATTACTTCTAGAGATAATAATAATAATAATAATAATTTTTTTTTTATGTTTAAAATGTTGTTATACTTAATATTAAAAATGAAATATAAATTATTAATACGATGATGATGATAAATATTGTATTATTTTCATTTATTATTAGTAATATTATTATAGATATATATACTTTTAATGTTTTTTAAGTGATACCCTATGAGAAAATCCCCTGCCCCGCCTTGGTGTGGAGGCATGTATAATTTCCACCTCACTTGTCCATAAAACCTCTGGTATCCCAAATTTGTTCACAACCCTCCTCTTACCACCCATCTCGACATGCATAACTCCTTCGTCCACACTTCATGGCATGCTGCCCTCCTCTAGCTGTATTACCCCGCCTGTGGACCACCCTCTGGCTGCACCACCCTCCACCGGCAGTGATAAACTCCCCTATCAGGGTTGACCTTTCTGGTGTATCCCCCTATCTCACGCAACCCATTGTCTAGCATGACCCTCCCTGGTGTGACCCCCTATGGTGTCTTTTCCATTGATTTTGGGGTTTTATTCACTTACTGAAACCCTAGTTGGAATGGGTTTTTCATAACTCGATTTTATTTTATTATAGGGTGTGTGAAGGGTCCACAAGGTTTTATTCTCCCTTCTATTGAAGCATAGCTGCATTTCAACAAAATTATTGAAATATTTCCATTAATTATCTTTCTGATTCAATCTTTTTTTGATTAAGAGTTATTAATAAATTTATAAACTACTTTTGAACCTATATGAAACCATTTTTTAGCATGCTATAGACTTTTAGAATATGTTTACTTCATTAAAATAGGATTTCAATGTAATTTTTGAAACATGTCTTGGTTCATGTTGACCTATGCTATTTGTTAAAATTACATGTATTCATTAATGTGAAATTGAAATTTTTATCTTCAAATATGTTTTGTTAGAATTTCCAAATGTTTAGTTTTACCGTGTATATGTGATTTGGTATTATTTCAGCTTGGGGTTTGTGTGAAATGTTTTTTAATGGATCTCATGATTTTTAGAGGGATTGATTGGGTACATTGAATAGTGTGAGTTGTTGTATTTTTATTTGGTGATGTGTGGGTAAATTAAAAATTTCTCAATGTATGACAGCAAATTTTGGTTTAATGTTTGAAGTTGGAAAACATGCATTGTTCCTTTAATTTTTTTTTGTGTTATCATGGACTTTTGTAAAGTACCATTGGATGTTGACACATCCATGGGTGCACTGAGTGCGTATATGGAGTAGAATTTAAATAAAGATTGTAGTGTTAAAAAATTATTTTCTAAAATCATCATTTTTATTAAATATATCATTGGTTTTTGAATCCCATTTTGATTCCATTTTTTGGAATAATATTATATTAGGTATTCATGTGTTTTTTTGATTACCAAGGATTTGTTATAGGGAGTTTCGATTGGTTTTGAAGGGGTGAATACATATTCCCATATACGAATATGTATAACAATATATATCTTCAATGAGTGTGTGTTCCCTAATGGCAAGGATTACATGTCCATTGGTTTAGGGATACATATATATATATATACATATAAGGGAGTGTGTATGTGCGGGCATGATGCTTCTTGAGTTTGAAAGCTTTGTCTTGGCGATACTTTGATGTGTGATTTCCCGTGATCATTCCATTGCTATTAATGATTCATTAGATTCTTCCTTTTCACACCCTATTTGATTTAAATATATGAATATATCATCCTTGGAATCGATTTTTTGGTGTACATGTAGAGTTTTATGACATATTTTGTGATAACATGAAGATTCTTGGTAAATAGCATACACCATGTGTAACGACCCAAACATTCATTAATGGAAATTCCTATTGATCTAATTAAATTTATTATTATGTTTATATAAAACATGAACTTCTTTGTTTTAATGTTTTATGATTTTAAAATACTGTTATGAATTGTGACCGTTGCTAATATAGTTGTTGAACAGTGATCACATGAATAGATTAAATATAAGGCTTTAACAAATCCATTTTATTCAGACAAATGAAGTGATGGACTCATCCAGTAGACTTGCCCCGTATGAAGCCCATTTTTCAGAGCTCAGAATAGAGGTGGCTTCATTGGGGTTCGCTCTTGACCAATCCCAAGATGATCTTCAACAAGTTATGCTTGAGAGGAATTGACTACCTGATAAGTGAAAGTTAATAGAGATTACCAACTGGGCGATGTTATTCGAGCCACCCCAATAGTCTGTCATCTTCTCACAACTTACCCTTCAGACTTATGTCGGTGTTATAAGGGGTTATGTAATAAGACCATAATAGTATGATTATGTGTATTATTTTTGTATATAATAATGAATATACATTCATTTTATTATTGTTACTTCATAAATATTTTTTTAAAGTGAAAATAGTTTTTTTAGTTAATATTCAACTAAAAAATCTATTTTGATGAATTAATGGAATTTCAAATTAAATAATATTTTAATAAAATATTAATAAATTACTTTTTGTTAAATATAAATGATCGTTCAATTTTTATGAATGCAATTATAATTTTTATTATGTTTGAATGGTTTTTTTGGTCACAACCCATGAATATTCAGTAAATGTTAGTTTTTATTTTAAAAGTAAAAATTCACATAATTATAAAATTATTTACATAAGATGATTATTATTTTTTGAATAGGAGGTTGAAATTATCCAATAGTGAATTTTTCATAATTTTCTGAGACAGTTGAAATTTTGCGTAAAAATTAAATACCGTTGATATATATAATGTGTTTTATGACAACCTAATGTCCCAATACTGATGTAATAAAATAATATAAACATTATGTTCGGCAAACATATGTTTTACCATTAAAATAATGTGATTTTTGGTTTATATGATTTATTTTACAATGCTTTAGTGGACCTTTCAAGGCTTATAAAACATTTTTTCTTTTTAAATTTTTTTCCTTGAGAGTGTGACTCACCTCCACATAAGCAACCCTATTATTTTAATAATTTCGTCCATTGGACACATAAAATATTTTTTACACTCCTCTTTGGTGAAAACCATGGGTAGAAACCATGGTTTGGTTAGTGGTTTTGATTAGATTAATGTGAGGTGTCCCAGACCTAAATAATAAAAAATTCCCACACCTTTCCTATATAAACCCACCCAATCTCCTACTTCCTCTTCACTCAAATCCTTTGTATTTCAACCAAACCATACCCTCCTCTTTATATAATCCTCCCAAGGTTCCCCAACCACCAGAGAGGCCTCTCTCAAGCCTCTACCAAGCCTTTGGGATCACACTTCCAAGTAAGGGATTCTTACCTTTCTCTTTTTATCCAAGTTTCTTAATATAGTTATGCCCTATTATTTTCAATTATAAATGTTGGGGTATAATATCAACCCTCCCCCATACAGCCATTTTAATTTTTTCATGATGTGATATGCCTTTATCTTTACTAATTCCTACCATGTACATCTGTTACCATGCTTAAATTTTGTGAGAGATTTTTATCTCCTCTTTTACATCCAAGTATTTCTTTTGTATTATGAATTTAAATTCAATTAATATTGTTGGGACAAGTATCTATATTACCCCCTTTCTGCCCATTTCTTTTATATATGGTGAGACACCCATTTCTCTCTCATCAACCATTTTCATGAATCCATATCTCACGGATTTATGCTACCAAAATTACAACACATTTTTTCAAGCCAATGTCATGGTGTATTGACTACCATGCCCATTTCTCTATCAAGGGTATTCACCTTTATTCACATTTACATATTCCTTATATAGATTCATGTATTATATCAAAATTCTATTATCATGGAATAAATGATGATGTCTAATGAATCCATGTAATATTATCCATGTGGAACACTTATGCATGAAATGAAATGTTTAAGAAAGGGTGCACCCAGATAGCGCTCCGATGCATTGTGTAAAGTATTGTATCATGATAAGTCATGTGGAATGATTGTTTACTAATGATAATTCAACTGAAATGAGGGTTTACTCATGCTTCATGTGCAATTAGGATTTACTCATGCTCCAGGTGCAATGATCCTTGGCTCATGCTAATTCCATGTTAAGTATTGTGACCACATTTTCATGTTATGATTATCATGATTTATCATGCCTTTATGTTCATGTATCTATTGCGACCCATTGATATTCCTATTGTATATCATGTATTATACTCCTCATGTTATTCCATGCTTATTCTCTTACTAGGATTTATAGCTCACCCTTTTCTTATGCATGTCTTCAGGTTATCCCAAGCAATGCTAAGTACAGGGGAATGTAGTGGCCATGTAATAGATGTTTTCAATACAGATGTTGTCTTTCATGTTTAATGTTGTTATTTAATATTCCTAAGCCTCAAATACACAAGACCTCTCTATATTCCATTTTGTATCAAGTGATGATTCTATGTAATATGTCATGTTTTAGTGTGTAATAAAGAACATGGTTGTCATAGTTGGTATCAAAGGATTGGTTTAGTTATTTTTGGGATTTGGATTAGAAAACCTTAGTGAGGACTTAAAGACAAGAATTACTATAATAAAAACATCCCTATGTATTTGTGAGTATTGAGTAAGTGTTTTATCAAGAAAATATATACTTTTCAGGATACGAGCAGGTATAGGTGGCTCGGGGACAAATGTATCTTAGGGTCAAAACCCGAAAACACCACATTGTGCTAGACTCGAACAGGAGGTGCACAACAATGGGCCTTGCTGCACTACTTATTATGAAACACCATGGGATATTTGTTGGTAAATTCACAAGCTTAGTATGAACACTTATTAAGGGAATTGAAATAAAATGACCCTAATAATATATTTTAGAAAGTATATCATGAATAGCATAGATTTAATCCTATGGATTAATAAGTTAAGGGAAAAAGTTATTTATAAGTCATCAATTTTTTCCATGGATTATCATTTATGTGTTACCCCTAATTTTTTCCTTTCAATACGGAATAATTAATCATTAGACTTCATGTTTTTTATATATCATAAATTAATCATGTCTAGAGGGTAACAAAAAATTTGATATGTTTCGTTAGCAACATAAAGGATAGTTTTGAGATTGAAAGGGAAGAGCCTCATACAACACTATTGTCCATTTTTAAATACTTACTAGCTATAATTATTGTGATGTCAAGATCACATAGTATCAAGACCTTTTCCAGTGTCCTACGTTCTTGAAAGGCACTCTATGACATACCAAACACCTCCTTTATATTTCAGAATCATTAAGGAACATGGATTACATATGATCGAATATTAACCTCCCAACTCTCTCACCTTTCTCGGCAAGGGAGGTACTATCAGGGTATTTTCAAATACATCACCCTATCTAGAGAATATTATGCTCTATTTGATATTAGAATAGCTACTGAATAGGGAGACCTCTGAGCATCTTATATGTATATACTCTTGGATTCTAGTCTTTTTCGAAACATAGGCAATATATTTGAAGAACCTTATTTTAAAAATTTATAAGATGGATCTATCGGTCTATTTTACAAAAACCTGGTATGTGGTGATGTTTTGAAACTATATGATTGAAACAATAATTTTCAAAAAGTGCATCATATTTTCCATCAGTACAATCCATGTTGCATGGACTATGACTGGAATAAGGAAGTTGAAGACTTTGAATGTTCATTGACTTGTTATTACACTATGTGGAACATTTCCCTCCATGATCAATGTTATTATGAGGGTTGGATAATGCTTAATGTTTGTGGGTAATCAACCATGAATTCATGTTTAAATTTCAGAATTAATTTTTTATGTAATCAAAATGCGAGGACAATTTTTTTAAGGGGGAGAGATTGTAACGACCCAAACATTAATTAATGGAAATTCTTCTTGATCTAATTAAATGTATTATGGTTATATAAAATGCGAACTTTTGTGGTTTAATGTTTCTGGATTTTAAAATACCATTATAAATTATGACCATTGTTAATATATCTATTGAACAGTTATCACATGATTAGTATAAATATATGGCTTCAACAAATCAAATTTACTCAAACAATAGAAGCGATTGCCTCATATAGTAGCCTTTACCTTTATGAAGCCCATTTGCCAAATCTCAGAAAGGAGGTGGCCTCATTGGGCTTCTCTCTTAACCAAGACCATGATAATCTTCAACACGATAAGCATGAGCGGAACTGACTACAGGAGAAGTGGATGTTAATTGAGATTACCACCGTAGCGATGTTATCTGAGCCACCCTAAGAGACTGTCACCATCACACACCTTTCCCTTCATTCATATGCAGGTGTTATAAGGTGTTATTCTACAATAACTTATCACTATGATCATGTGAATTATTTTTGTATATAATAATGAATATACATTCATTTTATTATTTTTACATTGTAAATAGATGTTAAAGCACAAATAGTATTTTTAGTTAATATTCAACTAGGAAATATATTTTGTTGAATTAATGGATATTTTAATTAAATAATATTTTAATAAAATATTAATAAATTACTTTTTTAAATATAAATTGTAGTTCAATTTCAATAAATTCAATCTTAATTTTTATTAATGTTTGAAATCTATTTCGGTTAAAACCCATGAATTTTCGATAAATGTTGGTTTTTATTTTAAAAGTAAAAATTTACATGTTTATAAAATTATATAGATAAAATGATTATTATTTTTGGAATCAAGATTTCGAAATTATACAACCGTAATTTTTTCATAATTTTTTGAGATAGTCGAATTTTTGTTAAAAATTAAATACCGTTTAAATATATAATGTGTTTTTCACATCATAATGACCTAATAGTGATGTAATATAATAATATAAACATTATTTTAGGCCAATATATGTTTTACCATTAAGATAATTTAATTTTGGGTTTGTTTGATTTATTTTACAAAGTTTTAGTTGACCCTTCAATGCTAATAAAACATTTTCTCATTTTAAATTGTTTTACTTGAGAGTGTGACTCACCTCAACTTAAGAAATCCTATTATTTTAAGATGTTAGGCCATTGGAATCAATTTTTTTTAAACTACCCTTTGGAAAAAAACCATGGGATAAAACCATGGCTTGGATTTTGGTTTTGATTAGTTTAATGTGAGGTGTCCCAAACCTAAGTAATAATGAATTCCCCCTCCGTTCCAATGTAAACCCACCCAGGCCCCCACTTCCGCTTCACTTAAAGGATTTAGAGTTCTATATCCCCCTTCCCTCATCTCTATAGAATCCTACCAAGGTGACCCAAGCTCATAAGAATCCTATCACAAGCCTCTCTCAACCTCTGGGACCCCACTTCCAAGTAAAGGATTCATACGTTTCTCTTTTTTCGAAGATACTTAATATTGTTATTCCATTTTATTTTCAATTATAAATTTTGGCGTATGATTTATAACCTAACCCATACTTCCATTTTTATGTTTGGATATGGGAGACCCCTTTCTATCCCATTAATTCCACCCATGTACACCTGTTAGCATGTCAAATTTTTGTGAAGGATTTCTATCTCCTCGTTTACATCCAAGTAATTCTATTTTATTATGAATCTAAATTCCATTATGTTTGTTGGTACATGTATCTATATGGCCTCATTACTATCCATTTTATGGATGTATGATGAGATAACCATTTCTCTCTCATCAACCATTTTCATGAATCCATATGTCCCTCCATTATGCTGCCAAAATTTCACCATGTTTTTCCAAGCCATTGTAATTATATAGTGAATACCACACCCATTTCTCTATCAAGGGTATTCACCATTTTGAAAATTTACATATTGATTATATAGATTCATTTATTAAAACCAAATTAAATTATAGTGGAATAAATGATGATTTTTAATTAATACATGTTTTATGATCCATGTGTCACACTTATGCATAAAATGAAATGTTTATGAAATGGTGTGCCCTGATAGCAATCCAATGCATTGCCTAATGTATAGTATAATTATACATCATGTTAAATGAGTATTTAGTCATGCTAATTCATGTAAAATGAGGGATTACACATTCTTCATGTGAAATGAGGGTTTAATCATGCTCCATGTGAAATGAGCCTTGGCTCATACTAATTCCATGTTAAGTGTTGTTGCCACATTTCCATGTTATGATAATAATTCTGGTTCATGCTTTTATGTTCTTGTTTCTCTTCTGCTCCATTTATATGCCTCTTTTCTAACATTTATTTTATTCCTCATGTTATTCCATGTTTATTCCCATACTGGGATTTATATCTCACCATTTTCATTTGCATGTCCTCAGGTAATTACATGCAATGCTAAGTACGAGGGAATATAGTGGTCATGTAAAATAAGTTTTAAATAAAGATTTAGTATTTCATGTTTTAAGTTGTTATGTAATGTTCCTAATCCAAAAAGACACTAGACCTATTGATCTTCCATATTGTATCATGTGAAGATTTTATGTAATAAATCATGTTTTAGTGTGTAATAAGGAATAGGGTTGTCATTACATGAGTTTTCTTAAGTTAATTATAGGATTTTTTTGGTAATTTTGAATGTAAAATACATTTTTTAGATTTATATATGTATTAGAATTATGGAAAATGGTTTTTGGGATTCCTTGTATCAAATTCTTTTGCATTAGATTCTTTTATTTTGATATGAGGGTCATTTTTTTAGGTTTCTAGGCATGTTTCATTGATAAATGGCACATATGGTGCATTTCTATGAAATTGTCAGTTTTCACGGTGTAATGGAAATATTATATGGTGTTTTTTATAAATAGGTTTGAAATGGAAAATGGATTTTTTACTACTCTTTTTTAAAAAAGTATTGTATGTTTTATTAAGAGTATTTTTGTGATAAGATTAAAGGATCGTTTTGAAAAATTGCCAAATTTTATAAATGTATTTATTATAAAAACCTCAATTTGATATTTCTCATTCATTTCCTATATATAATGATGCAGTTTACTTATTTTGGATTACATGGGATCCATTGTCATGGATCATTGTTGGGAATACTTTGTGTTATATTTGCAAAAGTGCATGAGATCGTTTCTTCGGTGGCTCAGGGTGAGTCCTATTTTCAACTACAATTATTTTATATTTTTTATTAGACACACAGTTGGCATTGGTTTTCTCACCCCAGTTATTTACATGAGACATGTGACCCTGTTATATTGTGTGAATTATCTATAGATAATTACTTCGATGTTATTTACAATGCTTAATAGTGGAATATGTTAGTTGAATATATAATGTTTTATTTTTATGGGATAGGGCCCCTCATTTTGTCCTATGTTAGGGTGGCCAAGTGTTTCAGGTGTTTTTATTTTCACCATTTGTGACATGCTATTAGGGATGGTTTCTCAAATATTTGTACACTCTTAATTATTCTTGATCATCTGGGTTCACCTATGTTTATGACCATAGTTTATTACAATAATGAATCGAATACTTGAATGCATATTATCATTTCACTTTTTATATGAATATTGTGGTTCTTTCATGTTTAGTTCATACATGGAAGGGATGTGTTTTTTTCTAAAATCTTGCAGATCGGCTTTAAATTATAAGTGTTTCATAATATTTAATTTCATAAAAAATTAAATCATCACATTCCATTAAAAAATAATAATAGAAAAATAAAATAATGAACTTTGTTTAGGAACAGCATATGGGAAATGAGAATGATATTTTGAGTAAAATGAGTAGAAAATCATACATTTAAATATAGTAGTTCTAACAGGAAAATTTATGTGATATTTATTTTAAAATAAATGTATTGGGAATAGTTTATCGAGGTAGCCTAATGAATTTTAATACTGAAGCCCATTTTTCATATTTTTATTTAGTTTTGGGTGATACTTTTTTCTTGGATTCAGTCAATACAGCGCAACATTGGATTTATGTCAGTGGTGAAACATATGGTCACATGGAGGTTTGTAAAAATTTATTTTCTCACAAATAATATATTTAATTTCATTATTAAATTATTATTTGTTTTTTAACCTTTAATTTTTTTTTCAAAAATCATTTACACCTTTTTAATTTTTCTGCCCAATAGTAGTTCATGCCCACGTAGATCTGAAATGCCCTTCGCGCTATGTCATGGGTTGGATTGAGGGACCAGGTTTGGGTCAACCTGGGTTGGTTCATAATATGTTTATTGTATTATTATATATTTGAAGGGGTTATATTATGGTTCTTTTGTCAATTAGTGGTTCTCCATCATATAATTATCCATTTAGAAGTTAAATTCTCTAATGGTGATTGAATAGTCTATGTCATTTCACAGTGTGCTTAATATGAGATAATTAACCTTTAAATAAAGAATTTCACTATAATTTTAATTATTGGAATAAAAAATAATTAATAATTTAATCTAATGGTTAATAAGAATGATTTCAATATAATCATTTTAGATAATATAGGTGGAATTATCTAACTTCTCCATCTTACCCTCCATTTTACATTATCATATAACTACGTGTCGAGATTAATTAGAATTATACAGGGATATAATTCCAATAATTAAAAAAAATTACCCATTAATAGAGTATTTTTAGTATTGACGATATAAAAAGATCACAATTTCAAGTATATAAATCCATTCTCATCCATATATGATGTTGAAATAATTGTATTAGTTGACCGATAGGAATTTGAGGTCAGAAATTATATCCCAAACTATGTGTTTAACATGATCACCCAATCTGATAGTGTATTCCCTAATCATATATCTATATATTTTGGTTGGATTGAGAAAATATAGCCTTATTACACCATATAATATTGATGTTTTATACTATCTTGAGGATAATCCACAAATAAGTAGCAAATATTTAATTATATATTTTGATATAACCTTGTTTAAATTATATTTTCATAGTTCATATTTTTCCATGTATATAATATTCTTGACTTCATACAAAGACAAAAATGATCATATGGAATTAAACATATTGAGTCTCACAGTGATATCTCTTGGTTGTAGAAATGGAATTATCATATGTTGTAATATTAAAATGTATTCAATGAGGGAATCCATGAAATCAATGAAAAATGAGGTGAATTATATATTTATTTTTTATAAATATTTTTTTATGATTAATGATTCATTCAACTATATTATAGGATAATGAATTATCCTATAAGGATTATACCTACATTGAGAATATTGGGTAGAGATTAATTTGATTGAAAATAAATTTCAGTGTTGGATGTATAAAATATCAAAATAATTTTTTGAATGGGAAGAACTAGTTTTGTTCAATTTAACATAAACCATACCAATATATTTATTTTATTCATTTTTCTAATATACTGAGTTTTAATCAATTTAGAGATATATCATGTCCATATTGAAGGTACATGTTAAAATGCAGGTGTGGTTCTCTTTAGATTTATTATAAATATATATATATATATATATACATAATAAATGGTTCCCATAAATATGGCTCCCCCATGGTTTGATAATCCCAAACCCTTATGCCCTCTTCCAAGATTTTTAATGGTGCAATTTTATTTAATTGAGTATTATTTTTTACTGATGGGTTTTATAAGATGGATTAAATAATTCAAAATTTTATTTTGATTTACTGCTCCATGGATGATGTTTTTTTGGTAGGGGTGTTGTCCATCCTCCCATTAATAGGATTATTATGTATAAAATACTCTACATTAGACTAGGTAATGTAACATGATTTTTTTGACCCAGGTAATATCAATGATGATTATTTTTACTATTTGAGTCTTGTGATAATAAAGATCTCAACAAAAGTTCATTATATTTAATTAGAGCAATGAATGGATGATTCAGTGATACATGGATAATTTTAAGTATAGAAATGATTGATATCCTAGCCATAAAATTTAACAATATATATAGATTCATGTTTATAAATTTATTTTCCCTTGTTTTTCTTCTATAATAGAAGATACTCAAGTATATTTTTCTTCTGGGTTTCAAAAATGAACCTATATATAATAAATCATCTTCTAGTTTATATCCTTGAATATAAAACATTATTGGATGTTATTTTCCAACATAAAATTGAGGGGGACCTTTTAAGGGGGTCAGTTATACAAACTACATTCCCCTTTATGGAGAAACCATTAATTCCATTTCAATTCAAAAAAGAGGAACCATATGTTATTTTTCATTCATGGTGTAAAATAGTGCCACATATTTGGATTTAAATTTGTAATAAAAGTAACTTACTATACTAGTTTTATTACCTTATGTTGATTTAATTATACAATAATTTACATTTGAGCACTGATGATATCTAATATTTATTAGAATATTGATAGAAAATCTTATAATCTTATCTGAAAAAAATAGAATAATTTTGAGCTCATAACACAAATTATTTATTTTATTCATATTGATAATATAAATTCATTACCGAGAAAAATATTTTTATTATAGCTTAGAAATTTAATAAAATTGATGATGTCTAACACTCTCTCATTTATAACTTATTAACATTTTAAATGGTAAAGGAATCTTAAAATTCATATCATGGTGAAGAACTAGTCGTGAAAATTATAAATATTTTCTTCCTAATTCTTTATTGATGTAGATTGTATGTTAATGTACCCGGAAAATGATTTTTCTTTCTAATTATTGTATGATACAATAAATCTATTATACTTAATTTTTTTGGGTTCCCATATAGGGGTTGCATAATCCCCCAATGCCTGCGTGTTGTTTCTCTGGATCACTCATCTCATATAATATTGTGAATATAAAATTATATGGTTTTTTATAGGATGTGTAATGTATCCCACTAAAACTATAGTGTCATTCTAGTTGTATTACATCACATCATATCTACATGTATTCTATTAATGTGAAAATAGAGAGAAGAGAATTATGACTTTTTTATTGAACAATTTACAAGAAAACACTTGATTGTTGATACTAGATACATCTGAATAGTTATATGATATATATGACCCCTATGGATATTTAACATGATTTCTATTAGGGTTACATAGTTTCAATTTTAACTGATGATACCTTGATGTTGGGAACAACTAGTAATCCATGGTTTTTATGTGTTGATTGGATTCTTTTATATTCTCTATGTTTTTTAAATTATAGTAATTCCTTTAGTTGGGTTCAGTACATTCATCATATTGAAGGGGATTTTACCATGGATGGATTTCATCCTTGACATCAGTATTCCAATTTTTTGTAGATTTTAAATATGTATTTTTGTAATGCACAGCTTATACATCTGTATATCAAATTCAAATAGGTGAATTGATTCATGTACTGATTTGGGATTAAAATATTAATGTGTTTTTTCATATATGAATGTAGAAACAACATTCTATTCATCCTTCCTCTATTATCACTGTGTTGGTAACAAATGATACCTAATGCAATTGAAATGTAATGATATTTCACCTAAATTCATGTAGAAAATTTTTTTTTTTAATTTTCATTCTAGTCTAAATTTCAAATGATGGGTCCTAATTTTATTATTTTTTCCAAGTTATTTTGTAATTTTTTGTTGAAATTATTTGATGATATTATTTTTAGAGTGGAAAACTAATTATATGTAAATCATTTGTGAGGAGTTCCTTCTATGTCATAGAGATAATATCAAGAAAAATTATGCAATGATATTCCTCAATTATTCCAAAACTAATGATGATATTCAAGATTCTATATGACTTTTTTCAGTTCTAATTCAAAAAAAATATTAATGTTATATTGTTATATTTGTGGTTGTATAATTAATTATATATGATTTTTTGAATTAATAAATAATAATCATATAAATAATTGTTACATTAATAGAGTTATCCTTTTGTATATAATATGATTATATAGTTAATTTTTAACCTTTGTATATTATTATTTCTGAAGAATAAATATTTTAGATGATCCTACAAGAGTGTGTTCACTAGTTATTGATAAAAAATATTAATGTTCAAAACATAGATTTATGGTTGTACAATTCATAATGTATTTTGTTTTTAATTTATTGATAATTATCATAAATATAAGTATTACATTACTAGAATCATTCTTTTGTACATATTGTTATTATATAATATCTTTTTCATGGATATAGAATAATATTTCATATAAAGAAATAATTCATGATTTTCCCGATAGAAGTATCTAATTTAGTCGTAATTTATTGTAATCTATCAATATAGATGATATCATTTTAACAAAAATTAAAAAATTCTACCAAAAACACAATTACCAAGATTACTAGATGAATTAGTTTATAGAAAATTTTGATATTACAAAAATGTAAACAATATTTAAATTATATAGAGAAATTTGATTTCCTTGTATGGGATAATGTGATGAAGAAAAACATATAAATTTAATTTCATTAGGTAGGGATATATATGATGTTGAAATGAATAATGAATTATAGAAAAAAAACTATTCTTACATTAATGACTATATTTTATTAAGGATAATTCAATAAATTTATTAGTTATTGATTGATGTGACAAAGATTTCTATAATCTATAAGAATGGATGAAAAAAATTAAAAATATAATCTATAAACATTATTTTTTACAGTGTTTATATATTCATTAAATAATAAAAAAAATATTTCTATGATTTGTGAAATTTTTGAATAGTGTGATAAAAAAAATATTTTACCCTTCATTGATTAAATAAATTACTCTAATGATTCTTAGAATTGTAGGTAGTCTGAAGAAAGAAATTATGAATGAATAACTACAAAATAATTACAAAAAATCTTATTTATTTCTCAATGGAAGTATGATTATATGTTTCTGAAAGGTTGAAAAAGTGATTTTATAATAAATTTGAAATTTTTTGTGGTTAATATTATATAGATTCATTGAATAAAGATTCATTTTTAAATTAATAATTAGACAAATATATATTATTACAAGATTTATCAATTTGAGGTTAACCAAATAGAGGTACATTGGACAAATATTTTTCAGTTAGATAGAAACAAAAAAATGTATAGTATGCTTATTGTAAAAATAAAATCATATTGGAATAGATATTATGTGATTATTTTATTTATGTATTGATATCTAGACAATATTTTGTAACATTTCATGTTTATAATAACTAGTTAATTCAATGTAAATAGGATTTTATCAGGGTTTAAGACTTTTCGGGGAGAAATTGATGATCTTATTGGAGTTTTACATATGAAAATATTATCCACCAAGAATTAAGAAGATGGTTATCTTATAAATATAATCTTTATAAATTAGTTAAATAAAAAATATGGATGATAATATAATTGGGGTTTTAACCAGTTAGAAAAATGGATCATGATTGAGTTGTATAAGATGTTAAGAATGAAGGGGAAAAAGACATATAGTTAGGGCTAGAACCATATTTTTATAGATTTTTCACTATGGGGATAAACTAGTGTAAATTGAATATAAAATGACTATTTTTATATCCTATTTCATGAATTTTATTTTTAATCATAGAGAAGTGATTATTTGATAATAAATTTTTGTGAAACTTCCAACATGGAAATAACTATATATTCTTATAGAACCATTAAATAAGTCTTCGTAAATTTATGGCTAATATTAATTCATTTTATGATGTAAAATATAATATAATTTACACTAAATGTTGAATCAAGGACCATTACTAGTATAATAACACCCATTGATGAAAATTTTTTAGATACGATGATGGAGATGACATCAATGTGATGTTTTATGACAATTCTCAATCAACTATTAAATATCTAAAAGATAAGACAACCAATTTATTAAGTTAATGTATAATATAGATATCATTACCAAAACATGTTTTAATGAACCACCCAATTGAAGTACTATTATAGCACACCATACCCTTAGGGCATCTCATTATGCAATAATACTCTATATATGTAGGCCATATTGTTACGAATTTTTCTGATCTAATTTTAAAATTATAATGACAATATTGATCCATTTTTCATTAAAAGTTTATATAATGTATTATTATATAATAACATTGGTCAAAATAATATTTTTATATGAAGAAAACTACACTTAATTTTTGAAAATAGTTTGTTTAAAATTAAAACTTAGTTTTTTCATAAATTCATTGTTTTTGAAATAAATGATACTTTCATGATATATAATTATTGAATATCACTTAATAAAATTTATATTGTAATATTATATGATGGGGGCCATTTTAATTTTTCTAGGAGTTGGAATGTTGTTTGGGTTCCAAAAACAAGTAAATATAAATAGATAACAATTTTTATATAAACTTAGACATTAATATATATTTAAATATAGTTTATTTATATTAATAACACTATTTGAATAAGAATCGTAGAATTACTCAATGGTTAATTCTATAATTTTTTTGAGAATGTATAATTTATGGGTAAAAAATAAATACGATACTAATATATTGTGTGGGTAATGAACTTCATAATATATAATAAATGATATAATTTAAATAATTAATATAATCCACAACAAAAAATATTTTTACCAATAATCTTATTGGATTTATGTTTTTATAATAAAATTTCATGGTATTAATTAATACTCAAAAACCAATATTTTATTTCAATGTTTTAATGAAATAATATATGAAGAAAATTGACATACATTTCATAATTTGTAGTTTTTATGATTTTGTTTCATTATAAAACTTAATATTGGAATCAAATCATCTAAAGAACAAAAGATTATTATTTTTATAGGTTTAATGTTTTAAAATGTATAATCCAATACATATTTATATAAATTAATAATTAATTCCACTCTATTTTGATAAAAATACATTCCCAGTGTCCCCATTCATGACCACTTAAACCCATTGATAATATTTTTTATTAACATATCCCACTCTAAATCCCACCCATGATTTCCCAATCTCTTAAAAACCATCTCTCAAAATCTTAGATGCAACCACTCATTTAAATCATTCACGTCGTATTCATCTATATTCAAAATAATTACATTCTATTAAGCCTTTTGGAATCCAATTTTACATGTTGACATGTATTTTCACCCATCACAAAATTTTACACATGATTACAATGTAATGAGTGAACACCATTCTTTCTCACTAGTGACATCCACTAATTGAAATGTACAATAATTATGTTGTTGAAATTATTTCATGATTTTCCATGATAAAATTACGTGCAATGAATAACCATCTCATTTAAACTCACAGTTATTCAACATGGTGTACATATCCTTTATTAACTAAATACATTCATATATTCAATGCATCTTTATAAATAGTTTTATTAAATGTTGTAAAATACTTTCTTCCATTATAGGATTTAAATAGAGTACATGTTCATATTTATTAATTGAATATGAATATATGTCCTAGTATTATATAGACCCCTAATGCAATGTTTTGTGATTTTATCTTATGGGTGTAACATCCCAACTTGGTTTCCACAAAATTGTGCCCCATGTCGGTTCCCCACATGAAATCTAGATCGACTCTCCGTATCCCAGAGGCTGACGACTAGTAGCGAGGGTCTGGTAACTCTATCATGGGCAGACCATACCCACTTTTATTAGAGTAAAACCCTAGATGATATAGATCAAAAATAAAGGATGAATATTTAAATCATTAAAAATTCTGTGTCAAAAGTTAACAAAAGAGGAAACACAATACACTAATAAAAGGGGAATACATGTTATGACAAAATAAGATTCATGTTTTATAATTTCATTAAATGTAATGACCCCACAACTCCCTAATAAGGTACTAAATCATTTTTGGTCCCCTCATCCAAACTCTATCCCAAATCAATAATCCATCACGGGGCCATTTCCATAATCATGTCCTATAACAATATAATTTATTAAGGTACCAGTTAAGAAGCCCAAATAGTGTTTGAGTATAACTCAGTTGGAAACCACTATTCATGTCTAAAACAAGACCAGTAAAAATATAGTGTATTCAGTTCTATAATAAATAATTATAATGTATAAATAACATGATATTACATAATCAATTATTTTTTTCTAACAACATTATCTCTAGGGTTCCTAAGGAGACATGTACCACAATAATCCCATCGTTTCATACTCGAGCCTGAAGTGTTCCCTATGTAAAATAATATCATATTAAATACTTCTTATCAAAGCTCTATGTATTCATAGGTTCTATGATATCTCATTACCCAATAAGACTCTTGGAAGTGTTTTAAATAATCTTGTGAGAGCCTGTTACTTAGAGTACCATTAATTCCATTCCTTAATTTCACATTTATAAGACACATTTCCAATGTTAACAATATTACAATCAAAATTAATATAATTTTTTTTAATTCTTACCTCCCAATAGAATTATCATGTTCCCATTATGATTAATCATATGAAAACATACAATGATACCATGCATAATCCTTAATATAATTACCATTTTACCATTCACATTACACATAAGTTGAATGAAAATATATGTATGAATACTAATCAATTTGAAATGACCATATTCCCATTAATTCATATATAATTAATTCAAAAAATTTTATCCACATCACATCAATTAATAATAAAACAATTGGCTAAATAAATAATGTCAATCAGTTAACACAAACATTAAGTAAATGCCTAAATATCATTAATTAATTACATAAATAATTAACTAATGTAAAAACTATTTGTTTAGAATAATTAATTTTATAGAATATATTATCAAATTATAAATCTCAACTCTTCATAAATAATTCGTCATATAATTATTATGATCATTATATCAAGGAACATAATTAAATAGATAAAAATTACTACAAACAATCCAATTCGATATCTCATAATTAATCCTCTTATTAATTATTTAGATCACAACCCATAGATATTATAATAAATTCCCCAAATTAATTATCTAATATTTCATACAATTAGTCTCATGATAAATTCCTCATTTAGTCACTTATTTCTTGAATTATTTGATAAATAATTTGGTCGTCCTAATTAAAAAAATTAATAAAAAAAATTCTAAAGGATGTTATAAATTCCACAATTTTTCATTTAAAATTCAAATCCATGACAATGGGAATTATATTTTCACCACCTACCTCAATTCTTTGACTAACATTTTCTCAATGTAAAGCCAAAAATTCCGATCAGCACGCTGAAGTAGATATGTGTACCAGATCTAAATCCCTAAACCAGAACCTGTGTATCAAGATATATATATTCTAGATCTAGATCTACAATCTTATATCAATATATGATCAAATTGGTTTAGATATTATGAAATAGAGGATATTTTAATTCAATATATCAATGATGAGATAATAATGAATGTGATACACATTGGGATGTGATCTACTTTTTAGTAGAAGAGATGATAATTTATTAGTTCTTTGAATATTGTAAAATAGAGGTCAGATTACATTGTAACACCTCTATAGACCTCTTGAATATCCCAAAAAAATTTAGTCAAAATTCAATGTTATATATGTGGTTTTTCAAGGGTGTAGGGGATTATAATATAATTTTCCAGTAATTTATATCCTAGTGCATGGTTTTCTGGGCCAGGGTGCCTGGTTAGAAAAACTGTGTGCCAATCGTGAAAACCTCAATATCTAGGGTCACATGGTCACCTGGGTTTAAGCACATGGTTTTCCTAAATGTTCCCTTGTCATGTGCACCTCTCAGTGCAGGTTCCCACTGTTAGCAGGATTGGTCACATGTTTTAACCTTAATGGGTTCCAACTGTGTAGATACCATTTATCTCAAAATTTATTAAAAACTTCACCTAAACAAATTATAAGACATAACTCTAAATATAGGTACATAAATAATAATAAATATTACATATATTCAAGTTATAGAAACTCAAAAAATGGTCTAGATCTAACAATATCTCCAAATTATACCATCTCTACCTCGAGCATCACTCCTATTCCTTTCTACAATTCCAAGAAATAATGATCCATCCATTTATCCCTCATATTCAATTCTCTCTCCAATGTTTACTCTTGTACATGTCTATATTTCCATAAGACACCAACTATCTGCATAGTCTTTCCCCACAATAATTTCTCATTATGATCTCACCCACATATAAGATTCTCCTCAAAGAAGACTTATATGTCATGGCCCTCATCCACATCTATCACGTGATAGTGTATGGGGTGATACTGCAGAAGATGTGATAAATTAAAAACATCACGAATAACACTGTATATATTCAGAGGATCCAATTGGTAGGCCATCAGACTGATTATCTCCATTGTCCCAAATGGTCCAACAAACATGGGTGCTATCATTCACTACATCAGTATCCAATAGTGAAATAACAGAGGATTAACACTAATTAATTCTAAAAATCCTCTATAAACTCTATGTTTCATCTCTTTTAATTACTATATGACTTATGTCTACTCTGATCTATATCCATATGTTTTTAAATAAACTATAAATGCATCGTTGACTCATGCTCAAGACTTGGTCCCATTAACTCTTACTCACCATCCTCTATCCAGTATATTGTTGATCAATATTTCCTACTATACTGTTCATCATATGGTTACATCATTATAGTTTCCTAATAAAATTTTTTTAGAAGAAATCAAAAAATAGAAGTCATTTTCCCATTATCCAATAATGTCTAGAGCACATTCCCATAGAATATCCTCAAACACCTATATAGTAAGTTCCTAATGTACATCTATCTATGGGTGGATATGTATATTCAGTAAAGGAGCATTATTAAAATATTAATCCGTCATAGATATCTTATTAAAAGATTTATCAATTTGAGGTTAACCAAATAAAGGTACAATGACCACATATTTTTCAGGTAGATGGTAACAAAAAATGTAACGTATACTGATTATAAAAATAAAATCATATTGGAATGGATATTCTGTGATGATTTTATTTATATATTGATATCTAGACAATATTTTTTTAACATTTTATGTCTATAATAACTAGTTAATTCATTGTAAAGAGGATTTTATCAGGCTGTCGAAGTTTTCGGAGAGAAATTGATGATGTTATTGGTGTTTTACATTTAAAAATATTATCCACCACGATTTAAGAATAAGGTTTTCTTATAAATATAATCTTTCTAAATTGGTTAAATAAAAAATATAGATGATAATATAATAGGGTTTTTAACCATTAAGAAAAATAGATCATGAATGGGTGGTATAAGATGTTATGAATGAAGGGGAAAAAGTCATATAATATGGAGTAAAACCATAATTTTTTATAGATTTTTTACTATCAGGATGAACTAGGGTACACTTAATGAAAAATGACTATTTTTTATCCTATTTCATGAATTCTATTTTTAATCATAGAGAATTGATTATCTGATAATTAATTTAGTGAAATTTCCAACATGGAAATAAATATATCCTCATATAGAACCATCAAATTAGTCTTCCTAAAATTATTACTAATATTAATACATGTTATGATGTAAAATATAATATATTTGACACTAAATGTTGAATCAAGGATCATGAGAAGTATAATAATACCCATTGATGACAATTTTTTAGATACAATGATGTAGATGACATCAATGTGATATTTTATGACAATTCTCAATCAACTATTAAATATCCAAAAGATAATAAAACCAATTTATTAAGATAATTTATAATATATAGATCATTAAAAAAACATTTTTTAATGAACCACCCCATTTATGTACTATTATATCACACCATACCCTTAGGGTGTCTGATTATGCAATAAAAAGTTATATATGTAGGCCATAGTATTATTAATTTTTAGGATCTATTTTTAATAATATAATGACTATGTTGATCAATTTTTCAACAAATATTTATATACCTGTATGATTATATAATAACATTTTTCAAAATAATTTTTTTATATGAAGAAACCAAAAATTGATTTTTGAAAATATTTTGTTTAAAATTAAAACTTAGTTTTTTCATAAATTCATGATTTTTTGAAATAAATGATACATTCATGATATAGAATTATTGAATATCTTTTAATAAAATTTATATTGTAATATTATATGATAGCTGCCATTTTAATTTTTATAGGGGTTAGAATGTTGTTTGGGTTCGAAAAACAAGAAAATATAAATAGATAACAATTTTTATATAAACGTACACATTAATATATATTTAAATATATTTTATTTATATTAATAACCCTTTTTGAATAAGAATCCTAAAATTTTTCAATGCTTAATTTTATAATTTTTTTGAGAATGTATAATTTATGGGTAAAAAATAAATATGATATAAATATATTGTGTGTGTAATGACTTCATAATATTTAAAAAGTGATATAATATAAATAATTAATATAATCCATAACCAAATATATTATTTACCAATAATATTATTGGATTAATGTAATTATAATAAATTTTCCATGTATTAATGAATACTCAAAAACCAATATTTTATTTCAATGTTTTAATGAAATAATATATGTAGAAAACCGACATACATTTCATAATTGGTAGTTTTTAGGATTTTGTTTCATTATACAATTTCATATTGGAATAAAATCATCTACAGAACAAACTATGAGTAGTTTTAGGGGATTAAATTTTTACAATGTACATTCCAATACATATATATATAAATTATTAATTATTTCCACTCTATTTTGATAAAAATACCTTCCCAATGTCCTCATTCGTGACCACTAAAACCCATTGATAATCATTTTTTTTTCACATATCCCACTCTAAATCCCACCCATGATTTCCCAATCTCTTAAAAATCATCTCTTAAAATTTTAGATGCAACAAGTCATTTAAATCATTTGCATCGTATTCAACTATATTCAAAATAATTATATTCAATTTAGACTTTTGCAATCCAATTTTACATGTTGACATATGTTTTCACCCATCACAAAATTGTACACATGATTACAATGTAATGAGTGAACCCCATTCTTTCTCACTAGTGACATCCATTGATTTAAATGTATAGATGTTATGTTGTTGAAATTTCTTCAAGATTTTCCATGCCAAAATTACGTGCAATTAATAACCATCCCATTTACACTCACAGTTATTAAACATGGTTTACATATCCATTATTATGTAGATAAAACCATAAATTCAACGCATATTTATAAATAGTTTTATTAAATGTGGTAAAATAAATTCTTCCATTATAGGATATATATAGACTACATGTTCATATTTATTAATTTAATATGAATGTATGTCCTAGTATTATATATACCTCCAATGAAATGTTTTGTGATTTTATCATGTGAGTGTAACATCCCAACTCGGGCTCCACATAATTGTGCCCCATGTCGGTTCCCCACATGACGTCTAGATCGCCTCCTCGTATTCCAGAGGCTGACGACTAGTAGCGAGGGTCTGGTAATTCTATCATTGGGAGACCATACCCCCTTTTATCGGAGTAAAACAGTAGAATATATTGATAAAAAATAGAGGATGAATATTTAAATAATAAAAAATCTCTCTTCACAAGTTATCAAAAGTGGAAACACAATACTCTACTAAAAGGGGAATACATGCTATGACAAAATCAGATTCATGTTTTTATAATTTCATTAAATATAAAGACCCGACAACACCACAATAAGGTACTAAATCATGTTTCGTCCCCTCATCCAAACTCCTTTCCCAATAAACAATCCATCACAGGGCCATTTCCATAATCATGTCCTGTAACAATATCATCTATTAAGGTACATGTTAAGAAGCCCAAATAGGGTTTTAGTATAACTCAGTAGGAAACCACCATTGGTGTCTAAAACAAGTCTAGTAAAAAGATAGTGTATACAGTTCTATAATAAATAATTACAATGTATAAATAACATGATATTACACAATCAATTATTTTTTTCTAATATTAACTCTAGGGTTCCCAAGGAGACATGTACCACAATACTCCCTTCATGTCATACTCGAGCCTGAAGTGTTCCCTTTGTAATATCATATCATATTCACTACTTCTTATCAGAGCTCTATGTATTCATATGTTCTATGATATCTCATTACGTAATAAGACTCTTGGAAGTATTCTAAATAATCTTGTGAGATCATGTTACTTAGAGTATCATTAATTCCATTCATTAATTTCACATTTATAAGACACATTTACAATGTTAACAATATTACTAACAAAATTAATATGAAAATCTTATAATTCTTACTTCCCAATTGAATTACCATGTTTCCATTATCATTAATCAGAAGAAAAAGTACAATGATACCAAGCATAATCCTTAATAGAATGACCATTTTACCATTCTCAATGCTCATAAGTTGAATAACAATTTATCTATGAATAATATTCAATTTGAAATGATTATATTCCCATTCAATCATATATAGATAATTCAAAACTATTTATCAACATCACATCCATTAATTATCAATCAATTGGTAAAATAAATAAAGTTAATTAGTTAACACAACCATTAAGTAAATGACTGAATCTCATTAATTAATTACATAAAAAATTAACTAATATAAAACTTTGTATATAATAATTAATTTCAAATAATATATTATCTCATTCTAAATCTCAACTCATCATAAATAATCCCACAAATAATTATTAATATCATTATATAAAGGCACATAATTAAATAAAAAAAATTACTACAAAAAATACAATTCAATATATCATAATTAAACTCCTAATTAATTATTTATATCACAACCGATAGATATTATAATAAATTCCCCAAATTAATAATCTAATATTTCAAACACATAGTCTCATTATAAATTTCACATTTAGTCACTTATTACAAGAATTATTTGATAAATAAGTTGTCCATCCTAATTAAATAAATTTAATAAAATAATTGCTAAAGGATGTTATAAATTCCACAATTTTTCATTTAAAAATAAAATATAATACAATGGGAATTATATTTTTTACCACCTACCTCAATTCTTTGACAAATGCTTGCTCAATGTAAACCCACAAATTCCAATCAACACAACGAAGTAGATATGAGTACCAGATCTAAATCCCTACAGTAGAACCTTTATATCAAGATCTATTCATTCTAGATCTTGATCTACAACCTTATATCTATATATGATAAAATTAGTTTAGATATTATGAAATAGAAGATATTTTGAATCAATATATCAATGATGAGAGAATAATGATGAAGTTGATACACATTAGGACGTGATCCCATTATCAGTATAAGAGAGAATCATTTATTTTGCTTTGAATATTGTAAAATAGAGGTCATATTACAATGCAACACCTCTAGAGACCTCTTGAATATCCCAAAAAAGTTTAGTCCAAATTCTAAGTTTTATATGAGGGATTTCATGGGTGTGGTGGATTTTAAAATAATTTTCTTGTAATTTACATCCTAGTGCATGGTTTTCGGGGCTAGGGTGCTTGGTTAGACAAACTGTGTTCCAACCGTGAAAACCTCATTATCTAGGGTCACCTGATCACCTGGGTTTGGGCACATGGTTTTCCTAAATGTTCCCCAGTTTTGTGGACCTCTAAGGGTATATTCCAACTATTAGCGAGAATGGGAACACTGTTTAACCTTACTGGGTGCCAACTGGGAAGATTCCATTTATCTCAAATTTTATTAAAAACTCCACCCAAAAACATTTTAATACATAACTCTTAAAATAGGTACATAAATAATAATAATAATTAAATATATTCAAGTTTGACAAACTCCAAAAATGGTCTGAATTCAACAATCACTCCACCATATAACATCTCTTCCACAAGTAGCACTCCTAATCCTTTCTACGATTCCAACCAATAAAGATCAATCCATTGATCCCTCAAATTCAATTCTCTCTCCCATGTTTACTCTTGCACGTGTCCATATTTCCATAAGACACGAACAATCCGCATTGTCTTTCCCCACAATAATTTCTCATTTTGATCCAACCCACATATAAGATTCTCCTCAAAGAACACTTATATGTCAAAGCCACCCTCATCTGCATCGATCACATGAGAAGGTATGGGGTGATACTGCAGAAGATTTGATAAATGAAAAAAATCACCAAAAACATTGTATCTCTTCGGAAGAGCCAATCGGTAGGCCATTAGACCGATACTATCCATTATCCCAAATGGTCCAACATATACGGGCACTATCATTCACTACGTCAGTATCCTATGGTGAACTAACAGAGGAGTCACACTACAGAATTCTAAAAAATCCTCTATAAACTCTAAGGGTCATCTCTTTAAATTAGTATATGATTTAGGTCTACTCTGATATATATCCATATGTTTTTTAATAAACTATACATGAATCGTTGACTCATGCTCAAGACATGGTCCCAAAAACTCTTACTCACCATCCTCTATCTAGTGTAGTGGTGATAAATATTCCCTACCATACTGATCATCATATGGTTACATCTTTATAGTTTCCTAATAAATTTTGTTATAGACGAACTCAAAAAATAGAAGCCCTTTTCCCATGATCCAATAATTTCTAGAGCACATTACCAAAGCATATCCTCAAGCACCTATATAGTACATTCCTACTGCCCATCTATCTATGGGTGGATATGTATATCCAATAATACCTGTGTTCCAAGCCCATTATAAAATCCATGTTATAAGATAGAAGTAAAATGTGAATCAGGATATCAAACTATAGTCCTTGGCAATCCATGAAGATGTACTATCTCCCGAACATATGGTTCTTCAAACTGTTCTATTGTAAATTATTCCCTTATAAGTAGTAAATGGAATACCTTTTACAGTCGACTGCGAATGACCGATTGTTTTTTAATATTTCTAAGCGTGTTTGGGGGACCAAACATAAAATCCACATACATGTCATCCCACTTACATTTCAAAATTTTCTTTGGCTGTTGTAATTATCTTGGTCATTGATTCTATGAATTCACCTGCTAAAAAGTGAAGCATCATTTCAAAAACCATGCAATCTTATTTTTCATGCATGGCCAAAAAACAATCATCGTGTGTCATAATACATTTTTTAAACATGATGAACCACCTACATTGAGGTATGAACGTATCACATGATCTCTTTAAAAATTCTCAAAGGTACAACAACTCAATTAATCACATAATTGATCTCATTATCATCTTTAAACAAGTCCAAAAATGTCTCCCACCATCAATGAATTCCTTAAAGTCTAAAAATATCTCAAACTCATAGTAGCTATCCCTGATCCATCTCACAATTGTAGTCTCCATTGAACTGAAACCATGGTTATCTTATTCTATCTCTCTTGAAACACCACATGCATTTCTTCCTGTAAGGTTATCATACTCCACTCTGAACTCCACTCCTGAACAATCTGAGTTTGAGTTTTGTTTCTCAATGCATCATCCATAACATTTCCTTTACCATGATTATATTTTAGTTGAAAATAAAATTACTTCACATACTTCAACCATCTCCGCTACTGAAGATTCAAATCACTATGTAAAAATATATACTTCATTCTCTAGTGATTTTTATAATATATATAATTTTCACCCAAAATAAATTATCAACAACACTTAAGACAATAAACCTCTACCACAAACTCATTTTTTTCGTAGTGCAGTTTTGTTCATGAGTCATCAATTACACCGACCTATACACCACAAACTAATCTACCTGCATTAGGAAAGTTCAATTAAAATCCCATAAGCATCAAAATAATATATATACTTTTATCTTGACTTGGGTAGGATCTAAATTTTTATCCTTGTTATTTTCTTCTTCAACTCTTTAAAATATATCTGACAATCCTCAGACCATTCAGAATGTAAAAATATTTTTTTCAATCCCAAAAGCGAAACTTCCAAATAGGAAATGTCCTTGATGAATCTATAACTATATTTATATATTCCTAGAATGATTTTGATATCAAAAACATTCCAAGGATTCTCTAAAGAAACCACTACCTAAACGTTCTATGGGTACAACAAAACTCCTTCATCGAATATTATGATCCCCCCGATGTGTACCAAATCAATACAAAGCTAACACTTATATATCTCAGATTATAGCCTATTCTCTCTATGTGTACACATGATGATGTTAATATATAGGGAATTATTCTCATTAGTCTTAGAGTACACCCAAATATCATCAATAAATACTACAACAAAATTATCTACGATCGGGTGACAGATCCTGTTCATCAAAGTTATAAACATTTTTGGTCAATTTTTCAACACAAAAAACATTGAAACAGACTCATAAAGGTCATAAATTTATTTAAAATCAGTCCTTGGTCTATCAGAAGTCTGAAAACTAATTTGGGGATTCACTAATCTCATGTAGATCAGTGATAACATCCATGAATCCTTTAATTTTTCAATCCATTCATCGATTTGGGGAATAGTATTTTGGTTATTCATAGTCATTTTGTTCAACTTAAGGTAATTTACACACAAATAGAAACTGTCGTCAGCCTTCTTTGTGAAAAAAGTGATCCCTAAAGTGACATACTTGGAAAGATAAATCATTTAACCATTAACTTCTCCAATTAATTTTCAGATCTTGAAGATCCGTTTATTCCATTATGTATGGTGGAATAGATAATTTCTCAGACCCAGGATGATCTCGATAGAGAATTCAACATCTCTCTCTAGTGGTATCACTAAGAAGTCCTCATGAAATAAATTCTGAAATAGTTGTACTACTACTGGAATGAAATCTTTTCAAATACCCACATCATCTAGAAAAAGTCATAAAACATGTGTTGTGATCTCTCCTTGTTACTGATTAAATTCCCTCCCATGGCCTTATTAGATTTCCCACTCTCCACATTTAATATATTGTACTCCCTTGGAAGACACAATGGTATCTTTCAAACAATAACAATCAATGTGGGATGTGTATGTGACTTTCCAGTCCATCCCTATAATCATGATGATGCTCATATTATCCAGAACATATAGATCCTATAAAAAACAATATTCCCAAATATCTATCGAACATCACTTTCACAGATATATATCTATAGACCTTACTCCCAACGATGTATATATAGTCATTAACCCACTCACAAACTCCATAGGTAGGGTCAAACCATCCAAAGAATATCCAAATATAAAGGACTGAGAGGAACCAATATCAATCAAGGAAATAGATAAAGTAGAACCTACAAAAATAATACCTCTCACTATTGATGGTCCAACCAGGCTATCCACAAGTGTATTATATACTGCATGAAACTATGCTACCCCTATTCCATGTGATGTTGTCTTACTCCCTTGAATAGTACCACCATACTGATTTAGGCACTCCTTCCTAGAAGACCAATGTCCACTACCTTTTCCACCATGAACAGTAAAACACCATCTCGCTACCCGTCATGGAGTAAAAGGTCCTTTTCCCATGATATAACTCTTCATAACTACTAATTTTGTTCCAGTCTATTGTTATGACATTAAAAAATCTACTGATGTCCCATCTTGATATAATATCGATATTCTATTTCTGGAAGGGAAAAATGACGATGATCCTTTCCCTACCTACCACATTGATGATAGGTCACTCTTGTGAGGTCATATCTAACTACCCCACATATATGCATAATCTAATTCCCAAAACCATGGGAAATGTTGTCATAATGGTGCTTCTTACTCTCAGAATTATCAACTCTTGATCATCTAGTAACAACTACAAATCAAGAACTAGATGCTTTTATTAGGTTCCCTCTATCATTGAGATCATAATCCACCACTTTTGTAAACTTCTCCAATCAGAATTTATTCACTAGGATCATAACCTCACTCAAAATTCTATCATGAAAATGTTTCATCATAGCAACCTTATCAATTCCTATCATTAGAGAAATGTATTAAAGATATGTTTAGTGACCAAAAATGTCCATAACAGAAATTATCCCCTGTGTTAGATGCATGAACGTAGTAGATTTCTCTTATCTCAGGGTATCTGGATAATATTTCTCAATGAACCTCTCTATAAGTCATTCTATAACGTACTGTCACTCTATCTCGTTCATGGTTGAATGTGAAAGCATCACTTCAATGACCATAATAGCACATAAAAATACACCATAAACCTCTTCTCAATTGGATTCATCACATGGTCATGTATGGTCTTAATGGACTCAACCTAGAATTTAGATCCCTCATTTCCATCAAATCTAGTAATAATCTGGGGGTTTTTCATCTGATACTCTCTTGTCAACATAGACATGATTTTTACAACCTCTGGTTGGTCTATTTCCCTTAATTTTATGAAATGAGAAATTTTTTCTAGGATATTCTACCATTCATCTTCAACTATAAACATCAGTGACTCATGTTCCCAGATAGGAGGAACATTCCCAACCATTCCCCTTGGTCATCCCCTTAATATGGGTCTTGTAGGAATACTCTGTTAAATTCAAAACACATTTACTATGTCTCATAACACATAATTATATTATTTGCATAATAGTATTAATCACAATAGTTAACAAAATTTACTTCCCCCCAAATCTCACCACACAGTCAAACCGAGGTGCAATTAGTACTTATAACTATACTACTCCTAGGATTTGGTTAACAAGGGTCAACACACTATCATAATCATGTTTTTCATTTAGAAAGAAACTTATTCTCATTTGACATCATTTTGAAAACATTTTTAAATCCTTTTAGAAACTATTTTTCATTTTAATAACACAAACAAGGAAAAAGTTCAAGTTCAACAATATACCTTTAACATGATTTGATGTGTGTGCCTAAAATGATGCATTATATAATAACCTTGAAAGGTTAGAATGATATATGTTGAATCCAATATAATTCCATTATAGGCCATAAGATAATAAAAACAATTTAGCTAAAATATGAATCACATCACACCACATGTGGATCACCCAAGGTGAAATAATATTCAACTCAAATAGACCATAAGTACAACCACAATCCCACCGTTACTAGTTGGGTGTCCCACCATAAATGAGATTGAAAATACCATGAAAAAGATCAAAACCATGTCCTGAATCATTATAAACATTTATCTACTTCCCAAAATAGTAAGGCTAAAGATTATGATAGAAAACTAGTCCTCAGATACCACTTGGTAAAATCCCAACTAGGGATCCACACAACAATTCCCAGAGCCGGTTTTCCACATGACCTCAGGCACAACTTCCCGCATGCCTAAGGCTATTTACTACTAGTGAGCGTTTAGTAAGTAGGTCATGGGGAGACTATAACCTCTTTTATCAAAGTAATAAACCTTGGGAAATTGATTAAAATAGAAGAAGAAAATGTAAATCATAAACAACTCTTGTCAGAAGATAACTAAATAAGAAATACAATACTCAACAAAAAGGGGAAAACATGTAATGATAATATAAGTGTCAAGTATCTATAATGAAACTAAATGTAATGTCACTAAGAATTACCCTATGGGTACCAATGACATTATAATCCCCTTGTCAAAGATTTTTCTGAAATAATTGATCAATCCCATGGCCTTTTAACAAATCCATTCTTGCTACAATATATTATATATTGGTACCACCTAGGAAGTAGGAATAGGGTGTGAGTAAAACCCAGTAACAGACCACCAATAAAGTCAGATACATGTACAGTACAAGTATTGTATATGTAGTACTACAAGAAATAAGAACAATGGATAAATAACAAGTTATTACATTATCATTTTATTCTTTTCTAACTACACTGACTTCAGGGATTCCAAGGAGACCTATACCACAATACATGCTTTATCTAAAATCAAAGCCTAAAGTGTTCCCTTGGAAATATTATATCTTAATACATACTTCTTACCAGATAACTATGTATTCAATGGTTCTATGATATCTTAGTAAATGATTCAACTCATGTTAGTGATTGAATTACTCTCGTGTGATGTTATAACTCAATGTTCAATTATTGTCAATTATTTCTATTCAATAAATTTAAATTTATAAGCCACATTATAAAAGAAACCAATAAAAATAAAATAAGTAATATTACCATGTTACCATGCTTACTCCCCTATAGAATTACCATGCTACCATTATTTTAAATCATAACTATGATGTCCATGATACCATGCGCACTCCTCAATTGAATAATCATGTTCACATTCTCTTTACTCATAAGAATATTTTCCATGTTACCATGTATACTCCACAATTTTAAAGGATCACGTTCATATTAATTCAAAAATAATTAATTCATAACTAATTAGCCACATCACATCCAATTCTAATCCATAACATAGTTAAATACATCAAATACATTAATTGACACAACCGTTACCTAAATGACTCAATCCCGTTAATTAATTCTAGAAATAATTATCCAATATCACAATTAATATCTCATAAGTAATTTTACAAAATTAATATTCCCATTTTATATTTCAACTATTAATAATTAATCGAACCATTAATTATCAAGATCATTGTATCAAGTCACATAAATAACTCATAATTAATTATCATGCTCAATACAAATCAATATCTCATAATTAATCCACTAATTAATTATTTAGATCACAAATCCTATATATTTTAATCAATTCCCCAACTTAACTATCTAATAGGAAATCCCCATAGTCTCATAATTAATTTCTCAATTAATCTCATGTTTCATCATTACGTTTATAAATCAATTGGTCAAACTAATTAACCCAATTTAATAAAACAATTTATAATAAATGCTAGAAATTTCACAGTTTTTCATGTATGAATGAAATCCATGACTATGAAAATTATATTTTAGACCACTACCGTGATTGATTTACAGACATTCACTCAATATAAATCCCCGAAATCTGAGAAGAATGATGATGTAGATATGAGTTATAGATCCAAATCCCTAAACCAAAACAATGATATCAAGATCTATTCAATATAGATGTAGATCTACAATCATAGCTCATGATATATCTATATAAGTTTATATATAATTAAAAGGAGGATATATTCCATCAAAATATCAAGGAATATATAAGAATGAAAGGATACTCATCTAGATGATATCCACTTACCGAGAAAAGATATGTTATTCGATTCAAGAATAGAATCTTGAAGAATAGAGGTTAGACAACCTTAGAACCCCTCCAAAAACCAATATACCTTTTTAAAGACATTTAGACCCTAGTCTATATCTAATATGATGTGTTTTTTTGGTTGTGGGGTTTTAAAATAATATTTCCTATACTTAAAAACCACATGAATAGTTTTCTAGGCATTGTCACTCGATTAGTCATACTGTGTGAAAACCAGGTAGTCCTCACTATCCAGGGTCACATGGTTACCTATTTTTGGGGACATGGTATGTAAAATTCTTGTTCCATTTATGAAAACCTATATTCTTGGGTTTACATTTTTAGCTAGGCTGGGCCCATGGTTTACCCTATCAATTCACCAACCATGAACATAATCATTTTCTCAAAATTTAATTAAATATTCACCTAAACACACACAAATTAGTAACTCAAAACTAAATTATTTAAATAAAATAATATTTACAAGTATTGAAGCCAAAGATTACTCCTAGAACGGTTGGTATCTAACTTGATAATCCTTGTATGTGTCTTTTTTATATAATGTACAATATGTTATGATTTTTTGTTTATTATCCTTGACATGTATATTTATTGTAATTAATTATGTTGTTTTTACATTACAACGATATCGTAATGTTATATTCTTTTTTCATTCTTCACTTTCCATGATTATGATTTCCACCATTCTATGTCATTATGTTTTGACCGTTGACTCAGACGTATATCATTAGATTATGTTATGCATTGATGATTCCAAAGAATGATATTTTTTGATAAAAACATTATTTTGTGTGTCCCCAGGTTAACTGATTTAGTAGGAAAAGGAACCATGAAATTTTAAATAATGTTATAATGTATTTTTAAAACTTTTGTTGTATAACTATTTCATGTTATTGTACTCTTTAATAAAATTATGGAAGACATTCTCCATATTGTTCATTTGGTATTTTATTATTTAAAATAAATATTTAATAAATATTCTAATAAATTGTATGTATGAAAGGGTTTTAATGATTGATATCAGAATTATTTCTTATTATTTTATGTAATTGAGATTTAAATAAAATATGGAGATGACTAGATGGATGAAATATTCCATAATTTTTTCGATGTATATATTAAATAGTTTTATAATAAAGATGAAAAATGATTTTATTATAATAATACAATGGATATATGGAATTAATGTACCTAAGGATTATAAAATAGAAGGGGCTTTATGGGTATTAACACAACCTAGACCTATATCCTAAAAAATATTCCAATGATTATACACCTAAATGGAAACATCGTTTCTATATTCTCAAAATAATCAAATCCATATTAGAATCCATTATGAAATAGACCATATTGATATGAAAATTCATTTTTGGAAATAAATCATTGAAAACCTTTAATATAATATATTAGTCCAATGGTTATAGATTGAATTTAATATCCAGTTTTTCTCTTCAATTATCATATATTCCCTTTTCTATGTTTAATATTTAAAATATTAACATCAGTAAATCTATTTCAAATGATGTAAAAATTATAACCAAAATAAAAATATTAAAGGAGTGCATACAACATATTCATGAACATAAATATTCTGATGTCTCAATAGTTTTATGTATTCATTTTAATCATCTAGGTTTATTATAAAAAATCAAGAACTCTCACATTACATGTATGTCACGTTATTTATAAGAATGATAAATTAGTAAATTATGACATCTCGTTCATATATAATTTCATAAATCAATATTACGTTATACATTTTATAGTGAACCATTTTATATATCATTTTGTATTAATAAATATTATTCTGGGTATAGTTTTTCATTAATTTTATATACCCACAAAAACATTCCTTGATAATTCATTCAAATTATGTTTTATACATTTCCATGCAATCCTATAAAATAACAAGGAGTGATATGAATCTAAATTGTAATATTAATCTCTAAAATTGATATTATTTCCTTATGAACATCCATATTTATATAAAATAACTACAACTATGGAATACATAATCATAGATGAAATTACCATTATAAGATAATATGAAAATTTCTTCCCAAAATAATTTCACGGATTCCTCCTATATAAGATGTTCTATTCTTAATGAATCATATACCCCTAACATTTCCTTTATCCATGATTATAAGTAACACTTAAAATATTTAACATGAAGTGATATATATGAAACAATTAAGAAATATGAATGAAGGGTTTATATATCATGGTACTTCACAATTTTGTGTTCTTTCCATTTTTATCATGAAAAATGATGGTTCAATGTTCTACTATATTTACAATCATGATATTTATAATATTATGTATAAATAAATAAAATTTTTCATTTATAAATAATTTATAGATTGTTAAATCCACAATGAAGATCCGAATAAATCTTTATGGTCTATCATTGAACAGAATACAAAAAACCTATGGTGAAAATGGGGAAATATAGTGGAATTAATTTTATGAATTTAAAAATAACTATGGTTTAATAATTAATCAATATTGATACATGAATACTCTATATATCATCGTGGTCATAATGATTATTGCCTCTTGATATTGCCTTCATAATTTCATGGATTGCATCATTAGTTATTTTTTAATTTAATTCAAATAAATTGTAAAAAAATTAGATTATTCTAATGTCTCATTGAATACCATGGGAATCTAAATGTAATATGTTTTGTACAGTAAATTGGAATTTTTATAGATTAAGTTTAATATTGTGATGTTTTAATTAAAAAGAAGACATCTATCAATCCTTGAAAAATAGAGGTAATTTATTGACATCCCAAACAACTATATTTGATAGATATATGTTTTTTCAATTGATATTGTAATATATATTAACAATTATTGACAAGAATCATTTTTTAAGATCCCAAAATCATTTCTATCATGTAGTCTAGATTTGTTTTTCTATAAAGATAAATGATATAAAATATTTAACTTGTTATAGACAATCCAAATAATTGCATATATGATTATAATAACATTTAATTTGTTAGGATTCTTGACCCATATTTATATGTCAAACAATGGTAGGGTTTATGTAATCATGACAATTTATAATTTGATAGAATATCCCTCCAACAAATTGAATATCCATGAGAAGGAATACTGAACAAAATATTCCAAATTGGCTATAGTGAACATTTCATTATAGATTTTGTGAAATTATCATTATAAAAATCCATACGTTGTTATAATAAATAATGTTCAAGTTTTTTAAAATTCATTAATTATATTTCATTGAGTAATATTTGTAACAATAATAATTACATATTTTTCCTTTATAAGTGATATGCATTTATATCAAACTAAATGGATTTTCTAATAAATTACATGGTTTTATTGACATTATATGTTTTAAAATCATATAATTTTAATATTTAAAAAGTAATATTCTTTTTGTATTCATGATATTAAAATTTTCTCAAGAGAAATTTTCTAGATTTTGTAATGATAAATTTCTTAATAAACGGTTATAAATATTCATTTTTATAAACTATATTTCAATTAATTCATATGGAAATTCAAATAAAATATTGGATTATTTAAACAAATTTCTTATGCATTTGAAAGAATAAATTAAAGTATTTGGAATTTATTATATACATAAATTTTGTTGTAAATAAATTTATATTCAACAAGGAATTATTTGAATACAGTTATCATCACATTTTAATGAATTAATATTAAAATTACATATTCCATTTTGATATCATGAATTAGAATTAAGGGAATCAATATTTTAAATTTTGAGCAAATTTTTTTTTTAAAAATTTCCCTTTTAATATTTTCTATTCTCAACAGTATCCATTTTTAATTTATATCACCTGGATATTGGTATATCAATTGAATTAGGTAAAAAATAATACTATAAGGACTAAAAAATAACCCTAATAATGGAATTAATTTTATTTTATAATTATATATAATCCATATAAATATATATATATTATATAACTTTTGTCTCTATTTTCGATGAGTTTTCCCTTCAAACTAATTGATTTGAAAATAAAAATATGTTATTATCTTTGTGTTATTGTCATTAAATTTCATACATAGAGGAAAACATAGTTTAAATTTTGTTATAAATGTAAATTTGAAATATAAATGGATTATTTCAGTAAGGTTGTTTTATTTATTTTATTTTATTGAAATATTTAAATTAAATTATTATCCAATACTAACATAGTTCATTTTCATGAAGGTAAAAAATAAATAAAAATAATTTAAAAACACTTAATGTTTTACATATTATTTAAATATAATGACCCATGAATTATATTTTTAATTATACACATTAATTATTTTATGAAATATTGCTTTTTTATTCAATAATTTTATTACTTCCTTTAATGTGGAAATAAATAATCATTGTCAAAAATCTCATTAATGATATTTCATTCATTATAATATTTATTAAATGATTTAAAATACATAATTTTTTTATCAATTTTAATGGAATTTGGTTGATGATATCAAACATGGACCCTATATATTATATATTCTCATTTATCTAAAATATATTGACATCTAATTAGTAAAAAAGTTATTTCACAATAATCATTAAATTGGTTAACAAAGGGTTAAAACCAAAATAAATGGGTGAAAAACAACCTAAACTTGATCATATTTTATTATACAAGTTTATAATTATCCATAATCATACTATATTACAAATATATAATATTGGATCTACTTGTGCATGAATATTAATTTACCTAAATTTAAAACATTATGTAATTTATACACTACCACTCCACTCACCTACAAAAGGGAACCTACTCCCATGTTTTTATCACTAATAAATTGAATTTTCATTTATCCATTTTCAACATAAATTTATTCTAAAGATCCCACCTATAAACTCTATTCTTATGCTATATCATGAAATCTTCCTAAAAAAATTTATGGAGAAAACATTAAGATGTTTTATGAAGATGATGTATATATCATAACCGTGCATTCTTTATTTATTCTTATAACTCAAAAAATATTATTAAATACTAATAAATTAATAATAATACTATATTTTATATATTTATATTTTATTATTCTATCAAATTAACTAATTTAAATATTATATTCCTTCAATTAGATTGAAAATCCACCATCAATTTGTACAGAGGACAACCGTCTCACCATCTGATGTAATTCATTTTCCTAAATTGATTCTTAACTTTAGTTATAATGATGGATTTAATATATATATATATAAATTTATATATGATATTGATGACATATTTATAATTTTGAACGTTTAATATATTATACACTTTCATACATTCTCATTAACTAAAAAGTGATAATGTCAACGATGCATGAATCTGAAATACCATCTCTATAGAGCAATTTGATTTTTATCCATCACAATGAAACAAATTTATATATAGTTAAATATGTAAAATTGTTTTATTTCATAAATATATTACATTATATAAATATTAGACAATACATTACTTCATTATGTAATGATCATTAAAGAAATGTAAACATTACTCATCTTTACGTTCAACCAACATTATCCAAAATTTTACTATATACCATCTTACGTCAACATCACAGATTGTTTTTACATTAATAATTAATGAAAAAAATATAATTATTTCATGAATTGAAAGGTAAAAACATTAATTTAATTTTTATATTGATAGTGAAATTAATATGTTTTACTTATAAATGAATTAATGGTATATAAGTTCAATATCCTATATTGATTATAAAAGTTATGAGAGTCTTGATTGAGGATCAGAAAAGATAGAAATTGAGTTTTATATTGATCATTTGTTATTTGAAAACAAAAAATAAAGATTTCTAGGTGACTATAAAATGAAAATAATTTACAAAATAAATATGATAATATGAAAATTAGATATTCAAATAGGAATATTTGGGAAACAAA
Organism: Viscum album; assembly: GCA_963277665.1. Taxonomy (NCBI): domain Eukaryota; kingdom Viridiplantae; phylum Streptophyta; class Magnoliopsida; order Santalales; family Viscaceae; genus Viscum; species Viscum album. Next base: position 2,030,845,163 of record OY728135.1, read on the forward strand.
ATTTGGAATGTCTAATGTAATATGGTATGTGATAGTAACATGTTAAATTTGATGGTATGTGATGCTAATAGAAAAAATTATATTTTTTGATGTTATTATAATTTTGATATGAATATTGTAATGTTTTATAAATTTTAATTAGTGGGACAATATGAGGATTCATGGCCAATTTTGAACACTAGTGATGGGAAATAACTACACTATATAATAAATTTATGGTGAAATCCTTCACAACTACATTAATAGATTTTTTGTATTTCAAATAAAAAGATAACATGTACCCTTATTTTTGATTTATAATACTCTATTTTCTTTTTTAATTCAAGTTATACACAATCATTAATATTTTAGATATTTTATTTAAATTTTTTATTTTTTAAAAATGTAAAATGCTTCTATAACATTTTAAAAAATAAATGTGGGATTTATCCAGGGAAAAAATAATATCTATATTCTTTTTTTTTGTATTTAGAATTAATTTAAATATATAAAAATTATTTCCCATCCAAAAATATTTTTTATGTTAATTAATGTATTGATTGGGTCCGTTTTCCATGCTAAGATAGATTCTAGAGATCTCGTAAATTTTTTTATTGGAGTAAAATAATTAATTATCACCATTAATAATATATTTGGAAAATGAAAAGAAATTATAATATTGATACATATGTTTTTATTCAATTTTTTCTAGAATTACTAAGTTCTGTATATTAATAATATAATGGTAATAAAAGAATATGATGATTTTATTATCGATTATTTATCTAAAATTATATATAATAGATATATATAAATAAATAACTATATTTTTCCCAATTCTTAGTAATAATAATAATATATCAAAACGAATTAGAAAAGAAATTAATTAAAAAATAAAATTTATGAGTTTCTTAAAAAAATGTTGCATTGCTCATAAAACATCACTATGGGGTGCTCCTATTTCATTAAGAATGATTGTTCCATGAATCTATTAATTGAATATTGAGAATTGAATTATATTTTTATTATGAACTAGAATTTATTTCATTATATTGACTAATTATTTGATCAAATCTTCTGAGATTTTATTTTTGGATGGTTGGCCTGATTTCTTTTTTAAATATATTAAGTTGAAGAGAAATAAATTTTTATAAATATTAATCAAATCTATATTTTTGAATTACTAGTGTCTTTTAATTTCATTTGTTTTAGAAAAAACCCCATCTATATTTATGCATCATAAAAATAATTTTTTAAATTAACTTATAGATAATATTTTGGGTTTCATTATTAATTATTTATTGATTTAATAAAAAAAATCAATTTCCATTAAAATACATTGTCTCTTTTTCTGAAAACATTAAAAACTAAGTACATAAAAATATATATGAAATGATATTTTTATTAAAAATGATCATATATCTATAAATTCATAATTAAATATGGAGTAAAAGTTAAAATATAAAAATGTAAAGTCATTGATGAATGTAAAACACCTTAAAATGAAACTAAATTCATAGATTTCATAGATTTGCATTCTATTACCGACTATTTTTTGAATTATGTCATCTATATTCCCCACTAAATATGGTTACTTGAAAATGTGTTAAAATTATTTGTATAAGAATGCGATGAAATTTTGGGGACTATATATAAGTTCAAGGAATATATATTTTTGGATTCTCCCTTTGAAAAATGTTGTATTGGCATCTACTAGGATGGATCATTAAAAGGACCCGATTGTGTTAGGATATAGAATAATAATATAATTTATTATAAGTAACATAAATTTAAACATCATTAGAAATGTTATCTTATAAATGACATTAAACTTTTAGATATTGGGTTTTTCTAAAACAATTGACATATAATTTATATGTTTTTGTGTATGAAATATATATTGATCATAAAATTTTGATGATTATATTCACTAAGAATGAGTTGAATATGGGGTAGAAAAGATTTCAAAAAAAGGTAAAAATTTATTTATTAATTAATAATTACCCACCTAGAAAATTATTATTTTTTAATTTCATTGATATATAAAAAACGATACATTGTCAATATAACTTTTGTAACATGACCTTTTGGAAGATGATTTGATGTGTTTTGGATTATAAATTATCCATGCACTAATATCCTTTGATTTTATTGGGTGTAAGAATAATCACTATATAAAAAATAAGTAATAAATTAAATAAGGACAATAATATTTTACATGAAAATGTAGGATACTTTAAGAAGGGTATGTTTACAACATTCAATGTCTACAAGGAAGGTGTTAAAAAATTTTAAAATTATTATGGGATACATTTGCTTCAATATTTAAGAGATAATTATTGAGTAAAAAATAAATTTTCTTGTTATGTATTTTTCCTTGAATCCATAACATATATAGATACCATACAGATTATTACTATTGATATGGGTAAAAAATACGTAGTACATAATTTATGACAAAATTTTTTACTTGTCAATGGATGACACTAAAAAAACAGTTATAAAATGGTATTACCTAAAAATTTCTAGTTCTAGAGTAGAAATGGGAATGCATTAACATTAATTTCGTGGATGGATTTTAAAATACATTCTGATGTAAAATTATGATTTTTGGTATTGTATAATGATTAAAAACATATATGAACCACCTTAATTTTACAAAAGCACTACCATTATTTTATAATCCCTAAATACATCTCAAAGAGATAGTTATTCTACATAGAGTTAATCTCTTTATTTAATATAATTGTGATCCCAGATTCATATCTTTTTTTTGGAAATTACATATTATTTCACTAGGGAATGAAAAATATCTTAGTAAAACTTTCCCTCCTTAGTCTAATAGATATCGTGGGTAAAATATTCGCATCATGAATCAAATGCTCCGTTATTATTTACTGTATTCTCATGTACATTTTAATCAAAATTTGTATTCATGTGTGCTTTCAAATTAATAGTTTTATTATTATTATAAAATTGATCATTTAGTGAAATTATATAAGTACAATGTTGAAATCTAGATCTTAAAAATAATGTAGATGATAAAAAAGTTATTACCATAAGTTTTATAGAAACATATAGGGATGATACGGTCATTTTAGCTATATGTTAAGAATACTCGAAAGATATAGAAACATAATACATATAATTATAGGAATGAATATTGATTTTTAAATGGATGTCATGTTGTTTTTAATGTATTTACATGAAAATGTGTTATGAATATTAGTAATATTTGGTTTTAAATTCTACAGTTCATTGAAAAATAAAAAATATTGGAGATTGATGGATTATTTTCATAGGTACTGGCCTTCAATCTATGTTTATATAAAGGTCATAATTTTTTTCCAGTTTTCTATATTAATAAAAATATTTTCAGATTTAATCTCATGTTTACTATCTTTGAGTTATCAACACATAAATAAAAAATATTTGATGATGAATAGTGTATTAAAGATATTGTATATAGATATAATATATTTTGGATTATGTTACTTTATTATTTTTTGGATTTTTTAAAAATCCAATAAGTTGAAGAATAAAAATTGGAATCTGTAAATTATATGAGTGAATGACATCATATATTTTTAAAATTTAAATAGTTTATTGAAGAATATATTTAATAATGTGGGATAATGTAAAAATTTATGTAATGCTATGTTAAATAATTTTCATGTCTAATTTATATTATTAAAATTTATTTTATTGATTGATATTCAGTATAATATTTTTAGGTGATTTTTCAATAAAATATAAGAAATAAATTATTTCTAAAAAATTGAAGTATACTTTTAATGTGATTATTTAGAATATTGTTTTCAAAATAACAATATTTTATTTTTTAAAAAATTAATTCATTTTTTCATTGAATTTTCAAATTATCTTCAGATTATTTTGTAATAATTTTATAATAAATTTTTTCTTCAATTTATAATGAATTTTTTTTCTTGAAATCTTTATTTTCATTTAGATAACTTAGAGGGTAAAAAGAAATATTTTATTATTTCTAGATTTGATTTAGTTTTATTATAATCATAATTAAATAATATTATTTTTAATATTTTTTATATTTAAATATATTATTAAAATATTTTAATACATAAAAAATACATTTTATGGAATACATTTTTTAATAAATATTAGTATTTTTTTAATGAAGAAATACAAATTTTATATATTTAATCATGAAAAAAATATTTTATTTTTGGAATGAAGGGGTTAAAATTTGATAAAAAGAATTTTTTATTTTTTTCTCATTATGAATATTAAAAATAGTATGTTTTTGTCTCGTTAATGGTGAATTTTGTACATTAGATTTAAAATAATATAATAAGGACACATAAATTAACATATCACTTTCCTTAAAAATATTTTTAGATTAATTTTCATCTATAAATATGAAAAAGTATAACAGTTTAAATTTTGTGGACATTTATACATTGTTTTTATCTAAAACGTAATTTTATACAAATAATATTAAAAAATAATTCCCTTTATTTTATTATCAATATATAATTTATATATAGAGAAACTAATAATATTATTTAAGAAAATTTATTTTATCTACAAATTATTTATTTATTTAATAGTAATCTACTTTTAATTTTTTTAAATATATTAATACCTTATATTATTATGATACACTAACACAATTATTGTACAAGTGGTGAGAAAAATATAAAATGAATTTAAAAATCCATAAAATAATGTTATATATTTCTGTAATAGTTATTAATATATTTGAAAAATTTATAACATATTTTTGGTTTTTTAAAATATTATATTGGAATTAACAAATTGTCTTACCTTTCAAAATGTCATATCATGTGATTTGTTTCAAAACGAAATTATTTATATTTTATATTCAGTAATGATATATAAAATATATTAAGGATTGGAAAACTATTATTATCAGCAAGGGAATTAGGTAGAGTTTACAATATTATCCATATTTTATTTATGGCCCTACATTTATTTTTACAGTGAATATACTAACCCCTATATAGTTATAGGTATTATATTGTGGCAATTATCCAAACAATAGATGAGGTATTAAAACAAAATGATATGGGTAAAAACATCACCAATGCTTGTCAAAATTCAATAGGATGAGTAAATATTATCCCAAAAAATCATATCCCCTAAAAATCTGTTTTCACACAATGTCAATATATTTTTTATTTTTTTTTAATTCATTAAATTATTTAATTAGAAGTGTTCCCCTCCCAAATATTATAAAATCATATTAACTCCCATCATTTCATGATAAATTAGAGTATTTTTTCATCAAAAAAATACATAATAATATCCATTTTAAACATCCATTACCATAAACTATATTCCTTAGAAATATCAAAGATTCAACAGAAATTATATTTATATAATCCATAGGGGTTTTCTGAAGAAAAAAAGTACCGTTAATTACCAGGCGTATTTGGTTTTTGGAAATTCCTCCAAAAACTATTTACCCAAAATTATAAAATAAAAAGTAAAGTGCATTCTATATATATGGATTATATCATTTTAATGGAATAACATATTACCACATCCCCTTCAATTTAATGGAAAACATATCTACAATTTATTTTAGTAGAGGACTACCCCAAGGAAACCGATGTTAATCATTTTCCAACACCACCTTCCAGGAATAGTTATAATGATGAATTTGTAATAAATATATATATATATATATATATATATTATTTTCAGGTCACATTTATCAAAATGAAATATTTTAATATCATGTAATTTCATACTTATTAATTTACGTAAAAATTATATTTTCATTCATGTGTTCAAATGGACAACAACCTCAAGGATGAAATTGGATTCATTTTTCATGATGAATTCACATAGATGATAATTTGTAATTTATATTAAAACATAATTCTAATTTTATAATAAAATTTTAATTTATGATGGGAAAATAATATGTTCCTTCTTTATTTAATTATCATATTTAAACTTGAAATGAAACGCATGTGTACACATGACATGTCTTTATTATGATTATAAAAAATTTCACTATCAATGTAAATTTTTATTGTTTTTTAAAAACTATAATTGATATTTAAAACTAATTATTATCATCTGATTAATATTTTTTAGTTTATTAAATAATGAAAAATTAATCCATGGTTGACCTATCTATGTCAGTTTTGGAATAAGTGTTACTCATATCAAAATACCTGATGTGAACGTAATTGATCATGTAATTTAAAATTAAAATTCAATGTATACAATAATGAAATAATAAACAAGAATACAATCATTATGAAATTAAATAATTAACATAATTTCACTATTCACAAATATATATAATTTGTGTGAGATGTTTGACTCGAAGTAAGGGACACATTACATTCAAAAAGTAGTTTCAATTTTCTTAATTTTTTTCTATATCATTATTATTCTTGAACACAATTTTATAAATATAATTCAATGAATTTAATTGTAAATAATTGAACTATTATGGTGATAATATATCTTCCATTACTCAATATCAATGGTTTAAAAATGAATCATTTTCATTATTGTATATAAAATGTTTCAACATTATTTTTAAAAGAGGAAATAATTATTCTATTTTAACATATATTTTGATAATAAATAATCCCAATATTGTATGATTTAGTTTGTAATTTCCATTCATTATAAAGTCCAATGTTTTCTTCAATCAAATAAAATAAATCACATTACTCTAGGAACATTAGTAATGGAAAAAATGGTTTTAATAGGTATAAATAAATTAATAACAATAAATATTATTTTATGTGTGGACATAATATTTTTATAATCAAAAAATTAATATGTTATTATTAAGTTTTAGTTATTAGGAATTGTGTATGATAATAATTTTTTCGACAAAAATTAAATGGAACTAACATTGTATCTATTTATTTTATTTTCTAATTGGATAAAGTTAAAAAAATTATGCTTTTCCGGATAGGTTAATGGAATTTATCATAATGGTTTTTTGATTTTTAAAAATTAAGTTTATTTTATGTGTGATTGTGATGTCTTATTCTTAGAGAAATAATTAATGTTACTATATTTTTATAAGTGAAGTAATAATGTCTCAATAACATACCTATATGATTAATTTATACATTATCATTGGTTTTTTAATCACATATTACTTCACATCTTAAATTGATGAGATGATCCTTCTTTGTAAGGGAGAAGAGTTTATGGTAGTGAAAAAATATTTCATGATTATATCAATGTATCAATTGAAAAAATTATGAGTTTTCTCTTCTAGATTATATTTTTTTTATTTTTATTCAGAAAATAATTATGATGTTGTGGTTATTTATTGGGCATTTTAGTTTTTTTCCCAATAACTAATTATGAAAAGAATAATTCTTATTAGTATTCATGGACTAACATTTTTATTTCTTCATTATATGTCCCTTATTGATGATGTTGTGCACATCTATCAAAATAAAATGATTTCACAAGGTATTATAGAATATTAAGAGCAATGATAAGGTAAGGATAAAAACTTTTATGATATTCCCTGAGAAAAACATATTATATATTTAATTTTTTAGATTTTAGAAAAAAAATATTTACCAATTTGATGAACCTAGTTTATGATGCAGTGTTCATTTTTTAAATCTGATGACCTAATTATCTAAACAAATAATCCTAAATGTCTTTTGGGGACAATTGAAAATGAATTCTTCTTTGAAATATAATTTAATATGTATTGTCTCTGGAATGGACTTTATAATATGTATAGAGAGAAATTTGAAAATTATATATCAATCATAAGAGAATCCTTTATATATTCTGATGTAACAATAATCATATAAAATAAAGATGTTTCTTATAAAAGATAATGGATTATGATTTCTCAATATAATACAAACATCTGATGGTAATTAAATTGTGTGATTCCATTTGTTGAATAGATAATGTAACTATGTAAATGATGAGGATTGAATGAGTTCCAATATTTTTGGACAAATAAATTATTGAAATGGGAATAAAAATTGAATGCTTCCCCAAACATTCTACAATATATACTCAATCATCAATTCCTAGTGAATCACGGAGTCCTAAAATTGCTATATTTTAAGAAATAAAATTAAATCACCTTCTAAATAGTTAAATATTTCTAAATAAAGTGTAATAAGTCATTGATCCATGATCTATGTCTCATAAAAACCAAAAATAAATAGGTAATTATTAATGATAAAAATAACTCATCCTTATCAATTCATCATAGATGAATAATTATTACTATATATCAGATGAAATAATTCAAGTGAGTTAAAAAGAACATGTATATAGAATAATTTTAATCTTTATGATTTTTAATCTAATAATCTAGTTCCAAATAATACATGTCCAAGGGGAAGACGTCACCATTTCTCATTTAATTATGTATTTTGGAAATTATATTAATTTATCTTTAAATAGAAATGTAAAAAGTTATCTAAATACATAGGAAAAATAGAGTGGTATTCAATAACCATACAATGTCTTAAAATTTAATCATTTTAATAAAAGATTTACCTCTTGAAAAACACTCCTTGGTATACATAATATAATTTTTATGAATGTCTCGGGTAACATTCTTTATTGTATCTGATTTTGATAAATTGTATTCTTTGATGAATTTTATAATCCTTTAGTCATGTTTCAATATATTTTTATTTTTACCATATCTTATCACCCCCAAACAAAGGTTCAATAATAAATAAAAATTTAATCACTATATGATATATTTATATAGTGTTAAATGGAATTCCAACGATATTGGGATCATCATGATCCACCACTTGAGTTCTCATACAACACTATATTATATTATAGCTTTCATTTGGAAAATTATTAATATCTAAATGGGAAGAGGTGTTTCATTCCAATTCATTTGGATGACTTTGAAGAGTGGAATCTGATTGTAATATTTCATTTTAATGTGACGATCGATATGGTCACACCCATCATTAATCATTTGAAATGACTAAAATGTATAATGAAAAGATATAAAAACAATAATAATGGATACCAATAGTTTTATGATTGTGATATTGTGTCCTAGTTATATTAATATATAAAATTTAAAGAGTTTTTGAATGAGGTGACATCTTAGTAATAGATACATCACCCCATTTTTGAAACTTCATAGAATATGGTTTGTGCACTGTAAACTGTAACTACAACAAAAAATATATACATTACAAGATGTGTTTCTTGTATCTGAAATCAATAAGTACAAAACACTCCCCTCTGATGTAATTAATTATGATGATTTATAATTTGGGAAGGATCATTCATATGGGATATAAGTGTAGATATTAGATCATGGTTACTAAGTTATATGATGATAGAATACTCACATGGTCAATTTTATCTAGCATAACTACAATATAGAAGATTTTACATGGATTCTATAAGAGAGGATGAATGAAATATACCCTTATCTATTTTATTATATCTAATGAAATTTCAATGTGGAATTTTTTATATTTTTTTGAAGAATTTAACTATATAGACAAAGAATTTAACTACATAGAAGTGGTGGAACTATAGCAATGGTGGGAACTATAGAAATAGCAGGCACTATAGCTGTGGCAGGTCACTGTAGTGGCGGCAGGGCAATGTAGCAGTGACTGTTACTGTGTGGTACTAAAGAAGGCAGGTACTATAGCATTACTATTCATAGAATGGGCCTTGGGCCAAAAATTTCAGCCTACAGGCTATCTAATGAGATAAATTCCCAATGGGACTTTGGGATATTGAATGAGCCTCCCTCTACCCAGTTAAAGATGTATTTTATTTGCATTAATAATAAACGAGGCTTCAACCCCAACCTTTTAAAAAACATACATATATATATATATATTAACTCAATTCCTGATAAATAAATAACTTATTAGGAACTATATTCATTAATATATAATAACTATATATAATTATTCATTTGTATGTTATAGAATAGATATATTATTATATGACACAATTAAAATAGTGATGAACATCCTAAAAACTATTATTATAGGTGTTCTACAGTTAACATTATAATTATAATTAATGATTATTAGAAAACCAAATTAATACAAAAAAGATGAATATATAACCTAATCTAGTAGAATAATATTTTATAAATCCAATTGATCATATATTATAAGTGATATGGGGCAACATCATAATATTTCATGATATATTTCTTATTAAATAAATATATTCAATACAAGAAATCATTAGTCAAATTGAAGAATAACGAATTACACAATAATAAATGAGCTATTAAATTGGTAGTTATTATATGATCTAAATTAATTGTGAAAATTATATATTTTAATGAAATAATAATAAATTTGTGGCTATAAATTGTTTAAAATTAAAAATAAAAATCATTTTATTATTACAGAAATTTCTTTCTGATAAAATGTTTTTGTGGGTGCAATGTATTTTTAAATTAATAGATAAAATTAATCATCATTAATGAATGTTTTTATTAATATATATTAAATAAAATATTTTATTATTCATATGATATATATTTTTAGTAATGTGATATGAATAAATCCTCTTTTATTAATAAAATATATATTTTAAAAAATGGAATCTTCCCATTTTTTTTAGTTATGTTTAAATAGTCTCTTCCCAATTTAATATATTATTTATGAAAACATTAACAAAATATTATATATAAAAATCAATATAATATTATAGATATAATTTTATTTAATTTTAAAAATTGATTAATTCTTTCTATGAATATTGAACAATTCATTTTTATATGAAAATTTTTTTTAATAAAATTTTTATAATCTATCATTTATAAAAAAATAACAAAAAAGTAATGATATTTAAATTAAATTATTCATAATAATATTTATTTAATTAAATAAATTTAATGTTTATTTTTATAGAAAATAATTATATACAAAAGGAATCATTTTCATTGACAAATAAATATTTATTTATTATGGGTATATTTTTAAATTTAATCATCCTGCCTATATGAATTGAAATATATAAAATGGATTAAATATTTAGGGTAATATTATTTATTATTTATTTATTAGCATAAATTATTATTTTTCCAAGTGAATTATATAAATATAATATAATTCTCTCAATTAATGTTAAACATGTAACTATGGTGTAAAACTATAATGATAATGGTTAAAATAAAAAAGCCATCATTCTATTTGATGGACATATTCAGAAAATTATTTTTTAATGGTTAGGTAATAATATATTTTGGTGAAATTTTTCTATGAAATTTAGGTGAAAATAGTTTAATTAATTAAAAAATTTATAGTGTGAAACTCCTAAATTATAAATTTCCACATCCACCCCTCACATATTTACACAAATGAACCCATTTATAGAAAAAAACATTAGAATATATCTCCCAAATTACCTTATTCAAATTATAAATATTATTATTATCATAAAATATAATACCATGATATTATATTAACCATTCCAATGGATTTTTTCATAGATAATGTAATGATCTACACCAAACACTTTTGTTTTTAACAATCATATTTTACGACCATCAATTTTTTTATACAAATTTGAATTTTAAAAAACAAATATATAAAATATACAGTTAAATTATTATATTTATGTTAAAATCTATATCTATCTCATCTATCATAAAATGGTAAATGGTAGAGTCGATTGTTAGTACAGAAGAGTACCACCTTATAAAGCATCATAATTCATTTTTTATCACAAACTCTCCTGAAATTATATAATGATTTATTTTATGTAAAAGTATTGTATTTATAAATTAATTATAATTATGTAATTTTAGTACTACTTCTTCATTAAATCCTTCTAATCAAGAATAAAACTATAACAATGCTTGTGTGTACTAGTGGAGTGCAGCCTCTAAAATGTGATGTGATTCATTTTTAATTTATTCTATACATGGATGGTAACATGGATAGATTTAAATGAATATATATGATATATATAAATATAATATATAATATATAATTTTGAAATGTGGATTAATATTTACTATTATTTTATTCCATCTATCTAGTAGTGAAAATTATGTTCATGTGATGTTATTGAATATTTTCTCAATGAACGATGTAATTTGTTTTTACCTCTTCTTTTAATATATATAACAATTTATATATTGAACATAATTATATTTTTATCATTATTTTTTTTGAATATTATATTACCATGATAAATTTTCATAGAATAAATATAAAAAATTAAAAAATATAATAAACACAGAACTGTTATCACAAAAATATGAATAATTTAATAAATAATAATTGATAAATGGTATTGAAATTTTATAATGGATTAACATAACTTATATATAAAAAGATTTTTGGTATTTATGTAGAATTTTAATATATTAACATTTATTATTCATGAGTCTAAAACAACATACAATGAATGTTGGAAATTAGTTATGGGTATAATTCAAAATCTTATTATTATCCATGATTGATTTTTTTTATTTATTAGATGATTGAATTTTTTATCTATATTTCTTAAACAGAATATTTTTTAATCCCATATTTTTTTATTTGTTATAAAATATAATTTTTCACTTCAATAACCTAAATTTAATTAATTATGATAAAAAAATATTCTCTTTATGGAAAATTTACTTTATATAAATATACGATATTGATAAATTCATTTTAAATTCCATATTTCCTTTGAAATTTCTAAATGAATATATTTATATTGTATAAAAATTTATTAAATATATATTTATCCATGAATGTAACACCCTGAAATTTTTATGAGATTTTATTTTAATTTCATTGATTCCTTGTGTTGTACATTACATAATGAAAATATTATTCTAAAAAATACCAACATAACTTCTATTATAAACAAAATTATTCTTAGCTTGTGTTATGCACAATTTCATGTTTTTTTGATAGAATTTATTTTACAAAAGAACATGTTTAAAAAACTTAATATTATTATGATACCTTATAACATATAAATTATATTAGAGGTTATGTATAACAATAACTCATTTATGAAAATATGATTCAATATTTGGTGAGAAATTCATTATAAATAAAAACAAAACCCTTTTAAGATAAGGTAAATGTTTTTTAAAGAAACTATTTAATTTAAAATAAGTGTGTAAAATAATAAAATCAATTTTGATTGATTTCATTAACTAAATATATACATAATATATCAAATATGATGTTTAAAAATTATCTTACATCTTTCTAGATCTTATATAAGAACAAATTCATTTTTTCAGATAAAAGATTTATTTTTCAAACAAAATGAAATTTTACCACCTTGTGATGGCACATCCTTTTAAAAAATAGTTTTTTAAAAGTTTAATATATTCTATATAACAAAATAAACTTCTTCTTCGGAATTGAGAAATAACAATTTACATTATATGAATTTTTTATATTTTTTTGATATGTTTCCAGCTTTTATGAATAGTAATAATACACTAAATTTTTATTGAAACCAATTTCTTTATTGAAATAATTTATATAGTTGAAATAAATTATTTAATTATTTTAAATTATTAAGAAAAAGTATTTTTTACTTTAATATAATGTTGGTCATTAGCATTAATTTTATAGTTAATTTAGATGCTAAATCATATCAATCTTTTGCAATGTTTTAATTTTTAAAAACAATTATAATTACGACAACGAAATTAATTTTAATTTAATTACTACAACTTCTATGTTTTTATTTTGAAAAATGGATTCCATATATTAAATAAGTGATACCAAATTAATTAAATATATTTATTTTATTTTTTCCATTATAAATAGAAACATCACTAGTATTTATAAACCCGGTAAGAAGGTAAAATGGTAAATTAAGGGTAAATATAATTTTATAAAATTACACTAATAATTTTCCTAAAATGTTTGGATGAGTTATTTCCGACATTAAAAAAATTTAGTTTAAATGGTACCATTTCAAATATACAAGGATTATATTAGGATATTTATTATATTTTGTTTAAATAAAAGATAAATATGTCTTAATTTTTTATAATAAATATATTATTTTTAAGATAATGTAATAAAAATTCTAAATTCATCTATAATTACCCCATTTAAATAATTTTTTTTCATTATAATGGAAATTTTTTATTTTTTTAGGAAATAAATAATTACATTAAAGACTTATTCATTAATGATGCAAAAAATTATTTATTTGATGAAAAAACAATAAAATAATATTTATTATAATGATAATAAACATTAATAGTATAAAAAACATTAGAAAATATTATTTTTCAACAATTAATATACCATAATCATCAATGGGTATAGTTATTGACCATTTTCAGCCATATAGAACATATTATGGAACTTAAAATATTTTATTTAATGTTATTTTAATGTTTTCACATTCATTTTTTATAAATAAAAAATGTCTAATGAAGTATTATACAGATGATATATTTATCTGTATGTAATCTTATTAAATCTAGAGTATTTATCTTCAACATGAAATTTTGTTCTTAATTTTTTCCCAATAATTATTAATATTAAATAATTACACAAAAACTTATGTAGTAATTATTTTATGATGGGAAATATCAAATTATTGTATTGAAAAAATGTGTAAATAAATCGAATTTGTGATTATTAATAAATTAAAAAAATTAAATTATTTTAACCCATAAAGAATATGATCATATATTTTTTAGTTGTAAAAGTTTTATCTTAATAATTTTAAAAATCCAAGAATTTAATAGTTTCAAAATTGACATTATTGACATTTTATCAAAATAGTGTTTTATTAAATTATTTTAAAATCCTAAAATATTTTTAAAAATAAATAGTTATTAATATATGGTTAAAAATATTCTAAATGTTTAATTTATTATATAATTGATAAATAAATTATAAAAACTATAGAATTTTAAATTTGATTCATTTGTTAACATACTTAAAAAATTAAAATATAATAACTAATGGTTATTTAACATTATATGCTATAAATTTGCGGAATAAATTTTTGACATTTTATTTGTTGATGATACTAAAACCCTATATATTATATCATTGGAAAAAATGATATTTTTGTTGTTTCTATATTGGCATTTATTTTATTAAAAATAAATATATTTGGAGATTCCAAAGGTTCCCATGATCTCATTTATAAAAGGGATCCCCCCCACTTCATTTATTCATTTCACATTGAGCATTTATGCTCATCCATCCCCTTATAATTTTCATTCTCATCTAAACTAGTCATACTATATAGATCTTGGACATCTTAAAATTCCCACACTAGTTTCTTAAGAGTATATGTATTTGGAGCTTGCTAAAGAAGTGGTAGCCTCATTTACTAACTCTCTAAATATAATTTATTCTTATAATTAATATTCCTTTTTTATTTACATTATAAAGTTATAAAGCTGGTATAAACTATATAATTATATCTTATTATTATTATGTAAGAAATATATTCCTTATAATACCATCTCATGAGAAATGAAATTGCCATGGGTGCATAAGTATGAATTAATGTCTCCATGCAATAGTGTAATATGTTTCCACCAACACATTACTGTGATGGGTGTAATGATGGAAATAATAACCATATATGATTTTTATAACATGAAATTGATTCCATAACAAATTATTTGAAATTATTTTTCATACCATTTAACACTTATTGGAATGATGTAGTGGATTGGGAATACGTATGACCTACCATCACTATGATTAGATATCATTCATTCCACATGATCTTCATTAAAGAAATAATTATAAAAATCTGTTGAATGAGTAAACATGATATATATTAATTTAATTCAATTATATAAATTATATAACTATAACCTATAAATAAATATCATAACTTATTTGAAAAAAACATGTATAAGTAAATTAAGCAGCTAACACCTGAAAGAATCATAATAGTAAAGTATTATTAAATGGTTGTAAATATGATCATATATGATATCATTAATGTAAATATATTTTTGGAATTTGTTAATAACATTATTTAACACATTATATAGGTTTTTCTACTATATATTAAGGACCTAATACATGACGTAAGGGAATATTTTTTCTCCCTTTTATTTCATTGGGACATTTGCCTTATACACCACGTGTTTTTTGTGTGGTACGCATGTTTCCCATGAAAATATTTAAAATTATTTTCATGAATTTAATGATACATAAATATGAATATATATTTATTAATTTTATGAGTCGTATGATTATTCTAATTATAAATTGTTAGAGGATAAATTCGCAATCTCATTATTATCTATGAATATTTATATGTATGTTTTTTCTATGGTTTATTTATCATTTATATGTTCTCTAAAAATACATTCATAAAATGTTTAAATATTCTTCTATAGAAATTTAAAGACATGTTTTCCAATATTTTATTTTTTACTACATGCTTTGAAATGAATATTTAATTTGTATTCCAAACAAGGTAGTTTTTGACTTTTTGTACATAAGTACGAAACAATTTTTTTAACTTATATAGAATGAATGGATTTTTACTCATTTAAAACACCTTATTTAATTGAATATTCTATTATATGTTTTCATGGTTATTAATAATGAAATTATTTTCATTAAAAATCACATAGTATTTAATGAAATTAAAATATGGTTTGAAGAAGCAAGGATATTTTACTCAATATTCAATTTGAAGTGTTTTATATAAATTATTTTTATTCTAAGATGACATTTTTTAATAACGATATGTTTCATGTATATTATTCAAGTTTTTACAATAAATGATAATATTTAGTATTGAAACATATTTGTTAAATCTATTCATTTTATTTGGTTTATTTTATGATGGAATGATGTTTAATTACACCCATTTTATTTTATCAAATATGATAAGATGAATGGAATCTATTTTTCAGGAACAAATATGAATGATTTAATTATGAGAAGGGGGGACTTATATCTCTCAAAAGTTCATTAAGAACGGATTTATTACTCATTATGTATATATGTTATGTGTGAAACTAATTTCATGTTCACAATTCAATTTATTTATCATGTTTTCATGTCGATAACTTTATTGGTGAACCAGGTTTCCATGCCAATTGGTTTTTTTCAAGTGATAGATTTCATATCATTAGTGTGTGAACCTATTAATATATATTGATGATTACAATGTTATAATTTTATGTGTATGCCAAAATTACATGCCTTATGTAAATTTTATGTTTTGATAGACAGTGTTCTTAAATTTCATTATGATTAATGATTACATTTGATATGTTGGTAATTAGATTCTTCTCTTGTGATCACATTATCATACTCGTTAAGCTAATGATTAGGGAAAAGTCGTATATAATGATGACGAACATATTATTTAATTTATAATAAATCAAAAAAATAAATTTTATTAAAATGTCAATAAAATAAAAAGATCGAAAAATTTAACAAATCTTATTGGTAGTGTATATATTGACCATATTCATCCAATGACAGATTTATTGACTATTTCAATCAATATGGAATATATTATAAACCTCTACTATTTTATTTAATTTGATTATATAGTTGTCACAAACATGGTTTAATAAATATTACATATTAATGTATGAATTTTTGAGATATAAAATTGAAAATAATTACTCTTATACAATCTAGAGGATTTCACTTTATCATTGTATTTTTTTAAATTTTTTACCAAAATTTATATTTATTTAATAATAAAAAAACACATGTAGTTATTATTTTATTAAATGAAATGTCAAATTATTTTAAAATAAAATATTAAATTTAGTATAATTCCTAGTTATTACTACAAAATACGAATTTTATAGACTACCTTTACTCTATAGGGATAAACTAATTTTACTTTTTTAGTGATAACATCTTATCTTGGTATTTAAAAAAATCATGAAATCAATTGTATCAAAATGGACACTGTTGATATTTTGTCAAAATAATGTTTTCTAAATTCATTAAAAATCTTAAATATATTTTGAAAATAATATATAAATATTAAATGTTTTAAATTTTTATATATGTTTAATTAAAAATAAAAGTAACAAAATGTTTCTAAAAAATCACTCGTTTAATAACGTATCATTTGTTACCTTAGGTAAAATTAAAATAGAATAAGTATTGGTTAATTAAAATGATATCTCATAAAAAGACATAAAAAATTTATAAAATTTCATAGATTGTGATATTAGAACACTATATAATATAATATAAAAAATTTGACTATTTTGTGGTTTCTAGATGGCCTTTGATTCTATTATAAATTAACATTTTTGGATATTCCAAAGGATCCCCTCAACATGATAATAAAAGGCCACATCCTCAATCAATTTTTCACATCCCATTTCAATTTATTTATATTCAATCCTATAACCATTATACTTATAAAAATACCTATACATATTATATACATTATCATCTTCTCAAAATACCATATCTATTTCATTAAAATGAGATCTATATGAAGCATCCTGAAAAAGAGATAATCTACCTCACTGACTCTCTCAAGATAATTTCTTATTCTAAATACGATTAATTTCTTCATTTTCATTATAAATCAGTATGTCTGAAATCACCTAAATTCTGATGTGTTATTATGGTTATGGAAAAACTATATTCGACCTCTTTTCCATCCTATGTAAAAAATGAAATCACCACACATGTGAACGTTCGACTTTCCGTCTCTACACCACGGTGTAATTTGTTTTCAAGAAAACCTTATTATGATGGATATAAATATTTATTTAATACATATTTATGATTATTATAACAATATAGTGATTATGTACAAAAAAATATATCGTATACTTCTATACTATTTGAAAATTTTGGGAATGTTATCATCGTTCATGCGTACAAATTACCTATCATCTCCACGATGCGATGTGATTCATTCTAAATGATCTCCATTAAAATTTAATTATAAAAATTAATAGATGATTAAATATGATATATATTTTATAAATTTCAATCAAAAAATGATATAAATATAACCTAATGAAAATAATTATATGTTTTTTGAAAAAACATGCTTATAAAAATTAAGTAGTTATCATCTAAAAGAAGTGTAATATCGAAATATTATTAAATGAGAGTAAATATTATAATTTGGTATTTCATAAATTAAAATATGGTTCTATAAATTGATAATAATATTATTTACATTATTATATATGATTTTTTGATAAATATTTAGGAAACTATATCTATGGTAAGGGATTATTTTTTCTCACTTTTATTTTTGTGGTAATTTTTCCATATACACAACCTATTTTGTGTGTGTGGTGTTTATGGTAACCATTAATTTATAGTGATTATTAGTATTAATTTAATGATATTTAATTATTCATAAAGTATATTTTATTTTATGATGTATATTATTTTCCTTGTTATAAATTATTTAGGGATAATTTCACAATCTCAATATTATCTAAGATTGTGTATATATAAGTATTTACTATGGTTTATTTATTATTTACTTTTTTTCTATATATGATTTCATAATTTTTTTTAAAAATTATCTTAGGGATTTTTAATGTTCTATTTTTTATTTTTTATTTTTTCCAATATTTTTTGAAAAGAAACATTATTTAATTTTGAAAAAGAAGTACTTTTCGTCTTTTCTGGCATATGTGTAAAAATAATGTTTTCATAACTTATATTACATGAATTGATATTAATAATTTCATAATTTCGTATTTACATTAATATTACCTTACATGTTTCCATGGTTATGTTCATAGAGATTATTTTCTTTTAAAATTGAATAGTATTTTAGAAAAGAAAATTTTCCTTGATGAAGAAATGATATTTTTATCAATAATAAATTTTGAGTATTTTATCAAAATTATATTCCATACAAGATTAAATTTATTAATAAGTAGATGTTTAAATTATGTTATTCATATTATTACTATGGTTGAATATGTTTATGATAGAATGATATTTCTGAAAACTATTAATTTTTTATGGATTATCTTATGATAGAATGATGTTTATGAAACCGAATTTATTTCATGGATTAGATTGGATGAATGACTTCTATTTTGGTGGAACACATATCTGTGATTTAATTATGAGATGTGTGGGACCTATATCCCCCTCAAATGAATTGGGTGATGATGTAAAACCCATTAGGTGTATTTGTTATCCATGAACCTGATTTCATGTTTATAATTCAAGGCACGAACATGGTTTTCTTTTTGATAATTCTATAAATGGACCAGGTTTCAATGAATATATGTTTATGAAAGGCCTTATTTCTTGCCCTTAAAGAGTTAACCTATTACTATTTATACATTTTAACAATTTTATGTATTGATTTTTGTGCAACAATTTCATTCATTATTTCATATTTATGGTTTTCGGGATTATGTTATAAGATTTTTTATTGATTCATGTTTACCTTTGGTATGAAGGGCATTACATTATAATGTTATGGTAAAATTATCATACCCTTTATTCCCATGTTAATGTTTAATTATCTCCCTCGTTTACACTTACATATCACCAGATCTCAACCTCTTTTATGTTTTCTTTTCCCTAGGTTATAAAGAATAATATTAGGTATATTTAAAAATGGGTAATTTCATTATGGGAAACATTAAAACTCATTCATTATACTAGAAACTTATGTTCCATGATTACAAACATACATACATAATATGATCATTGGGAGTCTGTTTAATTTATTGAGTATTCTAAAAAACTAATCTAACATCCATCTACATTTATCATGTTTCAATAGACTGTATGTCTTTTAATTATTTTTTGAAAAAGCAATCCTATTATTGTTATATAGGTGAGTTACTTGTTTCCTTGAATATAATTTGGTAATATATTTTTGGCATATACCAGATGAATGTAATATATACCCATCATAACATCTAATTTCATGAAATTTTCATTATTAGAGTATAGGATTACCTCAAATCCAAATAAATTTTTTAATATAAATGACATTTTTAGAATTATAATAACTTATTTAAATAAAAAATTTGAATTTATCACATGAAATCACCCAATGATATTATTAAATTATATTAATCTATGTCAAAATTAATTTTAGAATACTATATTTTCATGTGACTATGTTCCTCTAGTACAATTTTTTATATTATTCTATATGTATTATGATTGTATTTTTTAATTGGGGAATTAATAACATTTAATTTACTTTTTTCAAATTTTAAATTGTTAAATTGATTATGGATCACCATAGTCATATGATGTATTCATTAAACATAGTATGTTATTTTCTAGGACCTCTATAGTCATGTTATGAATCAATAAGTCTCATGATAAAAATTAATTTAATTATTTGGAATATGAATTTTCTGTTTTTGTATGTGTAATATCCCAACCTATTCTAGAGTTTTCTCAGGTGAGATTTAAGGTACTTCTTCTACTTATGTACCATTTAAGGGTGTTAGGACATGGGGTGTGTTAGGTTGGAGTCAATGAAATATTTTTATAAAATGTTGATTTTCACTATTGGTGCACAATTTGTACCAACAACGTAGCTATCTAGGATAAATCTTTCATTATTCGGTCTTTTGTGGAGGTAGATTCAATATGATTAATGCATATTTTTGAAGACATGTAAGGAAAGTGTGAATGTTCTTCATTGAAGCATATCCTAATTCATGATTAGGGCATGGATTTTTTATTCATGTGTTCTTTTGCGTATCACCTAGGTTGGGTTACCACAAGATACTCAATCATGGAATGTTGGCACCCATGTTTTGTTGGAAGATTTTAGAAAGTGTATATATTTAGGCCAATGACATACTTATTGGGTCTTCCATGTATATACAATGGGATACATGACTTTTTCCATGCATCACAACTATGTAATTATCACAACGACCCTTATTATTTGATCGGTTTGGATGAGGATGACATTAAGATAGATTTATATTTTTATGATCGTCTGTGACTTGTAAAGAATTTTAAGGAGAAGGTGTTGCAGGGAATGAACATGTCATTATTTCAGGCATAATTGATTAAAGGTTGTCTAAAATAGAAACAATGATAAAGATAAAAATATATTATTTATTAATGGCCAGATATTTTTGGGTTTGGAAACATATAATTTCTTAGAAGTGCATCTCAAGGACAAGATATTATAAGGTTCTGTAATAATAAGATCCTGGCATTTTTTAGAGTTTCTTAGGCATGATTTCAATTAATTTTTTTACTTATATACCTTTTATGGTAGTTATGAATTGGCATAAATTGGGGTGTATAAAATGAAAATATTGGTGACAAGGGGGGTGTTCACGGTTTGTGTACAGTTTGTACTAACTGTGCTGGTGTCTAAGAGATATTTTGTTCTCTTTGGTCTTCAAAGGTAGTAGTTTTTGTAAGACTAAACCATGGTTTTGGAGGTCAAGCGAGGAAACCATGCATGTTCCCCTTAATGTAGTGGATAACTCTTGGTTATAAAATAGATTTTCTAAATGTGAGACTAAATCATGCACATGCCGGAAGAGAAATCATAAAAATGTTTATCTTTGTTATTTTTACATTTTAATGACTTGTTACTTATCTTATGTAGACATAAATCAGGATTTAACATTCCAAATGGTAAAGGAAGGTTCTCCCTTTGAATCTATGGGATTAAAATGAAATTAAAGCTATATTCCTCAAAATTGAAAACATGCATAGACAATTATCTCTCTTCTCGGTATGCTGATCTCATTCCAATACATTTTTTATTCATTATCCTCTTTCTAATTCAACATTTTGTGGAGGATATCCTCTATTTTTTAGACCTAAACCTATTTGGTGAGATATAAATCTAGTATTAAAGTTCCAGATCTAGTTTAATTATATCATAATATCATGATCTCAATTTAATGATTTAAATCATTAACTCATATCTATATTGTCATGCTACTCAAATTTTGGGGATTTCCATTTAGTGAATGTCCACCAACAAATCGAGGTAGGTTATTTAAATCTATCTCACATATTCATTGATATAATATATATATATATAATGTTATATAATTGACAGAATCCATTGGAATTTTTTTCCTTGAATTAGTTTAATTATATTGACCAACCGATTTATGGAATCATTGTTTAAATATGTGATTAATTGGGGAATTAATATTGAGAAAAGGGGATACTATATTATACAATTAATTTGGTGAAATTTAATATAGGAGTTAGGGTTTTTAATCTAGATAATTAATTGGGGTATTAATTATCATATATCAAAAAAGAAATGTTGAGATAAATAAATATTGATTAATTAGGTTCCCTTGAATATATGATCTATATAATTAATTATGGGTTTAATTGTGGAAAAATTATATTATAATGTGATAATTAATTTTTGAATATTAATTTTTGAATATTAATTTTGATATTAAATAATTAATTAGAATATTAATTAATCGTTTAAATCATTTAGTTAATTGTTGATTTATCTAATGGAATAAATTTTATTAACTAATTGTTGAAGTTTGTGATGTTATTTAAGGGGAAATTAATTGATAAATTAATTATGTGATAATGAATAGAAATATAGTCATTCTAAATTGAGAAGAACAAATGGTAACATGTTAATTATATTTAAGAGTAAATAGAATGGGTACATGGACATTATATTGAGGAGTAATAAGGGTGTCATAATCATCTTACTTATGTATTGTGATATTAGTATATATGAATATGTGGATTGTAAATGTTAACTTAATGAATGGAAATAATGAAAAAATGAGTAAAGGAATCACATGATAATATTCGTACTCTTTTATGAGTAAAATTAGATATTGAGATATCTTGTCACCTTTGAATACTTCGAGCTTCTTCCAGAATTAGAAATTATGATTTGATATTACATAGGGAACACATCATGATCCAACACTAGATAAATCTAGTATTAGGGTTTGAGTCTCTAAGGGAACCATATGGTAAATGTAGATAGATATTATAAAATTAAATTTTATGAAATAGTATATTATGCATTGTGCTTATTTCTTATAGACAAAAACACAATATTTTTAGTAGACTTATTTATGGGATCATTGGTGGGGGCCTACTAAGTTGTACACACACACTCTTATAGCTTCATGAATTGTACAATAATAGATTATATTAATTCTCAATAGGATAAGGGAAAGTGAACATGGATGGATTTCTATTTTGGATGAATCATTGATGAGGGGACTAGACATTTTTTGGAACCTGCTTTGTGACTCACAGTGTCTTTATTTTCAGTTACATTATATACACTTGACACTTATATTATCATTGCATGATTTCCATTTTATTTGAGTATTTTATTATCTATTTGGTTATTTTTTTCCATGAGTAATGTAATAGTTATATATTCTTCCCCCATTTTATTTATTTCCTATGTTGTTTTATCCCAATAAGAGAGGGTATAGTATCCACGTGAATATCTTACCAGACCCTTGATGCTAGTTGGTAGCCATTAGAATATGGAAAGGCATGCATGAGGCCTTGTGGTGAACAATCTCTGGGAACACATACATGGAACCCAGGATGAGATGTTACAATATTTTTTCATTAAACCATTCCTTAGTGGTCAGAAAATTATTTCTACTATAATTAATTCACGAATTATGAATCTATTTATTATTAACCATTTAATAATATATGTTATTATTTTAAATTTATTTTTCCCATTTTTATACGTACTTGTCATATAGAATGTTTGATCTTGACCTTATTTGTGTTTTTTATTTATAATATCAAAGATTAAACAATTTACATAAACATTATGGGCATCAGTAGTCACCACATTATTATATTTTCTCTCCCTAGGAATCATGAATGTTTTTTATGATTATTATAATGGGATATGTGAAAAATAATAATGGTGTTCTATAAAAATGTCCTCAGTTGTATTTAATATTTTTTTTGAAGAAATAAAATATTTGATTATGTAGGTGGTTTTCCATGATTTTAATAACAATTTAATATTATGGTATGTGATAAGCATTATCTAGTAACACTATAAAAATTATCTAGCGACTCTGGGCTAATATGATTGGGATCATTATAGTCTGTATTATAAAATTTAATGAAATATACATATGAACAAGATTTATGAAAACATTGATTATACAATATGGACTTATGAATTCCATTTTTTGGATAATAATATTTCTATGGTTTTAGAGACCTAGTATTTTAATACAGAGATATTACTATTCATATATGAATATCAAATACATCACACAAACACAAGAATGTGGACCATAATAGTTTAGTGCAATTAGAGACATGGCTAACCATATGATTATCTAGTGAATAATCTACAATGGTTCTAACAATGATCATCCAATTTTTCACACTCCATAAATGTACTCTAGATAATTCATTTATTCATAACCCAGGAACTAAATAAATGTTAAATTGTGATATAAGATCATGTTTTTTGGTAAAAAAAGTAAATATATATACATTATGTGAGTATATGGATATTAAAACATGAGAATAAAATTTGAAAACAAAACAATTCATGTCATAGATAACAATCATGTACCACAAAATAATTATTGTATATTCCTAAGAAAAGAATAATAATGATATCAAATAAAATTATCTATGGGAGGATTAAACATGAATAAGAATTAGATTTTTGTAATAAACATGATATATGAAATCTTATTTCAATGAAACCCACCGTGAACTTAATCACATGTTGGTATTAGACTAACAACACATGTTCTCGATTTGGACTGGGGATCAACCCTCTTGTACCCAATTTTTCATTATTTTCAATCCCAACCATTGTCCATCAAATTTTTCATTGGGAAAATGGCATGTATAATCGATTATCTCATAGATTATTTATAATTACCAAATGAATTAGAGAGAGATATATGTTCCACCCATCACATAAAAAAACAAAAACATGTGTTCTAGAAGATAAATAAGCATCCATCATATTATTATCAATGAAATAAAATGTGATTCATTCAAATTTCATCAGGTCAAAACTTTTTTTTAAGAGACATGTTTAATAATAATTTCATCATCTAATCATAAAAAACATATGAAAATAAGAGGGTTTCATAATATTTCAATCTTTTCACAACCTAGAGGGGAACAACGAACCATTAACATCACTTAAAAATTAAAATTAACAATTTGAGATATATAAAAATATTTATCTTTGGATCATATATCGATTAAAGAATAATTCAACACAATATAATATTTTATAAATAAATAAAAACATTTTTAGTGAAAAATATTTTCCCGAAATTTAAAAATAAACTTTAAAAATTATAATAATATCATTTTCCTTGAATGATTACTAAAATATTTATAAATTAATCCTTATAACATTTTTTATGCAAGAGATAAAAAATCCATATATTCCATACATGTCAAAATAATGATTTCATTAACATATTTAGTAAAATACCATCAAACATTAGTGGAAAAATTTCATGAATATTTATATAAAAATATTTTTTAATAAGTAAAAAATGGAAATAACATACTTTGGTAAAATATTTTTGTAATGATAATATTTTTTAAAATTGTTTTTGAAAAAATGGTTTAGGGTAAATTTTTGTTTCCCATAGAATATAAAACCCAGAATGATTTTCCTAATTTTTATATATTACATTGAAACCCATAGAATAGTAATATTTATTAATTACATCAATATATCATTAATAACTAGTGGATACAGAAATTATTTAGTTAATTGAGAGATTGATATTATGACTTTATCATCTAAAGAATAATAATAAACAATCAAGATAAATTATGATATTATAACATAAAATTGTATTCACTTTGTTAAAATTGAATAACAATATATATGAATAAATAAAATAAAATAGAACATAAAATATCATTATGATAAATTTAAATGGTTTTTATATATTCCTTCTGAGAGAATATGGGTTCATAATATAAGGTACTTCTAAAAATGTAAAATAGAGGCAAAATTAATATAGATATTTTTTAATATTTTTTTCATAAACCCCAGTTAATAATTACACATATTTACACATTAAAAGTCAATTAAATAATTTTATTCGTGATATTAATTGGAAAAGGGTAGTATATGACATTCAAAATGACAATGTAGGGGTTTTTTCATGTCTCTAATAAATAAAAGAGGGACTGTAAAACTCATACCATATGTCTCAATATCCTTTTTATGTGTTGAAGCATCATGTATAATAAATATAATGTTATAAAAACATATCAAACAAAAAATTTATTCATATCATACTATATATATTTTAATTATGATTTTTTTACACATTTACTAATAATTCCATGTTAAAATAATGATTCTCATAATGAATGATTTTTTGATATATGATTTAATTTTTCAGTTTTGATACAATTACATTGATCATTGATAATATTATGTATATAACAATAATCAATATATTTTAATAATTTTTTTTCAATTATAATTTTATTTAAATAATGAAATATGATTTTTTGAAATGAAGTATGTTACAATCATGTAAATTGTTGATCGTACATATTAATGAGTAACATTTCAATTTTCCAAAACTACTTATTGAAAGAT
The DNA here is from genome assembly GCA_963277665.1 of Viscum album. Taxonomy (NCBI): domain Eukaryota; kingdom Viridiplantae; phylum Streptophyta; class Magnoliopsida; order Santalales; family Viscaceae; genus Viscum; species Viscum album. The sequence goes on from OY728135.1 coordinate 2,030,872,646, forward strand.
TTAAATTTTGCTTAATCATTAAATAATGATTATAATATAAATAATACATTGTAATATAATTAATTATACTTTTCTATATCATTCGTGTGTTGTGGTGATTAAAAGAGAGTCACATTTCTTTTTAAAGGTGGTAGCCCACCCATAATAATAGTACATTTTCATCATTCAGTGAGATAAATGGTATCAAATAAAATTAAATGTTACCATAAAATATTGATACAGATTTCATTAAAATAATAATTATTTTACATATATAATATATATTAATACTTATTATAATCCATTTAAAGTTATTAAAAATGTATCAAATCGCTTCGTGAGGTAGTAGTACACACTACACAGAAACAATGTAATCATATCTAATAATGAATTGAAATTATAAAATTATGTATTATATAATAAAAAAATATTATTTTTATATAATTATAATTCACGATCACTATATATGTAACGTCCCTATTCTGGAAGCTACCCAGTGGCTCCCCGTACACGGTTGGTCACATGGACTCAAGTGCATTTCCCTTAAAACCAGAGGCAGCCGACTAGCACTGAGGGTTGTGGGTGTGATTGTGGGAAAACTATTCCCTCATTGGCAGAGTAACATAGTGAAATAGAAATAGATAACAAAAGTGGAAGTAGAAGTAATGGCATAAAATAGTAAACACCGGAAGACTGAAAATATTAAGCAGTTGGAGTACATATATAATGATGCATGATACACATGTCTAGGAAAGCATCCAAATACATCACAATGATGAAATATATTACTAAACCAAAGTATGAAATAAAACAGAAAACAACTCCTCAGCATCGCAAATCTCATCTTTGTCCCATGCTCTCCTTCTCCAATGCAGTCATGTTCCTGAAGTAAAAGGGTACTTGCCCTTTTCTATACCTGAAATAATATAATCTATCTGGGCCTAAAAGCATGACCCAAACAATATGGGAGACTAAACCCCAGTATGGAAATACCAACATATTTGTTCCTAATTGTTAATGACTATATATATGTCATGCAATAAGAAAAAGAAGCGGTAAAAAAGGATGTACTCAAATGTAAACATTCCTACAGTTTCAAAGAATTCAAACACCACATACCAAGTAAGGAGATAACCACAAACTGGTAACCCTATAGGATTTCTCATAGCCTAAACCACTATGGTCATACCTAGTGATCATAAGAAACCCTCTGGGAAGTACAAACATTCCAACCCCTCTGGTTCAGCTTTAGCACAGACTCACTGAGGAAGAACTCACCGTCAATTCCGTATATAGTCTCGTGTTGGTAACTAAAAGGATGTATGGGGATGAACCTATATAACAATCCCCCTAGTGGCCCATTTTGAGAAACTATATACACTAATAGGAAGAACTTACATCAAAGCCCCCTATGGTCTCACATCGTAACGGTAAAAATTGACACTTTGGAGATGCCCACACATCCATTCTTCTTATGGTCTACTACACTATGTTCTCATGACCCTGTGTAATTCGAAAAAAACATTGTAGACAATGTAAAACTCTTAAAATAATTTTCTAAAAAATCAATAACATAACAGCGAGTCCGATAAAACACTCCATCCTAACAATACTCGGTTTGGAAAACCAAGAAGCAGCCTAACTGGGAAAACTAGACCAAATGGTCAAAACAAGAAAACCTGGGAAAAACATCCATAGAATGGAAAATATAAACCCTATTCACAACATATAACCTTTATCCAAACAAAAAAGACATATCAAACAAACATTAGGAATAAAAACAAAAATATGCAAAAACCTGTTCAAGGGTATTCGGAACATTTGAACAAATAACTTAAAGACTAACTACAGAAAGGCACAAACCACCTACCTCAATGTTGCATGATCATTATAAAAGAACCTCAAGCCTCAAATCGCCCATGAACACCAGATATATATAAAAACGTCTAAAGAGTTCAATATGAGATTACTTGATAAAGAGGAGGAATCAAAAAATGAATCTCTAAAAGAAGGAAGATCTTACTGAGGTGATCCCAATGCAATCGACGGTGGTCGAATCAGAGGATGGATGCTCGTTCAGGGGATCGAATAAGTTTCATAGTTGTAATGTCTCTCCTTGAAGAGATAGGTAGAGAAGGATATCATTTTATCAGTTAGATGTGACCCTGGTCCGTTAAAAGAAGAAAAAAAGTACACAATGTGTACTTTAGAAGAACCCAGCGTGTACATGCCCTTACTGGCCCCTCATTAGGAAGTATCTAGGTCACCACACACCGTCGTGTGCTCGGCCTTTACATGGATAGTGCTTGAATACCCGCATTAACTGAGTACATGGTGTGTACTCTAAATGTACATGGTGTGTACTTACGAAATTTCTAGAAATTCTTATTTTTTTCGAAAGCTCTTGAATAACGAACATATACCAAAAAATAATATCATAGTTCATACAAACTTCCCCCCATAAATAAAATCATCCTTGACGTTCCCGATGAAGAAGGCATAAAAGAAGAATTGTCAAACAGCTCCAGCCACCATGATCACACATCGACCTCCCTCTCCCATGTCTCATCTTATACTCATCTTGGCTGCCATAACACACGTACCAGAAAAATAGACCAACCACGATGAACCTTCATATTGCGATCAGCAATCCAGATATGATGCTCCTCAAATGTGGTGTCCACATATAACTCTATCTTTTAAGGTTGAAAAAAACGATATGGGTCTGGGAAGTAATGTAGGAGCTATGAAACATGGAAGACATCGTGCATAGCCCAATACCTCTGAGTTAACAGCAACCAATAGGCAACCGGCCCGACTCCCTCCAAAACATTAAATGGCCCGACGTACCTCGGTTACATATGACCCTATCTCAAAATCCTCTTGTGTCCCAACCATGGTGTGACATGTAGGAAAACCTGATCCCCGACCTCGAAATCTATAGGTAGTATAGGCTGATCAGCATAAGACTTCTATCGAGACTATGCAGTAGCTATCCTCCTTAGAATCAACTATATTTGCTTTGTATTTATCTAGACAAGATGAGTTCGTAGCATAGCTTCCTCTCCTGCCTCCATCCAACATAACGGTGATCGTCATGGCCTACCATGTAAATACTCATAATTTTCCATCAGAATAGTTTCTTGAAATATATTGTTGTAGGAAAGCACTACAAAAGGTATGCGCTTCTCACCAGAACCACCAAAATCCAGGATGCATGCACGAAGCATGTCCTCAAGCACCTGAATCGAACACTCGGACTGACCATCTGTCTGGGGGTGGAAAGTTGTACTCAGAAGTACCTATGTACCCATGACATTCTGCAATCCATTCTAGACACAAGATTTAAATATGCATCCCTATCTAAACCAATGGTGTGTGGAACCCCATATAAATGTACAATCATTTAGATGTACAGAATTCCAATCTCATCACCACTAAAGGTCTCCGTGATTGTCCACATGTGAGAAACCTTCATGAGTCTTTAAATGAAAACCAACACTAGATCATTCCCTCGGGGGGACCTCAGGAAACCTATCGCGAAATCCATCATGACATCGTTCCACTTCCTCTCGAGAAATGGGTAATGGCTGAAAAATCCATATTGGTCGCTAATGCTTCTCCTTCACCTTCTCATATGTGGAACACCTCATGAAAAAACTAGCAACATCTCTCTTTATACCTGGCCACCAATATTGAAGGAGTAGATCATGATACATCTTGGTGACACTACGATAAACTGCCCAAACTGAAGAATGAAAGTCCTGCATCAACTCTTCATGTATGAATGATAACACCCATACGTGCCCATTAAAATGCAAGATCTTATACTGTCCTATGTTCCAGCCAGGAATGGGGTCCACTCCTGACATTTTTTCCCGTAGGACTAGGCCTTCTGAATATGATAGCTACCTAATTCACACTCGATCAAGAATGGTAGGGGTAACCGCTATAGAAGAAATAAATGTCTGCCCCTTCCTGTCCTGCACCTCCAAATCATCTAAGAGAATAGATCCATAATCTTCCCCTCCACATTGTCCTTCGGAATTGCCTGTTTCCAAATCCTCTTACTCAACACATCAGCTTCTGCATTTCCTTTCCCAAGCATATAATCAAGCTACAATTTAGAATACATAAGGTACTCAACCCACATTCGCTATCTCAAATTCAGGTAACACTGAGTGAAGATATACTTGAGAATATTTGGTCGGTGAATACCATAAAATGCACTCCCAAAAGGTACTGTCACCAACAACATAAAGAATGAAAAACTGCAGCTAGCTTGATATCGTGTGTTGGGTAGTTCCACTCATGTTTCCTCAACTACTGAGACTCATATGCAGAAACTCCTTCTCCCTGCATAAGAACTGCTCCAAGCCCGATACCGGATGCATCACAGTACACAATATAGTTCTTCCTTAGCTCTAGAAACATTAGTATCAGTGTTGAATTCAACCTCCCTTTCAAATCTTGAAAGGATTACTTGCAAGAATATGACCACAAGTACTTCTCACCCTTCTTAGTCAATACAGTTACTGGCATTGCTAAACGTGAAAAGACATGTATGAAATGATTGAAGTATCCTGCCAGCCCTATAAAACTATATACCTCAAAGGCTTTCATCAGATACTCTTAGTAAACTACAACTTTCACATTCTCTGGGTCTACTGATACTCTTTTATCTGAGATAACAAGACACACTAGGTTAATCTGGTCCATCCAATAGTGGCATTTTGAGAGCTTGGCATATAGCTGATGCTCTTTCAGTGTACTCAGATCTATCTCAAGATTGGTAGCATGGTCGTGTCCAATGTGAGAGTACACCAAATTATCATCCACCATAACCACGATGAAAGAATCCAAGTATGTATGAAACACACGGTTCATCAGTTCCATAAAGACTACAGGTGAGTTTGTGAAAATGAACGGAATAACCACATACTCAAATACATCATACCTTATTTTGAATGTTGTAAGAGGTATATTGGATGGTCTAACGTGCAACTGATGATAACCATAAATCCAGTCAATCTTGGAGAACACCTGGGATTCTCGTAGTTGATAAAATAAATCATCAATCCCTAGAGAGGGATATCAGTTTTTGATTTCCAATTGGTTTAGCTTCCGATAATCCACACAATGTCGAAGAGTATCATCCGCCAACTTCGCAAACAGGACAAGCGAGCTCGAAAGAGAAGTATTGGGTCGGATGAACCCCAAAGCCTGTTACTCCTCCAACTTCTTCTTGATCTCTAGTAACTCTAGTGTAGCCATCCTATAAGGAGTAATGGACACTGGTACCACTCCTCGCAGAAGCTCAATTAAAAAGTCTACCTCTCACTCTGGAGGAAAACAAGAAAAGTCCCCTAGAGAGATGTTCCTGCAACGATCCACCACTGGGGGAAAGTCCATCGGTGAAGTCTCCCAGTCATGCAGATATAGTCTGTAAAATTGTGTTTTATCTCCTCCCGAACCAAGATTCTTGGGTCCCGCTCTGCTCGCCTGGACATCCTGTTCACCCTTATGAAAAAACGATCTGTCCTTTGGTGATGTGAAACTAACCCTATAGCGATAGAAATGGACAACTTCTTAGAAGGGAACTAACATGTCCATTCCAAGAGTGAAATAATATCATGTCTTCTCTAGGAAATAATGGTCCCCTACTAATTGAAAACCATCATATTGAAGAGGGAACTCCCTAAAATGACGTACGATGTCCGTTCTTATCACCAATAGTGTGTCTAGCATCAAGACATCAGTATATGTAATGATATAGAGACCAAGGATCTCCACAATAGAAATAGATATAATGATATGTGAAGATCTTATTTAGAAAAAAGAAGAAGCTAAAACTGAGGCAACTCAAATCTTACCTCGAACTATAGAGGTTCTGGGATCCTACTCCTGATGGGTTTTCTCCACTACAAAAGTTTAATCTACACCCACCATGGACCTGTGACCCTGCGTGACCACTATGAGCTAATCCACCTTGTAGTCGCTGAAATGCTGGTGACAAAATACCATGGACATGACCCCCACCTCAACCTGAATGAACGAAAGAACTCTATTTCCCATACTAATGAGAAGCTAGTGGCGCTCATCCTAAAATATGATTCATAGAAGAACCCATGTCACCAGCTTCTTGTGAGAAGATATGATAGAAATTCTTAAGATGGCCCATATTGCAACAAGATCCACACTCCACTAAGTCACTATTCAATGAGGCCTTGTATGCCCACTTATCCCACACTGGTAGCACACAACTAGGCTAACAGAAGATGTGTCTTGCCTCCTTGGTTCCCCATGTGAAGACCCCATGTGGGTCTTCCTACTGTCAGTATGAGGGATACTAACTCCGGATGTCGAACAACCCTAGATTACAACTCCATAATAACTCAAATCTCACTCTGTGTTTAGCGCCTTGTTGACTATAGAAGTGATAGAAGTCAACCTAAATAGGTTCACCTTTGTTCGGATGTCATGCCTCAGACCAACATCAAACTTCTTTGCTAAGAATAACTCATCACCTCATAGAACATGCATGAAGCTCTACAGCTCAGAGAAGTGAGAAGAATAATCCATAACAGAAAGAGTAACTAACTTCACACTCATGAAATCATGAACTCGATCGGCCCTCAAGGTCTCCAGATGGATGTAGTCATACAAATCACACTGGAAGTCATCCCAAGCCATAACCTACAGGCGTACTGCCTGTGAGATAACATCCTTCCATCACTTGGTGGAATCCCAAAGCATGTACGCATCTAGCTTGACCCTCCTCTCTGGAGGTGTCTCTAGATGCTCGAAGATGGAAAGCATTGTTTCTAACCATGAATATGCAGCCTAAGATCCTCCTTCCTTGGTGAATGTAGAAGGATGTTGCTTCAAAAAAACATACATCAACTCTACCATAAAAGGGGTTGAATGTAGTACTCCTCGGAAGGTCTGTAAGAACCTCATGAAGCCCTCTCGGAACTGTGCATCAGAACCTGTGTCCGGAATGATAGAAGGTGCCAAGACGGGCACTACTAAAGGATCTGCAGGTAGTCTCTAGTCAGCCATATCCAGTGTTTGATCACTTCTCTGTAACTGTACGACAACTGGAGGACGTCTCCATGGCCTGAATCTATAAGGTCAAGTGCAAAACTTAGATCAAAATTAACTTGGACAAAAACTTAGTGGTGTAAGAAGGGAACAAGAGAAATAAAGCATTCAATTTTTTAAAAACCAAGGACAAAAGGTGTGTATCATATCTACATGGAGTGTTCCTATAATCCATCACATGGGCATGTACATCTGCCAGCTCAGGTCTTGTAACACCCCTTACACACGACGTGTTGGTGTAAAACACAGCATGTACTTGAATCCTCTTTCCCTACCTGAGTTCTTCTACACTGTTAATCCACTCGGTTCTCTGAGAACAAGACTACATAGCATGTTAGTTCCAAACAGGACATATACTAGATGATCTTCACCAACCGGTTTTGGTAGTGGCATTTTAGGATACACGACTTACACTACAAGGCGTGCTCCAGATGAACTCGATGTGTGCTAGGAAGATTTTTCCAACCTATGTTTTTTGTTACCCGGTCGGGTACTTGGGTTACACTACACAATATGTTTCAGATGGACATGGTGTGTATTAAAAAAGACTCAACATAACTATGTTTTTTGTGACACGGCCAGTTGCACTGTTCTAAAACACAGTGTGTGCATCCTGTTCCTGGCGTGTCCTACCAAACATTCCAAACCCCGTGTCCCGACCTACACAGTCTGAGACACGGTTAGCGGCTGCACGACATGTACATACAGTAAACAGCGTGAAATTAAAAAAAATAGTTTCTTCCTGAATATAAGAACATATGGAGTGTATTCATCATTACAAGGTGTGTATTCTGGGATTTTCAGGATTGTAAGCCATAGAAACTACTCCAAAGCCCATAAAACACAGAAATGAACATTAATGTTCTAATTTTCAATCTGTTAGGGCCCATACTATTCACTAATCAAAGCATGGAATCTTATACATGTCATAAACAAACATTATAGATCAATGATCCACCAAATTACAATCCATGAGGGCACATAACACCTCAATAACCATAGTTTGGCATTCAATCTAACAAAACCTTACACAACCAATACCCTATCAAAGAAGAGGTATTTTTATCAACGCATCTATCTCAACAACATGCATATTTATTACAACACCATCAAAACAACATGCAATCTCAAATGAACCCTAAATGGCATGGTAAGAATGCATGACATGTGATTACTAGAAGGTGCCTTTATGATGCATGAGATGGAATACCCTCATCTCATCAGATTACAAGAGAGATAGAACCTCAATAACAACAACAACAATAGCACAATACATGTGGTTCGCCCAATGGTAAAAATAAAATCAAATGTAATATTAAAAAACAATAAATGTTCAAATAAACTAGGTAGATTTTATTTTCCCTATACACGGGTAAGCTACTCCCAGGCATAGCTTATTACCAAGTACTTATTACTGCATATCCCTATTTGTAGGCTCCTAATAGTAAGTCAAGAAGTAAATAAATTTTTTGATACCACTTTGTAACATCCCGAATAATGAAGCCACACAGAGACTCCCCTTACCTGGTTGGTCACATGTACTATAGCGCATTTCCCATAACTCCTGAGGTTGTATACTAGTAGTGAGTTCCTTGGTTGTGATAGTGGGGAAACTACCCCATCATTAGCAGAGTAACATAGCAGAAGAGAAACATATAAGAATAGTGGAAGTCATAATAATGGAATATAATAGTAAACATCAAAATAATGAATGTAATAAGAAGTTGGAGCACATATATAATGATGCATGATACATATGTCTAGTAAAGCATCCAAACCTATCACAATTCTAAAATACATTACTAAACCAATGTATGAAAGAAAATAGTATACAACTCCCCTGTATCACAATCCTTAGCTTGGTCTCATGCTCTCCACCTCCAAAGCAGACTAGTTCTTGAAGTATAAGGGTGCTTCATCTAATCTATACCTAAAACAATATAATCTATTTGGGTCCAAAATAAAGACCCAAACAAGGTGTGAGACTAAATCCTAGTTTTCAACCACCATGATATCAATGAATAAACTTCAGTTAATATATATATGAAAGGAAATAAGATAAAGAAGTACTAAACACAGAAGTAATCAATGGTAAACATTCCTATAGTTTTGAAGAATTAAAACACCACATACCAAGTAAGCAGATAATCACATACAGTTAACCCTCTGGGATGTTATCATAGCCTAACCACCTCTGGTCCTACCTAGAAAACACAAGAAACCCTCTGGGAATTACACATAGTCTAACCCCTCTGGATCAGCTTTAGCACAGACTCTATGAGGAATCACTCATCGTCTATTCTCGATATAGTCTCATATTGGTAACTAAAAGGTGATCTAGGGAAGCACTTACATCATATCCCCCCTATAGACTTTGTCGAGAAACTTCAGACACTCTAAGGATGCATTTACGTCAATTCCCCCTATGGTCTCGCATCGTAATAGAAAAAACAGACCTTCTAGAGAAGCCCTCACATCCATTCTCCCTATGGTCTACTACACTAGTTTCTCACGACCTTTTGAAAGTCAAACGAGCACAAAAATACATGGAATCCAAACTAATCCTCTAGAACTACTTGGATAAACAATCAACATCATGAAAAAAAGTCAGATAAAACAATCCATCATAAAAATACTAGGTGTGAAAAACAAAGCAGCGTAACAGGCAAAACATGACCAAACAGTCAAAATAAGAAAACATGGGAAAATCATCCATATCATGGAACAAATAAAATCTATTCACAATATATAAACTATATCCAAGCATCCAAGGCATAACAAGAAAAAATAGGGATACAAACATAAACATGCAATACCTTTTTCAATGGTATTGGGATATTTTGCACATATAACTAAAAGACTATCTTACGAAAGTCACAAAACACCTACCACAGTGTTGCAGGATCATTATACATAAACCTCATTCCTTAAGTTTCCTATGAACCCCATAGATCTATAAAAATGTCTAAAAAGTTCAACCGAAGATAACGTGGGAGAGAGGAGGAATCCTGAAATGAATCTCTAGATTAAGGAAGAGCTTACCGAGGTGATCTCAATGCAATCAATGATGGTCGAATCAATAGGCGGATGCATGATTGGGGGCTTAGAGTTGTTTTTGGTCATACAGTCTATCATGGATGAGATATGTCAAGAAAGAGAGTGTTCTGTCCACCAGACATGGCCCTGGTCTATCTAATGAAAAAAAAGTACAAGGCATGTACGACAGTAGTACATGACATGTACTTGCCCTTACTGGACCCCGAATTATGCGGTGTTCAGGTCACAATAAATGGTTGTGTGCTCGGATGTCACACTGCCAGCACACGGCTACCCGCGATAATCGAGTACATGGCACATACTTAATAAATTTTTTGAAATTCTTATTTTTCTAAAAAACACTTGAAAAAAGAAAACATACCTAAAATCATGATCTGGGTTCTTATAATAAACATCCACATACCCATACAAAAGTAGTTTTAATATAAAATTAATGGCATCGGTTCGTACGATGATAATTCACCATACACATGAATGATTAATTCATTATCTATTTAATGGACGTAAATTTAGTTATATACTAGGTGACTAACATAAAAAATCTATTTATATGGAAGATAAAAAAGATTTTATATCACGATGTTATAATATAATTTATTTATGTGGGGAAGAAAATAAAACAAAAACATTTATTAATGAACATTAACTATTCTTTGAGTATCCTCCATACATTTTAAAACATCCATTGAAATATGTATTTAATTAAAAATTATGAAATATAATAATATATAATTTATCCTTGGAAGTCATTTTGGTTCTCAATGGATGATCTAAAAGGGTCTTATTGTTTTGAGTGGAGAGGAGTACGGGTGTAATTTTATAAAGAAATAACTGATACACTTTTAATATTTTATGTGATAGAATTCCACTGAAATTGTTTTTGTTATAAGTATATAACAGTATAACATTTTTGAAAATAAAAATGTATAATTATTAAATAATTTTAAATATTTCTTGTTGTACTTGTTTTTTTAACCCTTATCATTTTATTATAAACTATCGGTAAACGAATTTTTATCTTAAATTCATTAAATAATTTATAATGTTATTTACTAATAAAATAAAGATTATGCTATTATATAACATATATCATGATTATTAATGATATTTTATAATTTTTTTAAAGTTATACATATCAATGTAAAGATTATAAATGAAAAAAAAACCACATATTCGTGATGTGAATGCATCGTTTTAATGTGGTTTTTTCTAAAAGATTCCAATGTTTTTATATTAAATATCATTATTAAATTTATTAAAATTAAATTAATTAAATTAATTTATATATAATTTTTCTATTTTTATTTTTTAAAAAATTTAATATATAATATATCTTTATAAAAATTTAAAACATAAATGTAGTTTTTAAATAGTATTCAGTATTTTTATATGTCCATCACAAAATGATTCTTTTCATAAGGATAACTAATATTAACCCAATGAAAAATTGAGACAATAATATCAAATAAGATTTTTATATTAAAACATTATTTTTCTTAATGTGTTAGACATTAATATCATTTCTGTTCTTAGTAATAAATAAAAAAAGATTGATTTGAAAAAAATTCAATTTTTAAACTTAAAAATACATTACAATAAATAATGTACATTTGATCAATATATTCAATTTATATAAAAGCATTATAATTAATATTTAAATTTAAATAATTATTGTTCACATTCCAATGTTTAAAAGATAGGTTATAACTGTATTGTTTAATTAACTATACAAATTATAGATTTTAGTTTTGTTAAAATTCGGCTTTTTGTACAGCCTAAGTTGACTCGATTTTGCTTATAGTGCAAGACTAACATGGTGATTCATATAAAATAATCCAAACTCTTAATTTATTGTAATGAAATAAAATATTTATATATCATTTGATGAAATATATACAAAATTTAAAAATTATGGAATAGAAATTTAAAAAATATATGGTTGTTAGAATCTTCTCCATATAAAATGAGTTTCCCTCAATATTCATCACATTGTCACCAAAAAATGAGTATAATTTTTATTTATTACATCCATAGGTTACCAAATATATTAATGATGTTTGTTTTTTCACTCTGACACATAGACCTGGTGAGTGTCCTTGTTTCAAATCACATTCTTACTAAGATCCAAATCTCACCAAATTGTTCCTTATGACAATGACCAATCTCCTATAGTATAGAATTTGAGTTCAATACATTTGAAGGGATAATTATGTAATTAATTAAGGGTGATATAAGGACCATATAATGGAATTGATATTGGAATGGTGGAAGATTAATATTATAATCTACTATCCTAAAATGATCAATTATATTTATCTGGCGGATATACAAATGGTGGAGTTTTCAATTATTTATTCCATGTTTAAATTAGTATAATGAAATTGTCACAAAAATAAAATTATTCTTGATGTAAAAGATAATCACCATAAATATATATTTCAAATATTTCTAGTCCTTAGATGATTCTGAATGATTCTACCCTTATCTATATTCTCAATGTATTTATCATGTCCCAATAGTTTTCTTTCTACAATATTATTCAAGTACGTTAGTGTTATAAACATCATTCCATAAATTTATTCATAAGGATCCATATAAATAATCATGAAGAAGGTATCATTTGATGAATATTGTTCTATGTGAAGGTTTTGATCCCAACCCCCTTTGAAATCCATAAGGAAATTTCCTTGAGAACTCATTAAGTGTTGAATTATTATCTTAGATCAACTATATATATAAGGATGATACACAATGATAAAAATATACATTCAATAAAAGTCAAACTAAATACATACCCAAAACCTCATGGTAACCCCTAGATTCAAAAAAAATTATTTTTGTATTCCATGATGACTTAACACTCCCTTACCTTATTTTTCGAAGAGGGAAATTGATAAATCTTTTCAGATATAAATGAAGTGTTATAGATTCATAATTTGATAGTATATAACAAATAAATATATCAACATAACTTACTAGATAAACCCTAATTGTTACCAGTACCTTTAATAATATTTCCACAAGTGTTAATTTTATTCCTCCTCAAATAACATTTTGACATTATATAAAACAAATGGTTTTCATTGTCATAAATTTCACTAAAACTGTCCATATTATTGATAAACATCCATCAAATGAAACAAAAAATGGGGTATTTTTAACATTGTAGATACGATCAAACCTAAACACATAAGATCATGATGATATCCATAACAGTTAATATAATATTTCCTTGAGACATATATTAATCATAAGGATAATTTACCCTTTATTGCTTAAATAATATCGTTTCATATAAAAAGCATTTCCATTAGAACCATTGCTTCAAAATTTTTATAATACAATATAAAATGTGATTTCATTATTTCAAAATGAATATATAGGGATATAATCACATATATAAGATAACAAATAATTTCTTCAAAGGGTTCATTTATACAAAATCAGATAATAAATTCCCATCTAGGTATAGAAGGATTATTTTTCCCTAGTAATAATGACTCACATCAACCAAGAATATTAAATAAAATTTACTTTTTTATTATTCATCATATATTGATGTAGATTTTCATCCTAATTCTTCCTTTTATTATAAAATTGTTTCTTATAAGGTTATATTTATTTCATTTGAAATACTAGATTGTGGGTGGTTTACTTTTTAATATTTAATTCTATTCACATCATTTGATAACATCAAGATATCACCTCACCAATAAATTAGATGAGGAATTTCCCTATAAAAATTAAAACATTTAACAGTACCCCTAATATAGTTTTCCAAGGATTCTTAAAAAAAATTAATCATAATGGAATTCTCATCAACATACCTCCATGGTTCATATATTTTACATTAAATTTTAATTTTATCTTATGCTCAAAACCATGATATTGATATGTAACTCCAACCACAATTTCTACATTGAATGATCATTTAAAAATACCTTTTTAGCTATTTTGGTGTCCTATGGATTACAACCATTAGATAATTTTTTTAGTCAACTAAAAAATCATCTGACTATACATTCATGTTAGGTAATATTACATGAAGTGGGCCTTATAAGAGTAGTAAAATATGATCTATAATTTCCAACATATCCATCATCTTTTTCCATTATATCTTGGAAATTCTAACCTCCCTTCATATATATAATACTATGAATTTTATTATTTAAAAATATATTCTCCAAAATGTCTAATAAAATTGATTAAACTTCATCTTGTTTCTTCATAATCATGAAAAGACCCCATAAATGATCTTCTTCACCTTTTAAAGGATAAATATCTAAACATTAATTTTCTCATTATAAACACAAGATAATTGAAAATAAAAAATAATTTCGGTTGAGGAATTGTTAAGAAACCCTGTTATTAACTGACCTACCAAAACAAGTTGAGGGTTTTCTTATGAAGTAATAAAAATAATTATTTTCTCTACTTTTTTTGTTTGGAATCTAACTATGACTCATAGATTGAGAATTGTGTGAGAGAATATTAATGATATTATTCATTAATGACCTAATAATTTTGGAATGCTCATGATGAAAATCAGTGAATTTGTTTTCACCCTCAACATTAAAATTTTCTTTCGGGTTCCATCATTTGATTAAAATAAAATAATTTTTTAGAAACACTAATCATATTTGGGAACAACATAATCATGAAATATTAACATATATGGTTCTTAAATCATGCCACTATCTTTTCATTATATTAAACCATAGGATAAATCATTATCATTAATAGTCATTATTTATTTAATTATTTTTGTGGTTCATAATTATTTTTTGAATTAATAAAGAATATCTCATTAGGGAATAAAATTAGGTGTGTGGAAAGGAAAATTATCATGATCTAGTTGACGATCGAGGGTGGAACATTTCATTATTTTATGAACTATAACCACTACCTACCACTATGCTTGATCCAAATCCACGAGTAGTATCATTAAAAGGATTTAATTTCATGGTAACCACTAGATGTATCCATTAAAAAATTAAATGATATTTTCTAATTAATTTACACATTCTTAGACATATCCTTAGAGATTTATTTTTTATATCACAATTGTTTTCTCATCCATATTTTCAATGTATAAAAAAATATATCATCTAATAAAAAATATAGTGATCTTGATTTTTTATACTATGATATTTCATGTTATTATAGAAACATTTAAAAAAAATTATGTGGAACATGCCCAAGGAATTTAATATATAACAATATTTGGGGACTAGTTGAAAAATAAAGTTCTCTAGTGAAACACTATAAATGAATCCCACAATGTTCATGCCATTTATTAATCATCCTTGAGATATCCTTTATACTACCATTCATTATAGACTATGGAAAGGAAATGTAATAATGTTTGGGAATATATTCTTATTATGTTCATAAATGGGATATATGTAAAACAAATCAAGCACCAGGGTATGAGAACTTGTGAATAACAAATTAAAACCATAAAATATGTATTATAGATCATCAACATGGGTTATAGAATAAATCATGGTTGATCACAATACATTAATCAAAGGATATCAAATAACATGATGAATAATATCATTACTCTTGATTAAACTATAGATTTTTGGAAATTAGATAAGAATCTAAACTATTATACCGATACTACACTACTAGACATTCATTACATGTTAGGTTTGGGAAAACCACCCTTGTAACTACTATGGGAAAGAGCTAACCACTAGTGTTCCCTAATTTTGGGATTCTGTTAACTACTAAATAACATACTTTTTTTACATTGGATTACCTCAAACTTTCGCTATAACATCATACAACATGTTTCATTAACCAATGCATTGTATCTAGACATTTGCTCCACCCATCACACAATAAAAATCATTCTAATGTATGGCACATTATCCTTAAACATTCATAATATCATAAACCTTGAAAAGAACATGGTTTAATGAGAATATCATAATATATTAAATTCCATAAATGTGATGAGATAATTTCATTATTTCATCATAACAATACAAAAAAATCAGGTTAAATAATATTTTTATCACGGTATAACATATGGATGAATTTGGATTTCATAAAATCACATCGTCATAAATGATATCCACTATGGGAATGAATTTGAATGGAATAATTAGATCATATCAACAGTGAAGAATATATAACATAAAATTATATAATCTTTCTTGGAAAAGAAATCTAGAGGATTAGTTGTAAAAAAATGTATGGTGAATAACATTTCACAAGAAATCTCTTTTTAGAGAATAATTTTTTTATAATCCTTGTATATTCCATAATCATTGAAAAAATATAAACAAATATTATAAAAATAATTTAAAACATTAATTTATGTAAATATATTTTTAAATTTAATAACATTTAAAACATTAATAAAAATACCACCATTTTAAATATATAATGAAAATATATAAATGAAGCATTAAAATATTTTGAGTTCATAAAGATATATAATTTCATAAATCCCATAAAAGTTGAAACAAAGTAACATTCACATTTTTCGTAAAATTTAAATCGGTATTGGTGGTAAATAACATAATGATTAACTGTAAAAATTTTAAAGTTGAAATAATTGGTTAAAATTTATTAATTAAATCTTAATTTTTATGTAAAAAATAGAGAATTTTTTTATAAATCAAAATTCAAAAAAAAACTTCTTTTCCACCAAACGTAGTATCAACGTCATACTTTCAAAAAGAAAATATATATTATTTTCAATAAAAAGGAGATGATAAATAATAATATTACATGATAATATAATGAATAACCATATGATAATAAAAATCTATAGATTATTTTGATATTAATCATAATATATTACCATCAAAAACATAATCGTAAACAATCTCGATAATCTATGATAGTGATATATAAAATCATAACCACATTAGTAATATTGAATCATAAAACCCATGATGGAATTTAATAAATTGATAGACAAAATATAATGAAAAATAAATAAATTTATGATATTGAATTCCAAATGGAATGTATATATATCACGTGAAATAGTATATGTGCACAACATAACGTACGTCCCAGTAAATGAAAATTGGGAAAAATAACTTACCTCTATTGTAATATTTCGAATTGTAATACCCAATAACGAATGAAATCAAATGATATGTTAAATATATTGAAAATAAATTTATTCATGATATAACAAGTCACTGGGAAATTATATACACTATATGAAATAACCATATTGGGAATTTATATATGTATCCATGGAATAAAAGAGAGGATAGAATTATCTTACATTAAACATCAAATTCATTCATAATAATTGAAACACTATATATAATAAATATATTAATTTTATAAATATATTACAGAAACATATATGTTTATTTAATATCATATACGACATATTTATATTTATTTATATCTTATTTAGTAACTATTTTTTATATAAAAAATTTGGTAATAACTCCTTTGCTTTCCATATAGGTTTGGATTTATTGTTTTGAATACTCAAAATTTGATAATTATTCCAATATATATATAATAAAATCTAGAAATAATTATAAAATATATACATTATTTGGACTATTATTCCAAATAATGAAATATGCTTTGCAGAAATGAATTGTGATATAATCATGGAGATGGTAGGTTGTACATGCGCATGACAAACATTTTCTTTTTTCACAGACCACATTATAATGGATGTGATTAACGTTCTACCATTATTGATTTATTATTATATAATAAATAAATTATTATATATTTAAATATTCATATTCATATCATCTATGTGGTGTGGTGATTAATAGTTTTCCTTGACACTTCATTTAGAGTGTAGTCCACAAATACACAAACGACATTGTCATATTTCAGTGTTTATAATGTTATGAAACAAAATGATATACTATATTTCCATAATGATAATTGTTTCATAAATATACTATTTAAGTAAATTTTATCACATATAATTTTACATATTATCCTCAATGTAAAGTGTTTGTGAAAACAAATCACACCACTTGGCTATGTGATAGTCTTTAATACACACACGAGCGACCTTATCATATCACCAATGTAAGGGAATGTGAAAAAAATTATATTTCATATATTAAAACTAGATATATAATTATATTTTATATATCATATATGTGTATTGTATCTATAATAATACCTAATAGTGGGAGGTGGTAATGGAAAAATGAATTTCATTTATTTTTTATGTGATACTCTTCCATATACATTAATATTGATTTCATAACATATTTTATTGAATTATATATGTTTTTAGGCCATTAAATTAACATAAAAACTCTATTTATATGAAAAAATATATGGATATTATATCATAATAGTATTATAGTAATTCTTGTAGGTGGTGGAAAAATAAAATAATAGCCCTGTTTAATGAATATTACATTTTCCTAGGGTGCCCTCTTTAGGTTTTCACAACAAGAACTCCATGGAAGTTTTTACAAAATGAGGATTATTGGTTGAGAGGAGGGACATTTGGTGTAATTTAATAATTTATTTTACATTCCGAATAATATTTTTGTGTGACCGGTGGAAGATAATGGGAGTCCTATTATAAATCAGGTGATTGGAAAACTTGTAATTTTTTGAATGGATGAAATAATCCCATGTTATATTCATTTTAGAATGCAAAAGTAATGGATTTTTCAAAAGAATAGATTTTATAAATTCTATATGTGGTAATATAAATGTTGTTATACAATATTTTGGTTATTTGTAACACTATTAATTTTATCTTAATCCCTTGGTGATGTAATATTTAACATAAGTGTGAGAAATATTTTCTAAAATGTTAACTGTTGACATTCAACAATAATTATTTGGTTCTTATATGATAATATAAATCATATTGAATTAGTGAATTTAGTCCTAATTTTATTACAATACGTTTAAAATTTTAAATTAAATTAAATCTCATAGGATCAATGAAAAAATAGCATTTTAATGAAAAAATGTTCTAATGTTTATGATGGGTTTATATCAAAATTACATATGAAATTTATTAAATTAGATTAAATTTTATTGTTGGAAATATAATTTCACAATTTTCAAATTAAAATTAAATAAAATAATAATTTATCTTCTTTAATAAATTTAATTAAAATTTATTTTGAAATTAAAATATAGTATTATCAGTATTCCTCAAAAAAGGAAACATTTTAAAGAAATTAAAAAAAATTACCCTTATAGAATATTTATAAGATGATTTCAAAAATTAATTTTATTTTGTTATAATAATGTTTAATGACATTGAAAATTTAATATAACTAATGATAAAAATGAAATAATAATCGATTTTTTTTCTAAAATAAAATTTTAAAATATATTAATCTGTTATATAAAATTTAGTACACATAAATCAATATGATTAAATTATGTAAAAAATTTAATTTTTATTATAGAAGTACTTATTACTATTAATATCGCTATATTTAATAGGTGGGTAATAATGGTCTTATTTATATAAATAAATGAATAATATATCATGGTTTTGTTTAAACTCAATGTTGTGTGTACCAAAATCCAACCTTATGTCTTATATAGAACAATAATAATAAGAATTTCTATGGAAATCAATCCATAATCATTGTTTCTTGTAATTAATGATAAAATCTTTTTTGTACATAATGATAAATATACCAATTTTATCACTGAAAAAAATCAAATAACATGGTGGTGTTATAAGGATACCATCCTAATAGTTTATTAATGTAGACATTATGTTTCAATAATAGAAGTAAATATCTATCTATATAATAATATTTTTATTTTTTTAATGAAAATAATCATTGTTTAGTAACCCCAAATAATGATATTTTCAGTATATGTAGACCACCAATATGATTCATGGTGAAACTACCCTTGCTTCTTACATATTTTGACCCTCTATAGGTATAATATGTGCGTAAGATCACAATTAATTTACAAATAATTATTATGGATTTTAAAATTTATTAATGACTTTTTAATATTCCAATTGAGACCTCTTATATTATTCCAATAGTAGTTATGTATTAATTTTTTAATTTATTTTATTTTACGTGATTTCAATGTATTCATTATGATTTATAATGTTATGATTTAATATAATATTTCACATTTTATTAATTTAATTGGACTGATGGAATGATAATTGTGTCAGTGAACATAATCCAGGTTGGTATTTCTCATATGGGATTGATAATAAAAATGGATCTACAGTTGAACCTGGAACTAAACAAATTATAACTATATTAGGGAATCTAAGTATGGGTATGATCAGTAACCCTTACCATACAGTTTATCCAACTAAATCATAATGAAGTCTTATAAATTAGACCACTTCTTGTGTTAGAGACCTCTATAATTCAATGTGACTATAAAACCATTTATAACTGAGAATCGAACAAGTACCCCATAGAATAATTTTCTCATATTTTGATTTAATGAATGTGGGATGGTGTTTAGGATAGATTATCATCTATCTGTGGATGTGGATCAATGGTGGTGTTTAATTACCATTAAATTATAGTATGATTAAATATAAATCATGTAATAGAACTATTTTATGAAATTAATTTTAGAAAAAAATTCAAAAAATTTGAGTGGATATGGAGAGAAAATTATTATGTATAAAAAAATGAACTAGAAAATGTTTCTAATTATGAATCCACATGCCAATGATATTAAAAAATACCATAGATTATGCTTGGAACCAAAAGAGTATTATTAAATATTTTATTGATGATATAAATCCATCACTCATTAGGGATAAAGTCTCCCAATCATTCTATTTTTTCAAGGATATACTGTGATGTTCCACAATGAAATAGATTAAATTATTCCAGTCGATTGAATTTAAATTTATGTAATATATGATATGGGAGTTAGACCATTATATGAATTGATTTAAATAAAATTGTAAAAAGGGGGGGTGAAATTGAAAACTTTTACTAAATGTTGAAAGAAATTGTTTGTAAAAACCATTATGGGAATGAAATTTTTCATCTAGTATGGAGAGAAAGACCATCAGGCTCTTGAGTTTAGTGGTATTAATTAATCCTACATAGATCTGTGATTGAAATGTTAAGATATGGGGAGAAAAATAATTATTCTCCCATTTGATAAGATAATTTAACTCATAAAAAGAAATCATATAAATTCCAATATTATTGGATCAAAACATCTTACATTGAATTTATTGATGATTATTTGGTACATACATTAATCATAGCCTAACAATTATTTTAATTATTAATTTAAATATTATCTTCAAACTAATTTTTGTCCTTATTATTTACAATACAAATTAGTTACCTACCTATAAGAATCAAAAGGTGTGTACTATTTATTACTTTTAATGGAAGAATCACCATAATTAAAAAATTATAGTTAATTCCAATTATGACATATATATATACCATATTTTAATATGTTATTTAAATATATATATATATACAGTTGATTTTTAATAAATAAATTCTTATGGTTTTATTTAAAAATATTATACAAATGTTCTTAAAAATATAAAGATATTTTTATTAATGATTAACATATTGAATTCCATATCATTAGAGTAGAGGAATCATCATCTGATTAATATCTATATCTCACCCTAGTATATCATAATGAGACATTCATCTGGATGAATAGGAGAAACATTATACCAATGGAAATCATAGTCATGAAATTGGGGGTGTTTGTATTATATTAGAATTCATTATTTTAATTCATGAGGAATTACCTTGACATCAACAAAAGGCATAAATTATGATTTCCATTTACTTAATCTATAATAGATAACCTATATAATTTTTCCACTATAGGATGTTAATTTTTGGATTTATTTTATTTGATGAAATCTAAAATAAAAATTTTCTCTAGTATTTATATTCAATAGTGTTTCATCTTTTGAATCTCATACTGTTTTCATTGAGAATAATGATGGATATATGAGGTTTTCAAATGATTTTTTCAAATTAAATGCTATTACAATAAATAAACATTATCACCTACATCATATTAAATATATATTCAATCACCTTCATGGATATAAATTTATTTTGAATATTTGTATCCTTTGTTAGTATTCTCAATTCAATTTAAAGAAGAATGAAAATTTGAAAATAACTATTATTGCACAGTTTAGACATTACATGATTATAATAATTCCATTTAGAATTACTATTACACACAAAATTTTATGTATACAATTAATTGAGAATTCTAAAAATACCAATATAATTTTTTTGTGGAATTTGTTGATGATATCCTGTTGTAATATTTTCCCTATGTAGAAGATGAAAACCAAATAATGATAAATTTTGAGACATCAAAATAAAATATGTATAATAGATATTTATAATCTATGAATTATGGCATTATAATGTTTCTTTTCTAGGACATATTTTAACTAATAATGTAATCTCATTTGATCCTTCTAATACTATGATAAATTATTTGTATCCTGCACAAATTGAAAAATCATGGGAACATATATTTTTTAGTTTGTAAGGTTAATATTTTTAATTTTTCAATGTTTTTCTATATTAGCTAATGCATTTACCAAGATTAATTTTAATGTCATTAGATCATAGGTAAAGAATAATGTGAATTCTCTTTTTAGGAAATTATTAGGATATAATTTAATTCACCTATTTAGAATCCACTACCAAGAAGCGATTGATTTTTGATATATAGTAATGCATTAATGAAAGAAAATTATTTTTTTCTTATATAGAATGATAAATTAATTGTATAATCATTTGGATACTTATGTAATAATTACCAAATCTATCAAAATCAAGATCTTGTTAATTTATATAAAATGAATTTTATGATGATATGTGAATATTATACTATGATGAATGATGTAAATTATATAATTTCAATAAAAGTATAGAATAATATTTTATTATAACAATTTAATCATGAAGAAAATTAAATTCCTAATGAGACATATGAATTATGATTTTTCAATACACAACCAGATAGGAACAGAAAATATGTTAGTAAACGCGAAGTTTATAAATGATAATCGAATTCATAAAAAATTAGGAGTGTAAGGGATCATATATTCATGGATTTAGTAAAAATGCATCAATAATTTTTTAAGGATAAAGATATATAACCCCCATTTTAGATGATTTATAACACATATTCATTTCATGGGATACATTATTATCACCCTTATGATAAGAAATTTTAAAATAAAAGTAATGTTGAGAAAAATGGGAAATTGGATTACATTATACAGGATGTTATATTTATAAAATTTTGAATGATTCTATGTGTTATATTTATACATGTAATAAAATGTAAATTATTAGATGAATCTCAATTATTTAATTCATATTTTCACCAATGTGACACCATGATGTATATAAATTTTAATAAATTTTTTTTTGGATAATATTATGTGGTAACATTTTTAGTTTGTGTTAAGATATTATCTTTCTCAATATCTGGGGCTAAGATATAACATCCACATGGAGAAATGAAACATATACCTTGTCCTGTATTTAAATGGGATTGAATTAAAATATAATTTTCCACTGGAATACAATTGACTCCTTGAATGAGTGATTCTGTATGGGGTATTATTGATTACCTTAATAAATATACACATTTTTATAATATGCGAGAACATATGTCTCTATATCATCATGAAAAAAATTATAATAAGATTGTTATTAGACATAATTGAAAACCACATTCAATTTTTCCAATCATGATCCATGTTTTTACATAATATTTTTTAAATTTAAAAAGATATATCTTGACATCATATTTCATTTGAGAACCTCATATCTTCCAAAAAATATAAGAATCTGGATAGAGAAATTCAAAAATTATATGAAATGATGAATTCAATATCAAATGATTATCAAATTATATGGTATCTGAATTTACCATTATTAGAGATAATCTGTAAAAATAAATTTTATTAAATAATATAAATGGAACCATATGAAGCATTTTATGGAATGATATTTCACACTCCAACTTATATGTATTATGTTGGTGAGAAAATGACAATATAACTATAATATTTTGAGGATGAAAGAAAATAGGTATATATTATTCAAACCCAAAATAAAATAATTTAATGTATCAATTTTTTATATTCTGATAAAATAATTTATGACGTGGAATTTAAAGTAATATATATTTGTTTCATTAATGTATATTCATTTTTGGGTGGTTTATGATTGTGTATAATTTTAAAAATGAGGACTATGTAATTAATACCATTATAAATTTTGGAATAAGTGTAACTATAGATGACATAATGGAAAAAACACTTAACCTCTCTTATTTAAATGATTTGTTTTATATGTATTTTTAAATAAAAAACATGTTAGACAAAATGCATGTTTTCTCCATTGAAAATATTATATTAAAATATATATTATCTTTCAAATAAATTCTAATCCCAATATCGTATAATAGTGAACAAATTTTGATTAATCATTATAAAAAGATGTCCAAGGTAAATTTGAAAATTTGTAATATAGAATAAGAGATGTGGGATCCTTAATGAAACATAATGAATAACGAAAAAAATATTTTCAGTAGGTAATATAAGAGATTTTTTATGGAAAATATTTCTCAAAAGTGATAATAAATTTACACCATGATATGTCATGACATGTATTTTGTAAATAAAAACCATTTTACCATGTTATACATGAATACATTTGTCTAAATTAACCATAACATAATATAATGGTTTATCATAGTAATTAAATTATAGGATATGAACTTGATCAACTAAATGATAAATGTTATATTTCTCAATCATAGATAGCATAAATTCAAAGGTTATTAATTTATTATAAATAAAAATAAATATAATTGTAATGTAAAATAATGTATTTATGAAAACAAATTATGAATGAAATTTCTCATATTAATAGTTAATTATAATTAAAATTATTACTGATGGAATTTAATTATACTTAAATATATTATATTTTTTAAAAACATTATTTATCTATTATTATTTCTAAACATTAGATGTGACGAATAAACGTTTTTTTTCATAAAAATTTTTTTTTCTAAAATAATTTTTGATCATGTTTCATTAAAATATTTTTAAAATAATATTTCCAATTTTTTTTTGAAAATATAATCAGCAAATTGAATAATTATTTTTATAAAAAATATACAAATTATCATAATGTGATTTATTTATAATTATCCGGATAGAATAGTTTTTACGGATTAATAGAATATAAACTTTTTTATTATAATTATTCTTTTCATTTAAAGAAATTTTAATGGAAAAATTTATAAAAAAATTAAATTTAAGTTTAGAATAGTTAATTAAAAAAATTTATAATATATTTTCAAACATGTGAAATAATTTTGTTTTTAATTTTAAAATAAAATATATTTTAGTATAATGAAATTTTTTCTGGAAAAATAGATTTTTCCTCATGATTTTACGTGAAATTTTAAATTACACTAATCAAATTAATTTAATTTATTTTGATAAATTGTTTACCATATTTTTAATCATCATAATTATAAAATATTAATAATTTCAAATTAATATTTAGTGACAAAAATTGTAAAAATAGAAAAAACATAATTACTGTGACAAATATTAATACAAGATTACTTAATAATTTAACTAAAAATATAAATTTTCAAATTAAATATATTTTCTTCAAATTTATAGTTAAGTGGAATATATAAGTAATATATCATATATTTGTTTTGATTCATTTTTTAAATATTTTTTCAAGAATGTGGATTTAAAATATAAATAAACATTTAATATTTAAATGTGATCCACTCATATTCTTTGTAAAAGGAAACATCATCATATAAATTATTCACAACTATTGATGAATTTATATATAAAACACACTACCAAAATACCTCTAAACCATCATTATACACATTTTTGAGAATTTATTAATTTCAAAATATTCCATTCATAGGTTTTTAAATGTGGGATATGAAGGTGGCGTTCTTGAAGAGATTGTAATATTTACCACCATGTTTTTAAATTATTCATACTCTTTTATAACCATCAACTGTGTTTTAATAGTTAAAATATAATAATACATATATACAATATTTTCTTACATTTTTATTAAACTCATTAATTTTCCAATATTCATTTCCTCTTTCACATAATGGGACACAAAACATCTGATGTTATGAATGATGGACTACCACGTCCCTAAACAATGTAATTCTGTTAGGACAAAAGGGGCCTAGATACCCTGAGAGGGGGGTAAATCAGGGTATATATATTCTATTTCAAAATTATTCTTTCCCCACTAGATCTTGACCTCTATATTTTATGGGTCACTTTTTTTGATCTTATGAATTTATGTTGATCACTTATTTTTATCTTTATATAATGGATATGTTTTAGATTCATTGCAGGGAAGCAACGAGGCAGACACAAAGATTTTTTCTTGGTTCACCCTCACACGGCTACGTCCAATGAGCATACGATGACAATGTGTCACTGTAACAAATCCACTAAATATCTCTTCCAATGATGTTTGTGCTAGATCACATATATACCCAAGATCACTACCTTTACAATTTTTTGGGTTAGCTCACTGATTTCCAAAGGGTCACACCCTATTTCTCTCTCACTAGCTTACTTCCAGTAGAGAGGATTACCTTATTCCTCTTCCTTGGATCACTTCACTTTGATGGGATCCACTCAAATTTTATAGACCTATAGGTATATTCGTTTTAATGAATAAATTCATCCTCAAATATAGATAGATTCTCTGTTTAAGTCCAACTTTCATCCACAAATGAATACCACTTTGTCTCTGAACACTAGTCATTTCCATTTGAAATACCTTCTCAAAGCACCCTACTTCCTGAGGCCCCCAATTTCATGAATCTCAAAGAATCCTTTGTGAAGCTCCTGCCTTTTTGCGAAGCTCATGACTTTGCAGAGCTTAGGACAGTGTGAAGCTCATGTTGTCGCTAAGTGACTTCCCTCACGAAGAACAATGAGTCATTGCGAAGAACACTACTTTCGTTGAGCTAGAATAGCTGTTGTGAAGCTCCTTCCTTCCGTGAAGTTTAAGAACCCAGTTCTTATTCTTGAGGTAATGGGTTCTTGTTTTCCTCTTTATTTTAGTGTTTTTTTAGATAAGGAAAATGGGGAAAATCTTAAATTTTTTGGGTACAGGCCGTGTACTTTTCCACACACCGTGTACTTTGGCCGTGTGGGATGAGTACACAGGGTGTGTAGGACTGCCGGCGATGAAGGGTGTAAAAACTGACTACACACTGTGTACGTAGTATTTACATGCCATGTAATCAGTAGATAGGTGAACAGTAAGTTGGTGGAATTAACCGATAGCTAAGCGACAGTACACGCCGTGTATTCAGAAATACTCGCTGTGTACTCATGTTGAAAGATGAAGAGTATGCGCGGTGAAAAGAAGCCACTAGAGGAACAGTTTAAAGATGAAAAGTACACGTTGTATACTTGAGATTGCATTCCTTTTTGTATGTTTTTTTGCTTAAAACAGGTGGTAGCCTCTACATTCGTTAAAAGAGACATTGAGTTCATTTTGGAGCCTAGTGAAGTGGTCAGAGCTTCAGAGATCTCCCGACCACACACAGGGAATTTGAATCCATCTCGGACGGTCTCGATTGAAATGTGTGGGTGAGTTCTTCCCTCTCTTTGTGTTTTTATTACCAATTTTTTTCTGAGGGAAAGTTATTTGAGGTTGAATGAGAAAAATATTATCCCAGATCTATGTTGTTCCTGGATGATTCAGGTGGCGTCATTCACGTATACCAATTAGAGACGATCGAGTTAGGTGGTCTGGTATTTAATTCCAACTGTCATGTTGTTTTTGTGTACCATTGGGCTACGTGCCCATGTTGGAGTGACGTATTAATGAGCCCTTGATTAATTAAATTCCAAAAATTTAATAGGTAATTTAATTAATATGTATAACTGCTGTGTGGAATCATTTCTTGGATCCAGGGACACACTATGGGTGCGTTCCCCCTGTTTAGCCATTTGTCCAGGATACCCGAGGGTATGCCATTTCTATAACATTTCTTATGTTTTATTGAGAGGAACTTAAATGAATTGCTTGTTGTTTATGGTTCTCGGCCTGATTTCCTGTTTAACCTGAGGGCAACATATATTTACTCTGAGGGAAGATGTTTCATTTAGCCTGTGGGAAATGATTCATATGATTAAGGATAGTACTTCTGTGCCTGAGGGAAATACCTCATGCCTGAGGGAAATATTCGTTATGCCTGTGGATAGTCACCTATGGATTTCAATTATGATTACTTGAGGGTATGTTTTTTCATGTACGAAGACTCAATTTAGAATTCATATTCACTGTGGGGATTCACTTGTTATATCTGCCAAGATAAAGCAATAGGCTTGGTATTGTTTTACCTTGTACTTGTTAGATAGATTGTTGTGGTTTTTTCTGTGGTATTGTACAATAGATTATCAGCTAAGGCTGAGTCTATAGAACTTATAATTCAATTATATTTAATTGTTAAATACTAAAAACATGTAAATGGAATTGGTAAGAGTATCTTCTTTTGAGTACTTCTTAGTTTACTGCTTTTCCATTTCTACACACTACTGTTGAACAAATTTACTTGTAGCTGGGCACGAGCCTTTGGTGGTTTCCTACTGGAATTTATTTCTCACATCATATTTGTGTCATGTCTTGGTCCCAAATAGATTACATTGCTGTCAGTGTGGATAAGGTCATTGGTACATATATAGGTACTTGATTGTTGTAGAGGAGTAGGAGAGCATGGGATCGAGCTTAGGCTCGCGATGTGGCTGAGATCCTAGTGCACTATTTTGTTTCCCTTTTCTGTACTTTTACAATGTATTGGATTATTCTAGATTGTAGTGTATCCTGTTTTGGCTACTTTTCATGACATAGAGACATATTTCATCCTCATTATATATATGAATTCATGTTCTCTTTTACTTTAGTTTTATATTGTTTACTGCTTTAACTATTGAATATTTATATATTTGTTTCTGTCGTGCTACACTTTGACAAATGAGGGAATAGTTTCCCCACTTTTAAACATAGCCCCTCACTGCTAGTCGACACCCTCTAGCATTTTGGGAAATGCACTTGAGGTCATGTGGCCAACCAGGTTCTTGGCACCCGTTGTGTAGAACCTGGATCCAGGACATTACAAAGTTGTATCAGAAGAGGTTTCTTTTCTCTTGACATACTATTTGGTGCCTATAACCAAGGATATGATGGAATATGTACTTGGTAATAATCTACTCCTAGGAGTAGCTAACTCATGTATAGGTAAAAGCCAATTTACCGTGTGTTGCAATTTTTTCTGATTTTTTGATTTGACGGTTGATTTGATTTTCCCTGTTGGGTGACGCACTTGTGGTGTACTATTATATTTTTATACATGGGTTTTATTTAGTTGCAACCCAATGAGATGAGGGTATGCCATCTCATGCAACATTTAAAAACATGATAGAATCAAATGCCATGCATAGTTTTCATTCCATATAGGTGCATTATATGTTTCATGTTATTGTGATAGATGTTGTGATAGTAAAAGAATGTTTTTGTGATAGATTCCTTGGTAAAATACCTGCTATTTGATAGGGTATTGTTATATAAGGTTTTGTAGAATGAACACCTTCGTTCTTGAGATGTATGGGCCCTCATTGACCGGAATTTGGTGAATCATTGTCTGTTTACCTTGTTTATAACATTTATAAGATTCCAAATTTTTATTTCCAGGGAGTATGGGCCCCCACGGATCGGAATTTGGCACATAGGTGTTGTTTTTAGTGTTTTTTTGGGCTCCGGAGTAGTTTTTAAGGATAACTACTGCAAAAAACCCATAATACATGCCATGTAGATTTGAAAACATGCCATGTACTCTTCTTTTCAGGATTAAGTGGGAAACATTTAAGTACATGCTATGTACCCTAAGTACACTTTGTGTAGTTTCTACCAGTGTCATTGGTTGTGTGGGTAGAAAAACGGGATAGTAAAACTTTTAAGACACACACCGTGTACCGATTGTACATGTCGTGTAGTGTAACCTGTAATCTGACCGTGTAACTAACAACTTGGGTCGGTGTAATCCTTTCTTGTACATGTCGTGTCCATCCAAAACACACCTAGTAGTGTGAGATGTGTGTCCGGTTGTGTAACTAACAACAGAGGTCGGTGATGATACCCTAGTACACATCGTGATCCTGTGGGACATTCCGTGTAGTCTTGACCGGTGGGAGAACGTGTGGACGTGGCCGTGTGGATGAATAAACAGAGTGGTGTACACGCCATGTGTAGGTGTAACAGGTAGTGTAGTTTCATCCGAGTAGTCGGTTGTGTCACTAACAACATGCTCAGTTGGGATCTATGTCGGACATGATGGGTCCATCTGGAACAAGCCGTGTAGTCTGAGCTGTGTACCCGACTGTGTAGTGGACAACACAGGTCGGTGATGCGCGTCTAGTACATGTCGTGTAGCTCTTATACACGTCGTGTAGTTTTTTTCAAAGGAGAGCATTGTAGATAATCTGTGTAGAATTACTTGGGCAGGGAAGAAGACTCAAGTACACATCGTGTGTGTGGACAACATGCCGTGAGTTTGGGGTGTTACACGACCAGTTTTGGCCGACTACACGACCATATGAAAGACCTGAGGAAACACACCGTGTAGTTATTATACACATCGTGTAGTCTTTTTTTGTAAAACTTGATTTTTTTCTTTTCCTTGTTCACTCCTTATGCTTTCAGTTCTTATTCCTTGATAATGTCGATCTAAGGCGTGTGTTTGACCATGTAGAGTCATGCTAGTGATAATACCTCGAGTTGTTTTCCAGGAGAGCGGCAACGAGTTTAATCTAGAGACAGTAGTCCACGGGCTACCGGTGGATCATCCAGTAGATCCAGATACAGCACCAGCTGTTATACCTGGCATAGCCGCTAATACAAAGTTCTGTGAAGGCTTCAAGCGGTTTATTCAGACCTACCCGGGAGAACTGCCGACTACCACATATATGGAAGAGTTGATGCGTATATTTCAGAAGTAGAATCTGCCTATGTTTTTAGGGGATGGAGGACCACAGGCTGCAGAGTCTTCACTGGGTTATATGAAGGCTATCTTTGAGCATCTAGATATGCCTCTAGGGATGAGGGTCAAGATCACTACATATATGCTGCATGATTCTGCCAAGAGGTGGTGGGATGTTACCACCCAAATAGAGTATCACAGAGTAATGGTGTGTGAATATTTTCAGGTAGTCTTATATAAATTTTTCTTTCCTGAGACATTGATGGCCGATCAAGCTCAAGAGTTCATGAATCTGCAGCAGGGCACCATGTCGGTGATGAACTATTCTTCCCGCTTCACTGAGATTCATCATTTTTCACCAGTTCCTGTAGGTGAAGAGGTGTTGTGGGATAGAATCTTGGAGGATGGTCTTCTATACATCATCGGAGCACTGGTGAACATTTTCAGGTTTCCTATAGTACATGTTATTGTGAACCAGGAACTGATTTCTGAGTGGAATTTGCTGGAAGTTAGTGGTGCAGGCTAGGGCGGCTCAGCACCAGTTTCTTGTACTATTTATACCGGTAAGAGGAAGAGGCATATGGATTTCTCTCATGGTGGAAGTAATAGCTAGAGGAATTTTTTAGGTGGACAGGTCATGTGCAACTAGTGTGGTAAATAGGGGCACAAGAGACTTTAGTGTCCACGTGACCTAGTGGAGGGCAGAGCTAGCGGCATGATGGATCATCTACAGCGTTTTCACAAGGATTTTCCACTAGTGGATCATAAGAGGGGTTCTGTGTAGACTCCTCATATAGGAGCAGGGCCAATAACTACTTACAACTCATGAAATTGGGATTCATCGGGATGTACAAGAAGAGGTGGTGGGCTTGGCCATGGTAGCCAGACACCAAGATCACATAGATAGCAGAGCGAATCAGCTCATGGTAACCAGGCTCCATCGCAGGGCAGCGGTACTGGGCAGGCATATACAGTGCAACATACCCAATAAGAGTAGGATCTCAGACCTTCTACTATCAAAGGTACTATGATATTAGCTTCTTTTTTTGTCTTAATTACTTTTCTATATGAGTTCAACACATATCATTAGATCTATTTCTATTGTGGAGAGCCTTGGGATTTGTGTTTTTTCAACTTATGACATTATGACGCTAGACACTCTGTTGGGGACTATAACGGCTGTTGTGCGTCAGTGCAGGGAGTGCCCCTAGAGGTTGGTGGGCATCACATTCTGTGGTACCTCTATGTCTTAGTGATAATGGGCTATGACGTCATTCTCGGGATGGACTAGTTGGTACCCTTTCGATCCTTTGTAGATTTATATCATCGCAGGGTGAGTTTCACGTCACCATAGGGTGAAGAGTTTCTTTACCAAGACGAATGGGATGTCTAGATGAGCTGAGCTGGACCCGATCATCGTGGGTGTGGTGGAGTGACAGCCCAGATTGCGAGTTTGTATCTGGATGACCAGGGAATGTGTCATAAGGAAATCTCTATAGTAGTTGATCTTTTCAGGGTTGTCTTCCATGACAACTTTGTAGGTCTTCCTATAGAGCGAGATTTGGATTTCTCAATTGATCTAGTGCTAGGAGCAGCACCGGTGTCCATTCCTCCTTATCGGATGGCTACACTAGAGTTGCAGGAGCTCAAGTGTCAATTAGAGTAGTTACAAGCAAAGGGTTTCATCCGACCCCGTGATTCTCCTTGGGTTTCGACTATCCTATTTGTGAAGAAGGTGGACGATACCGTCAGACTCTGCATGGATTATCTGAAGCTGAACTAGTTGACAATTAAGAATTGATATCCCAGGCCATGGATTGATGATATTTTTGAGCAACATCATGGAGAGAGAGTGTTCTCGAAGAATGACTTGTCATCCGAGTATAATCAGTTACACATTAGACAATCGAACATACCACTCACATTTTCTTAAAGCAGATATGGTTTATATGGGTACATGGTTATGCCATTCAGACTCATTAATGCGCCAGTAGTTTTCATGGATTTGATGAATCGTGTGTTCCACCCATATCTTGATTCTTTTGTGGTAGTTTTCATGGATGATATCTTGGTGTACTCTCACAATAGACATGACCATGACACCATCATGAGATTGTACAGAGTACAATGAGAGAGAATCAGTTATATGCTATGCTCTAAAAGATCCACTTTTGGATGGACTAGATTCATGTCCGGGGTCGTATCATCTCAGAGGCAGAAGTTGCAGTAGACCATGAGAAAGTGAGATCTGTAGTTTCCTAGGAGCAATCTAAGAACATGTTTGAGAAACCGAGTTTTTTGGGGATGGATGGTTAATATTGAAGCTTTATGTAGAACTTATCCCTCTAAACATCATTGTTTACAGGTTTTTCTAAGAAAGGTGTGAATTTCATTTGGTCAGAAACATGCAAGAAATCCTTTCAGGAGCTGAAGGGAAGGTTGAAATCAACACCGGTAATGATACTTACAGATCAAGGGAAGAGCTATACAATTTACTATGATGCATCAGGAATTGG
This sequence comes from Viscum album, assembly GCA_963277665.1. Taxonomy (NCBI): domain Eukaryota; kingdom Viridiplantae; phylum Streptophyta; class Magnoliopsida; order Santalales; family Viscaceae; genus Viscum; species Viscum album. The sequence goes on from OY728135.1 coordinate 2,030,906,326, forward strand.
GCTAGGAGTAGTGTTGATGCAGGTTCACCGAGTAGTTGCGTATGGCTCTTGGCAGTTGAGGCCACATGAAAGGAATTACCTAACACATGATCTCTAATTGGCTGCATTTTTTCATGTGTTAAAATATTGGAGACATTATCTCTTGGGAGATGATTTTGTGTTGTTTACGGACCACAAAAGTCTTCAATATCTCTTTACCCAGCATGACCTAAATTTGATATAGCAAAGGTGGGTTGACTACCTTAAGTCCTTCAACTTTTAGCATGCCCATACACCCGGTAAGGGTATTGCAGTAGCTGATGCACTGAGTAGGAGGACTCAGATACAAAAAGTGCAGGAGGCCAGTGGTGAGTGGCAGCTTATGTATTTTTTCTCTGAGATGCATTTGGAGATGCACAATATTCAGGGGAAAACATATCATTTTTACTTTTCTGTGACTTCTACCCTACTGAATAGAGTGAGGATGAGACAACTATCTCATTTGGAAGAACTATATCTATGGGAGTCGGTGGAAAGTGAGGACCCTCCTCCTAGATGGACGATAGGCGATGAAGAGGTTCTGTGTGTCCATGGATGAGTGTGGGTTCCAAGGGACATACAAAAGGAGATGATACGGGAGTTTCATGCTTCATCTTGGGTTGTACATCCTAGGGTCACCAAGATTTACTATGACTTGAGATGTCAGTATTGTTGGTCGGGTTTGAAGAGAGAGGTAGCAGGTTTTGTTACGATATGTTCCACCTATCAGTAGGTGAAGGAAGCGCATCAAAGGCCAGCTGGACTGTTACAGTAGTTACCCATTATGAAATGGAAATGGGATGATGGTGCGATGGATTTCAGGACCGAGTTTCCAAGGTCACCTCGATGAAATGATGTCATGTGGGTTGTTGTGGACTGACTCATGAGGGTAGATCTAGGATACCTTCGGTATTGACGAACTCGGAAAGCTGTATATCTGAGAGGTAGTACGTCTTCAAGGGGTCCCTTGTTCTATCGTTTTATATATGGATGCCCGTTTTACATCTTGTTTCGGTCAGAGCTTTCTGAGGGCCCAGGGTACACAGGTGCTTTTGAGCATAGATTAACACCCTCAGACTGATGACCAATCAGAGTGTATGATATAGGTGCTAGAAGACATGATTCATGCATAAGTCCTAGACTTTGGGGGCTCTTGGTAGAAGCACATACCCATGGTGGAGTTTTTCTACAATAACTGTTTTCATGTAACTATTCAGATTCCTCCTTACAAGGCTGTATATGGTATGCCATGCCGATCACCCATGTGCTGGTTGGAGACAGGTGAGGCAGTTTACTAGGACCACGTCCCATGAAAGAGACATCAGAGTAGGTCCATTTCATTCAAAAGTGGATGGCTACTGCATAGCCTCGTCAGAAATATAATGATGATCACCACAGACGACCACTGGAGTTCATAGTCGGCGATAAGGTTTTCTTGCGTGTTTCGCTGTGGCCGGGACATAGGCAGATGAGGAGACAGGGTAAACTTTCACTGAGGTATGTGGGTCCGTTTGAGATTCTGGAGAGAGTCGGGCAGGTTTCCAATCTGTTTTAGTTACCACAGATGTATCGGGCCATGCACGACGTCATCCATGTATCTCAGCTACGCTGTTATCACTCAGTCTCGTCTCACACTATTCAGCCTGAGAGAGTTGAGCTTCAGGTCGATGCATCCTTTGAGAGGCATCTGATTTGTATTGTTGATAGGACCTTGAAGGTTCTCTAATTATGGTCAATTCCTCTCATACGGGTGTTATGGAAGCATGGCCGAGTGCATGATGAAACCTGGGAGCGAGAGACCGACGTACGTGCTCAATGGACAGAGTTTTTCTAAGTTTTATCTTCACCACCCTTGGAAGGAAAATTTGGGGATGAATTTCTTTAAGGGGGGTGTTTGTAAGAAACCAGTTCTTATTCTTGAGGTAAAAGTTTATTCTTTTGATCTGTCCTTTAGTGTTTTTGGTAAATAAGTAAAATGGTGGAAGATCTAAAAAATTTTGGGTACACACCATGTGATTTTCTATATTCCGTGTACTTTGGTCGTGTAGGATTAGTACATAGGGCGTGTAGTACTACCGGCGATGAAGGGTGTAAAAACTGACTACATGCCATGTACTTAGTATTTACTCGTCATGTAATCAGTCTGCAGGTGAACTATAAGGTGGTGGAAGTTGCTTCCAACTGAGTGATAGTATAGGCTGTGTATTTAGAAATACATCTCGTGTACTCATGACGACAGATGAGCACTACGCGCGGTGAAAAGAAGCCATGAGGGGAACAATTTAAAAATGAAAAGTACATGCCATGTTCTTGAGAGAACACACTGTGTAGTTTTTTTCACTTAAAACAGGTTGTAGACTCCTCATTCGGTAGAGAAGGCTTTGAGTTCGTTTTGGAGCCAGGAGAGGAGGACAGAGCATTGGAGATCTCCCGACCTTACACCAGGAATCCAAATCCTTCTCTGACGGTCTCGATTGAAATGCTCGGGTGAGTTCTTCCCTCTACTTGTGAGTTTCATACCAATTATTTCCCAATGGAATGTTATTTGAGTTTTAATGACTGATCGTTTATCCCAAATCTAAATCATTATTGGATGATTCGGGAGGCGTCGTTCATGTATTCCAATCAGAGATGATCGAGGTAGGTGGTCTGGTGTTTAATTCCAACTTTCTTGTTGTTTTTTAGTATCATTGTGCTAACCGCCCATGTTGGGGTGTCTTATAGATGAGGCCTTGACTAATTAAATACCTATAATTGCATAGGTAATTTAAGAATATGTATAACTTCTGTGTGAGATCATTTCATGGATCCATGGCCACCTCGTGGGTGTGTCCCCCTGTTTAGCTGTTTGGCCAGGATACCCGAGGGTATCCCATTTTTATTATATGTGTTAAATTTTTATGAGAGGAATTTATATGGATTTCTTGTTGTGTATTGGGCTCGACCTGGTTACCTGTTTATCCTGTGGGCATTGTTTGTTGTTCCTAAGGTCAAGTGATTCATTTAGCTTGAGGGAAAATGTTTCATATGTCTGAGGACAGTACATCTGTGCCTAAGGGAAATACCTCGTGTCTGAGGGAAATATTCATTATGCATGTGGGCAGTCACCTATGGGTATAGATTCTGATCACCTGAGGGTAAGGTATATCATGTATGAGGACTCTGTTTACTTTTCATATTCACTGTGGAGATTCACATGTTATATCTTCCAAGTTAAAGCATAGGCTGGGTATTTTTTTACCTTGTACTTGATAGATAGATTGTTGTGGTTTTTTCTGCGGCACTGCAAAGGAGATTTTCGGCTGAGGCTTAGTCTCAAGAACTTATAATTCAATTATATTGAAACTTTCAATAATAAATAAATGGAAATGGAATTGGTAGGTGTAGCTTCTTTTGAGTATTTACTAGATTACTGCTTTTCCATTACTACACACTACTGTTTAACAAATTCAGTAACAGTTGGGAACATACCACTGGTGGTTTCCTACTGGGATTTATTTCTCACATTCTGTTTGGGCTCATGTCATGGGCCCAAACAGATTATATTTCTATAGGTGTGAATAAGGGAAAGGGTCCCTATACAAGTACTTGATTGTTGAGGAGGAGCACGAGAGCATGGGACCGAGCATAGGCTCGCGATGCGGCTAAGTTCCTTCTTCACTATTTTGTTTCCCTTTGTAGTACTTGTACTTTGTATTGGATTATTCTAGATTTCATTGTATCCTATTTTGAATTCTTTCATAGACTTCGAGACATATTGCATTATCATTATATATATGACTGCTGGTTCTCTTTTACTAAAGTTGTATATTTTTTGCTGCTTCCACTATTGAATGTTTATATATTTGTTTCTGCTGTGATACACTTTGAAACATGATGTCATAGTATCCCAACTATTAGAACTAGGCCCTCGCTTCTTGTTGGCGGCCTCTGGAGTTTGGGGAAATTCGCTTGGGTTCATTTGACCAACCGGGTTCAGGACACCAGTTCTGTGGCACCCGGATTCGGGACGTTACAAAGTGGTATCAGAGGATGTTTCTTTTCCCTCCACTTACTATTTGGCGTATATAGCCTGGGATAGGACGGAATATGTACTTGGTAATAAAATTTATCTAAGAGTAGGTAACCAGTGTACAGGGAAAATCCAATTACCTCGTGTTGCAATTTTGTCTGATTTTGTGATTTTACTATTCATTTGATTTTCACTGTTGGGTGAAGCACTTGTGGTGTGTTGTTATATTTTTATACATAGGTTCTATTTAGTGGAAACCTGATAAGATGAGGGCACACCATCTCATGCATCATTTAGCCACATGAAATAATCACATGCCATGAAATGTTTCCATACCATATATGTGCATTAAAATTGCATGTTGTTGCGATAGATGATGTGCTAGTAAAAGCATGATGTTGTGATAGATGCTTTGACAAAATACCTTCTATTTGATAGGGTATTGTTATGTAAGTTTTTGTATAATTAACACCAAACATTGGTTCTTGAGGAGTATGGGCCCTCATTGACTGTAATTTTGGGAATCATTGACTATTTACCTATATTATAACATGTATAAGATGAAAAACATTGATTCTTGGGGAGTGTGGGCCCTTACGGTTCAGACTTTGGAACTTAGGTGTTGGTATCAGTGTTTTTTTTGGGATTCAGATTAGTTTCTAAGGCTAACTATTTAGAAAAACCCATAAGAAAGGCCCTATAGATTTGAAAACACGCCATGTAATCTCTTGTTCATGAAGAAGTAGAAAAAATTTAAGTACAAGATATGTACCCTAAGTACATGTCGTGAAGTTGTTACCCGTTTCATAGGCCTTGTGGGAAGAAATACGGGATTGTAAAACATTGAAGACACACACTGTGTACCGATTGTACATGTTGTGTAGTTTAACCAGCAATCCGCCCGTGTAACTAACAACATGGGTCAGTGTAATCCTTTCTTGTACACTCCATGTCCATCTGAAACACACTGTGCAGTGTGATCCATGTGTCCGACCGTGTAACTAACAACACGGGATGGCGAAGATCGTCAATCACACGCCATGTACCTATAGGGCCTGTCATGTAGTCTTGACCAGTGAGAGACCGTGTGTACTTGGCCATGTGGCTGGGAAGACAGAGTGGTGTACATGCCGTGTGCGGGTGTAACACACCATATAGTGTCAACCGAGTAGTCCGCCGTTTCAATAACAACATGGGAAATTAGAATTTAATTCGTACATGTCATGTCCATCTGGAACACACCGTGTAGTCTGAGCTGTGTACCTGGCCGTGTTGCGGACAACACAGGTCGGTGAAGTTCATCAGTTACACGTCGTGTAGCTCTTATACAGGCCAGGTAGTTTCGTTCAAAGGATAGCCATGTAGCAAAGTCATGTAGAAGGACATGGGAAGGGAATAAGACTCAAGTACATGCCATGTGTTTGGGGTCTTACATGAACAGTTTTAGAAGAGTATACGCCCATGTGAAATACTTGAGGAAACATGTCACGTAGACTAGTTTTGTAAAACATTATGTTTTCTTTTCCATGTTCCCTTGTTACACATTCAGTTCTTAGTCCTTAATAAACATGATCTAAGGTGTCGGTTTGACATTTTAGAATCATGCCTCTAAGACGACCTTGAGTTATTCGACTGGAGAGTGGAAATGAGTATACTCTTGGGATGGTATGCCACATTCTACTAATGGATCCTCCAGTAGAAAAAAATGTGGCACCATCCAATATACGGGGTGTAGGTGCTAATGTATAGTTCTGTGAAGGCGTCATGTGGTTTATGCATACCTTCCAGGGAGCACCGTCGGCTACCACATCTATGGAAGAGCTGAGGCATATATTCCAGTAGCAACATCCACATACATTTTCAGGGGATGGAAGACCACATGCTGTGGTGTCTTGGCTAGGTACTATGTAGGCTATCTTTGAGCATCTGGAGACGCCTCCAGGGAGGAGGGTCAATGTCGATACATATATGTTGTGTGATTCGGTCAAGAGGTGATGGGATGTTACCACCGAGACTGAGCATAACAGAGACAAAGCGTGGGATGATTTTTAGGTAGTCTTCTATGAATTTTTCTCTCCAGAGACGCTAAGCACAGATCATGCTCGATAGTTTATGAATTTGCAGTAGGGTGCCATGTCGGTGATGGACTATTCTGCCTGCTTCACCGAGCTTCTGCGTTTTTAACCTGTTTTGGTAGGTGACAAGGCACTGTGGGCTAGAAAATTTGTGGATGGCCTTATATATGACATCTGAGCATTGGTGAATGTTTTCAGGTTGCCTACAGAACATACTATTGTGAAACATGCACTGATTACCGAAAGGAACTTGCGGGAAGCTAGTGGTGCAGGCCAGGGCGGTCTGGCACCAGTTTCTGGTATTATTTCTACCGCTTAAAGGGAGAGGTGGATGGATTTCTCTCATGGTGGAATTTTTAGCTAGAGTAATTCTACATGTGGTCAGGTCATGTTCTAACATTATGGTAAAGAGGGGAACAAGGGACCTCAGTGCCCACATGACCCAGTGGAGTGCCAAGTTTGTGGAAATATGGGTCATCTGCAGTGTTTTTGTAGGGTGTTTCTACCAGTGGCTAGTGATAGGGGTTATATGCATACTCCAAATACAGGAACACGGCCTGCAGCTTCCTAAAAGTTCGGAAATTGGTATACGTCAGGATGTACATGCAGAGGTGGTGGGTGTGGCCGTGGTAGCCAGACACCAGGATCACAGAGACAACAGGGCAGGTCAGCATAGGGTAACTAGGCTATGTTGCTGGACGGCGGCACTAGGCAGGCATATGTAGTGCAACATACCCAGCTAGAGCAGGATCCATGACCTTCTACTGTCATAGGTACTATTCTAGTAGCTTATTGTTTTTCCTTTAGTACTTTTTGATATGGCTGCTACGCATAGCTTTATATCTGTTCATGTTGTGGAGAGCCTTGGGCTCTGTTTTTTTTCTTCTTCTAATATTTTGATGATAGACACTTTGTTGGGGGCTATAACGGCTGGTGTGCGTCAGTGCAAGGAGTGCCCCTAGAGGTTGGTGGGTTTAACTTTTTGTGGGACCTCTATGTATTAGAGATGATGGGCTATGAATTCATTTTCATGATGGACTGGTTGGTACCCTTTCGAGCGGTTGTTGATTTCTATCGTCGCAAGGTGAGTTTCATTTCACTAGAGGGAGAAGAGTTTCTACACAATGGTGAATTGGATGTCCAGGAGAGCCGAGATAGACTCGAGCATCGTGGTCTTGGTAGAGTGACAGCCCAGATTGCATGTTTGTATCTGGATGACCAGGGAACGTGTCAGAAGGATTACCCTCTAGTAATTCATCATTTCAGGGATGTCTTCCCAGATGACATTGTAGGTCTTCCTCCATAGCGAGAGGTGGATTTCTCTATTGAGCTAGTTTCAGGAGAAGCACCGATGTCGATTCCTCATTATAGGATAGCTACACCAGAGTTGTAGGAGCTCAAGAAGAAGTTAGTGGAGTTACAAGCTAACAGTTTCCTCCAGGCCAGTGCTTCTCCTTGGATTTCACCTGTCCTGTTTATGATGAAGGTGGACGGTACCCTCAGACTCTGCATGGATTATCAAAAACAGAACCATTTGATGATTAAGAGCTGATATCCCTTGCCAAGTATTTATGATCTTTTTGATCAAATTCATGGAGCATGAGTGTTCTCAAAGATTTACAAGAGTTCTGGGAATCATCAGTTATGCGTTAGACCATCAGACATACCGCTCACAGCTTTTCAATGTAGATAGTGTCTATACGAGTACTTGGTTATGCCATTCGGACTCACGAACGTGCCATTGGTTTTCATGGATTTTATGAAACGTGAGTTCCACCCATATCAAGATTCTTTTGTGGTTGTATTCATTTACGATATCTTGGTGTACTCTCACACTCGACACGACCGTGCCACCCATCTTGAGATCATACTTAGTACACTGAGAGGGAATCATTTATATTCAAAGCTCTCAAAGTGCCACATTTGGATAGACCAGATACACTTCTTGGGCCATATCATCTCATAGGTAGGAGTTGCAGTAGAACCAAATAAATTGATACCAATAGTTTCTTGGGAGTAGCTTAAGAATGTGTTTGAGATACAGAGTTTCTTTGGGATATCTGGTTACTAATGGCACATTATACAGGACTTCACCCGCTTGGCAGCGCCATTGATGGGTTTGACTAATAAAGGTGTGAAGTTTTTTTGGCCAGAAACTTGCGAGAAAGCCTTTCAATAGCTGAATGGATGGTTGACATCAACACCAATCATGATACATCCAGAGAAAGAGAAGATCTATAATGTTTACTATGATGAATCATGTATTGGGACGGGAGAAGTGTTGAAGCAGGGTGACCAAGTAGTTCCATACGGGTCTCGGTAGTTGAGGCCACATGAAAAGAATTACACAACTCATGATCTAGTGTTGGTTGTAGTTTTTAATGTATTATGATGTCGGAGACATTATCTCATGGGATAACATTTTGTGGTGTTTATGGACCAAAAAAGTCTTAAATATATCTTTACCCAGCAAGACCTGAATTTGAGACAATGATGGTGGGTTGAGTACCTTCCATCCTTCGACTTCGATCTTGCCTATACACTTGGTAAGGGTAATGTAGTAGTTGATGCACTGAGGAGGAGGACTCAGATATAAGAAATATAGGAGGCCAGTGGTGAGTGAATGCTTATGGATTTTTTATCTGAGATGCATTTGGAGTTGCACGCTAGTCAGGGGAAAACATGTCTTTCTTTCTTAGCTGTGACTTCTACCCTCCTTGATAGAGTGAGGATGAGACAACTATCTGATTCAGAAGGCCTAGTTCCACAAGATTTGGTGGCAAGTGAGGACCCTCCTCCTGGTTGGATGACAGGTGATGATGTGATACTGCATGTCCATGTATGAGTGTGGGTTCTAGGGGACATATGCAAGGAGCTGATGCGAGAGTCTCATGCTTCAGCTAGGGATGTACATCTCGAGTTCACCAAGAAGTATTGTGACTTGAGATGACAGTATTTGTGGCTAGGTATGAAGAGAGAGGAAGCTGGTTTTGTTACGAGATGTTCCACCTGTCAGTAGGTGAAGGCGGAGCATCAGAGGGTAGTCAGACTGTTACAATAGTTACCCATCTCGGAATGGAAATGGGATGATGTCGCGATGTATTTTGTGACCGGGTTGCCAAGGTCACCTCAAGGCAATGATGTCGTGTGGGTTTTTGTGGAGAGTGTCACAATGGTAGCTCAATTTTTGCTGATCAAGGAGACCTTCGGTATTGACGATCATAAGAAGATATATATCTGAGTGGTAGTATGGCTTAATGGGGACACTCGTTCTATCGTATTTTATAGGGATTATTGTTTTACATCTCGTTTCTGACAGAGTTTTGAGAGGGCACTGATTACACAGGTGATTTTGAGCACAGATGACCACCGTCAGACTGATGGCCAATTAGAGAATACGATACAGGTGCTAGAGTACATGGTGCATGCATGTGTACTAGATTTTGGGGGCTCTTTGGAGAATCACATACCCTTGGTCGAGTTTTCCTACAATAACAGTTATCAGGAAACTCTTTAGATAAAAACTTATGAGGATTTATATGGAAGGTCATGCCGATCAACCCTGTGCTGGTTGGAGGTGGGTGAGGAAGCTTTACGAGGACCACGTCTCCTGTAGGAGACATCAGATTAGGTATAGTTAATTCAAAAGCAGATGGCAACTGCACAGTCTCGTTATAAATCTTATTTTGATAGCCTTAGATGACCACTTGAGTTTGTGGTTGTGGATCAAGTTTTCTTCCGTGCTTCACCAAGGCTGGGACACAAGCAGATCAGGCGACATGGTAAACTTTCACCATGGTATGTGGGGAATTTTTAGATTCTGGAGAGAATCAGGCTGGTTGCCTATCAGTTTCAGTTACCACAGAGGAACCATTCCATGCATGACATCTTCCATGAATCTTTGTTGTATCATTATCATTCAGACCCATCTCGCACTTTTCATCCTAAGGAGGTTGAGATTCACATCGATCAATCCTTTGAAGAGCATCTGATTTTTATTGTTTATAGGAGCACGAAGGATCTCTGAGGTCATCCAGTTCCTCTCGTATGGGTGCTATGGCAGCATGGCCACATGGAGGATGAATCCTGGGAGTGGGAGACTGATGTACGTGCTCAGTGGCTAGAGTTATTCTGAGATTTATCTTCAGCACCCATTGAAGGGATATTCGGGGATGAATTGATTTAAGGGGGGATGTTTGTAAGAACCCGGTTCTTATTCTTGATGAACATGTTTCTTCTTTTCCACCTTCCTGTAGTGTTTTTTTTGTAAATAAGTAAAATGGGTAAAAACCCAAATTTAGTGGATACATGACTTGTAAGTTTCAACATGCCATGTGATTTGGACGTGTGGGATGGGTACACATAGTGTGTACGACTACCAGCGATGAAGGTTTCAAAAATTGACTACATGTCGTGTGCATAGTATTCACACGCCTCGTAATCAGTCAACAGGTGAAGAGTAAGGCAGTGGAAGTAGCCTCCAGCTGAGCAATAATACACAACATGTATTCATAAATACACACCGTGTACTAATGTCAATAGATGAGCAGTACTTACGGTGAAAATAAGCTTCCAGATGAACAATTTAAAAATGAAAAGTACATGCCTTGTATTTGAGAGTACACACTGTGTAGTTTTTCTTAGCCTAAAATGGGAAGTAGCCTCCTCATTCAGTAGAGGAGGCTTTGAGTTCGTTTTGTATCCTGGAGAGGTGGCCGGAGCATCAGAGATCTCTCGACCGCACCCCGGGAATCTGAATCCTTCTCTGACGGTCTTGATTGAAATGCGTGGTTGAGTTCTTCAGTCTCCTTGTGGGTTTTATACCAATTATTTATCAAGGGAAAGTTATTTGAGGTTGAATGAGTGAACTTTTATCCCAGATATATGTCATTCTTGGACGATTCGGGAGGCTTCGTTCAAGTATACCGATCAGAGACGACCGAGGTAGTTGGTTTAGTGTTTAATTCCAACTGTCATATTGTTTTTGTGTACCGATGTGATAAGTTCCCATGCTGGGGTGTCGTATGGCTAAGTCTTTAAATAATTAAATACCTAGAATTGAAAATGAAATTTAATGAATATGTATAACTGCTTTGTGGTATCATTGCTTGGATCCAGGGCCACCCCGTGGGTGTGTTCCCCCTATTTAGCCATTTGTCCAAGATACCCGAGGGTTTTCCATTTCTATAACATGTTTTATGTTTTCTTTAGAGGAACTTATATGAATTTCATGTTCCGAATTTGGCTTGTCCTGGATTCCTATTTAGCCTGAGGGAAGTGTTTTTTTAGCCTGAGTGAAAGTGTTTCATTTAGCCTGTGGGAAATGTTTTATATGTTTGAGTGCAGTACTTATGGGCCTGAGGGAAATACCTCATGCCTGAGGGAAATATTAGTTATGCTTGTGGATAGTCACCTGCGGGTTTTGATTCTGATTACCTGAGGGTATGGTTTTCCATATATGAGGACTTTATTTACCTTTCACATTCACTATGGTGGTTAACATGTTATATCTTCCATGCTAAAGAACATGCTTGGTATTGTTTTAACATGTACTTGTTATATAGCTTGTTGGGGTTTTTCTCTATGACACTATACAAGAGATTTTCGGCTAAGGCTAAGTCTCAGGAACTTATAATTCAATTATATTTAATTGTTAAATAATAAATAAATGGAAATAGAATTTGTAGGAGTAGCTTCATTTGAGTACTTCCTAGTTTACTGGTTTTCCATTACTCCACACTACTATTGCACAAATTCACTGACAGTTGGGAAAGAGCCTTTTGGTGGTTTCATACTGGGATTTATTTCTCACACCCTCTTTGGGTCATTTCTTGGGCCCAAATAGATTATATTTCTGCATGTGTGGATAAGGTAATGGGTCCCTATACAAGTACTTGATTGTTGCAGAGGAGAAGGAGAACATGGGACTGAACCTAGGCCCGTGATGCAGTAGAGTTCTTTCTGCATTGTTTTGTTTCCCTTTGATGTACTTGTACTTTGTATCAGATTATTCTAGATTGTTGTGTATCCAGTTATGTCTACTTTCATAGACATAGAGACATATTGCATCATCATTATATACATGACTGTTGGTTCTCTTTTACTTAATTTGTATATTGTTTAATGCTTCCGATGTTGAATGTTTATATATTTATATCTTCTGCGCTACACTTTGACAAATGAGAGCATAGTTTCCCCACTATTAGACCTAGGCCCTCACTGCTAGTCAGCAGCCTCTGGCATCTGGGGAAATGCGCTTGAGTTTATGTGACCAACCGGGTTTGGGGAACCTGTTGTGTGGCACCCAGATATGGGTCATTTAAAAGTGGTATCAGAGTAAGTTTCTTTTCTTTTAACTTACTATTTGGAGCCTCTATCCAAGGATAGGATGGAATAGGAACATGGTAATAATCTATTCCTGGGATTAGCTAACCTGTGTACAAGGAAAATCCAATTTACCTCGTGTTGCAATTTTTTATGATTTTGTGATTTTACAGTTGATTTGATTTTCACCATTGGTTGACGCACTTGTGGTGTGCGGTTATATTTTTATAATTGGGTTCTATCTAGTTTTAACCTAATGAGATGAGGGTATTCCATCTCATGAATTATTTAGGCAAACGATATAATCTCATACCCTGCGTAGTTTCCATGCCATATAGGTACATTAGAAGTTGCATATTGTTGTGATAAATGGTGCGCTAGTAAAATAATGTTGTTGTAATATATGACTTGATGAAATTACTAATATTTTATAGGGTATTGTTATGTATGTATTTGTATAATGAACACCAATCTTTGGTTCTTGAGGAGTATGGGCCCTCATTGACCGGAATTTGGTGAATCATTGACTGTTTACCTTGTTTATAGCATGTATAAGATTCCAAACATTGATTCGCGGGGAGTATGGGCCCTCACGGATCAGAATTTGTCACATAGGTGTTGGCTTCAGTGTCTTTTTGGGCTCCAGATTTTTCTCTAAGGATAATTGTCTAGAAATCCCCATAATACAAGCTGTGTAGTTTTGGAAACACTCCATGTACTCTTCTGTTCTGGAAGAAGTGGGGAAAAATTATGTACACGCCGTGTACCCTATGTACACGCCATGTAGATTATACCCATGTCATAGGTCGTTTGGGAAGAAAAAAAGAATAGTAAAACTATGAAGACACACATCGTGAACGGATTGTACACACAATATAGTCTAACCTGTAATTCAGTCATGTAACTAACAACATGGGTCAGTGTAATCCTTTATTGTACACGTCGTGTCCATACGGAACACGCCGTGTAGTGTGAGTCATGTGTCTGGCCGTGTTACTAACAACACAGGTCAGAGAATCTCGTTTAGTACAAGTCGTGTGCCTATGGGACACACCGTGTAGTCCTGACCGGTGAGAGACCTTATGTACTTGGTCGTGTGGCTGGGAAGATGGAGTGGAGTACACAACTTGTGTGGTTTTAACACGCTAGGTAGTGTCGGCCGAGTAGCAGGTTGTGTCACTGAAAACACGGGTAGTTGGAATCTAAGTTGTACACGCCGTGTCCATCTGGATCACGCCGGGTAGTCATGGCTATGTACCTGGCCATGTAGTAGAAAACACAGTTCGGTGAAGCTCGTACAGTACACATCGGGTAGCTATTATAAATGCCATGTAGTTTTGTTCAAAGGAGAGTCGTGTAGCTAAGCCATGTAGAAGGACTTGGGCAGGGAAGAAGGATCTTGTACACACCGTGTGTGGTGAAAACACATTGTGTGTTTGGGGTGTTACCTGACAAGTTTGGGCAGTGTAAACGACCATGTAGAAGACTCGAGGAAACACGCCGTGTTGTTATTATACACGCCGTGTAGTCTTGTTTTGTAAAACTAGTAGTTTTCTTTTCCATGTTCCCTACTTACGCTTTCTATTCTTAGTCATTGATAATATCGATCTAAGGCGTGTGTTTGACCTTGTGGATTTATGTCGCCGAGACGACCTCGAGTTGATCACCAAGAGGGAAGAAACGAGTATACTCCAGAGATGGTATGTCACGGGATACCGATGGATCCTCCAGCAGATTCGGATGTGGAAACAACCATTATACTGAGCATAGGTGATAATGCACTGTTCCGTGAAAGCTTCATGAAGTTTATGTAGAACATACAGGGAGCACTGCTGGCTTCCACATCTATGTCAGTGTTGACACATATATTCCATCAGCATCATCCACCTATGTTTTTAGGGGATGGCGGACCACAGGTTGCGGATTCTTGGTTGGGGTCTGTGCAGACTATCTTTGAGCATCTAGAGACGCCTCCAGGGTAGAGGGTCATGCTCTCTACATATATGCTAAGTGATTCTGCCAAGAGGTGGTGGTATGTTCCCACCCAGACTGAGTATCACAGAGTCATGGCGGGGTATGAGTTTCATGTAGTCTTCTATGACTTTTTCTTTCTGGAGATGATGAGGGTAGATAGAACATGAATGTTCATGAATCTGCAGTAGGGTACCATGTCACTGAGAGACTATTCACCCCGCTTCATCGAGCTTCAATGTTCTTCACCTGTTATGGTATTTAATTAGGTGTTGAGGGCTAGAAACATTGAGGATGGCCTTCGATACCACATATGAGAAATGGTGAACATTTTCAAGTTTCCTATATTACATGCTATTATGAACCATGCACTGTTTACCAAGAGGAATGTGTGGGAAGCTAGTGGTGTAGGATAGGGAAGTTCGACACAAGTTTCTTGTACTATTTATACTGTTAAGAGGAAGCGGCAGATGAATTTATCTCATGGTGGAAGTACTAGCCCGAGGAATTTTTCAAGTGGCCATGTCATGTGCTACCGGTGTGGTAAAGAGGGGAAAAGGAGACCTCAGGGTCCATGTGACCTAGTGGTGTGCTGAGCTTGTAGCAAGATGGGTCATCTGCAGTGTTTTTTCTGGGTGTTTCCACTAGTGGCTAGTGAGAGGGGTTCTGTGTAGACTCTGCATACAAGATCAGGGCCCGGAGCTTACTAGTCACGAAATTGGGATACGTCAGGACATGCAGGCAGAGTTGGTGGGCGTGGTCGTGGTATCCAGACCACAGAATCTCAGAGACATCACGGTGGGTTAGCTCAGGGTAACGAGGTTATGGCTTAGGGCCGCATCACTAGGCAGGCATATGCAGTGCAATAGGCCCAGCAGGAGCAGGATCCCGGACCTTCTACTATTAGAGGTACTATTCTCGTAGATTCTGTTTTATCTTGAGTACTTTTCGATACAGGTGCTACACATTGCATTATTTTTGTGCCTTTTGTGGAGAGCCTTGAGCACTGTGTTTTTTCTTCTTCTGATATTATGACGCTAGACACTCCGTTGGGTACTAGAATGACTAGTATGTGTCAGTATAGGGAGTTCCCCCTAGAGGTTGGTGGGTGTCACTTTCTGTGGGACCTCTATGCTATAGAAATTGCGTGCTTTGAATTCATTCTAGGGATGGACTGGTTGGTACCCTTTCAATACTTTGTATATTTCTATCGTCGCATGGTGATTTTTATATCACTAGAGGGTGTAGATTTTCTGTACAAGGGTGAATGGGATTTCCCGGCATGCCATAATGAACCCTTGTATTGTGGGCGTGGTGGAGTGACAACCCAAATTTCAAGTTTGTATCTGGATGACCAAGGAATGTGTAAAAATTATTTCCCTCCGATTGTTGATCATTTCAGAGATGTCTTCCCGTATGACTTTTCATGTCTTCCTCCGGAGCAAGAGGTGGATTTCACTATTGAGCTAGTGCCAGGAGCAGCAACAGTGTCCCTTCCTCATTATAGGATGGCTACACCAGAGTTGTAGGATCTCAAGAGGCAGTTAGAGGAGTTATAATCAAATGGGTTCATCCAACCTAGTGCTTCTCCTTGGGGATCACATGTCTTGTTTGCAAAGAATGCAAATGGTACCCGCAAACTCTGTGTAGATTATCAGAAGCTGAACCGGTTGACAGTTAAGAACAGATATCCCTTTCCAAGGATTGATGATCTTTTTAATCAACTTAATGTAGAACAAGTGTTCATGAAGATTGACATGAGATCTGGGTATCATCAGTTACGCGTTAGACCATCAAACATACCGCTCACATATTTTTGAAGCAGATATGATCTATACAAGTACTTGGTTATGGCATTCGGACTCACGAACGCGCTAGCAGTTTTCATGGCATTGATGAATCATGGTTTCCACCCATATCTGGATTATTCTGTGGTAGTATTCATGAATGATATCTTGGTGTACTCTCACACTCGAAATGACCATACCATCCATCTTGTGATCGTACTTAGTACACTAAGATAGCATCAGTTATATGCTATTCTCTCAAAGTTCCACTTTTGAATGGACCAGATACCCATCTTAGGCCATATCATCTTAGAAGCATGATTTGTAGTAGACGCAAAGAAAGTGAGAGCAGTTGTTTCCCGGGAGTAGCCTAAGAACGTGTTTGAGATACAGAGTTTCTTGTGGCTAACTGGTTACTACATGCACTTTATACCGGACTTCTCCTACTTAGCAGTGCATTTGATAGTTTGACTATGAAGGGTGTGAAGTTCGTTTGGTTAAAAGATTGCGATAAAGCCTTTATGGAGATGAATGGAAGGTTGAAATCAGCACAAGTCCTCACACTTCCCTAGCAATGGAAGAGATATACTGTTTACTATGATGCATCATGTATTGGGATGGGATCATTGTTTGATGCAGGGAGACCGAGTAGTTGCGTACGGGTCCCGGAAGTTGAGGCCACATTAGAGGAATTACTGGACACATGGTCTTGAGTTGGATGCAGTTGTTCATGAATTATGTTGTTAGATACAATATCTCTTGGGAGAACATTTTGTGGTTTTTACGGACCACAAAAGTTTTAAATATATCTTTACCCATCGTGACTTGAATTTGAGATAGCGAAGCTGGTTGAGTACCTTCAGTCCTTTGACTTCAAGATTTCTTATACACCTGGTATGGGTAATGCAGTAGCTGATGCACTGAGTAGGAGGACTCAGATACAAGCAGTGTAAGAGGTTAGTGGTGAGTCGTAGCTTATGGATTTATTCTCTGAGATGCATTTGGAGGAGCTTGATAGTTACGGTAAAACCGATATTTCTTCCTTAGCTGTGACTTCTAACCTACTGGATAGTGCGATTTTGAGACAACTATCTGATTCAGATGGCCTAGTTCTATGGGAGTTGGTGGCAAATGGGGACCCTCCTCTTAGTTGGATGATAAGAGATGATGAGGTACTGTGTGTCGATGGACGAGTGTCGGTTCCGGGGGACATACGCGAGGGGCTAATGTGGGAGATTCATGCTTCATCTTGGGCTGTACATTCTGGGGTACCAAGTTTTTCCGTGACTTGAGACGTCAGTATTGGAGGCCGGGTATGAAGAGAGAGGTAGCTGGTTTTGTTACGATATGTTCCACCTATCATTCGGTGAAGGCAGAGCATCCGAGGCCTGTCAAACTGTTTCAATCGTTACCCACCCCGGAATGGAAATTGGATGACGTCGTGAAGGATATCATGACCAGGTTTCCAAGGTCACCTCAAGGAAATGAAGTCATGTTGGTTGTTGTGGATAGACTCACGAAGGTAGAAAAAAATTTTCCAATCAAGGTGACCTTCAGTATTGACGATCTCGGGAAGCTGTATATACGAGAGGAAGTACGTCTTCATAGGGTCCCTCGTTCTATCATTTCAGATAGGGACGTTTGTTTTACATCTCGTTTCCCGTAGAGTTTTTATAAGTCACTGGGTACACAGGTGATTTTGAGCACATCTTACCACCCATAGACCAATGTACAATTAGAGCATAAGATACAGGTGCTAGAGGAAATGATGCGGGCATGCGTCCTAGACTTTGAGCGCTCTTGGGAGAAGCACATACCCATGTTCGAGTTTTCCTACAATAACAGTTTTCAGGAAACAATTCATATAGCACCATATGAGGCTTTATAAGGTAGGACAATCCAATAACCCTTGTGATGGTTGATGGCACGTGAGGCAGCTTTACGAGGACCACTTCTCGTGCATGATACATCAGAGAAGGTCCAGCTGATTCAAAAGTCGATGGATACTGCATAGTCTCATCAAAAATCTAATACAGATCAACACAGATGGCCACTAGAGTTTGTGGATGGGGATCAGGTTTTCATGCATTTTTTACCAAGGCTGTGACATCGATGGATCAGGAGACAGGGTAAATTTAATGAGCCGCTTAACTTTATTTAATTGAGAATACAAAAAGTCATTACTTGTCCTTATGCGACGTATCCATGGCACCAGAGGCTGGCAATAAATGATGAATGGTTTCAAAACAAGTGGGGATGATTTACACTATTAAAACATACCACAAAACCAAAAACCATAACCATAGTAATCAACTAAATGATTCATGATAAAAGTTAAGATAACTCAACCATTTATTTTATCATAATCCAACCAAGAGTACCACAGGTGAAACCAACACTAAATCAGAGTAAACAATGGAAAGAAAAACTAAAAGACTACAAGACGACAACCCAACTCCATTATCCACAAGCTCCAAGCTCCAAAATCACAACCCAGACCAAGTATCATGAAGTAGTGCTATAAACATGTGACACATTACCTTTTCCAACATCCAGGTATATGACATCTGCAAAAGCACCAACGTGCCAAATCAAGGAGTGTGTAATGAAACATACTAGGTTTTCCATGATGACTTCCCAACCCATTCCTCTAGGATAAAACATATTAGAACATTAATATAAAACAATTTATATAAAACAATTTCAAAATAGTTCACAATATAACATGTTCCATGTCAAAGCCATTTTCCAACAAAAAAAATCATTATCTAGAAAAGAAACCAAGAAAAGTTTCTAATCAAATTCAAATTTCCATTTTGGGACATTCATTCCATTTCAAAAATCCACACAACCAATCATGCATGAAAACTGGACCTCCATATACTTGTGACTAGTGAGTTATCCTTCCACTAAGCCGTCACTTAGTAGGCTACCTTGATGGGGGTACTTCACGTCCTTATCTGTCCCAACCTTTTGATGGGGGTACATCTCACCTTTATCCATCCCCTCAGTTGATCAAACAGGTCATCAATGTGTGCATGTGGATATCTATTCTTTATCGTAACTTGGTTATGTTTACTATAATCCACACATAACCTTAATGTTCCATCTTCTTTCTTTAAAACAAAACTGGTGCTGCCCACAAAGTCACGCTTGGCCGAATAAAACCATTGTTTTCCAGTTCTTCAAATATCAATTTTAATTCCTTTAACTCCATTGGTTCCATTTGAAAAGATGTATGTGAGATAGGACTGGTCCCTGGATGGAGATAAATCGTAATATCCACTTATCTTACAGGTGGTAACCCTGAGAATTTCTCAGAAAAAACATTAGGAAATTGATCAGTGACTACTGGAAAACTATTATTTTTGATATCTTCCATTGATTCAAAGTTTAATGCAGCCAACTGGTAAGATATCATTTCCACTACTGCTTCCAACAAGCCCGTTTCACCTTCCTTCACTACTCATTCTTCTCTATAGAGATGTTTGACGCCATCCTCAGTCGCGAAACTGACTGTTCTTCTACAACAGTCGATGTGAGCCATGAACGCTGTCAACCAATCCATATCCAGGATTATATCATAGACATCCATCTCCAGAATAGAGAAATCCCATTTCACCTCAACTCCATTAGTAGTTATAGAACATGATCTACACCCGAAGGCTCTAAATTTTCTTTCACCGAGAAGAGTTTTAAGTTTTATCACAAAAGGCATCATTTCAAGTTTTATGTTTAGTAAATCAGCAGTATGAAAAGCAAGGAAAGAATGTGATGCACCATTATCAAACAACACTTCCATGAGGTTAAAATTCAAAAGAATCATACCTCTCATTGTAGATGGTCCATACTTGTCGTCCACAGTCACATATTCCACTCCATACAATTTCCTTGTCGCTGGACTTTTCTCCTTATTGCCTTGTTGAGATTGCCCTTCCTGAGGAGTTGTGGTATTCCTGGAATCCCCATATCTAGCTCTATTTCTGCTGGTGAGACTGATTTTTCTGTCCTCGCCCTATCGAAGGATAAGATTATTGCGACACCTCAGAAGTGTACCGACCACCTGACCGTGGAGCACTGTGACAATATCGCTGAAGATGCCCCATCTTGTTGAAATTATGGCATGCTCTCGGTGGTGAAGTACATTATCGTTTATTGTGATCAGTCGAGCCACATTGAAAACACCAGGCTTTCTTCATGGTTTATGGAGAAAGATTCACTGATCCAACCATCTGATTCTGATTCTCACTCCCACCTTGGAATTAGGTGTCCCTCTTCCTCTTGTTCCTAGCATTAGAGTTCCCACCCATTCCCATGGGAATCATAAAAATTCCTCCTCCCATAACTCTTGATTTGTCTCTTTTAACTATTTTTTCTTTGTGTACCATCTATGTATAATCCGCAATACAGAGTACAGCTATCTTCGAGTGAATGTCCTATCGCAACCTGGATTCAAAGATGTGTGCATTGAGCAACGCACTTGCATCAAATTCTAATGAAAAGCGCACTAAATTCATGAATTTATCTATAGACTCCATGATAGAGAGATTCTCTTTCTTCAGGATGAAAAAGTGCAACGTCACTTAGATCTTGAATGTGGGAGGATCAAATTGTTTATTGAACAATTCCTAAAATTTCTCCTAGTACAGGCCTTGATCCCCCTTAACCTACACCACTATCTCCCACCACTGTCGTGCATGATCCTCCAGCATATTCATCGAAAACATAAATTTTAGTTCTGCTGGTGTGATGATGAAATCGAAGATACGATTCATCCCACTCATCCACACCTCTGCACTTTCTGGTTGAGAATCACCCCAAAAGATTGGTGGAATCTTCTTCGGTAACTAGATGGAATGGTCTACATGGCTTGACTCATCCCTCTGATTCCCCGTGCCACTCCTGAAATGCTTGAACTATACTTTTGACTAGTTGCTGGTTCACCTGCGGCTCAGGTGCAACCACATTCTCTGCAGCCTCTTCCGTTTGGTTTCTACGACACCGAACGGGTGCCAGTTTCTATACAAACAACACACGTCGTTAGTCTCACTTCCTAGAAACTAAAGGATTATCATTTAAATTTCTATCACATCACTATCAAAACATGGATTTTCAACCATCAAACATTTCCACATTTACCCATTTCTAAAAAAATATTTTCATTTGTTTGAAAATCTATCTATTTTCAAAATACAACAACCATTTTCTTTTCAAAATATTTTATTTGAAAACAAGTTTAATATTTTCTGAAATCACTCTTTTTCGTCAAAATATAATACAATTCTCAAAATGATATATGCACTTTTAGTGGGAAGTCATTCCTCTAATGCATGACATGCTCATCTCATTGGAAAAACCCATGACAATGAGATTTGTTATCCTATAAGTGTCTCCAAAACACTTATGTACCCAACTCCATGATAACTTGACGTTCAACAGAAAAAGGTAAGCTATGTCTTTTTATGCTCTATATTCCAAGTTCCGACAATCCTATGCTTTGCTAAGATGGCCACCCAAGGAATAGACACGTACGAATTCAATGCCAAGACAGAAAAAATGATGGCAACTTGTTCCACAAAGAAAGTAACAAGATGATTGCATTTATTCCCCAATAACTGAAAAAACTGATACAATTTGTAATGACCCACCAATTCTCATTGGATTGAGAATACAACAAGTCATTACATGGACTTAAGAGACATCCCCAAGGTGCCAAAGGCTGGAAATAAATGACGAAGGGTTTCAAAACAAGTGGGGGACAATTTATAATTTTAAAACATACCACAGAACCAACAACCATAACCAAACTAATCAACTAAATGATGCATTATAAAAGCTAAGATAACTCAAACATTTATTTTATATTAAACAAACCAAGTGTCCCACAGCAGAAACCAACACTAAATCTGAGAAAATAGTGGAAAGACAAACTAAAAGACTACAAGACGACAACCCAACTCCATGCTCCACAAGCTCCAAACTCCAACATCACAAACCGGTCCAAGTATCACGAATTAGTGCTATAAACATGTGACACTTTACCTTTTCCAACATCCCGGTATATGACATCTAAAAAAGCACCAACGTGCCAAATCAGTGGGTGAGTAATGAAACTCAGTAGGTTTTCCCCAATGACTTCCCAACCCATGCCTCTAGGATAAAACATGTCAACGCATTTATATAAAAAAATTTATATAAAACCATTCCAAAACAGTTCACAATATAACACGTTCCATGTCAAAACTATTGTCCAACAAAACCCATATTTCTCAAGAAAATAAACCACGAAAATATTCTAATCAAATTAACATTTCCATTTTGGCACATTCATTCCATTTCAAAAATACACACAACCAACCATGCATGCAAACTGGACCTCCCTATACTTGTGAGTGGTGAGTTATCATTCCACTAAGTCGTTACTTAGTGGACTACCTTGATGGGGGTACTTAACGCCCTTATCCATCCTAACCTTTTGATAGGGGTAAATTTCACCCTTATCCTTCCCAAACTAATGATGGGGGTACATCTCACCCTTATCCATCCCAATGCATATGAACACGCACCATAACCCATGAAAATCCATGCCAACACCATGTGTGCTAAAAACCATTCAATAAAGCATCAGACATTTTATTGAGAACCGTTTCGTTCAAGCAGAAAAGCCATATCCATTTAAAAATCACCATTTTAAATTCACTACAACAATCACTTTCCAAAAACACACAATTTCCATAACCCATTACTTAAACTGGGTTTCAACCATTCTATCACAGCTGATAAACAAAACATTTCAATCAAAAAAACAATTTGAAACTAAGACTTCATGTTCTAACTAAGAGGAATCAAGAGTGAATCCACCTACCTAAACAAATTAGGTGAAACCAACCCACAGATTAAGAATTCCAAAAAAACCGAGTCAACTACTCCCTAACACCTCCTTAGAATCCTTCCCCTAGTACCAAAAAAAACATGACATAATAGTCATCCACTCCCTTATATCTACCCACCATGGGCGTATATCTAAGGATACATCAAGAGGGAAGAATTAGATCTAATAAAACTAAAGGAAACGATACTTACCTCGATCAACTAGCCTATAAACTCCAAGGAAAACTTCCGGATCCCTTCCAAAATGCTTGGTCAGTGTTCTTCCACCTTTAATAGAGAGAAATCCCAAGTCAAGGCCGTCTAGGAGCAAAACGAGTTGGTTTAATGATAAAACGGATTAGATCATTAAAAATAGGATCTAATTTGACCCCGCGCACGGTTAGTCCCCACGGCTAAGAATATTTTGTGGTAACCATGCGGTAGTCACTACTTGGAATGGGAACTCCCTACGGCCTCCTCACATAGTCTTCCCAAACCGTGTGCACACTGTGGGATCTCCTCTATCCAAAGTGACCACAACCTGCACGGCTTCCGCACGGTTTAGGCAACCCGTGTGAAGCCCTTGCATCACCAATTTTTTCCCATTAACACATTAAAAGAATACAAACAGTCCCATAGATTTATCATATGCTTCATGTACTTAAAAATAATAATACAACGATTGCCTACCAGAAACCAAGGGTACTACAGTAAACCTTCACTGAGGTATGTGAGGCCATTTGAGATTCTGGAGAGAGTCAGGCTGGTTTCCTATTGGTTTCAGTTACCACAAAGGTATCAGGCCATACATGACGTCTTCCATGTATCTTAGTTGTGCTATTATCACTCAGAACCGTCTCAAACTTTTCAGCCCGAGGAGGTTGAGCTTCTGTTCGATGTATCCTCTGAGGAGCATCTAATTAATATTTTCTATAGGATCACGAAGGTTCTCTAAGCCTGAGCAGTTTCTCTCATACGGGTGCTATGGAAACATGGCCGAGTGTAGGATGAAACCTAGGAGTGTCAGACTGATGTGCGTGCTCATTGGCCAAAGTGGTTCTGAGCATTATCTTCACCAGCCATGGAAGGGAATTTCTAGGAAAAATTTCTTTAAGGGAGGATGTTTGTAAGAACCCGGTTCATATTCTTGAGGTACATGTTTCTTATTTTCCTCATTCCATTATTGTTTTTGGTAAAAAAAGGAAAATGGGGGAAAATTCTAAATTTTGTGTGTACAATCCATGTACGTTTCCACACGCCTTGTACTTTTTCCATGTTGGATGAGTACACAAGGCGTGTAGGACTACCGGTGATGAAGGGTGTAAAAACTAACTATACGCCGTGTACTTAGTATTTACATGTTGTGTAATCAGTCTGCAGGTGAACAATAAGGCAGTGTATGTAGCCAACATATGAGCAAAAATACACACCATGTATTCAAAAATACACACCATGTACTCATTTTGACAGATGAACAGTACGCACAATGGAAACAAGCCGCTTGAGGATCAATTTAAAAATTAAAATTACACTCCATGTACTTGAGGGTACACATCGTGTAGTTTGTTTTTTAGCTTAAAATGGGTAGTATCCTCCTCATTTGACAGAGGAGTATTTTTGTGTGTTTTGGAGCCAAGATAAGAGGACAAAGATTTGGAGATCTCCCGACCACACAGAAGGTATCTGAATCCTTCTCTGACGGTCTCGATTGAACCACATAGGTGAGTTCTTACCTCTCCTTGTGTGTTTCTTACCAATTCTTTCCGGAGGTAAAGTTATTTGAGGTTTGACGAGTGAAATTTTGTCCCTGGTCCACATAGTTCTTGGACGATTCGGGAGGCTTCATTCACATATGAAAATCAGAGACGATCGAGGTAGGTGGTCTGGTGTTTAATTCCAACTGTCATGTTGTTTTTGTGTACCATTGTGCTATGCGCCCATGTTAGGGTGTCATATGGATGAGGATTTGACTAATTAAATACCTATAATTGCATAGGTAAATTAATGAATATGTATAAATGTTGTGTGGGATCATTTCTTGGATCAACGGTCACCCCGAGGGTGCGTTCCCCCAGTTTAGCCATTTGGCCAGGATACCCAAGGGTATGCCATTTCTATAAAAAGTTTTTTTGTTTTCTTGAGAGGTACTTATTTGAATTGTTTGTTGTGCATTGGGGTCACCCCGGTTACCTGTTTATCCTGAGGGCAGTGCTTGTTTAGCCTGAGGGCAAGTGTTTTATTTATCCTGAGGTCAATGTTTTATATGTTTGAGGACAACACTTCTGGGCCTGAGGGAAATACCTCGTGACTGAGGGCAATATTTGTTATGTCTGTGGGCAGTCACCTGCAGGTTTTGATTGTGATTACCTGAGGGTAAGGTTTTTCATGTCTGAGGACTCTGTTTACTTTGCATATTCCCTGTGGTGGCTCACATGTTATATCTGTCATGCTGTAGAACGAGCTTGGTATTGTTTTACCTTATACTTGTCTGATATCTTGTTGTGGTTTTTACTGTGGCACTGTACAAGAGAATGTTAGCAGAGGATGAGTCTCATGAACTTATAATTCAATTGCATTGAATTTTTAAATAATAAATAAATGGAAATGGAATTGGTAGGAGTAGCTGCTTCTGAGTAATTACTAGTTTCATACTTTTCCATTACTGCGCACTGTTGTTTCACAAATTCACTAACAGTTGGGCACGGGCATTTGGTGGTTGTGTACTGGGATTTATTTCTCACACACTGTTTGGGTCATGTCTTGGGCCCAAAAAATTTATATTTCTACAGGTGTGGTTAAGGGAAAGGGTCCCTATACATGTACTTGATTGTTGTAGAGGAGGAAGAGAGCATGGGGCCGAGCTTAGGCTCGCGATGTGGCTGAG
Organism: Viscum album; assembly: GCA_963277665.1. Lineage (NCBI taxonomy): Eukaryota > Viridiplantae > Streptophyta > Magnoliopsida > Santalales > Viscaceae > Viscum > Viscum album. Next base: position 2,030,932,267 of record OY728135.1, read on the forward strand.
TTCCTGCTGCACTGTTTTGTTTCTCTTTATTGTAATTGTACATTGTATTGGATTATTCTAGATTGTTGTGTATCTTGTTTTGGCTACTGTTTCCGACGCTTTCGCCGGGGCGCGCGCATCCGTCTGCGGGGGACGCGCGGCTTTCTTGCCCCGCATTCCCGCTTTCCAAAGGCGGGCGACATTCGCTCCTTATTCAGGGACGTCTGCTCCTTGATCGAAACGGGATGATGGGATGTCGGATCTTCCTCCTGTGGATTCCTCCTCAGAACTTGTCACCTAGTCCGGGTCTCCCTTATAGATTTAATACGTAGTTCCTGAAACTCTTCCCAGTTCCATGTTTCCATGGACACCGGTTAATTACACTGCTTCTTTCGGGACATTCCAAAGGGTCCAATCAGGGCAGAAACCTTCGGTCAGGGGAGTAGTCACATTGAGGCATCAGTATTGTGTCTGGATGCTGGGGTACCTGGCATGTCTGTCTGTTATCCTTCATCACAAGGCTTCTCGAGGGCGTGGAAGCCCGAGGCATCCCACATCGGGCGCGGGGAATTACATGTCGTAGACACATATCTGAGGTTTCCTCAGCTTCTCGTGCTCAACACAGGGTATGCCGCGAGTTTAACGTCCAGCGGAGACGGATCAACCCAACCAGAGCATTAGCTGGGATAAATCAGATTGAGGGATCCTCCTTGAAGGGATATCGACACCGGGGCTAGCCCGTGGGCGACAGTGAATGGAGTAAAAGGAGAGTGAAGTGGAACCATCGCAGGGGGGGCGACAGTGAAGTTGGGCTTGAGCCTTGACGAGGCTTCCTACGTATCCCCGTGGTAGGGAATCAAAGTCCGCGTAGTTCGGGATGGTGCTGGTAAACCGACGTGAAGCTGGACCTTGGCCCGATGAATGTTGTCAGCGTACCGACGTAAAGGTGGACCTTGGTCCGATGGGCATCGTTAGCGTACCGACGTGAAGATGGACCTTGGTCCGATGGGAGTTGGGCTTGATCCTTGACGAAGCTTCCTACGTACCATGCCTTGGCATGGATCAAAGAAATCGTAGTTCAAATGGGGATTTGTCGGTGAACCGACGTGAAAGTAGACCTTGGTCCACTATTGGTGGGCTTGAACCTCATAAAGGCTTCCTACGTACCATGCCTTGACATGGATGAAAGACCTCGTAGTTCAAATGGGTTGGGTCGCAATGGCTTACCACTGGACCAGAGTGTAGTTTAACGTCATGCTGGACGTAGGTAGAACACGACGTGAATTGGGTGATGGGTGGGCTTGAACCTCGTGGAGGCTTCCTACGTACCATGCCTTAACACGGATCAAAGACCTCATAGTTCGGAGAATACAGTTTAACTTCATGTGGGATGATAGTGAACCCGGACGTGAATAAACGATGGGTGGGCTTGAACCTCGTGGAGGCTTCCTACGTACCATGCCTTAACACGGATCAAAGTCCCCGTAGTTCAAATGGGTTTTGTCGGTGAACCTACGTGAAAGTGGACCTTGGCCCAATGGGTGGTGGGCTTGAACCTCATGGAGGCTTCCTATGTACCATGCCTTGACATGGATCAAAGACCTCGTAGTTCAAATGGTGGGTCGCAATGGCTTACCACTGGACCAGAATGGGACCCGACGTGAAGGAGCGATGGGTGGGCTTGAACCTCGTGGAGGCTTCCTACGTACCATGCCTTGACATGGATCAAAGACCTCATAGTTCAAATGGGTTGTCAGGGTCGGTGCTCACTCTAAGCCCACGTGAGTCATGCTCGGTGTGAGAAACAAGAGGTTGCAAGGACCTGACGATCACGTCGTGAAGGGTGCGTCCGTGAGAAGCGAAGAGGGGCTTACGCGTTGGGCGGCCCATGGTGTTGGGACTTACTCCAGGATGGAGGCCCATATGGGGGTGCCTCGTTCCCTATCACGTCCTCCACTGACCTTGGTAGTGGGGAAGTACAGAGATGTACGGGTGCAATAATCCGTACCACAGGTTAGGGGATTACGCTCTGAGGCAGCCCTTCCCCTGTGAACATACACCACTCTGACAAGGAGGATCTCATTCCATGTTAAGAAGAGTTCCATTCCCGTGGAGACGAGTGGTGTAATGAATGTTCGAGCTGGGGGGACCCTTCGTGAGGGAGACGAGGTTGGGTCACAGTTTAACGTCATGTGTTGAGGACGTGGTGCTTGGCAGTTTAACGTCCTGCAGCTCGGACGAGGTGGGTTCACTCCACACCCCTAGGACTTACATAACCGGTACCCTCTGGTCCTTGGGGAAGGGAAGGTGCCGGTAAGGCCATAGTAAAGGGGGGTAGTGGGGCGAACCATCGAGGGGTCCACGTTAGCGTGGCTATGCGAAGAAGCAATAGCCGTTAGCGTGCCTATACGAAGAAGCATTAGGCGAAGCAACGGTACGGGTGATATTGTCCATGGGACTTTGAAATCACATCGTGCAAACCTGGAGGGCCGCACGGGAAGAGGAATCGCTAAGCAGAGGAGTGTGCTTTGCGAAGTGGGGTGCCTTGGCCTTAGCATGGGGCATTGGTGTGAGTGGGAGGTGCTTCGCGAAGTGGAACAGTGTTCGCGGAGCACTGCCTCGCGAAGAATGGGTGCCTCGCGAAGCGGGGTCCTGCGAAGCAGTGTGCTTCGCGAAGTGGAGCGGTCCTGCCTTAGCATAGGGATCACTCGTATGGGTTGGGTGTTTCGCAAAGCACAAGTGCTCCGCGGCTGCCCGGGTTCCCTTGGGAATCCCCTTCCTTCGCGAATGCCCTTGAGCTTCGCGAAGGGTATCCCTCTCGGAAGAGGGGCTCAAAACGAAACAAATCAGAGTCGTCTCGCGAAGTAGAAATACCTCACGGAGCTCATGATTCCTGGGGCAAAGCGTGCTTCGCGATTCGGGAGAGGAGAAGCCGAAAGGTCGGGTTGTCCATCCCCTGGGACTTAGGGGGAGTCGAGTATTTATAGGGAAGGGGCGCCGCGAAGCAGGGCTCGCGCGCCGCCTTCGGGGCTTCGCGGCGGCTCGCGAACATCAAACGGGTTCGCGGAGGATTACCACCTCTGGAGCTTCGCGGCGGCTCGCGAACGTCAAACGGGTTCGCGGAGGATTACCGCCTCTGGAGCTTCGCGGCGTCTCGCGAACGTCAAATGGGTTCGCGGAGGATTACCGCCTATGGAGATTCGCGGCGTCGCCACGGTTGGGGTGCTTCGCGGCGAGGCTTCGCGCCGGAGCTTCGCGGCGGAGCTTCGCGAGGCAGCGCGCCGGCCTTTTTCGTTCCTTTGTTTCGGGCCACATTTTTGGCGCCAACAAATGCCCCCCCTCAGACATGGAGCCACGGAGGGCGAAGGGTCGAAGTTTGATGGAAAATCGCCAAAATTGTTGGTGGTTCGCGATGCGGCATCGCGAAGGGGCCCCGCGATGCTCGCCGGGGCCGGACGCGCCGCGATGCTTCGTGCGGTTGAGGCGCGCCGCGATGCTCTGGGGTTTCCGCCTATAAGTAGGGGGTCCGCCCTCTTTTGTCTTCACGTGCCTTGTCTTTTTGTGCGCTCTCGACTTCGCGAAGCTCCGCGTACTCCACAACATCACTCCGCGAATCGAGCTTCGCGGCAAACCGCGAGTCTCCGACTCCGCGTCCGCACTAGGCGAACTTCTTGTCGGCCTTGGCCAGACTTCGCGACTGGGTCTCGCGACCGATCTTCGCGATTCCACTTCGCGGTCGAGCTCCGCGTTTCAACTTCGTGGCCGAGCTTCGCGATCCAGGGGAAAAAACTTTTCTGAGGGTTGACATTAAAATGGCCCATCAAGAGGCTGTGCTGGGAGTGCTTGCAGATGCTGCTCGCCGGGATGAGATGGCCAACCGTCCAGGCTTGGGGGAAATGGTTCTTAGCTATTCGGACCACACTTCTCTGACAGATCTGCTATCGGAAGGTCAGAAGGATTATCCGCAGTGTAAGAAACTGCCGTTGTACGGCTTCGGGCTGAGGGATGACGTCTTCATCCCTGAGGCAAGAAGGGATGACCCAGCTTGCTGGTTCAGGAGCACACCATGCCAGCACCAATGGTTCAGGGCGGCCGATGGTCATGCGCAGGAGGATTTCACACCCGTCACCGCTGATTGCCTCTAAAATCATGTGAACGACATTGACGGGAGGCCACTGCAACCGGAGACGTCCCCTCCTCTCTACCGCATCGTGCTGAAGGCGGCTCTGTAGGATCCGAAGAAGGGATGGTCTGATGAGTGGGACCTGTGCCAGGGCGGCAACTTTAACGATGACTGGGCCTGGGCCTACTGGGTAGGCGCCTCATGCGAGGAGTTCGAGGCCGAGCTGAGGAGATTGGGATTGTATGAGGCAGCATGGGCCTCCCAGTTCCACATTTACCAGCCAAAGCAGCTGATGCCGGAACTGCTGAGTAGATGGTCATCCAGGACCAACACTTTTCACCTGCATCACGGGGAGGTGGGCATCAGCCTGTGGGATGTCCACCAGATTTCCGGGGTCCCGATCTTGGGGGCCATGTATGACGAGTTCCTCCCCGTTGCCAGCGTGTGGGGAGATGCTGAGCAAATGCCGCGACTGGCGTCAGCGCTGATGGCGCTTGTCCCTGGAGAGGACAAGGAAGCAGTGAGGGATGTCCACTTCAGAAGATGGTTCAAACGCTTCCTGAACTTCCCAGAAGATCGAGAGTTCCCTCCAAGGCCTCGAACTTGTCCAAGGGAAGCCCAGCGGGGAAAGGGGCATTCATATTGTCGGGTTTTGGAGGACAGCCAATGGAAGACTTGGGGTTTCAGTGTTAGCACCGAACAACAGCCAATAGTCAGGTTGGCGGCGTTCATCGCGGCTCTCATCTGTGGGTGGATCCCACCGGTGAGAGATACAAGCATGGGGGTATGGCCCAGCTCGTTCATCATGGCATCGATGTTGGCCATGGGGCAGCGGATCAACCTGGGGATCCCGATGCTCGCCAAACTATACAGAATGCTGCGGCGTATTAGCGAGGGCAAGAAGCCGCCAAGAATATGCGGGCCCTTCCACCTCCTGTATGGGTGGATCGCGGCACATATCAGGGGGATTTACGAGTATCCAAACCCCATTTCGCCACCGGGATCAGACTTTCGCCCCTCCATTCTGAACGCAGTTGGGAGCTTCCCATTCAAACTGGTTGTTCCGATGGTGCTGAATAGGGTGTGGAGGGCGGACGAGTTCAACTTTCATCCCTTCCCAATGCCGACGGGGAGGCTTACTGATGATGGACGGGGAATGGAAGAACATCGGGCTTACCTCCTGGCCTTCCGAGGTGGAGTTTTGATGGCTCGGATAGATCGTGAGCCAATCTGTGAACCGTACACCCCGCATCGTTTTGCGAGGCAGTTCCGGTGCCTCCAGCGGCTGACCCCGCAGGTATACTGGGAGGTGCGTCACGAGGAGCACCCGTGTGTGATGAGGTAGTTGTGGCTCATGTTCACACGTGAGGATGGAAAGATGCAGATCGCATTGCCTCCGTCCACTGCCACCTCTGGATTAGTGAAGGAGTATGCCATCAGTCGGGAGGCCGCTTACTCGGGGGAGATGCTGAAGCAGCCAACGATTCGGGTTGGCGATGGTGGCCCTCCTCTATCTCGAGGTCGAGGTCGGAGGGCAGCTAGGGCCGCCCGCGGCAGCGGGGCTGCCATGGCGGCGAGACCCGCACCAGCCGAGGGTTCGGCAGCAGTGGCGGATCCGGTGGTTCCGGGAGAGCAGGGTCATCCGGAGGGGCGGCCACCGAGGGGATTACGTTGGATATCCACTCAGGCTCTGGGGAAGCGGCTGCGTCACATCGACATGGCAGAAGATGCCGTCTTTCCGGAAGATTGGGACATTTGGGATGTCAACCGGCAATTCCTCAGCCCACCTGAGATGTGGGCCCACCTGAATCGCCTCGGGATGGAACTGCCGGGCATAGGCCCATTTCGGGCTGGATTCATGGTGTCTCCGGCGGAGGCGGAGCAATACATGAATGAGCTGGAGGATTACGTCCACTCCAGCGGTGTTCCTCGCCCAATGACGGATCGGGTGAGGGTACTGTTGAATCAGACGGTGCCCCCGCAGCTATCGGCTGCCGATCTGAGGGAACGCATCCCCTTGCCGGAGGAATCAGGGGACTCTTCTCAGGGGGACGAGGCTGGAGGAGGGAGCCCGTTGGAGGAGGGCGAGGTCGGAGACCGAAGCTCAGAATCCGACGACTTCGCGGAGGCTCTCGGGGTAGCATTCCGAACTTCTCTCCTTACGACCTGTTTTTGGGTCCCTATGGACTTCTCATCAATGTTTGAGCCATGCAGGAGGAACTTGTCCGTAGGCCTCGTTCTCGCTCCTTGGCGGGTGATGTCGCGGGAACTTCGGAACCCGCGCCTATGGTTGCGTCTAGTTCTGCATCTGGTGGGACCAGGGGGTCTGAGGTGGCTCCTCTGGACTCCCCAGATCTTCCAACAGTATACGGGGGGCCTCGTCTCGGAGTCCCATCAGTACCGGCCCAGGAGCAGCGCTCGGAGGTCGATCTCTGTAAGCTCCTCCACCTGTCTCCTCGTTGTCACATGTAGGCCATGCCAACTAACGTTTATGTATCTTTCTGTCATACAGTTCTCCGACTGGCGTTGGCTGCTGCAGCGAGGCTGGTCGGGATGTCTGGCGGCGTCCCTCCCAGGGGCATGCCGGTGATGGTGGCGATAGTCCCTTCACCTCCTCAAGCTGCGGCGCACACCATCACTGGTGGGACCACCAGCAGGGCCATGCCTGAAGTCATCGAGGTGGACTCTGAGGAAGAGGATCAACCAGTCAGTCCCAGTCCTGTCGTGCCTGCGCCGGCGTCAAGTGTCGTACCAGACTCAACACCAGATGCGGATCCCGCTGAGGAATTCCTGCAGGCATATCCTGCGTACGAGCCTGCCGACCGCGCGGATTGGGACGAAACGTCCTCTAATGAGGAAGACAGCAGCATAGTCCGTCGCCGGTCGTGGAAGCTGATCACGCGCTTTATCTGGGACACTCCCCAAGCGCAATGGCTGGCCGAAATGGATAGACTCCGCTCGCGGTTGCGCGAACTGTGTGCCGGGGGAGTGGATGCCCAACGCCCTCACATGCTCATCCGAGACCTCATGGCTGAGAAGATCCGGGAGCATGATCGTGGGCTGAGCGTGGGATGGTAGAGGAGGAAGGCGACCAGCATTAGGAAGCTCCAGGAGGCTGAAGGCGAGGTCCAACAGATGCAGATCCGGGCCAACGAGCTTTCAGCCACTCTTGATGTGCAGTCTGAGCTGGTCTCACGATTGAAGGCCCAGCTGGCAGAGGCTGAGGAGCATATGGGGCAGACCTCTGGAAGGATGGCTGTCGTCCGGGCTGAGGTAGAAAGGGACAGGGCCAGAGTTGACGAATTACGCCCCGCCGCTGCTGAAGAGGAGCGGGAGTTGAATCAGCGGCAACAGGCTTTGGACGCCGCAAGTCAACGGGTGGCGGAGCTGCAACGCTCCTTTGACGGGGTCAACCCGTCCATGGGGGAAATCAACCCCCGAGTATTGTAACAAACCCGAAAGAAACTTTTATTAACAATTTTGTGCTTCAACTCTTTCCTTCTCCTTTGTTTTGAGTGTCGTGGCACGCACGATTTCCACTGTTGAATTGCCTTGTTACATCCCTACAATGCTTGCGGGACGTTTGACGACAATTCCTCAAGCCAGTCCAGATTCCCGAAAGATGGGGAAGGCTTGATCGGAGGAGGAACTTCCAGGATAGCCGAATTACCGTTTCTTTAACGTGCTCTTATGCACGAATGGGGCGACGCCAGGGGCGCTGAAATCGGTTCAAACAGATGAAAAGGGGAAGTGTGAATCACAAAACCCAAATTCGGAACACTGTGGGGATGGCGTGAAAATAAAGGACAACTGTTAGCCGTGGCGGAAAAACGGTATCCCTACTGCGTTAGCTTGAAGTGGGGACAACAAATGAGCATCGACCGCTGACCAAATTTTCAATGCGGGATTTTATCAATTTGTCGTCGATCAATCCTTCGGGACATTGACCCGTAACGGTAGGAGAGCCCTTGGGCGTAGTATCCAGGCCGTTATTGGGGGTCCCTCCAAACATGACCAGTCTTCCGGAACGTTGGCCCAAGACGGTAGGTGAGCCGATGCGGCATGAGACAAGACCGTTAGGGGGTTCCTTCAGACATGGAAGAGGACGAGGGTCCGAATAAGGGGTACGCAAAGCGTGGAACATGGAGTGGTGGTTTGTTCAAACAGAATCCAACACTTCGGTAGTTGCACCACCGTGGTGGGAGTACGCCAGATGGGCGCATCGGCCTGATCACGAATCATTCTTTCTTCCAGATAGGGCCTCTCTGGTGAGGGCTGGAAATGGGGAGGAACAAGGTTTCGTGATTCTAGGGGCTGAACCCTAGGCGAAATGCCTAGGAGTCTCTACGTATCCCACGTGATGATGGGAATCAAGCCACACGTAGTTCTGCAACTGCAGTTTAACATCATGTGGGACGGTGAGGGGCCTAACCGTGTTGGTACACATCCTGCCAAAACTACTGAGCCCGCGTGAGTCGTGCTCGGTGCGGGAAATAAGCAGTAGTGGTGGGAATTTCCCGACACAAAAGGGGAAGGTTAGGGCAAAGGGATACTCGGTGACTACCGGCCCAATGACACTAACACGATCATTTAGCACACCTAGATGCGCGAAGAGAAAGAGCCGAGTATGACGGAATTCCACTTGAACATGAGGAGGTGGAAATGTGTGAATCATGGTGCTCGAGATTCAGATCACAATGATGGTGGCGTGACGATGGAGGATTACTGCTGACCATGTTCGCAACACAGCATCCTGTAGCGTTAGCCTAAAATGGGGACAAACAAATGAGGTTCGACCGTTGACCATGTTCGAAACACGGGACCATGTCACAAATGTTGTCAGATATCCGTAGGGACGTTGGCCCGAAACAATTGAAGGGCCCTTAGGTCCAGCATTCATGGAGAGCCCTTAAGCTTAGTATCCACGTCGTCCGAGGGTCCTTTTGGATGTGGAAAAGGATGAGGATCCAAATAGCGAGCTCACGAAGCTTGGTCATGAGATGAGGGGAATGTCCCTGTGAAAATCCCATGCTTCGGAGTTTTTGTCAAAACACATCTGAATACGGCAACGAAACGTATTAGAGAGAGGGAGCAGATTCTTTTCCCTTGGGGTGATCTTAGTTTATGGTCATAGAACTCGGACCATGGATTGGAAAAAGGGATTAGGGGACGCATGACATCAAAACCTGACGTGAATGAGGACGTAGCCCTACTTACTATGCGTTCTCCGAGGAAATGCTCGAGTAGAGGGACCGAACACCAGGGTTAGGCTGGGCCCGCGGCGAAGTACCCGGGCGTCCTACGTATCTCATAAGGATGAGAATCAAGCCATACGTAGTTCTGGAAGTGACATGGTAGGATACCAGTGCCAGGGGAAAAGGGGAGTGCGGACGTGGCCCTTGAACTAAAGAAGCGGAATTTGAGGTATCTTGTTTGTTCTTTAAGGTGAATGGTTTTTTTTGTGAAGCGACAGGCCTAGAACAGCAGGTCGTGATGTCGCCACAAGAATCAAGCCGTGATGGGCGTTGAAAAATGGCATGGCACGTGACCAATACCCAACGTGATGTCCTCTACAGCGAGGTCACCACAATGCGGTGCCGTTTTTCGTCGTGCGGCCAGGACGATAATGTCACAGTTTAGGGTCGTATGATAGGACCAAGCATGCATTTTATCGTCATGCAGCGCAGACGTATCATAGACGATGCTAGGCGGGAAATGTGCGCAGTGTTATAAAACACAATTGACGGAGACATGATGCCACATCAGATTGTACGCCATCCGGAGAGAGAAACCTTAGGCCGAGGGGCCTACACGGAGGTGACACAGGGAGAGAGACTGGCTTCCTGAATGAGTTGTACCCAGAGACAGGGCGTCTGGGCGGTCCTACGTGTCCCATGAGGTTGGGAATCAAGTTGAACGTAGTCCCGAATGGATCGTAGTTTATGGTCTTAGAGCTCGGACCATGGGAGTCCCAAAGGATGCCAGATTGCATCTTTGTCCCCCTAACATGCAAAGGTGCACTGAGGGATAGTTCCAAACGTGTTGAGCTTCCACCTGGACATGATGGGGTGGAAAATGATGGGAATCATGCAACCAACATTCAAGGACTGAAGGGGTTGGCGTGACGACAGGGGATTACTGCTGACCATGTTCGCAACACAGCATCCTGTCGCGTTAGCCTGAAATGAGGACTAACAAAACGAGCATCGACCGCTGACCATATTCGCAACGCGGGATTTTATCGATTTGTTGTCCAAAAACCCTCGGGGGCATTGGCCCGTATCGGTAGGAGAGCCCTTGGGCATTGTATCCAGGCCGTTCTTGGGGGTCCCTCCGGGTGTGAAAGATGATGGAAGTCCGAATAGAGGGGAACACGAAGCTTGACAAGTGGAAGGAACTTGATCAAGTTGAATCAGACACTCTTGGTCCTAGACTAGAGTGCTCTTAATACATGGGTGAACCACTGCAAGGAGTCAAGGGACTCAACTTTGAGGGTGATCGGGAGATGGGGCTGGACCCGAACTTTGGACATCCAGGTGGTCCTACGTATCCCATTAGGATGGGAATCAAGCCACACGTAGTTCTGAAGGGTGACTTTTAATGTCTTGCAGGACAGGGAATAGGAGGACTGAACCTCAGAATGGGGGCGTGCGTGGTGCAGTTGTTGCAAACCCGACGTGAATGAGGACGTAGCCCTACACTGCACCACGCAGTCCTGTGATCAGGGTCCTGAAGGCAGGATTAGAGAGGTAAATTTGCTGAACTCAAGCTGGGTCCGAAGACAAGGGGTCTTGAACATAGTTCTAGATGAGAGTGTTAGTTTATGGTCTTAGTGCTTGGACCGTGGATGGTGACAAATCCCGAGTAAGCACAGATGTTAACCCAATCCCTAAGCCCACGTGAGATAAACTCGGTGTGGGAAACAAGGGGGGTATCCTCACTGCAATACTTGGGGCGTCCATCAAAGGGGAGTCAGCAGAGAGTTTCGAAGGACACCTTTGATGTAGCTTGTTCTCCCAATGCGCGGACGTGCACGGAGGAAAAGTACCGGGGGTTCTGAGATTCTACTCGGACATGGTGAAATGACGAAGGGTGTGGATCATGTACCCGGCATTTGGGCTTAATGGGTTGGCGTGACGACAGAGGAAAACTATTATCCGTGACGGATACACAGCATCTGTATCGCGTTAGCCTGAGGTGGGAACATCAAACGAGCATCGACCGCTGACCATATTCGCAACGCGGGATTTTATCGATTTGTTGTCCGAAACCCTCGGGGGCGTTGGCCCGTATCGGTAGGAGAGCCCTTGGGCGTAGTATCCAGACCGTTCTTGGGGGTCCCTCTAGGTGTGAAAGATGATGGAAGCCCTGATGCGAGGATACGCAATTCCTGGAAAGCGAGTGCGGACGTGTCCGAGTAAATCTTGGCATTCCAGGTAATAAACCAGAGTACTCTTAAGCACATTGGTGAACTGCCGAAAAAGAGGGATCGACGTAACAACTCAGTAGGGGGTGGGAGCATGGCGTGGTCATCACGAGACCATCGTGAATGAGGACATAATCTCACACCGCACCATATGATCCCCTCATGGAGGAAGGATGGGCCAAGGGGCCAAGATGGGATGAGGATTCCCGAGAGATGGGGCTGGACCCGGATCATGGACATCCAGGTGGTCCTACGTATCCCATTAGGATGGGAATCAAGCCACACATAGTTCTTGAAATGCAGTTTAACGTCATACTGGACGAGGAGGGGAGTAATATACCCCTAAACAAGGGAGGTGTATGGCATGGTAAAGAAGTCGTCGTGAATAAAGATGTAGTCCTACATCACACCATACGATCCTATAAGATAGGTCCTGGGCCGCGGCCCGGAAAAGCCAAGGGGCCTGGGGCTGAGCCTCGGTCAGGAAGGCCTGACTGGTTTGTAGTTTAACGTCTTACATGAGGACGGGGGGCCAGGGGCCCAAGGAGGCTAAAGGGCCTGAGGATGGGCCTCGTAAAGGGAGTTTCACGGCATGGTACATGATCCCAACGTGAATGAGGACGTAGTCCCACACCACACCGTACACTCCTGGTGAGGAATCCTGGGCCGTGGCCCGGAGAAAAGGGGAAGTTATCAGTCAGGAAGGCCTGACTGGTTCGTAGTTTAACGTCTTACATGAGGACGAGGGTCGGGGACCCGAAAAGGCCAAGGGGCCTGAGGCTGAGCCTCGTAAAGGGAGGGCGTACGGAATGGTACATGATTCCGACGTGAATGAGGACGTAGTCCTACATCACACCGTACACCCTTATAAGGAATCCTGGGCCGTGGCCCGGATCGCTAGCACCACCTAGGGGAAGTTTGTCACCTCGGGATGGGGCAGAGGGGATCACTGTTCTTGATGCATGGGGAATCTCAGGGTGGACCCGAAGATCCAGGACACTGTTGACCATGTTCGAAACACAGCGTTCCTATGGTGACCCATATGGGGGAAACAAATGAGCGTCGACCGTTGACCAAATTCGCAACGCGGGACTTGTATCGATTTGTTGCTTGAAAACCCTCAGGGACGTTGGCCCGTATCGGTAGGAGAGCCCTTGGGCATTGTAACCAGGCCGTTATCGGGGGTCCCTCCGGGTGTGAAAGGTGACAGAATCCCAGTCGAGGAGTGGGTGAAGCTTAGTTGCGTTCATCCATGAAAGGGGCAAACACCTCCAGGGGGGAATGTGCAGCCAGGTCGAGGCTTTCTCGACGTGGGTCGGGGCAAAAGTGTGCACCCTGCCATGTCTTGACCCGAGGGGAAGATTTTGGCTTTTGGGATGGGCCAATGGACAAAATGTCCGGGCGTTCCTACGTATCTCATAAGGATGAGAATCAAGCCATACGTAGTTCTTGAAGGCCATGCAGTTTAGCGTCATGCGGTGAGGACGTGGGAGGGTAGAAGAATGGGAGTGGGCGCATGGTGCGACCTTTACAATCTTTGCGCGAGTGGGGTTGCATGAGCGGGGCCAAGAAAGCCTACTCCCTGCTACACAAAGATCCTCCAAGGAGACTATCCCCAGGGGGAATAGCGGAAGAGAAAAGCTTGGGGCTGGGCTCAAGACGAGGCGTCCGAGCGTTCCTAAGTATCCCATAAAGATGGGAATCAAGCCATACGTAGTACTTGACATGCAGTTTAACGTCATGCGGGAAGAGGGGAATCTCATTCGGGGATGTGTACGGTATGGTACATGATCCCAACGTGAGGACGTAGTCCTACACCGTACCGTACGATCCCGTAAGAGGGTAAGTCGGAGAGAAACGAGGGGGCCTGGGGCCAGACCGCGGTGAAGACGGGGCCAGGGGCCTGAGGCTGAGCCTCGGCCAGGAAGACCTGACTGGCTTGCAGTTTAACATCTTGCAGTGAGGACGGAGAGGCAGTTTAAGGTCATGCGGGACCAAGTCGCAGTTTAGGGTCGTGCAGGACCCTCTCGCAGTTTAGGTTCGTGCAGGACCCTCTCGCAGTTTAGGGTCGTGCAGGACCACTTTTTTGCCCTAGGCAAAGTATCGCTTGAGGAATTTGGCATTGGTGGGAGGAGTTACACGCTCTCCATCTGTGGTCACCAAGGAGTATGCTCCGTTGGGGTAAACCTTATGGATGATATAAGGCCCTTCCCATTTGGGTTCTAACATGGGTGGTTTCCTACCGGGAATCATTGGCGCTCGAAGGGCCAATACCAGGTCACCCTGCAGAAAAGAGCGGAGACGAACCTTCTTGTCAAAGGCTCTCTCTATCTTGTCCTGATGCCTTTCCAGATTGTGCAGGGCACGGAGCCAGTTCTCGTCTAGTGCTTCCAACTCAGCTAGACGGATCTCGGCTACCTCATCTGATGTCTGGTGATCATAAACTGCAGTGCGCAGCGATGGCAGCTGGATCTCAATGGGTAGGACAGCCTCCGCTCCATACACCAGGGAATATGGGGTCACCTGGGTAGAGTTGCGAGTCGTCGTCCGGTAAGCCCAGAGGGCGTTGGGGATCTTGTCCGGCCAACTCTTCATGTTCTGACCAACCATCTTCTGCAGAATGTTAGAGAGATTCTTGTTGAACGCCTCGATCTGTCCATTCGCCTGCGCGTGGTAGCGGGAGGTATGGTTCGACCAGATGTCTTACTTAGCGTACAATTTCTTCAATTCAGCTGCTCGGAAGTTGGTGTTGTTATCGGTGAGGACAGCTTGAGGGACTCCAAACCAGTGGATAATGTTAGAGCTCACAAAGTCAACGATGGAACGGGCCTTGACCTCTTTGAGCGGAACTGCTTCTGCCCACTTGGAGAAGAAATCTGTAGCAGTCAGGATGAACCTACACTGGCGGGCTGTTGCTGGCGGATACGGTCCCACTACATCAAGTCCCCATACCGCAAATGGCCAAGAGTACTTGGTCGGGTGGAGGGGTTCTGGCGGCCGATGCAAGAATTTGGCGTGTACTTGGCACGCGTGGAATCTCTTGGCGTATCCAATACAATCGTGGATCATGGAGGGCCAGAAGTACCCTAACATCCGGATTTGCTGGGACAGCCTCGGCCCAGCTTGATGGGCGCCACAGGAACCGGCATGAACCTCTTGCATAACTTGAGGTATCTCTACTCCTTGGATGCAACGGAGGAGGACACCATCGAAACTCCGTTTATAGAGGATCTGCTCAAGACCGGGGCCGCTCTGGAGGGTAAATTGCATTGCGCGGCGTCGTATTCGCTCACGTTCGGCCCGGTCGTCCGGGAGCTGACCATTTTGGAGATACTCGACAAAAGGTACTCTCCAGTCGGGGGTGGTTTCAACCACTGCGTCTGACGAACCCGGGACTCCCGATATGGAGGGTCCGGCGGTGAGATGACTTACCCGCAGGCTATCACGGTCCTCTTGGGTGACGGGAGCAATGACTCTCCGGTGGGCCACGTGTATGACCAAATCATCTTGCTCGGGTTCTGCGAGCGACGTGGCTAAGCCAGCCAGGGCGTCCGCTTGTCCGTTCTGCGATCGTGGGACATGGGTAACCGCTGGACGAGGAGAGAACTGGGCCATTAGGAGGAGGGTGTACTCCAGCAACGGTGCAATCTCTGGCTTCCTGACGACGTAGTCGCCATTAACCTGTCTGATTACCAGCTAGGAATCTCCCTTCACATGCAGATGGGGAACATGGATCTCAAGGGCCAACTCGAGGCCGGTGATGAGAGCCCGGTACTTTGCCTCGTTGTTTGTACAACCTTCTGACAGCAGGAACGAGTACGGCAGGACGGCTTGCGCCGGGGTAATAAAAACAATACCCAGACCTACTCTGTTGAGCTTGGGGTCATTGAGCCTTCTACCGGTGGGGCTCCGGGAGGCGCCGTCGAAATTCATTTGCCAACATGGGGCAGCATGATCGACTGAGAGGATCATCTCGTCGGGAAAATCCAGGTCCAGGGACTGATCCGCGGAGGTTGGATGAGCAGCTAAAAAGACTGCCAATGCCTGTCCCTTAATGGCCTTCTGAGGTATAAACCTGATATCAAACTGCTGGAGAATTACTGCCCACCGTGCTAGTCGGCCAGTCAGCATGGGGCGGTTCAGGATGTACTTCAGCGGATCTACCCGAGAGATCAATTGTACCTCGTGGTGTTGCAGGTAGTGTCGCAACTTCGGAAAGGCGAAGATGAGCGCAATGTAGCTCTTTTTGATAGGGGAGTATCTAACCTCCGTATCGAGAAGCATGCAGCTGAGATAGTAGAGACTGTTCTCAGTGCCCTCGTTATTCTTCTGGGTGAGAAGCGCACCGAGGGATCTCTCCAGGGCGGTCACATAAAGGACCAGCGGATTTCCGGAGACGGGTGGCATTAAGACCGGAGGTTGGAGCAGATACTGCTTGATTTCCTCAAAGGCGGCCCGACACTCCTCATCCCATTCGTAGGCAGCGTCTTTCTTCATGAGCCGGGAAAAGGGCTTGCACTTGCCATCCAAATTCGCAATGAATCGACGTATATAGGCTAAGTGGCCTTGCAGGCCTCGAAGATCTCGAATGTTGCTCGGGGGAGGCATTTGGCTGATGGCCTTGATCTTCTCTGGGTCGATTTCGATACCTCAGTATCTGACAACGAAGCCCAGAAACTTCCCGGAGGTGACTCCGAAGGCACATTTCAGCGGGTTCATCTTCAGGTGACGGGAACGGAGGAAACCGAACACTTTCTCGAGGTCTTTGAGATGGTCCTGGCACTGGCGTGATTTGACTACAAGGTCATCCACGTAGCATTCCACCAATGTCCCGAGGATTGGTTTGAATATGCGATGCATGGCCCTCTGATAAGTGGCACCTGCATTTTTCAAACCGAATGGCATTACCCGGTAGCAAAAGGTACCCTGGGGAGCCCTGAAGGCAGTGGACTCCTCGTCTTCAGGGGCCATCCGGATCTGGTTATACCCGGAATACCCATCCATGAAAGAGAGGGCTTGGAACCCGGCCGTGGCGTCAATCAACAGCTCAGTCACTGGGAGTGGGAAGTCATCCTTTGGGCAGTGGCGATTGTGATCGCGGAAGTCGATGCAGACTCTGATCTGCCCATTCTTCTTCCTGACCGGCACAATGTTGGTGAGCCATTTGGAGTACTGGACCTCCTTAATGAAGTTGCTTTGATAAGCTTGTCAACTTCGGCCTCCACCATAGCACCATGAGAAGGGTGCATTTTCCTGGGAGGCTGCTTGAACCCACGGTGTTTTGCCGGGAGGCACAGACGGTGGATGGCCACTTGGGGATCCAGCCCTGGCATCTCATCGTAACTCCAGGCAAACACATCGCGGTGCTGTTTGAGGAAGTCTATATACTGATGCCGCTCCTCGAGGGACATGGCCGCACTGATCAATGTGGGTCTTGGATCTGCCTCGCTACCAAGGTTCACCTGTACCAGTTCATCAACCGTGGTAGAGACGCCTTCTTCAAAGGCTGGGGGAGCATCCTCCAAGTCTTCCTCCCCAGCTGTGGGGGAACTTCCCGCGACGGAAGATACTTCTGGGCTCTCAAAACCCGAGGGGCAGTTGGTGCTGGCTTGGGCAGCAGCGGTCATCACATCAGGAGACTCACTTGTCGTTGAGACCATAGCAATGAATGCATTTGATCCGATCCCATCTGGCCTTCGGCCTAAGGGGCCACATTTGATGATATCAAAGCAGTGGTGACGCGTCGGCCTGAGTCGGTTAATTCCAGCCCGGCGAAAGAGACACGTATGGCGCACCGCCGTTGTCATCAGCTTGACGTCCCGGTACCGTACAGGGGTAGGAGGTTCTGGGATGACCCGAGCCTGGTTGATGTAGGAGTACGAGGTTATTTTCTGCCATCACTTGGACACGGGAACATGACTTCCTTGCGTACCCGAAACGACAAAACATTGACCCATGTCGGGGGTCGTGGCCTCCAACCAGTGGATCGGGAGGATGTAGGCGTCGTCCATGCTTGCACAGGGATCACTTGTGATCGGGGCAGGCTCATCCTCGCTTACCAGGATTTGCATGTCCTTACTTTTGTAATAACCCTCATCCAGATAGCGGGCCTCACAAGAAGCGAAAGGGGACACGTCTCCTTGGAGCACGCCTACTCGACCGTTGAGCGAGTACTTAAGGCACTGGTGATACGACGAGGGGACTGCTGCATGCAGATGGAGCCATGGCCTACCCATCAATGCGTTGTAGGCGGTGTCCTGAGAAACAACCATGAACTCGGTGCTGGCAATTAAGCCACCGAACTGGGTCTTCAGGCGGATCTTGCCGACTGGGGTTTTCTCTATCCTGTCGTACCCCTGGATCCTGAGGTCGGAGGGAGTTCAATCACCTTCGGACAGACCCAGCTTTCGCAGCGTCCGGGTCGGAATTAGGTTGATTCCAGAACCCGTGTCAACGAGGCATCGGCGGACTTCCACACCGTTGAAGTGGCCTGTGATATACAATGGGAGAATGTGCCCCTGTATAGGGGGGTCCTCATCTTCGCCGGAGAACGAGATAACCGCCTGACATTCGGCGTTTTCAATCGTCTCGGTATGGAAGGATTCCGCAGCTGCCACTTCCGTCTCGAACTGGAGGGGGCTCCTTAGGGCCTCGGCAAGTGCCTCGCGCATTTCAGTTGACAAGCGAAGGGCCTCGAGGATGGAAAGCCTCACCGGGATGTCGTCCAGATGCTTTAGAACATCGTACTTTCGTTCCAAACGCGAACCTCTGCTTACAGGAGGTCGTTCGGCATTTGGATGCACAGCGGGTCCGGCTGGCTGAACCGGCGATTAACTAGTACTGGGTACATCTTGCTGCCAACCAGTAGAAGCCTGAAGAGTAGTCGCCGGACTAAGATCGGACAGCGGAGGCTGGCTTGTTGTCGGGCAAGACTGGCTGTGATACGAACGAGGCGGCTCCCCCCGATCCAACAGCACGAACGGCGGTGGAGGTAGAGCCGAGGGTGCTGGATGGGTCTGTGCGTGCTGAGATCTGCGCTGAGCCTGCTGCCTGGTCTCGGTAGCATGCACGTCTTGGTCACAAGTGCCCGCTGACGTACCTCGCTGACCGACGCGATTGCGATTCCGCCGACGTTGACGGCGGCTAGAAACGTTGGGGGGGTCTGCCTGGGGTTCCCCCTCGTCGGGGGTCATATAGGGCTTTACCAGCTCCACGGTGTTAACCGAAGCGTACCCTTGACTGTCGCTCGAAGATTCATCCACCGCTGGGCAGATTCTGGGAGGAATGCCCATTTCGGGAGCCATAAAGTCACCGAGAGTGCGGGATAACGACGGCACTGGCGGTGCACGTTGCTTCTTCTTGCGTCGCCGCTGCTTGCCCTTTTGGGCAGAGGTCGACTGTGAAGACGATGCTGAGGCACCGGCTACTTCTTCTGAAGGTTCCGACTGCTTCAGGCGTGCCCGGATGATACCCTGGGCACGGACGACGGTTTTTCGAGCTATCCAGTTGTCGTATTTCTGGGACCCGCGGCTAGGGACCTGCTGCCACTCACCTTCGCCGTCGCTGCCGATTTCTGATCCCGCAAAGACGCCTGCCACTTGCACTGGCGCTCGGCCCAACTTGACTATGTTGTTGTTGACCTGGTCCTGAATCCAGTCTTTAAACACATAGCATCTCTTGAGGGTGTGCCCCAGGATCTGATGATAAGGGCAGTAGTTGGGGTGATCGGTGAGATGCGCCTCTGTCGGCCTTCTGCATTCAGGCAGACGCACAATCCCTTGCTCTAGAGCACTTCGGAAGTAGCCAGGGACCTGATTTTCGTTGAACGAATAGGTCTGGTACCTTCTTTCCGGATAGGGGGCCCTGGGGGCCTGGTCCTGTCGAGGGACCGGAGGGGCCTGCCGAGGAGGCGGCGCCTGGTTGTCTCGCCTAGGTGGCGGTAGCGCATTGTGCGGGGGAACCTGTCGGTTCTGAGGCGGTCGCTGCTGGGCAGGAGCCTGTGCTTGAGGTGGAGGACCTCTATGGGGTTGCGGGGGTGGTGCCGCCGGCAGCAATTCCAGCCGCCCCGGGGCTTCTATTTCAGCCACTGCGGCGGGTTCAGCCCTGGCGGCCCTCCTAGCTGGGATCATAGGAGGCAGCAAACGTGCCTGACTAGCCTGTTGCAGGGCCTCCTCGAGGCGCTGGGCCTTATCCGAGAAATATCTGAACCCTCCAGAATAGTTCTGGGTAATCAAGGAGGGTACCAGCTCTGTCTTAACGTTCCCCACACACATCGTCAGTAATTTCTCTTGAGTCAGTGGCATATCGAGGGAATACATAAGTCCTTTCCACCGGGCGATGAAGTCTGCAACCCGCTCATCAGGCCTCTGTTTGCACTTGAAGAGGTCCGAAATGCTGGTCTTTCGCGTGGTGGAGCTGAACTGGTATAAGAACTGCCGGTCAAGATCCTCCCAATCGGTCACCGATCCGATAGGGAGCTGGCTGTACCAGATGAATGCCGGACCATCCAATGTCTGTACGAAACATCGGAGCTTAGCGGCTTCTTGTTGAGCCGGGGTCCCCAGCATGGGGCCACACCTGGAAGAGAAATGAGCCAAGTGCTGGGGTGGGTCCCCTGTCCCGTTAAAAGGCAAGAAAGTGGGGTTCCCAAAACCCGGAGGCACGGGCATATCATCCACCCACGCGGGATAAGGCTTGCCATCCGGTGGGACCGCCACCTGCCGTGTTTCCAACGCCTCGAGGCAGGCTGTGAGTGCCGCAATGAGGTCCTCTGGGTGGGGGTCCCTGTCTTGATGGGGATCCCTAACCACAAGCGCATTGCCAGGTTCTTCAACACGGTAGACGGCTTCGGCTGCTCGCGGGTCGACTGGCTGGACGACCTGCTGGGCGCCTGGGGGAACCCGGGTTGGATTCTTCAGATTGCCTCGTCACTCAGGGGGGTTTGGCGAGACGTATCGTGCCCTCTTGCCGTATGTCCCGGCTTCCGCCCTGTCCGCGGCAGTAGCATGATCAGGGTTTCCCGGAGGCATCTCGCCGGGGGGAAGTTGTTCCTGCCCCTGCTGCCCCGGCCTGGGATTACCATAGTCGGGTCGTCGCTCTGCGGCGCGTTCAGCCAAGAGTTTGTCGACCAGCCTCTTCTGCTCAGCAAGCTGTTGTCGTAACGTGGCCTTCTCAGGATCTTCGTCCGTTTTCTGCACAGAGGCGGACGGGTCGGAGTGCTTGACTGTTCCGACGTGCTCCTTACGCTTGCCAGTTCTTCGACCGAGTGCCAGCGACTCGGTGGGTACGGGGAGTCCTAGCAGGTTCCTCTGATGACGGGTAACTCTCCCTGACGGGTCAAGAAGTGGCGGTACACCCTCGGATGGTAAGTCCCCATCAAGGAACTCAAGCTCATCTTCCTTATCCACAACGTCGGCCATGTGGACGGTGACCCATCTTGAGGGCATATCCTCAATGTCGCATAGCGAATCGTGCTGTCATCGGATAGGGTCGAAGAGGAGAGCGGCATAGCGTCCCCAACCACGGACTTGCACATGGGGGGTGGCTTCCCTGACGATTCTGCGGAGTGCTTTAAGACTCTGAACGCATTTTCGTTGAAGGGGGCTCTAGTGGCCTGGCGACTCAGGGTGCTGGGCTGCAAGAAGTGCGGCTGCATCAATCAGGCGGCATTGCTCGCCGATTTTTTCGAAGTGCTCACGACTTCTGGGGTACACCACCCGTTCAAAACGGAGGAGGTAGTGTGTCGCCCACACGGTTCGACAAAGGCACCCCACGTTTTCAGGGGTACGAGACTCTGGTACGCGGAAATTTAGTGCCGCCGTCGGCCAGAACTTCTCCGGGAAGTAATCCGCTGCGAGGATACTCCAGAAGCTCCTAGGCTCGGACTCAGGGTCTGGCCCTGTGTTGCACCACTCATCAACCGGGGGCGGCTGAGGAACTGGAAGCGGTACCGAGGCGGACCTTTGGGATAATAAGCTCGGCGGTGGAGAATATGGAAAACGAGCTGACTGGCCGCCGAATTCCGGGCCATCCTCCGAAGAGTGAGGTGACCTGGCCACGATGTCACGATACGACGGGCTGATCACAGCTTCCGGAACAGAAGCCGTGGCTACCGGCGACGGGTCGTGTCGTCGCTCTACCGTCGTGGGCCCCCAAAATAACTCTATGTGATCCCTGGTAGAGGTAGAGGGCTCTTCTGGTGACAGGGGCGATGATTGCGTGGCCGAGCCCTGCAGAGTTCCCAGGATTTCTTCCTCCTGGATGTACCTGCGGAGAGAGATGGGAATCCAGTGGACCTCAAATTCTGGGAGAACAAGGCTGACACGTCTGGTTCCTGCCCCAGTCCTTGATACTGAGGAGCTGGGAGAAGGTTCCATCGCTGAATCGCATTTCGCTTCCGAATCGGAGAAGCGGGCAGGTTTGATCTCCACCTGGGCCTTCCCAGGATTCTTCTTGTGGCGGCGACGACCCGCTCTTCTGCCCCTGGGTGGCTCTTCGGGACAGGGTTGACCCCTATCAGGCAGCCTTGGGGCGGCGCTGGCGCCGTGGCGGAGAGGGCCCCCACTCGAGACAACCGGGGTGCGAGGGGCACCAGGGCAAATGTCAAAGGGTACATGGGGAGGACCTCCATGAACAGTACCCATGTGGGCGGGGCCTCTGTTGGAACTGGCAGGAGCATGGGGAAGACCTCCATGGTCGATGCGAGTGGAGCGAGGCCGACCTTCACTCCTCGGGTTGCTGGGGCGAGGAGGACCTTCGCTGGTTGCAGAGAGGACGTAGGGAGGCCCCCTGCGTTGGAGGAGGACCGGATGGGCGGTGCCTTCAGCAGGGTGAACTTCATACCCTGTACAGCGGGCGCGGGAAATGTTTCCGCGCTGAGTGACACTGCCGCGGGGAAGGTCTTCCTGCAGGACGGGGGCAGCACGAGGCATGCCTCCATGACGAACCTCGGAGCGGGGAAGGCCCACGCTCTGTGGAGTAGTGGTACGGGGAGGACCTCCGTACGGGGTGGCATCATCGCGGGTTAGCTCGCGGCGATCACCACTGGGGCCTGCAACCCGGAGAGTCAACCCAGCCCGCCCATGGGGCGGTTGGGGTCTCAATCCTGGTTGGGCGAAGGGGTGCCCCTGCTCAGTGTACGTGGGGGATTCATAATGTACGTCGGCGGTGGCTCGGGCCACTGTAGCTGTCGACGTGGATGCGCCTGAGCGAGCGTCCTCAGCCCGGGCCCGGCGCTGACGTCGGCTCAGGCGAGCCGGTGCAGGTGGTGCAGGGACGTAGTCCGCCAGCTCTTCCTGCGAGGCCGGACGGCGGCGCTGACACGGCCGGACGGGAGCTCTCGCCTGGGGGCTCCGGGTCGGGGCCCTGAGCGGACTGAGCCGGACAGCACCTGCCTCTTCAGCGTAAGGCGAAGAGTCGTCAAGGCGTTCCGGGGATAGGCTCCCGAAACGGTTGAATGTCGGGGTGGGGAGCAGGGGCTCCCTGCGCGGCCTGTTAGGGCGGCGTTGACAGCGGGGCCTGGAGGCCTCCAGGTCCAAGCGGGCCATATCCCTGGTCCGGATGACCCCTTGTTCCTCATACCTGCGCACGAGGCTATTGATCACCCTTCGTTGGATGACCTCTGATGGGGAAAGGGGACGTGGGCGTCCCCCATCCCATGACGTGGCAGCCGTCGTGGCGGTAGTGGCGCCATGTGGAGTGGTCGTAGTGGTGTTGCCCCTGCCCCTACGCGGGCGAGGAGCGGATGGTGACCGCATCTCTAAAATAGCAACCTGGTTCCTGGCAAGCGAAGGGATCAACTCATCAGTACTGAGAGGAAAAGGATTGACAGACAGTGCCCCAGCGTTCTTCCATCCTCCATGTCTGTGAGAAGGATCCACGCCAACACGCTGCAGAGCAGAGTGCCCCGCGTTCTACTACCCCGACTTCCGGTGAGTTCCACGACAGGCCTGCTATTTGCTTTGCGGGACCAGGCACCAGATATCTGGATCCGGTGACACGTCAATCTACTGGTGTCTCGAACGCTACTAATCTCCATATTGAGGAGAATAACTTTCACGTCGGGTTCACCATTTCTGTTTCCGACGCTTTCGCCGGGGCGCGCGCATCCGTCTGCGGGGGACGCGCGGCTTTGTTTCCCCGCATTCCCGCTTTCCAAAGGCGGGCGGCATTCGCTCCTTATTCAGAAACGTCTGCTCCTTGATCGAAACGGGACGATGGGATGTCGGCTCTTCCTTCTGCGGATTCCTCCTCAGAACTCGTCACCTAGTCCGGGTCTCCCTTATAGATTTAATACGTAGTTCGTGAAACACTTCCCAGTGCCATGTTTCTGTCGACACCGGTTAATTACACTGCTTCTGTCGGGACATTCCAAAGGGTCCAATCAGGGCAGCAACCTTCGGTCAGGGGAGTAGTCACGTTGAGGCATCAATAGCGTGTATGGATGCTGGGGTACCTGGCATGTCTGTCTGTTATCCTTGATCACAAGGCTTCTCGAGGGCGTGGAAGCCCGAGGCATCCCACATCGGGCGCGGGGAATTACAAGTCGTAGACACATATCTGAGGTTTTCCTCAGCTTCCCGAGCTCAACACAGGGTATGCCGCGAGTTTAACGTCCAGCGGAGACGGATCAACCCAACCAGAGCATTAGCTGGGATAAATCAGATTGAGGGATCCTCCTTGAAGGGATATCGACACTGGGGCTAGCCCGTGGGTGACAGTGAATGGAGTAAAAGGATATTGAAGTGGAACCATCGCAGGGGGGGAGACAGTGAAGTTGGGCTTGTGCCTTGACGAGGCTTCCTACGTATCCCCGTGGCAGGGAATCAAAGTCCGCGTAGTTCGGGATGGTGCCGGTAAACCGACGTGAAGCTGGACCTTGGCCCGATGAATGTTGTCAACGTACCGACGTAAAGGTGGACCTTGGTCCGATGGGCATCGTCAGCGTACCGACGTGAAGATGGACCTTGGTCCGATGGGAGTTGGGCTTGAGCCTTGACGAGGCTTCCTACGTACCATGCCTTGGCATGGATCAAAGACCTCGTAGTTCAAATGGGGCTTTGTCGGTGAACCGACGTGAAAGTAGACCTTGGTCCACTATTGGTGGGCTTTAACCTCATAAAGGCTTCCTAGGTACCATGCCTTGACATGGATCAAAGACCTCGTAGTTCAAATGGGTTGGGTCGCAATGGCTTACCACTGGACCAGAGTGTAGTTTAACGTCATGCTGGACGTAGGTAGAACACGACGTGAATTGGGTGATGGGTGGGCTTGATCCTCATGGAGGCTTCCTACGTACCATGCCTTAACACGGATCAAAGACCTTGTAGTTCGGAGAATACAGTTTAACGTCATGCGGGACGATAGTGAACCCGAACGTGAATAAACGACGGGTGGGCTTGAACCTCGTGGAGGCTTCCTACGTACCATGCCTTAACATGGATCAAAGTCCCCGTAGTTCAAATGGGTTTTGTCGGTGAACCGACGTGAAAGTGGACCTTGGCCCAATGGTTGGTGGGCTTGAACCTCATGGAGGCTTCCTACGTACCATGCCTTGACATGGATCAAAGACCTCGTAGTTCAAATGGTGGGTCACAATGGCTTACCACTGGACCGGAATGGGACCCGAAGTGAAGGAGCGGCGGGTGGGCTTGAACCTCGTGGAGGCTTCCTACGTACCATGCCTTGACATGGATCAAAGACCTCGTAGTTCAAATGGGTTTTCAGGGTCGGTGCTCACTCTAAGCCCACGTGAGTCATGCTCGGTGTGAGAAACAAGAGGTTGCAAGGACCTGACGATCACGTCGCGAAGGGTGCGTCCGTGAGAAGCGAAGAGGGGCTTACGCGTTGGGCGGCCCATGGTGTTGGGACCTACTCTAGGATGGAGGCCCATATGGGGGTGCCTCGTTCCCTATCACGTCCTCCACTGACTTTGGTAGTGGGGAAGTACAGAGATGCACGGGTGCAATCATCCGTACCAAAGGTTAGGGGCTTACGCTCTAAGGCAGCCCTTCCCCTGCGAACATACACCACTCCGACAAAGAGGATCTCATTCCATGTGCAGAAGAGTTCCATTCCCATGGAGACGAGTGGTGTAATGAATGTTCGAGCTGGGGGGACCCTTCGTGAGGGAGACGAGGTTGGGTCACAGTTTAACGTCATGTGTTGAGGACGTGGTGCTTGGCAGTTTAACGTCCTGCAGCTCGGACGAGGTGGGTTCACTCCACACCCCTAGGACTTACATAACTGGTACCCTCTGGTCCTTGGGGAAGGGAAGGTGCCGGTAAGGCCATAGTAAAGGGGGGTAGTGGGGCGAACCATCGAGGGGTCCACGTTAGCGTGGCTATGCGAAGAAGAAATAGCCGTTAGCGTGCCTATGCGAAGAAACATTAGGTGAAGCAACGCTACGGGTGATATTGTCCATGGAACATTGAAATCACATCGTGCAAACCTGGAGGGCCGCACGGGAAGAGGAATCGCTAAGCAGAGGAGTTTACTTTGCGAAGTGGGGTGCCTTGGCCTTAGCATGCGGCATTGGTGTGAGTGGGAGGTGCTTCGCGAAGTGGAACAGTGTTCGCGGAGCACTGCCTTGCGAAGAATGGGTGCCTCGCGAAGCGGGGTCCTGCGAAGCAGTGTGCTTCGCGAAGTGGAGCGGTACTGCCTTAGCATAGGGATCACTCGTATGGGTTGGGTGTTTCGCGAAGCACAAGTGCTCCGCGGCTGCACGGGTTCCCTTGGGAATCCCCTTCCTTCGCGAATGCCCTTGAGCTTCGCGAAGGGCATCCCTCTCGGAAGAGGGGCTCAAAACGAAACAAATCAGAGTCATCTCGCGAAGTAGAAATACCTCGCGGAGCTCACGATTCCCGGGTCAAACCGTGCTTCGCGATTCGGGAGAGGAGAAGCCAAAAGGTCGGGTTGTCCGTCCCCTGGGACTCAGGGGGAGTCGAGTATTTATAGGGAAGGGGCGCCGCGAAGCAGGGCTCGCGCGCCGCCTTCGGGGCTTCGCGGCAGCTCGCGAACGTCAAACGGGTTCGCGGAGGATTACCGCCTCTCGAGCTTCGCGGCGGCTCGCGAACGTCAAACGGTTTCGTGGAGGATTACCGCCTCTGGAGCTTCACGGCGTCTTGCGAACGTCAAACGGGTTCGTGGAGGATTACCGCCTCTGGAGCTTCGCGGCGTCACCACGGTTGGGGTGCTTCGCGGCGAGGCTTCGCCCCGGAGCTTCGCGGTGGAGCTTCGCGAGGCAGCGCGCCGGCCTTTTTCGTTCCTTTGTTTCGGGCCACATTTTTGGCGCCGACAGCTACATTCCTAGACATAGAGACATGTTGCATCATCATTATATATATGATTTTTAGTTCTCCTTTAATTAAGTTGTATATTGTTTACTTCTTCCACTATTGAATGTTTATATATTTGTTTCCACTTTGATACACTTTGAGGACATAGTTTCGTGACAATTAGACCTAGGCCCTCACTACTAGTCAGCAGCATCTGGCGTTTGGGGAAATGCGCTTGAGGTCATGTGACCAACCAGGTTCGGGGCACTCGTTGTGTGGCACCAAGATCCTAGACATTACAAATCGGTATTAGAGGAGGTTTCTTTTTTCTTGACTTACTATTTGGGGCCAATATCTAGGGATAGGATTGAATAGGTACTTGGTAATAGACTATGCATGAGAGTAGCTAACCTGTGTATAGGGAAAATCCAATTTACCTCGTGTTGCAATTTTTTCTGATTTTGTGATTTTACGGTTGATTTGACTTTCACCATTGGGTGACGCTACTGTGGTGTGTTGTTATATTTTTATTCATGGGTTCTATTTAGTTTCAAACCGATGAGAGGAGATTATGCCATATCATGCATCATTTAGGAACATAATAGAATCATATTCCATCCATAGTTTCCACGCCATATATGTACATTAGAAATTGCATGTTGTGGATATAGATGTTGTTCTAGTAAAAGCATGTTGTTGTTCTAGATTCCTTGATAAAATACATGCTATTTGATAGGGTATTTTTATGTAAGGTTTTTTTGAATGTACACAAAATATTGGTTCTTGAGTAGTATAGGACCTCATTGATCGGAATTTGCTGAATCATTGAATGTTTACCTTGTTTATAACATGTATATGATTCCAAAAATTTATTCGCGGAGAGTATGGTCCCTCAGAGATCAGAATTTGTAACTTAGGTGTTGGTTTCAATGTTTTTTTGGGCTCCGGAGTAATTTTTAAGGCCAACTGTATGGAAAAACCCGTAATAAACACCGCGTAGTTTTCACAACATTCCATGTACACTTCTCTTCGGAAAAAAGTGGGAAAAAATTAAGTACACTCCGTGTACCCTATGTACATGTTGTGTAGTTGCTACCCGTTTCATAGGTCATGTGAGATGAAAACAGGATAATAAAACTTTGAAGACACACGATGTGTACTGATTTTACACTCCGTGTAGTGTAACCTATAATCCGTCCATGTTACTAACAACACAGGGTGGAGTAATCCTTTCTTGTACATGTTGTGTACATCTAGAACACGCTGTATAGTGTGAGTCGTGTGTCCGGCCGTGTAACTAACAACACAGGTCAAAGATGCTTGTCTAGTACACGCCACGTGCCTATGGGACATGCTTATAGTCATGACCGGTGATAGACCGTGTGGACATCCATGTGGCTTGGAAGACAGAGTGGTGTAGACACTGTGTGTGGTTGTAACACTTCGTTTAGCGTCTGTCGAGTATCTGGTCATGTCACTAACAACACGGGCAGTTGGAATCTATGTTTTACATGTCGTGTCCATATGGAACACGCCGTGTAGTCTGAGTTGTGTACCCAGCCGTGTAGCAGACGACACGGGTCGGTGAAGCTCATCCATTACACGCTGTGTAGCTCTTATACATGCCATGTAGATTTGTTCAAAAAAGAGTCATGTAGCTAAGCCGTGTAAAAGGACATGGGCATGGAAGAAGGATCATGTACACGCCGTGCATGTGGAAAATACGAAGTGTGTTTGGGGTGTTACACGACCAGTTTTGGAAGAGTAAATTCCAATGAGAAAGACTTGAGGAAACACGCCATGTAGTTATTATACACGATGTGTAGTATTGTTTTGTAAAACAAGACGTTTTATTTTCCATGTTCCATTCTTATTCTTGAGGTTATTAGTACTTGAAAATCTCCATCTAAGTCACGTGTTTGATATTATAGAGTCATGCGCCTGAGATGACCTCATGTTGTTTTCCAGGAGAGCAGCAACGAGTATACTCCAGAGACGGAAGGCCATGGGCTACCGATGGATCCTCCAGCAGAGCCAGATGTGGTGCCAACCGTTATACGTGGAGAAGGTACTAAAATGAAGTTTCATAAAGGATTCATTCATTTTATAAATACCTTCAAGGGATCACTATAGACTACCACATCTATGGCAGAGCTAACATTTATATTATAGCAGTAGAATCTGCCTATGTTTTAGGGGATGACGGACCACATGCTACATAGTCTTGGATGGGGTCTATGAAGACTATCTATGAGCATCTATAGATGCCTCCAGGGAGGAGGGTCAAGCTCACTACATATATGTTGCATCATTCTGGAAAGAGGTGGTGGAACATTACCTCTCAGACTAAGAATTACAGAGACATGGAGTGGTATGATTTTCATGCAGTCTTTAATGAACTTTTTTTTTCTGGAGATGATGACGGCAGATCACGCTCGAGATATCATGAATCTGCAGCAGGTATCCATGTTGGGGATGTAATATTCTCCCCACTTCACCAAGCATCAATGTTTTGCACCTGTTCTGGTAGGTGACGAGGCGTTGGGGGTTAGCCGCTTTCAGGATGGTCTTCGATACGACATCTGAGGACTCGTGAACGTTTTCAGGTTTCCTATAGAACAATCTATTGTTAACCATGCACTGATTACAGAGTGAAACTTGATATAAGCTAGTGGTGTAGGCTAGGGAGGTTCGGCACCAGTTTCTAGTACTATTTCTTCTGGTAAGACGAAGTGGCAGATGGATTTCTCTCACGGTTTTAGTACTGGCCAGAGGAATTCTACAGGTGGTTAGGTCATGTTCTAACAATGTGGTAAAGAGGGGAACAAGCGACCTTAGTGTCCACATGATCTAGTGTAGTGTCGAGCTTGCGACAAGATGGGTCATATATAGCATTTTTTCAAGGCGTTTCCACTAGTGGCTAGTGAGAGGGGTCATGTGTAGACTCTATGTATAGAAGCTGGGACAGCAGCTTCTTACTAGTTAGGAAATAAGGATACGTCAGGACGTACATGCTTAGGTGGGGGGTGTTTCCATGGTACCCATACACAAGGATCTCAGAGACAGCAAGGCTGGTCAACTAAGGGTAACTAGATTATGTCATAGGGTTGCGACACTGGGCAGGCATATGCAGTGCAACAGACCTACCAGGAGCTAGATCCTGGACCTTCTACTGTCAAAGGTACTATTCTAGTAGCTTCTATTTTTTCTTCAGTAATTTTTGATACGGGTGCTACACATATATTTATATCTGTTCCTGTTGTGGTGAGCCTTGGGCTCTGTGTTTTTCCTTCTTCTGATATTATGACGCTAGACACTCTGTTGGGGGATATAACGGCTAGTGTGCGTCAGTGCAGGGAGTTCCCCCTAGAGTTTGGTGGTTGTCACTTTCTGTGTGACCACTATGTCTTAGAGATTACAGATAATGACGTAATTCTCAGGATGG
This sequence comes from Viscum album, assembly GCA_963277665.1. Taxonomy (NCBI): domain Eukaryota; kingdom Viridiplantae; phylum Streptophyta; class Magnoliopsida; order Santalales; family Viscaceae; genus Viscum; species Viscum album. Next base: position 2,030,962,515 of record OY728135.1, read on the forward strand.
ACTATTTAGTACACTTTCAATCCTTTTTAGATTGCTATCATTGCAGGGTGAGTTTCATGTCACTAGAGGGTGAAGAGTTGCTATACATAGGTGAATGGGATGTCCATGTGAGCCAAGCTGGACTCAAGCATCATGGCCATGGTGGAGTGACAACCCAAATTGAGAGTTTGTATTAGGATGACTAGGGAATGTGTCAGAAGGATTTCCCTCCAGTAGTTGGTCGTTTCAGGGATGTATTCCTGGACATCTTTGGAGGTATTCCTCCGGAGAGAGAGGTGGATTTTTTTATTGTGCTAGTTCCAGGAGCAGCACTGGTGTCCATTCCTCCTTATAGGATGTCTACAACAGAGTTGCAGTAGTTCAAGAGGCAGTTATAGGAGTTACAAGCAAAGGGTTTCATCCGACCCAGTGTTTCTCCATGGGGTTCTCCTGTCCTGTTTGTGAAGAAGGAGGATGGTACCCTTAGACTCTACGAGGATTATCGGAAGCTGAACCAGTTGATGTTTAAGAACCTATATCCCTTTCCAATGATTAATGATATTTAAGATCAAATTTGTGGAGAATGAGTGTTCTTTATGATTTACTTGAGATCCGGGTATCATCAGTTACGCATTAGACCATTCGACATATCGCTCACAGCTTTTCAAGCATATGTGGTCTATATGAGTACTTGGTTATGCCGTTCAGACTCATGAATGCACCATCAGTATTAATGACTTTGATAAATAGTGTGTTCCACCCATATCTGGATTCTATTGTGGTAGTCTTCGTGGGAGATATCATGGTGTACTATCACACTAGACTCTACCATGGAACCCATATTGAGATCGTCCCGAGTAAACTGAGAGAGAATCAGTTATATGATAAGCTCTCAAAGTGACACTTTTGGATGGACCAGATACACTTCCTGAGTCATATCATCTCAGAGGAAGGAGTTGCAGTAGACCTAGAGATAGTGGAAGCAGTAGTTTCCTGGGATCATCCTAAGAACATGTTTATGATACAAAGAATCTAGGGGTTGGTTGGTTACAACATGAACTTTATACAGGACTTCTCCCATATATCATCCCCTTTGATGGGTTTGACTAAGAAGGGTGTGAAGTTCGTTTGGTCAGAAGAATTTGAGAAAGCCTTTCAGGAGCTGAATGAATGATTGAAATCAACACAAGTCAAGATACTTAAAGATAAAGGGAAGAGTTATATAGTTTACTTTTATGCATCAGATATTGGTATGGGAGCATTGTTGATGCAGGTCGACCGAGTAGTTTCATACGAGTCTCAGCAGTTGAGGCCTCATGAGAGGAATTACCCGAAACATGATCTCGAGCTGGCTGCAGTTGTTCATGCGTTATGATGTTGGAGACATTATCACTTGGGAGAACATTATGTGGTGTTTACAGACCAAAAAAGTCTTAAATATATCTTTACCCAGCGTGACCTGAATTTGAAATAGTGAAGATGGGTTGGGTACCTTCAGTCTTTCAATTTCGAGCTTGCCTATACACATAGTATGGGTAATATAGTAGCTGATGCACTGAGCAGGAGGACTCAGATACATGCAGTGTAAGAGGCCAGTGGTGCATGGAAGCTTATGACTTTGTTCTCTAAGATGCATTTGGAGGTACACGATAGTCAGGGGAAAGCCTATCTTTCTTCCAAAACATTGACTTCTACCCTCCTAGATAGAGTGAGGATGAGACAAATATCAAATTCGTAATGCCTAGTTCTACGGGATTCGGTGGAAAGCGAGGATACTTCACCTTTTTAGATGATAGGCGATGATGATGTATTGCATGTCCACGGATGTGTGTGGGTTCCAGGGGACATACGCGAGGATATGAGGGGGAATTTTCATGATTCAGCTTGGGTTGTACATCCCGGGGTCACCAAGATGTACTATGACTCGAGACGTCAGTATTGGTGGCCGAGTATGAACAGAGATGTAGCTAGTTTTGTTACGAGATGTTCCATGTGTTACCATGTGAAGGCGGAGCATCAGAGGCCACCCGGACTGTTACAGCAGTTATCCATCCTAGGATGTAAATGTGATGATGTCGTGATGGATTTTGTGACTGGGTTGCCAAGGTCACTGTGAGGCAATGATGTCGTGTGGGTTGTTGTGGACAGACTCACGAAGGTATCTCACTTTCTTCCAACAAGGATACCTTTGGTATTGATGAGCTTAGGAAGCTCTATATATGAGAGGTAGTATGTCTTCATGGGGTCCCTCGTTTTATTGTTTTAGATATGGATTCCCATTTTACATCTCATTTCTCACATAGTTTTCAGAGGGTACTAGGTACATAGGTGATTTTTTGCATAGCATACCACCCTCAGACTGATGGTCAGTCAGAGCGTACGATACAAGTTCTAAAGGACATGTTACGTGCATGTGTCCTAGACTTTGGAGGATATTCGGAGAAGCGCATACCCCTAGTCGAGTTTTCCTAAAATAACGGTTTTCAGTAAAATATTCATTTGGAACCTTACAAGGCTTTATATGGTAGGCCATGCCGATAACCCCTATGCTGGTTGGACGCAGGTGAGGTAGCTTTAAAGGGACCACGTCATGGGAAGGAGACGTCTGAGAAGGTCCATTTGATTCCAATGCGGATGGCTACTACACAGTCTCATTAGAAATATTTTATTGATCACCGCAGATGACCACTATAGTTCGCGGTCGGGGATCAGGTTTTCTTGGGTGTGTCACCGAGGCTAGAAGGCAGATCAGGATAAAGGGTAAACATTCACAAAGGTATGTGTGGTCGTTTCAGATTCTGGATAGAGTCAGGCTAGATTCATATTGGTTGTGGTTACCACAGAGGTATCATTCCATGCACAACATCTTCCATGTATCTCAGTTGCGTCATTATCACTCAGACCCATCTCAAACTTTTCAGCCCGAGGACATTGATCTTCTGGTCGATGCATACTTTGAGAAGAATCTGATTCATATTATTGATTGGAGTACGAAAGTTCTCTGAGGCCGGTTAGTTCCTCTTATACGGGTGTTATGGCAGCATGGTCTTGTGCATGAAGAATCCTGGGAGTGGGAGACCGACGTACGTGCTCAGTGGCCAGAGTTATTATGAGATTTATCTTCACCACCATTGGAAGGGAAATTCGAGGACGAATTTCTTTAAGGGGGGATGTCTGTAAGAACCCGGTTCTTATTCTTGAGGTGCATGTTTCTTCTTTTCCTCTTACATTTAGTTTTTTTGGTAAATAAGGAAAATGGGGAAAATCCCAAATTTTGTTGGTACACGCCGTGTACTTTGACACACGCCGGTACTTTGGCCATGTGGGATGAGTACACATGGCATGTAGGACTGCAGGTGATTAATGGCGTAAAAAATGACTACATTCCATGTACATAGTAATTACTCGTCGTGTAATCAGTCGGTAGAAGAACAGTAAGGCAGTGGAAGTAGCCACCATTTGAGCAACAGTACACGCTGTGTACTATGAAATAAATTCCGTGTACTCATGTCAATAGATTAACAATACATGCGGTGAAAAGAAGCTACTAGAGGAACAATTTAAAAATTAAAAGTACATGCTGTGAACATGAGAGTACAAGCCGTGTTTTTTTTTTCTTTTAACGGGCAACAACCTCCTCATTCGGCAGAGGTGGATTTCAGTTTGTTTTGGAGCTGGGAGAGGAGGGCGAAGCTTCAGAGATCTCCTGACTGCACACCAGGAATCTGAATCATTCTGTAACGGTCTCGATTGAACCGTGGGGATGTGTTCTTCAATCTTCTTAGGTGTTTCTAACCATTTCTTTCTTGATGGAAAGTTATTTGAGGTTGAATGAGTTAACGTTAATCAAAGATCTACATCAGTCGTGGACAATTCGGGAGGCATCGTTCGTGTATATCGATCAGAGGAAATCGAGGTAGGTGGTATGGTGTTTAATTTCAACTGTCATGTTGTTTTTGTGAACCATTGTTCTATGCGCCCATGTTGGGGTGTTGTATGGCTGATGCCTTGAATAATTAAATACCTATAATTGCATAGGTAATTTAATGAATATGTATAACTGTTGTGAGGGATCATTGCTTGGATCTAGGGCCACCCCGTGGGTGCATTCCCCCTGTTTAGTCGTTTGGCCAGGATACCCGAGGGTATTCAATTTCTATATCATGTTTTATGTTTTTCTTGAGAGGAACTTATATGAATTGCTTGTTGTGTATTGGGCTCATCCCGGTTACCTATTTAGCCCAAGGGAAGTGTTTGTTAATCCTGAGTGAAAGTGTCTCATAAATCATGAGGGAAATTATTCATATGTATGAGGATAGTAATTCTGTGCCTGAGAGAAATACCTCATTCCTAAAGGAAATATTCATTATGCTTGTGGGTAGTCACTTGCGGGTTTTGATTATGATTACTTGAGGGTATGTTTTTTCATGTCATAGGACTCTGTTTACTTTGCATATTCACTATGGTGATTCACATGTTATATCTTCCAAGCTAAAGCACGGGTGTGGTATTGTTTTACCTTGTACATGTTAGATAACTTGTTGTGGTTTTTGCTGTGACACATTACAAGATATTGTCGGCTGATTCTAAGTTTCAAGAACATATAATTCAATTATATTGAATTGTTAAATAATAAATAAATGGAAATGGAATTGGTAGAAGTAGCTGCTTTTAAGTACTTCGTACTTAACTGTTTTTCCATTACGACACACTGTTGTTGCAAAAATTCACTGACAGTTGAGAACAAGCCATTGGTGGTTGACTACTAAGATTTATGTCTCACACCATATTTGGGTCATGTCTTGGGCCGAAACATATTATATTTTTGCAGGTGTGGATAAGGGAAAGGGTCCCTATACAGGTACTTTATTGTTGCAGAGCAGTAAGAGAGCATGGGACCAAGCTTAGGCTTGTGATATGGCTGAGTTCTTGCTGCATTTTTTTGTTTCCCATTGCTGTACTTGTACTTTGTATTGGATTGTTCTAGATTGTATTGTATCCTTTTTTGGCTGCATTCCTAGACATGGAGACATATTGCATCATCATTATATATATGATTGTTGGTTCTCTTTTTCTTCAGTTGTATATTGTTAACTGCCTCTGCTGTTGAATGTTTTTTATTTGTTTCCGTTGCACTACACATTGAAAAATGAGGGCATACTTTTCCCGCTATTAGACCTAGACCCTCACCGCTAGTCACCAGCCTCTGGCATTTTGGGAAATGCACTTGAGGTCATGTGACCTACCAGGTCTGGGGAACCCGTTTTGTGGCACCCAGATCTGGGACGTAACCAACTGGTATCAGAGGAGGTTTTTTTATCTTGACTAACTATTTAGTGCCTATAACAAGGTATAGGATGGAATAGGTACTTGGTAATAAACTGTTCCCAGGAGTAGCAAACTGGTGTACATGGAAAATCCAAATTCCCTCATGTTTCAATTTTTTTATAATCTTGTGATTTTACGGTTGATTTGATTTTCACCATTGGGTGACGCCCTTGGGGTGTGCTGCTATATTTTTATACTTGGGTTCTATTTAGTTTCAAACAGATGAGGTGTGGGTATGCCATCTCAGGAATCATTTAGGAACATGATAGAATCACATGCCATGAATAGTTTACATGCCATATCGGTGCATTAGAAAATTCATGTTGTTGTGGTAGATGTTGTGCTAGAAAAATCATGTTTTTTTAATAGATGCCTTGATAAAATACCTGTTATTTGATAGGGTATTGTTATGTATGGTTTTTTAGAATGAACACCAAAAAATGGGTTTTGAGGAGTATGGGCCCTCATTGACTGGAATTTGGTGAATCATTTACTATTTACCTTGTTTATACCATGTATAAGATGCCAAACTTTGATTCAAAGGGTGTATGGGCCCTCAAAAATCAGAATTTGGCACTTAGGTGTTGGTTTCAATGTCTTTTTGGGCTCCATAGTAGTTTTTATGTCTAACTGTCTGGAAAAACCCATAATACATGCCATGTAGTTTTGACAACAAGCCATGTACTCTTCTATTCGGAAAAATGTGAGAAAACTTTAAGTACACATCTTGTACCCTAAGTACATGCCGTGTAGTTTCTACCTGTGTCATAGTCCATGTGGACAGAAAATTGGGATAGTAAAAAATTGAAGACACACACCTTGTACCGATTTTAAAATCTATGTAGTGTATCCTATAATACGGTCGTGTAACTAACAACGCAGATCAGTGTAATCCTTTCTTGTGCACGATGTGTCCATCCGGAAGATGCCGTGTCGTGTGATCCATGTGTCCGACCATGTAAATAAAAACATAGGTCTGCGAAGCTCATCTTGTACATGTCATGTGCCTATGGGACACACCATGTAGTCTTGACCGGTGGGAGACAGTGTGAACTTGACCATGTGGCTGGGAAGACGGGGTGGTGTACACGCTATGTGCGGGTGTAACAAGTCGTGTAGTGTCAGTCGAGTAGTTGGTCGTGTCACTAACAACACGAGCATTTGGAATCTAAGTTGTACACATAGTGTCCATCTGGAACATGCCGTGTAGCCTGAACTGGGTACCCAGTCGTGTAGTGGATAACACGAGTCGGTAAATCTCGTCCAGTACATGCCATGTAGCTCTTATACATTCCGTGTAGTTTCATTCAATGGAGATCCGTGTAGCTAAGTCGTGTAGAAGGAATTGGGAAGGGAACAAGACTCCAGTACATGTCGTGTCCGTGGACATCACTCCATGTGTTTGGGGTATTTCATGACCAGTTTTGGTAGAGTACACAAACATTTGAAAGACATTAGGAAATACGCTGTTTAGTTATTATACACGCCATGTAGTCTTGTTTTGTAAAACATGATGTTTTCTTTTCTTTGTTCCCTTCTTACGCTTTCGGTTCTTAGTCCTTGAAAATCTCAATCTAAGGAATGTGTTTGACCTTGTAGAGTCATGCCACTGGGATGACCTCGAGTTGTTCTCTAGGAGAGCAGTAATGATTATACTCTAGATATTGTAGGCCACGGGCTACCAATGGATCCTCCAACAGATCTAGATGGGGCGCTGGCGGTTATACTGGGCACTGGCGCTAATACGCAGTTCCGTGAAGGCTTCATGCGATTTATGCATACCTTCTAGGGAGCGCCGCTGACTGCCACATCTTTGGAAGAAATAATTCCTATATTTCAGCAGAAGCATCCGTATACGTTTTCAGGGGATGGAAGATCACAGGCTGCAGAGTCATGGATGGGTTCTATGGGGACTATATTTGAGAATCTGGAGACACCACCTGGGTGGAGGGTCAAGATCTCTACATATATGCTCCAAGATTCCACAAAGAGGTGGTGGGATGTTACCCCCCAGACTGAGCATCACCTTGACATGGCATGGGATGATTTTAAATTATTATTATATGACTTTTTATTTTTAGATACACTAAAGGCAGATCAAGCTCGAGATTTCATGAATCTATAGTAGGGCACCCTGTCGGTGATGGACTATTCTACCAGCTTCACCGAGCTTTAGCATTATTCACCAGTTCTGGTAGTTGACTAGGAATTGAGGGATATATGCATTGAGGATGGTCTTCAATACATCATTTGAGCACTAGTGAATTATTTTAGGTTTCCTATAGTATATTCTATTATAAACCAGGCACTGATTACCGAGAGGAACTTGCGAGATGCTAGTGGCTCAAGCCAGGGTGGTTCAGCACCAGTTTATGGTACTATTTTTACCGGTAAAAGGAAGAGGCAGATGGATTTCTCTCACGATTTCATTACTAGCCATAGGAATTTTTCAGGTGGCCAGGTCATGTGCTACCAGTCTGTTAAAGAGGGGAACAAGAGACCTCAGTGTCAACGTGACCTAGTAGAGTGCCATGTTTGGGGAAAGATAGGTCATCTGCTGCATTTTGGTAGAGTGTTTCCACTAGTGGATAGTGATTCGGGTTCTGTGCAGACTCCGCGTAAAGGAGTTGGGCCAGTGGCTTCTTACCAGTCAAGAAATTGAGATACGCAGGGACGTACAGGCAGAGGTGGTGGGCATGACCATGGTAGCTGGACACCAAGATCTCAGAGACAGCAGGGCGGGTCAACTCAGGGTAACCAGGCTTTGTCACAGGGTCGCGACACTTGGTAGGAATATGAAGTGCAACAGACCCAGCATGAGTAGGATCTCAGACCATCTACTGTCAGAGGTACTATTCTGGTATCTTTTGTTTTGTCATCAGTACTTTTCGATATGGGTGGTACACATAGATTAATATTTGTGCCTGTTGTGGGAAGCCTTGGGCTCTGTGTTTTTTCGTCTAATATTATTATGCTAGAAACTCCATTGGGGATTAGAATGGTCGGTGTGTGCCAGTGCAGGGAGTTCCCCCTAGAGGTTGGTGGGTGTCACTTTCTCTAGGAACTCTCTTTCTTAGAGATAAAGGGCTATGATGTCATTCTCAGGATGGGATGGTTGGTACCCTTTCAAGCCATTGTAGATTTCTATCATTGTAAAGTGAGTTTCTCATCATTATAGGTTGAAGAGTTTCTATAAAAGGGTGAATTGGATGTCTAGGTGACCCAAGCTGGACTCGAGCATCATGGGCATGGTGGAATGGCATCCTAAATTGCGAGTTTGTATCTAGATGACTGGGGGACATTTCAAAAGGATTTCCCTCCAGTAGTTTATTGTTTCAAGGATGTCTTCCTGGACAACATTGCAGGTCTTCCTCTAGAGAAAGAGGTGGATTTCTCTGTTGAGATAGTTCTAGGAGTAGCACCGGTGTCCATTTCTATTTATAGGATGGCTAAACTACATTTTTAGGAGCTCAAGAGGTATTTAGAGGAGTTACAAGAAAAGGATTTCATCTGACCCAGTGCTTCTCCTTGGGGTTCTCCTGTCCTATTTGCGAATAAGGCGGATGGTACCATCAGACTCTGCATGGATTATCGGAAGCTGGACTAGTTGACGGTTAAGAACTGATAGCCCTTGCCAAGGAATGTTGTTCCTTTTGATCAACTGCATAGAGAACGAGTATTCTCGAAGATTGAATTGAGATCTGGGTATCATCAATTACGTGTTAGACCATTATATATACCGCTCATAGATTTTCGAATCAGCTATAGTCTATATGAGTACTTGGTTATGTAGTTCGGACTCACAAACGCGCCAACAATTTTCATGGAATTGATGAATCGTTTGTTCCACCCATATCTGGATTCTTTTGTGGTAGTCTTCATGGATGATATCTAGGTGTACACTCACACTCTACACGACCATGCCACCCATCTTGAGATCGTTCTGAGAACACTAAGAGAGAATTAGATATATTAAAAGCTCTCAAAGTGCCACTTTTGGAAGGACCAGATACTCTTCCTTGGTCATATCATTCAGAGGAAGGAGTTGCAGTAGACCCAGAGAAAGTGAGAGAAGTAGTTTTCTAGGAGCAGCCTAAGAATGTGTTTGAGATACAGGGTTTCTTGGAGATGGCTGGTTACTACAGGCGCTTTATAGAAGACTTATCCTGCTTATCATCATCGTTAAAAAGTTTGACTAAGAAGGGTGTGGTGTTCGTTTGGTCAGAAGCATGTGGGAAAGCCTTTCAGGAGATGAAGGGAAGGTTGACATCAGCACCAGTCCTGATACATCCATATCAAGGGAATATCTATACAGTTTACTGTAATGCATCAGGTTTTGGGCTGGGAGTAGTGTTGATACAAGGAGAATGAGTAGTTTCATATGGGTCTTAGTAGTTAAGGCCACATGAGAGGAATTACCAGATGCATGATCTCGAGTTAGCTGCAGTTGTTAATGCGTTACACTGTTGGAGACATTATTAGTTGAGAGAACATTTTGTGCTGTTAATGACCACAAAAATATTATATATATATATATATATATTTACCCATCATGAACTAAATTTGAGACAGTGAAGGTGGGTTGAGTACGTTCAGTCCTTCGACTTCATTCTTTCCTATACACCTGGTAAGGTTAATGTAGTTGCTAATGCACTAAGCAAGAGGACTCAGATACATGCATTGCAAGATGCTAGTGGTGAGTGGTAGCTTATGGCTTTGTTCTCTGAGATGCATTTGGAGGTGAACGATAGTCAAGGGAAAACCTATATTTATTCATTATTTGTGACTTATATCCTCCTGAATAGAGTGAGGATGAGGAAACTATATGATTCAAAAGGCCTAGTTCTATGGGAGTTGGTGGCAAGTGAGGATTTTCCACCTGGTTGGATGATAGGTGATGATTAGGTACTTCGTGTCCATGGATGAGTGTTGGTTCCAAGGGATATACGTGAGGAGCTGATGTGGGAGTTTCGTGCTTTACCATGGTTTGTACATTCAGGGATCACCAAGATGTACCATGACTTAAGACATCAGTATTAGAGGCCAGGTAAAAAGAGAGACGTAGTTGGTTTTGTTACGATATGATCCTCCTGTCAGTAGGTGAAGGAGGAGCATTAGAGGCCAGCCGGACTGTTACAATAGTTACGAATCCCATAATGTAAATGGGATGATGTCGTGATGGATTTCGTGACTGGGAAACCATGGTCTCCTCGAGACAATGATGCGGTGTGGGTTGTTGTGGACAGACTCACGATGGTAGCTCAATTTTTTCTGATCAAGGAGACCTTCAGTTTTGATGAGATCGGGAAGAAGTATATCTGAGAGGTAGTACTTCTTCATGGGTTCCCTCATTCTATTTTTTTAGAATGGTACATCCACTTTACATCTCATTTCTGGATGAGTTTTCGGAGGGCACTAGATACACAGGTGCTTTTGAGAAATGTTTACCACCCTCAGACCGATGGCCAGTCAGAGCGAACGATACAGGTACCAGAGGACATAATGCGTCATGTATCCAAGATATTGAGGGATCATTGGATAAGCACCTAACCCTGGTCGATTTTTCCTACAATAACAGTTTTAAGGCGACTTTTCAGATGGCACCTTACAAGTCTTTATATGGTAGGCCATGTCAATCACCCCGGTACTGCTTGGAGGTAGGTGATGTAGTTTTAGTAGGACCATGTCTCATGCATGAGACATTAGAATAGGTCCAGTTGATTCAAAAGTGGATGGCTATTGCATAGTCTCGTCAGAAATCTTATGCTGATCACCACAGACGACCACTAGAGTTTGGGGTCAGGGATAAGGTATTCATGCGTGTCTCACCGTTGCTGGGACACAGGCGGATCATGAGACATGGTAATGTTTCACTGAGGTATGTGGGGTAGTTTGAGATTTTGGAGAGAGTCGGGCCGGCAGCCTATCAGTTGTAGTTACCACCGAGGTACAAGGCCATCCACAACGTCTTCCATGTATCTCAGCTGCGCCATAATCACTCAGACCGGTCTCACAATTTTCAGCTTGTGGTGGTTGAGCTTCCGATCGATACTTCCTTTGAAGAGAATCTGATTCATATTGTAGATAGAAGCACGAAGGCTCTCTGAGGCCGGTCTATTTTTCTCGTACGGGTGCTATGGTAGCATGGTCAAGTGCAGGACAAAACTTAGGAGCGGGAGGCCGACGTACGTACTCGGTGGACATATTTTTTCTGCGCTTTATCTTCACCGCCCTTGGAAGGGAATTTCCGATATGAATTTATTTAAGGGGGAAAACTTTGTAATAACCCAGTTCTTATTCTTGATATATGGTTTTCTTCTTTTCCTCTTTCCTTTAGTGTTTTTGGTAAATAAAGAAAACGGGGAAAATCCCAAATTTTGTGGGTGCAGGATGTGTACTCTTCGAGACACCGTGTACTTTGGCAAAGTGGGATGCGCACACTGGGCGTGTAGGATTGACGGTGATGAAGGGTGTAAAAACTGACTACATGCCATGTTTTTAGTATTTACATTCTGGGTAATCAGTCGGCAGGTGAACAATAAGGCAGTGGAAGTAGCTGCCAACTGAGCAACAGTACACACCATGTACTCAGTAATACACACTGTGTACTCATGTCGACAGATGAAAAGTACACACGGTGAAAAGAAGTCGCCCGAGGAATAGTAAAAAAATGAAAAGTATACGCCATGTATTTGAGATTACACACCGTGTGGTTTGTTGTTTCACATTAAATGGGCAGTAGCCTCATCATTCAACAGAGGAGGCTTTGAGTTCATTTTGGAGCTGGGAGAGGAGGCCGGAGCTTCAATGATATCATGACCACACACAAAGAATCTGAATCCTTCTCTAACAGTCTCGATTGAACCATGTGGGTGAGTTCTTCCCTCTTCTTGTGTGTTTCTTACCAATTCATTCCAGATGGAAAGTTATTTGAGGTTGAATGAGTGAACATTTCTCCTAGATCCATGTTTTTTTTTTGGATGATTCGGTAGGCGTATTTCACGTATACCGATTAGGGATGATCTAGGTAGATGTTATGGTGTATAATTTCAACTATCATGTTGTTTTTGTGTACCATTGTGGTACACGCCAATGTTGGGGTGTCATATGGATGAGGCCTTGGCTAATTAAATAACTATAATAGCATACATAATTTAATGAATATTTATAACTGGTGTGTGGGATCATTTCTTGGATCTAGGGCCACCTCATGGGTGTGTTCCCCCTATTTAGCTATTTGGGCAGGATACTCGAGGGTATGCCATTTATATAACATGTTTTAAGTTTTCTTGATAAGAACTTATATGAATTACAAGTTGTGCATTGTGATTGGCCCGGTTACCTGTTTATCCTGATAACATTGTTTGTTCATCCCGAGGGAAAGTGTTTCATTTAGCCAGAGGGAATGTTTCATATGTCTCAGGACAATACATCTGTGCCTGAGGGAAATACCTCGTGCTTGAGGGAAATATTCATTATGCCTGTGGGCAGTCAGCTGTGGGTTTTGATTCTAATTACCAGATAGTAAGGTTTTGCATGTATGAGGAATCTTTTTTACTTTTCAAATTCATTGTGGTTATTTAAATGTTATATCTGCCAAGCTAAAGCACAATCTTGGTATTGTTTTACCTTATACATGTTAGATAGCGTGTTGTGGTTTCTACTACGGCACTGTTCAGGAGACTTTCTTATGAGGACGAGTCTCAGGAACTTATAATTCAATTATATTGAATTGTTAAATAATCAATAAATGGAAATGGAATTGGTAGGAGTAGCTTCTTTTTATTACTTCCTAGTTTATTGCTTCTCCATTACTGCACACTTCTGTTGCACAAATTCACTGACAGTTGGGCATGGGACTTTGGTGGTTGTCTAATGTGATTTATTTCCTACACCCTGTTTGGGTCATGTATTTGGCCCAAACATATTATATTCATGTAGGTGTGGATAAGGGAAAGGGTCCCTATACAGGTACATGAGTTTTGCAGAGGAGAATGAGAACATGGGACCGAGCTTAGGCTCGCGATGCAGCCGAGTTCCTATTGCACTGTTTTGTTTCCCATAACTTTACTTGTACTTTATATTGGATTATTCTAGATTGCAGTGTATCCTATTTTGGCTGCTTCACTAGAATTTGAGACATATTGCATCATCATTATATATATGACTACTGGTTCTCTTTTATTGTAGTTGTATATTGTTTACTGCATCAATTGTTGAATGTTTATATATTTGTTTCCATTATGCTACACTTTGACAAATGAGGGCATAGTTTCCCCACTATTAGACTAATTCCCTCACTGCTAGTTGGTAGTATCTGCCGTTTGGGGAAATGTGCTTGGGGTCATGTGACCAACCGGGTTCGGGGCACCCGTTGTGTGGCACCTGGATCCGAGATGTTACATGAAGCACACTGCCTTTACGAACCACCTTCGTGAGCCGAGAAAAAAATATTTTTTGGAAATCTCTCTGCATCTCCTGAGGGGGTTGAGTTCTATTTATAGGTGATTCCACAAAACCTCAGTCCTTTCATGTGAACTCAACACCACATCAGCTGAAATAACAATGCTCTGAAGTTCCCACTGAAATTCTCAAAAAATCAAGAAGCACTACGGAAATTTTTTGATCGCAGATCTCATCGTAATTGCAGATCATCCCATAAATTCCTTTGCACCTTAACCAAAAATCTCCACTCACAATGGCCTTCACCTTAAAGCTCCACTCACAGTTCCCTTCACCTCCACAATGATCTTGAATACTTATATTCACAAAACTCATGATAATCCTGAAGAAACCCCATGAAAATTTTTGTTATCTTTGCAAAGTCCGATCCTTGAAACCTATGTTTATGAAATTAATTCCATTTATATATTTTTATGAGATCTTCAAGGAGGAAAAAATTTCGCGATGCTCACCAAAATCCAAATTTTAGACACCAAAAATATAGTAGACACTAGGAAAGAATGCCACCTATAATCTGTTCTTTTGTACCGCCTCCAGATCTTATGTTCCTTTGTCATTGTTCATTGTCACCATGGATTTTCAACAACCTCTCTGGAACTCAACAATTAACCATGGAAACCTGCATTGTCAACAAATACAACCAACCCAAAAATGAAGCAATGTTACCTTGAGGTATTTTTACCCAACAAATTAATTTTCTATTAGATTCCTTGAATGATTTATATTATTATGTTTGAAAGAGTATGTATGATATTAAGAACTTTATTTAACTTATATAATTATAGTATCAAATCTACATTATTATAGTGTAATCTGTTTGTCAAAAATATTGTTGCTCTATCGTATGTGTAATCTTCCACCTCCACAGGGCGATGTGATTGTATTTTCATTCCCAATATACAAAAGTGGTAGTAAAGACATATTAATTATATATATGAAATATAAACATGATATAACAAGGAATAATCAATCATGAATTATTATTAACATTTTATTCATGTCTTCTATATAAAAGTGAAATCAATGTTAATTTTTACATTGGTCCTATTGTTAGCATGATATTTCAAATTAATTTTTTGACCATTCGCATATATATATTTATAAATATTTATATAATTAATATATATGAAATTAATATAATTAATAAAAAAAATTGATTATGTAAGAACCTTTATTGTACCAAATCAAAATCTAATAATGAAAGTCAAACATAAAAATTGATACATTTTATAATAAAAAAATATGTATTAAAAAATTATTATTAGGAAATAGGTATTTAAATTGTATAATGGGATATTATTTCATATTATTATTATTATTAAAGGTGTTTTAATAGAGGCAATTTAATTTTAAATTTATTATAAATGTGAAATAATTCGCTTAAAATTCATGTTGAAAATGAGGTAACTTTTTTTTATAAGACTCGTCATTATTCAAGATTTTTTTTATTTTTAACACTATATTGTAATTTTTTTTAATATTTATATATTAAGAAATATACTTAATTAATCAATTTATATTAATTAAAATTAGACATTTTCCTTCAAATTTAATCTCTTTGTGTGATCCGGAATCATAAAAGTATGTTTTACGGAAAACCAAACATGTTTTCTACCCTGTGATGAGTATTACCCTTTCAGGTCTATATTTATCATTAAATATAAAAAAAATTAAAAAATTAATATTATTTATTAAATATATTTCTACACATAAATTAGTTTTCTAAACATTGATTAACTAAAATATTTTTGACGTTTTACAAATGATGTACTTTTGATATTTTTCAAAATTGTGAATGGCATATTTTTGTGAGTTATGCATAATTAATAGAAATTGCCACCTCCATAGAACATAATTTCACTAAATATTCAATAATATATTATTTATATTATTTTTATTGAATTCTTTTTCCATAATATTTGGTAAATATTTTTATATTAATATGTTATATTGAAAAAAATGATGTCTTCCACAAGAAATGTTCCTGTTAAATTTTAAAATAATATTTATCTATGATAAAATTAATTTTAAAATAGTATTTTTAACTACATTTCTACTATTATCATACCTTTAACTAAATTACTCTTTTTTATTATGATATAATTTATTTACTCGGTAATTAAAAACATTCATAATGCTTGTTTTATAATATCAATTTTTATGTTGACTATGGGTCATCAATTTCATAAGATAAATGAATAGTACATAGTTTGTATTTATGGTGTCCCGTAGAAGTTATGTGTTTCATCATAGTGTCTGATGAGATAGATTTGTCTAGGTTCATGGTGATTTCCATACCTGTTATTTTCTGTTGTATTAGAACATGGAAAGATATTAAGATTATAGTGTCTAAAATGAAGCATTCAATCACTAGGAAACTACATAATATTATCCATGTTATTATTTAAGTTATAATTTTTAATATGGGTTTTCCTCCATTTATGGTAATATTTATATGGAATATTTTATCATCTCCCTATTAATTGATTTTTTATTGAACTATATTCATAACCTTATTGATTATCTATTTTTAGAACACAATTATGTTTTCATTCCCATATATTTTCGGAAGAGTGTTCTGTGTAATATAATAGGACATTATAATTTGAATATTAATTTTTATAATGAAAATAAATTGTTTTATTTTGATTATTAATTTAATTTGAGATTGAAATATGTATCTTTTGCTTCCAAGACTACTAAAATATTAAATCATTTGGGAGAACATAAATTGTATCTAGTAAATATAAAAAAATATAAATGACTCCAAACTACAAGTTCTTATACATTATAGATAAAATCATCAGGCTTTACCCCTTAATAATATATGATAAAAATTCATTTAGTAAAATTTTAGAGAACTTTTATACAAGATAATATCAAAATTAAAGAGGTTAACACCCAAACCATGTTCACCGAACCACTCCAAATAATGTACTACTCTTATACATCAATCATTTAGGTATTACACTTGTGAAATTAGGGGTTATATACATAGAAACTAGCTGTTGAATTATTTATATTTTATTTTCATTAAAATATTTTTTATAATGATTCATTTTTATTATTAAATTACCTATAAACATAATTATATAATGTGTTAATAAAATGTATATTGTGTGGTTATGAAACTATATATATATATTTTTTTTAGAAATATAAAAAATAAATTAAAATAGGATTCTTGATATATAAATTATTTCAGTAATAATAAAAAATTATAAAATTTTATTATTAAATATTATTTATTTAATTATAATTGATAATATTCTTTTATAAAGTCCCATGTACTTTTTTTAAGTTATAGAAATATTTTGTTGTCATTGAAAAAAATTTCAATAAATAAATTATTTTAATTAAAATTATACTTTCATATACATAGAATTTTTTTAATATATTTTATTTTTATATCATCTTATTTATGTTATCATCTACATAATATTACATAATATTTTGACATAATTATATTTTTAGAAAAAATTTAATACAACAAAAATATACATTATGTGTTATAAAATTATAAGATCCAAAAAGTGATGTAAATACTACATTAATAAGAATAAATGATAGATATTACATTTTTTATTACAATAATTTTTATTTTATATTATTTTATTAAATTCAAAAAACATGATTGGTGTACAAACAAATCATGTTTTAATTTATTGTCTTTAGAAAAATTCTTCATAATCATGGATGACGTCCAAATCATGGGTAATAATGCATTATGGTGTATAGTTTATATCCTAATAAATTATTTCAAGAAAATTTTATTGGGATTTATACGTTGGTTAATTCCATGTTCTGGAATCTGGTTTTTATTATTTTGTTTCATACAGTCCAAAACAACTATTTAGAAATTAATAAAAAATTACCAATGATGTTTCAATAATTAAACACCCAATATTCCTAAATACATTAATTATTAACCAATTGGATTTATTTTAATCATGATCCCCTCTCCAAATTCCTCCACAAGTATTCCCATTCTCGTTAGAATCTCCCTTATTGTTTTAGAATAATCTTCTCAAGTAAGAGATTCATAAACTATTCATCTTTATTCATTCTAATTATTTGTATAAATCTGTTTTATTTCTAATTTATAAATTTATTTTTTAAAAAAATTATTTACATCCCCTATGATATCCCAATAATAATAGAACACCTTTCTCTATAATTAACCACATCAATAATAATATGTACTCATATTATTCTAAATAAATTATTCCATTCTCTTTTGTGATAATTTTTTTAATTCCTATACCCATTTTCCATCAAGGAATATCATGTAGCTGTACTTATCTATATTTTTTTTCCTAAATCCATTTAGTCAACAATTATTTTTTATTCATTATATAAAAAGGGATGAAATATTTTATTATGTAATATGATCTATGTCATACATACAGGAATTTACATGATATAAATGCGATGGGTGGGGGAAATATTATAAAATAAAATTAATTATGATCTGTTTTTATCTCATGATATAACATATATGGTGCATGACTTGGTGTCATGTGAAAACTATCTTATGATATAATATATGTCAACCTTAATAAATTATCATAATATCTGGTTTTATATTTTTCACAAATTCATATGATGCATTGATATTATCATCTCGTATCATGCTTTGATGATCATCATTATGATATTGAACTTTATATATCATCAGTTTATTTCCTTTGAATCATGTGTATTTCTTAACATGATGTTTTTCATTTATTATTCCATAAATGTCTTTAATTTTTAACACCATTCATACATACATGCTTTAAAAATAACACAAAGTATTACCAGATTAATTAATTTTGAGGTCATGTTAATGATTATTAAATAAACTTATTTTATATTGTTTATATTATTTTTCTTTGTATTTTATTTCAAAAAGTTACCGAATCACTTCAGATTATATGATAGTACTGAAAATATAATTTTTTATTAAATAAGGAATTAACATTTATAATATATATTGGGCTTCATATTATTAATTAAATTCCACAAGAATCTAAATATTCATATTAAAATACTAACAATATATGATCTTAATATAATTCTAAATAATCATTATCCATAAATATTTTTGGGAAATAATATTTTATAGTGAAATAGTTGAATCAGATGAGAATTTCCCCTATAGTAGAGGCACCGATTGTTTGTAAATAGAAAATAACAACATATATCATATTATAAAATATATCTATCAAAATGAAAATGACTCAGAAATTTTTAATTGTGAAGTGATGTATTAGAAAAAATGACTACATATACTAGTACAATATATCTATACAATGAAATATTAATGAATCAATGTGGAGATATTATAAGTGTTTAAAAAATTATGATTAATGTTTAATTAAGAATAAGATAGTGTTAAGAATGTGAAAATTGAAATATATCAATTAAAAATGTCATAAAAACACAATGTTGATTAGGTAATAAGAGAGTTCATGTTTAATTATCATAATCTAATAGATGATGTGAGAATGATAGAGGATGTAGATAGGAATGATGAAAAAAATAGAAGATAATTTATTTAAATTATGATAATAAATAATGTGATATACTATATAATATTTATGTTTTTAATTCTCAAAATTAAAATATGATTTCATTTAAATAATAGAATTATTATAATTATATAGTAATACCCTACTATCGTAAAAGGAAATAATGAAAAGGATGTTATAAACACAATGATTTGATGATATTTCAAAAACTAATTAGGAAATTATAGAACAATATGAAGAAACAACATATGATATGAAAAACATTATAAATTTTATTAAGGATGATCACATGGAGGGATGAATATCCTATTGTAGATATATGATGAAGAAGAAGTAGAAAAAGTCAATAGTAAGAAATTAATCTCAACCTATACATTGAATCTAAGGAATATTTAGGGTCCCCCTAATTATAATTATAATTTTTTATTTTTTATAATGTGTACTTATTTGAACAAGAAGATTATGATGTGTATGATAAGTGAAATAATCGTTTTAAAATAGGATGTTATATCAATCATAAAAAATTATGGTCTCCAAAATTATGGATGGAAGGAAACACATCACGGGGAGAATATATGAGGATTATAGTTTATTTTAAAAAACTCTCTTAAAATTCAACACAAATATTGATTATGTAATAATCATGAAAAATTATTTACATAGATTAATTTTTATGAATAAAATTTATTAAATTCATTGTAAAAAATGTGTTTTTATATATGTTTTTTCTTGTAGAAATAGATTTATCAAATTAGAGGATATATTTTATAGATACATATGATATTTTTTTCAATGAATGTATTAAGGGTTCTAATTGTTATCAGGATGAGTTGATATAATTCTTTTATTTACCTCTATTATTATATGTAAATAAATAAGAGAACAAAGAGGCTCACAAATATAGGGGAATTAATTGAGAATAAAATTACTTCCATGATTTTTAAGGATCATTAGAAAAAAAAAGGTATATTTTAGGCCATTTTTCATTTGATGTTCATATGATAATTTTAACATGTAGAAGATGTAAGATATGGTCTTTAAATGTTATAGAGAATAGTTATGGATATATATTGAGCAATATTATCTACCAAATTTATTCCTTATTATTCCCCAATTATTCCAAATATAATGTCAATATTAAAGATTCATTAATAAAATATACAAATAGTGAATCAATGAAAAGTGTGAGTTATAACTATGTAGTTACTAGTGCACATTGAATAAGATAAAATGATGTGATGTTGAAAATAATGATAAAATAATTAAGATTTTTTATACAAAATAAATTATATTACATAGATATTGATCAAAATATTAATTTCTAACACTAAAGGATTAATTTATTAGATGTATATATCATTGAATAATTAAAATATTCATAAATCAATCTACATTAGAAATTAAACAGCTCCCTGTAATGTAGAAGATGAAATCCTGTATGGAAAAATTTTCTATTCACATTACTGATACCATTACAATGGCCATGAAACCTAAAATGTCATAATGAATATTTAGGATACCATATCAAAATTCATAATTCCATCAAATAAAGAAATATAATGTCTTTAGGATGAGAAATTAGATGTTATTGAATTTCGCAATAGGATTTCTTCAAAAATAAAAGTATGATTTCATTTTCTAGACAAATGTATTGTTTTTTTAGAATTTATGTAAATATATGAGGGATTAAATATGGGCCATGAATTTTTTATTAGAATAATGACTATATAATTATAATAAGGTGAAGAATGATTGGAGACAAAATAATGTTCCCTGGATGAAGTGTTGTATATATTTACAAAAACACAATAAATCCAATAATTATAATGAATCAGATCATTAATTTCTATGTTCACAAATTAATATGACTGTGAAGGATGAGTTGAGAGTGATATAATTCCATTATTTTAGGAATCATTTACAATTAAGGATTAATCAAATGTTTCTAAGGTAATGAATTAATTTTTTTTCTTTAGATGGATTTTCAAATTTTGAAAGTTTATTCATCCCTATTTTGAAGAGGATGTATGAGTATATAAATGGGGGTAGGATTATTATGATTTAGTTAAATTTATATTGCAATATATTTTAAAAATGATGAAATTTTAAACTAAGTGTTTCATAATATTTATGGAATTAATCCACATATTTGAAAAATATTATTATATGATAGCGCATTCTAGAATGATATCAATAAATTACCGTATCATCAAATAATGGATAACTATTGAGAAGTGTATTAGGTAGAGAATATTTGGAATATGGTGTGTCAGACTATGCTCTATTGAATCAATGTACATCATATTGTGTTTCATTAGAATTTGACTCCAATAAAATAGATAAAAAAATAGATGGTGCAAAAAAATCATAATAAATTAGTATTAACATATATGAATTTTCAAATAATGATTTTTGTGAAGTTATAGAATTACCGATGTTGAAGAAACCCTATAGTTCCATGAGATGGTTTTTCATGGACAAAAAGAACATCAATAGCGACGATGAAGATATAAAATGATTATTGTAACGACCCGAATTTTTTAAATAAATTTTGTTTCCTAATTTTATGTGTTATTGTTATACTCAACAAAAATGTTGTATTTGATAAACATGATTATAATTAAAATTAGATTAGTGGGTTTTGACTATTATATAACCATCGGTCAACATGACCGCTGTGAACAAAATGTTTTGATTATTGTCTCTAAATATAAGTAATCTTGGTTAATTATTATAGAAAGAAGATTCGATGGCCTCACCTAGTAGTCTTGGACCGATCGAAGCCCATATAACAGAGCTTGGGAAGGAGGTAGCACCACTGGGCTTTGCTCTGGATCAAATCCAAGCCGAACTTCATCATGTGAAGATGGAACGAAATCGCCTTCGTGAGAAGTTCAAACTGATAGAAATTACTACTCGAGCAATGTTGACTGAGCCGCCCCAAGCTTCTATCACCCTAGCACACCTTACTCTTAGGCCCTATGCTGGTATTATAAGGGGTTATGTAACGAGACCGTAACTACCTTGTGTAATCCTTGTTTTAAATAAAAACTGTGATTTCTTCTTATGATGAAGTTTATGAATTTTGAAATGACCGGATAAATATAGTATGCATATTTTTGATAAATTTTAGAAAAAGGATATTTTAAATATGTTTATGTAAACCCTAAATAATTAAAAATGTGTAATGATTTTCAAAAAATGGTCTTCTGCAATTATGTTTAGTACTAAATTTAGAGTCTAATAAGATCAACTTGATTTTTGATGAATAGTAAATTATGAATAGTGATTTTATGATTAGGATTAGTAATATGACCAAACGGATTAGTAATCTCACTTAAAGAAAGTTTTAAAATAATCTAGGCACCTTGATTAAGTAATGTGATTCAATAAAATAGTTAAATAACGGTTTCATTAATTATTATTCAAGTATTAGTTTTTTCGGGTGAATAGTGTTTTTTAATTAAAAATTTAATTAAAAATAATTAGAAAATTATTTTTATAAAAATGACTTTATTTTTGAACACAGAGCATCGATATTATGTTATGGTAATTTTTGGGGTTTTTTCTGAAAAAAATGAATTTTCGATGAATAGTGTTTTTATTTAAAAATTAAATTAAAAATATTTAGAAAATTATTTTTATAAAATGGATTTCATTTTTGAAATCAGAGCATTGATATTTGGTTAATGTGAAATTTTGGGATTTTTCTGAGAAAGTTGAATTTTCAGTGAATAGTAAAAATACAGTTTTAGGGTTTCGGTATGTTTAATGACATCATAACGGTGTCATGATGATGTCATGAGATCTTTTGAGGGTTGGCCGGCCAAGGGTGATGAATTATTGTTTTGGGGGCCCCATGTGGCCTAACTCCATGATAAATGACAATGGAGAGCACATGGGTTTGAGAAAAGCACATGTGAGGTGTTCCGTGGCCATTAATGCCTTGTCCCCTCACTTTCCCTATAAATACCAAGCCCCTCTCCCATCCATTCGACTCCCCACTCATTCCCAACGAATTTATGGTCTCACTACCTCCCAAGGAGTCCTCCCAAGGTGCCCCAAGCCCTCAAGGTCCCAACCTTTGAGGTTTAAGAGTTACATTTTAAGGTAAGGGATCCGACCCCTCTCTTTCTTTTCAAGTAATCTCTTTTATGTCATTTCTTTTATACTACATGTTCTTATGTTAGAGGATGTTATTTTATATTCATCCTAATGCCTATTTCATGTTCATATTATGAGAGACCCCCCTTGCTCACATCAATTCGTTTTAAGAATGTTTAAGTGGCGCCGTTAGGCTGCCGAATTTTTAAGGGATTCTTTAACCTTCCTCGTTTTCAAGTTCTATTTTCATTCAAGTCTTTCATGTTCCTTTTTATTATGTTGGGGTATGATCTCTAAATTATCATACTGATCTTTTATGATCATATGATGAGAGACCCCATTTGATCGCTTCAATTCAGTATTTTGATGTTTTAAGTGGCGTCGTTAGGCTGCCGAATTTTTAAGTGGTTTTTTCACCCTTCTCGTTTTGAAGTTCTACTTTCATGTCAATTATTTCAAGTTCCTTTTTGTTATATTGGGGTATGATCTCTATATATATCATACTGGAATCTTATGTTCATATGATGAGAGACCCCATTTGATCTCTTCAATTTAGTATTTTGATGTTTTAAGTGGCGCCGTTAGGCTGCCGAATTTTTAAGTGGTTCTTCACCCTTCTCGTTTTGAAGTTCTACTTTCATGTCAATTCTTTCAAGTTCCTTTTTGTTATGTTGGGGAATTATCTCTATATCTATCATACTGAACTCTTATGTTCACATGATGAGAGATCCTATTTTATCTTTTCAAATCATTGTTTTTTGAGGTTTAAGTAACGCCGTTAGGCTGCCGAACTTTCATAAGAGAAATCTAATTTTTTTTCTTCCTTCCATGTTTTTCATTTAAAATGGTATGTCCTTGAAATCTCATTACCATGATCATGTATCCTTCTTATTCTTTCCATGTACTATTTTATGGGTCATTTATGAATGTTTGACCCATTTTACCTCTCTTTTAATGTCTTCTAAAACCTCGGAACATTGCCGTTATGCTGCAGAATTTCTGTCTCAAAATGTCTATCTCTTTTTCTAAAGTCCTTTTATTTTATTAAGTGAATACTCAAAGCTCTTTCTTCTAAAGGGGTATTCACATATATACCAAAATGTTCTATTTTAAATTCTGGGATTTACATACATGAGACCCACCTTCCTTTTCTGTGGGTTTTAAAGTGATGTAAAGATCATGTCTTTAAAGCAGTTTTTAAAACGTTATGATTATGAAATGAAACCCATTTATTTTATGCTATATGGGTTATTTATGAAATGTTTGATGATGATATATGTGGCTCACATGATAATAAAGGCAAATTTAAGGGTGCGCCCTGATAGCGCTCCAATGCATTGGGTAAAGACTTAATCTCTAGAGATGACCATTTTAACGACGCCTTGGTGAATAACCTTGGTAATTTTTAACGACACCTTGGGGATGGACCTTGGTGAAACGAAACGATTGTCAATATTAAATGTTGCAGCCACATCTTCATGTTATGAAAAAGTTTTATTTTTATTATGATATGCCTCATGATTTAATTTTCATGCCTTAAAGTTCTTTTCATGACTTTATTGATGTATCTCAAGTTCATATGTAAAATGTTTCACTTGTTTCCCTTGCTGGGACTTCTGCTCACCCTTCCATTTGATGTATGTCCCCAGGTTATGAGATGCAGTAATGAGCCTAGGGTGAACATGAGGAGAAGCCTTTCAAGTGTTTAAGAAGAATGTTTTTTTTTGTTTCATGTTTTATGTTCCTTGTTTCCAAGACACTAAACCTTAAAGATCCCCAGTTCCGTGTAATGGAATGAAAGTTATGTTATAAAAAGACGGGACGCTATAGTTGGTATCAAAGGATGGTTTAGTTATTTGTGGAAATTAGGATATGAAAACTCTAGGAGGAACCCTATAGAAAAGTTTAATATAGGAAATCTTCCTAGTATTTTGGTGAGTATTGAGTAAGGGGTTGCCAAGCAAATACATCCCTGTCTGGATACGAGCAGGTAGAGGTGGCTCTGGCACAGATGTACATAGGGGTAAAACCCGAAAACACCGCTTTGAGCTAGACTCGAACGGGGACTGGTACACGACAACGGGCCTTGCTTCACTCTTGGTTACGACACTCCCGGGGGATATGCTTTGGTAAATTCATAAGCTTGGTATGAACCATTGTTAAAGGAACAAAGATAAAATAAAATAAAGGTTCACATAAGAATATATGATCATTCATAACCTATATGGGAACCTAGGAGATCACAAGTTAGGGTATACCTTTCATATACAAGTTATCCTTATATGCTTTCAGTTCCTTTTCATGATTATTAGCTAAGTACTTAAGCCCCTAATTATGCTTTCTCTTCTTAGTTAATGGTGGGAAATGGAAGAAAATGTTCCGACAACCAATGTGATAGGAAATGCGACGATTTTCGTATTAATATGACAGGGATGATTAGGGGATTAAAATATGATTATTATTTTGGAAGACGTTCATTATTTTGGGAACCATATTTGATCGAGGTAAATAGATTACTACGGTATTTTCATTGAGGAGTAAGGTTGACTTATATTTTTAAGAATCGATGAATTTAAGGTGAACTTATAGTAATTTAAGTTACTTATGGGAATGACTAACCTATATTGGGTAAAATATGTTTAGGTTAGCTACTTTTTTATAAGATGTTAGGAGTGGTTGATGTTGTCTGGAGATGAACAATGAAGTTGTTTTGGAAGACTATGTTATCAAATCCTTATTGTATTTGGGTTTCAATCTTAGTTTGGTTTGTTTTGAGGAATTTTAAGGACCGTTATTTATGGAATGGTCTATGATGAACTTTGGGTAGTACCATGGAACTTTGATGATTTAAAAGTAGTTTCCATTCCTATGAGATTCTTTCTTTTTGAAGAGTTGTTTTACCTTAACCTTTCTGTTTTTGGGATAATGTTTAAAGATAGAAGAAATAGATAGTTAATCTTTTGTAGATTATGTGATTCTATAGAAGATGATTCTTGTGATTTTATGAGACCAAGTGTTTTTGAATTCTCATCATTTGGAGAAAAGATTAGTGTTGGTAGGGACTTGTTAAAGGATGAAACTCTACTTGAAGGTAGGTATATTTTCTTATGTTTTTGTTCTATGTAGTAAATGAAATCCTCAAAATTATGAAAAGAAACGTAAAACAAAAATGTTGTTGGTTTACGTTTCCTACTAGGTAATCAAAGACCGTTTACACACATCATAAGTTTGGGATTTTCTCATGGTTAACTTTCTCCTAATCATGTTCTCTATCACTCTCCCTCAGAACTTGACCCTTTGTTTTTTCCTCCATGTCCATGTTTTCCTACATGGAACCCTAGTGTGGGTTAACTCGGGTGACCATTGTACTTCCCTTTCTTTATTTTAAAGTAATAGTTTTACTGACTCCTTTTCTGATGTGGGACTTTCAATGAAATTTCAAAACCCAATTTTAAAATTGCGAGGACGCAATTTCTTATGGGGGGAAGATTGTAACGACCCGAATGTTTTAAATAAATTTTGTTTCCTAATTTTATGTGTTATTGTTATACTCAACAAAAATGTTGTATTTGATAAACATGATTATAATTAAAATGAGATTAGTGGGTTTTGACTATTATATAACCATCGGTCAACATGACCGCTGTGAACAAAATGTTTTGATTATTGTCTCTAAATATAAGTAATCTTGGTTAATTATTATAGAAAGAAGATTCGATGGCCTCACCTAGTAGTCTTGGACCGATCGAAGCCCATCTAACAGAGCTTGGGAAGGAGGTAGCACCACTGGGCTTTGCTCTGGATCAAATCCAAGCCGAACTTCATCATGTGAAGCTGGAACGAAATCGCCTTCGTGAGAAGTTCAAACTGATAGAAATTACTACTCGAGCAATGTTGACTGAGCCGCCCCAAGCTTCTATCACCCTAGCACACCTTACTCTTAGGTCCTATGCTGGTATTATAAGGGGTTATGTAACGAGACCGTAACTACCTTGTGTAATCCTTGTTTTAAATAAAAACTGTGATTTCTTCTTATGATGAAGTTTATGAATTTTGAAATGACCGGATAAATATAGTATGCATATTTTTGATAAATTTTAGAAAAAGGATATTTTAAATATGTTTATGTAAACCCTAAATAATTAAAAATGTGTAATGATTTTCAAAAAATGGTCTTCTGCAATTATGTTTAGTACTAAATTTAGAGTCTAATAAGATCAACTTGATTTTTGATGAATAGTAAATTATGAATAGTGATTTTATGATTAGGATTAGTAATATGACCAAACGGATTAGTAATCTCACTTAAAGAAAGTTTTAAAATAATCTAGGCACCTTGATTAAGTAATGTGATTCAATAAAATAGTTAAATAACGGTTTCATTAATTATTATTCAAGTATTAGTTTTTTCGGGTGAATAGTGTTTTTTAATTAAAAATTTAATTAAAAATAATTAGAAAATTATTTTTATAAAAATGACTTTATTTTTGAACACAGAGCATCGATATTATGTTATGGTAATTTTTGGGGTTTTTTCTAAAAAAAATGAATTTTCGATGAATAGTGTTTTTATTTAAAAATTAAATTAAAAATATTTAGAAAATTATTTTTATAAAATGGATTTCATTTTTGAAATCAGAGCATTGATATTTGGTTAATGTGAAATTTTGGGATTTTTCTGAGAAAGTTGAATTTTCAGTGAATAGTAAAAATACAGTTTTAGGGTTTCGGTATGTTTAATGACATCATAACGGTGTCATGATGATGTCATGAGATCTTTTGAGGGTTGACCGGCCAAGGGTGATGAATTATTGTTTTGGGGGCCCCATTTGGCCTAACTCCATGATAAATGACAAGGGAGAGCACATGGGTTTTAGAAAAGCACATGTGAGGTGTTCCTTGGCCATTAATGCCTTGTCCCCTCACTTTCCCTATAAATACCAAGCCCTCCTCTCATCCATTCGACTCCCCACTCATTCCCAACGAATTTCAGGTCTCACTACCTCCCAAGGAGTCCTCCCAAGGTGCCCCCAAGCCCTCAAGGTCCCAACCTTTGAGGTTTAAGAGTTACATTTTAAGGTAAGGGATCCGACCCCTCTCTTTCTTTTCAAGTAATCTCTTTTATGTCATTTCTTTTATACTACATGTTCTTAGGTTAGATGATGTTCTTTTATATTCATCCTACTGCCTATTTCATGTTCATATGATGAGAGACCCCCCCTTTATCTCATCAATTCGTTTTAAGAATGTTTAAGTGGCGCCGTTAGGCTGCCGAATTTTTAAGGGATTCTTTCACCTTCCTCGTTTTCAAGTTCTATTTTCATTCAAGTCTTTCATGTTCCTTTTTATTATGTTGGGGTATGATCTCTAAATTATCATACTGATCTTTTATGATCATATGATGAGAGACCCCATTTGATCGCTTCAATTCAGTATTTTGAAGTTTTAAGTGGCGTCGTTAGGCTGCCGAATTTTTAAGTGGTTCTTCACCCTTCTCGTTTTGAAGTTCTACTTTCATGTCAATTATTTCAAGTTCCTTTTTGTTATATTGGGGTATTATCTCTATATATATAATACTGGACTCTTATGTTCATATGATGAGAGACCCCATTTGATCTCTTCAATTCAGTATTTTGATGTTTTAAGTGGCGCTGTTAGGCTGCCGAATTTTTAAGTGGTTCTTCACCCTTCTCGTTTTGAAGTTCTACTTTCATGTCAATTCATTCAAGTTCCTT
The DNA here is from genome assembly GCA_963277665.1 of Viscum album. Classification (NCBI taxonomy): domain Eukaryota; kingdom Viridiplantae; phylum Streptophyta; class Magnoliopsida; order Santalales; family Viscaceae; genus Viscum; species Viscum album. Next base: position 2,030,991,637 of record OY728135.1, read on the forward strand.
TTTGTTATGTTGGGGAATTATCTCTATATCTATCATACTGAACTCTTATGTTCACATGATGATAGATCCTATTTGATCTTTTCAAGTCATTGTTTGTTGAGGTTTAAGTAACGTCGTTAGGCTGCCGAACTTTCATAAGAGAAATCTAATTTTTTTTCTTCCTTCCATGTTTTTCATTTAAAATGGTATGTCCTTGAAATCTCATTACCATGATCATGTATCCTTCTTATTCTTTCCATGTACTATTTTATGGGTCATTTATGAATGTTTGACCCATTTTACCTCTCTTTTAATGTCTTCTAAAACCTCGGAACATTGCCGTTATGCTGCAGAATTTCTGTCTCAAAATCTCTATCTCTTTTTCTAAAGTCCTTTTATTTTATTAAGTGAATACTCAAAGCTATTTCTTCTAAAGGGGTATTCACATATATACAAAAATGTTCTATTTTAAATTCTGTGATTTACATACATGAGACCCACCTTCCTTTTCTGTGGGTTTTAAAGTGATGTAAAGATCATGTCTTTAAAGCAGTTTTTAAAACGTTATGATTATGAAATGAAACCCATTTATTTTATGCTATATGGGTTATTTATGAAATGTTTGATGATGATATATGTGGCTCACATGATAATAAAGGCAAATTTAAGGGTGCGCCCTGATAGCGCTCCAATGCATTGGGTAAAGACTTAATCTCTAGAGATGACCATTTTAACGACGCCTTGGTGAATAACCTTGGTAATTTTTAACGACACCTTGGGGATGGACCTTGGTGAAACGAAACGATTGTCAATATTAAATGTTGCAGCCACATCTTCATGTTATGAAAAAGTTTTATTTTTATTATGATATGCCTCATGATTTAATTTTCATGCCTTAAAGTTCTTTTCATGACTTTATTGATGTATCTCATGTTCATATGTAAAATGTTTCACTTGTTTCCCTTGCTGGGCCTTCTGCTCACCCTTCCATTTGATGTATGTCCCCAGGTTATGAGATGCGGTAATGAGCCTAGGGTGAACATGAGGAGAAGCCTTTCAAGTGTTTAAGAAGAATGTTTTTTTTTGTTTCATGTTTTATGTTCCTTGTTTCCAAGACACTAAACCTTAAAGATCCTCAGTTCCGTGTAATGGAATGAAAGTTATGTTATAAAAAGACGGGATTCTATAATTATTACCTGTAAAATTGAAATCTATCATGCTTTTATAGTTATTCCATTTAAGGTATAATCTATTTTTATAAAATAAAATAATAAAATATGGGGAGTGTTTAGGTAGAGTGTTAAACAAGAATCATAATATGTGTATGGTTGGGGGTGTTACAAGTATAAAACGTGGTGGAGAGAAGAATTATATTTTAGGTTTATATCTATATATAGTTTCTTAGATGCTAAATGGGGGTAGAAAAAGTGTTAACTAGTAGAATGGTCAATGGGTTATAGAATAAGTTCGTATATATGCCTCTAAAAACATAAATAATTTTCTAGTTCTTAATTCAAATTGAAGGTTATAACAAAAAATATTTATATTTCTATCAACCAAAACATTAAAATATCTTGTTAAGATGTCATGTTATATTAATTATGCATGAAATGAGGCTATACAGAATTTTTATGTTCATCAACTACTATATCAGGTTATAAAGGATACCTTTTTAGATATGAATTCATAAAATTGAAATGATAATAGAATCTTACCCACCATAAATCTTGGATATTATAATATTCTAGGAACATTAAATTATTATATTTTAGTGAAATACTACCCACCCACTATGGTGTATGAAAAAAAAATATTCAAAAATATGAATCTTGTAGTGTGAATTAGATCCCTATAAAAGTCATAGTAATTGGAACCATTTTGAATTTAATATAAATTATTTGAAAAATCACTTTCACCCATAATAAAAATATTAAATATATACCACAATAAATTTCTATAATTGTGTAGTTTTTCTCTCCCTTCTCTATAAGACCCCAATATTTTAATATGGAATGTAATTCCAAAGGAGATTCTAACCGATTTCCTAAAAGTTGTCTCAAATGGTGGAGATTGATAGAAATATTGTAGAATCCTTTAAGGGTTCTAATTTTTATTATTAAGTCATGGAAAATTAAATAATTTGTGAAATTAGGTGAAATAATATGTAACATATCTATAATGGATTTATTTTGTATAAATAATCCATTATCACAATCATGTCCCAATATAAATTTGATTATTTTGATATTTAGATGGCTATAAATATTACCCCCATCCATACAGGATGTGCTTTGCCTCATGAATATAATGAGGATGATTCCACAATGATATTATAAATAATATCTCATCCATATTATAATAATAAATATGTATTTTTAGTTATTTGGAATATATGGTTTATATTGATGTGTTTTATTTGATTTCTTTTTTTCCCTCGATCAAGTGGCCCACTGACCATATTTATGTCGATTTTTTATAATGTTAATGGCTCAATCATATTGACAAATATTGTTTTAGATAAAATAAAGATATATTTATATTTAAAAACATATTAATATTTGTAATCTCATCACTTGATAAAAATCCCTGTGTAATTTGTGTTCATATTTAATTCAATAGTGAGACAAGGTGGATAATTAGTGTGGAAAAGAAAAAAGATCAATATTAACCTCATGTAATGACAAACATTGATGGTGGAGTGTTAGTAACTATCTGAAAGAGTTAATATATAATTATTATACATGTCTGTTAGTGATAGTCACATTTTTTAAAAATTACATGGCGTTAATCCATATAAATGACACCCTGGTATACATGGTTACAAATATAATTTACCCTTGTAAGATTATTTTTTAATTTCAAAGAAGTAATGAAATTTTAATGAGATAATTATGGTAAATGGAAAATTTGAAATTATTTTAGGGAATTAAAACTTCATTTAGTGCCTATGATATATTTTTTTCCATGTGTAGACATGTGCTGGTACAATATTGATATAGTATTCTTTAATATTTATTTCCACATGACCATTGAGTAATCTATACCATTCATGACTATAAATTTAACATTATAAAACTACTTTTTTCATTATCTAAATATTTTATATGATAAGTATGGTCATTAAGAATCTTATAAATTCTACCATTAGGTCCATGATCAAGAAGAGGACTGTATAATTATCATTATATTGAATTCACCCTTGCTGTTCATGGGACACATGTGGTCAGTGCTGATGTTACAAATGGCCCGATGATCTATATTTCATATTCATTTTGTTATATTGGAAACACCATATAATAATATATATAGGGAGCTACTTCATGATGATATGTTATATCTTTTTCAAGAGGGTCATTCTAAAGTTACAGTTGGGGATAGACTCTATTTATAATTCCTGACTTATAATGGATACTCTTAGGAATTTTTTTTTCTTATATGCCTCTTACTAAAAGACCATCATACTTGATATCTCTAGAATGACCTCCACATTTTTAGGATATAACACTTACATAGAGGAACAATATTGTGGATACAACGGGGTGGATCTCTAGAGTTATTGGATAGATAATTATTGAAAGGACCTCCATAGAAGACACTCTATAGGGATATTAGTGGCATATAATTTGTATTATATGGAGATGACCAACATATAAATTAATTTTTTAATATCATTTTAATTAACTTTGTGTCATGTGTTAACTTTTTTTAGATTGAAATTATAAATCATTCATCATGTGGAGGCTTATGAATTATTATTATTTTCATTCCAAATGGATGACATCCATGGTTTACTAATTTTATTTTTTTCCTTATAGGTGAGTGCCTTCCCATAAAATGTCTTATTTTTTAATAAATGATTATATATTACATTTACCCTAAGTATTACTATATACCTTATTTTATTTTATGTTATATATCTCCCTCTTTATAATAGATTATACAACTGATTGAAGGCATATAGATGAAAACTCAATAATTACTTCTGATTGAGGATGTTGGTGGGTATTTTGAAATTATTATTAGTCCCATTAGAGGGTTTATAACAAATTAATTTTAATAGAATAAGATGTTTTTATTTTTTAATGAATAGTATGAAATTTAAATCATTTTAATATTATATGGAAAGGAACATTTCAATTAATTTTCAGGTCATGCTTACATGACCAATTAAACCAACATTAATACATTGGTTTCTAAAACGTCTTTAATATAATTTAATATGATACAAAATGATCTTCATGTTATGAAAATAAATGTTATATTTCTAGGGATACTTGTTGAAATAATCCAATTTTTTTTTATATACACTTGAGATGCACATTTTAGATTATACTATAATATTATAACTATATTTAGAGGGAATGTTTGGGGTTAAATGTTTTATTAGTCCTACTTGAAAATATTAATCTATTTATCTTAATAATTATATAATTATAGAATGGAATCATGATTGATCTATACCCTTGTGGAATAATTGATACCTTCACCAGATTGGTGTCCCCTATATAAATATACATATTTCATTCAATTATAAATGGAAAAGGTAGGATTATTTGAAACATTTTTTATATAAATAAATGAGGAATTTTTGGGATATACAACTTATCAAAATCCCATATATTTATATATATCTAAATAATTTTAACTATAAATGTTATTAGATGCTTAGTGGGTATAGATACTATGATGGCTATCCTAGAAACTATGTTTTAGATAAGAGTTTTAACTTGTATCAAAAAAATGACCCTTATTATCAATGAACTATAATAACATTGAAAACTTGAATGTACTATCATTAATAAAAAATGGATATATTGTTTTTCTCATTGGATTCCATTGAACCAGTATGGATGAGGAGAACACCAATTTTATTAAATCAAGTATGCATTTATCAAATATATATATGATGGATTAGAATAGGGGTTTACAGAAATGTAAGATGTGTTTAAGGGACACTTGTGATGGTGACCAATAATGGTGACATTATATATTGGGTAGAAAAATAATATAGAAGCAATAAAAAATTAATTTAGGGACAAGAGCATCACACCACATAATTATTCATGATCTCCAGGAGGAAGAGAACCAAGAAAAATAATTCCACAACATTATAGAGTCCTTAGTGAATGTGCACAGAGTTGGGTTGGAAATATGAGAAGGAGGTAGTCAGTTATAGATTCTTATAGAATACCATTTCTCATATGAATAATATTCCTATTGTTACAACCATTTATACTAGGTTCATCAATTAAGGATGGTTCTTCCCCCATATCAGGTTAATTCTAATTATGAATTTGAAATACATATTGATCACAAAACACACAAATAAAACTAACAGTTTTCCCCAATAGATTAGAGAAAATACTAAACTAATGTATATCATAGGGAGGAAATGGAAGTTATGTATTTAATTATGGTCTTATGGGGTATTCATGGTCACAATTAGTTACCATCCATAATGTATGGTGATGAAATTTTGGATGTGGGGATGTCTTATTGGTAATGGGTGAAGGGTACCCTGAAAATATGTTGTAATAGCTATGAGATACTAGATCATTTGTGTTTGGAAAATTATGTGTATTTTAGTAGTTATTTCAATTTTTTAATTGATAAAGGGGGATATAATGTAGTAACCACATCAATATGGAAACGGTCTCTAGATATACAAGTTGGAAAAATTATTTCTTTATAATGGAATTATTTTATTTTGTATCATAGATGGTTCTTCCTACCATTGATCTTCTTGATAAATGTGTGTAATTATAAAATTATTAATTAAAAATAAGTAATGATTTCTATCTGAAAATACTACATCATGTTAATAATTTTTAAATTGGAGTTTTAATTTACAAATTTAATCACTATGAATTCAAATTTTTGATATCTTTAATGATGATCTATGTTTCGAATTCTTATCCCTTACTACTGAAAATCGCTACTATTTAAATGATAATTAAATTTTAGATAGTATAAAACTCTTAAAATCTAATCAATCATGACATTAATACGTGGTAGTGGACTATTCATCATTATAGTTCCCTTCATATTTTCACATTAATTTATTATAATTATTGATGACCAATACTTTTTTATAATGTGGAAAAATGATCCCACGTAGTGATGAAATTGTGGGTATTATAATTTTGTACAAATACCTAACATTTATCTTCCACCACTCATATAGTTCTATTATAGCCATTATATAAATATTTTTGGATTTCAGTATCCCACATGGTATATGTTCTTTTTTTACTCTATATGTTGACATGTGTAATTCCTTGAAATTACATAGTGAATACATAAATATATCACATATAAATGAGATTATATTAAAGGATGAAATTTTCTAATATCACATGAAATTTTTAATTAATTATTTCTCTAATGTGTATAAAAAACCATAAAATATATAGATTTTCAAAATTATTTTTGAATTCATCATTTCTATTTTATAAGGTTTTGATATGGTTTGGGATATATAAATAGATTTCCCAATATGAATTGTTCATATAAGAACAATATAATGATATTAATTCATTAAAATTTATATAATAATAGTCCACTAATGGAATAATTATATAATATTATTTTAAAACACCACATATTCAAAATAATTGTTGAATCTGACATAGATTAAAGTGATCACACATCTTATTATTTTTATTGAAATATATATATCATGGTATCATATATGTGGTTATATATTTATGATGAAAAAATTAAATAATAATTAATTTGTTGATAAAATATGAAATAAAAAATATTGAATTCATTTTTACATAGTTATTTTATATTTAATCAAATAATATATTTCATCATTGTTAAAAAATATATATTATGGGATAAAAGGAAAATGGACTATAAAATTGGAAAATGATTTTATAAACTACATATTCATAATATTATATCAATCCTAATTTATTCAATAATGATATACATATGTTTATCAAATGTATTATTTCCAATGATTTATTAAATTTTGGAAAACTATATTTTTCCTAGACTTCATAACATGTTTTATGTTGGAAATGTTATACATTTTAAAGAAAGGTGGCCAATTATACGTAAATATTAATGCATATAGATTCCCAGTAGTAGAGTGTAAATGATATCCGGACCATCCACAAGTATTTAATAATAAATATTTCTTATTTATGGATAATCATACTAATTTTCAATCGTATTGGTTAATACATCATGATTACTAGTGTATGAATAGTTACCCATGATATAATAATCAAATTGTTCTCCCACATTGATCTATGAATCTGGAAGAATTAGAATCTGGTCATCCTTAATATATTGTGTTTTATATTGTTTAAATTCACAATTAATGGAATGATAATTTTTTTCATCTATAGATATAGCTCATTTTTTCATGTTTTCATGTTTTCATGTTGGAATCATGGTTATAATTAGATCTTCTAATGAGTCCCTATGAATTGTATATTTTCTTATCTATTTTGGATCCACAAACAAGGTAGTTATATAATAGTTAAATCCATGAGACAATTTTCATCATTTATCATTTCAATATTATTAATTTTTTACCACTAATATATAGTTTGATGTCATGAAATATGAAATAATAAAGAAAAAGATCCTAAAATTTGATGGCATGAGACATTTTCTTGTGTGTTCAGGTTGTGGTAAATGAAAAGACTTATCAATTAGAAAGTATTAATTGAATAAAATATACTCACCAGTTGGAAGTGTATTTGGTTTATATATAAAAACTACAACACACTGTGAACTATTAATCAATATTATGGACATAGGAGCTTTTTTAACAAGTAATCTGACTATAGTTATATGATTCTCAAGATAAAAATTAATATTTAATAATGAAGTATGTAAGTAAATTCATAATTAATATGACCATATGAATATGTATTATTTTTCTATCATAAATTGATGAATATTATGTATTTGGATTAATAGTAAAGAAATCCCCAAAAGTTTGAATTCTATGAATTATATTCATGTAACGGGGTAATACCATGCTATTTAACACTACGTGGAAATAATTTTTTCAAGTATTTCCATGTGATGAGATTATATTGTACACATAATTATTGGAATCATTTAAAAACAATATCCACTTCATGAGGGAAATGAAAATAAATCATTGTGCATATCTTATGCATTGTCTTCATTCTATATTTACATCTTTGGTAATATGTCCCATTGAATGAATATGGGATGGATGGGGTATATATCATCCCGCCTTTTTATCACATAAACATTCATTACATTTTACAAAACCGAGGATCTTTAAGGTTTAGTGTCTTGGAAACCAGGAACTTAATACAAGAAACAAAAAAACATTATTCTTAAACACTTGAAAGGCTTGTCCTTATGTTCATCCCAGTTTCATTACTGCATCTCATAACCTGGGGACATACATCAAAGGAAAGGGTGAGCATAAGGCCCAGTAAGGGAAACAAGAGAAACATTTTACATGTGAACTTGAGATAATTCAATAAGGACATGAAAAGAACTTTAAGGCATGAGAAAGAAATAATGAGATACATCGTAATAAAAATAACATTTATCATAACTTGAATATGTGGCTTCAAAATTTAATATTGACAATCGTTTCGTTTCACCATGGTCCATCCCCAAGGTGTCGTTAAAAATTACCAAGGTTATTCACCATGGCGTCGTTAAAAATGGTCATCTCTAGAGATTAAGTCATTACCCAATGAATTGAAGCGCTATTAGGGCGCACCCTTGACATGTATTTATTATCACGTGAGCCATATATATCATCATCAATCATTTCATAAACAAGACATATAGCTTAAAACAAATGGGTTTCATTTCATAATCATAACTTTTTAAAAACTTCTTTAAAGACATGATCTTTAAGTCACATTAAACCCACAGAAAGGGAAAGAGAGTTTCAAGTATGTAAATCCCAGAATTTAAAATAGCACATTTTGATATATATGTGAATACCCCTATAGAAATAAGATATTTGAGTATTCACTTAATAACATAAAATAATTTTGAGATAAAGAGGTAGGCATTTTGAGACGAATATTATGCAGCATAACAGCTATGATACATGGTTTTAGAAAACATTGAAAAGAGAGGGGACATGGGTCACCCACTCAAAAATTATCCATAGAATAGTAGGGGAATAGAATATAAAGTATTTAAGAACATGGTAATGAAATTTTAATGATATACCATATGAAACGAAGAACATGAAATGAAGACAAAAATAAGATTTCTCTTATGAAAATTCGACAGCCTAACGGGTTCACTTAAACTTCAATAAAAATGAATTGATGAGATCAAATAAGGTCTCGCATCATATGCACATAAAAGATCAGTATGATGGATTTAGATATCATACCACAAAATAATAAAAGGAACATGAATGAATTGACATGAAATTAGAACTTCAAAACGAGAAGGGTGAAGAACCACTTAAAAATTCGGCAGCCTAACGGCGTCACTTAAAACATCAAAATACTGAATTGAAGAGATCAAAAAGGGTCTCTCATCATATGAACATAAAATATCAGTATGATATATTTAGATATCATACCCCAACATAATAAAAGGAACTTGAAAAAATTGACATGAAAGTAGAACTTCAAAATGAGGAGGGTGAAGAACCACTTAAAAATTCGGCAGCCTAACGGCATCACTTAGAACTTCAAAATAATGAATTGAAGAGATCAAATAGGGTATCTCATAATATGAACATAAAAGATCAATATGATATATTTAGAGATCTTAAACCAACATAATAAAAATGAACTTGAAAGAATTGGCATGAAAGTAGAGCTTCAAAATGAGAAGGGTGAAAAACCACTTAAAAATTTGGTAGCCTAACAGCGCCACTTAAAAATTCAAAATACTGAATTGAAGAGATCAAATAGGTTATCTCATCATATGAACATAATATATCAGTATGATATATTTAGATATCATACCCCAAAATAATAAAAAGGAATTTGAAAGAATTGACATGAAAGTATAACTTCAAAACGAGATGGGTGAAGAACCACTTAAAAATTTGGCAGCCTAACGGCGCCACATAAAACATAAAAATACTGAATTGAAGAGATAAAATGGGGTATCTCATAATATGATCATAAAATATCAGTATTATAAATTTAGAGATCATACCCCAACATAATAAAAAGTAACTTGAAAGAATTGACATGAAAGTAGAACTTCAAAACGAGAAGGGTGAAGAACCACTTAAAAATTTGGCAGCCTAACGACGCCACTTAAAACTTCAAAATATAGAATTGAAGAAATCAAATGGGGTCACTCATCATATGATCATAAAATATTAGTATGATAAATTTAGAGATCATACCCCAAAATAATAAAAATGAACTTAAAATACATTACATGAAAATAGAACTAAAAAAAATTAGAAGGGTGAAAGAATCTCTTAAAAATTCGGCAGCCTAATGACGCCACATAAACTTTCTTAAAACGAATTGATCAGATAAAGAGGGGGTATCTCATCATAAGAACATAAAAAGGACAGTAGGATGAATATAAATTAACATCTTCCAACATAAAAACATGTAGAATAAAAGATATGACCTAAAGGAGAGTACTTGAAAATAAAGATATGGGTCAGATCCCTTACCTTAAAACGTAACTCTTAAAACTCAAAGGTTGGGACCTTGAGGGCTTGAGGGCACCTTTGGAGGACTCCTTGGGAGGTAATTATACTAGAACTTCGTTGGAGGAGTGTGAGGAGTCGAAATAGATGAGAGGATGACTTGGTATTTATAGGGAAAGTGAGGGGACAAAGCATTAATGGCCAAGGGACACCTCAAAAGTGGTTTTCTCAAAACCATGTGCTCTCCCAAGATATTTCTCATGAAGTTAGGCCACATGGGGCCCCCAATACAATACTTTATCACATTTGGTCGACCATCCCTTAAAATATCCCATGATATCATCATGACACAGTTATGATGTCATTAAACATACCGAAACCCTAAAACTGTATTTGTACTATTCACTGAAAATTCAACATTCTCAGAAAGATCACAAAATTTCACCTTAATAAAATATCGATGCTCTGATTTCAAAAATGAACACCATTTTATAAAAATATTTTTCTAAATATTTTTAATTTATTTTTTAAATAAATACACTATTCACCGAAAATTCATTTTTTCAAAAAAAACCCCAAAAATTACCATAACATAATATCAGTGCTCTTAGTTCAAAAATGAAATCCATTTTATAAAAATAATTTTCTAACTATTTTTAATTTAATTTTTTAATTAAAAAACACTATTCACCCGAAAAAATTAATACTTGAATAATAATTTATGAAACCGTTATTTAACCATTTTATTGAATCAAATTACTTAATCAAGGTGCCTAGATTATTTTAAAACTTTATTTAAGTGAGATTACTAATCCATTTGGTCACATTACTAATCCTAAGCGTAAAATAACTATTCACTATTTACTATTCATTAAAAATCAAGTTGATCTTATTAGACTCTAAATTTCGTACTGGAAGAAGACCATTTTTTGAAAATCATTACACATTTTAAATTATTTAACGTTTACATAAACATTTTTTTAAAATATCCTTTTGAAAATTTATCAAAAATATGCATACTATTTTTATCCGGTCATTCGAAAATTCATAAACTTCATCATAAGAAGAAATCCCAATTTTTATTTAAAACAAGGATTACAAAAGGCAGTTACGGTCTCGTTACATAGCCCCTTATAATACCAACATAGGACCTAAGAGTAAGGTGTGCTATGGTGATATAATCCTGGGGCGGCTCAGTCAACATTGACTGAGTAGTAATTTCTATCAGTTTGAACTTCTCGCGAAGGTGATTCCGTTCTAGCTTCACATGATGAAGTTCGGCTTGGATTTGGTCCAGAGCAAAGCCCAATAGTGCTACCTCATTCCCAAGCTCTTTTAGATGGGCTTCGATCGGTCCAAGAATACTAGGTGAGGCCATCGAATCTTCTTTCAATATTAATTAACCAAGATTACTTATATTTAGAGACAATAATCAAAACATTTTCTTCACAGCGGTCATATTGACCGATGGTCATATAACAGTCAAAACCCACTAGTCTCATTTTAATTATAATCATGTTTATCAAATAAAACATATTTTTTGAGTATAAAAATAAAATAAAATTACACATGAAATTAGGAAACAAGATTTATTTAAAATTTTGGGCCGTTACAATCTTCCCCCCTTAAGAAATTGCATCCTCAAATTTTTTAAAATTGGGTTTTGAAATTTCATTGAAAGTCCCACATCGGAAAAAGAGTCAGTAACACCATTACTTTAAAATAAAGAAAAGGAAGTACAAAGTCCACCCGAGTTTACTCAAACTAGGATTCCTTGTAGAAAACATGGACATGGAGGAGAAAACAAAGGGTCACGTTCTAAAGGAGAGTGATAGAAACCATGATTTGGAGGAAGTTAACAACAGAAAATCCCAAAATTATGATGTGTGCATGCTGTCTTTGATTGCCTAGTAGGAAATGTAAACCAACAACAATTTTTTTTTACGTTCCCTTTACCAACTTTGAGAAATTCATTTACAACATTGAACAAAAACATAAGGAAATATATCTACCTTCATGTAGAGTTTCATACATTAATATGTTTCTTCCAAAACTAATCTTTTCTCCAAACGATGAGCATTCAAAACTAATTGGTCTCACCAAAACACAAGAATCATCTTCTAGAGAATCACATAATCCACAAAAGATCAACTATCTATTTCTTCTATCTTTAAACATTATCCCAAAAATAGAAAGGGTAAGATAAAACAACTCTTCAAAAAGAAAGAATCCCATAGGAATGGAAACTTCTTTAAATCTTCAAAATTCCACGGTAATACCCAAAGTTCATCATAGACCATTCCATAAATTATTTTCCTTAAAATTCCTCAAAATAACCCAAACTAAGATTGAAACCCAAATACTTGATAACACAGTCTTCCAAAATAAACATTATCAATCATCTCCAAACAACATAAACCACTCCTGACATCTTATAACAAAAGTAGCTAACCTAAACATATTTTACCCAAGATAGGTTAATTATTCCCATAAGTAACCTATAATACCATAATTTCACCTTAAATTCATAGATTCTTCAAAATATAAGTCAACCTTACCCCAAAATGAAAATATCGTAGTAATATGTTTACCTCGATCATATAGGGTCCCCAAAATATTGAACGTCTTCCAAAATAATAATCATATTTTAATCCCCTAATCATCTCTGTCATATTAATACGGCAATCGTCTCATTTCCTATCACATTGGTTGTTGGTACATGTTCTCCATTTCCCACCATTATCTAAGAAGAGAAAGTATAATTAGAGGCTTAAATACTTAACCAATAATCATGAAAAGGAGCTTAAAGCATATAAGGATAACTTGTAGAAGAAAAGTATACCCTAACTTGTGATCCCCTAGGTTCCAATCTAGGTTATCCATGATCATATATTCTTATGTGAATCTTTGTTCCTTTAACAATGGTTCATACTAAGCTTATAAATTTACCAAAGCATATCCCCCGGGAGTGTCGTAACCAAGAGTGAAGCAAGGCCCGTTGTTGTGTACCAGTTCCCGTTCGAGTCTAGCTCAAAGCGGGGTTTTCAGGTTTTACCCCTATGAACATCTATGCCAGAGCCACCTCTACCTGCTCGTACCCAGACAGGGATGTATTTTCTTGGAAACTCCATACTCAATACTCACCAAAATACCAGGAAGATTTCCTATATTTAAACTTTTCTATAGGGTTCTTCCTAAAGATTTCATATCCTAATTTCCACAAATAAATAAACCATCCTTTGATACCAACTATATCATCCCGCCTTTTTATCACATAAACTTTCATTACATTTTACAAAACCGAGGATCTTTAAGGTTTAGTGTCTTGGAAACCAGGAACTTAATACAAGAAACAAAAAAAACATTCTTCTTAAACACTTGAAAGGATTCTCCTTATGTTCATCCTTGGTTCATTACTGCATCTCATAACCTGGGGACATAAGTCAAAGGAAAGGGTGAGCAGAAGACCGAGTAAGGGAATCAAGAGAAACATTTTACATGTGAATTGAGATACTTCAATAAGGACATGAAAAGAACTTTAAGGAATGAGAAAGAAATAATGAGATACATCATAATAAAAATAACATTTTTCATAACTTGAAGATGTGGATACAACATTTAATATTGAAAATCGTTTTGTTTCAGCAAGGTCCATCCCCAAGGTGTTGTTAAAAATTACCAAGGTTACTCACCATGGCGTCGTTAAAAATGGTCATCTCTAGAGATTAAGTCTTTACCCAATGCATTGGAGCGCTATCAGGGAACACCCTTGACATGTCTTTATAATCATGTGAGCCACATATATCATCATCAATCATTTCATAAACAACCCATATAGCATAAAACAAATGGGTTTCATTTCATAATCATAACTTTTTAAAAACTTCTTTAAAGACATGATCTTTATGTCACTTTAAACCCACAGAAAGGGAAAGAGGGTTTCATGTATGTAAATCCCAGAATTTAAAATAGCACATTTTTATATATATGTGAATACCCATATAGAAATAAGATATTTGAGTATTCAATTAATAATATAAAATAATTTTGAGATAAATAGGTAGGCATTTTGAGAGGAATATTATGCAGCATAACAGATATGATACATGGTTTTAGAAAACATTGAAAAGAGATGGGACATGGGTCACCCAATAAAAAATGATCCATAAAACAGTAGGGTAATAAAATATAAAGTATTTAAGAACATGGTAATGAAATTCGAATGATATACCATATGAAACGAAGAACATGAAATGAAGAAAAAAATAAGATTTCTCTTATGAAAATTCGGCAGCCTAACGGCGGCACATAAACATCAATAAAAATGAATTGACGAGATCAAATAAGGTCTCTCATCATATAAACATAAAAGATAAGTATGATGGATCTAGAGATAATTCCCCAAAATAATAAAAGGAACTTGAAATAATTTACATGAAAGTAGAACTTCAAAACGAGAAGGGTGAAGAACCATTTAAAAATTCGGCAGCCTAACAACGTCACTTAAAACTTAAAAATACTGAATTGAAGAGATCAAACAGGGTCTCTCATCATATGAACATAAAAGATCAGTATGATATATTTAGAGATCATACCCCAAAATAATAAACTTAACTTGAAAGAATTGAAACGAAAGTAGAACTTCAAAATGAGGAGGGTGAAGAACCACTTAAAAATTCGGCAGCCTAACGGTGTCACTTAAAACATCAAAATACTGAATTGAACAGATCAAATACGGTCTCTAATAATATGAACATAAAAGATGAATATGATATATTTAGATATCATACCCCAACATAATAAAAAGGAACTTGAAAGAATTGACATGAATGTAGAGCTTCAAAATGAGAAGGGTGAAGAACCACTTAAAAATTTGGCACCCTAACGGCGCCACTTAAAACTTCAAAATACTGAATTGAAGAGATAAAATAGGGTATCTCATAATATGAACATAAAAGATAAGTATGACAGATTTAGAGATCATACCCCAACATAATAAAAAGGAACCTGAACGAATTGACATGAAAGTAGAACTTCAAAATGAGAAGGGTGAAGAACCACTTATAAATTTGGTAGCCTAACGGTGCCACTTAAAACTTCAAAATACTGAATTGAAGAGATCAAATGGGGTCTCTCATCATATGATCATAAAATATCAGTATGATAAATTTAGAGATCACACCCCAACATAATAAAAAGGAACCTGAAAGAATTGACATGAAAGTAGAACTTCAAAACGAGAAGGGTGAAGAACCACTTAAAAATTTGGCAGCCTAACAGCGCCACTTAAAACTTCAAAATACTGAATTGAAGAGATCAAATAGGTTCTCTCATCACATGATACTAAAATATCAGTATGATAAATTTAGAGATCATACCCCAACATAATAAAAAGGAACTTGAAAAACTTTACATGAAAATAAAACTTAAAAAACGGGAAGGGTGAAAGAATCTCTTAAAAATTTGGCATCCTAATGGCACCACATAAACATTCTTAAAACGAATTGATGAGATAAATAAGGGGTCTCTCATCATAAGAAAATAAAAAGGAAACTAGGATGAATATAAATTAACATATTCCAACATACGAACATGGAGACTAAAAGATATGACATAAAGGAGAGTACTTGAAAAGAAAGAGTGGGGTCAGATCCCTTACCTTAAAACGTAACTCTTAAAAATCAATGGTTGGGACCTTGAGGGCTTGAGGGCACCTTGGTAGGACTCCATGGGAAGTAATGAGACCATAACATCGTTGGGGGAGAGTGAGGAGTCAAAATAGATGAGAGGATGACTTGGTATTTATAGGGAAAGTGAGGGGACAAAGCATTAATGGCCAAGGGACACCTCAAAAGTGGTTTTCTCAAAACCATGTGCTCTCCCAAGATATTTCCCAAGATGTTAGGACACATGGGGCCCACCATACAATAATTCATCTCCTTTGGTCGACCATCGCTTAAAATATCTCATGATATCATCATGACACAGTTATGATGTCATTAAAGATACCGAAACCCTAAAACTGTATTTTTACTATTCACTGAAAATTCAACTTTCTCAGAAAGATCCCAAAATTTCACCTTAATCAAATATCAATGCTTTGATTTCAAAAATGAACTCCATTTTATAAAAATAATTTTCTAAATGTTTTTAATTAATTTTTTAAATAAATACACTATTCACCGAAAATTCATTTTTTCAGAAAAAAAACCCAAAAATTACCATAACATAATATCGGTGCTCTGAGTTCAAAAATGAAATCCATTTTATAAAAATAATTTTCTAAATATTTTTATTTTAATTTTTTAAATAAAAAACACTATTCACCCGAAAAAATTAATACTTGAATAATAATTTATGAAACCATTATTTAACCATTTTATTGAATCACATTACTTAATCAAGATGCCTAAATTATTTTAAAACTTTCTTTAAGTGAGATTACTAATCCATTTGGTCACATTACTAATCCTACGCGTAAAATCACTATTCAAAATTTACTATTCATCAAAAATCAAGTTGATCTTATTAGACTATAAATTTCGTACTGGACATAATTGTAGAAGACTATTTTTTGAAAATCCTTACACATTTTAAATTATTTAAGGTTTACATAAACATTTTTTTAAAATATCTTTTTGAAGATTCATAAAAAATATGCATACTATTTTTATCCGTTCATTTGAAAATTCATAAACTTCATCATAAGAAGAAATCCTAATTTTTATTTAAAACAAGGATTACACAAGGCAATTTTGGTCTCTTTACATATCCCCTTATAATACCAACATAGGAACTAATAGTAAGGTGTGCTAGGGTGATAGAATCTTGGGGCGGCTCAGTCAACACTGCCCGAGTAGTAATTTCTATCAGTTTGAACTTCTCACGAAGGAGATTCCGTTCTAGCTTCACATGATGAAGTTCGGCTTGGATTTGGTCCAGAGAAAAGCCCAATGGTGCTACCTCCTTCCCAAGCTTTGTTAGATGGGATTCGATCGGTCCAAGACTGCTTGGTGAGGTCATCAAATATTCTTTCTATAATAATTAACCAAGATTAATTATATTTAGAGACAATAATCAAAAAATTTTGTTCACAGCGGTCATATTGACCGATGGTCATATAACAGTCCAAACCCACTGGTCTCATTTTAATTACAATCATGTTTATCAAATAAAACATTTTTGTTGAGTATAAAAATAAAATAATATAACACATGAAATTAGGAAACAAGATTTATTCAAAATCTCGGGCTGTTACAGGGTATATCCCATTAAGGTGTAATTAATGAGACATCGAAATATATTAGGATGTTTTGGGTATAACGGATGAAAAAACCCAACACCTATCACTTTAAAATTATTAGAAACATTTTTTTAATCAATGTATTATCTATTGGGGCTAATATAAAGAGTTTACCCATATAATACATGGTAGAAACAATGAAATGTTTTTACAGTTTATCCATTATGGATTCCCATTATATGATATGTTGATATTACCAGATAAAGTATGTTTTATATGATGTGTAATTTTTTTGGGATTACGCATAGAAGGAATCCCATATTGCTACTTGTGAGATTAGAGCACATGACTGTATCTTACAAATGAAAATCTTCTACCATGTTTTTGTTATCCCATGAAAATCATTTAATAACATTGATGAAATCATCTATTGGAACCCTTTTATGAAATAAAGTATGTTTGAAATCACATTCCCTAAATTATCATTCATTTAAATGAGATTCCAATCTTGTATAATTAATTATGTGGGTTTTCATGTGGTCATTCATTTTGTGATGATTGAGAGAGGTGTCTCTAGCATAATGTCCACCTGATAAGTATACATATTATAACCAGAATGAATTATTTTAATCCCAACAGGGTAACAATACCTATGAAATTGAAGATATTATTTTCATGGTTTAAATCCAGTTATCTAAGGGCTGGATAGTGGTATGGTTTAACTAATAATGTGGAACATGTTAATCAAAATAAACTTCGATAATTGGGAGCATATGTAGAATACTAGAGAAACTTTTTCTCCATCATGGATATTTTGTTGTTTATGTTACAATAAAATAACATTAGAAAATGGAAATTCCCATGTGTATAAATACAGGGAATGTATGAATACAATTATGGTTGAGAGAATGTGGATTACCCCTGTTTATGGGTCTTAGAATGAGTTTCATTCTAGATAGAAGGAAATTATGACTATTTTCTATAATGATTATGTATATGTGAATCAAACTAGCGATTGATAAGCAATGATGGATCTCCAAAATGAGATCCATGAAAATATGGATCATTATAGTGATGTACATAATAGAGTGTATCACCATATTAATGTGAAAACATTGGTGGATATCCCAATGGATATATAATAAATGGGTTATTTCACTAGTGGGGGCTATGCATAAATGGATCTCCTTCGCTTGGTCTGCGTGAAGTGATTTCTAGTTACATAAAAAATGAATCCTAATTATAACTCTAAGGATAATAAAATTCCTCCATCAAAAAAATTCTAAACCCTCCCACTATTTATTCATATTTTAATCATATTATAGAGAAATCATATTGATTATTTTTTCGACTTGGAAAAAAATATTTTCATTTTGGTTGCTTTTCCTCTTTTTTCCTAGGTGTATGCCATAGAGTAAATGTTTTAAAGGAAAAGTCCAAACATTAAACATTGTAAAAATACATTGTATACTACTTGGGTAATGTAACTATATTCTAGAATTATTATTTTGGATAATGATTTAAGAGATGCAGGTGGCTGTATTATTTATAACAATGATAATTTTTTCAATTTCTGGCACTATAAATTTCATATCATCAATGTAAAATTCATTCCTCCGTATCACAATATCATGAAAGTGAATTAGTGGTTATTTAGATACATGAAGAAACATCATATACAATTAACACTGAATAAAATTATTATGTCCGTGTTTTGATATAGGAAACAAAAATGAATGTTCGACATGGTTATCATTGTCCATGTGGATCCATCTAGACATGTATTGGAGGGATCCAAGAAAAATATCATCTAACATCTCTGATATCTATGAATCATTTATTGTATGAGAATGGGATTTTTATATACATTTGTATCCTTAATCGAAGTGAATATATATCATAATTTGGCTTTTCCTAGTACACCAACATAAGAATGTATATAATTACTTCATATTTATTATATAAAAATGTGTGGATAATCAAATGTTATTGTATCACAAATCTATAACTAAACCTACAAATATGTATCATTTATCAAATCCAACTATTAATTATGTAGCAACAATTATTACATATTTTTTCCATAGCAACGTTAATTGTTTGAATGAGGTTTTAGAACAATTCTCTTATAGATTAACTATACTATCTTGGGTGTGGATGTGATTTGTTTACAAGAAATTCTATGAATTTAATGGTGGGTTAAATGTTACAACAATTAATGAATGAATTGGTTTATATTATTTATATATATTTATAAGAACTCATCTCTAGTTTCAATGATATATTCATCCAAAAATCATATAAAAATGTGTGGATATTCAAATGTTGTTGTTTATGGAATCAATATTTTACCCTAAAAATTAGTTTCATATATAAAGGCCAATGATTAATTATGTCAAACCCATTCTTAAAAAAAATTTCCCAGGTATATTTAACTAATGCAATTAAGTTTTGGAAAAATTCTCTTATAGATTAGTTAAACTTGTGTGGGTGTGGAGGTGATTGGTTTATAATACATTCTATGAATTTAATGAGGCATTAATCATTAAAACCATCAATAAATCCATCAGTGTATATTAGTCAAACATATAGAATAACTCATATCTGGTCTCAATGATATATATCCTCCACAACCCATAAGAAATGTAACTTCTATTTGGAACATAAAGTGGATTTTATTAATCTTTATAATTCATTTATTGTTCCCAAAGAAATTTAAACGAACCAAAAATAATGAATTAACCTCTTTCATTTCATTATGTGATGGTTCATTATAGCTTCCCCAATTACCAATGAGATAAACAAAATTCCTATAAAATCATATTGAAGGATCAAAATAAGCTAGGTTATGTCTATTCTAAATAATATATGAAAAACTTCTTATTTTCATAGAGTAATATATTGAATTTTAATATATATAAGTGGATTCTGTTGATGAAAAAAATAGGTCAACCAATAATATATTATAAAAAACTAGAATATGTCTAGTATGAAGAATGATATTTTTATATCTACCCCATAATCATTACACAAACTTGGCTGAAACGGTTTTTTCAACATTTTTTCATCATCTAACTAATCTATTAGTCTTATTCAAATAATAGTGTTAGGATAGGTTCATTTATCTTGAAATACTTGATGTAACAAAGAAATATTATAGTCTTGGATGGGCATGTAAATTTAATGTTAAAAAAATTCCTAAAAATATTTGTATTGGTAAGGCCCTATTTTAACCATAGGATCATTTAATGTAAAATATTGTTTGTATGTAACCCAATTCAATGAATAAATACAATTATGTAATTCCAACATCTATGTGTATTGGAATATACCACTTATCCATCCATTTTCTAATATTATTACACTAAAATTGACTTATAATTTATCATTGAATATTTAATGTCTCTCTTATGAATACAACTTCATTAATTGTGGTCATTCACCCACTAAAACCATCAATTATGATTATTTTTAAACACATGATTCTTGGTTATATATTATGGATTTATTGTAATTTCTTATAGAGACCACAGTGGATTGTATGAAAATATATAATTTTCACATGCCTTATATGTTTTTAAACAAATACATTCCTATGATAAGAGGTATTTTCAATATGAATTGACATAGATAATCATCATATGTTGCTGTCAAACACATTCTAATGATGGAACCATATGTTGAAAAAGCTATAATGAATTTTATTTATTATTAATGGCTCATTAAATTCACCCCAACATTTTATAACTCATGGATTTCACCATAACCACATAAATGTTATTTGGGAACATCCCCAGGGTTGATGCTAAGAGACCATTCGGTAGAAAAAGGAAGTATATTTGAAGGAATAATAATTATAGTGTCAAAATTTAATCTATTAATGTTTATACACATTCCACAAATGGAAAAAATAGTTTTAGAACAATTCCTAACATGGATTAGAATAATATGAAACAACTATCTCAATTTGGAAGAGATCCCAAATAATTATGAGGTCCCAAGAAATTAGATAACCTAAAAGATACAAAAACATCATTAAATAAGGATAATGATATCTTGAATTATTCTTTTCTTGTTGAAACCAAATTATAGAAATATCATCCAACTATATTTGAAATTAGAGTCCAATAGTTTGTCTATCATGTTATCCTACATATTTCCTACGAATTGGATTTAAGTAATTATATAAATATAAAATATGAAACAAACAAATTTTTTGATTGAAAATGATTTTTTTGATATAGTATCAAATTTAATATTCTGAATGAATTATCTATTGTAAAAGATATGTGAGAAAGATAATAGATTGGGGTTTTCTTAATGGGTTAGTCAGCCAAATTTAAAATGGGTATTTTTAGTCTATATTTATAAATGATGAATTTTTCATTACTGTGTAAATTTTCATTATGTGATTCCACTTATATAATCAAATTAATTTTCAATTTAAATATGGTGATGATTGTTTATTTTCAGATAAGGTTTCCAACTAATCCCATTACCAGCACACTGATATTTCATGATAAAATTCCCCTCAAGAAGAATGGTAATTTTCTACAGGGTATCATGTAATGTGGGAAGCTATGGGTGATTGACATTATCTATTGTCTCTCCCACTACCAATATTTAAGGAAACCTATTCTTGAATAAAAATATAAAAAATCAATATATTGTGAACAAAAAATATTCTTTCCATGTGTCTCCTGAAACATTATTGTATTTTTAATAAATACATGATTCTTCATGTGATATATATAGGTTTAATGTAATTCCATAAATTAGGATTATTAACTATATAACATTACAAGGACTACCTCAAAAGAACATATGGTAAGACAACAAAATATTTAATTCTAAATTAATTTTGAATCCCAAATAGTTGTATTTTGGTCTACTAAATCCACATAAAAAGAAACATCAGAATAGATTGTTATAAACACCATTGGTCTTAAATTAAAATACATATCACGTATGAAATATAATTTTTATAATGTTATTATTAAACACATTATAACTCCCTTTATTATTGTCAATAATGTTACATTTTTTCATTGATTAAGGGAGAACATTTATCATATACTGACACCCATAACATCTGAATTAACTTGATAGTCTTTAGAGAGGAATCAAAATCATATAAAATTGAACCCAAACAACCAAAACTCCTTCATGAAAATAAAACAGATTATCATTCTTTTTTATGTTTCCTTCCTAATCATTTAAAAAACATGATATGGATATTCACATTAGGTATGTTTCATGAAGTAACTAGAGATAAGAATACTCCAATTATTTTTGATGAGAAACTACCAGTTTGAGAGAATTTTAATGCTGAATCATCATCATCAGTAATTATAGTCTTGGGTAATAGAATGTAAAATGAAATGGTTTTGTCCTCATAATAAAATCCCTAAAAAATTAACCCATCTAATATATATATATATATATTGATTATTTCATTAATATTTTTTGAAATAAACTCATTCCATGACATTAGAATTTCTTGCATTCAAACTATATTATAATAATTATTCAATAGTTGGTCCTTTCATATTATCAATGGGATTAAAATGTATGAATTTTAAATAATACATTATGGAATTTATCCTAGAATATTTCATCATTTTCAGGACTAAATCTAAAACAAAATAGAATTCTATGAACATTAATAACACTAAAGAATAACTTACATGGATGAGTATATGAAAACAAATACTCTATAACATCCCTATGTGAGGTAATAGAAATAACTGAT
This sequence comes from Viscum album, assembly GCA_963277665.1. Lineage (NCBI taxonomy): Eukaryota > Viridiplantae > Streptophyta > Magnoliopsida > Santalales > Viscaceae > Viscum > Viscum album. The sequence goes on from OY728135.1 coordinate 2,031,015,211, forward strand.
AACATAAATATTATATCAATTAATAAGATTTATGTACATAAACAATAAATTTATCCAAACAATCATGAAGGTGATAATTAATTCGAAGACACTTATTTTTTATAGGAGGAATCAAATACACCAGGAATTATGCTTTAGGAAGAGAAACATTAATAAAAATGTAATTTTCACAGAGTGGAATTTAAGAAGTATAACCAAGAACTTTTTTGGATTGTCAAAAATTAAAAATCCATTGGGAGTCTGTCACTACTATGGGAAAAATATTTAGATTCAAAAAATTCCCCTCAACACTAATCAATGTAATGAAAATTAGGTAGACACTAATTACAGAGTGCGACCATCATCCCCATGAAGTTGTATTGTCATTATCGGCAAATAATCACAATTATATTGATTAATCCGAAAAATTATTTTCTTTTGTTTATTATGATCATATAGTGGTATTCCTAATATTGTTATCTTTTATTTTAGCACAATCTAGTTTTCGTTATTCTTATATTCTAATCTATTACTATTAGGAATGTATGATTTTTCATAGGATACCCATTATGGGGTTTTCGTCTAAAAAGAATAATACATTTTCATGGTATTGAAGTAACAATTTTTCCTAGAGCATTCAAGTAGAATATCCATCATATGGATACTCATCTTTTTCAAAATCTGCCCTTGGTTTTTTTGACGTATTTATTTATATGATTCATTCAATGGGAAATTTTTGTACAAGAATATTAGACCCATGTGGTAGATGTTAGATACAGGATATCATGGAAAACATATCATTGTTCATTAATGTCATATATATTTATGAAAAAATAAATAAATAGTTTACATGGATTGATAAATGAAAAATATAGAATGAGTTTTATCCTGATGAGAGTATACATTCCCTCACGAGGTGGGTATTTTTTGAATACAATCCTGATGCTCTTGAAATTTTATAATTTTTTACTGTTTAAAGATGGGATATGAAAATTATACATTGAATATTAGTATTATTACAAAAGGTGTAACATCAATGATACAAAATCTATTTGAATGTGGAAGGGGGGGATATTTGTTAATTAATTAATAACTCAAAGAGTCTGGATTAGTGATCATGATAAGAGAGAATATCTCTAGGGATGAAAACCTATAATATTTTATTTAATAATTACACTAAAATATAATAAAGTAATATTGTTTTTAGAGGACATTACCCTTAAGAAATAAAAATGATTTTTCATGGTAGTACATATGGTAATATAATATTATATGTGGGATCTGGATCCATAAATGTTATGATACATTATATAGATAAAAAATTCAATGAAAATAATCATGTATTTCCAATGCATTGATTTTTTCCTTGACAATTGATTACAACAATCATGAATTGGACTCTAATTGAACCATATAATGATTCTCAATTTTTTTTTTGAATTTTTTTATGTCTCTTCTCCAATAATATAATATTATTTTAAATGGGGAACTAAAGTTTCATTTGGACACCCTTTATGAATTCATAGAATTCTATATTTTTATATCTGTTGACTTATTTTTTTGGTGTTATGGTTTATAATTATTGTAATGTAGTGTTTATATCATATATCTTTGAAAAAAACATCTATTATTAATGGAGATATAGATTGGACAGAAAAATAAATATTTTTATTATTTTAAAAATCGTACTAAAAATATTAAATAAACCTTTTTGGTGAATATGTGGTAAATCCAACATAAATTAAATCCCAACATCACTAATTTAGTGAGGTAATTGGTAAATCCCATTCTATTTATGCTCATAGTATATAGACTAGAGTGAAAGATATTATTCCTAATATAGCAGTGGAAAATAACCATGTGAATAATAAACCCAATAATAATATATATTATATAATGGTATTTATCTCACAGTTTAATGTAATATTTTTTAATGTAGTAAACTACAATGTTTTCATGTCTTAAATTTCACAAATATCTGAGAATATTTTGAGTGGGTAATGAATAAATTTATAATTGTGAATAATTATATTTTGATCATTTGTGAGTATATATGACAAGTTGGAATGAGATTAATGTTATCAATATTTTAAGGGGTTTTTACATTATGATACATTAAGGTAATACCATGAATATTTTAATAACCCCTCATGTTTAAAAATTGAACATAGTTTGAGTACGATATTGAGGGTTTGAATATATGGCCACATAGGTGGAACATGTACATGGAAGGAATTACATTTCCATTAAGATGATTTGAACATATCATTGATAGTTGTTTTATATATATATATATCCAATTCACATGATTTGCGATATTTGAATTTTAAAAATATGGATTTTCATGACTTTTGGTTAAAATATTATGGTCTTGGAACTACCATTAATTAAATTATAAAACACAATAAAGTAGGATCGATATGATTAATGACTCATAGATTAGTGGAAAATATTTGGTTTTGATGTCACTTTTTAGAAACTAATAAAAATATTAAAACCACATATAGATCTTAAAAAATAAATGACCATTGTATAGATAAAAACATAAAATTGTAAGTGAATTTTATTATCATCGAATATTATTGAATTTCCTTGAAATAATATAGGTTCTTATAGTAAATTTATAGATGTATATCCAACTGTAAATGTGTTGGTGGTGGGAAACTATGATTTTTTGGGATTATTTAGAATTTTATCGATATTTTAGGTCACAGTTTACAAATTCACACACACATATATATATATGGTTAATTTATGAATGATACCTTGGTTTTATTGAAATAATAACTATAATATGTTTTTGGTAATTTAGGGAATAACTAAAATAATGAATTGTATTTCTAGGAAATACGGCCCTATTATTGTGTAGATTAACATCATGTGACAATGTCTCATGTTTTTCTTAATTGAATTTCAAGCTATAATGAATATATATCATATATTTTATTGGGTTGAATCATAACATGAGTTGAAAAACATATTTCTAAAATAGGACATCATGTCCTCTAGGATGATAAAGCATATAAATTCCCAAACTAATTTCTAAAATATTACTTGTTGAAAATCTGGCCTCCACGTCACATCATATAAAATTTCAATTTTCAATGATAATACAAAATTACAACTAGGCCTCTAACACTTCCCATACAAATTAATTCATTATTCCAAATACATATCATTTTAAAAATCCATATAAAACACCAATTTAATGATCTCAATTCCGAAAGATCCTTTACATCACATAACCACGGAATGTTTCAATATTCCTAATGGTCCTTAAATTTGGAATCAAATTTAAAACAACATTTAAATTTACTCAAAAAAAACTAGTATATTTGGAAACACATTTCACACCTCTTAAACAACTCATAAAACACTTCATGGAATTAAACAAGTCTATAAACAACACAGTTCCATAATTTCCATAGTAAAATCCTCTCTCAAAACCACACACACACCACACCAATTTTTAGACATGCTTCACACCACATACAAATTTCATAGAAAAAATTTATGAAGATTAATGAAGAATCTCAATTAGAAAAATGCATTTAATTTGGCAAAACGAATTTTTACAAATTTTCACTTCCTGTCATTATGAAATAAATATTATAATGAAAAGTAACATTCCATTAATCCTCCTTAAAAATCAACACAAAAGAGTCACACCATATTAGTAACAAATTTCCTTATATCATCTCTAACTCACAATACAAAAACATTACCGAAACATAACCATGGGATAAAACTAGAAAATGAACATATTTTAACAATAGAAATATAATATTTATTTTATAAAACACCTTATTTAGATATAAATGAAATTATTTTTAAATAATACCCCGAATAACCATTTAACACAATCTAAACATTTTAAAAAAAAAATACAACCATACTAACATGTCAAATGAATGGGAAACAACATTGTAAATCATTTATTAAAGACCAAGAAAAAATAGAATTTACTAGATAATAAAGTCACATAAACACCCAGCTCAATGATCTTTCAATGCAAAAAAACATAAAATTGATAAAGAAACAAGGTTGAGAGACAATACACACACCTTAAAATCCAAGGAAAACAACCAAAACCTTTACCCAAACACAGAGTGTCCATCCAATAGAGGTTCCACCAATGAAAAACCATCGTACCTAGAGAGGGAAGATATGAGAGGAGTAAATTTAACGAAAAAAATTTCTATTACATTATAACCATAATGAAGCTTGAATAGTAGAAAGAGATAAAGGGAGAATATACTTTGGGGACGACATTATGCACCTACAAAAAATGGGGGAAGAAAATATGTAATTATATTAAATATAATGGGTGGGAAGAGGTAATTTCATAATTTTAATGATATGGGGAACTCACATGATTTGGAAATATTGGTTTCCAAATCACGCACCTACTATGTTCCCCTCACAGTTCAAAACGGACATTCTACACTATTTTTCAGCATTATTTTCCGAACAGTGTGTTAAAAATGTGACCTCCACTTTCCAAAATGAACATTTTCAGTATGTTTTCTAGACTCCGGCTGAGCAGTTTCCCGTAAACAATTTCCAACCATGGGGAACCTTCTAGAAATCTGACATTATCCATTTTTATCCAAAGAATCAAATAAAAATCATCAAAAATGAAAAAGATTAAACTGTGAACTCAACCTAAACCTATACCAATATAACAAATTAAAATTGTAAATTACAAAAAAAATAAATTCCAAGGGTGGGTGTGATATAGATAGGTATAATGGTGAACATGATTGTAGTGAAAACCCTCCATCAAATTCTATCTGGAATGTTGACATGATTATTTCAATTAATGATTAGAGTCACCAATATGATAAAATTAGATATATTGAAGTAAAAACACTCAATGGGGAACACTGTTTATAATAGTAACTTATTTTTTCTCAATTATTCACTAGTAATCATAGAAAATTTTCCCCTATATCCCCCTAATACCTTAATACCACATATCAATAAAAATATGAAAAAAATATGATGGTTAACCATTATTTTTAACATGTCATAAGCCTTTCTAGAAACTATATCAGACACAAGGTGAGCTGCATTATGCATAAGTAATCATGTCTATAAGAAGATAAAATATTCTCAAATAAAGGAAAAGTTTATCATACACAAAATTTAATGATTATACTATCCCTCCTCCAACTAATGTGAAAAAATTTCATAGCTAGATCCCTGGGTTAAGAGAGTGCGAAATTCATTTATAATCATAATAAAGGCTGGTGTCAATTGGACATGGCCATGATATAGCACTGATTTTAGGAATGAACAACATTTTCTCCCTCCTTGATAACAAGATTTTAACACACTATGAATCAAATATATGTATTTTTAAAATTAATTCACTTACATTGATGGCTTGCAAATCAGACAACACTAGGTTGAAATGAAACATGATACCTTATTAGAATATTATTATTTAAACATTGGCATTATAATGATTCCATTAAGTTAGTGAGTATGAAATATACTGACTAAATTATGAAAAATAATATTTATCATGCATGTAAAAAATAAAATAAATTATTAAATCATGATTAGAAATAATATATAAACAATTTTAGAGAAAAATACCTCTATATTGTAAAATTGTTGTTTCTTCAGAAAAAATTTACTATTTATTTATTTACATAATTTAAATTTATTTTCTATTTTTTATAAAATAAATATTGAAAAATTATCTTAAATTTTTAAATTTTTATTTAAAAATTATCTTAGTATATTAATTTTATTTTAATAAAAAATTTCGCATTTTGATGATTAGAAAAAAATAATAATTTATATTTAAAAAAAATTCAATTTATAAATTTACAAGACCTATTCTATATTATTCTAATTTTAAACTCAAATAAGTTAATTTATATATTAATTAATCCATATAATTTCGCAAAAATAAATTTTAAATTAGTTTAAAAAAAACATCTATACTCTTGATTGTTCTTCTTTTGGAAAATAGTTTTTTACACATCTATATGTTTAATGTTATTCTAATATGTACCATAGTAGTGAATTTTAAATAGAATTATTGATAAAATATTCAAAATTATATTGATTTATATTTTATAATAATGTTAAATTATTTTTTTCATTGATGAATTGTAAAATTTTGAAGAATAATTATTACATTTAATGAAAAATGGTTTCAACGGGGGTTAATAAATTATATTTGTTAGAATTGATCCAAAAAATTCATAATTACTATTAATTATGTTATTTTTTTACTTAATATGATTAATGTGTAATAAATATTTTTAAACATTTTTACATTATAAAAAACATTAGTTGAATTCATTCATTACCAAAATCACAACCATATCCTCTCCCCAATATATAAAAATACAACCACTCTTGTAATGGACTGGATCTCTCCAATCCATTACATTCTGGAAAGGCGGTGTTAGAGGTGTTCTTGGGGGTTAAGGTGACTTGGGGTGAGTTTGGGTGGACAATTAAGGGAAACTAAAGGGCTATAGCTTTTGTACGGGAGGCGCATGGTTTGTCTAAACCGAGAGGCTTAACCATGCGAGGTTGGTGTTGGAGGCAGTGGCTAACGCACAGTTAGTGCATTATTTGTATAACTGTGCGGCCTAACCGTACGAGGAGTGTTTGATGAGGCAGTAGTGACCGCACGGTTAATGCACATTTTGTCTAACCGTGTAATAAAACTGTGTGAGGACATAAATGAGATCCTAAAATTGTGGATCTAACTTTTTTTCCCATGAAATCATTCGTTTAAGCCCCTAAGTGGACATAACTTGGGATTACCCTTCCCTGATGGTAGGAGAACCTCTCCCATGAATTTTGTATCTGATCGGAAGGCTTCACTTGGTGAATAGAAGCCACTTTCTTAAGGTATCTGATCATTCTTGTTTGGTTTCCTAGATCTACATAGATCTACTTCTCCTATTCTCTCGATTTCTTTGATATATTCCCGTTAATCGTAGATCTAAGTGTGTGGGAACCAAATATGATGAGATTTTTTCTTGGATGTGTTTGGAGAAGAGATCTAAGGAGGATTCTTGGAGAATCAACCTGACATTCTCGTGCGTTCTTCGTTGTTGGGGTTTTCAACAAAAACCATTGAGGTAGGGGGTTCATTGCTTCTCATTATTTTACGTGAAACTGTATTGATAGTATGTTTATTCCCACTAGATGGCAACGAAATTGAATTAATAAATATTTTGAACCGTATAATGAAATTGTATCGATCGTATGTTATTGCCTCTTGTTTTGCTAGATAGTGTGATATCTGTGCTTTCTTTGCTTAGCTGTTGTTCTTGATGGAAATCGGTAATGAATGTAAACCAAGATTAATTGATAATTGTTTGGCCAAACATAATGAGGAATGAAAACAAATATGGTTCGTGTGGTAATTTTATGTCAATAAAATTGGCGTAGCAAGCATGATTAATCTTTTGTGATAGTTTGCTGGTTAGGTTTCCGGATGTTGGAACCAACGGATTATAAATCTATTAATTCAAGATGGATTAAAGAATTTGATTGTTTGATAATTACTTGAAGGGTTATGAGTTACCCCATTGACTGTTAAAGGGCCATAGCTCAAATTGGTGTGATGTTTTCTTTCCTACTGCTTGTGCTGCGATGTGATCCTGGATGGTTGTTGTGATTTGCGGGGGGCATAGAGGATTTTCGTTAGGGCAGCGGGTGACACCTATAGTGGCGAGATACATTGGATTATGCATGTGGGTGTTGGGGAGGACACCAGGAATGATTGAATGGATTGGATGTGATTTTTGGATGCTTGGTGTTTTTGATTGGTTGATTATCTTCTTTACTTTTCCCCACTGCTCAAGGAAGCTGGTTTTGTTTACCCTTCATCCGAAATAGGCGAATTCATGCGCGGTATGCCATGTGCTTTCCTGTTTTTAACTTCCCAATGGAGAATGGGTCTACGCTCTTGCTATATTTGGAAAAGGCTCAACGTGTAGTACATCTACTCACCGTGTTGAGCCCATTGTGTTAGTAGCATAGAATGATTTTTTAGAATGCCTGGAAATATGGGAAAGTGTTTCTGTAATAAATGTTTGATTAAATGGTGTTAACCCATGGGGTTGGTGTTTGCTGAAATATAATGATGAGGTTGTAATCTTTTGAAGGAACAATTGACTTTGGTTGTGAAGATAATGAAATTTAATGTAGATTTTTTCAAGATTAATTAATGTTCAAATAATTAATTAATGTACATTGGAATTGATAAAAATGGAATGGAGTAGTCTAGTAAAGCTATTTAAATGGTTGTATTCTTATAGGATACCTAGTCTCAGAAGTGGAAGCCCAGAGTCCGAGAGACGTTAGCTGCAGTGGTGTCTAAGACTAGGTTATGCCCATAGTGTGGTTGTGAGTTGTAATATATTCTATACCTTTTTTGTTTCTATACGCTACTCGACCCCATCAGTATGGGAAACTGACACCCCGGGGATTCTGATCCTTGGGGGGCGGGGTGTTTTCCCCCACATTCTAGTGGGAGGATGAATGGATGACTACCCCCTTTGTCCCCACTCTCTTCTCCTGGTAGATTCTTGTGCTGGTTGGCACATCAGTTAGTTTTCCCCTTATATGTGTGTAGAGGGCTGTAATGGCTTGTGGTTATTCATAAACATATATTCTGGATATAGTATCATATGGACTACTATATGTGTAACATGTATAGGATATGATGGCTTGAGGATCCTTACTCATTGTATGGGTTGTAATGGCTTGAGGTATAATACCTGACATATGATACACATTATGCGAGTTGTGGTGGCTCATGAAAACTACCTGGTTACTTTTGGTTGTGAGGATGGTGTGGTGCTTCGCCTATGTGTCTATAGGAAAGCCTTTGTGGTGAAAGAGGTGCAAATTGTGGTGCTTCGCCCAGGTGTCTGTGGGCAATCCTTTTTGGAAAGAGATGCTCAGGACGTGAGACGTTGGGGAAAAGTGGAAAACCAGTGACGAAGTAGTAGCGGGGTCCCCGTGATATTCTTTATTATATGCTATATTATTGTATGCGTTACTTGGTGAGAAGAGCCATGGTGAGGTTGGGAACATAGTATACCTGTTTAGCTGATGACTTAGTTTCACTTGTTGTTTACTATTATTTACCATGATTTCTTTGCTTTTTCATGAGAGGCTTCGAGGAGGATCCTACTAAGTATACTGTTATACTCACCCTGTGAATATATAAACTATTTTTCATGTCACTTGTAGTAGGTTAGAGATCAAGCTGGTTTCTTCTAGCTTCGGGTTTCAGGAGCTGTTTGGGCTTGTGGTTGCAGCTGTTTTACTTTCTTTTGGGTACTTGCAGTTTTTCCCATTTTTGTCGTACTACTTTTGCATGACATTCCATTTGTGCAATTGGGTTTTTTTATATTTCCAGTTCTGAGTTGGAGTAGATTGGTGTCTATCTTATCTATCTCTTCTTCATGTGTTCTCTTAGAGGGTAATTCCCCCATATGTGTGTTAATATTCCCTTGGTCCTCGTCTCCATCCAGGGGCCTACTAGAGGCGGTACTCAGGGGGTCATTATCTCCCTTCTCACATTGCCGGCCCAGGAGCGGTACACATTGTGGGGAGGGGGTCATGACAACTCGACTCTCTATCACAGAGTATAAAAACTAATTTTACATTCCATGATCAGTTAAAATTGAATGCTAAAATAAATCCTCTAATCCTTTAATCAATTTTTTTTATAAATGAAACTTATATAGTATATAATTTTAAACCACAAGAAGTTGTTTGAAAAACGATGTAACGTCATTAAATAAAAGTTTTATTTTATTTCATCTTACATTTCATAAATATATTTTAAAACTAGTATATCATAATATAATATCTAAAAAAACACAAACTTATATGTTTTTATGTAATGTTTAGGGCATATATCCATTCACTCTTCTGTCAAGAGGGATAATAAATTATTGGTCTTGTATATGGAAGACTACTACCTCCGAAACTGATATAATTAATTTTCTATCATTACTTCTCACTGATATATATAATATCAAATTTAAATATTATATATGATATTTATGGTATTATTATAAATATTAATCTATTAAAATTAATATATCTTCTTAACTTCCATTCAATATATTACTACATAATGTCACTCATGTGTATAATGGACTATCGTCTCGTGAATAGATATAATATGGTTTTCACCTATGAATTACAAGAAAGGTAATAATTATTAATTTAATGCATGTATATTATCATCATAGAAAATTAAATATCCTATAAATTTAAAATATAATATATTTTTTACCATAAAATACACTGAAAATTATAACCATGTTTTTTTGAAATTGGACTACCACATCGGGGAACGATGTAATTAGTTTATTTAATTATATTATTACACTATCACATGGATTGAATTTTCAGGCATAGTTAAAAAATTAATAACATATTTATGATGTATTTATCAATATATATGATAAAATAATAGTTACCATTATTCCATCATTATCATAGAAAATGGAAATGTTACTCAAGTGTGTGTACGACCTATCATTTCCATGGTTGTAACTAGTTCATTTTTCATAAGAAAATAACATGTTTGATTTAAAAATAATAAATTATTCTTGTAATAATATATATTTCATTTATACAATTCTATATATGTTTATTTAATAACATTATCGACTTTATTTGATATAACCATGTGATTTTAAGCATATGAGTCGTTTATCGTTAAGACATCTTATGTGGACTTAGTTATGCACGTAATTTAATAGTTATTGTTTAAAATTTAAATGAATATACAAAAATTGATAATTTTATTGTTAATCTAATTAAATAACATTTCGTTATTATTTAGAAACATTAATAATGCATGTGAAAATTCATGATTAATGTAAGGAATATCTCTAAACTACCCTTTCATGCGGGTTATGAACATTCATATTGAATATCAGTTTATATCTCTATTTAAAGATATGGAATGACTTAAATAAAAATATATAAGTCTCAAAAATATATACCTATCTTATTTTCCCTATCATATATGAGGTAATATATTCCTTCTGTCCGTTTCTCAAATGACTTCATTACAAAATTTACATTGATTATTATATGATGAAAGATTATGAAACCCATTTTAGTTCCATGTATATTTCTTATTAATTCATTATGAATGCTTTCCATTATCTGTCACACATAAATCATTAACATGTTATGATTGGTGAACCCATATAATCTTCAATTAATTTGGTAAATTGTTAATTTCATGAGGCATCATGAATAGGATTATAGACTAAACGTAGTCTATTGTGGGACATTGTATAACATGTGATATATTGTATGAACTTTGATTGAATAATATTAATATCATTTTATATTTTGATTCATAATTTACTAATATTTCATTTTCTTATGATACAATGTTCCTTATAATATTTTTTCCTTTAATTAATCATTGTCCATACATTTTAAAATATAATATTATACATTTTAATCACATGTTATGGATCCTTGTTATGTTTATCAATTTAGTTTATGTTTAATATAACACCTTTAATTAAAATTTCCCTTGATTATTCCATGATGTTTTATAAGATAAAATTGATATTATGATATCACTTTGTATAATAAAATAATACTTCCATGTTTTATATTAATTTTTTATTTAATAATAACCATGTTTTCCAATGAACCCATTCATCTTATTTCAATAAGTTGGAATCCATCCGCACTATTTAAGATAATGGATAATGAGGTATATCCTGGAAAATCATATATAACAGATATACATATTTTTATTGGATTATATATGTAATACTGATTACTTTTGAAAAATTTCATTATGTTTGAACTCATCATAAAATAAAAATGAATGGGGGTAAAAATTTTCTAGGTCCATGAATGTGAAGAGGTATTGGGGATGTTGAAAAATATTCTCATCACTGATCATTTACTTAGAGATCCCTTAATTGGGGATATTATTTTCATTAAAAATTATTATTCAAAGAAGATATTGGGATGTATATGAATGATAGAGTATAATGTGATGCCATAAGCCTCATAGTAGTTTAATTTCCTTGAGAATATATATCCCATGAAGAACATGGATTTAGTTGTATTGAAATTTATAATGAAAATATAGAATCATTTCTAATTTGGGAATAATTTTAAAATAATATTTGATTTCATGAGCCTCAACTATATATTCATTTTTATGGATATGTTCAAGAACCAATTAAGATGGTTAGATATAAACAAGGACTATGTATACTCAATTAATCATTATCATCGGAATGAAAAAATGTTTCATATTCTCTATGTTGGAAGGATCCAAAAATTTTATCAATGATATGAATGTAAAATAATTAAATCACATTGTATTCTAAATATATTTACATAAGAATTATAAAAGGTTTTTCATCCAAACTTTTCCAAATTACTGCTCGTCCATCCATTATTAACAATATCATGGATTTCCAAAAATATGATTTGGTGATACATATTAATATAGGTAATATTCAAAATCATAGGTTCTATTTATATGTATCTTTATGAATTATAGTCATGATATTTATCCCATCATATCATCATTTGAAGGTAGATGTTCTAGGTTATCTTCATTGATCAACCATATCTATTCATCTAGAAATTAGTATAATTTATAATGATATAATAAATAATATATGGTGAGGTAACATGAAGTTGTATATTTTAGAATTTCTATCTCGATTCGTTGATTGGAAACATGTCAAGGATGAAAGACAATATTCTAAGTGTATGATGAAACCATTTCCAATATAATTAGGTTAATGGGATACTATTATCATTAATTTTATTTTTAGTCTCCCCCAGACACCTAAAGTATAATACACCATATATATAGTACTCGATCTCCTTACAATAATAGCTCATTTCATTAGTATTCATTATTATTTATCTATTTAGAATATTTATGTGATGTACAGAAGTGATGTTCTATGATTTAGTGAATTTTCAATATGAATTTTATATATTTAATGTATGTTGATTTTTATAGGGTTCTCAATAATAATTCATCAATAATTTGATACAAATAATAGTTTCAACACTTATTATCACCATTAATATAATTCATAGTATGAATGAAATTTCCTAGTAATATATTATTTGAAAATATATTAATTAATCTACATCCAAGGATATATAGATATGTAACTTCTCCTACTTGATTTAGCATAAACCAATTGTTACCATTCAAACATAAAATGGGCCTTGTGAGGAAAATTATGGTAACTATATTTATACACCATATTTTTTGGATTATGTATGAGAGAGGAAGATGGTATGATATGATCTTTCACAATTGATGATAGTAACAGTTAAAATGATTCAATGTATCATTTTATATTCACAATGTTGATTGAAAATATTTATAGACAATCATAATTGATTCCTATTGTTTGAGATCTAAGAAAATGTTTTCCTATATATTTAATAATAAAAGAACCTCATAATTTTTGAGAGTATGGAAACCTATAGTCAAAGATACATCGACCCCATTGATATCCATGGTCACATCAGAGTGATGGCCTAATAACTATCACCCACACTAAACAAATTTGCATTAAATGAGTTCTTCTATGTATCCCACGTGGGGATATACAAGAAAGACCTCTCAAATGTACTAAATCAATAGGTAGTACCATTGGAAAAATATGATTCACACAAGGGGAATATAATGATCCTCATAGATAACATAGACAGTGTTATTTGAAAAATAAAAAAACTCACTTTGTTCAAGTCCTATAAGAAACACGTGTTTGAGGAAGCATCATTGGAACATGAAGATGTGATGTAGTTGAAGTACACACATATGGTTTCACCATAGTATTTAATATGAGTATTTGGGAGAAACTATAAATGGGGGTAATAATATAGAATAAAAAAAGATTTGTTTTATTTAATTATAAATATGTTATTCCACTTCAATATTTATTTATTCACACTATGGTAGGATTAAATTAAAATTATTAATCTATTAAAATAGTATATTTTAAACATTTTCTTTTATAACCATTCAATGATGTTGGTGAATATGAATAAGACTAAATATTTTGTAAATAAATTATATGGTCTGAACCTGTAAAAATTAAATTCAATCATTATCTAATAATTATATATATAACCGTTTTCATTTCAATGTAAGAAATATTTTTTGAAAATTGGTTATTTTTTTCTAAAAGGAACTTTTTTCGTACATTACAAATAAATAAAAATTTATATATTACTAAATTTAATTTATATTTAGAAATTTAAAATAGTATTTGAATGCAACACCTCATAATTGTCTAATTGTTATTTTTTTATATTTTTGAATTGGTTCATAAATTGATAACTATATATATATATTTATTCATCTTCAAATAATTAGGTTCAATTTGTAAAAATTACATTGTCCGTTTAATTTTATTGAGTTGTAATAATTATTTATATTTTTATTAAATAATAAATTTTTAAAATTAGGGCATGTTGAATTTTTTAATATTAAATTTTGATATAAAATCATTTCCCACATTGGATCATTTTTCTATTGTAAAATAGTTTAATTCAATATGACTACATGATTAATTTTAATGTAAACTATTCCACTTCAATGAGTGTAATTTGAAAAAATGGATTCCATATTTTGATTAAAAATAATTAATATTATATAATAAATCCATATTTATTTTTTACCACAATTTATTATGATTGAAATAAATATTATTTTCTATGGGTATATTAACAACTAGTATACCTAATGACCTATAAAATAATAGTTAAAATGACCCATAAAATATAAAATTCATATATATGGTGATATTTTATTATCATCATGTATTAATTATGAAAATGTTCCATTTGGGTCCTTGTGCCATGATAAATATTTTCCATGGAACTCTTTCCTTGGAATATTTTTATGTGTGACATCTCCCCCCACTAATAATAGAAAACAAAAAATCCCACCATTTAGATACATAATTTTTATTTCTAATAATACAATAATAACTCAAATCTGTACATCCATAATATAGTCATATAATCCATTTATTTGATATATATACATCCTTGGAGTTATTTTTATGAAACAAAAATATATCGTCCCAATATGAGATAATGTCTATAACGAAGTGTTTTATATTTTTTCTACTTGCACATAAAAAATATTATTAAAATATTATGATATAATACCCTTTGAATCATATATATAATGTGCTGGTTGGAGTAGAGTACTCAAGAGAGTAGTGAATTGAGTATCTATAAAAATTTCTCTTTGAAAAGTATTATAAAAAAGGTCCCCAATAAAAAGAAATACATCCTAGATAATCAAAAGTAATATGGTTGTGAAAGTTTGACTATTTAAATAGCTCTTAAGATGATTGATTAATTCTCAGTAATACTAATATCAGTTATTAATATTATATTTGATGTTATTCTAATAAGTAAAAAACAATTATAACTTATTTCCAAGATTAAAGATCAAGTTAAATATAGTTATTTTTGAATTATATAGTAATACAGAGAAACTTAATTTAAACAACACAACATATATGAAACAAGTGGATCAGTTTCAGGACAATAAAAAATCCACCCCACATGGTGATCACCTACCGCAGAATAGTTTATATTAAAAAACAGGATCCCCACCCTAGATCTGGGTAAGAAACAGTGTAAAATATTGTTCAGTTCACACAACCTCTTCCAAAGTTCATTGTGGGTATGAATTAACAGGTCACAAAATGACCTCTTCCACACTTATCTGTGGGAATAAACAAGTGTAAAAGGATGTGAGAGGAATGATATCTTGTTTCCTCCAGTTTAATGTAGGAGATAGTGTGTGTGTTTATATTTACACACACACACTACTTGAAAGATAAAAACAATACACAACGGAGCTAGAAATGATGATATAAGGTTTTAAGTGATCTGTTTGATAGTCTATATAGCATTGTACTTTGAGGATGACGAATATGTAAGAATTGGGTCCTCTTGTGAGAAACAGAGTATCACATGTCTGATTCTATGGTTTCTTGTTCAATCTGGCTCGTGTTCTTTATAGAGGTAGAAATGCGAAGATGTTCTTGATTCTTATCTATGGTATCCCGGATCTTTTTATTTGAATATTATTCTTGTTTTATTCAGACGTATTGAGATTCATGTGTCCGTTATTTTCTCAATAATGCTCACGCTTCTTCGTTATCACACACTTCCATTTCTGGGCCTCACTACTCTTTATTATCTAAGAGTTTAAAGTGTTAGAGATGAAAAGATGCATGTATTCTGCACCGCACACATTGTACTGTTAGATGAAATGTCAACAAATAAATATTAATTATTTTAGTTCTTTTTAAAGTCTAAAATATGACCTTTAGAAATTAAATTTAAATAGGAAAAAATAGATTACTAAACGGTGTAACAGCCAGTTTGGAAACGGTGTCATCATGAAATGGTGTCTAATTGAAATGGTGTATCCTTCTATTCCATTGAGTGGTGAGAATGTTTTTATGGAACATATATTTAGAGATCAGGAATAGGTATAATAGGTGCATTTTTAGGATCACGGTGTTTGGTTCATTTCCAAAATTCAAATGTTGTCTCAACACAGAACCGGTGTCACAAAATTCAATTGATTTGAAGCAGGTTTTAGTGTCTAGTCACGGTGTCTGGTCACGGTGTTTGGGACACGGTGTCAGGGTCAAGGTGTCAGGGTCATGGTGTCTGGGTCACTGTGTATTGTCACGGTGTATGGTCATGGTGTATGGGTCATAGTGTCTGGGTAATGGTGTATTGTCATGGCGTATATGTCTGTTTCTAGAAAAATATAACTAGTGGCATACTCACTATTTCTCAGACTTAACCAAATATTTGTATATAGAATTAAACAATGATATTCATCGAATGGAATAGAATAAATAATTTATCACAAAAATTCATTATAACAAAAATAAAATGAAGTTTACAATAAACAAAAATAGTACTTAAGATATTGTATAAGTTTATTTAAATCATATTGAAACCAACCATCATTACACATGATTTCAGATAGATTAAAATAGGATTTAAAAGATTTAGAGAATGTATAAAAAAATTTATCATTAAAAAACAGACAAGGTTTCCAATAATCTCCCCCATTTTTATGATCACAAATCATGTGAGTGAGATATCTATTCTTAGTGAATGTGTCTCTCCCTTAGTGTTCATGTCTCTCCCCATTTTGGGAAAATGAAAAAGAGTACAAGAATAAATAAGAGAATAAATAAGAATATTTTATAATGAATTAGATTAATAAAATGTGTCATTACAAATAATAAGATACAAAAATACACAAATCATCTCTATCAAATGATAGTGTTCATTTTTCTTCAACAACTCATGTCTCCTCTTTTCCCTTGGAAGAAGTATCACTAGAAGACATAGTAGCAAAGGTTGAAGTGGATGAAGGAAGGTAATTAACTGACAGAGAAGGTAGAGGGAGTCCTTTCAAAATTGAAGGCCCAAGGTAGGTTTGGTGGAAGACTGAGGAAAATGTTTGTCAAGGATAATAGGTCTAGTATGACTCACATCTTGAAAGACATGCATAGAAGTAGAGGAAAGGACAAAGGATGAGAAGGTAGGCATACCAGGTCTCAAGGGTACAGCTATATCAGCCACGATAGTAGTGCACTGTACATGATGATAAGACCTCAAAATTTTGATGGAGTCGGCAATAAACTCACCACAATACTACATCACCTTTTCAATTTCATCCTTGTTCTACCTGAACTTTTCCAACAAAGGAGTGAAATATTTGAGCTTCTAAACTTTTGTTTTGAAATATTTAGTTAGAAGAGGGATTTTTAGATTCTCTAAAAGGTACTTAATGTTTATTGTCATATCATTCTTAGAGAAGATCCTATTGAAGTATAATTCCACCATATTTGTAAATTCTTATTGAGAATCATTGTAAATAAATGAATTAATTATCACCAAATCAAGAACTTTGTTAATGTTCTTGACTACCACAGATAGATACATTTTGTCAAAGCCACTGAGCATTGACTGAAGTTATTATTTAACAATTATTCTTTGAAGATCACTGTCCATGGAAGGTTGAGATGATTTTACAGAGTCACTATAATCTATAATAGCTGAAGTAAGAAACATTAGTTGATTCATAACTCTATATAAATAGCCCTTATACTCTTCATTAAACATGGTACAACAAATAACAAGCTCAGGCATCTCTTGAACAGTTTTCTTATTTCGTTCAGACTCCTTGTCAACTAAGAATGTTAGAATAGGTTGAATTAGGGAGGCTAATTCTTGGTGAAGACGACCACTAACATCCTCAATAGGATAAGAAATAGAGTCTGGTGTTGAGTTCATCACTCTCTGCATTTCATCAACCATACCTTTGAGATACATTACTTCATCACTGGGCTGTTTGTTCTCAATTCAGACTTGCAGAATTGCATGAAGCATTTTTGATTGAAACTTCCAAATAAACTTCTCGAACAAGAGGTCAGCATCACTTTCACTAAAGTTTTTCATAGGATAAGTTTTAGTATTCATGAACTTCTCAACCCATACAATAGGGTATCTTTAAATGATTTTAAATAATACTTACTAAATAAGGTGGAAGGTTCTTTTGAAGGGTCAAAAATAAGATCTAAGGTAGGCTAAGGTTAACTTACTTCTATAACATCATGATTAGATACTAGTTTCAATTGAAACAGAATAAAAAGGTCTATAACGTTTACTGAGGTTTTCTGGGAATCATTCACATCAAAATAGATAATAAATGTATACCTTGTATCCACATAGATTGGATCAACTAGATATGGAGCTTCAACACTTTCCAGATTTGGGTGTTTCTCCCCTTCAACATGTGAATCTTTCTCAAGACTATGTTATTTATATCTATGATCTAATTCCATGATATCATCCCCAATAGACTTACCCATTTTCATTCTAGCTAATTGAATGGATATCTCCATTATCTCTTCAGCAGATGGGATTACCTCAGGAATATCTTGTTCCTTTATGTGTTCTTCATGAGAATATTATTTCCCAAGGGAGAGATGTTATTCTAAATGTTCTTCCCTAATAGCCATTTCCCTTTCAACAAAAATTAATTCTTCTTTCGTGGAGGGTTCATCCAGATCAATAGTCTCATTAGGTAATGGTACATCCTTTTAAATTCAGACTTGAGGAGTAGGTTCATTATCTTCATCATCTAGGACAGTTTTCCCAATAGGTACAACATCTTATTCTTCTTTATCCTTTTCTGAATAGTCCACGAATTTATCTGTATCCAAACCAGGATCAGAAATACACTTCTGTCTTAAAGAAAGCTCAAACGGGTTGAACATTTCATAGACCCTGTCATTATCTTCATCCCATTCTTTTCTCTATGGATTCCAACTGATTTTTATTCTTTTGACTATAAATTTTGAAATTCAATCTTCATACTCCTAATTGAATTTTTCATATGGCCCAACTATCACTTTTTCATGAATCATAGTTGAGATTAAACTTATGTAAGACATGGAGGTTTACTTGGAGGTCATATTGATCAACTCACAAAAGTGAATGATAACATAATTCCATAGGTTGATCTTTTGACGATAATTCATAAGATATATAAATAAATTATCTTGATACTTCAGTGTATCAAAATAACTTTTTCGATGGCTGATCAGATTCTGAACAAAGTTATACAAAATCATTGTTCTCCTATCAATCTCAGCAGCTACAGCTCTTCTCTTTGTTTTATTCCTACATAAGTTTCTCAAGTATTCTTCCAACAAAAATATCTCCCTTGGAGATCAGGAACCTCTCTAGTAGTCCTCAAAAATACCCTCATGAGGTATCCTTAGTCATGAATCCCATTTCCTTGAAGAAAAGGTACATATTATCCCACTGATCTAGCTTCACATAACGAAACCATATTCTATATCAAAAAAAATTGAATGAACTGATAAAACCATGCAACTAGCTTCAGGTATATCGAATTATCCTCTATTGTGAACTAATCCATAAATAATTTTTATTTTAGTATTTTGAATAAAAAAGTCTTACATGACAGATGCCACTGAGGTCAAATTTCCTTTCCGGTTACCACTATTATGTTCACAATTTTCATATTCAAAGGACCTTCGAGTGCTAACTACGGTTCTATCTACGTCTTCTTCTTTGAACTACACTCCTCAAGGGTTGATAAAAATAGACATTTCCTTCTAGGAATTCAATGATGGTTTTAGAGAGAGAAAGGTTGAAAGAGGGGTTATAGTTGGAGAGAAGAGAGCTCAGGTGAATAAAGGAGTGAAAATTCATTCATTTTTATCATTTATGGATACCAACATCACAAAAACAGAAGTGTGGGAAAGTAAAAATGAAATAATCAGTTTTTGTGATATGGTTTATAGTATGAAAATAAAATATAAATGTGTCTTTACGGAGAGATCATGATATAATTTTAATGTGATATCAGAACTGGCTTACACTATGAGACTGTATCATGCATTCACGGTGTGACTGAAAAATTGAGACAAAAATTTTTAGGACATAAAACTATAGTTCTATTATAGTTAGATAGTAATCTTATGACAGTGACTTGTGAAACCATAAACTATGAAACAGTATGTTGTGGGAAATTATACTTACTACATAAGATTTATCATCCCCAACTCATGTATGATGTAATTTGTTCTTTCATAATTTCATGGTTTAGGGATTATATCAGTGGGATGATATTCAGTTCGAATGAATTCCAATGTGATATCACCATTCTAATAATAATATCTAAAAAAATGATGTCTAACATCAATATTTTTTGTCCTATAGTGTGAAACATGATTTTTTGATATGTTTATAGAACATGTATTGGCACAATTTATAGGTGCATGCTTGAATTGATATCCATAATCTAGTAATGTGTGTTTCATCCACAAAATTTTTCATCAAAAACTACCAACACCTATGTATTCAGCTTCTATAGTAGATAATGCAGTAGAGTTTTGTTTCTTACATCACCATGATACTAGTGACATGCATAAAAAGCGAATTGTTCTAGACGAGTTTTCTCTATATAACATACAACCACCGAATTCAATATTAGAATAAATTTCTAACTCAAATGATTTTCCTCTAGGATAGAACAGTCCTAGATTGGTTTTATTCTTGAGTTATTTGAAAATTATATTTAATGTATTTAAATTACATTCTGTAGTTTTTTCATGAAAACGAGAACACATACATACACTAAACATAATGTCAGGTAATCTAGAAGATACGTAGGGTAATCTTCAAATCATTCCTCAGTAAGTGGTCTGATCAATAGATATATTATCATCACCAAGAACCAACTAACAAGTAGTAATAAATCGAGTGTCACTACTTTTAGTGTTATCCAGGACAAAATGTTTTAGAACATCTCAACTATATTTTCTTTTGTTTAAAATAATACCCTCATTATTTTGAATGATTTTAAATCCAATAATGAATTTTTTTTCGCCCGTAAAACTCATTTCAAATTATTTTTCCATCATTATAGAACATTTAATAAATAAATAATTTTTTAAGAGACAATGATAATGTCATATACATAAATTTCAACTACTAAAATATAATTGTAAATTCATTTTATAAAAAGGATAAGATAAAGTTTTACTTTTTTAAAATTATTGGAAATAAGAAAAGTAATTAATCTATTATACCTGGCTCATATAGCATGTTTTAAACCATATACAGCTTTTTATAATTTAAAATTTGATTTGGAAATAGAGGATTTGTAAAACCAGGGGGTTGATCATCAAATACATCCTAAACTATATACCCATTTTTTAATTCACTCTTAACATCTATTAGACATAGATTGAAATTACGATGTGAAGCATAAGCTAGCATAATTATAATTGCATCAACTCTAGCTAGTTGTAAAATGGTTCCTTAGAGTTTATTCATTCTTATTGACTATATCTTGGTGAAACCAATATCTCCTTGTTTATAACTATTTAACCAGCTTCATCTACTTTATTTCTAAACACCCACTTTGTTCCTATAGTTAATGTGTCTTTCGGTCTGACGAAAAGTTTCTAAACATTGTTCCTTTCAATATGATTTACCTCTTCTTGGATATACATCACTAAAAATTCATCATTGATATAATCATTAAGGTATGTAGGTTTGAGTTGTAACACGAAGACTTGATGTTCAATGTGATTTTTAATAGAATCTCACGTTTGAGTTCTTTTATCTAAATCTCTAACAAAAATTTCTAAATGATGGTTCCTAAGAGTTGTAACAGCTTTAGAAAAAGAAGGACTAGTGAATTTAGGTTCTTCAATAGGTTCAGGTTCATTTTGACTCGAATATAATAAATTTCCAGAAGTGTAATTTTTCATAGATTCTAGAAGATTTTGATTTGATCTCTTTATTTGATACATCATCTTATAAGTTTTCTTGAGTGGTCTTATGCTCATGAGGATCTATTTCATCCAATTTGACATTAAAATATTCATCCACACTTCTAGTTCTATTGTTAAACACTCTATATGAATTGTTAGTGAATGAATATCCTATAATTATTCCTTCATCAATATTGGAGGAGAATATTTTGACATTGTTCTTAGTATTAAGGAGGTAGACTTTGGAACCAAATACATTTAAGTCGCTGACTTTGGGTTTTCTATTGTTCTATATCCCAAATGGAAATATTTTAAGAATGGTTTTAATCAATAATATATTGATTATATAGAATTCTGTATTTACAACATCAACCAAAAAATTAATAGGTTAGTCATATTCACTAATAATGGTTCTAAAAATTTCTTACAAGGTAATATTTCTTCTTTCAACAACTCCATTTTGTTGAGGTGTTCTAGGGGTAGAGAAATTATGACTATATTCATTTTGTGAGAAAAAGGATTTAAACCATTAATTTTGAAAATCACATCCATTATCACTAGTTAAGGATTTAATTCTATGTCTACTATTATTTTCTATATATTTGGCATATTTGATAAAATGAGAGAAGGCTTCACTTTTGTGAGCAAAAAATAAAGTCTTAGTATGTCTAGAAATGTCATCAACAAGATCATAAACATAGTGCATCACATTTAAAACATATACTATTGATGGTCAACTTAAATTCATATGAACCAATTTGATAGGTTAAGAGGTTGAAATTTCATCATTTGGTTTGATAGAAATTTTGTCTTTCTTTCCCTTTTGAAAAATATTACACACATTATCATTTGGAAACTCATGTTTGCATAGGTCATTGACTAAACTTTTACTTGTTAGATTCATAAGGGAGTGAATATTACATTTTCCTAGTCTCCTATGCCAATGCCAAGATTCTTTGTGAAATAAACATAAACATGAATCATTTTGAAAAACTAAATAATTTATGTTAATAGAGTATACATTTTCATTTTTTATTCCGAAAAAAATAATTCATTTTTAGAATTGAAAAAATTTCAAGCCTCATTTTTAAATTTAACATGAAATATATCTTCACATCGTTTTGAAATACAAAGCAGATTATATTTTAATCAATCATTAAAAAGTAATTTTTAAATTAAATCTATGTTAGAGTTACCGATTTGGATAAGGCCAATTATCTTTCCTTTGGAATTGTCACCAAATGTGTCATGTCCACCATAAATTTTTATTAAATTATTGAAGAATGTATAGTCTGTTGTCATGTCTTGAACACCCCCTATCGATGTACCATAATATTTTTCCGGTGATATTTAAGGTGATTTCCTAAAAAATGTTTATATAAAAACATATTTTTGTACACATATTAGATTGGGACTAGTGATATTAGTGACTAGTGCTTCAAGAACCCACATCTTCCACATAGGTTTTCTATAAGCATTATTTAAAGTGATATAAAAATAATGTCTATTTGGTCTATAAAAACTTCAAACACTAGAGTGTGTATCATAAAATTAACTAGATTAATGTTTTCTAGAACAAGGAGAAAATATGTATGTCCTAGACATAGAAACAAAAGTAGTTCTTCAAAAATTTCTTTTACTATGTTGACAGCCAATAACAGTAGTATATTTAGGAGCATTCTGTTTACCTTGAATTTGTACCAAATAATCTTTACCATTAATAATACATTTAAGATTATTTTTTAATTTCTTATTATATATATTTAGTTCATTGTTTCTTTGAGTAATTGAAATTTTTTATCCATTTCTATAGTATGTTCTGTTTTAACAGTTTAGGTAAAATCATGATGTTTCTTTATATATTTGAATTTATCTTTTATTTTATTACAGTTATCATCAATCATATTACAGTATTACAACATTTCCTCATTAGACATATTTTCAGAGTCTCTCTCATCCCCAGAATGTTAGGAATTGAGTACATGAAATTCCAGTGTTACCTCAGATGTGTTTGTCATAAAACACATATTGTCTTTGTTATCCTGTTCATCATGTAAATATTATGAGTCACTTTAACTATCCACTGATGCATTCCAGGTTTCATTAATTTACTTTTAATACATTCTATCTTTGTTCTCATATTTATTTTTGTACTTAAACTTGGTAAAATCAGCCTTTATATGTCGCTTCTTCTTAAAATAATAGCCAATTATATCATCAGACTTGTCACTTATTTTCCAATATTTCTTCCAGATTATTTTTTGATAATTTCTTCCCTTGAAGGTAGGGTTTTTGAACAAAACAATTATTGATAAATTTATTAAAACTTATAGAAAATTGACCCACCCCTTCATCACTATCATGTAATGATTGTTCACTACTAGATATCTCTTCAGAGACTTCCAATTTTCCTTTCCCTTAGTGTTTAGAAGTTGTGGTCTTCAATGAAACATATTTTCATTTAGGTTCATCCTACAATTCCTTATTGACTTTCATCACCTATTCATATATCATTATTTTCCCAATTATTTCTTATATAGGTAACATGTTGATGTTGCATGATTCTCTAATATAGACATAGGTACCTCTCCATCTGTCAGGTAGGCATCTAATAATCTTCAAAACCATTTCTTTAGCAGTTACTTATCATCGAAGATAAATCAATGTGTTGAAAATTTAGATGAACCTGTGATACATGTTAGTAATAGGATTATCAGATTTAATTTTAAAGTTATCATATTTAATAGTTTAAGTATTAAGTCTCATTTATTTCACACTAGAAGTTCCTTCAAGTGAAATAGACAAAGTATCCCAAATTTCATGTCATGTTTTGCATGCAAGAATTATGTTAAATTCATCACCTCTTAAATAGAAATATATATAATTCATGGATTATCAATTGTTATTATAGGAAGTCTTCATTGGGTCATCAAAAATGATTCTATAAGTATTAGTAATATTATATGCATCATTAATTAATGACCAAATTTCAAAAACCATACTTTCTAAAATTATTTTCATTTTAATTTTCCATTTAGAATAATCAGTTCCATTAAATATTGGTGTTATATTTGTTGCAACACCATCTAGTATATTATCTGTTATAAATAAATACATTGAAAGGGAAATAAATTTTGAAATAACAAAAATTTATAGATCATTAAAGTAGAAATAAAATCATAGTAGAATAGGGTCAAAAATAGAGTCTTAACCAGAATAAAGACTACCTCTGGTAAAAAAATGTTGGTTCGAGTAGAGTACTCAAGAGGGGGTGAATTGATAATCTATAAAAATTTCTTTTTGAAACGTATTCCTAAAAATTTTCCCCATAAAAATAAATACAACCTAGTTAATCAATGTAATACAGTTATGAATGTTAGAATATTTAAATAACTTCTCAGATGATTGATTAATTATATGTAATCTTAATATGAGTTATTAATATTACTTTTGATGTTATTCAAATAAGGAAAAATAATTATAACTTCATTCCATGATTAACTATCAAATTATATTTAATGATTTCAGAATTATACATTAAACTAGATAAATCTAATTTAAAAAACACAACGAATATAAAACATGTGGTTCTGCCTCAAGACGATACATAATCCACCCGACATGGTGATAACCTTCCACTAAGAAGTATATATTAATAAACGTGATCCACACTCTAGATAGGGGTATAATAAAGTGCACATGACTATACTGGTCACACGATCTCTTCCATAGTCCATTGTAGATATGAATTACTAGGTCACACAGGGACCTCTTCGACACCTATATGTGGAAATAAATAGGTGTAAAAGGATATGAGAGGAAGGGTATCTTGTATCATCCAGTTTAATGCAGGTGATAGTGTCTGTTTTTGTATAGACACACACACACACAATAATTTAATGATTAAAACAATAAAAAATAGAGAAAAAAGATGATATATTCTTAGAAGTGCTTTGTGTTTTATTCAATTCAGCTATGTACTTCTAGGATGTCGTAGATGTATGAATCAGGTCCTCTTGTGAGAAACAAAATATTGCAGGTCTGATGCTAGGGTATCCAGTTCGATCTGGATTATGTTCTTCGTCGTGTTGGTAAGTGAAGATGTTCTTATATCTGATCAATTATATCCAGCACATATTATTTGATAATTCATGATGTGTTCTTCATATGAATTGAGTTTTATCTGTATTCTTGATTCTCATAATGCTAGTGCTTCTTCGTTATCACATGCTTCCATTTTTGGGCCACACTTTTTTTCATAATCTTGGAGTTGCATGTGTTGGAGCCGACTGGATTCATGTATTCTACACATCATACCTCGTACTGTCAGGTTATATGTCTGCAAAAAAATATTAATTATGTCAATCCATTTAAAAGACTCAAATATGACAATTAGAAATTAACTTGAAAATTGGAAAAATAGATTAAAGAACACTATTACAGTCAGTCTGGAAATAGTGTCTTCGTGAAATGGTGTCTACTTTAAACGGTGTATCCTTATTTGCCTTTAAGCGGTGATACAATTATGATGACACAGTTGTATAGAGATCCTAAACTAGTAGCACATATGCAGTGTTAAGATCACGATGTCTTGTCCATTTCCAAACATCAAATGATGTCTTAGCAAAGAACCAGTTTCACAGACTTCAATAGATCTGAAGCTGGATTCTGTGTTTAGTCACAGTGTCTGCACACGGTGTATGGGATATGTTGTCTGGGTCACAGTGTCTGGGTAATGGTGTCTGGGTCACTGTGCCTGATCATGGTTTCAGGTCATAGTGTCTGGGTCATGGTGTCTTGGTCATAGTGTCAAGTCACAGTGTTTAGTCCTAGTGTCTAGTCTCAATGTCTGGGTCTATTCAAAAAATCATAACTGGTTGCTTACTCACGGTTTTTCAGACATGGAAAAATATCTGTATACAGACATAAATATTGATATTAATATAATGGATTTGGCTTAATCATTTATCAATGAAATCCATTTTAACACAAATGAATAATAGTTTACAATTATAGAACATATCACTTATGATATTGGATAGTTTTATTTAAATCATAATGAAACCAACCATTTTTTACACATGATTTGAGACAGATTAAACAAGATTAACAAGCTTTATAGAATTTATAGGATTCTTGATCATCAAAAAATGATAAACACATGAGGATTTAAAAATAATGATATTTTTTATAGAAATTTTATAACATAAAACAAGCTCATTCTTCTTTAAAATTGGGACAAACATGGTGATCGTCAGTGAGGTGGAATGACACCTCGCGAACCGAAATAAATTATTTTCCTTCTCCACTTATCATGAATTGTAATAATTGTGTATTTAATTTTTTTCATATGATATTTATGAAACTATTATAAATATTTAATTATAATTTCAAACATATATTCATTAAACACATTATATATTGGATATGAAAATGTTGCTCATGAGTACGACAAACTACTTCCTCATGAAGCAATGTTATACATATTTCATTAAATCATGAAATTGAATATAATCAAAATTATGTAACTATTTATATATTATAATCATCAAATATAAACTATTATTTTCAATTAACATATCATATACTTTCATACCTTACCGTACATTAAAAATGATAATTCCATACATGGGTTTTGTTGACTAACACCTCAAAAATCCAAGTGATTTATTTTAATAATTTTATTATTAGTAAATAATATTGATTTTATTTTTATACTAATATAAATAAATAAAATTACATTTAAAATATAAGAATCGTCATTGAATTATTAATTTTTTCATACCTCCCTTCCATCATAATTTTTAAAAAATTCAAATGGTATAGATCCATATGTACAACCTCTCATGTCTATGATTATAACATATTTCATTTTTTATAACCATATTTCATGGATGGTTCCAAAAATATAAATAATGAATAAATTATTTATTCAATGATTACCATTTTTTTATCATTAAATAATAATATATTTTGAAATATTCTATATACCAATTTGATTTTTTTCAAATTAGTCATTTATTATTAAACATTAAATGTGGAGTTAGTTGGATATGTGATTAAATATGAAGTGGAAAAAATAATATAGAAAGAATAATAAACATGAAAATGTTTCTTAATATTGAAAATACCTAAAATATGTTTATTATTCATGGAGATAATTAATTATTTTTTCAAATTAGGATTACAGTGACAGATCACCCTATACCACCATTTCATTCAGGTAAGGATCTTTCTCTATCACTCAATCTCACATTATCTATATAATTATTGTTTTAAAATATTTATAATATTTTTATTATTCTGTGAAATATATAAATATATTATTGTAAATTTTATTAATAGGATAATACATTACTTATCACTATTTTCCAACATCATTCAATATCAAATTTTTGTTGATTATTAATACCTAAAAATTATTGAATCCATTTTCATTACATAGGAAATATATTATGCAATTAAATATTAATTATTTCATTTATTTGAAACTCATATATCTTAAACATGTTATTATGGGTATACTAAGATAGTAATACAATTCAAAATGTTTATTTTTTTTCTCACAATGCGTCATTTAATGTATTAAGGATTAAAACTATTCCATTTTGTAATGTTGAAAGCCATGTGATATTGTCTAAGAAAATAGTACTGACTAATGTGTTGGTCATGTTATATGTTCTCAATAGATTCCCAAAAATGGAATGATATTATGATAAATTTTTCATTATTCTATTCTGACATGAAATAACACATTATCCTTCAATATTATAATATAATGTTATACATTTTACACACATGTTACGTATTCAAATCAATCTTATTCCCTTACTTGGTTTTTAGGTCACACCTTTTTTAAGAATTCCCCAAGTTATCCCATGAAATTTTATGTTCACAATTTTCGTTCAATAGCTCACTATGAAGAATACAGAAAGTTTTCAAAAATTCAAAATAATATTTATGTAATATATACCTAGATTTCCATGGAAACTAGTAATTTATGATACTTTTATTGTATTAGTTGATTTTTATGTTCTTGAATAATTTAATTAAATATATAAAAACATTTTTCAACAAACAAATAAATATTCATCACATTACTTGTAATCTATTTGAGAATTAGTGACCACCAAGACTCGATAGGAAGACATAATTTCAACAGTTACTACCCTTCTAGTTTTGTTTTAAATGAAATAATTGTCAAATCTATTTGAAATAAAGATGTAAATATCATGTTTATACCACATTAAAATACGTCTATAAATTATTAATCCTTGATTCACCCTATTCAATAAAGAAGTTAGGGTCTTACTGGATTGTTTGGATCCCATAAACCCTACCTTTAGAAGAAAACAATGGGCCATAGAGATTATTGAGATCACGTAGACAACTATAAAATCATTAATTATATTTTATGGGGTCAACTAGTTCCCTGAAAGGGGGAATTTTTTTTATGAAACTATGAAATAGTGATTGTAGTTATGTGAATTTTTACGAATTTTTCAATATAGGTAACACACATGTTTGTTACACAATTTTTCTAATTTAGTGTTATTACATGTAATGGGGTGTATTGTGGTTGTGATCCCTCCACAACGGACTCATGGTTTGTTAAACTATTCGTCTGAATAATCTAACAACATAAATATTTTTAAAATGAAAATCTTTCTTTAATATTATTGTAAATCTCAATTGATTTTATATCATCTTCAAAAAAAACATCCCCATATTTTTGGGATCCCCCATTTTAATATCTTCCTATGAATTTACACACTTTATTTAATCTAATATATGATTCCAGTTTTTTTCTACTCCATTGATATCCATTTTTTAGTTCTCTATTCCACATTCACCATTATCCATTTATATCCTCATTGATAGAGGAATTTTTGTGTTGGATGTAATGCCCCATTTTATAGGTGGTAATCTATTCATCCACTTTATTTTTAATTTTATCAAACCAAAGGCTGAGACTGGATAGTTGCTTATTGAAAAGAATAATTTAGGTGGTGAATACCTTCCCCGGAAAATTCAAATTTTTATACTATTTTAATTATGACACCCGACATACCATATGGTTGTTTCCCCCAAAAATTTTGAACTATTATTTGAGATGTTAATATATTCATTATTATATTCAATGACACCATAATTATTGGATTGAGGTTGTTATCATCTATGGGAAAGACCAATGGGGTGTTTTA
Source organism: Viscum album (assembly GCA_963277665.1). Taxonomy (NCBI): domain Eukaryota; kingdom Viridiplantae; phylum Streptophyta; class Magnoliopsida; order Santalales; family Viscaceae; genus Viscum; species Viscum album. The sequence goes on from OY728135.1 coordinate 2,031,045,794, forward strand.
ATCCATTTATCCCAAGAAATTTCACACTTGGGTGGGTTTCCCTCTCTATTATTTATGATAATTTAACTCATTAATATAGTATACTATAAAAGCTTTTGAGAAAAAAATTTCATAGAATGAAAAGTTTCCAAAAGGGAAAAGATTCTATTATTTTAAAAATGAAAATAGAAAATAATAAAAATTAAGGTTTTTACCATAATCCTTATGAATGAAAGAAGTAATCTCATCCGTAAACTCATTGAGCCAAGTCAACTCAGTTGTTGTGACCACATTATTATGAAGTCCATAATCCAAATTTCATTCATCATGATATGCATGTGTCATGATGTTATAAATGAAAAAAATATGGTTCCATCAATTTCTCAACCTATTAGATATATTCCATGAGATGTGAATTGTTCAATTCTTAGTGGCATATAAATAGCATTCTAATCACATTGATGCCTAAATTTTAAAAAAATGTTGATTTTTTTACTTTCAACCAAATTTAATATCACAATAATTTCAACATCAAGAGATGTTTTCATACAAAATTGGACATATATACATCACATTTCATCAGTAATGTTATTTATAAATATTTCACCATTGATAAAGAGACCTAGGTTTCTAATTGATTCTCCATATATATTACATTTAAACCATCTTACAAATTATGGAGTCTATGAGAAATCAATGTTTCCAAAATAAGGATGAATATTACCTGAAATTAGATTATTCTTAACTATAGAAAGGATATGAATGGAGTTTCAAATATTCCATTCATGATGTAAATTATAGGTTTAGAAATAAATTATTATGCATGTAATTTCCTACAGTACATTGAATGGATAATTTACAAATTGAAGGTTGTTTAATATTGTCATGATAATGGATGGATAAATGAATTGATTAATGGAACAATTTATGAAATGATGAATTAATCGGTTGTGATGATACTATAGGGTTCATCGTATGGACTCAATTACACAATCAGATTCCTTGTACATTTTTACTCCAATGATCCAACATACACATGTTGGTTAATATTTATACACATTTGCTCCTGTTTACATAAAAAGATTGGAATCCATGAATTGTTCTCATCATTTTATCATATTTAATTATATTTCTTGTATTATATATAAATATATAATCCTCAGATATTGTATATTATGATTTCATAGATTCATTGGACATCTCTACTCCTTTGATCCATTGTACACAACTGACATGGATTCCTAGGAAATTTATACTACTAAGAACCATCATATAATGTTTCCTTGGAAATTTATACTCCGTAGTTCATAGATATGTAGGCCTAATTTTTTATTAATTAGATTAGTGCATTGATGATTCTCACTATACCTTTATCATAGTCCATGTAATATTATTTCATAATCACAATGATCATTGATAAATGTGGGGACATCATTTATACTTTTATAACGTTATTCATTGTTATACATGAACAATACATTAGTCAAATTTATGAGATTAGAAATGATATAGATGACATTAGTGATGGCTTGTAGAGTGTTACATAACACACAGTTTGGGCCACAGTTTGGTACCCGAAAACACCTATTGAATGTAGGTACAGACATGTGATAGTTCCCACGTAGTGATGTTTGATTGATTATGGGATAATTTAGGGGAGGATAGGACCCGACCATGGATCAGGATGCTCTCTGAGAATTGTATCTCTTGGATAATTTTTTATTTCTGATATATGTGTTTTACTATATTAAAAATTTAATTAATTAATTTCATTTTTTGTAGATCCATGACAACACATCATTTTGATATTATGCTACTCGTATAATTGAGTATTGTAATTATTATATGGATGATATGTAATTTATTACTGCTTGATATTATTCTTCATATTTATATACATTTATTATATATGTGTGTGTTTCTATGATTTTGTGTTTATATTTTTTCCAAAATATCATCATAGACAATAACTACTTATTTGACAGATCTTCCATACATGGACGTCTATCTGAGGGCTTGTGACTAACTATGTCGACACAACATTTACCATCACTTGTGATGGGACATTATAATGTTGTATTATAGATTGTAATCTCTTTTCATTTATTCTATAATTTTTTCATATGTTGAGTTTATAATAAGAATGTTTTTTTATTTGGTAATTATCTATGACTAGAAGCAGAAAGTTGAAGTATAGGGAAAATGAAAATTATCAGGGAATAGTGATTATTGTTTTTGTTTTCTCTGATTTCTTTTGATGTAATTTTACTATTATATGAAACTAAATATATGTGGTATTGATATTGATTTATACTTTTCTTTTGGGTCTGTTGTTGAAATGATATAGTAGTCGGTTGAATCATTTTAGGAATTTAGAAAATTCACATTCCTTCTCTATTTGGAGTTTTATAGGATGAATTCCATGGAATTATTATATCTATATATATGTCATTTGTCATATATATATATTGATTTAATAAAAATATTTCTTCAAATTGAGATCTAATAACATTTACATGATCTTCCTCCATCAACCTAATATTGTTTCCTACAAACACTAGTGTATACACATTATATAAACAATTATGGAATGTTGAGTCATGGATTGTTGGTCATAATGGAGGTACAAGTTTTCTCTGTGACTAAATGGATTTTATAGTTAAATTTATAAAAATTGTGATCTTTAATAAATTTGAAATGGTAATCTATATAAGTCAATAATTTGATAATAATTTTAATATAAAATATAAAAAATATGAATTTAAATTACATTTAATTAATAAATTAGATGGATAATGATAAATATATGTTCCAACTACAACAATAAGGTGAAATCCTATATAAAAAACAATGTAAATTATGTATTCTAGAACCCCTATATTATAAAAAAGTACTTGACCAATATCTGACCTTATTAGATCGTCATGGGAAGTATCTATTATTTTTTATTATGTTCCCTTTATCACCCACACATATATTTATATGAAAGAGAGGAGTGTGAATAAAATATTTTAAGTCCTATAGATATCCTATTTATATGTCTAGAATCTTGTCATAAAAAATCATACCTAAGGAATGTAGTTTTTTTGGTAATTGAAATCCACAATGAATCCCTGTTGTCATATGCATGGATGGTGGGGGTGATCATTCTTCGGAGTTGTCAGGACCTATGATGTTGACATAATTTATAAGAGAAACACATGTAGATATTATTTTTTTAGATGATATGGGTTTTGATTTCTAATTTTGATAGGGGTTCTTCCACTTCATGTATACTCTTTAGGGAGCTTCATGGCCTGTCTCTACTATGGATGAGTTGACGAGTGAGTTTCAGTAGAATAATCCACAAGCATTCTCCTTATATGGTGGCCCCCATTTCATTAATCATTGGTTTGAGACTGTGTCTTCTATCAAAAATAACAAGGATACTCTTCAATAAAAAATGATTAATCTTATGATATATATGTTTTTGGGAACCACTAAGAAATTGTGGGGCACAATAGACCATGAAGATTATAATCAATGTTGTTTTTGATTAGTTTTTTATCATATCATTATGAATACATTTTCCTATATATAATGAGGGATTTACATGACATAGTGTCTTTTCATATAGAGTAGGTATATATATCAATTATAAAGTATCTGACATAATTTAGAGAGATCTAAAGCATTTTTCTTATATATATTATTAATGTGTCGTCTAAATATAGTTACATTGATAAAGGTCTCTATAATGTCATAGGATCAAAGGTGAATTTTTATTGTTGACTAATATATCTAAAATATTTAATTAGGTAAAAATAATTGAATGTATCCTAATAGAAAATTTGGAAATAGAATATTTTTTTGTCTTCTTGGCCCAGTGGAGCAGTGTCTTGTTGATGTATGCATCACATTGAACCCTCTCATGAGCGAAATACAATCCTGCTCATGACAACTCATAGTTAATCATTTTTATCATCAATGTGGTTGAATGTGACATATGATGAGAAAGTGTGAAATAATCACAGTTGATTGATATGATTGTGATGTATGGGCCATAAAAAGATGTTTTTAGGTCCATACAGATAATAGAACGTGAAAAAATATTTTAGTTGAATCCAAATATTATAGTGGGGTTTGTATATTCTCATTAGTTATGCAATTGTAGTGTGTCAGATTTTTCATGACATTATGGTGGTCATAGTTGATCTAGATGTGAACCAATCATAAAACTCCAATACAAAGTACATTTTTAGTTAATGATTATTTTTTATTGGGGTTATGGCATTAAATAGAGATATGTAGGGAAATTGATACCTTTTAAGAAGAGTGTTAGGATATTTATAGTAACAAATCTTATTTTGATATCATCAATATTTATGGATTCTCTTGTTTATAAATTTTCTTCTTTTTCCTCCATGTATTTGATTTTTTTTACATACTTGGGATTGAAGTAATTTTTTCCTATAGTGTGATGACAAAATATTTAGATTTTTGAATTCGATCATAGTTTGTACACTAATGTAGGGAGTTCTGCATTGAGATAGGAGGGTGTTTCATTGTTTGATACCTATTTTACCACAATATTATAGGTCATACATTATTCATGGGCTATAATAGTTTTTAACATATCATGAACATATTGATTTATCTCAATATTTTGTATCTTTAACAGAACCAAAATATTGGGTTTTATTCATATTGTATACTATGACGTGTAACATAATTTATATGGGACAATGCATCATGTGATATGAAGAATTAAATCCATGATTAAAAAAGATTATCTTGATTATTTGAGAAATCATCAGGCATATTTACCACTAGTGGTACATCATGTCAGTAACTTCACCCCATGAACCATTTTATGAATACAATTAAAAAAAGTTGTATGTTTTTTTGTCGGTCAATTTCCAAGAGCTACACTAGTATTCAATCATCCAAATAGGATGACTGTGACAGATTTTCTGGATCTCAAGAGGTATCAAAATGACTAGGATTCATAAGGGGATTATATGAACCAATACTACTCTACAAGGTCCTACAATCCTTTTTTCAATGAAGGTGGATAAAACACTTCTTTTTGTTGTGATGAAAAATAAAAATTAAATTAGTTAATGGTTATGAACCGGTATCATTATTCATGATTATGTGACATCATACACTAGATCATAGAAGCATGGGATTTTCAGAAAACCCATTTGAGTTCAGTTTGTCACCATGTATGTGCTTGAACATTAATAATATATTGTAAACCATTCAATATAAGGTATGGTTATTATGGGTATAAAGTTATGTCATTAGACATCATGAATTTGTCGACCACTTTCAATGAAGTGATGAACAAGGTTATCTATCTATATGAGGATTATTTCATAGTACGTTTTTGGGAAATTATTTATGTGTACTCTCATACTCAAAATGATCATGACAAATGACTTGATGACATTTTTAATACATTAATAGATTTTAGCATATATTCTATGCTCATAAAATTTATCTTCCTTATTAATAAAGATCACTTCAGGGGTCATATGATCTCAAAGACACGAGTATTAGTGGATCCATTGAAGTAGTATGTTGGGAATTAATTGGATAAGCATAATAAGTTTTTTTAAATACAATGTTTCTTAGGATTAGAGAGTTATTACAGGATCTTCAAACACGAATATTTATTCAAGATAGGCCTCTTATGTTCTTAACCAAAATATGTGTGAAATTAATATGGATTGAAGCATGAGATATGGATTTTAGTAGATAAAAAATGTTGTATTTATTATTGATCAAGACTCTTACCGATCCTATATAAAGATATATGTGATTTTATGATGCATCATTATTTGTGATCATAGATGTATTATTTTAGGAAGAATGAGTCGTGACATTTTTGTCTTATAGTTTAGAAAACTTGAGTTGAAATAACCAACACCTGACCTAAAATTACACAAATTTGTTCACACATTGCTTTATTTATGGAATTATTTTAGGTGATAGGATTTTATTTTAAAAACAATACACAAAGCCATTATATATATCTTTATGATACATAACATTAAACTTATACAAGGATGATCATTACATAATACTTAGACATTCTGTTTTGAGATAACCTATAATATAAGTAAATAAAATGTAGTAGATACATCTCTATGTCAGATGATTAAGCCAGAAAATGTAATGGAGTCTAATGAATTGATATTAATTATCATTTTCAATGGGATGTCCATTGAGGTGCATGATACTCACAGGTAGAATTTTCCCCCATCCATAGCATTTACATCTTCACTTTTGTATAGGGTGAGTATGAATAATTAATAACAACCCAATAACATATCCATATGGTATATTGTAGTAGTTGAGGAACTTAATCCTTGTTAGATAGTTTTTCAGAATGATTTTCTGTGTGTCAATGGTTGTGTTTGGATTTTAAAAGTTTTGTGAGAAGATCTGATGTGAGAGTTTCATTCATATTCATGGACAACACATCTCGACATCCCCAATATTAATTATAATTCCACCCACTAGTATTGATTATTAGTTATGAAATAAGACATAACCAGTTTTTTACTTGGTGTTCAACTAATCGCAAAGATATCATAGAACACTAGTGACCTTTGGGATCATTACAATAGTTTCCCATTCCCAAGTGGATATCGGATGATGTATCCATTTATTTTGTTATAGTGTTCCCAATATCACATTATTAAAGTGATGTTTTATGGGTGATTTTATACTAAATGATGAAGTCCATAAAATTCCTCCATAGATTTAATAATTTTATCATATCATGCAGAGATAATAACTTTACATCATAGTTTGAGAGGGGTATATAGAGGGAATAAGGGTAACATGTTCTTTTTGGAAATGTATAACCCTCTCATACTGAATTACAATCATATTATACAATACATGTCCATCAGGACATGGTTCGAAAATTATTTCTCATTTTTGGGGTCCATGAAATATTTATATACCACTGGTTGAATTCTCCTACAATAACACTTATCTAGATACAATGAAATTAGAACCCTCTGAATATCCATATAGTAGTCCTATCTGATCACTAATGTCCTTGTTATAGGAATGGTAAGTAGTGATGCTAAATCCTTATCTCATTTTATATACATCAATGACGGTGAAGGTTAAAAAAATTATAGATACTTCTCAATCAGTAAAATAAATCATATGTCAATCATCATCAGATCTTATTGAGTATGTGATCAAGGATTGTGTTTCCCTGAGAGTATCAAGTAGGATAGGGAACAAGTAGATATTGAGGAATAATAATCTTTCAACATATTTTTCATGTTCATTTGATATTCTAATAATGTTAGGATGATAGAATATCAGTTTTTGATGCCTTAGAGGTACCATTCCATACACCTGTATTCCATGATTCAAAACCTCACTTTTTGCATGAAAAAACATCAAATAATTTTGATCACTATGATACCAAATTAAATTATAATGTTTCTTTTGTAGATTATCCAATTATCATAAATTTTTTGTTAGTTTTTGTTTTCTATGTAAATAATTTCCCTTTATTAAGGGTGCTATGGCTGTAAGACTGTGCACAATATGATACAAATGTGTAAGAGGTTGAGTTACTTGCTCAACATATGGAGTTATTCTCACCAGAGGTTCTATAACAATAGAAAGGTAAAATTTGGAAAGAGTTTATCTATTAGGTGAATATTTTAATATCCCCAGTCTTTCATAGATGTATAAAATAATTTAATTTACATTTAATACCATGGTGGTGTAACAAATTCCAATACCATGTATGGTTTTGGATGAAATGATGGTGTTAGTGGCTTGATGGGATATTCCAACCGCCACTTATGGGTGAAATAGCTAGGTTTATTTTTTGTAGATATCATGACCCCTAGACTATATATATTAATGAAACCATGAGGGTGTAACAAATTCACTCTCAAGGTCCACACAGTTTGATTAAACTATTAAACCCATGATACATGGTCTAACATTGGAAGCATACTATTTAATAATGAGAAATATGTCTTATGGTGCATGATTTTTCAAACTATGTTATATGACCTTGTATGGGGGGTTTTGAGGATATTACCATCAAACCATTAGCACATGGTCTTTCCAACCATGGGGGGAATAATTTGACCTATTAAATTTCGGTAAATTGAAAATTTTATCTAATCCATCATATAATCATAAAAATATTTTTCATTATTATCAATCACCTAGAATACCAAAGAATTGGAGATCCCCTTTGAAGTTTCTTGTAGGGTTTGTTCAGGTTATTCAATTATAATTCTGATATTATTTTTATTTGTTTTTTTTGAATTATTTTGGTGAGTCACTACTGGAATTTATGCATTTTGTGATGGGTTATTTTTGAAGGGAGCCCGTCTCAAATAGCTCATTACAGTAAACTTCCCCACAACTAGTATATTTTTGCGATAGGCTAGTCACCAAAAATACTACTTGAGATGGGATGCAGTCCCGTTGCAAATAGATGTCTGATTAAATACATTATATATACACGATTTTTTCGGGAAATGACTATCGCAAAAATTATTTAGTGATGGGGCACAATTGTAACATCCTAGTTCTGGAAGCCACCCAATGGCGCCCCATACCCATTTGGTCACATGGCCTCAAGATCGTTTCTCCTAAAGCTAGAATCTACCGACTAGCAGCAAGGGCCTTGGGTGTGATAGTGGGGAAACAATGCCCTCATTGGCAGAGTAACATAGCAGAAGAGAAATATATATACAATAGATAATGTAGTTATAATCCATTCAAAACTAAACAGCGGAAGACTGTAAATAATAATCTGGAGCGCACAAACACTCCAACTGAGATATATATATATATATATGAGTAATGCATGACACATATTTCTAGGAAAATAGACAAAATAATAACAATTATAGATTACAATAGTATTAAACCAATGTAAAAAATAAATAATGATAAATAACGCATCAGCACCGCAATCCATATGTTGGTCCCATGCTCTCTAACTCCACAAAAAATCAAGTACCTGAAGTAGAAGGGTGATTTCCCTTATCTATACCTGCAACATTATAATCTTCTTGGGCCCAATAGAATGACCCAAATAGGGTGAGAGATTAAATCCTAGTAGGAAACCACCACAAGATCTGTGCCTAATAGTAAATTAATATATATATGTCTAGTAATAAGTAAAGAAGTAGTAACGAGGAAGTACTCAACAATAACAAATCCTACAGTTTCAATAATTCAGTTTTATATATCAAGTAAATAGTTAATCGACCAGGAAATCAAAAATAGGTTACCCAATTGAAAGTACTCAGAGCCTATACCCTCTGGTCCTACCTAGAAACACAAGCAACCCTATGGGAAACACACACAGTCTACCCTTCTTGTTATAGTTACGAGGATATAATAATGAATCTCTGGGGAAACAATCACAGTCCATTCCCCTTATAGCCTAATGTGATAAGGACTCTCTAAGGAAGTTCAGAAAGTCAATTCCCCTTATAGTCCAATGTGATTAAATACTCTCTGTTGAAGCCCACACGATCAATTCCCCTTGTTGTCTACTACACAAGTTTTTCACGGTCTTGTTTAAGTCAACCAAGCATAGCTATGAAATAATACCAAAGTAGACCTCATGATCTACTTGTCAAAATATTCTACAACAAATCAAGCATGTCAGATCAAATAATCACTCTATCCTACAGTACTAGGCAAGGGAAAATCATCAAGGAATCCTAACAGCTAAATAGGAAAAAACTGCCCTAAATAGAAAAGGCATGGGAAAACACATAGAAATCATAGAAAAAACCCTATTCAGATCCAATTGACATATATTTATGCATACTATCATATCATGCAATTTACATGGTTAAAATGGTAAATACGCAATACCCCGTTCAAGGGTATTGGATAATATTTCACATTTAACTCAAAGACGTTCAATGGAAAGGCAGAAACCACATACCACGGTGTTAGGAGATCACAATACGTCAACCTCAAGCCATGAATCACACAATAACATGGTAGATCTACAAAAAAGACTTAAACGTTCAACTAAATTTAACTCTATAAATAAGAAGAATTGGGGAACAAAGCTGAAGCAGAAGATATATATTACTGATGTGATACCAACACAATCAACGGTGGTCTAATCGGAGTTTGGATGCTCAGTCCAGGGCTTGGAGGAAGATCATGACCGTGTGGGATCTCTCGGCTGAACGAAACCTAGAAGAAGAACTTTCTGGCGATTAGACGTGGCCAGAGTACAATTAATGTAAAAAAAATGCACGGCTTGTACTTACATTTTCTACAATCTTCTTTAGGCAACCACCTGGTCACCCCAACATGGTCACGTGTGTGTCCATCACACGACCAACACAAGGCCTCCTACAGTGACCTGGTACATGCAGTGTACTCATAAAGTACCTGGCGTGTAATTTTGAAATTTATAGAAATTTCCCTTTTTCAAAAAAAATGACCATAGGAATGAAAACATACCTGAAATGTAGATCTGGGTTCTTAAAAACTTCCCACTTAAATAAATTCATCCTCGAATTTTTCTAGCAAGGCAGCGTATAAGAAGAAACCCCCAATTGCCCCAGCCATTATGGTCGTACATTGTCCTTACTCTCCCATATCTCGTCCTATACTCGCCCGTGCTTCCATAACATTCATACTAGAGGGATAGACCGGCCACGGAGAGCCATTGTACTTCAATCAATGATTTAGATAGGATGCTCTATATATGATGTATCAACTTCCAATTTAACCTCCTCGGGTTGGAAAACATGATACATGTCTGAGAAGTAACCTCAAATCTAAGAAACATGGAAGATGACATGTATAGCCCGGTACCTCTGAGGTAACATTAACCGATAGGAAACCGAACCAACTCTCCTCAACACCTCAAATGGACTGACGCACCTCAGCGAAAGATCAACCTATATCCTAATCATCTTGTGCCCAGACCTTAGTATGACATATAGGAAAACCTGATCTCCTACCTCGAACTCCAGAGGTCATCTCTGCTGATCAGCATAATACTTCTGTCGTGACTGTGCAGTAGTCATCCTCTTATGAATCAACTCTATCTACTCACTGGTCTCCTGGACAGGATGAGGTATGAGCATAGCGGCCTCTCTTGCCTCCATCCAGCATAAGGGTGATCGACATGGCCTACCATACAAAGCCTCATAAGGTTCCATCTTTATTGATGCTTAAAAATTATTTTTATAGGCAAACATCACAAGAGGTATATGATTCTCCCAAGAACCTCAAAAATACAGGATTCATGCATGAAACATGTCCTCAAGAACCTAAATCGTACGCTCAAACTGGATATATTTCTAGGGATGGAAAGTTGTATACAAAAGTTCCTATCTACCCAATGATTTCCGAAGCCCCTGCCAGACCCGGGAAGTAAGACAGGAATCCCTGTCTGAAACGATGGCGTGTGGAACCCCATGTAGACATATAATCTCTCGGATGTACAACTGTCCTAGCTCATCAACATTGAAGGTCAAATTTATCGGCAAGAAGTGATAAAGCTTCGTGAGTTAGTCAATGGCACACCAAATATCATCATTCGCATGATGAGATCTCGGTAAACCTATCACAAAATCCATCGTGACATCATTACACTTCCACTCGGGAATGGGTAACTGCAGAAAAAGCCATGCTGGTCACTGATTCTCCACCTTCACCTTCTGATAGGTAGAACACCTCATATCTAATCTAGAAGCATCTCTCTTAATACCTGGCCACCAATACTGATGGTGTAGATCACGATACATCATGGTGACACTAGGATGAACTACCCAAACTAAGGAATGAAAGTCCCAAATAACCTCTTCACATATGTCAGTTGTCACCCATACACACCCCTAGAAATGAAAGATCTCATCCTTGCATATTATCCATCTAGGAATAGGGTCCTATCCTAATATGCATTCTCATAGGACTAGGACTTCTGAATCTGATAGCTTCCTCATTCGCACTCAATCATGAAGATTATAGGAAACAACCACAGAAGAAAAAATGTCTGCCTCAATCTTTTGTGCACCATTAAATAAATCTCAGAGAACAGATCCATAATATACCACTCACTAATGGCCTCTTGAACTTCCTTTATCTGAGTCCTCTTACTCAATGCATCTTCTACTTCGTTTCCTTCCCCAGGAATATATGTAAGATCTATGTCAAAGGACTAATGGTACTCAACACACCTTCGCTATCTCAAATAAATGTCATGATGAGTGAAGATGTACTTGAGGCTTTTTTGGATGGTGAAAACCACAAAAATCTCTCTGAGAGGATAATGTCTCCAAAAAAAGGAATGAACAACAATACCCATCTCGAGATTGTAAGTTGGGTAATTCTACTCATGTGGCCTCAACTACCAAGACCTGTACGCGATAACTCCTTCTCCATGCATAATTACTGCTCCCATCCCGATACCTGAAGCACCACAGTACACAGTATAGCTCTTTCCCAGCTCTGAAAAAACTAGTATCGGTGATGAATTCAACCTCCCTTTTAGCTCATGAAATGATGAATCACAAAAATATGACCACTAGAACATCGCAACCCTCTTAGTCAGGACCATCAGTGGCACTTCTAAGCATGAAAATTATGGTATGAAATTCATGTTGTATCCAACCAGCCCTATAAAACTCTGTACCTCAAAGACGTTCTTCGGCTTCTCCTAAGAAACTACTACTCTCACTTTCTCTGGTTCTACTAATACTCATGTCACTGAGATAACATGACCCAAGAAGATAATATTTTCCATCCAAAAGATGAATTTTGATATCTTAGCATATAATGGATGCTCTCTCAGTTTACTCAATGTGATCTCATGATGGGTTGCATGGTCGGGTCGAGTGGTAAAGTACACCAGGATATCATCCACAATGGCCACCATGAATGAATCCATGTATAGATGGAACACTCGGTTCATCAGTACCATGAAAATTGTAGGCACGTTTATGAGACTGAACGACATAATGATATAATCATATAGATCATACCAACTCCAGAAGGCTATAAGAGGTATATCAGATGGTCTAATGCGCATTCGATGACAACTAGATCTCAAGTCAATCTTCGAGAACACCCAGGACCCTTGAAGCTAATCAAAGAGATCATCAATCCTTAGTAATGGATATCTGTTCTTGACCATCAACTGTTTCAACATCTGATAATCCACATAAATCCTGAGGGTATCATTCGACTTCTTCGCAAAAAGGACAGGCGAACCCCAATAAGATGTACTGGGTCAGATGAAACCCTTTGCCTACAACTCCTCCCACTGCCTCTTGAGCTCTTGAAACAATGGTGCAATCATCCCATAAGGAGTAATGGACACCGGTGCTACCCCTGGCACATGCACAATAGAATAGTGTACCTCACGCTATAGAAGAAAACCTAAAAATCTTCTAGAAAGACATCTCGAAAACGATCCACCACTAGAGGAAAGTCCATCTGTGAAATCCCCAAGTCATCCAGATATAGACTAGCAATCTAGGCTATAACTATTCTTATCCCATGATGCTTGGGTCCCGCTCTTCTCCCCTATACATCCAACTCTCCCTTACGAAGAAATGATTTTCCCTCTAGTGATGTGAAACTCACGCTATGGTGATAGAAATTGACGACTGCCTGGAAGGGAACTATCCTTTCCATTCCCAGAGTGACATCATAGACCGTCATCTATAAGACATAGAGGTCTCATAAAATGTGACACCCACCAACCTATAGAGGGCACTCTTTACACTGATGTATGCTCACTATTCTATTCCCCAATGGAGTGTCCAGTGTCATGATATCAACAGAATAAAAGATGTGTATCCCAAGGATATCCACAACTGCAAAAGATATAAATATATGGGAAGCCCTTGTATCAAAAATAGAAGAAGCTAAAACTAAGGCTACTATGATTTTACCTCACTCTGTAGAGGGAACGGGATCCTACTCTTGTTAGTTCTGATCCACTGCAAAAGTCTGACCTATACCTCGGCCCTATGACCCTATCTGGCCTCCCAAAGCTGATCCACCCAGTTGTTGCTAAAAGCCTAGCGACTGGCTACCGTGACCATGACCTCCACCTTGACATGAATGGCCTGAAGAACTCCAGTTCCCAGACTGGTGGGAAACTTGTGCTATTGCTGCTGAATGAGGAGTCATAGAAGAACCCCTGTCACAAGCTGCTGGTGAAAATATCGTATAGAATCAATAAAGATAACCCATCTTGCTACAATAACGGCACCCCACTAGGTCTCTCGAACAATGTGGCCTCGTATGCCCGCTCATCCTGCACTTGTATAATACCACATGGTTACCAAAATATGCATCTTGCCTACTATAATATCCTCGTGCAGTCTCCCTATGACGCTTTCTGCAATCATCTAAATGAGCACTAACTCTGTATGCCAAACCGCTCTGGCTCACAGCTCCAGAACCCCTCAGATTGCACTTGGTGATCAGTGCATGTTTTTTTATAGAAGATATCGAAGTCAACCTAAAGATGTTCACCTGAGATCAGATATCCTACCTGAGATAGTCCTCAATCTTCTGTGCAAGGAACAAATCTTCTCCCCCTAAAAATGGTGAAATGTCCTACAGCTCTGTGAAGCGAGAGGAATAATCCAAAACAGAAAGAGTACCATGCTCCAAACTCATAAACGTTCATGCTCGATCATCCCTCAACGTATCTAGGTAGAATTAGTCGTATAAGATGCATTGGAACTCATCCCAAGCCATATTCTGGTGGCATCCCTCCTGTGAGATCATGTCCCACCATCTCTTAGCGGAATCCCGAAGCATGTACATAGCATGCTAGACCCTCCTTTATAGAGGTGTCACCAGATGCTCTAAGATCTTCAATGTGGATTCTAGACCTGACTCTGTAGCTTGAGGTCCACCTTCCCCCATGATAGTGGGAGGATGCTACTGCTAAAAGACCCACGTCAATTCTACCATCGACGTGGCTGGAGGTAGCTCTCCCTAGAAAGTGTGCATCATCCTCAGAAATCCCTCTCTGAACTGTGCATCGGCACCTGTGTCAGGTATAACTACTGGTGCCAAGACTAAAACAATGGGAGTATTAGCCGGAAATCCCTGATTAGACATATCTGGGGTCTGATAACTACTCTATAACTAGAAGACAACTGGAGGAAGTCATGGTGGCATGACTCTACAAGGTCAAGCAGACACCTTATAACAAAATCATTAAGGAAAAAAACTGGATTCGTATGAAGGGAACATGAGAAGGAAAACATTAAAGTTTTACAAAAAAAAAAGACAACACAGCATGTATAATTACTACATGATGTGTTCACATAAGCCTTTCACATGGGCTTCTAATTCTGCCAGAACTGGTCATGTAACACCCCAAACACAGAGCGTGTTGTCCTTACAC
This sequence comes from Viscum album, assembly GCA_963277665.1. Taxonomy (NCBI): domain Eukaryota; kingdom Viridiplantae; phylum Streptophyta; class Magnoliopsida; order Santalales; family Viscaceae; genus Viscum; species Viscum album. The sequence goes on from OY728135.1 coordinate 2,031,061,176, forward strand.
ACAATGTGTACTTGAATTCTCTTCCCCTTCCCGAGTCCTTCTACACGGCTAAGGCACACGATTCTCCTTATAATGAGATTACACAACGTGTTAGTTCCAAACACGGAATGTACTAGACAAACCTTACCGACTGGTGTTGTTAGTTACATAGGTGAACACACGGCTGACTATACACGGCATGTTATTTCCATACACGGCGTGTAAAAGTAGATTTAACCAACCAGTGTTGTTAGTTACATGGCCGTATTGTATGATTACACTACATCACATGTTTATAACTGACACGGAGTATATAAAATATGATTTCTACATATGTGTTGTTAGTCACACGTGCGGACACAGGGTCAAGATGACATGATGTGTAGAACCGGTAAATGGTATGTTCCCAAAATAATTTCCCTATCCCATGTCTCTGTACACATGGCCTATGAAACTGTTAGAGACTACACGGCGTGTACAGAAGGTACACATTGCGTACTTAAGAAAAACAGTTTCTTCCTGAACATAAGAACACATGGAATGTAGTTCAAACTACACGGCGTGTATTTTGGGTTTTCCTGGTCAATAAGCCTCTGGAACTAGTCAAGAGCCCATAAAAACACCAAAACGAACATCAAAGTTCCAAATTCTGATCCGTGAGGGCACCGAATCCCTGTGAACCAAATCGTGACATCATATACATGTTATTATGAGGAAAATAGGGAAATGATCTGCCAAATTCCGGTCCATGAGGGCCCATAAAACATCAAGAACCAATGTTTGACATTCATTCATACAAAACATTACACAAAAAATTACATATAAAAGATTACATATTTTTATCAAGGAATCTATCACAATAGCATGCATATCTATCACAACACCTATCACAACAACATGCTATCGCTAATTCACCCTATTTGGAATGTCAAGAATGCATGAGATGTGATCCCTAGAAAGTTCCTATATGATTAATGACATGGAATACCCTCATTACATCAGGTTTCAATAGAAATATAACCTCAATATCATCAAAAATAACAGGACAATACATGTGAGTCACCCAACGGTGAAAATCAAATCAACCGTAAAATTGAAAAACCCGAAAAATTGCAATAACGAGGTAGATTGGCTTTTCCCTGTACACAGGTTAACTACTCCTAGGAACATCTTATTACCAAGTACTTATTCCTTACTATCCTTTTCTATAGTCTCCAAATAGTATGTCAAATAAAACAATCCATCTGATACCACTTTGTAACATCCTGGTTCCGGAATCCACCCAGAGGAGCCCCGTACCCGGTTGGTCACACAGCCTCAAGCGCATTTCCCCTAACGCCATAGGATACCGACATGCATTGAGGGCCATGAATGTGATATTGGGGAAACTATGGCCTCATCGGCAGAGTAACACAACAAAAGAGAAACAGATATACAATAGCAGAAGCAATACTACTCCATCTAAAAGTAAAAAGTGGAAGACTGGAAATAATAAACTGGAGCGCACATATAAATATAAGAGTGATGCATGATACATATGTTTAGGAAAACAACCAAACATATCACAATTCTAGAATAAAATAGTACTAAACCATTGTACAAAAGAATGAAATATAAATAAATCCTCATCATCGCAATCCATAGCTTGGTCCCATGATCTCCAGCTCCACAACAAATCAAGTACCTGAAGTAGAAGGGTGCTTCTTTTAATTATACATCCATCAATGAAATCTGTTTGGGCCCACAAGCATGACCGAAACAGGGTGTGATACAAAATCCCAGTAGGCAACCCCCAAGAGATCTATGTCTAACAGTCAGTGAATATATATATGGTAGGTAATTAGTAAAGCAACAGTAACAAAGAAGTACTTAGCAGTAACCAATCCTACAGTTTCAAGAATACAGTTTTATATAACAAGTAAACAGATAATCAAGAAGGAATACAAAAATTGGTAACCCTCTGAGAAGTACTCACAGTATATCCCCTCTGGTCCGACCTAGCAACACAAGCAACCCTCAGGGAAGCACAAATAGTCTACCCCTCTAGTTCAAATTGTGAGGATATAACAAAGACACTCTAAGGAACCACTCATTTTCAATTCACCTTATAGCCTAAATTGATAAAGACTCTCTAAAGAAGCTCACACGGTCAATTCCCCTTATAGTCCTGGGTGATTAATGACTCTTTGAGGAACATCAAACGGTAAATTACCCTTATAGTCTACTATACCAGAATCTCACGGCCATTTTTAAGTCAAGCGAGCATAGACCTGCAATACAACAAAAGTAAACTAGAAAAAAAACTTCGCTAAATAGTCAACAACTTATCAACCATGTCAGATCAAATAATCACTCCATCCAACAGTACAAGGTATGGGAAAAACATCAAAGAAGTCTAATGGATAAACAGGACCAAATGACCATAAATAAAACATGCATGGGAAAACACATCCAAAGCATAGGAACAAATATTATTCACATCCAATTAAGCTACAGTTATGCATACCAGCAAAGCAGGAAATAAACAGGGTTAAAATATTAAACAGGCAATACCTCGTTCAAGTGTATTAGAAAAAATTGAATATATAACACAAGGACATTCAACAGAAAGGAACAAACCACCTACCTCAGTTTTAGGGGAACACTATACGTTAACCTCAATCCTTGAATCTCCCCAGAATGCGTTAGATATATAAAAACTTCTAAAACGTTCAACTGATGATAACTCTTTAAAGAGGAAGAATTGAGAAAAGAAGATCAAGAAAAATAGAGAGATTACTAAGGTGATCCCAACGCAATCGATGGGAGTAGAATCTGAGTTCAGATGCTCAGACATGGGATTGTAGGAAGATCCTAACCGTACGGGAGCTATCAACCTAACGAAACCTAGAAGGCCTTTCTGGCGATTAGACGGGTCCTTGTTACGTTTAATAAAAAAAATACACAACTTATACTTTTGATGTACACAGCATGTACCTTCCTTTTCCGTACTCCGCTTAAGGTGGCCTCCAGGTCACCCAGACATGGTCGTGTGTGAGGCCATCACATGGCCAACACATGGCCTCCTACGGTCACCCAGTACATGACGTTTACTCCCAAAGCACATGGCGTGTACTTTAGAAATTTCTAGAAATTCACCTTTTTCTCAAAATGACCAGAAGAAAGAAAACATACTTGAATAGAAGATCTGGGTTCTTACATCCGGCTTGTCACAAATAGCTTATATGTTATAAATTTGTTATGATGGGCTTGTCGCATCAAAGTTACTGTGATGGTAAAGCAACATGTTGTGAAAACTAATAAAATATATTTATATAATTTATTTGAGTCACCCCCACCCCATTGCAAAAGGCCCTGTCATAAATACATAATAAAATAAAAAAATAATATTAATATTATTTAAATGAAATTATATATTAAATTTGTCAATATTTGAAAAAAATTAAAAAAATTAAAAAATATTAAAATTATGAATAATGAAAAAAATAATTTTAATATTTCTAAAATAATAAAAATATTAATATTATCAATATGTAGAAAACAAAATTAAAAAATCCTAAAATAATTATAATATTATTATTACTAGTAAAATAAATAATTAAATAAATATAATACTACAAAAAATAATAAAAAATAATAAAATATTAAAAACAATTATGCAATATTCGCACCAATATAAAAGAAAAAAATTTAAATAGCTCATATTACAATAAATTTTCAATTCAAATGTTTTTAAGAGAAAAAAATCACTAGGGGGATACTCTTCTTGAAGAGCTGGAGGAGCTGGTGGAAGAAACTTAATCCCTAAACTATGAGTCAGATGACGCTTGTACTCAATCTGATCGTGCTGCTGCTGCCCTCGGCGCATTTCCTCCTCGTGATGTTGCTACTACTTCCATTAAAACATGTCCTCCACATGCTTCTGCTACTACTGTGGACGCATCTCATCCTACTGCTTCTGCAAAGTCTCTATTATCACATTTTGAGCTCGCAAATCCTCCGGATACTATGAGCTAGAAGATGATGCCTCTCCACGATCTCCCCTCGATATGGACGCCAACATTGTAGCAGTACCGTAATAAGTCCCATGAGTCAAATGAGAGTGGATACCAACTAGATGGACCTTCTCAAATGCATACGGGGTCTCCTGCATCCATGTCGCCACATCGAAATGGTGGGCACTAGTATGATTAGCAGTCTCAGACTGACTCTCATCTCTTATCTGAGAGGTCATGGCATCATATGACTCCTCCAGTTTCAATTTGAAATTAAATTAGTGATAATATTATATGCAGTTAAATTTTAAATAGAAAAAAATTCTAACCATAATCTGACGCTGGCGATCACCTCTAATATCTATAGTGGCTGGATCATTATATAACCTCCAATAAACACCGTACTCCATAATATCAGGATGAAAAACTGCCAATATGATTATAATATAAAATGTTTATATGTAATGTTAAATAAAATATTTAAAAAATAAACTTATCAAATACTCTCTATGTGTACTGAATATAGGGATGCCACCTCGATGTGTCACCTCCTGTCTCACCCGGTTCTACCGGCCCAATGAAGATCTCATTTGAAATCCACCACTCTACTAGTGTGAATATAATCCATCCCAAACATAAGATGAAATGTACTTTAGTCAGTGTTCTCTACATGATTCATAAAATATATTCTCTATGGCTTTTTTATTGGGTGGGCTTCTCAAATTGTGAAAAAACTGAAAGAAATGCTCACGCATAGACACATCCCATGCCTTGTGGATAGGGCCACACATGCTATCATCGATGGGACACCATAGAATCCAAAAATTATTTATAATATCAATTATTATTGAAATCAATTTCTAAATTATTTATTTATATACCAACCAATGATTTAATATTCCAAGACGTACATCAATAAGAATATGTTCCCATGTGATCCATGGTGGAGAAAAATAATTGTGCAAGATAGTGCTCCCCTGTCCAATAGATACATGTGAAAAATTTTGAAAAAGGAAAAATAATCAAAAAATTAGATTAAAAATAAATTAATGAAAGCTACCTAAAATACACAGGTTATGATACCTCCACATGTTTGGATCAAATCTATGATGTGGATTCCACTCGTTGATAGTTTTAGAAATCATATGTCGCGCAAGACCGCGCCCCTCTTTGTACCTCATAAACCACTAGTAGCCTGAGGGATAGATGATCCCAAATCCACCTCCTCCAAAGGTAGCTCAACTTTATCCATCTCACTAAATAGATCATGGTCCATCTGAAACACACAATTATTGTTCTTAACGTATAGTTTAAAATAACTATTACATATAGATTTATATTAGTTATGATTGTAACCAGCGTTTAACTCATCATCTTCATATATGACGATGCCAATGTCTTCATATTCATCATCGATGTCATAAAAATCCATATGAGTTTCAGTTTCATCATCTCTTTCCATTTCAAATTCATTTGTAACATCATTAAAATCATCATCACAATCGACCCTTAATTTTGGGTCTCATCATTGAAATTCATGTCTCATTGAGAAAAGGATGGATTTAGAGGATTTTATTGAAATTTTCAATTCCTTGTACTTCATGGGAACCAAATTATGTTTGAGTAAATTGATTTTCTTGAGATTTCATATTTATTATGCCCCACCAATCACTTAGGTCTCTTGAAGCAGCAAAATACTTTATATAATATATTTTATGTTCATGTTGTTCCAGTATGACTGGTTAATTTACTGTAAGAAGACTTTTATATTTAATATTGATGATTCCATGAATCAGATGAACACACAAGACTCTCTCAGTATCTAACCACCGAAAATTAAACATTGTTATGTAATTTTACCCTAGATAACATTGTTCAATAATTTCATCCAGGATTTCGTACTAGTCAACTTAATTTTTATTAATGATGATATCCTCTCAAGAAAAATTCATTGATCATTATTATTTTTTGATTCCCAATATGCACTTGTATGAATTAGAAAACCATTTAAAAAATATACATTGTAAGATTTAACCATTTTGGCTGGTGGGGTACTCAATATTCACAGTCATATATCAATTTTATCAGCATGTTGAGACACATAATTTGTGTTTAAAATAATTATCAATATAATAAATAATAAAATGAATTGATATGTTAAACCATCAATAATTTATTTTACCAGTTGGTGAAATCATTGGGAGAAATTTTTCATTCGGCATTCATTGAGAGCAGCTGATGTAATTTATGAAATTTGTTTCTTAATATAATAATCATATAACATAAAAATGAACTAAGTTTACTTACTATAACATAAATTATAGAATAATTTATTGAAGCACTCACAATACAAATGATTTCATTTCTTCATAGTTGAGAAGAAATTATAAATGAGCATTGTGAGGTTCATCATATGAAAGCCATCGTTCATGAACTCCACCAAAGCGACGCTCTGGATGGTTAAAAAAAGATAATTTATTTTTCATTTCATCATCTACATTTCCTTCATTCTAAATAATATGGTTGTGTTTTGAGGGATATTCATATTCAAAATAATGAGAGCATAAAAAAATTTCCTCTTTCTAATAAGATTCAGTAATTGAGCCTTCAACTAATTCTTTGTTACATAATTTTTTATTCTATTTATACATGCATCTCTTGAATGTGTACATCCATATAAACTGTACTGGACCTCCAAATTTAGATTCCTGTGGAAAATGTAATATCAGATTTTCCATTTAGTAAAATAAATCCTACGGGAAGATTGATTCCATTTTACATATTAAGATAACAACATCTTCTTCCAGTTCCCATAGTGCATCTTAATCTATTGTCTCCATAAAAATGTCTTCATAAATATGATATGTATGTTATAAAATTCCAAATCAAATAATTTAACAAACCTATGAATACAATCCACATAAGTATTTCCATTATAAAATGATAATCATGGCTTTTTAATCCGGTAATATAACCATTCTTAACACATATACCAAAATTGGAAGTATATCCATATAGAAGTCTCAATTCTACATTCCACTAACAAAATAATAAGCGAATCACTCTGGATAGTTTATATTCTACTTTTGGCTTCATTAAGCTCTATGATCTGAGATTTTGAAATAGTTCAATTTTCGGTTGTCTTTCAATTTGGGAAATATCTAATTGTGCCTTTACATTATATTTGAACTTACCTGGGGTATCCCAAACTATATTAAATATACTATAAAAACATTTCTTCTCAATATGAATGAAATCCAACATGTTACGGACAAATAAATTAGTCAAATATGGAAGATCCCAAAAAATGCTCTGTTTTATCCAATTATGCACTTTCCCAAATCCATGAATTATTTGTTGGTTTACTATTGGGAGAAATTTGATTAGAGTTAATGAAAATACAACTTATTTTAACTCTATTTGTGAGATCTTTTTTAGAGGTTGATCCCATTCAATTAGGCCTTTTCTGAAATGAGATTTGTTCCTCTAAAAATGATGACCGAAAGGAAGAAATCTATGATGACAATCAAAATAGCATGATTATTTTCATTGATCAACATGAATTCTTTGTTGTATTTCATACTATAAGGACATGATTTTGGACCATGTGTACTTCAGCAAGATAACATTCTATATGCTGGGAAGTCACTAATCGTCCATATCAATGTAGCTTTTAACATGAAATTTTGATTCTCTACAACGTCATATGTACTAACACAATTACTCAATAATGAATTTAACTCACTAATCAATGGTTACAAATGAACATCAATATTTTTTTATGTCCTAGGATTAATAATTTCAAAAATATAGTGGGTTCTTCATCAACATCTATGGAGGTAAATTGTATGGAGTTAAAAAGATAGGACAACATGAATACTGACAGCCATAAGAACCAAACAGACAAAAAACGTCAGAAAAAAGACCCAATCACACTTTTATGTCTTTTAAAGAAAAAGACAGATGCATTATGTCAGAATTTTTTGATGAATCACCATAAGATTAATGATTCAAGATATTATCTGTTGAAATATTTATTTTGTGCCATGACATTATTGACATTGTGTTCTGAGACAAAAAAAATGTTGTAACCTAAGTGTATGGTGGAAATATCTCCACTTTTTCATAGGAATTGATCCAAACTTCCTCGGTTGAGCTTTTTTATACCTCAATAGCCCACATTTGAGACAACTATCCAATGTCACATTTTTAACAGAATATAAGATGCAATAATTTTCATAAGAATGAATCATCTGATAACTAAAACCTAGATTATGAACCAGCCTCTTTCTGTAATAGTAATTTACAGGAAACAAAAATAGTTTAGGTAGCAGTGTTTCAACCAATTGAAAATATTTGATCAAAATAGTTATTTGACATTACATTATTATATTTAATTGAATTAAAATTTGAAACCAATTTTAATTTTCTTATCTTACAACTAGGATATAATACATCATCAACAGACCTAAAAAACTCATAAAAATCATATGTGGCCAACTGAGGAGTTAAATTAGTAGAATCTAGTGTTTCTATTTGTTGAACAGATGGACCTGCAATGTCATGTACTAAATTTTAAATCCGTGAAAGATCTGGAATCAATTTATTTGTATCTTTTCAGGATCTGTATTCACAGTGTTGATAAGAAAAAACATTATCTGGTTGAAAACCCAACCGAAAGAGATTTCCTCCAACCTTTTCAATTGATTCAGATATTCTCAATTCACATTTTTTATAAGGACACTTAATTGTTCCATCTAATTTTTTTTGGTTTTGATGATGAAAATGATAAAAAAGCATCAACACTATCAATATATACAAGATATAAACCATAAGTGTTTGGATTTGTATGCTAATTTATCCAAAAGAGACATTTAATAATTACCATTAATTATTGGTGACATAGTTTCTAGTGGATTCAAAACTCCTTTTTTGTATGACAAATCATTTACTTGCAACTTTCTCACACTAAAATCACAATGAAGAATATAATCTGAGGTACTCTAATTCATTCTCATGAATACAAGAATGCTTAAGCTTACCTCTAAGAAGACTCTTCTTAATTTTTTCAAAGTTACAAAGATGCATGTAAATGAGCTATCAGACAAAAGTTCCACCTTTTCATCGATGAATCTTATTCTTGAAACTGTCACCACTTCAAAACATTATGAAAATTGTGTTCCTACGAATGCATATTCATACTCATGCATACGATATTAAATATGCATAGGTAGAAGCATACGTTCCTTAATGTTTTGAGTTTATGAGAGTTGAAAGGAGATGATTCATCAAGAAAAAGGAGTGTCGTCAATCCACAGATAAATATTCCATGTTATTGCAATTTATTACAATTTATTACATTTGATTTTTTACTAGTTATTGCAAATTATTGCTAATTATTTCAAATTATTGGTAATTATTCTTATTTGCTGTTATTTATTGCTATTTATTGCTATTTATTTCTATTTGTTGATATTTATTGTTATTAGTTGCAATTTATTGCAATTTATTGCTGTTTAATACTAATTTTTGCTAATTATTTCTAAATTATTAATAATTATTGTTAATTATTGGTATTTTTTCTATTTTTTCTATTTATTTCTACATATTTCTAATTATTGCTAAAACACAAAAACCATTAATAAATTGAAAGCATTAAAACTATTGAGAATCCATTACTAGAAAACAATACATTTTACCTCAGATACGAGCATTTTTCTTTCAAGGGGGCTGGTTGCGATGGAGCTCACTCTAACCCGGTTAGACCCACCTGAACATCCTTGCCCGAGGGTCCCATATACCTTAGTTCATTTAGATGAAATTACAATTTATTATTATTTGTTACTATTTATTAATTTTTATTAGTATTTACTTCTATTTATTACTAATTATTACAATTTATAACTAGTTATTACTAATTATTACTAAGTATTAGTAATTCTAACTAATTCTTACTAATTACTAATTAATACTAATTATTACGAATTATTTCTAATTATTACTATTTAATAGTATTTACTACTATTTATTACTATTTATTATTTTTTATTACTAATTATTACTAATTATTACAATTTATTACTAAAAATTACTAATTGTTAATATTTATTACTATTTATTAATATTTATTACTATTTAATACTCTTTATTAGTATTTATTACTATTTATAACTATTTATTTCTATTTATTACTATTTATTACTATTAGTTATTTATTATTACTAATTATTAGTATTTATTAATAATTATTTGGATTTATTACTAATTGTTATTATTTATTACTAATTATTACAATGTATTACTAATTAATACTAATTATTACTAATTATTAACATTTATTTCTATTTATTATTATTTATTATTATTTATCACTATTTATTACTATTTATTTCTATTGTTTATTCTTATTTATATTTATAACTAATTATTACTAATTATTATTAATTATTATTAATTATTACTAATTATTACTAATTATTACTAATTATTACTAATTATTACTCGTAATTATTATTAATTACACTTAATTGATAATTATTACACTTTATTACTAGTTATTACTATTTCTTACAATATATTACAATATATTACTATTTATTTCTATTTACTACTAATTATTATTATTTATTACTATACATTACTATTTATTATTATTTAGTACTATTAATTAATATTTATTGGTATTTATTTGTATTTTTTATAATTGCATGGATTTTCTACGATTTATTGTTATTTATTAGAATTTTTTAACAATTATTACAAATTATTACTAATTATTAATAACTATTACTAAATATTACTAAATATTTCTAAATATTTCTAATTATTACTAATTATTACTAATTATTAATAATTATTACTAATTATTACTAATTATTACTAATTATTACTTATTTTTACAAACTATTACTAATTAATATTAATTATAACTAATTATTACTAATTATTACTAATTATTACTATTTATTAGTATTTATTAGTATTTATCACTATGCATTACTATTTATTAATATTTATTACTATTTATCACTATTTATTACATTTTATTACTATTTGTTACTAATTATTACTAATTATTACTAATTATTGCTAATTATTAATAATTATTAATAATTATAACTAATTAGTACAAATTATTACTAATTATTACTAATTTTTACTAATTTTTACTAATTATTCTTATATATTTCTATTTATTGCTATTTATTACTATTTGTTACTAATTATCACTATTAATTAATATTTATATGTATTTATTAGTGTTTATTACTATTTAGTAGTGATTCTTACAATTTATAAGTATTTATTACTATTTATTAGTATTTATTAGTATTTGTTACTATTTATTAGTATTTATTTCTATTTATTATTATTTATTTCTATTTATTACAATTTCTTTCTATTTATTAATATTTATTACTATTTATTAGTATTTAATTGTATTTATTACTATTTATTACTATCTATTTGTATATATTAGTATTTATTATTATTTATTTCAATTTATTACTATTTATTAGTAATTATTACAAATTATTACTATTTTTTACAAATTATTACAATTTCTTTGTATTTATTGGTATTTATTTCTATTTATAAGTATTTATTAATCTTTATTTGTATTTATTACTATTAATTAGTATTTATTAGTAATTATTAGTATTTAATACTAATTACTAGTATTTACTACTAATTATTAGTATTTATTTCTATTTATTAGTATTTATTAGTATTTATTACTTTTAATTACTATTTATTAGTAATTAACAGGTTTTTTTACTAATTGTCAATATTTATTACTATTTTTTTCTAATTATTACTATTTATTTCAAATTATTACTAATTAGTGTCAATTACTATTAATTACTACAAAATACAGCTACTAATTACTAATTACCGGTAATTATATATATACATTACTAATTATCATTACTAATTATTAATTATTACTAATTACTAATATTTTGTACTAAAAATTTTATTTTATTATTACAAATAAATTCTGATGGGAAAATTATATAAATCAAAATTAATTACAACTAATCAATAATGAATAAAATTAATATAACGAAATGAAATAAATAATAAATAAAATAAAACATAAATATCATTAAACATGATCTCTTATAATTGTAGATGGCTGCACAACTTCTTCGTTAAAAAAACTATCTTTCTAAAATTTGCACTCTAAAATTAGAGTTTACAAAAGCAGAGGAAGAAAGAATTCAGGAGGAGGGAAGAAAAAACTGAGCGGGTATATATATATTAGATTAGTTGCAACGAATGTATTAGTGATGAGATTCTCGTAGAAAATTGTACTTTTTATGATGGGTCCTGTCACAAATACCGTCAGCCACGTTTGTTACGGTCGTCGGTTAAAAGGGTATTTGTGATGGGGCCCATCGCAAAAAGTAACCTATCGATACACTATATGCGACGGGGCAACATCTCGTCGAAAATAAGTTTTTACCGCCTCCCGTTATTTGCTACGGGACCCGTCGCAAATAACCTTTGGGGGTTGAACTAGTGCGGCGGAAGATATCGCATCAAAACAAGTATGTACCGCATCCCAGCATTTGCGACGGGCGGTGCAAACCGATCGCAAATACCCTTTCGTGTGATTTTCCATGCAAACCAAGCCAAACCGCGCTAAAGTTTTTTCGAGAGGGTGTCGATTCCCATCACAAATAATTTGTTATTTGGGACGGGACGACCAAACCGTCGCAAATAGCCTCTTCGATGGACTATTTCGTAGGGGATTTATTCCCGTCAGAAATAACCCGTCACAAATAACGGTTTTCCCTGTAGTGAGTTCATTATCATCTTAAACCTTTCTCCATTTCCCACTTCATCAAAGGTGTTATTTAGGTATAGTCTCTTTTGACATATTTTTAGGATTTTATATCTTATTATATTTTCAAAATATTTTGACAAAATAATATATTGAGACTGTATGAGTACCCATTGATCATCAAAATGTAGTTGTTATATACAGGTTCTAAAAAGGTATATTTTTTCATTCCCAATTTCCATTGTGTCACAGGACAAACATTCTAGGAATTACTTCTTGAACAAGTAGAACCCTAAATCGAATTTTAAATTATTGTTTATATTATTCCCTGATAACATTAATCTATGATGGATGTTGTTGGACTCAACCTAAAAAATCCCTAGGGTGAGTTCTACTATTTTCAATTGAAATGTCTTCCATGTAGCGAGTTGTACTTATAAATCATTATGAAAATCAAATGATGTAAAAAATCGGATATTTAAAGGTATTATGCACCATAAAACCCGAGGGGTATAAATATGAAATTATTGAAATGAATTTTCATTTGGAATGTGTCTTATTATAGTGGATTTATTATATTTATTAATGAAATATTTTCTGAAATGGGTAATGAATTGGTTATGATTTTAATAGAGGGATCAAGGTATTAAACTAATGAACAACATTGATGAAAAGAAAATTACTACTCTATATAACCAATATACATGTATTCCATGTAAATTTAGACTCCTCATATATGGATTTTGACAGTTACATGGATTTTGTGGTCATTTATAGTCCTCAGATCTGGGATAAATAGATTACATGGATGACTGGGAAATTTCTACTACTTGTTTTATGTGTATATATAATAAGTTGATTCCTAGAAAATTTCATCTTTTTGGATCCAATTTAGTTTTCTCAATTAGTTCCATTGGAACATTGAACTCCAAAATCCATCTTTCCTGGATTTCTTGGCCATGAATGTACGATATAATCTTATTCAGTATAGTCCTTTGATGATTCTAAACATTCCTTTAAGTTATACCAATTTATATGTTTTCTTGATCCCATGGTTCATTGATAGATGATACAATATCACATCTAATATTATTTCCTGTATTATTATTGTACTTGCACACTGATTTAGCTAATATTCATATACTGGACATGTCATCGATGCTGTTGTTGGTGGATTACTAAGTGTTGTCTAACGTACGGTTCTGGTCATTTTTTGGCACTATGATGGACATCATGGATGAATGTATGGATTGGAGAATTCTTCTTACTGGTGACTCTTAAATGATTATGGAACCAAACAATGGGAGTATATGAACTGGTTATGGTTTATGATCCTTATTTGTTAGTCACATTTTTTAAATTTAGGATATTTGACATGTTTATTTTATTGGATGCATGTTTCCTTATATTTCGTTTCATTTTATTCGCAAGATGAAATTCACATCGTTCAAGATATTATGTTTCCCTTGGATTTAGTTGTTGTTATTTTTGTTTTCTAGAAAATTTGGTTTCTTTTTATAGTTTATATTATGATTCAGCCTTGTATTTGTTAATGATAAATATAAGTTACACTAATTTTGAGGTAATAGTCTCACCACCATATCTTCAAGGACCACAAAACAATTATACGTCCACTAGAATATGGGGAGGTACACTGGAACACTAACAGACAAACAGCATGGGGAAAATTTTATTGTGCCCCAAGTCGAGCTATTATAGCTTTGCTACTTTTTTTTAACATTGGATAGAGATGATATAATCATGTACAGTTGTCAACACCATGGTTCTATCATTATCTATGAGGTCTTCTATTGTAAATTAGTTTATTACATAATCTCCACCACTCATTTGGTCAATATCACATAATTATAAAACTGAAAACATAATCCTGATAAGAGATTAGATTACAACATTCCCAAATATGAAGGGGTTTGCATACTCAATTGATATGCATGTAACCCAACATAAAATTTTTATCATCTCTAAATAGAATTATATTGTTCCATTGGTCTCTCTAGTCATATCTATCAGATATCCATGTGTTATTATATATTTTGATGAAATATATAACTGTGTACACGATGATATAAATCAATGAAACAAACCATCATGCCTATTACCTATTCTAACCCCCATGATTTTTTTGGAGGATAGATATATATCAAGACCCTAAGGAAATTTTACCATATGAAACCTCTTCTAGACAAGGATCTTTATACATACA